>OY751556.1:18234273-20634273 GCA_963572265.1 Caenorhabditis doughertyi | reverse complement strand
GGTTTATTTTTCCATGCTGATTTCATTGTTCGTAAAGAATTTGACCGGAAATCGCTCTGAAGCGCACAAGCGCCCAAAATCGCGCGTTACATATTGCGCGATTTTGGGCGCAATTTCTTCATGAGCAATGAAATCAGCATAAACAAATGAGCAAGCAACAAAAATAACAAAATGTGATTATAGTCCTCCTTCAAGTGAAAAACAGAATTACCACGAAAAAAAGAAAAAAAGGGAATTATGTCAATTCCTTGAACTAATAATGGTCGTTTTTTTAGGTGACAAACTGGATTCGTAAAACAGCAACAAGAGAGAGGAAGAAGAATCCAGATCTCGTTCCCTCAAAACCTATTGACCATCTGAAACAAAGCACCCCTCGTTTCACACCTGACCAAATAGCTTATATGAGAAAAATGTTGAAGGTAGTGGGACTAGAATGTCGTCCGACAGTCGATGTAAGCAGAAAATGGGCAAAAAATTTGGATGTGTATTATGGTAGAGTAAGTTTGATTGAATATTTTTGTATATGGGGAAAAAAGTGAGATTTAGGTTTACTCTTGGTGGACCTATACTAGGAATAAAGAAATGAAGGAAACGAAAGATTCAGAAGAAGATGAAGAAGATGATGGTGAGGATGATAAGGAAATGAAAACTAGAAGATCTGTAGTTAATCAGTGAGTCAAATCTAAACTTTTTTAAATAAAAATCAAAACGGATTTTAGGAGACGTCACTTTCCTGAAGACGTGATTCAAAAGGAAGAACCAGAAGACGATGATGGTGAAGAGGATGAAGAAGATGTTCAGAATGAAGATATGTATCCGGATTATGATATTGATGATTATGAAGGAGGCTACCAAAATCGCACAGAAGATCCAGAAGAAGACGTGGACAATGAGAAAATTTTAGACGAGGATACTGAAAAAGACAACAACGAGATCGATAGTGCAGATGACAGGTCGTTTTCTGACATGGAATTCGGTGAAGATGAAGATTTGGAAGATGGTGATGAGTCGGAAGAAGAGTCAGATGTGGAGAGAGAGGAAACACAAATGTTCCCCGAAATTCGAAAAGCTCATCTTTTCCGATTTCTACGCAGAAGTTACAAAAGAGACCAAAACCCGACATTTCAGTCGATCTACGAGGGTCGAACAAATTTCGGAGGCTCAGATACCAATGTAAGTTACATACTAGGCTATAGTTGCAATCATTCTGAAATCATTTTCAGCTCTACAATTGGTATCTCCAAAGAAAGATTCGTGATGGATTTGTCACCAGATCAGCTTCTCCTGGTACAAATCCTGCGGATCTGACTCGAAATCAACGGAAATTTTTGGCGATGGTCATTGACGAAGTAAGAGAAAGTGAGGTCCTTGAAGAAATTCGAATTGAAGAAATGGAGGGTTGGGCGGGAGAGCTAGGAGTGGAAGGGACCAAGGTATGATGTTTTGGTTTTAAAAATCTTTTATTTTGATCATTTTGCAGGTATACGAGTTCATCAAAGAAGAACTTAGATGGTAAATACTCTGGCCTTTTTTATCACTTCGTTTTGGACCTTCAAATTTATTTCTTTTAAAATCTCACTTTTAAAATCTCGTTTGTTTGTTACAATTTTCCACTTTCTGAATTGTTTTCATTTCTCCTTCTTGTTTTGTTTTGTTTTTTCACTTTGTCATATTTTGTTTTATAGTGTAAGGACTTGTTCACTCTCCCAATACCTAAATATCCTATAAGATTTGATATTATTTTTAATGTGAAACAGGTAATTTTTCTTCTTTGCACAACTGAAAATTTATATTGTTCTAATTCCAAAAAAAACTTCCTGGCCAAGTTATGGAAAAACTGCAGTCGAAAAAGTTGTCTATCCAGACTTCTGCACTTTTTCTCTTTCAAAATCTTTTCATATTTCACACCATTTTGCTATTTTCACTTTGACAGTTCGTGTTCGACCTTTTCTAAAAGTGTGACCCTGTTCTCAACCCTCTTTCCCATTCCAAAAATGCACATCACTTCGAACTCTGTCGTCGAAATACCATCAGTTAGACAGTGAGAGAAATAGGAATAATACGTGAGAACCACCACCTCTGCCCTCCTCTCCGCAATACACGACGCGCGTAATCATTTTTTGGGCCCAACAGTTTTGAGAGGGTGAAATGAATCGTGGCGAGACCCAGGTGTTGGACACAGCTTCGATTTTGGCGTATAGCACATTGATTTTTTTCAACTGAAAGCTACTCAGGGTTTTGTTTTGTTAAACAAAATGGGCAGTTTCAATTGGGCGGCATAACGGTTATTATCGAACTGACTTCAGTTAATAAATAAATGTGATTTAGATAAATTTTGAAAAAGTAGGTTGCTGTTCCAGAAAGGCTATGTTTTGTATGAAACGGGTTGTCGAGTTTTGAGCTTACTGTATTTTTCATCCTGATCTAATTTTGTTTCTGTTCACCTCGTCTCTTTTTTTCCCCAACGGCTCTTAGGCCACTCGCACCCTTGCCAATCATTCTTGTGCATTATTACCAGTCGCAACACCAAAAAATAAGACGAAGGCAACCTTCTTACACATCCATCCCCTTTCTCTTCTGCCGTTCGTTTTTCTTCTTTTCTCTCTATTTCTCTTCATCCTCGTCCACTGTCATTTGCACGGTCCTTTTCACGCACTTTTTTTGAATTTTATCTTTGATTTCTCGTATGATTTGTTGTTTGCTTTTGGCTCTATGACTTCGAATAGAATTCTGAACAATTTGTTAAACTTTGTTACCAATTAAAACATCCTCGAAACACTTTTTCTTCTTGCTTTTTTCTCAGTCCATTCGTTTTTTTTCCAAAAAAAAACATTTTAATTGGACTTTTTCAGAAATCTCCAAACAATTATGCCTGGAATTAAAAGAAAAACAGTAGCAACCTCAATCTCCAAAGATGTTTCTCCGTCATCTTCTAGAAATCGATCCACAAGAAATAATCCCACGTCATCAGCTCCTTCTGCTTCAAAGTCGAGGAAGGCTGATTCTGACGATACCGAGCCAACAAATTCCACGACGTCGTCCTCAAGATCCAAAACTTCTGATTCTTCTACTCCAGATCACAAAACAGCGGATTCTGAAGTTTCAAATGCGCCAGCTTCATCATCGTCATCCTCAAACTCCGGAAGAAGAACAACTGGAAAGCTCGATTCCAATTTGGTAAGCTTATTCGCATCAAGACTGAAAAATTCAACTCAATCGTTTTTTTTTACAGAACTATAGTGATACTTCATTGTCTTCAACTAGTGCCGAGGATTCTGACGACGTCTACGTGAGTCTTTTATTTGAATTAGAAATTTCAAAAATTAAAATTTCAGGAACCAACTGAGAAGAAAATATTTTCAAAAAAAGTAGTGCCTGCCAAGAAAGAAGAAAGTTCAAAAGACGAAAAGCAGGCTAGAACAAGAGCAGTGCGGCCAAAAGAAGATAAAGCGACACACCTGGCTCCTCCGACGTCAGGACAGTCAACGTCTTCTGCAGTGAAACTATCTTCTTCTTCTCAACTGAAGGTTCCGGTTTCATCAACGTCTGGACAGTCCACGTCCTCAGCTTTAACGTCATCTCCCATCCCATCTTCTCAGTCCAAGGCTCCAGGTCCTAACTGCTCACCTTCAGCAAATATAGCATCATCATCAGATGAGAAAGAACAAGAAGTAAGTAATGAACTCACCACTTTTCTTTCGGAATTTGTGACTTCTAGGATGCCCATTGTCCAAAACGTCGTCCTCATTTCAAAGAAATAATTTTGAAAAATGTGGAGAAGAAGTGGAATTCCTGGTATCCAGACGACACGCAGTTGAAAAATTTGGCAATTGAGATGAACGTGGACTTCAAATTGGTACTGTCTACTTTATTAGTTATCAATGATATCCCGCTTTTCAGGCTCGAAGTCGGATGAATTTCATAAGGTACTTGGTAAAAAGAAAAAGAATCGAATCTCGCGTACCTCTCAATGGCCCTGAGTATAGGTATCTCACTCGAGAGCAGACTGATTTCTTGAAGAAAAAGCTAGAGAAATCTGAGAATTGGTATCCATCAATGGCACTCAGAAAGGAATGGGCTGAAGAATTGGAAATGTGTGAAGCCAGGGTACTTTTCATTTTATCAAGAAAAATGATACTTGTCACGGGCCAGGCCGATAGAGAAATTTCTACCGACCCGGGGTTCAGGGCAAAACATGTTTTGTATTTCGAAAAATTGTTTTTTTTTCGCGGTTTTTCACTATCTAATTTAGCCTATGTTTTCTAGAAGGAAATTTTCAACATTTTTTAAGTATAAAAACCCAGGAAAGGTTTCAAAATTGAGCTGAAAATAAAATTTTTGAAACCCGGGCCGGGCGGGCCGGGCCGATTTTTGACAAGTATGGAAAAAACCACAAAAAAACACGTTTCAGATTTCATCGTGGCTCATCGAAATGAGAAATAAAGCAAAAGATTACCGGCTGAATCCAAAGGAGAGTGAGGGGCTGTCCGAAGAGCTAAAGAATCTCTATTCAAAGTTTCCGGTAGTTTTTCAATCCCTTATTTTCAGAAAATTATTTTTGTTTTTCAGATGAAAGACTGCATTTTTAAGCGAATGATTCCAAAAGATGTTGTCAAAAAATTGAGAAAAAAGATAGCAGATTTAGGTCACTGGTTTCCGGAAAGTAACCAAAAACTGGAGTGGGCAAATGAGCTGAACGTGACGTACAATCAGGTAAATTTGAAAGGATTTATTTTTTGTTCCCGTTGTTTTTCATGTTGATTTCATTGCCCAGAAAGAAATTGCACTAACATCTTCACTAATAACAATCAAGAACTTCTGTGTGTCTGTCTGTGTGTGTGTGTGTTTGTGTGTATGTCGCCAGTCCTAGCGAGTTTCTGAACCGATTTTTCTGAAACCTAGACAGCTGGATGTAGAATTCTTTCCCGATGATGCCCGCCTATTCTGATTTTTCAAAGCATAGAAAATAAGGTCACCCGGTTCAAAAAACCACGTTTTCAGCCCTTTTTAAAAGTTTCCATTAGGGAGAGGACGCACAGAGGGCCACGTGAATATAACAACCCCCGTAAAAATTTTTTTTTCATTTTTTTTCATTTCTAAAAAAGTGAAGCCTGGCGGTAGGAGGCGCGGAGCGCCGATGACCGACTGGTATAGTCAAATCTGCAAATTTTGTTTCGAGAAAATGGAATATTTGTACTATTCACTTTTAAGGCTAATTTATCTGGCTTTCAGATTCTTATGACCTTGATATAAACTAATTTTTGTGGAAATTGTTATTTTTTGTCAGCCTAACATAACTGACATTCTGTGATTAAATTTAGCAAGCCTTCACATCAGTTGGCACAAACTTTTCAACTTTTCAAGTTATTTCTGTGATTATATCTTAGTTTGGTAAATCTTGAAAATTGACAAGAAATTTACCATAGGATGTGGATCGTAAAACCAAATTGAAAAACTTTTAAAGTTAAAGTTAGTTAAAACTAGTAATGATTGGTTTTCAGGTGACAACCTGGATTCAGCAGGCAGAATTAAAAGAGGGGAAGGAGAATCGAGATGTCGTTCCTTCAAAACCTTCAGGCGATCTGAATCAAAGCAAATCTCGTTTCACTTCTAACCAAATAGCTTATATGATAAAAAAGTTAAAGCTAGTGGGATTAAGATGTCGTCCGACACTCGATGTGAGCAGAAAATGGGCAATTAAGATGTGCGTGCATGCTGATAGGGTAAGTTTAATTGAATACTTTTGTATATGGGGAAAAAAGTAGAATTTAGGTTTATGGCTGGTGGAAACATGCTCGGAATGAAGAAATGAAGGAAATGGAAGATTCAGAAGAAGAGGGAGAAGATGATGATGATGAGGAGAAAATGGATGTTGAAGATGTGGGACAAGAGGGAGGATCAGATAGAGGTGAAGGTCAGGAAAATGAAGAAGATGTTCAGAATGAAGTAGACTACATGGATCGAGATTATGATATTGATGATTATTACGTAAGCTATCAAAACCGTGGAGAAAGACGCATGGAAGATGAGGATGAAGACATAGACAATGGAAACGAATTCAGTGAAAATGAAGGCTCAGAAGATGGCGATGAATCGGAAGACGAGTCAGATGTTGAGAGAGAAGAAACACAAAAGTTCCCCGAAATTCGAAAAGCTCGTCTCTTCTCATTTCTACGCAGAAGTTACAAAAGAGACCAAAACCCAACCTTCCAGTCGATCTACGAGGGTCGAGCAAACTTTGGAGGCTCAGATACCATGGTAAGCTACATATACAAGGTTAGAATTCTACTAATCATTTTCAGCTCTACAATTGGTATCTCCAAAGGAAGATTCGTGATGGATTTGTCACCAGATCAGCTTCTCCTGGTACAAATCCTGCGGATCTGACTCGAAATCAACGGAAGTTCTTGGTGATGGTCATTGGCAAAGTAAGAGAAAGTGAGATCGCTGAAGAAATTCGAATTGAAGAAATGGAGGGTTGGGCAGGAATGCTAGGAGTGGAAGGGACCAAGGTATGATATTCTGGATAAAAAAATTTGTATTTTGATTATTTTACAGGTATACGAGTTTATTAAAGAACAACTTGAATGGTAAACAAGGGGTGAGGTTTGAACCCTTTTGGGGTCAGATCCCTTACTTTCTTTTTGGTCAAAAAGTGCGCACATCCCGACGTACAGACAAACCCCTCTGGCTTTTTATTTATAAGAATGATACTCTGGCTTCTTATATCACTTGGATTTGAATCTTTGATTTTATTTCTGTTGAAATCTCATTCTGTTTGTTTGTTACAATTCTCCACTTTCTGAATTGTTTTTATTTTTCCTCCTCGTTTTTTTTTCATTCTGTCATATCTTGTTTTGTAGTGTAAGGAATTGCTCACTCTCATATTATGAAATTATCCAATCAGATTTGATAACATTTTTGATGCGAAACAGGTAGATTTTTTTGCAAAACCTAAAATTTATTTTCCCAAAAATTTTTTTATTTTAAATAAAATCTTTTTTTCTCAAAGTTCCGTTCAACCAATTTCTTCAGAATCACCCTCAAAATCCTCTTTGTTATCTGTTTTCCCCCCACAGGCCCTTTTCCCGCCAAAACATTGCAAGTTCGCCCTATTGACACGCTTTAGAGAGAGGAGACGCAGAGATAGGTTGGCCTTATTATCTGGACACAATTTGCAGTTTTCGGACGATTTTTCACTGTTTTTCTAATTTTTCATTTGAATAGATGAAAAAAATTCAAGATTTTCTCATTGCTGTGTTTTCTGTTTCGAAAAAAAAATACAAAAAATAAATTTTTTTTTCGAAAAAAGAATTTCAAAAAAAATTTTTTTTTCAGTTTATTGTCTCTCATATGATTTCAAAATCAAAAATCACATATTGTGTTTCCGAATTTTTGTACTCCACGAAACCGAAAAAAACCGTTTCCAAAAATGTTTTTCTGCCAACCAACTCCCCCTCTTTTTCTCTAACTCTCTCACTTTCCCCTATCTCTCCTCTCATCGATCAACCTTACCGCCACTATCTATCGTCACATTGAGAAGAGATCCAGAAAAAAGATAGGGGTTGTATTGTGCAAATGCGCCCCATTGAGACCCGCGAAAACTTCCCGCCTTTTCTTTGCCTACTGTGTGTATTCTCTGTCCTTTCTGGCCGTTGTCTCTTTCTTTCTCTTTATTTTCTCTTTCTATTCTGTTTTATTTTCAGCGGGTAAAATGAGTTCTCGAAAATCAACGAGAGTTCGCCAAAAACGATCATTGGGCGAAGATTTTATCGACTCTCAAGAAATGTACAAATCGAGAAAATCAGTCAAAAATGTAAGTTTTTTTTCGCATTTGTTTTTTTTTTGAAAAAATTAGAAAACTTTTTACAGAATGATTCGGGTCAATCTTCAATAGATTCTAGCCAAGTCGCCACGTCATCAACAATTCCAGACAATATCAGTGATGTAGCACTCAAAGAAATCAAGACAGAATTAGAAGAAGATGTTAGAGGGAAATGGGATGTAGATGTGATAGTGAAAGAAGAAGTTGAAGTGGAATATAAGCCAGATTATGGAGGATATGAGGTGAGAATTTCAGAAAGTTTTCAACAACAAAAAAATCGACTTCTTTCCAGATGTCCTCATACGAAGTTCCCTCAACGTCCTATCAGCAAGTGCCAAACCTATGGAATAATTTAGAGCCACCTGTCAGAATCGCAAGGATGCACCCAAATGGCACCTCTCATAGTGAGTTTTCTATTGGAAAGATCTCCTATAAAGCCCACTTTTTCAGATCTATACACCCCAGAAACCGGAAGATTATTTGGACTAGATGAAGAGGAACGTCTCAACGACGCTGCCGCTAGCGTCGTGGCAAAAATACGTGAAGCCAACGCCAAAAAGATTATGGAAAAACGATCTCTGGGAGATAGGCCTGCCAGAAAGGAAGCTAAAGCTGAGGCAGCTGAAATCAGAATTTATAAGACGGCTAACTGTTTGGACATTCCGGACGAAAAACGAAGAACTCGTCTTCCAAGAGTTCCCGAACAAGGATTGAAAAATTTACAATTACCACCGGCCGGAGATTCAAAGTTGAATGAGATGAATATTGGAGATTTTATCAGAAAGCAATTGGGAATTGAAGATCCGCCTCCAAAGATTCATCATAGAAAGCCCAGAGCACCAAGGCAAAAACCATCGAATGAGCCGACCACTTCACAGGAGCCTGTTGAGCTTATGCCGGACCCAAGTCCAGAGCTCAGTCCGGAGCCACCTGCCTTTCAAATAGAGGAAGTCAATCCGTTTGAGTATCGGGAGCCGGAGTTAGGAACGGAAGAAGAAGAGACAAAACCTGATGTATCTTCTCAACCAGTTTTGGAGGAGACAAAGCCAGAATTTCTATTGGATCAGACCACTTCTGAAGCTAAGCCCGTATCAGAGGAACCAGGGCCGGTGAAAAAGAATGTTACAAGAATTCTTATCACTCGTGGACCCAATGGACAAATCATTCGAAAAACGCGAATTGTGGTACGAAAAGCCTCTTCAAACGGATTGGACAATCAGAAAATGGTCAAAAAAGTTGAAACGCCGGAATTGGAGTCAACACCATCAGAACCTTTTTTTGATGACAAGGAAAAGAAAGCGAATGAATATGAGGAGCCGGTTGTCAAGGATGAGCCTGTAGTGAAGGAAATGAGCGAGTTGGAGAGGTTTAAGAGAAATTTGGTGAGTTCTATAATTGAACACATTGATTCCCGATTAAGATCAGGATGAAAGAACAATGTCAAATGACTTATGAAAAACAGAAAAATTTTAGTTAAGTTCACTTTGAAACAAAACGTAATAGTCAAAAACGTTAGCCACTGGATCTCGTTTTTTCTCCCAAAAAGTAACTCCTCTTTCTTCCAGATCGCCTCCACCAACTATCAAAGACCACCGCCATCTCCAGAACGTCCTCCACCCACGTGGCAACCCGGACCACGTGCTCCACGCCCACCACAAAACTTCCAACCAAAAGTAATTATTCCAAAAAGAGCCAACAAAAGCTCTAAATTATACGACGTGGTAAGAAATGAAAAACGTCGAAGTCCATCTCCTCATCGAATCTTTCTTGGAGCCGAGGAGCCAATGAAGGATTTAGCTTCAGAAGAGGGATCATTCAAAAGGGTGGTGATTCAAAAAGTGGATTCATTGAATTTTCGATGGGATCGGGAAAGTGATTACAAAAGTGTAGAATTGGAACAAAAAGAGAAAACTCCAAAGCCTAATAAAGATTCCAAAGAAGAATTGGAAGCTAAGCTCAAAAAACAAAAAGAGGATATGCGCCAAAAACAAGCCATGGCTCAAAAACCACTTGTTAATGAGCTTAAAGTTTGGAAATATATGCAGTCAAAAGAATTTGAAGACAGTTTGAAATCAAATGAGACAGCTTCAGAATTCGAAAAGACTATCAGTAGACCAAATGCATTTGCGGAACTTCCCGAGTTCAGCGATTCACTGACTTATACGAATCCACAACTTTACGAGAATCTTTTGACTATCTATCGAGCCAAACATGACAAGAAATTCCCATTGAAATCAGGATCCTCGAAATTCAAATTTATTCAAAAACGAAGAGATCGTTTATGGAAGATGAGAGGCGAGAAGGGGCTGCCACCAAACAATGAAAATACAGAGGCTCGCGTCAAAAATCTTACAGAAAATGGAACAAAAATGATTCCAGTGATGATTAATGGAATCCATACATCACTTCCCGAACATGTCGAATGTCATTTGTGTGATGATGTGATGCGATTATGTATTAGAAAATCGAATTATAGAGGAGAGTTGAGAGAGTATCCAGCTTATCGGTGAGTTTTTTTAGGTAGAGGCAAGGCGAGGAATCGAACTTTGGTCTTGAGTTTGATAGGCAAACTTGTTAGCCACTACACCAACCTGTGTGGTCTAGTGGATAACACTGCTGGCTATCAAACTCAAAGCCAAAGTTCGATTCCACCTTGATCCAAATGTCTTTTGTTTTTCTTTTTTTTTTACTTCTAACCAACTTCTGTTTTCCAGATGCCTACGCAAAGGATGTCAAACATTCCGTTCGGTCAGTAAACAATTTCGAGAACAAATCTACCTGGCACCACCACCTCCTGTGATTATGGTAAAACCCTCATTAAAACCTTTCAAATTGGCTCGTTGTGATGAAACTATCGATGAAAAGATAGAGGAGATTAAGCCGAAGGTCGAGGAAGAACTTCAGATGCCAAAACTTGAAAAATCTACGGAGGAGCTGGAATTCAAGCCAGTTTTGGATCTCAACACATTTGAATCCGCTGAAGACGTCAAGAGGAACCTATCAGAAGAGGACGAAGATCTAGGAGAGACTGTTGATTTTGAGTATATTGGAGATTCAAAAGAAGAAGAATCTACTGAAGATGATCCAGATGAGGATGAAGATGACGTCAGCAACTATGGAAGATTGTCACCATATGAAGAAGAAGAAGATGACTTCATTGTCGAAGATCCAGATGAGGATTATTTCTGATACTTTTTTTTGTGTTTCAAATAGGTTTTTTTTCAAAAAATAAACAGTTTCATAACAGTATTCGTTTTACATATCACAATACTTTTTCTCATTGAACGTCCAATCAGTTGGAGCTTGCTTCGCCCATCTGAAGTACTGATAATAGGCGTCCGACATAGCCTTGGCAGCTTGATACAAATCCACGATTCGGGCTACAGTACACTCTGGAAATTGGAAGAGCTTCTTTGCAACACATTCGATGGCAGTTGAAGTGGCATTGGTGAAGAGGGCGGGGTCACGAAGTTGCTTTCTTTCCTCCTCATATGGATCCGCTAATTTGGGCAAGCAAGTTGAGAAGGTACCGACGGTTTTAGTCTAAAAAATTAAATTGGCATGATTGAAATAAAAGTTTAAGAAGCAGATATATGGGAAAAGTGAAGCAGTTGACGAAATTTAAAAAAGGGGACAATATGAGGAAAAATCTTAATGCAAGCAAAGTTGTAACCATCACCTATTAGACTATAAACCCATGAACGTTTTTTGACTACCTCTTGTAACAGAAAACCACTCGTGAGCTTGTGAGAACCCTGAGAGCTTCTTACATAGAGCCTGTCATCTTCGGATCGAAATTTTTGTTTATTTCCAAATCGGCGTTTATTGAATTTTTAGCAGTTTCAGCTTATGCTTATCAGTAATTGTAGCAGAAAAAAAAATTATTGACAAGGCTAAACTTCGATTTTGACAGATTTTTCGAAATTCTCATTCAAAGGAAACAGTCTGCAAAGTTCTACTCGTTCAGTAGCCTAGCCTGTCTCAGTTCCTTTTTTCATTTTTTTTATTCGTTTTCAATTAAATTTGGAATTTTCGGAATTAAACTGATCAGTTTCGAAAAAAAAAAACAATAAGTTCAAAAGCGCATCTCGTAACGGGAAAACAAAATGATTTAGACTGGAGATACGACCAAGATACGAATTGAAACTCAATTGAATTTCGAATTATATACAGTTTTTGAAACCGAAAATTGAGAATAATTGAGAATTTTTTTTCCATTTCACCACGTATTCATTTCCTGAACAATTTCTCATCATATCACTAACTCAAGTCAAGAAAGTTTCTCATCCTCAACTAACCTTTTCAAAACACTGATACGCGTCTCCATACACCTTTCCGCCGATATACTTTCCGTAATCCAAAACGAATGCCACGATTCTTGGAACTTCACATTTGGAATCATGGCCCAAACACTCCGAAATGTTCTTGCCAATGTCGAGAGCTTTGTGGATCAGATCAATGTTGTACAGTGAGTCAGGGGAAAGTGTTGGGATGGTGGATTCAATGAGGCTCTGAAGTTGAAAGATGCACTAATCAGAAAAGTTACGGTGGATTATAGGGGGAATTTGAAACATTTTTTAATATTTGGTTGGAGTTAAAGTGCAAGTTTTTCTCGGCTACAGCCCGTATCAGTAACACAGCAGAAAACTCCTTTTCCAGTTCGTGGATAACGCCGCATTAACGCAGCAATCACACTTTCCAGCAGCTGCACAACAGTTGGCAGCACAATTTCTCCGAAATTGAAAACATATGTTTCAGAAAATTCATAAATTTCGACCGGGGAAAAGTATGTAATTTTTGATGTCCGTAGTCTCCGTTAACTCACTTCATGTGGTCTAATACACTCCATCATTTTGTGATATTCAGCATAACAGGAAGCATTATCCGAGGATCGAATCATCACAATTCCATCAATATAACCGGCAGAAGCCATCAAAGGAAGAACAAGAAAAAAGAGAAGAAAATTCATTTTCTGCCTCCTCTTCGAGAAAAGTGAGGAAATGGATGTCCTTTTATAGTTTTTTGAAGAACGCGACTATGATTCATCGGGTGATAAATGAATACATAAAAATTGTGCATCGAACGAAAATAAAACGATAAAATATGCATGTTTTTTTTTCGGTTTCGATTTTGTTAGAAAATTTATGCGGGGGTGGGCAATAGTTGATTCCAAATCTGTTAAGATTTCCAAAGGAAAAAACCTGTAGAGCATCAGTATGAAAATTACCGTTTCTTACTCTTGATTTTAGACAAATCCAAATTTTTCGGTACTCATCGGAACTAACTATGAAGGATTTGTAGAATCACTACGTGTATACATTGAAAGCACAGCGGAGAATAATGCGATTTCACAGTTTCAATAATTCATTGAAACCGTTACATGTTCTTGCAGTTTCATTAGAGCCCGGACATTTCCGATACTTTACCGACTGATAGCTCGAGAAAACCAACCAATTACTCAATTTTCAGCCAGGCAATCAAAACTAAGAGAAGCCTCTTCCAGGATTTCACTGAATTCATCATACATTATTCCAGTTTCAAGTAATCGATAAACGGAAATAATTGAAACCATTTTTGATCGTTATGGCTCAGGTTGAGTTCAGTGAATGTTCCGGTTTCGATGTTTTTAGAAATTTTTGAGAAAGCGAGAAAGCATCATTGCACCTTTTGCCGAAATTGATGTAGCAGTCTTCTGATTTTTGCAGTAAACAGAAATCATTTATAGAATTTGCGAGAACGGATCCAAGATTTTTCCTACTGTTTCAATCAGTTTATGAAACGTTTTTCCACTTTAGCAAACGTTTCAATCATCTCCAACTCAGGTTTCTTTCCATTTGTCCATAATAATACCGTCTTCCTATGAGAGAAGCGGTTTCTTCAAATGAGAAATTTTCAAATTTATTCAAGTTAGGTTGTCGGTGTTTCTGAGGAATATCAAATTGAACTTCCGAACGCCTTCTTTAAAGCAAAGAAGAAACTGAAAGCTTTGACTTTTTCTTGACAGAATTACTGTTTCCTGGTAGTATTGAACTTCTCTCTATTGGAGCTCTAGTGCTTGATCTGGTGAAATAGGTAAAACTAATCCAAAGAAAAAACAATAGAGTATCAGCAGGGAACAAACAGTTTCGAACTCTTTATTTTTGGAACATCTAAAATTTTAGCTACTGCTCGATTTAGACGATGAAGATTCCGCAGAATCACTAATTAGGTAATCGAGAGCTACGTGCGATGAAGCAAAGAAGACATAATTTTCACAGTTTCTATAAGATTATAAAACGGTGATATACCGAAAAAAACTCAATAGACGTTTCTTTCGATTCCACTAAACTTGTATATTTTCCTAGTTTCAAAGCGGATGAAAAAGAATCGACTTAAAATAAATAGACTTTTCTTGTTTAGTTCACTAAAATTTTCGGTTTCTATGCTTTTTCAAGATGGCGAGAAGTACCTGACACTGTTCAAAGTCCAAGACAGAGAATTCTTTATGATAAATAAAGTAAAACGAAATAGAATGAAACAACAAAGAGTACAAGCAATGTTTTCTTTATTATCAGTGAAACAGATATTCAGATAATTTTGCCGTTTTCGTAGCGCTGAGGAGGTTTTTGTAACAAAAAAACACTATTACAAGTTAGATAGTTGTGGATTGCTGTTGAAGCTTTATTGAATGTTTCATGAAATATTGCTTTTTCCTGTGAAAAACGTATTTTTTTTTCTGTTCACTAATGACGATACATTGTGAAAACTTTTGGAAATTGTTCTTTATGGGAAAAATGAAACGGCATATTTTGATCACATTGATTATATTACTGTTCCTGTACTGTACTGAATTACCTTTTTTGAAGCTGTAGCAGTCACCTTTCTTTTCCGTATCTTCGATATTCATACTCGAAAAGTTTATTTGACATCAACGCTCACAAAAAAGTTAATTATCACAATATTTATCTCCATCGTACTTGAAGAGTACTGGCTCCTTCATCAGAGCCCATTTGAGGTACATATAGTAGGCATCGGATAGGGCTTTTCCAGCTTGATATAAGTCCGCAATTCGATCTACAGTACACGAAGGAGTCTTGTAAAGCTTCTTGGCAACACATTCCATGGCTTGCAAAGTCTTGTTGTGATACTCGTTCTCTGTCATCGGTTCATAGAATCTGTTAAGTCCAGGTGAGCATGAAGCAAATCTTATATGGATGACGTCGGCCTGAAAAGGAGGTGAAACTTTCTGAAAATTAAGTGATTTCTTACATTGATAAAGCAGTGGAATGCATCTCCATAAACTTTTTTGCCGATGTCATCTCCATAATCCAAAGTGAACTTTGCAAATTGGACAGCTTCACATTCGAGATCATCTCCCAAACATTCTGAGACATTCTTAGCAAGTTGAAGACCTTTGTTCATGATTCCAATATTATAGAGAACGTCAAATCCAATGTTTTCCAAAACTGTATTCACAAGCTCTCTGTGAGGCTCCACACATTCCTTGAAGCGTGTGACTTCAGAGTGGCAAGTTGGGCCCTCCAATGAGCCGACGGTCAGCATTTCGTCGACAAAATCGGCAGAAGAGAAAGCGGAAAGTAGGAGGACTAGAAGAGGAATAGACATTGTGAAAACTTCTAGATGTTGAAGCTGGACTGAATTTGGAATAAGAAGAACAAGGTTTTTATAGAGGACTGAAAAGTCCAAAACGATGAAATTGACTATGATTCATATAAGACAAAACATTCGTATATTCTAAAAACATCTGATGTGAGTGTCAAAACATAAGGCTATTTCGGTCAGGACGTCAGTTACCACGTCCTGACCGAATCGAAAAAGTCCAGACGCGCGAAGGAAAAAGTACATTTGAAACTGAGAAATGTTGGCTTTAAAAAGTATAAAAATCTATTAAGTACCGTTTCAAAGTTATTGTGAAAATTTGGTAATGAAGTTTTCAATACATAAAATTCAATATCGCGTTTCCCTGAAACAATTTTTTTTTGAATTTTTTTAAAAGTGTATCATAAAACTCACTCAAGATTGTCTGTTGTTTGATGTGCCACTTTGGAACTGTTCCTATTTCCGAAACCGAACAATACTTTCAAAAAGTTGACCAAACTGAAATTTCTTATCAAAGTATCAATGTTTCTTTTGTTGCTGCAGAGATAAGATGCCTGAATAATAACAGGAACTATAATGATATCCGTAATCATGATTAAAAGAACAACTAAAAAGGGAATCGTGTCCATCCCAATAAATAAAACTGTGAAAATTGGGAATAAAGTCTGAAAAATTGTCTTGAATTCGATGCGCACTATTTCTTAAGAAGCTCACTATTTTGAAAAGAAGTGTAAACAAGCATTGCAAAAATATATATTTTTGTGGACTATTTTGCTGAGCTGCAGGTAGATAGGAGAACTTTCGGATGCTGAACATTATTACGATGTAGATGAAAGAAGTGATAATGAGGCACATGTTAAGAAAGAATAGCAATAGCTGAAACAAATCATGCTTAATGTTTTGAGTTTTTGAATGAAAAGTTTACCGCACTGCCTGTTAATATTATTGGCGATATCACTGGAACGAAAATAGATACAATAAGAAGAATAATCAGAATGATATCTTTCAGACAAACTATAATATATGCGTACTTAATATGCTTGAGAAGTGTATTTTGGGATTTTGTGAGTAATGGCTCAAGAGACGGGAAGAAATACAAAAGAAATCTTTGAACTGATAAAAATAAAATAAGGAAATGAAAAACTTGA
This sequence comes from Caenorhabditis doughertyi, assembly GCA_963572265.1. Taxonomy (NCBI): domain Eukaryota; kingdom Metazoa; phylum Nematoda; class Chromadorea; order Rhabditida; family Rhabditidae; genus Caenorhabditis; species Caenorhabditis doughertyi. The sequence continues at coordinate 20,617,701 of OY751556.1, read as the reverse complement.
GCAATTGCACTCGTTGCAAAGAAGCACATGAAAGCGATTGCGAAACACAAGTAAAATATACCGTCTGATTGATTTTGATCATTTTCTTTCTTCACTTTTTTCAAATCCACGTTGCTATAGAAGACACACATCAAAATTATTCCAATGCACATAAAAACAGCAAACATTTTCATGACTTCATAAAAATGATTAGTAATCAGAAAAACAGAATTCTAAATAATCAATTTCAAGTTAGGCCAAGTTCAAATTATTTCCAAACCTTCTGGTCCCTCTTCCGATTACTTTTGTTCACAAAAACATAAAATGGAAAAAGCATGAACAACAGACCAAATAAAATGAGCAATATAACTATTGATATGTATAATATGGCATCTCCGATGATAGTCTCTAAATAATCTTTGTTCAAGAGGTCTATCAGAGAACCCATTGGGGGCAAATTAGTTAAGGATAAATAAAATCAAGAGAAAACTTGAAGTTTTCCACCTGTTTAGGCCACGTGCTGTCCGGAGAGTATCAAAAAAGTTATGATCGATGCCGTTAGAAACTGAGCCAGCAAATTTTTGAATAGTTAATCAGTTAATGGTTAGGATGAAACAGTTATGACAACAAAGAAAAATAATTTTTTAATAACTCAAAATGAGGAGTTCTTTATTGTTGCAAAACTCGTTGGTAAACTAATCTGATTTCGCAAGCAGTCACGGCTTAAGGAATAGATCAGAAATGATGAGCAAATAATAGGAGTATGAAAAAGTATTTTCTACCTGTACGCAACTTGTTTTGTTATGGAGTAATGACAAGACGATTTATTATTCTCGAGAACAAATAGATGATTAATTTTCTGAAGGCACAATTAAGGGGAACTTGGCTGCTTCAAGTTCAGCCCAATTTGAAACATTCATTTGATGAAACACATTTATAAGTCTTTGAAATTTTTGTTAATTATACATTTCCGAAACAAAAAGCAAATAGATAAAAGTCATATCAAATCAATATCGAGATGTCCTGGAAACATTACCATTTCAACCATGTATCAATAAAAAACTTACGATTGATCTGCAGTATCTTTTGAATCGACCACGTCAATTTTCCCACTTCTCACACCCAGTAAAACTTTCAAAAAAGTAATCAAACGGAAGGACCTCAATATTGTATCAATATTCCTTTTGTTGCTACATAAATAAGACATTTGGATGATAACAGGTGTTATGAAAATATCAATAATCATCGAAACAATCAAAGTGTTAGATATGTCTTGTTGAAAGAAAAGTAACAGAATTGGGAGGTAAACCTGAAATCATCTTTGAACAATGCACTCAACTATTGAAACTCACAATTTTGAACCCAAAAGTTATTAAAGACTGCATGAATATGTATTTTTGTGGATTGTTCTCTTGAGAAGCCGGAAGATAGGAAAATTGCCGAACGCTTAATAGAATAGGGATGTAGATCAAAGCTGTGAGAATGAGACAAATATTCAAGAGAGAACACAGAATCTGAAACTAATGAAATGCTTTTTGAAGAATCGGAAAAAAAGTACCACAAGAACTATTCGAGTTGACGAGATCCTTTCCGTATTGGAAAGAGTAGAAAGAAACCAGATGAATAGGGCAATGTCTTTTGTAAAGAATAACAAATACATATATTTGACATTTTTCATGAGAACATTTTGAGATTTGGTTAGAAAAAACTCCAGGGATGAGAAAAAATAGAGAAGAAACTTTTGAAGTGATAAGTAGAGAATCAGAATATGGAAAACTTGAGCAATGGCACTCAAAGCATAAATCAGAGCTATTCCAAGAAAGAAGATCCCATTGTAGATGATGCTGAAATTAGTGGTTTACCTCAAGAGTTTGACATTTAGTATTTATCGAAAAAATTTTCTGTTCAAAGCAACATTTTGAAAAAGTAACCTTCTCAAATTATTCACATCTTTTCCGCTAATACACTGAGCCGGCCAAATATAGGCAAATTTGAAATGGACCACAAACGAAGTTGTTGCCACGATTATCAAAAAATACATAGCCTTGGTCATTTTATAAAAATGTTCAGTTACAGAAAATACTGCACTCTGAAATTTCAACTTGAACTGATTGCTTTCAATTTCAGTATTTAGAACAAACTTTTTGGTCTCTTTCTCGATTGATTTTGTTGACGTAAATATAGATTGGAAATAATACAAGAAATAACGAAAATACTATCACTGATAGAATGCAAGTGATGAAAAATATCCTGTCGCCTACTGGAGTACTCGAGTTTTTCTGCAGAATATTGAAATCAATCATTACTGATAAAGTTTGATAAGTAATTATATTTATGAGGAAATATTTGGGAAAATTATATTTTCACCTGCTAATTGATATTAAAAGTCGATGACAGATTGATCACTTTCCAGCTGTAATCGAAATTATTCAATTAAGTTATGTTACAGAAAATCTATAAGAATATGAGTAAAAAACACAACTATTCGCAGATCTAAATCAGATGGTTTCAAATTCTTTTTGGGCATATGAAACAAGACAATTCATCAGAATTGTTTATTCAACTTTTTTTTTCAAACAAATTTTTTTGACAGTAAAATTATTTCAAAAGAAAAAAGTTTCAGTTTTGACTTGTAAAATTTCTCAAAGTTCTGCAGAAACAATTGGATAAATGGATCATCAATATCGTGTACTTCTGAAAATTAATTATGATAATTTCAAAACAGTGATTTTCAAAGAACCCACGACGCAGCATGATCAGGTTGCTCAATTCCAGCAGTAACGGAATTCGTCTTAAAACCAACCAGAACTTTTATGAATTTCCATAGACTTGGCAATTTGATTAACGTTTTAAAGTTTCGTTTATTACTGCATAAATAAGAAGTTTGAATAATAATAGGAGTCGCAAAGATATCGATTATCAGACTTGTTATTGAACAAACTATGAAACTCTCGGCCAAAAAAAGCAATAGAACAGGTATAAGCATCTGAAACTTGGCATCAGCAGTATCGTTTTTAAATTTTTCAAACCCACTATTTTGTAAATAAGAGTCATAGAGCATTGCAAAAGAATATACTTATGTGGACTGCTTTGTTGTATTGATGGAAGATAAGAGAACTTTCTGATACTAAACATAATTGGAATGTAGAAAAATGCAGTGATGATGAGACAAATATTCAAGGAAAATAGAACTACAGCTAGAATAGTGGTAAGTGTCGAAGGTGATATAATGTCATTAAAAATCAGAATACACAGCGCAATGTCCTTGAGAGCAGCAAAAAAGTAAGCAAACTTAATATAATTAATGATAAACCTTTGTGATTTTATCAGTAGTGATTCGATGGAAGGGAAGAAGTAAAGCAGAAATCGTTGGAGTGATAAGTATAATGTTAAGTAATGAAATACTTGTGCTATCGAGCTCATTGAAAAAATAGAAAGAACTAAGAGAACAACAAGTAATCCACAAAAGATAATGCTGAAACGGTAAGAATATGTTTTGATAAATTTCAAAACATTATCGTTACATGACAGTGTTTTCTTCATTATTCACTCTTTCCGAAAAGGTTTCATTATCTTCAGCTGGATAAAAAATAAAAAATGAAATTGAGCAAACAATTATGAAGAGAAGTAAAATGTACATCTTCTTTATCATTTCATAGAAATGATTGGTGATAGGAAAAATGACGCTCTGGAAAGAAAAAAACGAATTGATTTTTTTGATTTTCAAGAACAAAAAAAAACCTCTTGGTCGTTTTTCCTATTCGTTTTGTTGACATAAACATAAAGTGGAAACAACACAAAAAATAGAATGGGCAAAACCAAAAGCAGTACGCAAGTTGAAATAATTACAGGGACATTTATTATTCTCAAGATCTCATAGTCCATTAATACCTTCAAAACTAGTTTTTTTTGAAATTATCGAATTACCAAATCAAATCAAATTAAATTACGAAATCATTTTTCTAAACTTTTTCTGAACTATCAACCCACAAAACTATTATGAAACGTGTCGAAAGTAAACTCCTAGTGTTGTGTTTCACCTGCTTCAACGTATTCAAATTTTCAGGAATTCTGTTAAAAGTAGAAAAAGCAGGAAAAAAGAATAAAAATGTTTTTTTTTCATGAAAAAAACATAAAAAAGAAGTCCTGCCGGAACTGCTTCAAAATTTTAAATTTGTTCCTTAACAGACAGTTCTACAGAATTGCTTGATTTCGACCATTATTAAAATTTTTAAACAAATCGAGGTCACAGCTTTTTTCTGAATGATCGGTGGCAAAACCAGACTTCAGGTTCGTGGTCATCGTGCTCTATGCGTTCAAATGAGCTTTCACACGCCCCCAAACTTTACCTTAAGTTATGAAGTTTTTTTTTTCAGAATTTCAGTAAAAAGTCAGTTTCAAAAAGTTTATGTTTCATTACCAGTCACAAATAGCTAGTTATCACAATATTTATCTCCGTCGTACTTGAATAGTACTGGCTCCTTCATATTCCATTTGAAGTACATATAATACGCATCTGACAAGGCTTTTCCAGCCTGATACAAGTCCGAAATTCGATCTACAGTACACGTAGGTGTCTCGTAGAGTTTTTTCGCAATACAGTTCATTCCGCTCAAAGTTCCGTTGTAAAATACGGTCTCTGTTAAAAGTTGGATAGGACTAGTAAGGTCTTCATATGGGCAGATGGAGGCCATTTCGATGACGCCCCCCTGAATTTTCAATCTAAATGAGCAAATAATTTGAATACTTACCATGATAAAGCAGTGAAAGGCATCTCCATAGATTTTCTTGCCAATATAACCTCCATAATCCAAAGTGAACTTTGCAAATTGGACAGCTTCACATTGAAGATCATCTCCCAAACATTCCGAAACATTCTTTGCATATTCAAGACCTTTGTTCATAACTCCTGGATTGTAGAGGACATCCATAATGACTCCTTTTCTTTCTAAAACCAAGTTAACAAGAGCTCTATGAGGCTCCACACATTGTATGAAGCGCAGAATTTCAGGATGGCAAGTCGGGCCCTCCAAAGATCCAACGGTCAGCATTTCGTCGGCAAAATCCGCAGAGGAAAAGGCGGGAAGTAGAAGGAGTAGAAGAAGAATGTACATTGTGAACACTTCCAGAAATTGAAACTGAATATGGAATTGAAAGAAGAAGGTTTTTATAGAGGTCTGGAGAGTCTAAAACGATGAAATTGACTATGATTCATGGGAGACGATTTTGAAAACATCTGATGTAAATATCAAAACATGGTGCTATTTCTGTTTCAGTTTTGTCAAAAGTATATCAATGATGTTGACCATTTTGGTTAAGTTCCTTTCTGTTTTCCCTTGTGTTCAGTTGGCTTGATGAATTACCATAATTAATGAAATGAAAAAATATAGTACCAAAGACTACTCGATATTCGAAACCATTGCATAACAGAAAGACTTTCTCACAAGATATGAATTTGGATAAACAGGACTATCCATAACGTTAAACAGGATTTTCCATAACCAACAACTTCAGCCGGACTTTTCAAAACGTTTGGTGTAACTGGTAGCTAATACCTTTGAAGCCTGAAAGTCCTCCGTTCAATTAAAAACCACATGAGTGAAAACTTGCTCGGGATCATTAGTTGATTCATTCATGACACCTACACGACTTGTTTCTTCCACATCGAATAAAGTTTTGATGAATTTGGTCAATGTAAATGACTTCAATAGTGATTCAAAGTTTCGTTTGCAACAAAATAAATAGGAAGTTTGGATGATTAATGGTACAATGAAAATATCAGTTATCATGGAGAAAATCAAGAAGAAAAACACATCAACAACTAGGAGGAAAATAAATACTGGGAATAGAACCTGCAACAAAAAATTTTCCCAAAAAAGTTTTGAAACTCTTGGCACCAAAATATGGAGAAAATCTCTTTAGTGAAGTTTTTTTCCAATGATTTGTACCGTTGTTGTACAATTTATACATCTATTTATTTTCTGAAACCTACCAGTTTGAAAACCACAGTTGTCATTATTTGAAAAAGTATATATCTTTGTGGGTTGTTTTTCTGAGCAGCTGGTAAATAATTAAACTTTCGAACGCTGAGCATGATGGGAATGTAGAGAAATGCTGAGAAAACAACACAAATGTTCAGAAAAGAATACACAAGCTGAAAGTTTCAGAATTAACCTGACTCTAATTATATGGAGGTGATTACAATAGGAATGTTTCCCATTGAATCCGTCGGGTCATCGCTAAAGTAAAATTTGGTAAGAAGATAACATGATACAAGATCTTTCAAAAAGCAAATGAAGTACAAATACTTGACATGATTGATAAGGAAATCTTGAAACCTTGTTAGAACGTCTTCAAGAGATGGGAAGAAATATAAGAGAAATCTTTGAATGGATAGATATAGAACAAGCAAATGGAATACTTGAGAAATTGTATTCATGATGAGAATCCAGATGGGGATAGAGAAAAGAGTTATTGTGTCGAGAGCCCAGTTGGAATTCTCCGTGCTTTCAATTTCATTTTTCTTGTGCTCTCGTGATAAGTTAAGATACATGTAGACAACAGAAAACAACATGAAAAACATGAACATGTATTGTTTCTTAATAATCTGATAAAAATGATTAGTAATTGGAAAAATGGCGCTCTGAAATATCCTTTTGATTATTTTAATCAATCAGAAATCACAAACTTTTTGGTCCATTTTACGATTCGTTTTGTTAACATACGCATAAAACGGTAGCAGTAGAAAATACAAAATAATGCAGATTAGAATCATAATGCACGAAACCCCAATGGTTCCAATAATAGGATCATCATAAATATCGGGTTCAATATCAACCATTTTGACAAAGTAATTGTAGAAAAATTAGTTTCGGTCAGAAGAAAGGATAAAGTCAGGAGAAAGGAAAATGGACAGAAGTTTGATTTTCACCTGTTAAATCCGCGTTTTTCAATCAAAAATGATTATTTTTCATAAAACAAAGAACGAAAAGTTTCTGATTACTGTAGTTCTGACTAGAGAATTGTTTGGCACGGACACACTTACAAAGAGCTGAAAATTTCTATATTGACCCTGCTAAATCCATTTCTGAATCCAGTTTAGTCCGATCGGCCTTTTCGTTCTTTTGGATTTTTCGGTCTTTTTCAGGCTTTTGCAGTCCCATCTTTCACTGACTTTAATGAAAAGGTTCAAGTTTTTGATAACCGTAATTCTACCCTACGTTAATAAGCAGTCAAAGTTCAGTTCGAATGGGTCACGGAAAACTGTTTCAGAACATTTTTCTAACCATAAAGTACTTTTTTGAAACTGCTATTGTATGACTGTTTGTAAAGCCAAAAAAACCTTTTGCAACTTATCGGAAGTGATAAAGGATGTTCAAAACAGGGTTTTGATTTTGTTTGAAGGCTCTCTGGGTGCATAACAACACTCAAAATCGGATCTCGTCGAACATTTCTCTAGTAATTTGTGTTGATTAGCATTCAATTTGGAAGACTGTTTCAGAACATTACTTTTCAATCTAGCAAAACTTTGAAACTGGTGTCTGCATGACTGCTAGAAAAATCAGAAAAATTTATTGCGAATTTTAAATTAAAGTTATCATAAACACTAAAAAACCTAATTACACAGAAGTAGTCCATGGCGTATAAGATCCTTCCTCAGGAAGGGGCGGTACAACAGAAGTGATAAAATCTTCACAAGCCATACGGATTCTTTCTGGAGTTGCAGGAGAGTGGAATACGAAATAGTCCTGGAAATAAAACAATCATTTTTTAGCACAAAACTCCAAAAACATACCGAATTTCCATTCTGAATTCTATAAGCTCTAACTGCTTCACGGATAGCAAAGAAAGCGCAACTTCCCAGGAAAAGTGGTGGTTCTCCAATGGCTTTCGATGAGAAAATTCCCATTTTATTGCTACTATTTCCTAAAAGTGACACGTTGAAATGTCTTGGAGCATCATCAGCAGAAGGAATCTTATAATTTCCAGGTCCACGAGTCAATCTGATTCCATCTGGACGAATTTTGACTTCTTCCATTGTGAAAAGTCCATAGCCTTGGATGAAAGCTCCTTCAATTTGACCAATATCAATAGCTGGATTGAGAGATTCTCCAACATCCATAACAATATCAGTTCGGAGAAGATGATGATCACCGGTAAGACAGTCTACTTCAACTTCACAACAAGCTGTTCCATAAACTGAATATCCAAAGAGTTCGGCTCCTTTTCCATTGAAGAAGTCGACAGGTTCGTGGTGAATTCTGGAAGAAAAGGGGGTAAGTCGATAATTGAAAACGAGTCTCCTTTCAATATTGGCGAAAGAAAACTAAAAATTTATTTCAGTTATAAAACAGTTTTATTTTTTATAGAGGACAAAACCGATGATGATTTAGCCTGGATGCCTTTGAAACTAAGTTGTGAAAATTGAAGCTGATTTTTAAAGAACTCATGTGAAACATCTCAGTTTCAGAATGGCATTATGAACCAAATGGTGTATCTACAGAAGTTGGAAGACAGAATTTATTGCTGCACAATTTCAAATTTTCAAAAACCTGTTCAAGAACCTCCTGAGCTTTTTTTTGACTGATGTGAACATTCATCTTTTCCGTTTATGGACGAAGAAAAGCACGGAAAATTTCTCTAATCTTTGAATATATTGTCTGAAACATTTCCGTTTCAGAATCAAAATATTTTTAGGACCACATTTGGGACTCATTGACGTGAGTTTGTCCCAAAGTTACGTGTTCATACTGATAGTTTCAAACCTTAACATGATTTTTTTCAATCAAAAACAGAATTGGTCTATTTCTATCGACACATTTGAACACTGTTTTTATCTATCTAAGCCAAAAGTTTCCCGTCCAATAAGTACCCCTCAAACGAAGTCAACTCACATTCCAAATCCAGAAGCCGACAGGGAAACTCTTTCCACATAAGCAGCTGTCACCCAATCCTCCCATTTTCCATCTGGTTTCAACTTTTTGAATGGCTCCAATCTTTCCATAATTTGTCTGCACGCATCTTGAACAGCCAATCCATTCATATCACTTCCAACAGAAGCAGCAGTTGCAGATGCATTTGGAACTTTATCAGTGGAAGTATCATGAATGTGAATGCGCTCTATTGGAATTTCCAAGCAACGAGCGGCAATCTGAAAAAATTCAAATATTGTTTCAAAATGTATGTTTAGATAAGTTTTTATGAAAAACTTCATTGGGTCGTCTGATCTCTAACGTACCTGCAAAATCTTGGTGTGCAATCCCTGACCCATTTCCATGCCACCATGAGAGACCAAGACACTTCCATCCGTGTAAACCAATACTAAAGCTCCCGCTTGGTTGAGTTGTTTTAGTCCGAAGCCAATTCCAAATCGAGTTGGGGTAAGGTAGATTCCACGTTTTCGGAATTTGTTGTTTCTGAAAATTTAGGATTTTCAGCACATTTTCAGCATGTTTTACTCACTCATTGAATTTCTTGACCTCTTCCAATCTCTTATCATAATCACTATTTTTCCGACATTCTTCCCAAGTTCTGGTCACATTACACTGATTTAAATGCATTCCAAATGGAGTACAATCTCCTTCTTGATAGAAATTCTTCTGCCGAATTTCATCATGATCCCAACCAAACTGTTCTGCCACATGTTTCACCATTATCTCTGTTCCAAACATTCCTTGAGGGCCACCGAATCCACGGAAAGCTGTGTTGGATGCCAGATTGGTCTTGCACATTTTTCCGGTGATATCAGCATTGCCGAATTTGTAGACGTTGTCGGCGTGGACCATGGCGCGTTCTGGAAATTTAGAAATGGGTGTTAAAAAATCATAGAAAACTTACGCATGACTCCCATGGAGAGGTCAATTGTGTGACCACTATTGGACATGGCGGTGAAGTCGAGGTCAATGAATTTTCCGTTTTCGTCGACAGCAAGCTGGAATTTTCATATTTAGTTTTTGAGTTATACAGGTAGCGAATTAGAGCCAGTGTGGGAGCGGGATTTGTTAAACTTCTGTTTTACAATTAGAGTAATTGAAACCGAATTTTTCGAATTCAATGGATCATTTCTGCTCATTGCTAAATTATCGGATACCCTTGAAAGAATATAAGCTAATGAGCCCCGTGCCTCGTATTGGAAACTGGACTTTTAGATATTTGCTATGTATGCGTCCTTAACGTTTTTATTTGCCAACTAAGTTTAGGTTGCGTTCTGCAAAAGATTGGAGCTGACCAGAATATTACATTCAGCACATTATTTTCAAACCGGTTTTTGAAACAACTCACACAATTTCGGCTCGAGTTGCAGTCTACTAAGTAATTTTTCAAATTTTTTCAAAGTTCATAAAACCACGGAAACAGTTACTTTTTCAATAAGTTTTTGTATACTTTTCTGAAAACTTCGAATCGATTTGTGCTCTATTCGGGGTATGAACTGTTACTGTTTATGTCTCCTGGTCTGCTTGGAGAAACTAGAGTAACCAAAAAATAACACATTTTCGATAAGGTCGCAAATATTGGGTAATAATTGACTGTCCGCTGAAAAGTTGAAATAACGAACGAATGGAACACAAAACCAACTTTTATAACTGTCTGAATTCTGAATTCAGCCTCTGAGGTTAATAACGAGAACTCTGTTTCAGAACTTTGGCTTCTATAGTGAAAAAAACAAGCCCAAGTTTCTCGAAGTTTATGAAATCAAAAAAAAAACAGTTACTATTTCAAATAGCTTTTGTATACTTCTATGAAATGTTTGAAATGTTTAGTACTTTGTTCCGTCTTTAGCCGTTTTTGTATTGTTATCAAGTTCTGAAGGCCTGAAAACAAAACAAAAACTACATTTTCACAAAGTTTACAAAGGTCACAAGGTCATAATTTGGATTGGTAAAATGGCTTTTCTCAATTCACTATGCAAAAAATTGAACCGCGCAACAGATTTTTAAAGCTCTACTGTTTCATAGTTTAGCCGCTGAATTGAACAATAAAGTTCAGTTTCAGAACTTCCGTTTCTGCAGTTGAAAAATACCAATCACATTGTTAAGGATGTATCCACAAAACTCACCTTATACTGCAAAGTGAATGGATGTCTTGTTCCAGTAATTGCCATATCATCAAATCTCTCGAATATGAACTTCATTGGTTTTCCGAACTTCTTTGCAGCTAAACTAGCCGGCACTGCCAGAATCGCTCCCGTACTTTCTTTTCCTCCAAATCCACCTCCAATCCTTTTCACTTTAGTCTGGATTTTATGCTGAGACATTCCAAGACACTTGGCCACTTCAATTTGAACATCATTAACACATTGATTGCTAATAATAATCTCCAATTCATCATCTTCATGTGGAATAACAATACATTGTTGGGTTTCAAGATAGAAGTGCTCTTGACCTCCCATATCGATATAGCCTTCAACGATACGGTCGTATTTGGACCAATCGTTTTTGATGACTTGCTCGTTATCATTGAGGGAAGAGTGGATTACGAAATGTTTGAAGACGAAGGATTCCGCTTCGAGGGCTTGCTGAAAAAAGGTTGTAATAAAAAATTAAATAAAAAATGTGATCGAAGTGAGAATAGTTTGAAAATAGGATCTTTATGAATTATGTGAAACGTGGAACTTTGTATTCAATTTTGGAGAAGTACTTAGATTTGAGGGTCTTATAGTTCATTGGTAATATGGAAGTTTCTCAAAAGTATTTGATGATAACTCTGTTTCCCCCACAAGACTTCTCAATCCAGTTTTTAACACCTACTGGTATTGTCATAATTTTGGCTATATTTTTTGGACTCATTGAAATGTGAAATCAGTTTTTATACTTCCAAGGTTGAGGTAAATACGTAATTAACTACAAACTTTCTAAGCCTAGATTAATGAACTTCTTGAAACTGCTAACTATAATTAAAACTCACTTTAATTGTCACAATTGGCTTTTCCACTGAATAATCCAATTTCACCAGACTAGCCGCTCTTCTCGCAATTTCATGATCTGTAGCCACAATAGCTGCCACCGGTTGCCCATGGAACGTTATCTTTTCTTTCACAAACACCGGAGTATCACTGTGATGACCCATTTGAGCCCCTGTCGTCACGTCTTCTGCATCTAGATACCCAATTACTCCATCCACATTCATTGCTGCTGTATAATCAATGGAGTTCAAGGTTCCATGAGCAATCGGAGAGAGGACAAAGGCGATGTGATGGCAATCAGCAACGTTGATATCATCACAATAAACGGCTTCTCCTGTGGTGTGCTTGTCTCCAGATACGTGTTTGATGGGACGACCGAGAGGGTCGTGAGCAGGTTGGTTGGTGTTTACTTCCTGGAATTCGTAAATGATCAAAAGAAGTAGTGGTTGGGAGAAAAAACTAGAATTGATCTAAGTTTACAGAAACATGAAAGTATAGGTTGGCCTCAAGAAGATACATATGACAATCATTCATGGAATGAGTTTCAATGATTTTCAGCCCCCATTCAACCGATACTTGAAACACATTTTTTTTCAGCGAATAAATAATATAAGTCTAAATCAACTTTTAATTAAGTTATGGCTATTTGCCTGGACTAATCTTGTCAGCAGATAGAGTACTCCTTCCGACCACAGAATATTCCATTCTGTCTGGGTCGAAGATGAAAAAATAGAGAATCAGAAAAATTTTTTACCGTGAACATGGGTATGCTCATTTTTATGCTTCAAAAAGAAGTAGGAACCACCGATAAACATTCACTATCAGTTGAAGAAAGTTCTGTTTTCATGAAAAGGCAAGTTGAAATAGTCAGTTAGAAATAGGGGTTTAGAGCTAAAATGTTTCCAAAGCTCACCACCAGATTACCATGTAAAGTCTACAGAAAATCAACTATTCCAATTTTTTATTTCACAAAACTACTTGGAAATATATTTGGTCTTCTTTGAATCTGGTTGACCGGGCTTTTTATAGCTTCCAGTCCAACTAGAAAATCTTATTTTGGAACTCGTTTGCCAATCTTTCGGCTTACTTCTAGCTGAATTTGCGAAAAAGTTGGGACAGATGAAATTTTTGAAAATAAATTGTCTACGCGACTCTACGAAAGAAGCCTAATACGGTTAATCAAGAAGCTGTATCAAAATATGACAGAATTTGATGAATTCATGATTCATTACACAAAATCCTCTCTGTTTCAAAATGATTTTTTTTTGGCAAACCTCTATTCAACCCAGTAGATTCTTATCTCATACCTGATACAACTGTGTTGCATACAAAGTCTCCGGGACATCTTGTCCAATCTTTACATCACAATCCACATGTTGAATTTCAGTCAAATTCAATTTCTTTGAAACTTCCAGGAAGAATTTGAAAAAGAAAGATAAAGCCAATGAAAGTCTGTATTGAGACATTCCTCCTGGGACTCCAGCTGGGAGCTTGAGCTCATCACTGAGCAGAGCCAAGGTCTTGTCGAGAAATTCTTGGGACCACTTTTGTCCTTTCAACTTTTCCATGGTGTCCAAAGCTAACTTGGTAGTTGGAGCCATTCCTCCATATGAGATTCTGATATTCTCCACAATCAACGTCTTCGGATCCAGCTTCACCAAGAAAGCTCCTGTCACAATTGCAATATCATCTTCCCTCCGTTGAGCTTGCTTATAAGCAGCAAAGTGCTCATTTTCTCCGAGTAATGGAACGATAACTGCCTTGATAATTTCATCTTGTTGAATCACTGTTTTTCGGTATCCCAAGAAAAATTTCTCATCGATATGAACTCGTTTTTCACCACGGGCATCTGAATCGAGAATTACTTGAGCGTTGGATGCCATCCAAATTGGATTGAGGTCGGAAATTGGAGAGGCGGTGGCGATGTTTCCGGCGACGGACTGTAAAATGAAAGACGTTTTCAGATTGAGTTATTTTGATTGATTCAGATTCGAAGCGTTCAAATTTGTAATCGAGATAGCTAATCACTGAAACTCGAAGACTAATATCCGTAATTCAAAAGTTCCAATACCTCCTGTTGCCGAAACTGTGAAAAAATCAATAAATTGGTGATACTTTTAGATGCGAGTACAATCTTAATGTAAGTCAACTTGGGAGAATAACACGAGTAAGATGAAGAGAAAAATTGAGAATAGTCTAACTTAAAAAAACCTTATCTCTTATTCATGAAACTCTAAAATTTAGAATTTTAAAGATAATTTCCTCCGAACAAAATTTTTGAAAATGTTCAAAATCAATGTGCAGATTTTGTATTTATACTATAAAAACGGAAAACGTAAAATGCTCAAATTGAATTTCTGAAAAACCACACCCTGAAGAAGACTAATAGAAACTGTAACCTTGAGTCTGCTAGTGAACTTGTTTTGAAAAAGAGGCCTACAGAATTTATTCAGCAAACAAAAATGTTTCTTTTGAAACTTATCGAATGGTTAAGAAACTGTATAAAACTTTTGAGATTATATTGTTTTAGACAGTCTGAAAGTTCAAGATTATTCTCAAATAAATTTGTTTTTTTTTAAATATTCACCAGTTTCAAAACATTCATTTACCTTTCTTCAACATCTCCTTGACGCTAAATACTCCATTTCATTACGGTACTTTCATTTTTTTTTCAATCAGTTGAGAAAATATCAGTTTCATACAACTCATTTTCACGTTAAACATATTCAAAGTAGTTCGAAACTTGTTCCCTGCTTTTTGAAAAACATACCGCCACATTTCTAACATGAATTCCAGCAAACCAATGGAGCATCTCATGAACATGTCTTAAAATTCCAGTGCGCTCTGAAAACTTTTCGATTTCCTAGGCTCGATTAGAGTTAATTTAAATTCAAGCACTACTCATGTTATGGTTTTGTAGAGACTGGCAAAATTATCAAATTATTTTAATAAAAAATTGTTAAAACAAATATCAGAAAATGCGATTCTATGAAAAATCTGAAACCGTCATTCAAATTACCTTCGGGGAGCTCTTTTATCAATTGAACTGCATAATTATCCATATCAGTCAGTGACATTCCAGTTCCCATATAAACTCCATTTTCCTCCAAATGCCTGACATGAAGCTCCTTGACCTGACGTGGATTTATCACTGCTGGAAGGTCAATGAATCGGAATTTCAGTTCAATAGCCAATTCAGAATTTCCAGAAATGAGCCTGGCATGTGGAAGCTCTCTTTTCAAGCACAACAAGTTTCTGGAAAAGATTACTGTAGGTTACTGTAAAGTACTGTAACTTACTCATAGCTGACTGGCTGATACCATTTGGTATGATCATGGTCATATGCAAATGACATGGATTCATATCCATGATGCTTGAGCTCCGGAGGGAAAATGAGCTCTTGAGTTGGATCATAAGGTTTGCAGCCTGACAAGTCGCTGAGTTGGATTTTCTGAAATACTGTAGGTTACTGTACCTACCCTAATGTAAATCTGACCTTTTTCCTATCTCCTCCAGTGTAGCCTGGAGTGGTGTCACTTGAGCCGCAATCCTTCTTTTTGAGCTTACAACAATTCTCACCCATTCCACATCCATTTTCTTCCGAAACCTAAAGTTTCCGACGTCTTCGATTTGTGTTTTTTTTTCAGAATTACCTTCATAGTACCATTCTCATCCACTGCAAAGCTATAAAAAGCCTCGAGAATTGGTCTATAACCTGTACAACGACATAGGTTACCCTGTAGCCCTAAATTGATATCGGATACTGTAGGATTCGGATTGCTTCTCAATAGAGCGTACATTGCCATTACAAAGCCAGGAGTACAAAAACCGCATTGAGATCCGTGAGCTCTGAAAAAGTGTTAGATGAATAGAAATCAGTTTCAGAATTTTCGTATCTCTGGTTCTTCCGGAACGTTTTTTAGTACCACCTTTTTTTCTGATTGCTGGCTAAATATCCAAATTTAGTTCTAAAAATGGTTTATTTGTCTGAATAATTCAGTGCTACTGGTCACAAAAACTTCTGTATCAAAATGCCATTTTAGTGGACGCTGATGAATAGTATGAATTCGACAGAATACAGAATAGTATGAATTCCCGGCAGAATAGTATGAATTCGACAGAAGAATCCCCAGTGCTACCAACTCAGCTGATAACTGCAGAAAAAGTACTGTAACGCCACGTTTTCAAATTTTTTGCCAACTTTTCAATTCAGTGAGCCGATCTCTCTTGAAATGCACAATATGAAATAACTGAACCGAAATTTTACTGATGCAAGTGCTCTCACATTATACGCAGAACTTCAGTCGGAAAATTATAAACTTTCAGAAACCGTAATGTTTTTGGTTGAAAATTAGAAAGTTTTCCGTTTTATCCAACTTGTTTATTTTCTGTTATTGTCTAGTAAGCAATACTCCAACGTTCAAAAACATACTTTGCCAATCTCTCTTGAACTGGATGAAGTCTATTCTTTGCAACACTTCCAATCCCTTCAACAGTAGTCACAGCTTTTCCAAATACACCACAAACTGGCATCAAGCAGGAATTTGCTGAGAAGTGTCTGAAAACCTAGAGTTTGGAACCTCTAATAAAAGGGCACCCTTACCTGATTTCTCCATTTTCAATATGACTGATCATAACGGTACAGGCACCACATCCTCCCTCGTTGCAACCGATTTTTGTGCCGGTTAGTTTCACTGAAAATACATAGAAATCATTGACTTGATGAAAAGGCTAGAAAATTTACAAAAAGTTTGAAACTGCAAAAACTTACACTTGTCTCTGAGATAAGTGGCCAATGTCATTTTGGGGTCTACATCCTTCTCCTCAACACGTTTTCCGTTGACGTAGAAGACCAAGTTTGTGGAATCGTATGCGGAAATGTCCGTTACGTCTTTCATTGTTTTTTCTGGAAATACGAGAGATTGATTATGGAATTCAGAAGGACATGAATAATGAATGAGTGATTCCGAACACGAGGAGAAATATGGGGTTGTTGGAACAGTAGTGACGTTATGAGATCTTCAACGTTTCAAAAAGGTAATTTGAGGTTTAGGAAAAAAAGAAGAACATTACATATCTCATGTTTTTTCAACAAAGTCAACATCTATTATAAGCGGCTCTCACTTTTGAGCCGGTACTCTCTGATTTTTCATCTGACTAGAATGAACTAGAATAGACTGGATTCTCTTATCATGGTCCAAAAACTAGTGTAGGAAATGTAAGCTTTTTTAAACGTTAAACAGCTTTCCTCTTTCCGAATGATTTTTTTGTCAAAATACACCGCTTGTGACATGGATCAGTGTGAAAAAACTCGGATTCCAATAATAAGGCAGGGTCAAACTGAAACCATAATTACTTCTTTTTTGATAGCACAGGTTCTGAGGCATCGTCAATTAGCAAGGAGAATTTTATTGAGAATTGGCTCAGTAGGATGACTTTATATTTTCAGAGCTCACAAAACTGAAATTTTAAGATTTTTGAGTGAATTATTTTGAAATATGTTTCATAAAGCCTTCGAATTTTAGTTGAAAAAAATCGTGAGCTGATAAACGGTGAAAACTAAATTAAGAAGTAAAAAGTATATTTCTGTAAAAATTCACGCATACGGCTTTGTTCTCATTTCCATTAGTCATGCAAAACCCAATAATACAGTGATACGGGGTCTGATATAAATAGAAAAGTTGAAAGATGCAATGTTTCAAATAAGATGTAAAATCATTTTAAATTTGAATCCTACAATTTTTTCTTCGTCGAGCAAAGTTCGCTAGCTCAACTGTATATTTTAGGACAAATTGAAACAGTAACGAAGTCTTATTTTCCAAAAAATGAAAACTTTCTAGAACCACAATGATCTCTGTCCTTTTCAAAAATAGATAACTCTAGAATGAAACAGAAAACTCGGTCATGCAGTTTTTTTCAAAATATGTTTCATAATGATTGGCGTAGCAGTTGAAAAAAATGAAATGAAACAGAAAGTTGGAATGTATCAAATAAGTTTTACGAACGATTCAAATTTGAACAACTAATGAGCTTAACTTTAAGGAATTTTATTCGAATTGACTCAAAAACAAAAAAATCTCGAACCACTAATTTGTGTTTTTTTTAATTTTTACTGTTAGTCTAGAGAATTCTCGCTAATTTTAATACGATGGCCGTACCTGTTGTCTAGCGATATTCGCTAGCTCACATCTATATTTTAGGACAAAGTGAAACAGTAACGAAGCCTTATTATCCAAAAAATGAAAACTATTCTAGAACCGCAATATTCTCTGCCCTTTTCAAAAATAGATAGATAACTCTAGAATAAAACAGTAAATTCAGTCATGCATGTCAAAATGTCATGGTATTTCAAAGCTAATCGAAAATTTTACGGTCTATTGTGTAAGTTTTTTTGAAAAACGTTTCAGAAAGCTGACAAATATGTAACAGTAGAAAAGTCAGGTGCTGAAAAATAAATGTGAATATTGAAACTGGCGATAGGGATAGCAGTGATAAAAACTATAATGTTTCAAATAAGTTGTGAAAACAATTCGCTTTTGAACAGCTTATTCGGCTACGATTTATTTCTTCGAACCAACTTAAAACCAAAAAACGTTTGGACCACATTTCTGTTTCATGTGACTTTCAGTCTAGAGAAATCTTACTATTTTGAATGCCACCGCTGTGGGAAATTCCGAGAAGATTAATAATCTCTGCCCTTTTCAATAATAGATAGATAACTCTAGAATGAAACAGAAAACTCGGTCATGCATGTCAAATTGTCATGATGGTATTATGAATGAGTGAGTGTAGTTCATACCGAAATATGTGTGTACAGAAAGAGAGTGACCACGTGATAGAAAAGAGAGAGTATTATGGAAATAAATAGAGGAGGAGGAGGTTATTAAAATATCAAAAATTACTTTTTCATCTAGAATGTTTATGAAATTGGGTCAGGCTTGTTATGTTCTCGAAACGTTGTGGAGATTGGAATTGCGAAAAATGGATAAATTTAAATATAAAAAGTATTGGAAACTTAATTTCAAACTTTAGAGAAAACCTTCCAGAACAATGAACAAAAAACGAAATTGAGAAAAACCTGGAATAATGATCACTCCATTTCAAAGCAACACACTACCACCTAACTTATTATCTATCTTAACAAAATCAAATCACGTTGTGTCTCTGTCTGCGTCTCCTCTTTCCCCCTATACTATCTCATCTCTCCTTTTTCAATCGCCTTATCTTATCAACTAGAACCCCACAATCGAAACGTGCAATTCTTATTTCTGTTATCTCTTGAAATGAAGGAAAAACGGAGAAATGGTAAGCTCTTTTATGAGGCGGAGAAGACGGCTGGAAATGTGAGTGAAGAACATTTGATCAAACAATTTTTTGATGATATTTCGGAAAAGTGGAATGGCGGAAAATCAGAATAGAGTGCGGAAAGTTTTTGGATTATGCAAAAATGAAACGTACGAAGCAGGAAGTATTTTTAATAGTACTTCCGGAAACAGGGTAAAAAGTGGAATCTGATAATATGAAAAAGACAGCGACGGAGAATCGAAAACTGCTGAAAACAGCAGAAGAAGTAACGTTTCTGAAACTGGAAAGATCTCAAGATGAAGTTCCTTGGGTAGTGTTGGGAACAACTTTTATCCTGGTGATAGCTTTAATCCAAAAAAAAAGTTTTTTTTAGATAGTTTTAGCAGACCTTGTCGTGTATGGAGTGTCGCTTATAGTCAGGCCAGAGATTTATTATCTCAATGCAAGTTCTGAAATCCATAAACTCAACAAAGTTATTCTTGGATCAACGAAGGTAAAAAATCAGAACCAGGTTGAATAAAATTTTGTAACCCTCAAAAATTTATTAAACCAGCTAAACTGCAAAAAATCTGTCTTTCGAAATGGAAAAGTCGGTGTCACACGCGTTTGGAATGTTTCATTTTTGAGCATTTTGAACATAATGAGAAAGGCTCAAGATTATGCAAAAATGAAAAATGAAAAACAAAGAAGTCGAATGTATCAGTACGTCCGGAACTTTTTTTTGTTGTGGTGTGCCTGGTAAAAATCACTCAAACGAAATATGAAGTTGAGAACTGCTAGATATTGACGCAGTTTATATAGTTTTATTGAACAGTTTGCTGATCGAAGTGTTGTTAATAGCCAAGGCAGTGATACACTATCCCATCGGATCCGTAATTTTTCCGGAATCCACAAATAAAAAAAGCTGTTTATTGTGCGAATAAGGCGTCGGACCATTGAATAATTTTTTACGAACCTCGTGAAATTCACCACACGAATCTGCAAAAAAAAACTGTTTTTCCCAAATGAAAAGTCGGTTTCAAACTGAAAATTTTCGATTTCGCTACATTTATTGAAAGTTTCATGAAGGAACTGTTGAACACTTCTCCTGAAATATATTACCTGAATGAGCACTGCCGTTTCAGTTTTTGTCGTGGATTATTTATTTTTCGTCACCAATCGATGAAAAATCAAGATTGGAACATAAAGACTGTCGCTTGGAAGAAGCCCCTTTGAAACAGAATATTTTACAAGTTTGGATGCAAGCCACTTGAAGAATTTTCGTATTTTAAAGTGATGTCCCACTCATTTTGCCATTTCAAGCAATGGGAATAAAGCAGATGACTTTCTTTTCCAGATTCAATAAACTGTATATTTAAGAAAACTCATTGAGTCGCTATGCCGTCTTGTTGTGAAAAATACTTTCACAGCTGATTTCAATTGTCTCCTGGAAACTACAAAATCTGAAAACTGCATATTTTCTGTAAAAGTTTTACAGATTCGAAGTCAAAAGATATTAACCTTGAATTTTATCAGCAATTCTCTGAGGAGTTTCCGTATTGAAGCTGAACAACATTTGATCCGCAGTGTTCAGTTTTCCACTTGATCTGGAGAAATATCAGCTCACGGAATGCAGTTTTGCTTGAAAAACAAAACTAACTATAAGAACAGATTACGCTAACACAAGAAAGTCTGTCGAAATTGACCAGATTTGTTATAAAAATGAAAACTGGAAAGCATGATCCTTTGCTTAAATTGAACTATTCGCAACAGTTTGTTCACTGTTTCAGTGCCAAGATGTTGTTGGAAGATGCCGTGATTTAGACTTGTGTGGTAGCTGTCGGGAACCTGAAAAAAGATTAACATGGAAAGAACTTTTTGAAAGAAATTTTGCATAAAAAAGGGTATGTGGAAAACAAAATAAAAATGTCTTTCAAACTAATTTATTCACTGTTACAGTTACACAATATTATCTCTATTCGGATCTATCGTCAATTGAAGGACCAAACAGTTTAGTTCAATTCAGAAAACAATTCTTCACGGAACGCCAGATTGCTAAAATAATGCTTCTTGAATACTGCTTCTATACTATTTCTATCGTTGAGATAATGATTGAATTAGAAAAAAAAACCGACTACTTTTGCTCAACCAGAAACGGAAATTTAAAAAAAAAACTTATTCTAAAGTTTTCACGTCTTCTGAATACCTTACGTCTACAAAGTCATCGAAATCCATCGAATTCAGCATCTGTCGCTTCAACTGCCTTGTCAAAAAAAATCTTCAAAAAAATTGATCCTAGACCTGCTTTTTAAATTTTTTGAAAATTTTTTGACCTTTTGACCTACCCGCGCCAAATCTATAAATTTTTGTTTTTCTTCGTTTTCCGACGATTTTTCTCATTTTTTCTTCTTGTTTTTGCTCGTTTTTGATCGTTTTCGATCGATTTTTGATAGATTTTCATGATTTTTTCGTTGTTTTTTTTTTGCTTTTTCTTCCGTTTTTGAACGGTTTTGAATCACAAATTTTTTGCCCTTTTCAGAGATGACGTCCTCACTTGATGGCGTCGTTGCCGACACTTCAAAAAAAGCTCAAACTCCGCCCACTCAAGCCGAGCTCCAGAATAACCAGAAGCCTTTCGTCGCCTTGATGCAACAAGTTATCACTAGAATTATCGCTCCGGTAAGAGAATTTCAGATGAGAAATTGATTTTGAATTTTGGAAATTTCAGAATAAATCAACTTTTGAAGCCGTGCCTTCTGAAGACACGCCTGCATCTACAATCGATAAGAAGGTCCCAGTTGAAAATTTGACGTCTTCTGAAGAAAAATCTCCATTTGAGAATGTTGACGGCACTTCACGAGAAATTCCAGCCCGGTTCCCTCTGATGACCGCTCAGGTAAAAAAGTTGATTTCAAATTTTGTTTTTCGAATTCTGGATTTTCAGAATAAATCCGAGGCCACGCCTTCTGAAGAGATTCCATTTGAAGCGACGTCTTCTGAATCTTTTGAAGAAACAGATGAAAGCTACCTGACGACGGCATGTGATCAGAGTTGGACGACTCCTGGAGTCACGTCTTCTGAATTGATGTCTTCACTTGTTGAGAGTTCCGTTGAAGCCACGTCCACTTTGATGACCTTCTCGGTAAGAAATTTCCAGAATGAAAAATTTTTTTGAAATTCTGAAATTTTAGAACGAAGCGACGACACTCGAAGCCACTTCTAAAGCCACGCCCATATTTTTAATGGATATGAAATTTGGCGATGAGAATATGAAGATTCCTAAGAAGTTGTCTAGGCCGCGTCTTTACAATCCGTGTCCGTATTTGACGTCCCGTAAAGTCACGCCTTCTGAATTGACACCTTCTCAAATGACTTCTTCATCTGATGACGTTATCGAGACTTCAGTAGAAGCTACGTCTACTTTGATGACCTCCCAGGTAAGAAATTTCCAGAACGAAAAAAAAAGTTTCAAATCTGGAAATTTTAGAATGGAGCGACACTCGGAGCCACTTCTGAATCCACGTCTACATCTTCAATGAATATTCTTTTTGTTGATGAGAATATCAAGGTTTTTAAAAAGAAGTCCAATTTGCTCGGCTATGAATGCACATATGCTAAGAAGTTGAAAAAAGCCACGCCTTCTGAAACGACGTCTTCACTGAAAACTGAAGTCCCGCCCACTCAAGCTGAGCTCCAAAAGCCTTCAGGCTATACTTTCACAATCGTTTCGGTAGGAAATCCAACTAAGAACTGTTCCTTTAATACTGCATTTTCAGAAGAAATCGATTTCTGATTCTCGATCCACATCTACAATCTCGGTGGATAAGAAGGTTTCAGACGAAAATGTGACGTCTTATGAAGTGACGTCATCTGAAGAAGCGTCTTCTGAAACTGATAAACAATCAGTTGAAAATTTGCCTTCCTTCAAGACCATTTTTTCTCACTTGATGCCTTCTGAAATGACGTCTTCACGTGACACTTCTGTTGAAGCCATTTCCGAACCCACGCCTTCTAAAGCAACGTTTTCAATGGATATGAAGCTTAAAAAGAGACACGTGACGTCTTCTGGAACTTCTAGGCAAATGACATCTTTATCTGATGACGTTGAAGCTCAAGCTCCGCCCACTCAAGCCGTGTGTCAGAATAAGAGGACTTCTGAATTCATGATGACGTCATCTATTGAGAAGCCAAAAACTTCGGATTCTCCATGGCAGTTTTTCTGTCGAATTTCGGCCCCCAATCCACCAGTGGTAGAGTCTTCCACTATAAATGAGGCTCCAACCAAGAAGAAGCCAAAACTCCAAAATGATGATATTATTCAAATTCTGACGACAGATCTAAAGGATTCTGTCCTTCCATCCGGGGTCACTTTTCGTCCGGCACTCTATCCATGGTCAATGCGTATTTGGAATCCAACTAGAAAATATAAACCACAAGATGGAACATGTATGGAAAGATTCTCCAAAATTGCTGAGCTGATTCGGGCGAGGACGATGAGAAATTTTATCGATCAGGGATTTGAAATGCCGCCTGATACTGAGTGAGTTTTTATCAGTTTACACGCGTCGCGGTCGCGTTGTGGTTTCAAAAAATCGAATCTTTTTCAGTTTATTCGTGAGTTTCTATCCGAAACAAATCGAACGACTCCATTCGTGGCTCAAACGAAATCCGAATTGTACGGAAAAGGAATTGGAACAAATTGCAATTGTGATTGGAATCGAAGCGAAAATCGTCAACAACAAAGACGTCAAATGATAATAAAAAGGATGACAACAATTGTGTGGTTTATTAAATTTTTGTGTGTGATTTGATAATATTTATTTGAATATATAAATTTTGATTCTTTCAAACTTTTTAATTTTTAAAGATTTTTCTGGAAGTCACGCCTTCTGAATTAAGAATATTTTTTGGTTTTCCGTTTCGCACAAGGCCTCAAACGACGACCTATGCAAACGCGCCCCATTGACCCGTGCATTTTCGATATCCTACATTAATTATTGTGGGCGGAGAAGATGGATATTCCTTTGTTTCAGTGCTTTGTTTATGAGAAATAGCCGGAATTTATAAGAATTTTTGCCAAAAATCGGAAAATTTCCACAGCTTCATCCCGAACTAATTATTTTAGGATTCAAGGGCCGCATTTTTGTCAATGGGGCGCGTTTGCATAGGTCGTCGTTTGAGGCCTTGTGGTTTCGGGAACTCTGTTTTCACCAATCCAGTTTTTACAGTCTCTCTTCCATCTTCGCCTCAAATCCTTCTTTCTGCTTAGACCTGCTTTTTTTTCAAAATCTTGACGTTTTTCACTTTTTGATCTACCCCGCCAAAACTTGAATTCACTCGTTTTTCTCAGTTTTCCATCGATTTTCCCCGACTTTTTTTTTTCAAATTTTCTCCCTTTTTTATTGATTTTTTTTTGGATTTTTCAACAACTTTTTCACAAAATTTCGCCTTTTTCAGAGATGAATTTTTATTTGTCGACCGACGAGTTGTTGCGCGTATTATATGCTTTTCGGGAGGTATGAAAAATCAATGACAAAAATTATTTTTTGAAAACTCAATTTTCAGACCCAAGCGGCTCTTCAACCCCAACCGGCGCCACCTGCTGAGAATCCACAGGAGAATTTAAGAGTGGCTCCTCCTCCTCCTCATCCTTCTGGAAGAAAAAAACAACAGTATCCTAGAAAGGTTCTAGCAGAAGAGGATACGGTAAGGAAAACAAGAAAAAAACTTCAGTTCTGAAAACTGTGTTTTTTCCAGAATCAGATGATTCCTGAAGCCACGCCCACATCTTCTACGACTACAAAGGAAGCCGATGAGAATGTTTCCGTTGAAAATTTGGCACTTTCAAGGAAAAAGGCACCCATTGACTGGGTAGGAGATTCAATGTGAACTTTATTTTCTAGAACTTCTAAAATTTTCAGAACCGGATGGATCTTGTAGACACGCCCACAATTGCTACGACTACAAATATCATAAAGAAAGCCGAAAAGAAGGCCTCCGAAAACATTGCGGCGTCAAGGGAAAAAGAAAACCTTACTATTCAAAAGATTCTGAAAAATGGGAATACGGTAGGGGATTCAAGTTACGATTGACTTTTCGAGCTTTTGAAATATCCAGGCTCCAACGACTTCTAAAGCCACGCCCACATTTTCTATGACTACAAAGGAAGCCGGAAAGAAGGTCTCGTATAAGAATGTGATGATTTCAAGGGATAAAGAAAATATTATTCTTAAAAAAGTTCTGAAAGCTGTCGACTCGGTAGGGAACTTGGTGTGAGATCCAAGTTGAGAGTTTCGAAACATTTTCAGATTCAGACGAATTCCAAAGCCACGCCCACAATTTCCACGACTACAAATTTCACTAAGGAAGTCGAAAAGAAGGATTTTTCTGAATACTTGGCGCCTCCAATGAACAATAAAATTCTTTATCCTGTAAAGGTTCAGGCATCAGCTATGAACATGGTAGGGGAATTCAATGTGAGAATGGTTCTCTTAATTTTTGAAAATTTTCAGAACCGGATGGTTTTTGAAGCCACGCCCTCAAATCTCATAAAGAAAGCCGAAAAGAAGGCCTCCGAGAACAGTGCGGCGGCAAGGGAAAAAGAAAATATTATTATTCAAAAGATTCTGAAAGATGGGAATACGGTAGGGGATTCAAGATCCGATTGACTTTTTGAGCTTTTGAAATATTCAGGCTCCAACGACTTCTAAAGCCACGCCCACATTTTCTACGACTTCAAATTCCGCAAAGGAAGCTGATAAGAACGTATCCGTCGGAAATTTGGCACTTTCAAAGAAAAAGCAAAATTCTTGCCTGAGGAAGGTTATGGCACCTATGAGTTCGGTAGGGAAATGAGAGAGAAACCGGTCACCTGAATTTTTTTGAAATTCCAGAATCAGACAATTCCTGAAGCCACGCCCACATCTTCTACGACTAGAAAGAAAGCCAAAAATAAGGTCTCGTATAAGAATCTGATGATTTCAAGGGATAAAGAAAATCTTATACTTAAAAAGGTTCTGAAAGATGTGAATACGGTAGGGAATTCCAGTTTCGATTAATATTTTGAGATTCTGAAAATTTCAGGCTCCAACGACTTCTAAAGCCACGCCCACGTCTTCTACGACTACAAAACCCACAAAAGAAGGCGATAAGAAGTTTTCCAATAATAGTTTGGCGTCTTCAAGAAAAGAAGAAAGTCTTCATCCTGTGAAGGGTTCAGCACCTATGATTATGGTAAGGAGCTCTGTGAAGGGTCCCAATGGAAATGTGATGCCTAAGAAGATTCAAGAAGATATGCGCTTGGTAAGAGATTCAATTGGATTTATGAATGCCGACAATTTCCAGAATCAGACGACTTCTGATGCCACGCCTATATCTTCAACAACTACAAATTTTACAAAAGATGCCGAAAAGATTGTTTTCAATGGAAATGTGGCGCCTTCAGAAAAGATTCAGACAGCTATAAGTTCGGTAGGGAATTCAATGTCAAACTGATTATCTGATTTTTCAAAAACTTTCAGAATCGGACAACTCCAAAAGCCACGACTACTTTGGTGCCTCCAATCAATCATGAAATTTACTATCAGGAACAGCTTAAGGTAGCTCTGTACTGGGTATGGAACTTTGATTCCAAATTGAAATTTTAAATTTTTGAAAATTTTCAGCTCCAAGCCAATTCTGAAGTAACATTTTCTCTAATTCCAAGTTTGACGGGTCAAAAGATTTCCGATGAGGAATTGGCGCTTTGGAGGAAAAGAGAAAGTCTTCAACCTGGAAAGATTCTGGAGCCTACGATTTCGGTAAGAAATCCAGGTTACATTTCAATTTCTGAATTTGGAAAATATTCAGAATCATCCTATTCCTGAAGCCATAACTTCTATTATTACAAAATTGGCAAATGAAATAAGTGTTATATACAATTCTCAGCCTGAAAAGGACCAGGCAGCTTCAAGTTCGGTAAGGGATTCTATTTGAAAATGATTTTTTCAAAAATTTTCAGAATCTGACGACTTCTGAAGCCACGCCCACATTTCCTACAACTACAAAAGACATAAAAGAAGCCGAAAAGAAGGGTTTCAATGGAATTTTGGAATTGTTAACAATCAACTTTCAGAAACAGACTAAGGATATTACACACTGGGTAAGAGCAATTGGCTCCAATTGAATTTTTGAGTTTTTGAAAATTTTCAGATTGAAACGAATTCTGAAGCATTAACTGCTGTATTTTCGAAAATGACAGAGGAACAAAAAGAAGTTGTTGCTTCTTTGATTGCAAGACGGTTAAAGCAGGATTTAGACAGTTCTCAGTCTGAAAAGGTTCAGACAGCTATGAGTTTGGTAAGGGATTCCACATGAAAATAATTCTCTGATTTTTCGAAAAATTTCAGAATCAGACGACTTTCAAAGCCTCGCCCCCATTTTCAACATCCGATGAGAAATTGGCACTTTTAAGTAAAGCCACGCCCACATTTTCCACGGCTGAAAACTTTACAAAGTATGACGAAAAGAAAAGTTACGTTGGAAATGTGGTGACGTCCTCAAGAGGAAATGAAAATCTTCATCCTAAAATGATTCAGACACCTGTCAACTCGGTAGGGAGTTTAGGATCTGATTAGATTTAGAAGTATTTGAAAATTTCAGGATCCAACGATTTCTGAAGCCCAGCTCCTACTTTCTTTGCGCTCAAACACCTCAAACGGAGTCAACGAGAAGGGAATTCCTCATTCTGAAAACGTTCAAACCCCCATGGTAGGAGAAGTAAATCAATTCTGATTTTTTTGAATTTTCAAGAACTTCCAGAATCAGACAATTTTTGAAGCCACGCCCACCTTTCCTGTTACAACAAAATTGACAAAGGAAGCCGAAAAGAAGATTCATGTTCAAAGTTTACTGCTTTCGCGGAAAAAAGAAGATGCTCGTCATGAAAAGATTCAGACAGTTACGAAATCGGTAGAAAAACTAGGTCATGATTGGATTTCTAATTTTTCATCAATTTCAGAAAATGAAGACTTCTGAAAGCACATCTTCTATGATTGCAAGATGGGAAATGGAAAAGAAGGTTTCAGACAAGACTCAACCTAGAAAGGTTCCTACAGCTACGAGTTCGGTAAGGGATTCAATGTGAAACTGATTTTATGAATTTTCAAAAACTTTCAGAATCAGGCGATTCCTGGAGCTTCACCAAAGCTTTTTACGACTACAAAATCCACAGAGGAAGCTGCCAAGAAGGCCTTCCTTAAAATTATGATGGCTTCAAAAAAACAAGAAAGTCCTTGTCTGGAAAAGGTTCAGACAGCTATGATTTCGGTAGGAAATTCATATTGAAAAAATCACCTGAATCACTTAAAATTTTCAGAATCCGACGACTTCTAAAGCCACGACTACATCTTCTACAACTATAAGTATCACGAAGAAAATCGACAAGAAGGTATCATTCAAAGATGTGACGCCTTCTGAAGTTCTCTCCGGACAGAAGGAAATTCTACCGGGTTCTGAAGATAAAGTCGATTCTGAAATCGCCACGTCTTCTGAAAATGAAGAATCAGATGATGAAACATTCCTTCATTATCTCGTAGAGTTCTCAAAGTCAATCGAGGAAGAAATTGAAAGGAAATTGAATGAAATGATGAAGGGAATGGGATTTGAAAAAGATAATTTTTGTCTTCTCGCTGAAGAACCCTTTTTACAACTGGAGAAGATTCTCCCTCGAATTCAGAAGAATCTCGAAACTCCGCCTCCAAAAGGCCTGGATGTGGACACGTGGCTTCTCTCTCAATGCCTTTTCTATGATCTTAAAAGCCGTGAAGTTGACGTCGGAGTGTTTGGATTACACGTTTTGACTTGTGGTGGAAAACGGATAAAGTTTGGAGAACCACTTTGGAATTTGAAAACCATTTTGGATCGCAGAGGATCTTGGTATTTTTTGAGCAAAAAGAGCCGAAAAATCTATGAGCAAATTTATAATTGGTTGTTTGTGGTCAAGGAAGAGGACAGGAATCGAGTGTCGGAATTGTTGAGAAATGTTACAGTGAAGTGAGTTTTGGAGTCATTGAGCATCTTTTTAGGCTGCTTTAGGCATCTGAAACAGCCTAATTTGGACTGCTCTAGCTTATCAGATTGACTATAAAACACACCATAGCCCTTCCTTTTTTTCAGACCACAACTCTCAAGAAAGTCCTTCACAATAGAGCAAAGAGAAGATCTTTTGAGAAGTTTCAAAGCGGATCCGAATCCAACGATGAGAAAAAGTATCGAAATTGCTACACGGATGAATGTCGATGTGTGGCGTTTGCGAAAGTTTTTCAAAGGTCGAAGAGCGTTTGAAAATGTTTTGGAAATCTAATCTTTTTTATTGTGATTTATTCGTTTTTTGAACTTTTTTTGTGATTTAATACATGTCTATTTGAATAAAATTTGATTATTTTCTCTATCTCGAGCCATTCAAGTACTGCAAATTAGATGAAAACGTTTGAGAAAGTTCTAGTTTTAGAACGAAAGGAGAAGATGAATAACATAAACAGAATTTCCAGCATCGAATAGAGAAAGAAAGTATTTCCACAATTCTTCGCATTTGAAATTGTTGAAGATCCAAAAAATCAGGAAATTTCAATGTTTCAGAAATTTCAGGAAAACTTTGCGATACGAGTTTTTTCTGATTTCGGTTCTCTTTCTCCTCCTTTTAAGTACAGTTTTTTTTTGAAAAAACATTCAAAAAACAAAAATTCTAGACCCACTTTTTAAAAATTTTATTTTCTAGAAACTTCGAAAAAATTTTGGCGGGAAAACCATAAAAACAACTTTTTTGACGTTTTTGATCTACCCATCTAATTTCGTTTTTTTTGTTTTTCAATGTTTTCTTTGCCATTTTCTCTCGTTTTTCATCGGATTTTTCTCTAGTTTTCCCCCAAGTTTTTTTTTTTGATTTTCCACTTGTTTTCGATTTTTTTTCCAACTGCAATCCTAATTATGAGTATGTGTGCCTTTGATTTTAATGCCAATTTCATCTTCGAAGAATCCACAAGATCGGAGACATTGTCATCTGAAACCATTTTTCAGCACCACAATGAAAAAGCAATTTTTAATTCCTCAAAAAGTAATGTGCTCTTCTTCTACAGTTTCATGGAAAAAAAAGCTCAAAAAACAAAAATCCTAGGCCTACTTTTTAAAAATTTCATTTTCTAGAAGCTTCGAAAAAATTTTGGCGGGAAAATCATCAAAACAATTTTTTTGACATTTTTGATCTACCCCTCCAATTTGGTTTTTTTTCTGTTTTTCAATGTGTTCTTGGTCATTTTCTCTCGTTTTTCATCGGATTTTCTCTTTTTTTTCCTCAAATTTTTGCAATTTTCCACTCGGTTTCCTATTTTTTTTTCATGTTTTTTCAGTCACAATTCGCTTTTATTTTCAGAAATGACGCCTCCACCGGACCATGAGCTAGAATGTAAGGACCCGCTCTTCGGAGGCCCAAAACTTATCAACACGAGACCACGTCGGAACATTTTCTTGTCACCGATGGATCAACCCTGGACACTGGTAATCAATTTTATAATCAAAAAAACAATTGATAATCGTTTTTTTCCAGGTTCCCGACAGCTTTTTCGAAAATCTGGATTCAAGAAGCAATACGTATCAACCGAAGGAGAAATTGGGATGGAGAGAGAAAAAGAAGGAGGAGGATGATATGGAAATGAGTGAGCCAAGAAAGAGAAGTGAGTTGAATTGAGGGGAAAAGTGCTCTTATAAAAGAGGTTTTCTTTCAGGAATGAAAATGAAAGATGATCGTCGCGCGGAATCTCCAGAACCGTCGGAAGAGGTTCCATCGAAAATGAGAAAACCACTGGAAGGCTTAAACTTTGAAAGTCTGTCTTTGGGGCCTATGGAGCACAGTGGATTGGAGCATCCAAAGATTGAAGAAGCTCGAAAGCCCGTGGCAAGACGGCTCTTTCCTCCCGATCAATCAGTACTTCCAATTCATTCCACGTCTTCTCCTTCTCAAATTCATCTTTCCCCAATTGAAGATGAGCGTACACATGTGATTCTTAACTGTATCATAGGCGACAAAGTGAATCCAAGACAAACGATTCTCAATATCAAACAAGAGTGTCAAAACATGACGGAAAATGAGCACGAGGAGTTTTTCAGGACGACATTTGGATGCTCGAAAGACGTGGTTCCGGTGGTTTTGAGCAATATAAATCAGAATAAAATGAGCGATGCGGATCGAGTGTTGATCAGAAGAATGCACAATTGGTCGCAGCTGGCTGACAGCGTGAAGAAGATACTTAGAATGTCGTGAGTTGGCGGGGTAATTTAAAATACTTCAAAAAACGAACATCGAAGAGGTTTCCAGACCAATTTATCGTTTCTTTGAAACAGTTTGGAGCAGTTTTGGAGTCTGAAAAGACTTCTTCTAAATGAGCTTTTTGGACGTGTTATAGATCTTTTGGAAGCTGAAATTCCATATGCAAAACCGATTTCACATTTGTGATGAGCCTTCTTCTAGCTTTCAAATGGCCCATAATAAGTTGAAAAAGTCCAAAAAGTCCAAAAAAAAGCTCACGTTACGCTCCGACGATCCCCTAGGGAAGTTTTCAGTTTTGGAATGAGCTAGAAGGTCTAGATTGTTACGGTCTAGGTACCCAAACAGTTAGGGGTGGAATAACAACTGCAATTTTGGTTCTGGGTTTGTTATTGAGCTTCAAGGAGCGTTCAAATCAGTTCAATTGGACAGGCTAATCAAAGCGCCTCAATTGAGTTTGTCCCCACCAATTTTTCAATTTTTGGTCCTGACGGCTTTAGATCTCTGATATTGGTACCTGGAACAATTGGGGTTTTCTGAAATCATCGAATAGTTTTGGTCTTTTTCGGTTTCACAAATAACATCAATGATCAATCACAAAAGCTGTTAACAATTCTTCATGTCGTCTTTGTTCTCCTCCCTCTCTAGATATTCAACTTTGGTACCCAGACTTCCCTATCGTCATCCAATTATGATTAGAAAATAGCCTGTCAAAACTTGTCAAATACTCCAAATTCTCAAATTTCCACCTAATTCCTCATTTTTTTTCAGATCGAAATCTTCACCAACTGAACACACGATGTAAAAGACGACACGATGACGTAACGATGATGTGAACGACGACAAGTATGCTGCCATCAATTTCGGAATTTTCAAAAAATTTCTTTATTTTCATTTCAAAAATCTTTATTATCATTTGATTTGGCTCATAATAAATATTTGTATTTTTCTGACACTTTCCTCTTTTTTTTTAAACTTTTTCAAGGTCTCTTTATCCTTTGAATTACCTTTTCTTGTCTATTGTTTCCTTGATTTTCCCTCCATTTCCATTCCAGAAATGACGCTGCCACTGGACCAAGAACTCGAAAATGTGGATCCGAATAAGGAGAAGAATACAAAACAATCGATTTGGTCTTCAACGGTAATTTTGCTCGAGCTTAACCCAATCGAAACAAAATAAAATTTTCAGCACTTCAACTATGATTCAACAGCTGCTGAAAATATGAAAAAATTTGGATGGAGAGAGACAAAACGAGAGGAGGATGATGATTTGGAAACGAATAGTCAACGGAAGAGAAGTGAGTTTGGATTTCAAAAAAAAAAGAAGTGCTCTTATAATAGAGGTTCTTTTTTCAGAGTTGTGGAATAACGACGATTGTGGCTCGGAATCTCTAGAATTGCCTATTCTTGAAGACGTTCCCTCGAAAGTGAGAAAGCCACTGGAATATGTCAACGGCAGAAGCTCATTTATGAATCATGGAGCACGCACGTCTTCTGGAGTCCTGACGTCTTCTGAACCTTCACCATATTCAAAACCGCTCTACGTGGAAATTCCAGAATTTGACGATAAAGTCTCGCCTCTTCTCGATGGTCTTGAACTACTCGACAGTTGTGAGAATCACCGTGGCCACCACCACCATCCAACTTTTGAAGCTGTCAACACAAAACGAACCATTTTCCGGATCAAAGAATTTTGTCAAAAAATGACGTCCAGTGAACAGGAGCATTTCCTGAAGACAGTTTTTGGATGCTCAAATGAGACGATGTCGTTGATTCTACGCAATTTTGAAAAGAATCAGATGAGCGAGACGGATAAAAAGTTGATTACAAAAATGTACGATTGGTTGGGATTGCCAGAGCAAGACAGAAAGAAATTGGCATTGAAATCGTAAGTTTTTGGTCCTTTTAGCTCTTTTTTTGGTCTCTTAAAGTCTGGTTCATTCTGGAAAATTCTCGTTTTTTCCAGATCAAAACCCGCCCATCCCATCAACTTCACACCATACGAAGTGGATTATCTCCAAAAAGTGTTCAAAATGACACCGAATCCATCATTAGAAACGATCCAAAAACTATCCGATGACATGAAAGTGACGCCTTCTGTGATTTTGGAGTTTTATGAAAACTGCCGCCTCAAAACGGTCTAACCACACCCCCTTTTTGTATTATTTATTATGATATATGTTGATAATTTTGATTTGACTTTTGATAAATATTGATTTTTGTGAGCATAATTTTTTGTATTTTTTGTATTTTTTGTACTTTCATGTTTCTTTTACTTTTTACCTTTTATTTTGTACCTTTCATCTTGTGAATTCAATGGTTTTTAAAATGAATATTTATGCTTTAAAGTGTTTTTTTCGGCTAAAATTCTAAGGTCCATTTTAAGGTCCAATTTTGAGGACAGAACTTCTCAGCGGTCTTTTCAGAAGATTCAGGAGTTGGCTCTGATAATTTCGATAATTTCTTGCGGTTTCAGCAGTTTTAGATAATGGTTAAACTTCAATGAAATTTTGATTAGGATTTTCCAATCATTGAGGTTTTTTTGTGGTCACTTCAGAACTTTCAGGGGTCAATTCTGAAACTCTATCGCAAAACGAATCCAATTACAGTCTCACCAGATCATTTCGTAACATTTCTTGCTGTTTCAGAAATTTCAGATAAAGAGTTTATTTCAATGAAATTTTGATAATCCACATTTTTCGTATCATGGAAATTATATTTCAAAAATGTTCAGTAAGTTTTTGAACTTTTCCACCATTTGCAAGCTTTCACGTGACTTCAAATGTTGCCAACTTTGAGAAAACTCTCGGGATGTTTGGAAACGTTGCTTCAGTAATTTTCCCGTTTCTAAACTTTCATATCATTTTGAAACTGTAATCCCTATGCTGCCTCTTTTAAATTTTTTGCCATTTCACAGCTTCATTATTTGAAGCACTTCTTCAAAACTTCCAATGATCCATTGCTGTATTCTTTATTCGGTTCCAAAACATCCAAATACTTCACAGAATCCGTCATTTTTATTGTTCTCGAATTGATATTAGTCGTGCAAGAAATTCAAATTTACATTTTTCGGTTTTATTTTCAATAAAACAGCGCAAATGTGCCAATAGATTGGAGATCAAAAATGCTTGCGAAAATAAAAATTTGAATTTCTTGCACTATTTCCCATTCGACAGCAGATTACAAAAATCCGAAACTTGGATCTTATAAAAACTTTTTGCCATTTCACAATTTCGTTAATTGAAGAACTTCTTCAAAATGTTTGTTTCTCCTTCTTTTTTGAATTTTTATCAGGACAAAAGTATAAATACACAAGAAGTTCAAATATACAATTTAGCGGGCGGTCCGCCCATTTTCAATAAAACCTGCGTGAATTCAAAAATAGCTTGGACATCAAAAATGGCTGCGAAAATAAAGATTTGAATTACTTGCAAAACTATTGTTGGATTGACAATAGTTTAGGAAAACAAGAAATTGCAGTTTCAGAAACAAAATATTCGTAGACCCACAAGATTCCTGATTAATACGAGTATTTCGCTTTTTGATCTACTTTCCACGCACACCGTATAAAATGGTTTGTGTCTGATTATGCACATTTTCTAGACCATTCTCTACGTTTTTCTAAGATTTTAACCTATTTTCCCTTTTTTCTTCTTCTAAACCTTCCCAATTTTCCAGAAATGTCATCTGACCACTACAATCTCAACTCCTCTCTACTTCCAACATCTGAAAAATCTTTTTATTTCCATGTTCTCCATGGGTTCCGTATGAAAAGAAACCAAACGTTTGGAAATCTTCTATCAGATTTTGTTCAATTGTTTTTCCGGTTAGTTTTGATTAATTTGAGCCACAATCACGGTTTTTTTCCTTCAGAAACAACAAATCTGGCAAAAGAACGAAGGACTATTGGATTCTGATGACACCAATGAACCAAGCAGTAGCAGTATGAAAGAGTTTGAATCTATGAAGCCGAAGAAGATGTTCCAAGGAACTCCTTATTTGAGAAGTGAGTTCTGAAGGGAAAATCTAGAGGTTTTCAAAGGTTTTTAGCTGTTACACTATTCGAATATTGTTGATGAGGACTTTAGGATATGTTTCTTTCGTCAATTTGAGAATTTGACACAGTTATAGTCATTGTCCAGTTAAATCTGCAAGTAGATTTCAAAAGGATCTGGCCTAGATTCCGTCATCAAAAAGACTTGCTTGTAATGCTTCCGAAATGCCTCCCGGGGTTTTCAATGACTATAGTGCAAAAAGTTAGATCCCTCCTAGGTAAGAACTTTCCGCTAGTCAAAAGTTTGCCAAAACACCAATCCGCGAATTTATCGATCGATATTGATTTTGACGAAAATTTCAGTTATTTGACCATAACTCACTCAATTTTTGAAATTTTTTGATGGTTAAAAAACCAAATTGTAGAGAAAAATGTGATACAATTTTTCATCAATTGGATCAAAATAATTGGAAAACGTCTAGATAACGAAAAATGTTCCCAAAGTCAAAGTGAAAAATTCAGCTCCTTAAATTCGATATGCGGTTTGTTTCATTCGATTTGGCGTCTAAAATAAGGCCCGGGTGCAAATTTTGAGGATAGGTTGTCAAATTTTTGACGGAGCTACGAGCTCAAATATAAGCGCGCACTGAAGATTTCACTGGGCTTACTGTGGGCTATGGTCATTTGGCACCTTTTTTGATGGATTCGAGACGTTATTTTGTCATCAAATAGTTTTTTATGACTGAAAATGAAGTTTCCAAGCAATTCTAGTCGAAATATTCAAATTTCAAAATTTTCAAAAAATTGATGGAAAAATTTTCATGAAAAACTCAAAATTTCCAAACTTAAATTTTCAACCTGAAATCGATTGGGAATTTCATTTCGAATCATAAAAAACTATTTGACGACAAAATAACGCCTTGAGTCTGTCAAAAAGGGGTTAAATGACCATAGCCCTCAGTAAGCCCAGTGAAATCTTCAGTGCGCGCTTATATTTGAGCTCGTAGCTCCGTCAAAAATTTGACAACCTATCCTCAAAATTTGCACCCGGGCCTTATTTTAGACGCCAAATCGAATGAAACAAACCGCATATCGAATTTAAGGAGCTGAATTTTTCACTTTGACTTTGGGAACATTTTTCGTTATCTAGACGTTTTTCAATTATTTTGACCCAGTTAATTAAAAATTGTATCACATTTTTCTCTACAATTTGGTTTTTTAATCGTCAAAAAGTCTCAAAAATAGAGTGAGTTATGGTCAAATAACTGAAATTTTTGTCAAAATCAATATCGATCGATAAATCCGCGGATAGGTGTTTTGGCAAACTTTTGACTAGCGGAAAGTTCTTACCCAGGAGGGATCTAACTTTTTGCACTATAGTCATTGAAAACCCCGGGAGGCATTTCGGAAGCATTACAAGTTGGTTCACATGAATGACACTTTCAAAGCCAAAACTTTCATGGTTTCAGAACCATAATGAAAGTCATCAGACATCAAAACTTTGATAATTGAATATCTCATCTTCTTCTAAATCTCAAAAACTATAAGTCGGGAAACCCTTGATATTCGCT
This sequence comes from Caenorhabditis doughertyi, assembly GCA_963572265.1. Lineage (NCBI taxonomy): Eukaryota > Metazoa > Nematoda > Chromadorea > Rhabditida > Rhabditidae > Caenorhabditis > Caenorhabditis doughertyi. The sequence goes on along the minus strand of OY751556.1, from coordinate 20,580,673 downwards.
CTCCGCTTGACCGGAATGTTTTGATATTTTGAAATATATGTCTTCAATAGTTCTATTTGTTAATTATCAGCTCATCTGGAGCCAACCGGTTTCGATATTCGAAAAAAATTTCTACGGATTCATAATTATCATAAGATTACGTAACTCACTAAGAATTTCAATACAGCAATATATATTCTAGAATTTTCTGGCACTAAGCTTTTTCACAAACCAAGTTCATGCGAACGTAAACAACGCCAGTATTCAAAATAATTTCAACGGTTTCATGAACAGCGTAAAGTTATGAAACTTATCTTGAAATTTGATTTGATGTGTTTCCTGATTGTAAGTCTATTAGATTTTTAGAGAAGAAACAGATTGGACACCAAAAGAGTATGATGATTTATTTCTAGACTGAAAATGATGGGTCACCTAAGTTTTAGCCATTTGATTCAATTTTATTGTTTGAAATAAAGGTACCACATATCAGTTTTTCATATCAGCATGCCTAATTCCAATTGGATGAAACGGGCAGTTTCAAAATCTTTTTAAAATTCTCCCGAAAATTTTCGACTTTGATTTCGATATAAAAAATCCTTTCAACATAAAGATCTTATTACATAAACTAGGTTAGGTGTTTATACCTATGTTCCGTTTCACTAGCATGCTATATGTGACAGCTTTCATATTCGAGTATTGGTCCCACGGAATCCAAACATTCTAATCATATTTTTCAGATCCTCCCAAAATCCGCCCAACTCCCATCAATCCCATTCAAATCCCAACTCAAAATCCTCAAGAAAACGCTATGGAAAACTTTGATTATTTCATGATGACTTCAATTCCAAAACCTGTCGACATCAAAGATATCAAAGAAAGATTTCAAGAATATCGTCAAAAAGTGCGGAATGAGTTTGAAAGATGCGGCTGAAATCATTATTAATAGAAAACGAGATACTCTTGTACGAATTCTGAATGATCCGAGACCATGGTATGAGTCAAGATCTCGAGTTAATGCTTTTACAAGAATCTACAATTGGTTGAGATTATCTGAAGACGAACGACAAAAAATTATCAGCAAAGCAAAATTTGATGGAGATGTTCGATCCAAAGAAGTTCCACCTTTTATTCAACAAGTCTCCGATCTTCTGAATACCCCAATCCCTGATGACGTCACTCCGGAAACTAGTGAAATTATGAAAGAAATGAGAAATTGGTGTCAAAATTCTTATATTTCATCAAAGCAAATCGCAGAGAAAGTGCTCTTGTGCTCCCCACAGTTTTACAGTCTTATAACGGCATGCAACGTGTCGTGGGAGCATCTGGGAGCTCAAAAATCGACGCTTATTAGATGTTACAATTGGTTGAAATTGTCAGAAGACGTTAAAAAAGAAATTCTGGAATTGAATATGCAAAATTATTTGGAGAGGATCGAGGGAAGAAAGTTATGTCAGAGGAAAATGATTTCAACTTTGGAAAGTCTGTTGAATCCAGAAGATTGAGTCGGAAAGGAATGGGAATGTTTTATAAGCATGTTTGTGTTGTTACTGTTTTATAAGTTAATGAAGTTTTATAATAAATTTGAACATTCGGTATTTGCTAAAGATTCACAAAACAAAAATTCAGTTGGTTTGCAAATTCTCAATCGAACGTGACTTCAAATAAGTTCAAGAAATTCCATTGGCTTGAGCTGGGTAAGAAATCTTGCCCAGTATTTTTTATTTTCGTTTTTACAGAAACCATGAAATTTTTGCAGTTTCCGCATTGTTATTGAAACGTAGCTGGTAATAAAACTGGATGATGTTGACGTATTGGCAACAATTCACGTTGAAAGAATGAGTTTTCATAAAGTTGTTTCCGTAAATTTTTGCAATATCTGAAACTGATTTCCTCTGGTTCACATTTTCTATGAAATTTTCAACATTACCATACCAATTTTTTTTTAAAAAGGCCCCGCTTGATGTAAAGCAGATAATAGTCTATAAGGATCTAATGTTGATGTTCTGACAATGGAAAATTGAAATGAACAAATTTGGTATCCATTGAGAGTTTCTGTTTGTAGCTGAGATACATATGTAGAGGTTGAAACGAGAATCGCTCATAAGATGTACAATTCTAGTTACACTGAAATAACCTTTTTATTTATTTTCCGTTTTCTTTTTTTTTTTTGTAAAATAGTATGCACTTTCGAAAATAGCGGAATTGTTTTTCCCGTGAACAAACGCCAATTTACTTTGCGTTTGAAACGTGAATATTTTATTTGGACCGAATGATGAAATTTCATCTTTTTCATAAAATTCTGTAAGATAACTTTTTTCGGTTTCACATAAATCATGAAATTTCGGAAAATTCAAAGTGGTTTTGGAAGGTTTTAGTGTGTGATTTGAACTGAGCCAATGTTGATTCTCTGACATTGAAAAAGATTAAAATGAACAGTTTCGATATAATCATCTATTGAAAAGTTCTGTTTGTAGTTGGGAAGAAAATAAGGTTTGAAACCGAGAATCGATCATAATAAGATGTACAATTCTAGTTTTTTTTTTCTCATGTTGAGAAACTCATCAACTGTCGGATTTCGCCTTATTGGTTTCTCTCGCTCACAAACGCTAGTTTACTTTTTGTTTGGAACGTGAATATTTTTTAGACCGAATGAAGAAATTTCACCATTTTACTAAATTCTGTCAGGTATTTCTTGCCGGTTTCACATAAATCATGAAGATTCGAAAACTTCAAAGTTGTTATTGACAATGAAATGAATTCCGAAATAAATAAAAAATCTCAGGTCGAACCAACCAGTTTTTTTTCCGCTTCACAGTTGTAAAAAATAATTTCATTGTTGACTTCTTTCATTTCTTCTACCAGCAAAGTAAGCAAAGCATTTATTAATGACAAATTCTGGCAAACATTATAATTGAGATCATCGAATTTGAGAGAATTCAAAAGAATAATGAGGAATTTGTAGGGAAAAAGCATGATAATTGAAAACCGGATCATCAAACAGTAGTCTCATCCTGATTGCTCTTATTATCTTTCATAAAGAGGTTCAACCTCACTTCAGCATCCTGAGCATATGAAAGTGGAGAATCTTGAACTTCATTTTCCAGAATGGTAGACGATCCCACGGAGCGATCAACCTGAAAATTAAAAAAAAATGACTTGAGAACGAAACAGTAAAAAAAGGTGCTCACCTCATCTGGCATAACATTCAGAAGCCTTCGATTCACCAAAGAATGTTGTGAGATACTTGTCAATGGATTTCTTCGATTATTTCCTTCATTTTTATTATTACTGGCACTGGAAGAGACTGAAATTAGGCTTTCTGGTCTATCGAATATCTGTTGAGCAGCTGAAATTCCTCGGAATGAGAGATTTGTGATGGATTTTTGTTTGGTGGCGAAGGTGTTTAGAGCAATTTCAGATGGTGGAGCAGGGAAGTCGTCGGAGCTGAAAAAGAAAAAGCATTAAACGTCTCGTCTCATCAAGTAGTTGAGAAATCCCTGATTATACCAAAAAGGTGAAAATGTAACAAAACTTTTGTAAATATTTTTCATTTTCAACTTTTGGATATACTTTCAAAGCCAAATCAGTTTATGGTTTGTCCGGCTTTGATATTGTGTTCCAAAACTTTCAGCAACCTGTGAGGTTTCAAAATAATTTTCCGTTTCCAAATTGGCATAAGCTTCGAGAACTATGGAGGACATTTTCAAGCCGTAGCGCAATAAAAAATTATGAAGACTTATCAGACGGAAAACCACAATTATTATTTTCAGACTACTGAAATGACGCTGATGAAACGGCTTTGTTTTGGAAGGAGTTTCAATAAAATTTGGAGGTTTTCGTTGATTTCGATACAAACAAAATGACTTTCTGTTTCATTTATAAAGTTTAGTTTTTGGATTAACTCCACATTTTAGTATTTTCTTCATTTGAGATAATACAATTCCATCAGGAATCCCTGGACACAACTATGAAGACAATCACACATCAAATTTCGAAGGTTTCGGAATCAAATTTTTTATTTTGGTTTGAATGAGGCGACTTTGCCTCACTTAATCCCACGAAGAATGGAACTGTGTTCAATTTTTCTGACGTTATAATCGAACTGAACTCATTTCTGTTTCACTTATGAAATTTAGTTTGTGAAACTGCATCCTCACGTTCTCATTTTCGTACCAGTCACTACGTTTTTAAAATAATATCCGAAAAAAGTTCTTTTGGGAATTTGATAAAATACACATCATGAGTCTTGTGGTTAAATTTTAAATTTTTTTCTATGTTTCACGAATAAAATAAATCTTGACATTTTGAGAATCCATAATGCTTATGGTTTTAGAAGTATCTCCAAATTTTTGATAATCTTATTGCAAGCTCTGAACTAAAATGAGTTTGAAATTTCTCGAATTTTTATATTCTTTTCTCGATTTCAAAATTATAATTACGAGGTTCCGTTAATTTATGCTAATAACTTCATCATTATTGTTATTAAAAAAATCGTTATTGAAAAAAACTCACTCATCATAACATGGATTATGTACCGCATATCCTCCTTTCTCTTCTACCATCATCGGCTTCGGAGGTAGCATTGCTTCAGTTCTAATTGGTTCTTCAATTTTACAAGATCCCATTGATTCCTTCGATAAATCAATTCCAATATCTCGAATACTTTTAATGGGTTTCACCGGTAGAATTGGGGGTGGTGGGAGCATCGCAGTTTTTATAAACTTTTCTCTTTCTTCTTTTTCAATCCGAGTTCTTTCTCGGATTCGGAATAAATTGATATCCCTAGGATCCTCATTAAAAGACGTAGGGCGTGGAGGTGCCACGTCGTCTATCATAGTGGTTTTGGGTGGAATTTTTGCGGGAATCGATTGAGAAGAACCATGGACCGGTGGAAGAGTTTTCTGGAGCATTTTCTGAGTGTGCTCCATGTCTGTGGTACTGAGAGTTGAAGTGGATAATCGGTTGTTTCTGACACTTTTTGGTTCGAGATAGTCTTCTCCAGGGATGGTTTCATAAACTTCATCGTAAGGATGGTTGGGGCGTGTAGGTGTTCTGGAATGATGACAGTAAGAGAATGATAATGTTATGGTAGATAATAAGGTCAATATTTTTGGTTGTTGTAGCAGAAAATGTTTCTAATTTTCATCATGTTTTCTAGAACGCACGGGAAAATTATTCGTAGTTTCAGAGACTTGCAATTAAAAAAAAACAAAAAACGTCTCGATTAAAAACGCGATTCTAAATCAAAAAATGCTGATAGCTCAAAACCTCTATCAGATTTCCACTGCTTCAATATATTTTGAAATTTGATAGAAACATCAACTTCTCAATTAGTGACCGTAGTATACTCCTACTCACCTTGAACCCAAAAAGCTTGAAACTCCAATAGTTGAATCGCAATACTCATAGGTATTTATCACTGGTTCCGGTATCACTGGCGGGGGCACAATCACATCTCTTCTAGTCTGTGTTGGCGTTTTCAATGCAGATTTCAATGGTTTACTTCCTGGAGGAACTGGACATGGAACAGCTGCTGGAGCAGTTTGTGTGGTATCTCGTGTCATTTGAGTGTTCATAGTGATATTGGATCCAAAGTGGGAGATCTCTGTCATGTTTGAGGTGGAAGAGAAGAAGTCTTGGCCGGATTGTTGGCGTTGAGAACGACGAGATTTGCGATTGTGTTTGGAGAAATTAGGGACGGAGGCGGTTCGTTTGAAGTTCTGGAAAAAAAATATTTGAAGCCTGTTGTTTGCAACGAACGGAATTTTATCTTTGTGATGGTTTTTAAAAAAGTTCTACAACAGTATAATTGCAAGACTATTAGTATTACGACAGAAAGTACAAAAAATACCGTAAAAACTGAATTAGTAGTGCATGCACCACTATTTTTCAACCTCTTCCTCCGGAGGGCACTACTATTAGAGGGGCACTACTACTAGAGGGGCACCATTATTTTTCGAGCACTTTTTCCTCCAAATTTTGAAATGGTATTTTCTGATTTTATTGGCGATTTTTATGAGAAATGACGAAAATAACAGCGAATATGTATCCTGTTCTCTAGTTTTCACCAACTTTTTCCAAGTTTAGGACAGTTTTCAGTCTAATATTTGTGAATTTTCGGTCGGCGATTCGAAAATTTGAAAAATATCATTTCCATAATGGGGCACCACTATTGAAGGGGCACTATTGATTGAGGGGCACCACTATTTTTCAACCTCAGCTTCCGGAGGGCAACACTATTTGAGGGGCACTACTACTAAAGGGGCACTACTAATACAGTTTTTACGGTATTTCAGTTTCAGTTTTATTATATCGGTTTCGTTGTAACTTTGATAGAGATTGTATTTTTGTATTTGGCTAGATAACCCTTACCTGTTCCACATCTCCTTTCTCCATTGCATTCTTCAAATACGACTTCTCCCACTGCCTCAATGCACTTGAATCCACTCTGTACACCGCCGAAAACGACCTTTTGAAGTTCTGCCCGTTATTCGAAAGAAGTTCAGAACCATCTCCATTTTCCACAAGCTCAATTGATACTAACTCTGATCGACTTTTTCCGGAACTGATAGAACAAACACAACATCCCATGAAAGTACAGAATCCGAGAAGTAAAGATCCTATTAGATGACAATAATAGGACCATCCAAGGATTTGTTCATAGGTTTCATTCTCTTCTTCCTCTTTGATCACTTTGTTGTCTTGAGTATTGGCAAAAACGTAGAAAAGAAGATTGCCGATGATGGAGAAGAAGGCTAAAAATTGAGAATTCGATGGACTACGAACGTGTGATTCAAGAACTTCAGGTGTGATGCGGTTAATGTTAATGCAACGTTTTGAAACATGGAAAATATTATTGTGTATCCATAAACGTTTGCGCGGCCGAGGGCATTTTCCTCATGGCCGAGTTTGAAAAAGGGTCGGCCACCTTCGAATTTCCCAAATTGAGGCTAGTTGGGGGCGACATCGTTTATCGCTGATTTCTTTATTTTTCGACCTTTTTTCTTTATTTTTTTGCTTTAGAAATATTTAAATATGAATTTATCAAGACGAAAGACAAAAAAGAACTGTATTTTATAACGAAATCACTACGAAATAACATTTTTTAATATTTCCTTCATTGCGAGAAAAGGGTAAAAACTGCCAAAAATCCGGCTCTTTTTTGTCTTTCGTCTTGATAAATTCATATTTAAATATTTCTAAAGCAAAAAATAAAGAAAAAAAGTCGAAAAATGAAAGAAATCAGTGATAAACTATTTCTCCCACAACGGGCCTCAATTTGGGAGATTCGAAGGTGGCCGACCGTTTTTCAAACTCGGCCATGAGGAAAATGCCCTCGGCCGCGCAAACGTTTATGGATACACAATACTTGAGAAACCGATTTTCAAGGCTAATACAGTTGGATTTTTTCAATAGACTATTTCTACAAAACATAATTTTTCTAGATCAAAGTGAAATTCCGAATTTTCATAATAACAGATTCAGCTTGTTCACAAGAGTGAAAAATTTGAAAAGAAAGTGATATATTCAAGACGCGACATTTTTCCAATTTTTCTAAATCTACCAATTACTTTTCAGCATTTTTTTTGTGAAATCGGTCTATTCTGGCTTATTCTGACTGGATTTTAAAAACAATTAGTGCTTCAGTGAGTTCATTTATAGTACGAATTCGATACAATTTCAGTAATTGAAATGCAAACGTTCAACACTACAGTTTACAGAAAAAAGGTGGTTGAAACACGACAACTCGGCCGTTTCCCTGCTGTTTTAAAGCTCGTGAAAATGTTCTTTTTGTTTTTTGTGAAACTCTGAAAAAGCTTTAAAAAAATTTCAGTTACACAATTATGACTAGTTTATCTAGCTTATTTGGCTACCTTGTTAATCGTTCTGCTCTTTTTCCCCAGTTTCACCCTCTAATTAGAAAAACTCACTAGCCAAAACCATAAGAGTAACACAAACTGTCACCAACATTCGATGACAAAAAGCACATGTTGCCATTAGAACTGCTCCACCGGCAAACGCAACACCAACTCCGACACCAGCTAATGCAGCTATTTTCCAACCTGCAATTATTGTAAACTTATATGAGAAGTATAAATTCATATCTGTATATGTGTGCGAACGAAACGAAAAAAAATCGTCTAAACTTATGGATGTTTTGAAACCGAAAAAGAGAACTTTTTTGTCTCTGTTTTACAGTTTCAGTTTTTAGGTTTCTATGAAGTATTGATGTAAGGTTTAGTGCATTTTTCGCATAAAAGTTCAGTGGAAACAATTGTTCAGGAATGGAAATTAGTTCGTAAAAAAAAACGTTTTCAAACGGTCAACTTCAACACAGCTTATTGCTGGAACACATTCTAAAAGCGTCAATTGTTTTCTTCTGTGTTTCTGGTGAATTACATTTTTGATCATAAGAAAATTATTAGAACTTTCAGACTGTTCAAAGCTTGAGATCAAATTTTCGAACAGTATTTTGGAAAAATTACAAGGACAAATCGAATATCGAAGCCAAAACCAGGTATAGTAGACTCAGTGAAACTGCCTTTTCCAGGTATATCATATTGGAAAATTACCATTTCAAAAAGAATGTATGACAAACTGTAAATAACAGAAAAATTAATACAATTCGGTATCAGGCTCGGTATTCGGAGAGAAAATTTTACAGTCAACGTTTGAAGGTTTGGAGATCTATGAGTCTATGTAATATTGTGCAAAATAACATATTCAAAAAAAAAACTGTAGCAGGTTTTTGTGATAAAAATTTATTAAAAGTTCATTCAGTTTACCTTCGACTTTCCTTAGTAACTCTAAACCATCATTAAAATGTGTCTCTAAAAGCTGCTTTTTCTTTCAATTCAATATCGAAACTCATTTAGAAACGAGTTTTTCCGCAAAAAATCAAATTCTTACCCAAAAAAGTGTGCTGATATGCATCATTTTGAATGCGATTCTCGTCATGATTATGGTCGTAGAGATCCTCTTGGTCGATGTAGTAGTCAAACTTATAGACACATTGGAGTTGGGGTAAATAGAATTCGGCAAATGGAGATCCTTGCATGTCACGTCTACCAATTTGGAAATTGGACTCAAAAACTCTATTAAAAGGGCAGTTACCTATATAAAGTCTCATAATACTCTCTGGTCCTTCCATAATCAAATGAGTAATCCCTTTTACAATCCATCCAGAGACCATGATGATGTTCTGTTCTTCCATTTTCAAGATTAACCAATTGCCATGAAGGGGTTATTAAGCCTAGAAGGCATAATAAAAAAGCGATGAGGGAAAGGGTAAAATGAATTGCCAATGCAGTCTTACGACTACATTTAGAAGGCGTTGAAGAGGATGCTCCAGCATCGATCATCCCATTGGCTCTGAAATTTGAGAAATGATGCATTAGATTTAGTGGAGCAGTGAAAAAGGAGGAATTGAAGGAATAATTGAGGAAGTTTAGAAACATAAACTTTTTTGAAATTTCAAAACAAAAAATGGGAAAGAAATAATGTTTCCAGTGTTCCACATAGGGCTTCAGATTTTCCGAGAGGCACTGATCAGGCTACCGGCATGTCAGAATAATTTTTTTGCTTCCATGGGACATTCAGAATTTTTGGGGAAAAAACGATGTGCTCAACACATTTGCACAAAAGCGAGTTGAGAATAATTTGAGTAATGAATCGAACACACAAATTTATTGCACTGGAATTTACATTTCAAAACAGTGTTCTCTGAGATATTGATAAATGATCTATTTCATAAAGAAGTAAGATTACCAGGTCTTGAAAGAAATCAATAATATCAAAGTAGTGAAACAGCAACAATGAAAATAAAAAGATACGACAAGAAAATAGAGAATTAGAGAAGAAAAACACGTTCCTTGGCATCGCCTTACGTGGGAACTAAGTTTATCACCTTATTCGGAAGTAGACTGGATTATCAAAATAAGCTGAAACGAATTAGAATTCATGAATCGGAAAAAAAAAGGTTTTTCTCACTTTCCCAATGCGATGAAATCGAAAAAAATTTACAGATAAATGTAAGATATAGTTGGTTTTGAAACTATAGTTGGCTTGAAAGTTGAAAGAAACGTTGAAGCCAAATTTTCTTTGAAGCAATAAATAAAAGTTTGCTTTCATGAAAAGAGTTTGTGAAATAGAGAAAAAACCTGGAGCAAATGATTGAAAACCAGTTTGATTTGTGCGTATGCAGACTAAAGGCGGTAAAAACTTTGAAGCTAGAAAACAGAGACGAAACACAAAATTTTTGTAAAAATTGGAATTCAACCTAAAATTTCTGATTCTCAATATTTTTATGAAATATGCAAAGTTTTAATGAAACGATTCGTCTTGGCTATTCGCAAAACAATTTGAGTTCTGCTACACTCGAAAACCAAAACTATAACAATTTTGAAAAGAAACATCAAGAACATCAATAAATTGCAGAAAAATTAGATTCATCTGATCATGGGGTCAAAAAATTTACAGTTAATAATCTAACTCTTTGTTTCTTAAAATTATCATAAACAGGTGAAAATCACAAAAAGTTGGTAGGTAGGTTGAGGTGGAATTTGAAAGCATGAATTTTCTTATTCTGATAGTTATAAAAGAACGCGAACGACAAAACAAAAAATCTTGCCTTTTCAGATAATCTTGAAATTGCTCAAATTTATAATTGTAATTAATTGAGTATTCATGTTTATCATATTTATTAGGATGAAATGAATGTAAACTGTTGAAGAAGCTTTTTAGCTCTAAGAAGAATACAGAGTATCGATACAAGAATCAATGTGTAAAAAGTTGCAGTTTTTGACACCAGGATAAAACAGATATAAACAGCAAGAAACGTTCTCCGATTTCCAAATTTTCAAAGACCATTTGTTGATCTAACAACTGGTTGAACAAAGCTTGGATGGTTCGTTTTAAAAAAAAATGGGGATCCAAAAATTCAAAATATTTGCTCTATTTTTCAAATTTTCATAAAACTGTGTGAAGCGCAACCAGAGACAATTGAATCGCAAACAAATCCCGTTTCTTAACATTATGATAAAGCAGATGAAACTTCCAAAAATTGATTCATTGAAGAAATAGTTTTCAGTGTTTTCCGTTCCACAGAGTTTTCATGAACAGACAAAAACCACGAAAAAATCAATGCATCGGGCTTCGAATATGCAAATTGAAAAAACTGGGTTCTCTTTTTCTTTTTTCTGACAAAGTTGCAAATGTATCAATAGTGAAAATTATGATGATTTTTAAAAGTTGCCTATTTTTTAAGACTATCGTATTGTCAAAAGTTTCAATTTTCTTGACATCATAATGAAACATGTACAGTGAAAACAAAAGTATCGATAACATTTCCAAAAAAAAAGTAGAGAGGGAAATTGAAATTCCGAAAAAAAGTCTACCTTTTCATATAATCATGAAATTGCTCAAAATTATAATTGGAATTGGTTATGTGAGTAAATTATGATAAGGTTCACAAAAACCTTTAGAAGTCAGTTTAGGTCTTCAAGAATTGAATGGAGTTTTTTGGAACGGAATTTCAAATTGGAATCATCCTTTTATCAGAAGCTTCAGTATTTGTAATCTTGGTACAAAAAAAGATTATGAAACTGTGGGGAACATTAAAAAACTCTATTGAATCAATTAAAATCACCGTTACTTAACACTATCATAAAATAAATGAAAAGAAAACTAACAATGTCCGACCTGCTCACATCAACTGTACAAAAAAGCCAAAAGCCAAAGTAAAAAAAAGGAAAATTCATTAAAAAAGCCAAAAGTTTCAGGTTTCCTAATGACGGTGGAACAGGAAAAAGCAAACATTAAGCTAAAAATATAGATTGGTTTTTAAAAAATGGGGAAATATTCGACGACTCTGAGAATCAAAATTTTTGAAAAGGTGCTTCGTTTTGAAAATATATTGAAACTGTGGGTAACATAATTTTTGATGATCGAATAGCAAAAATTTCCCCTTTCTTGAAAATATGATAAAACAGATAAAACTTCCAAAAACTCAGTCGATTTGAACTGCATTTTCAAGTTCCCGCCAACATCAACTGTACGAAAAAGCCAAAAAAAGAAGAAGATTCGACAAAAAAAACGTTTAAAATGGCTGTGAGTGGTGTGGGTGTGACTCATTTTCAAAATGGTGTATGTGTCTGTGTGTGTAAGTGTATGGTGTGATGACTATAGGAAGAGAGAAGATGTGCGTCATGAACGTTTTCAGGGTCATTCACAGAAGAGAATTGAATTCGGAAAGCCAAACGAATAGCCCTCCTCCTCTTCTTTTCCCTACATTTCATTCATACAACAGCCGGTGGCGGAGAAGAAGAGAGAGAGAGACCCAAAATAGGGTGAAAGTCGGCCATTTGCATAGTAGAAGAGAGACGACAGAGAAAACGATGGAAAATTGGACAATAACGGTCGAAATCCACTTGACGTGGCAAGGGAAAAAGAAGAGGAAGGAAGGGGAAAGAAATGAAAAGTTTTGTTGGACTCTTATGAGAAATTAATGGAGGAACACCACCAAAGGGAACGGAGAGAATTCAGTGGGGTATGTAGGTTAGTGTTATATGAAGTGGAAAGTTTAGGTACGTTCAAAAGAAAAGGTGTGAGACCTTGAAAGTTTGGAAAATGGGGGATTAGGCTAGTTTGATTTTATTGTTTCAACTATGTCTGCGATTTTGAAGGATTATCATTTTTATTGTCCGAGGGGATCTAGCGGGCTTTTTGTATAAAAGTAGGATATGTGAGTGCTCTATTAGAAAGGCACTGTGCTGAAGTTTGGAATAGATGGTAGCATATTCGGATTAGCATGCAGTTGTGGACCGATCATGTTTAGAACGAGTTTCGATTATGAAAAGTTTGAAACAGAGATCTTGATTTTCAAACTAAAAAACTATTTTCTGACATTTGTTTCAAAAAAGACCAAATTTTTTGTGAAATAAACGGTTTTGTCTGGCTTATCTTCAACTTTTCGGACGTGATTTCATGATTCTGGACTGTAATAAAAAAGCAATTGTTTCCCTTAATTTTTTTCCTGGTTCTGGATTTTCATAATTTTGCAGTGAGTTTTCAATATCACTGGTAGTCTTGTAGAACCAATTTTTATTGCACACAAAAAAAGCTTGAAAATTTCACCAATCTGTTGTTCAACAAACTACACCAGAACCCCATGAAACAGTAAAAAAACATCCAAAGTTCTTCGGTTTCTTTAACTTCTTAATTACTCTTTACATTTTTCGGTTGATTAATTCAATGTGAGCTCCACAAATGAAAAACTAGACAAAAGCTTATCGCTGAGTAGAGATTTGAATGAGAACAACTGTTTCAAGCGTTTTGTTTCTAGTTTTAACGTTATGAACGAAATGTTTAGATATCTAAATTTGAAGACCGGATTCCTTGTTTTTTATTGGAACTTTTTCATTGGAACTTTGTATGGTCTTCAGATTTTTTCAGTTATGCAGTTTCAATGATTTCCCGAGAGAATTAATCTGTTTCTATTTCGTGACTTTTCAGAATGGGATTTTTCATGGCAGTCATGGAAAATTAACATGTTGCTGTGCTAAGTAAAGAAAGCTCCCATCTCCTGAATTTGAAAATCCAATTGAAAAAAAACGTTCTTTACATCAAAGACTTTGCAAACAGCCAATTATTGATTTTCAATTCCAGTTCTTGGTTATTGTATTGAAAAAACTGTATGTTTTTCAGGTTGGAGATGTATTCAAGTAATTCTAAGAATGAGGCTATCATAATTTCACAGTTGAAAATCGAACAGTATGAGCAAGAGTTAAACCAAAAGAAGTTCCGTGAATAACAGTTTCCAATTATTGAAAAACTACTAGACACCGAAACTTTGTCAGTTCCGTGAAAAGGAAAATATTTTAATAAATAATCTCCTCCAGTCATTTTTGAAGTTTCAAAATCTTAATTTATCAGTTTCCACCTTGTTTCCTTAGTAATGATACTCTATCTCAAACTCCTAAAATTAGAAACAAAAAGCTCAAAATGACCAGCTATGTACCTACCAAGTAACTAACTACCTCCTCTCTCCTTGATTATTATGAATGAATGAGTCATTGTCCGATTAGCCGTCCCCTTCTTCCTCTCCGCTCCTTTCCTCTCCTCATCGGAATCGGTTGTAAACATGAATTGAATTGAAAACAGGAGAGGGAAATGATGATTCATCGAGAGAGGAAAAGGGAGGAAGGGACAGGTAGGTCAACGTCTCCAGGAACGGAATAAAAGAGAGGGTATTTGTTACGCAATTTCAAATCGCGCCTTTCTGTTCCTCGTGAAGATAGCTATCTTTTTGGATTGAAGAGGAAAAGAGAAGAGAAGAGGAATAGGCGGAAAAGGATACAAATGATGAGTGAGTGGGGGATAATTATAGGCATCTTCGAATATAATGGTGTATGGAATATATACATTGAAACTACTAAAGATTGCTTTAAAAAAGAAGAAGAAGCAAAGGAAATTAGATTATCTATTCCATATATTTGGTTTTACGGTTATTCGATGATTTTTGCAATAATCAAAAGAAACCAAATCTTTAACAATTCTTGATGAATTTAAAACTGTTTGACAGTTTTATTAAAACAGAACGCGAAATACCAAATACGCCAAATACGAACGTCAATTTAGAAATAACGAAAATCTTAAGAGCAGTTTGAAACTGTAAAAACTTTCAAAATTTTTGAGCTTCTACCAATGGGAACAGAAAAAGCCACAAAAAATTACTGGTTTCTTGAATATATAATCCTGCAAATTTTTTGTTTCAATTTCGTCAGTCATACGTGAATTGTGATCACAGTGGCTAACCCTAGTTCAACAAATAACCGAAACTGTAAATTTTTATCAAGCTTTCGGAAAAAAATCCAAATTGAAGTAAGAATCGAACTGTACGTGAACTGTAATCTCAAAACTTAGTTTACTGAGGAAACTTTGAAAATTTTTTTTCAAAAAAAGACTTGTCTCCAGGTATCTCCAGGTATCTTGGCACTCATCCACTATGTAGCAAGATATCAAGTCCATAGATAACGCGCGGCGTCTTTGATCCTCATGAAACCGAAAAATTAAATAAAGCATCCCAGTTATTTACTAGAACCTCTAAACGTTTTCCCAGAAGCAAGCTTTTTAAGAAGAAGATTTTACACCAATACTCTAACAACTTCAATTCCTCATCAAAAATATTGATGTTTCAGATCTATTTTAAAGTGGCAGGAATTCTAAAGATATTGATATGATGTGGGATATGTCGTGGTTTAGTACTTTCAGAAAATATCGAGAAATTCATCTATAATAATACGAAAAACCGGTGATAATAATTCACTTTTTGATTGACAACAGAAAATTTATGCAGAATTTAGCAAAATTTATAGCAAGGAAAATCAAAAAACTTTAGTGCTAAACTCAAAACAAACCTTTCACCCAGAAAAGCAGTGAATAGTTAGATAGTGTTTTGTTACGGAAACTTCGAAACTGACATTTTTTCTACAATTTTTTTTTTGATCACGAATTCGTTTGCAGAATTGTTCATTGGGAGCAGAAGCATTGTATAATATGTATAAGAATCTTTGAAGGCTCTTATTTGAAACGGTATTGATACCAACTTTTAATTCTAAACTCAAAGATTGGAATTGGTCATTTCATTGGGCACTCATTGAAAAAGGCACAGCAATTCTGAAATTTCTGCTTCAAAATCTTCACAAAGTACTGATGTTTATGTTCAATAAGATCGTGAACCTTTATCAACTCTATATTTATATTGAAACTAAATTCGGCTGTCATGCTCATCATAATGAAATTAGTGGAATGTAATATAATTCAAGAGATAAAGGCCACTTGAAACTGTAGAAACACTAAAAACACGCTTACTCAAGAAAGTTGAACTCTGATTTGATTGAAACATATCAAGTAAAGATAAAATTCGAAGTTTTCTGTTTCAAAAAGTGCAGAAACTAGTTGGAGAGGAGCCCGATACGATCAATTGTAGGCAGATGAGTTTCCTTGTCATTAACAATAATTAACACCCAAATTAATCTCAAAGACTATTTAAATGTAACAAATCCAATTTAAAATTCCAAACAGTATTCTAGGAACAATGCCAAGACATAAAAAGATAAACATCGCTATCACTAAACGCGTTGAACCGTCTAAATTGTTATTCATGGTGGTCGGATATGATATCAAAGAAAAAAGAAAAAGAAGACGAAGAATGTGATAAGAAGGTGTGAGTAGAGAAAATAATATGGTGATCAGTGGGAGATGAAGATGAAGGTCATCTAGTTGGAAGGGAGTGGAGGTATTTGGAAGGTCGATTAAAAAAGAAAAAGAAAATAGATGATATGCGACAAAAGGGCTAAGCCGGGTGAGAAAGTATCAAACAGGGAGAAAACATCATAGTGAGATTGGAAATTGAATTTTGGGAGGAATTTATTCGTCAGTCCTTTTCGAAATTCTAATCTGAAGAATGAATAATTTTATTTGGAACAGTAAACATAGAGTATCCCAATGACTCTTACAAGTGGCAATCGAGAGGGATTGGTTGGTTTGAGTACTTATTTTTACAGCTTCTTCTTGTATTCTGTAAGGCAATGATAAAAACGAGCTGCTTGATATTGCCATTTCCACAAACCCCATTCATTTTCAGCATCATAAATCTATGCTACTTTTAAGCTTGCGTCAAAAGGTTTCGAGTCAAAATTTCGAGCGATCAAGGGTAAAATTTTTGCGTTTATCTTACACACTTTTTGAACCAGAAAAGTTTTGAGGCAAAAGCACGATTTCCTAAAAAGTTATCAGGACTTTTTTTCGATTTCAAAAAATTTATAAATTGACACTGGGTTTTGAAAACCGTTAGATCGATCCATTCCGTACGTTTCATTTTCTTGTCAGAACCGAGCTTCTCATTTCATTTGTTATCAGTTTCCAAACATTTAGAAAAATCCCTCACAATCCTCTGAAAACAGTATGTTGTTGAATCGCTAGCCAAAAAAAATAGTGGACGCTTTCCTACAATTCCATTTTTCATTATGTTCCTTCCTACGTTCCATTTCTATTCCCTCAACAGTTCTCTTTCTAAATGTATGGCATGGTCTGTGTGGCGAAAAGGACAGAACTGTGAAGGTACCTCAGCGTTGTTCGGTCGAGCGCATTTGCATTTCTTCGGCTCGGTAGGTCCCCTCATTACCTGGCTAGCTGTCTTGTCTTTTGTCGTTCCGTTTGCGGTTTTCTTTTCGCTTCTTTTCTTTTTGGTTTTTTTTTACCATTTCACGTTGTTTTTAAAGAAGCAAACCACAATATTCCATGTTAACTTTCCCATTGCAAATTTTTCAGTTCCCTCGAAATGACGCCAGCAAAGGGAAAAAACGATGATATTTCGAATGGACCAACTACTCAGGAAAGCGCTGGAGAAGAAGAGACTGGCCGATGTGATATCTGCGAGCAAAAAGTAAGAAGATGGACTTTTTTGAGAACCTTTAATATAACAGCATTGTAAGAACCATTTGAGTTTCAGGCTGCTTCAATAGGTGCGCTTCCTTCACATTCTGGAATCGTAGACACTGCCAGTTTCCGTCGCAAAAGACGACTCGAGATGGTGAAGAATAAGACAGTAGCGTCAGATCCCATGGAGTCTGATGACGATATTGAAACTTCTCGAAGCCTGAAAATCTTCAAATTCGTACTGCAAAATGAGCAAAAAGTGGGAACCAATGATGTCGACGTGAAATATGATAATTTGGAAGATTATGGACTTTTTGATCAGGACCAAATGCGAATGGAAGATTTAGAAGCTGCCAGTACCCAGCACTTCAAAGGTTACTTAATTTGATGAAAAACGATTAAATTTCTTTCAATTTTCAGTCAATTGGTCCCCCATTTTCCAAAATCAATCCTGTGCCCAACAAAAATTTGGATTTGAGGACCAACGCCTGTTCGGCCATTCGGAATCATTTGTGGGAAATTCTACAGATTCAACCAGCCGAGATATGGGGATCGGAGCAAAAACTGAGATCGAAGGTTAGCAAAAAAAGAAATCACTGTTTACAAAACTTATAGAATTACAGGTATTTCGTCGACTCAACAATATTTGAAATGGGAACACATTTTAAATAATCAGGATCTGGAAACTGGAGACAGGGCTTTGAATGATCATACGCTGGACTCATGTAACCAAAATCGAAACAAACCGGATGAAGTGCCATATGGATCCAATCGTCAAGACTCACCATGTCAATCTGATTTCTACTCCCCAAATGCTTTCCAAGTTGATCTCTATGAAAAAAGCGATTCCACAACTGACACTTCGAGTCTCTTCGATGCCCAATTCGGAGGTTTCGCCTACAATGGATTCTCATCTGACAGTGAGCCACACAAACAATTTGAAGGGGACGAAGTACAGGAAAATAACAAAAACAAAAGGATCAAGAAATCGAGAAAGACGTCGATCAGGTACAATAGGTCTAGCAATTTAGGCAATCTTGCATATCCTTAGACGGTCTAAATTGTCATTAACTGTGTTTGTGACTTGTGTTTTTTTGTGTTTCAAGCTGAGCATTTCAGCTAGTCACTTCCTCTAATTTATTGACTCCATAACTGTCATAACTATCTATCATAACTGAATGTTCGCTTTTTAATGTCAAGGTGTATTGCATTTTATAACTATCGAGGAATAAAGCTTGTTTATTGCATAGCTGTTGTTTTTCCGTTATTTCTTCTTTGCTTCGTTGCGAATTTACTTGTGTTTATTATGAAGAAAAACAAAGAGACATTTGCAATAGTTGTTTGGAAAAAAATGTGAAGAAGTCGTGTTCTAGGAACAGTGACAATCAGTAGAATTGAATTGATTCAAAAGCTGGATTATCAACTTGTTTTACGATATGAATATGCCTAAAACAATGAACTGAATTGGATAATGAAACATAAACATGGAAACCGAAACTGGAAATGAGATATGATAGATATGGAAATGGCAAAGCATCATGAAAACTTTTATTACAGTTTCCATTAATTTCCAGCATTTGATTGAGAGTTGCATAAAATAGATGAATGGCAGATTATACCTCAAATGAGAGATTGAATATATGATACTTTTGATTAGGAAAATTACTTATTTGGAATGAGAACTAGTTCTCAAACTCTTTTCAAGACACAGTTTTTTTCTAACCTCCGTTCTACACCAACATCAAGGTTTTAGAGTAGAAGGTCACTTCCCTCTGACTATGAGAGAGGGTCAGCGAAGTCCAGTAGAGCGCAGTTGATACATCCTCCTCTCACTCTCACGCACACACACACATAGCGAATACAGACATCAGTCCAGTGGTCTCGTCTGTGCATTGTTTCTCAGACTTGTCTTCTCCTCCTTTTTCGTTTTCTCTCCTTTTCTTTCCTCCTTTGTTTTCTTGCCTGGTGGGCTCCACCTAACAATTGCCGTTATTGCTTTTTAAGTAAATCTACCTGAAACTGTTTCATATTTTCAGAACACCTGCAAAACTTAGAACATGGTTAGTTCTTCGAAATCGACTGGTTTTTCTGCCAATGTACAGAACTGCAAAAATCGTGTAGGCACCAACGATAGGAGCACAAAACTCCAAAAGAGGAGCAAATCAAAATTGGACCAGAAGATATCTTCTGCAAAGGTTGGTTACATATCGAATTGGCTCCATTCCGTGACTGATAAAGCCGTTTTGAAGCATGATTTTCTCAAACTTTTTTTAATTTTAGGGATCCAGATTTGAAAATCAAAAAGGTCACTCCATTGGCAGTTTCCAGAATTCCAGACACCACAAATTGTCTGAAAAATCTTCGATTCAAAAGATCAAGTTGAAGATTCGACCAGACAATGAACACCTTAAAAAAGGTAAGGAAACAATATCAAAATTATTGGAAGATCATAAAAGAAAAAACAATTTTAAACATTTTGAAACAGAAAAATTAAGCTGAAATTCCATTCTAAATCTGTTGGTTTTCAGATTCCAATTCTGGCCAGGAGATGAGTAGAAATGATGATGATGATGTAGAAGCAATGGCAAGATCTTCAGAAAATTACCAGGAAGAAAAGAAAATGGAAAATCGTACATTCAGTGTTCCAGATCCGGATTGTTTGATGACTTATTTATATGGACCATCGAAGAGTCCAGTCTTCCTTTCAGCCAACCATGAATTTGAGAAGACTCCAACTGGAAATAAGGAAAATTCGGCATATTGTAGAAAACGTGGAAAATATGGATCTGGCCCAATTGGTGGAGGTGGTCTTGTTGGAAAAAAGAAGGATGGGAAGAAAGTTAAGGGTTTGTCTGGAGGATTTGAAGGCTCTGAACAATGTCATAATGGAAAAAGCAATGGGAAGAACAAAAATGAAAAATTCTACAATCGATTTTCGAATATCGGATGTTTGGCTTATCCTTAGAAGCCTCAAACTCGCTTCTAAACTTCATTACATTGTATTTCACGGCTCAATTCAGGCCCGATGACTTTTTTCCTTTCTTCTCCAAATCACCCAGTTCCAAACGTCTCCCCCCCCCCCCCCCCCCTGTGGTTGCAGTTTCATCGTGTTCCTTTCTATAGCTCCACATATCTTCTCCAATCGGGTGTACCGTGCTTTTTGTTATGGACGGTTTTTCTTTCAAATTATAGCACGGATTCCTTTTATCACCGGTCAACCACCATCCTGTGATTATTTGTCCTTACCAGCCCCTACGCTTTATTTTTATATCAGTTTCATATGTGCCATATTCTGATCGTTTCATTATTTTATTGGTTTTTGGCATAAGTGTAGATCCTTCTAATAAATTCTTGTAAATAAATGAGCCGGTTTCAGTATAATTCCAAAAAAAGTTGGAAAATCAAGTCGAGATAAGAAGTTGACAATAAGACACACTTACTTTTTCATTGGCTACATTTATGTCATATTCAGAATATTTCAAACGTTCAGTCGTTAATTGAAAACTTTAGTGCCTTCAAAAAAAATTATTAAGACGAAAAGACCCCGTTTCAGTTAAATTCCAAAAAAGCAGAAAATGAAGGCGAGGTAATAAGATGAAAGATGGTGACTCAAATGATAAGCAATTTGAAACGGCGATCACTAGAAGAATTTTGAGAACTGATTTTATGAAGTGAATCTGAAAGAAAAACGATAAATTTCGACAAGCGCCATGGAAATAAAAAAAGAGAAAAATAGAATCAAGAAATAGTTATCGTGAATGGGCTGTTTTACCCAACTTTACAGAGAAATGAGTACCAAAAACAAAAAATGGTAAGAAGGTGACTTTTCTGTTTTAAATGAAACATAAATTCAACTTTCAGCTAGCAAGTCGATTCGAACTTGATTTAAAAGAAAACAATTCATTGAAGTTTAGAACGAGAGCACATAGATTTTATGAAACGCTTTTTCCAAAAAGAATTTACGAACAGTCACGAAATAATCTGAAACTATTGCTTGTCTACTGTTACAAACAGAGATTATCTTGATTGAAAGAATGTAGGAAAATGATAAAACGGTGTCTCGCATCATAAAATTTTATTTACTGTTTATTGAACAAAACACATTATTGAAATGTAAGTGAAATTCAATTATAAAACCACGATCCTGGCCAGTAAGCTTCCTCTGGTACCTCTTCTCTCGGTTCCTCGTCATCATCACTCTCCTCGACTTCTTCCAATGTTCTCATCCTCTTGCTCAAAAAATGAGAAGGAATGACGTAGATTCCTCTTGCATCTGGCTTGATATCGTAGACACTTGGCGAACGACTCCTCTGTCTTTTGATTGGTTTTTTCTCTGGCTCAACTGAATCCTCATGCATCGGTGGTCTAAAAATATTGAATTAGTTCAAGCTTGTGTTAAATAGAATTTACCTTAAGAACTCTGGGACTTTGTATCTTCTATTTGCCATCTCCATTCCCATAGCTCTACGAGTATATGACTTGTCTTGAGTAGTGGTCAGAATATCTACACGGATCACTTTTCCCTTGGCCTTAGCTTTTTCTTCAAGCATCTTCAGAATTTTTCCAGTATCCGGCATCTTATAAGGCAATTCGAAAAAAATATACTGAAAATAAAAATGTAATTGTAACTCTTTTTCCCAAATGAACTTACATGATCCGCCGGAGCAATCACATTGACCTTTTTAAAAACATCCATATTGCAAGTAGCAAACTTTTTCAAGCCGGTTTTAAAGTTATCCAAACTTTCATCCATATACGAGTGATGCTCATCAAGACATCGAGCAGAGAAACGGCAACATGGGGATTTCATTTGATTAGAGAGATGAGCGACGATGAGGGAGATATTCAAGTCGTCCCTTGTAAGGACCATTGTGCGCTCTGTAAAAAGACTCAAGTTAATATAGAACTTGAGCTTGGAAAAACTCTAATCTATGAGTTGAAACCGCGCTCTAATCGCACTTGTAAGAAAAAATAACTTACCAACTTCTTTCAACTCATCCCCTGCACGAAGTCCTTCCAATACTTCTGTCAATTTGTCAATTTTGACATCGTAAGCCTGATCGGCATCTGGACAGTCAATCATTGGGTGAGCATGGATATCAAGAAGACGTGGAGAGCTCATTATTCTGAAAATACAGGAGAAGTTGAATTTAACAGGGTCAAAGGATCGAGCAAGAAAAATAAGGCGTTGAACATATTATGAATCAGAAACAGAAGAAAAATGAAAAAAAAAATCAATATCGTATGACCAAATGAGACCGAAGACACAGAGACTCACAGAATGAGACAGCTCGCTGTGTATGGAATGAAGTAATGAAAGACGGGGAAGTGGGTTGTATATGGCACCACCTTCAGCGTACAATCTGAAGAAAAAAAGGAGCGTACATCCTGTAGGGTTTATTGTTCCGTTTGCTGATATAAAATCAATAAACTATCGGAAAGTGTGACATAATTTTGTGAATGGAATATTTATTCAAGTCAAGAATGTAGAAAAACGATAGGGCGGCAACAACTAACACAAAACTCCATGTTCTTAAAAATATTTATTGAACAACACATATTATGAGAATGCAAGTACATTTTTAATCTCCATCCTTCGTTCTAGACCGAAGGCAAAATTTTAGGGTAGAAGGTCACCTACCTCTGACTATGAGGGAGGGTCCGCGGAGTCCAGCGGAGCGCACTTGCTACACCCCCTCCCACTCTCTCTCACGCACACACCACGAATACAGACTGCAGGCCAGTGGTCTCGTCTGTGCATTCTTTCTCAGACTTGTCTTCTCCTCCTTTTTTATTTTCTCTCCTTTTCTTTCCTCCTTTTTTTTATCCGTTGAGTTCCGCCTAACTACTGCAGTTTTTACTTTTCAACTAACTCTACTACCTGAAACTGCTTTTGTATTTTCAGGATACCTGTCAAAGAGAGATCATGGTAAGATCTTCAGAATCGACTGGTTTTTCTGCCAAGCTACAAAACTGCAAAAATCGCGTAGACACCAACGATTGGAGCACAAAACACCAGAAGAGGAGCGAATCGAAATTGGTTCAAAGGAAATCTTCTGGAAAGGTTTGTGATGGATCATTGGACTGGCTTTATTCAGTGATTGATGAAGCCATTTAGAAACATTATTTTCTTAAATTCTTTCCAATTTCAGGGTATCGGATCTGATATTGAAAAAGGGCAATTCAATGGCTGTTTCCAGGATTCCAGTCACCACAAGATGTCTGAAAACTCATCGATTCGAAATAACAAATTGAAGATTCGGCCAGAAAATGAACGCCATGAAAAAGGTGAGGGAAAGATCTAATGAAACTCTAATGAGTTTTCAAAAAAGCCGAAGCGATTGTAAATATTTTGAAACAGAAAAAAGTTTTTCCTTACAGTTTCCTAGAGAAATTTAGCTAAAATTCCATTCTAAATCTGTTGGTTTTCAGATTCCAACTCTGGCCAAGAGATGAGAAGAACTGATGATGACGAAGAAGTGATGTCAGAAAGTTGCCAAGAAGCAAAAAATATGGCAAATCAAACATTCAGTGTTCCTGACCCAGCATATTTGATGGCGTTCTTATATGGAGAATCTGAAAATCCAGTCTTCCTTTCAGCCAACCATGAATTTGAGAAGACTCCAACTGGAAATAAGGAAAACTTAGGAAATTGTGGAAAACGTGGAGGTGGTTTTGCTGAAAAAAAGAAGAATGGAAAGAAAATTAAGGGTTTGTCTGGAGGATTTGAAGGCTCTGAACAATGTCATAATGGAAAAAGAAATGGGAAGAACAAAAATGAAAAATTCTATAATCGATCTTCGAATATCGGATGTTTGGCTTATCCTTAGAAGCCTCAAATCTTCTCCCAATTCTAAATTTGTCCATTTTCTCAGCTCAATTCGATCTGGATCTTTCCCTTCTTTTCTTTTCCAAATCACCCAGTTCCAAAGGTTGAATTCCCCCTGTGGTTACAGTTTCATCGTTTTCCCTTCTATATCTCTACATATCCTCTCCAGTCTTGACTTGCTTGCTTTTCTCTATGGTCGGTTTTTCTTTCCAATTATAGCATGGATTTCTTTCATCACCGGTCCACCCCAATCCTGTGATTGTTTGTCACTCCCAGCTCCTTTTTTTAACGGTTTCACATGTGCCATAATCAGAATTAATATATCGTTCAATGATTACTCGTTTTCTTTGATGCATTTTAATAAATTTTTGTAAATAAAATCCGGTTTCAGTTAACTTGCAAAAAAGTCGGAAAGCCAGGTCCAGATAATACATAAGCTGAAGATGTTCCGTTCTTACGTTCTCATTGGTTTCATTTATGTCATATTCAAAATATTTCAAGCGTTTGGTCGTTGAATGCGAAATTTCAAAAAACACCAATAGAATAATTAATGTACCCTCAAATTATAAGAAATTTGAAATGGTGATCACTGGGAGCATTTTGAGAACTGATTTTATGAAATGAATAAGAAAGAAAAATTATAAAACTCAACAAGAGCCGTGAATGAGCACACAACGAAACATGAAACCAGGAAATAGTTATCGTGAATGGGATAAAGATTTGATCATTTTCGTTAACTTTCCCCAACTTTGCATAGAAATGAGTACGAAAAACAAAAATGTTAAAAAGGTGAATTTTCTGTTGTGAATGAAACACAAATTCAACTTTCAGCTAGCAAGTCGATTCATTTTTGATTCATAGAAGATGCATAGAATAGTTCATAGAAGTTTAGAAAACAGGCACGTAGGTGTCACGAAGCAATTTTCCAAATAAAAAAAAACAATCAACAAAAAATATCAAACAAGTTTGTTTTCTGTTACAAGCAGAAATTGTATTGCTTGGAAAAATGTAGGAAAACGAAAGAGCGCTGACTATTATCATAAAACTTTATTTATTGTTTATTGAACAAAACACATTATAAAAATGCAAGTAAAATTCAATTATAAAACCACGATCCTGGCCAATAAGCTTCGTCTGGTACTTCTTCTCTCAAATCCTCATCATCATCACTTTCTTCGACTTCATCCAATGTTCTCATTCTTTTGCTTAGGAAATGAGAAGGAATAACATAGATTCCTCTTGCATCTGGCTTGATATCGTATACACTTGGTGAGCGACTTCTCTGTCTTTTGACTGGTTTTTTCTCTGACTCAACTGAATCCTCATGCATCGGTGGTCTGAAAATGTTGAATTAGTTGGAGCTTGTAATGAAAAATTAGTTACCTTAAGAACTCCGGAACTTTGAATCTTCTATTTGCCATCTCCATTCCCATAGCTCTACGGTTATTTGACTTGTCTTGAGTGGTAGTGAGGATATCCACACGAATCATTCTTTCTTTTGCTTTAGCCTTCTCTTCAAGCATCTTCAGAATTCTTCCAGTATCCGGCATCTTGTAAGGCAACTCGAAGAAGATGTACTGAAAATATGAATAATTGATTTTAAAACTTGTTTTCCAATTGAACTTACATGATCCGCCGGAGCAATCACATTGACCTTTTTAAAAACATCCATGTTGCAAGTGGCGAATTTCTTCAAACCGGTTTTAAAGTTATCCAAACTTTCATCCATATACGAGTGATGTTCATCAAGGCATCGAGCAGAAAAACGGCAACATGGAGATTTCATTTGATTGGAGAGATGAGCGACGATGAGGGAGATATTCAAGTCATCCCGAGTGAGAACCATTGTGCGCTCTGTAAAAAGACTCAAGTTAATATAGAACTTGAGCTTGGAAAAACTCTAATCTATGAGTTGAAACCGCGCTCTAATCGCATTCTGGTGAAAAAAAAAACTTACCAACATCCTTGAGCTCATCTCCTGCACGAAGTCCTTCCAAAAATTCTGTCAACTTGTCAATTTTGACATCGTAAGCCTGATCGGCGTCCGGGCAGTCGATCATTGGGTGGGCATGGATATCAAGAAGACGTGGAGAGCTCATTATTCTGAAAATATAAGAAAGTTTGAATTTCTCACGGACCAAGCATCGAGCGAGAAGGATAAGGCGTTGAACATATTATGAATCAGAAACAGAAGAAAAATGAAAAAAAAAATCAATATTGAATAGCCAAATGAGACCGAAGACACAGAGACCCACAGAATGAGACTACATGGCTCGCTGTGTATGGAATGAAGTAATGAAAGACGGGGAAGTGGGTTGTATATGGCACCACCTTCAGCGTACAATCTGAAGAAAAAAAAAGGAGCGTACAACCTCTGGGATTATTGTTTCGTTTGCAGATATAAAATCAATAAACTATGGGAAAGGGTGACCTAATATTGGGAATGGAATCGTCATTCAAGTCACAAAACATGAGAGCACACAGAAATTGAAAGAAAAGAAAGAGGGAAGTAGAAAAAATGTATGTGAAACAGAAATGTGGTTATATGAAAAAGACACTTTGTTCACATAGTGAGCGAACTACTCGGCAAAAACGTTGAACTTTCTGTAGCAGTTTAAGGGCTCTACGGACTTTCTACAGCAGGTTAGAGGCTCTCCTGACTTTCTGCAGCAGATTCAAAGCTTCCTAGACTTTCCGTAGCAACTTGTTGGGATAGTCGGCCTTTTCTAGTAATCTCAAGACACCTGCGCGACTTTCTGTAGCAAGTTGGAGGCGACTTTTGACTGTCCCGCAATATCTGCTGTGTTTTCTAGACTTTCTGTAGCATATAAGAAGGTATCAATTTCAAAATTATTTTTTATTGTCCGGAATTTTCAAAACTTGGAAAAAATCTGCGACTTTTCACGGATAATACTCGCTCCAAAACAGTAACATTGTTTTTTCGGAGATTTTTCAGGGAAATCACAAGGTTTCTATTTTTCTAGTTTATTTTGAGAAAGTGTCACTTGGCATCAGACAACCCCCAGATCCCAGGATAACTTGAGAAACTTTCAAGACTATATGAGATTCTATGTTACACTAGAGTTCAAAATAGTTTATTTTAAGATGAAACGCAAGAAAATAAGATGTAAGAATAAGTTTATTGAAGAAAAGAAGTTGAGACGACAATTATTGAATTCACAGATTATGCTTGTGAGCAAGTTCTGTGAAAAACCAAAAAAATACAAGAAAACAAAATTGAAACGTGAACTCCAGTAGGAGAGAGATTTTCCCAGAATTTGCTCGCAAGCAGAATCTGTGAAAACCCAAAAAATGAATGAAGAATAATTTGTACGTGAACTCTGTGCTGACAGTAGGAAAGTGATTTCACAGAATCTGCTTGCAAGCAAAATCTGTGGGATTTGGATGAAGCCTCGAAAACCACTGGTATCGATTGCTAGTCGAAATTCGCAAAGAATCGAAACCTCGTAGACACATACAACTCAAGGATAATGTGCAATCTGAAATATCATGAATAATGAGTGCCTATTCGAATCACAACAAATTACCTTTTTGGCTTAGTTTCCACTGTTACAGAAATAAGCAAATACATAAGCAAATGCCTTTAGAAAATCTGCATTATCTGAACATCTGAAGGTTAGAAAATATCTCCGAAAATGTCTCACCATAACAAATACCAATCATCAGAAACAAAATCATACCTTTGAAAAAATCCAGTAAAAATTTAAAAAAAAAGTATCATAAAGTACCTGAATATCTGGAAAACCTGAATGATTGTATTACTGACCTTGATTTCGATTATGAATTGTCCGTTAAACGATAAATATCTTTGCTTTGTTTTCTAAAAATCATAATTCCGTTTCAAACAAAGAAGTTAAAAAAGAAATGATTTAATCAACGTGGAATTTGATTCACGTGGATTTCGTAAAAGAGTGTCCAAAACAAAGGACGAAAGTTCTTCTGAACCTCTGCTTAAAATTTTTCATGTCCAAACATACGAAACAACTTCGGTCAGCAGAAAATGTTCTCAAAATTTATTATTCGTAAGCGTCAGAGGATTTTCAGAGGCGATTTCGAGTTTTTTTTTCTACTCCAAATAAGTTTTCAATTGTAATATTTCAGATGGACTGGTGAGTTCCGGTAAGTGTATTCTTATTTGGAGTAGAAACAAAACAGAAAATTGTTTGTGAATTGAGATTTCTAAACAAAGTAATAATTTTTGTCCATTCAAAACAGCACGAAACTGAAAATTTCAAAAAGCGCAACCAATTTTTTCTTAAACTGCGATGTAGAGAAAATGGTAAATAGGATGACCGATATCAGGAGAAACAGACAAAACAACATTGAAAGAATGTGAAGAGTTCACATATGTGTCGGGGTATATTGAACAGTGAATGAGCAACGATTGGAAACAACATACTATTACAAGTATTTTTCATTCTTCCGACATAATTCGAATTCCAGTTTTGAATTCATGCTTAATGCTATAACTTAATGACTTAGGCATGAGTTGCAGAATGGACTTTGAATTCAGTTGGAAGAACGAAAAAGATAACCTAGTTTTTATTTTTGAAACGCTTGAATGTACTATTGGGACTTTCTGTAGAACCCTCGCCGACTTTCTGCAGCCGTTTTGGCAACTCTCTGTAGAGGGATTGCGTACTTTCGACAAAGGTGCTGTAGAAAGTCGCAGACCTGGTTAGCGAACTGTTTCGAGTGCATCGTAAATGTATTAAAGAAATAATTCTCCGATCTTTGAGGGAGTATTGGTGCTAAGATGAAAATCTAAGAATGAAACGTAAAATCTGTAACGTGATAACCTTTAAAGAAATATTTGAACCTGAAATTTGTACCATATACAAATTACAACCTCTCACCTGTTTCAAAAACTACATTTTTCAAATGAAAAACAGTTACATTTCAATAAGATCCGCCTGCTGGGAGTTATCTCTTATCCATCAAGACAGTTAAAAAAAAATAGAGCGTCAGAATTATTGACGGTCATTTGAAAACAGAGGTACGCGTAAAAATAGAAATATGTAAGTCCTCGAAAATTTGCATGGCATGCAAATCATGTGAAAAAAATACTCTTCCTGCTCTTATTCCTATCGTAGAACACACTCGTTTTGATATTTCCCGTCATCGAAAAACAGATAAAAAGGAATAATACAAGGGTACCCAAAAGGTGAGCAATGAGTGCAGAAAATGAAAACAAAACATCTTCGAATAGATCCAAGTTGTCAGGTAATACCTCAATTAATTTAAACACATTTTTCATGACCGTTTTACGTTGTCTTGTAAAGTTGGCAAGAGCATCATGTTTCATTACTGTTCCTGCTAAATTCCAATTTACCTATCTGAATTTGATCGATTGACCAGTTTATTGGACTATGCCTTCTAAAAAATGGATTTGGAAGAAAATCCATGTTGACAGCTCTTTTTGATTACTAGCTTGATAAAAGTGAATTATTTCTTTTTTTAGTCTCGGGGTTTGTCGGAAAATGTGACTGTATTTTAGTATTTGTATCTAGAAAATGAAGTTATTGAAACAGAAAAGTTTTGATGTGTATTGGTTGATACATCACAAACTTCACCATTTTTTTCCAGATAACTCAGGATTGAATGCTCATTTTAGCTGACTATGTGAGAAGAATATCGTCGCACATACATATGAAACAAATTGACTGTAGATTTTCTCTGTTTTTGAGTTATTGAAATTTAAGAAGTTCAAAAGTTTAAAAGGTTCACGATAACTTTCGAACGAAAGAAACCAATAGTCAACAAAAGTACAAGGTTTTCGAGAAATGGAAACTTAATGAATTCGTTTGTTATTTCTTCTGATAATTCTTCTGTTTCGTACACATCTTTTTCATCAATAATCTGTAACCGCTCACTTTGAATTGTGCTTCATCATCAAATAGTCACTTTCAAAACATAAACGGTTTTCAAAATCCACTCGCTCCGCCTCTTTTCCAGAAAGATTTGCAAATTATGACTCAAATCTCTGATCAGTTTTAAAATAAAGAGGACACATCAATGGTCCCAGTTACTCTCATAATCACAGTTCGTAATAGTTCTATTTTTATCTGGATTTTGGTATTTCTTTGGCTGCTGTCTTTCTTTAATTTTTTCTCTAACTTCTCTAGCTTGGCAGTTCCTCTATCCGATTTCGTGAAAAAATGAACGATAAATTTTTGAATTCTCGAAATTAGTTGCTCGAAGTGGGTCCCGATATGAACTCATTGGATCTTGTACAACATAAAATATCATAACTCCGTTTTGAATCCGCTCTTTCAAAAAAAAATACTTTCGATCGGGGCATCTGTCTTTTGTTTTTGACGATGAGATAAACATTTTCGCAGTTTCTGTTTCATGGTCAACGTTTGCAATGATGGGGAACAAAATAGCCAATTAATCTGCTACTGTCTCCTAAAAGCCTTTGCGGAACTGTCTTACGTTTCAAAAGATGAATATTTTATTTGTCCAGAAAAACGTGGAAATTCTCGAAGCCGTTTTCAACTGATTTAAAAAAAAAATTTTTTTTTAACTGAAACTGAAACTGAAACTGATACTTCAATTTGGTATTGAGGATTTTAACGTTTTTCTGGACGAATAAAATATTTATCTTGCGAAACGTAAGAAAGTTCTGCAAAGGTTAATGGATTATAGCTCGTCGAAATGTATTCAAAAAACTGAAAGAAAAAAAAGGGGTGCCTTGTTATTTATGGATGGCTCCACCCCTTTTCCAGAATGTTTCTCAAATTATGACTCAGTATTTTCAATTGTTGATCGACAGTCCGTTAGTCCCAACAAAAACAACAGGATGCTGAAAACTGTTTCATTCTTTCCTGCATTTTCAAGCTTTATTAGTCGTGTTGTTACATAGGATTTTCTCGAATTAGGAGCCATTTTCTGAATTAGTTTACTATCAGCTTCAATTCCTGAAATAAAGACTTTATGGAGTATTACAAACAGAGTTTAATTATTGAGACTGACTGTTTAGAAGTGAGTTTTCCGTTACGAAACTATTCTTTCAGTTTGTCATAGGAACTCCCCTGTGATTTAGAAGAATCTGTCCTATTTTGTATCCAAGACAGCACAAGCGTTCCATGGATTTTTTTCAAACTTCCGAATCGTTGTGGATGATTATTTCTGCTCCACAATCATTTTTTTCAAATTTTTCATTGAATGACGTGTTCCATTTCTCCGACCCTAAAACTCTCATCCTAGCAGTATTGTTTTGACATTTTCCGTGCGCTCTAGAAAGATTAGTATAATATGACTCATAATGTCTTTCCTCAGGCCATTGACATTTCTCAGGGCGCCCCAATGCGCAGTGATAGTATCGATCCCTGTCAATTTCATAATCACAAATGTTTCCGTTTTTCGAAGCTTTTTCAAACTGACTCTTCTTGATTTCTCTTTATTCGTCGGTTTTCAGTTGATTAGATTTCTGAAATTTTCAGAAAATCTTCATTCTCAGCATACATAATGTTGGTTAGAAACTATTTTCAAGCTGCCCTTTTTATTCAACTTGTCATAACTTTGGTTCCAAATCCTTCTAGACAGATAACAAAGAATAGGAGAGATAACAAAATGTTTAGCAATTTCATAATCAAAGTTATCTACCGTTTTTCAAATCTCTCTTCATTCATTGTTTTTGGTTTTGCTATTATTCCAGGAATATCTTCTCTAACAATGTGAAATAAATTATGTATTGATTGCTAACAATTTCATAATCGCAATTTGAAACAGAAATATCCTTCAATTTATAAATTTGATTTTTTCCATTCCTACAGCTTCGCCAGACAGTTCTGAAGGAATGCGGTAGTTTCTGTTTCTGACTATCCAGAATTTTCCCATGACTATATTATCGCAATGAGCAAGTTCTTGCCTTACATTCATTCCGATAGTAGTGTTGTTTCGGTACTTCTTTCTTTCCAGAAGAGTTTGTTTTTGATGGTTCAGCAACACTCTTCCTTTATTTTTAACCCTTTTCGTTTCCAAGAACCAAATCATTTTATTGATTTTTTTCCATTTCATAATCACATTTTGATACAGTTCATTGTTTCTGGTTCACCTTCTGTTTCTGACTATCTAGAACATTCTGTCGATTGTATTCCCACATTGTGTTCTTTGGAGTTCATTCTAACCGTATTGCTGTTCAGAAAAATTTCCAGAAGAATTTTTTTAATGGTAGCTCAAGCTCACTTATCTTCTGTCGTTTTATCAATGCAATCTCGATTACTTCCCATTTCATCATTACTATTTTACATACATATACCGTTTTTCAACGTTTTATATATTGGTCTGCGGTGTATGATGCGTTATGATTCCCGTAATAAAATGGCTCCGTTCTTCTGGTTGCTATCCTTTTCTTCATTTCTTGAATCACCTGGAAATGACAGGTCTCCAATGAAAATCTGCCGGCAATCAATTCGGTTTCACAATCAGTGTTTATAATTCTGTGGGCAGGTCAGTCATTGGATTCAAGATGCTCGCAGCCAGAATGATAGGAAGAACCGAAAATTTCTCAATCCTGAAAACATAATAATTATGACTCAGAATACTTGATCTTTGGTTATTGGCTTTTTGCCTCAAAAACAAATCTTATTGATTTCAAGCCATTTCATAATCACAATATTCACAGTTTCCTCAATCTTTTTTCATGGATCGTTTGTTTTCATCTTTACTGGGATTGTTGCCCCCGTTCTATTTCAAATTTTCAGAGAGTGCGATGAATTTAAAACTCATCTTTCTCGTCTTCATCCTCCTTCTCCTCGTCAAGCTCACCGTCTCCGCCACCACACCTGCTCCACCAATTCTTCCAACTCCTTCACCTACCTTCAACTTCACTCTTGGATCCAACGAAACAAATCATGTTCCGCTTCAAGGACTCTTCAATTTGGCCAAGCTTGGTAATTTCTACTTCAACCGTTCCCCGAACTATCTCTTTTTTCAGCTTTGTCCAGTAACAAAACGATAAAAGTTGTGTTCAACTCAACCAGCCGAGTTCACTGGGAAATCAGCAAATGTGAAAAATCTGTCCTTCGTAGAATGGAGACCTCCGCCAGTGACATCCTATTTTTTGATTCTTTATGGCTCGAATATTTGGTTAAAGCTGGACAAAACCGATGTGCCGAAGAGTAAGTCTTGACATTGAGTTGAAAGTTTGAGTTGGTTTCACATTTTTCAGGTTCCATCTGAAATTGTCTTCAACGGAATCAGCCTCTGGATTCCTGCAGTTTTCGGTGTATGGGAAACTCAAATGGATCCATTTCGTCGATAAATCCGAGGTTGTGATTAATCAGACCACCTCGAAACTCACCATGACTCTCCCGCAACAATATAAGAATGGTAAATATTTTTTTATGAGGTCAAGCTTCTGAAAAGACATTTTTTCAGGACAGAACCAGTCCCTCTTCTTGGCTTCGTCAAGTCCCACACATTTTCTGGTCACCTTCTCAAAATGTATGATGAACCCTTTGGAAGTTGAAACAAGCAACCACGCTAACTTTGAGTTTGATTCGAGCATGATGTTCGATTTGGAACTTCTGGCTGATTTGCACTGCACTTCAGATTTGCATGAGAGAAGGTAAGAAAATTCGGAACAAATCCTTTCTTAACTGATAAATGAATTTCAGGTTCGACGTGGAGGTTCAAGCTGGTACGGATTTGAGAAATGGAGTTATTGCTTTCCAATTGGCTGATGTATCTGTTTTCCATTGGACTACCCTGTCTATGCTTCTCAAAATTGGATTCGCGCTTTTCCTGGTCGTCTGGCTCTTCGCTTCTATTTGGTTTTTGTGCCGCTACTGCGCCAAAAGGAACATCGCCGGCAGAATTATGAAACACTTGTTCCCTTCAGAGGGAGAACAGGATGAGATTCCGCTGGTGGACCAGATCGAATTGGACGAGCTGGACGAAGCTATCGCGGTTGCATCCTGCGACGTTATTGTGTCATAATTTAGTCTACGAGTGTATTTTGAATAATTTACCGGTTTATCCTTCCATCAAAAGTGTATCCAATAAAACGAGTTTTCATTGAGCTGAAATTTTCAGGAGGTTAACGCTGCAAAACAGATATATTTTGACCCCACAATACAGTGTGTCTTATTTAACATCGTTGAACCAACTATTCATAGACTTCATTTTGTTGTGGAAGAAAAATATGAAGTAGTTATATGAAGATAAAGAAGTATACTTTGAACAGAAAAGCAAAATTTTTAGATTATTTTGCCTGTTTCTTGAAGTAGAGATAAATCCGTAAGAAAAAAATCGAACAGTGCATGCTTTCATTCAAAGATGTCCTCTAATCAAAAATTTTAGACCATTGCGATTTCCAACCAGGGCAAATTTCATTTTGGAACTGCTCCCAAATGAAAGATGAGTACGTTTTTTATCGAATGAGCTACAGACACGTGCATACATACATCTGTAGTTGTTAACCAATGAAGTAATTGAAAAGAGCTGAAATCCATAGGAATGCTCAAAATTAATAATACTGAGAAGCAGACATGAGCGGAATTCCGTCTTCCGTCTTCCGTCTTCCGTCTTCCGACTTCCGGATTTTCAAAAATTGTTCCGTCTTCCGGCTTCCGTCTTCCGTGCTTCCGGACGGTAAGAAGCTTTGAGAGAACGGAAATTCGGGAGAAATTTTTCAAATTTTCCAACTTTTCAACACGGTTCTAAGGCTTTTCAACGTACTTTGTTATTCATTAAACTACGTTTTTGTTCCAAAATTTCAATTTCGTGCCACAAAATTCGATTTTTTTCCTCGCCGGAGCAGTTTCGAGCACTTTTTGTTCCTTCCGTTTCTTTCCTTCCGTCTTCCGGGATTTTGAATTTTCTTCCGACTTCCGTCTTCCGTCTTCCGGATTCAAAATTTTCTCTTCCGCTCATGTCTGCTGAGAAGTGGCTTCATTGATTCTAAACATTAATTCAATAATTTTTTGAGTTTTAGAAACTGAAAAATAATTAAGACTTTCTATTTGATTTCACGGTTTCAAATTGTTAACTTAATAAATATGATAAATGACAAAACAATAAGTGAATGAGCCCAGTAATGAATCTTGGAACAGTACACCGTGAAATCATGTGAATATGGAAAGAAACTACGGATTTCTCAAAAACTTCATTCAAAATGTCACAGACTGTTTATGAAAAATACGGATAATATGTATACAGTTCTTAAAAAGCTACAATATTTTTTCTTGAATCTTTCATTTTTTCTGTTTCTCAATGTTCAAATAACGCTCTCAGTACGCACATAATCCAATTTACGTGTGTTCTGTCATTTTTTTGAATTTCGGTTCCAAATGAGATTTTTATTCTTATTACCGGTCTTGAAAATTTTCTTACCAACCCAGCGAAACACAATTCTAAATTGTGCCAGTTGACTTTTTGTGAACTTTTACGTTTCTCAGTTCCTCAATGTTTATGAAATACAATCAGTTTCTACACCATCCCATGCAGTTGTGCCATATCATTTTAAGAATTCTAGTTCACATATCCAGAAACGAGATGTTTTCATTGCTATCATCTTTTTAAGTTTCGGGAACTGGAAAAATTTCAAGACTTTTACATTCCTGACCTATTCAAAAAAATCAAGAACAAAGCCGAATGCTTTCAGAAAATTCAAATTCCAAAATAAGGTACTGAATTTTCAAACACTATTCGGAAAAAGTTCCATCAAACTCTCTGAGGAGTTCAAAAGTTTTACCGTTTCTCATTGTTCATGAAACGCAATCAGAATGAAAATTCCCCAATCCTTTTATTTTTTGAATTTTCGTACCAGATTTCCAAATTTATGATGTTGATGTTTTCATTAATTGGTAAATATGTGATGTTTAAGTTAATAAGTTTCCTGAATAGATATTTCTCAATCTCCAAGCTTCTCACTTTTCAGAAATGTTTATATCGGCTTTTTCAGGTTAATGGTTATGGAAATCTTGATATAGAAACTGGTATGCCCTTTTGATTGAGTTTTCGGTTTCTCCAAATCTGGAAATTTCGCTTCTTATTATTTTGACACTGGGTCTGCAATAGAACCTGCAAATACGCTGAAGCTTCTCCACTTTCTCTTCCGAGACCAATACACAAAAATCCTTCAACAAGAGAAAGTAGGTCATATAAACTATGACTATTGACTCTCCTTTTTCCCTGTCACAAATCATCAATTCTCAACCTCTTTATCTTCACTTTTTTCCCTTCTATTTTCATTTAAATTTTGACCTACCTTTCTCTTTTAAGAAAAGCTTAGACAGATAGAAAAGGGAAAAAGTAAAGAGAAAGTATCTAGATTTGTCTTCTCTCGGAAATCTTTCGGCAGGATCTTTTATTCTTGCGTAGCCTCCCCCTCCTCTCTGGCTAGCCTTGGATGAAGAGGGGAAACCAGTTTCTGGTATTCTGAGGAAAGGATTCTGTCATAGACCAGAACCCTTTCCCTCTATTTCTCTCCGTCTCTGATCTCTCTTTTTCCCTACAAATCCAGTGCTTCTTTTCAATGTCGTTTTGCCTTCATCTTTTCTGGCGTTGTTGTCCTTGTATTCGCATTCTTTTTTTTTTTGATAGTTTCAATGATTTGGAAACGATTTTGATCGATTTTTATGATTGATATGTGAATTGTTTTGGTTGGGCAAACTTTTTTGATCCTGGAATGAATATGTACTTTTGGAAAGGAAAGGGCGAAGAGAGGTTAATAAGTCCATGAAAATTTGCCACAATACGATTCCAAAATGAAACTGATATCATGTTCTCAACCAAATATGTGGTCCCATTAAAGTCTTGAGAACTGTGAATTTTATATGTTCATTGTAAAACATAAATTTTCTGACTCTTTACACGAATCCTTTCTTGAATATTTCCCGACGACTTTCTCCAGAAACATTCGAGTGGGAACGATATTTTACATTTGGTCAGTTTTCTATTATTTTGTTGAAACTGCCTCACAATTCATGCTCTGTAGAATTGTTCTGCAAACACTTCATCGAAGATATTTTTTTTTGAACTTTAGCTTTTAACGTTAATAAATTGATAAAAATTGGACACGATATGATTTCACTAGGAAATCTTAAACTTATTTTTTTCCACTTAAAAGTCGAACCATTAAAATTTTGAGAACTGTGAAAGTTAGATGTCCAACGTGAAACAGAAAATTCCAGTGCTTTCACTTGTTGAGTAACTAAATTTTGGCTTCAATATTTTCTTAATTACAACCAGATTCCAATGCACTTTTCAACTAGTTATCCCTTTTTCATTACAATGAAACTGCATTTTTTTTTAACTTTTTACAAGAAAAACTTACTTTTTCAACCCTATTTTTAAGTTCCCTGAAACCATTTCCACTTCGTTAAACGAAACTAGAAATCCGGAAATAACTTTGATTTTCCGCAACCTTAATTTCTGTTCACTAGTTGAAACTGTAACTTTCAGAAATCGTAATTGAACTTTTTTCCGTTCAGAGCGCCCATTTTTTTTTCGTTCGAAAAACACTTACTTCAGTGAGGTGATAACGTGGTTTAGTGTTTCAATAAACTGATGAAACCGAAAAAAGAAAATAAACTTCAGTACCGCTAATTTTCTTCACCAGTCCCATAAATTAGAGAACAAAAGTCAATCAAGTTGCAACAGTGCTAATTGCAGGAAAAACACGTTCAAAATTGTAATTTCCATTAACTATATTGCACTTTCAGCTCGTCCATAAATTTTGAAATTATTTCTGTAAATGTTTCTCCGTTCTCTTCTACCGGTTTGATACAAATTTAACATAACATTATCAAGAATATCAACTGCTAGCTTTTTTGAATCTGTGAAATCAATACATAATTTAGAAAGTTCATAATCGATTGCTCTATTAGTTTGAATCATTGCTATAATTTTGTTGTGCCAGATTAATGACAATTGTGAAAGAGGTTTCAAATTTGTTATATTTATAGTTTGCAAGTTTTTGAATAATAACTTTGAAAACGTTCATATTATTGTATTTCTGCTGCCACATCTTACAGATATGTTTAATGATTGACAAAATCGAAGCTCTCCAAAGATTTAGAAAATGCGAAAATTGAGTCTTCATGAATAAACTTTTGAATTGGAAAAGTAAAAGTTCAAAACGTATTGATAAAATATTCCCCCAACAAAGCTGTTCGTGCTATACATTATATTATAAAAACTGTGAAATATTATAGAAGTATTTTCACCTAGCTCAGAACCATTGTCCAGTTAGTCACGGTTATTTGAGAAAATTTGATTTGAAACGACAAATCGAAAAAGTGTGTTGTTTCTAGTCTTTATTTTGAGCTCACGAGTTCAATTATATTCAATTCCTTGTTTGTTGCTGTTGCTGATGTTTGCAGTTGATTATTTGTCATCTAATTTTTTGGAAGTTTATCTCTATTCGTCTGAAACTTCGGAATACTTGGCTTTTTTTGAAAACGTCGGAATTGAACCCAAATTTTCTGGGCATCAGTGTCGATATAGTGTTTTCCAGGTAAATTCTAGGGAACTGAAGCCTGGAATTTTCTCAATCAGGTCAAAAAGTAATCAGAACTACTGTGTATACGCATTTTCGAATTTTTTCGAATCAGAACTAGCCTATAACAAGGTGAATCTTTCAAAACCGCTAGGAGTATTTTACCGTTTTAGATTTTGATCTTGAACTTGAGTTCGATAAGATCTCAATTCGATTTTGGTATCAAAGAAATTTCGCAAACTTTGCCTCTTCTTTTCGAAACTTATTTTTTATGACGTTTGAACTTATTATTTTAATGTTTCAAATTCTAAGTTTCAACTTCACAAAGAGTTTCACATTCGTTTTATATTCCTTACATTCCCCTTTATAGTCTACTCTTCCTTGTAAACTTGGAACTACATAAAAAAGGAAATTCAATGGGCAAGTGCGTAGCCTTATCCGTGCTTTTTTGCCCCCCTTTCAAATCTGTATAGTCTATACCCTTTTGGCAAACTTTCTCCTCCCACTTTTTTGTGTATCAAACCCGTTCTCTTTTCATCTTATCTCTAGCCTTCCCTTCTGTTTAGCCGATGATGTTACGTGGAAATTGAAGCGTTATCATCCCATTTCTCCTGCTTCTTCAGTTTAATATCTTCTTTTTTCCAATTTAGTGATGTGTTTCGATTAGAAGCTTGCGCAACAACAACAATAATCATAATTGATTGGGAAATTAGCCAAGTTCTAGAACATTTTTACGGTTTTAAGTTGGTCTCATTAGATTTTTAGTGTGTGTTTATACAGTGTGCGTGCTCTTTTTGGTCGTTAAGGTAAACTAATACAATTCTAATTTGAAGTAGGCTGTGAAAATTATTGCGTCTGTTATAGAAACTTCATGAAGTGGGCCTTTTGTGACTATTAAAAATGCGTAAAGTAGCCCTGATTACTCGTTGAATTGATTAAAAAAGCTCCGGAATATCCAGCTTCATGGGTTCGTTTACTGCCCTCTTCACTTTTCGAGAATAGTGTTCTTCTCACAATGACCCGATTGTTAGCTCAACAAAACTCGTATCAGATAACTAAATGTCTATGGTTGTATAAGCTATTTGTGAAATAGAAATTTTGCTGTTGCCTGACTTCTTTTTTCGAAAAGTTACGTAGTATTTATTGATAAATTTACAAATTTGAAATTTCACAAGAAATTAAAACTTTTTTTTTGAATAAGTAAGGTTAAAGGAGGCCGGACATGAGAAAATTGAATTCGTCTGAACTTTTCAAACGTACAGAAAGGTCCGTTATAAACCCATATTTGAAACCCCGAACATCATAATTTGCCCGGTACCAAAATTATGACGCCCCTAGATTATAGGCGAGAGAAGCAAGTTCACATAGGCCCTCAGAGAGCCGCCGCGTTTTCGTTCCTGTGGCTCAGCCGGTTACGCGCTTGGCCCCCAATCCAGCATGTGTGCAAGTTCGAACCCCCAGCTGATTATGGTTTTTGTTTTTCTTGAAAACAATCAAAACTGACGAATTAGTTCATACACCACATCTTACGACAAAATGCACACTGTTTCCCCAAAATTTTCCCCGAAAATCTCCTGTCCCCCCTCCTTTAAAAGCAACATTTCCAGCTACCAAAAAATCGTTTTCATTTGAACTTCTGCCGATACTTCTTATCTGATGCATTATCTGAATAGTGGTATCATCTCAGCTGAAGTATTGTCCCCTGCCAACTTTCTAAAT
Source organism: Caenorhabditis doughertyi (assembly GCA_963572265.1). Lineage (NCBI taxonomy): Eukaryota > Metazoa > Nematoda > Chromadorea > Rhabditida > Rhabditidae > Caenorhabditis > Caenorhabditis doughertyi. Next base: position 20,540,237 of record OY751556.1, on the reverse strand, counting down.
TATAAAATGATCTTGAAGCCGTATTATCACGGAATTTCACAAATTTGTTAACAAGTATCAGAAACTGAACCACTTTAATAAGCATTCAATAAAAACAAGCTCGAAACTATATTTTGAAATCAAAACTGTAATTTTTATTATTTAAGAATTTCTTCAGTTTCGATGACCACTAGCTTCAAGTTGTTTCATATGAGCTTCTGAGGCTGTTGAGCATGAAAAGTGAGCCCAGTTTTTATGTACAAAACAGTTATTTTTCCATTTTTTTTGGGTGGAAAATGGTGGCTAAATGGTAATCCACTCAAGTTCGGCCAACTGTGAATAGTTGTCACTCTACTTCAAAAATAAGGGTCAATATAACTTTCAAAGACTAGTGAGCACAATCATCGTTTGAAAATAAAACTTTGCTGAAACAATCAAAGTTTTTTTCTCGAGACCGTCTACCAATTATTCAAAAATGGCATTTTGCATCGGAACTCTGATTTTAGCATCATTTTATTAAAGCGGGCGTGTTGTAATCAATACCATTCATCGAATTAAGTTCAATTCTCCTAGCCAAAACAGTTTTTGTTTCCGAATAAATAAGCCGTAGCATTATTTTGGATTTTGAACTTCTTGGTTGTTTCATTTTCATTCAAAACTGGGTACATTTCTCAACTTCTAAGCTAGGAATGTTTTACAGAAAACCAGATGAGTCTTATGATTTTGTTGAAACAGTACTTTTTTGTTTTTTTTTTCTGAAAAAAATGATTGCAAAACGTGTTCCCATTCCCTAAAAAGCGTGGTTTTCCCAACACTTTCTTTCCTACCATTTGGAAATTTTCTCTCCCTTCGTTCTTCTATTTTTGTGCTTCAAAATCCCTATGTCTTCTGTTCGTTAAAAACAATTCGTTTCCAGAAATATTTCTAACTTTTTCAGGCATCCTCCCTCAAAACTATGCGAAAACGATGTCTGAAGTGTAATCTAAAAGACGTGTGTCATAATCATGAGAGGTATCGACTGGTGAGCAAGTGAGTTTCAAAAAGTATTTTGAAATGAAATTAAAATGAATTTATTGCGTTTCGAAAATTTTCTGTCAGATTTGAACCGTTTGAAACGGACTTTTAGGGGTAATAAAATGGGAAAAAAGATATTCAAGGTTTTTTGATTTGATTTGATGGAGCCAGTTTTGTCGACTCTCCAAAAAATAGTTTTTAGCACTGAGTTTCTCTCGCAAACTTTCAAGTAGAACGTTTACATTATAAAAGTACCGTCTGAAATCGATTATTAACCGACGCATTCTTGAAAATTATCTAGTCCAATAAAGTTGAGCCTTTTGGAACTTATAATTCAAATATTTCACTTCTGAAGAGAAAAAAATCATTGCTAGAGGAATTGATGCTTTTCTCAAACTAGAATCCAAAAATACAATGTTGAAACAATAACTAATGGTAGCAGAACCCTACTTCCAAAAAAAAAACCTTTAGGACAACCTGAAACAAGTCCTTTATTTAAAAACCTGATCGAAACTGACGATTTCGGCGTGTGAAAAAATTCGGAAAGCAAGAAACAGGATAAGTTTGAATTAAAATTAGAAGTATTTACTTCAAACTTTAATTCTTAGTTTCAGATCCTTACTGGCTTTGTCTCATTCAGTTGTTTTTTAATCATTCAATCCACTAGTCAGACAAAATTTATCAACTTTTTGAAAGGGCAAATTTTCCTACTAAAAATTATAAAAGTTTGGCTAGTTTTTCAAGTTTCAACGTCTCCATTTAAAGCAAACGCCACTTCGACAAACTCAATGTGTCGACAATATAAAACTTTCCAGACACAAACTTCACAAAACCCTATGGCAAAATGACTACGTCATCAACCACTATCGTCCTCCCGCAATGACCAAAAAAATGTGTGCAAAAAGTGCATTTCATATCAACAACGAGACAATCAATATTTGGAGTCATCTTCTAGGCTTTATCTATTTCACTTATCAACAATATTACACAAATTACATAGTTCTCCCATCAGTTGGATCTCATCAAGCTGATCATTTTGTGTTCACTTTATCGATATTTGGAATGCAAATGTGTATGCTTTTATCAGCGAGTTATCATACTTTTGGTTGTACAAGTATTGAAATGAGACAGAAATGGCTGAAAATGGATATTTTTGGAATTTCGGCTGGATTATTGGGAATGTATTTGAATGGCATTTACACGGCGTTCTTTTGTTTCCAGGTAAGCCGAACTTTTTTTTTCAATTTTTTATGAAACCAGTGTTTTGATAAGTTAAACCTACAGCTTATGCCTAGTCAGAAACATATTTTTTTATTGAAAACATTTTTTCGAAATACGCCGTTTTGATAGAGGTAAAGTAATTCCAGGACCATCTGACTTCTTATATCTACATTCTACTTGGAATTTTTGTCATTACTGCTTATGTACCAACTCGACAGGATTTCTTTGAGCGCAAAATTGTTGGTGAGTTTACTATTTTATTTTTATTAGTAACAGGCGACTAAATGATAGGCTTTTCATGAAAGTAAGGAAACAGTTTGCAAAAAACTCTTTTTGGTTTTTTGAATACGGAAAACTTTAAGAATTGAAAATAGATGCCCAAATATTCACCAACATGGGAAACTTGAATGCCAAAATTAAAGTGAGAATATTGATTGTCGTCTGCACAGTTTAATTTTAGAGAAATATGAAACAGTTGATACAATTTGTTGTGGCAAATTTTTAAAGGAGGACTGATCTCGAGTTTTTTTTATTTCAAGTTCTGATGCAGTTTTTCTTTCTGATCATTTTCTTTCACTACAACTACACTCAAAAATCACTCTAAACGGGTGAAAAAGGCGGGCCTTGCGCGCGCTTTTTTTTTCAAATTCCTAGGCCGTGAACCTGTACGCGGTCATGCCTTCAAACGCCCTTTTCACCCGTTTAGAGGGATTTTCGAGTGTAGTCGCAGTGAAAGAAAATGATCAGAATAAAAAACTGCATCAGAATTTGAAATAAAAAAAACCAGAGTTCAGTCCTACAGTAGGCTTCAATTTGATTCCATGATATCCCCCACATAAAGTGGTTTTTTCTGTTTCCGGAACTTCATTATCTAGCTCGAAATTTCTGATCGACCAGTAATACGTCTTTTCTGTATTTGTAGAAATCAAATGAAAACTAGAACCTAACTTCTGAAAGTAGGCGACAGTGAAGAGAATCTCCATCGAACACTTAGACTTTTTTGATGAATAAGTACAAAAAATCCATACAATTCATATGAAAAATATGAAACTTAGAAAAAAAATTGGATATTTGCATCCTGTCACGGAACCTCTAAAGTTTATGAGAATACCGTATAAGGTGACTGTTTCAATACCTTCGTATTTTTTGAATAAAAACTCAGCACTGATAGAAGGAATATCTGAAATCGAACCAGCAAATAATACACCTCTGAAACTCATACAACAAAAAATAAGGCAGTTTCATACTTTCAAAATAACATGTATTACTTCCAAAGTGTCACCCCTGGAATCCATCGGGTCTAGGTGCAAAAGTTAGACCCCCCAAAGGGTAGAACTTTGGCGGAGTTCATTTTTTGAAAAGCGGCCTATTTCCAGATTTATCGATTTTTTCGTAATTTACAAAAATTTTAGGTTTTTTGATTGTAACTCGGTCAGTTTTGAAGATTTTTACAAAGTTGAAAGACGAAAATGTAGAACAAAATGAGATCTTATTTTTTGCTCAACTGACCGTTTGTGCCAGAAAACTATAAAAGGACCAAAACGGACCACAAAGGAGAATCGAAAAAATGAGCGTCGATTCGTTTTTTTGTTTTACGCTCATTCAATTCTACGTAAAAAATGAGGCAGAACCTCACTTTTACTTTTTTCAAGTTATCGTCATTTTCGAAAGAAAAATTCGATTTTTTAACAGAAAATGACTTTTTTGGCTTGAATTAGGTGGATATGGTCTATTTTTGATGGATCTAGGGGGTGCTATGGACAGAATATGCTTGTTCTGGGCAATTTACTTCATATTACGCTTTTTCCCATCAAATTTTTTCGAGTTTTGAAAAAAAAATTTTTCAAAAAAATTTGGAAACTCAATATGACAAATTTTTCAAAATTTCTAAACTTAAATTTTTTGATGGGAAACGGCGTAATATGAAGTAAATTGCCCAGAACAAGCATGTTCTGTCCATAGCACCCCCTAGATCCATCAAAAATAGACCATATCCACCTAATTCAAGCCAAAAAAGTCATTTTCCGTTAAAAAATCGAATTTTTCTTTCGAAAATGACGATAACTTGAAAAAAGTAAAAGTGAGGTTCTACCTCATTTTTTACGTAGAATCGAATGAGCGTAAAACGAAAAAAACGAATCGACGCTCATTTTTTCGATTCTCCTTTGTGGTCCGTTTTGGTCCTTTTATCGTTTTCTGGCTTAAACGGTCAATTAAAGGTGGGGGGACAGGAAAGTTGTGGGGACTGAGTTTGGGGACTGAGTATGTATTTTGTCGTAAGATGTGGTGTATACACTAATTCTTCAATTTTGAATATTTTCAAGAAAAACAAAAACCATTAATATCGAAGGGGTCGAACTAAGCTATTGTACCGATTGGTGGTCGGCCGCGTAACCGGCTGAGCCACGGGGACGGAAATGCGGCCACCCTTTCTTGGCGCCTAGGAACCTGCCTCTCGCGCCCACAATCTAGAGAGCGTTATAATTTTGACATCAAATTAATCATGATTGTGCGGACTTCAAATATGAGTTCAGAATGGTCCATTCTTCATGTTAGACGAGTAACAACAAACTAAATTTTTTCATGTTCCGCCACCTTTAAGGAAAATATAAGATCTCATTTTGTTCTACATTTTCGTTTTCTAACTTTGTAAAAATCTTCAAAACTGACCGAGTTACAATCAAAAAACCTAAAATTTTTGTAAATTACGAAAAAATCGATAAATCTGGAAATAGGCCGCTTTTCAAAAAATGAACTCCGCCAAAGTTCTACCCTTTGGGGGGTCTAACTTTTGCACCTAGACCCGATGGATTTCAGGGGTGACACTTTGGAAGTAATACATGTAAGCTCACAAGTTGTATCAGTTTCAGTAGAATTCGGTTTTAATTTTCAGGCTCACGAGTTGGTCTCCTTCACATAATTTATTGTATTATCATCACTTTTGGCATCTGTCCAACAGTTCATTGGGTATTTCTACATGGTGGATTCGATAGTGATCATGTGGTGGTAAGTAATTTTTTACCGTTTTTCGAATTTCATTTTTTTAATCAGATTCACTTTTTTATGATGTTCTACCGCATTTTGGACAACTAATAATATGAAAAATATTGCAGAAATGGTTCCCAAACGTCGTAGTTTTATATTCGCTGATTGCTGCTGCCTTCATGTTCTATGTGACAATGGTTCCGGAGAGGTTGTGGCCAGGTAATTTCGGGGGACTAGTTTTGAAAATATGGGATTCTAGGCCATCATTTCACAACAAAATTGCGACTCAAATACATTTAATCAACTAACACAAATTTGTTTTCTTAGTTCATAAAACTGTCGAAACAGCTTTAAAAAACTATACAAAAAAGTTCAAAATTTAACTGTTACGAGCACTTCTTACTTGATAAGGATCATGGTGCATGCAATATATCATTAGAGCAATATTTTGCAATTCCAGGAAAATTCGACGTCGTCGGTTGCTCTCATCAATGGTGGCACATTTTTATACTCGGAGCCATGATTTATTGGCAACAATCGGGAAATCAATTACTCACTGAATATCGATCATTCTCTGATAGTTGTCATCGATTTATTCCCAATAATTTTTCGGATGTTTCATCGTCTTCTTCTGCATCTTCTATGTCAAATTATAGTCGAACGGAGATGTAATTCGAATTAGTTTATTTATTGATTATTTTTGATCTCTTCATGGAGTTTATATGCTCATTTTTCTTTCGAATTGTATGTAAAAGTGGCTTTACGAGGTTATTTTCGATGTGGAATAAAACTGTTTATTTCACGGAAATGTATTCAATTGACTAAAACTGAAACAGAGTCGAACAACTTAAAAAAGAGTGTTGGAACAGGAAAAGTTATAGGCTAATTTTGACAGTTATGGAACAAAAAATTTTGAATGTTTCAGTACTTTTACTTCCTGAACTATCCGTTTTGCATTCGATGCATTTTCTTTTTGTGCTTGTCCGGTAAAGCTTGTTGGTACGAATTCGTCAATGTAAAACCGGAAAGGTTGCGTCGTTGTTCGGAATTTTCGGTTCTTGTAAAATAAAAAAAAGTAGTCTGATACCGTACAAATAGTCTTTAAGTAATATAATTTTTCTGAAACTCTGTCTATCAGTAGACGTTTTCCGACAATAATAGACTCCGGTTAAAACTTCTGGTAAGTAAAGTTTTTTGTTTCATGATGAAAGTGGAGTAAATTATAAAGTTTCATCTATTCCTCAAAACGAGACTTCAAAATTTTCATCATCAATTTTCCATCAATGTGAATTACTTTTGCTTTACACTTTTTCAAAAGGATAAAAATAGTGTTAGTTCGGCTGAATTCTGATTTGAAATGGGTAATCAGGACTGAGACAATAAAAGATCGTTTTTTTTTTGGAAGTCTGTTCCAGAACCCACGAACTAAAAAAAAAGGAAAACGTGCTCAAAGCCCAGAATTTCCAAGCGAGGCCCCGAAAAGTTGTCCGCCGGATTCGGCCAAAACTGAAAAATAAATACTGCTTTTTTTTGTTTTTATTGACACGGTTTTCCTAATGATTTCAATGATTTCATTTTCAGACTAGTCTGAACATCAGTTTTTCTAAATCCACAATAACTCGTCATTCCGTACCTCCTTACTATCAGAAAAAATAGAACTCTGTTCAGAAAGATTTCGTTATTTTCTAGATAATATTCACAGCTTGATCGGTGCCAAACACATTGGATTTCGGTTTACGAAATAAGATAAGATAAAAGTGAAAAATTTATTTTTTAACTGAGAGTGAGAAAGAAATTTTCATCACAACGAAAAATTAGTTTATTGGCGCATCTTCTTGGAGAATTCAGCGTTCTGGTCATCAGCAGATCTCTTCTTCTCATTTTTATTCTCAATTTTATCGATCATCTCGAAATTCCTCAAATTCTGCTGGACGAGTGTATTGGTCAATGTTTGACTAACATTGTTTAAATTACTTAAGGTTGCCTGCCAACATTCAACTAAATTCATTTTCTTCTTCAATTCGTCTCTTGCCATCCTTTCTTCACATATATTTTTCTTCGCGGTTCTAATTAATTTTTGAATTTCTAGCATTCCTTTTTTATGCTCCATGACCGCCGCTTCATACTCGATATTCAATTTACCCGCCTTCTCATCCACTTTCTTGATCAATTTATTCTTCTCAGAATCATCATTTTCGGCCGTCACTTTTTCCAATCTTTTCTTGGCTTCATTAATCGATGGCGCCAGTTCCCGTTGTCTTTGTTCACAGAGCACATTGATCTCCATTTTTTGAGAGTCTTCTTGATCTCTTAATTTGAAATCGCTGATATCAGTTCTTTCCTTTTCTTTTTCAAGCTCCATCTTCAACTTTTGGTGCTCCATTTCAAGTTGGGCCAGAAGCTGGAGCTTTGCAAGATCGGCTCCTTCAGGTTTCTGGTTCTCTTTATTTTCTTCTTGTGTTTTCGAAACATCAAGAATGACTTCGTTGGCGATGGTGTTGTTCTTATTTGGGGCCATTTTGATTGAATTAGATGATAAGATTTTCTGAAAAAAAAGCGGGTTCTTTAGAAGAAAAGAGTAAATAAATTGGCGTGAAAAATCGGAAGAATGCGTTTGTCTGGGTATTAGGGCTGCTCACACTCTTTCTTTTAGATTTCGAGATAAAAGTGTGAAAACAACGCTACCACATTTAAAAAAAATGAAGAGTAAGAAAACTGTCGAAAACAGAAAAAAAGTGTAGCCCAAGGAATTGCTTGTCAATCATTGAATCCCACAAAGATTCGAATACCTTCATGAGAACAGCCTGAATGAGAAAAAAACTGCAATTGCAAGCGCATTCCATATTGATTTTTCTGAAACATCGGAATGGGTCTCGCAACGAAAAGAGAACAGCATGAGAGAGTACGTCGTTCGAAGAGACGGAGGGGCCGAGAATCGTATTCATCGATTCAGATGAAGAAAGGGGACTGTGTACCGTGGGAAGGTATGACCAGAATGAGCAATACACATTAATCCATAGATTAAGAGGAACTGTTTCAATTAGTTCTGAAAACGGTAATCCGGAAAACGACATTGCTAAAAAACGCTGAGAATTGATATAAAAAAGAATTTGAAGTATAATAAAGTTTTGCTTGACAACTAAGAAACGGAAAAAATGGCATCCATATCAAAACATATCAAAACATTCAGAGCACTGTTATAGGTACCCCAACAGTGATAAATTCCGTTTCAACTTCTTGGAATATGGAAGCATTGCTGATATGATACAATCCTGCAGAACTTACGGATGTAAAAGCTTGCGAAAGCTCATTTTGTTTATGGAATACGATAGTATTCCACTTTTTCAGTTCAAGTAATCGCAAATCGAATCCTATATCACCTAAGTTTTGATCTATAACAACAGTGGACACATGTTTCTGAAAAAAACCCAGTTTGAACTTTTCTGCTACTCTCTTCTGATTTCATCAAGTATTAATATTTCGAGCCTTCCGATCTTCTCATCTTATTCTCAACTCTATAAGGACGGCTATTAACTGCGGAAATTTGAAAAAAAAACGTGCTTCATAGGCTCAACTCATTTTAATTCAGCCTTAGCGATTTCAATACGAGAATTGTTGGGGCTAAAAGAATGCATAAAAGCTTTCGTCAGTTAGGGATTCCTTCTGTGACTGCCACCAATTTTATACTCGATCAAATAAGAACCATTTTCTTTTTTTTATCAGAATCACAAAAAAACCTGCTAGTTTGTCTTCTTCCCAATTTAATGTATAATTTGCATTGAAATAAGTGGTTTCATCCAGCCGTGGAAACAGAAAACGAATTTCGAACCTATTATCAACCCCATTTCAAAAACTCTCTTTTTTTTTGAATTGATAACTAATAGCACAAACAAAACAGCGAGAAAGTTTATTGAGCATGAGAAATTATTGAAAAATGAATGAAAAGACATCGTAAGGTCGAGAAAAACGAGAAACAAATGAAGCGGAAAGAGGTTCTCCACGAAGCAGATATGGATTATTTGCGGAATAAAGAAAGTTTAGAGCTAGCAACGATTGTGAGAACAATTAAGGAAATAGAAGATTAGGCTGAAGAACAGAATGAAAGTGAGGCTGTTAGAAAATGGAGAGAAGCGGAGGTCAAGAAAAACGTAAGGAATTAGAAGAATTTGAGACAAAACACCAAAAATTTGTTGATGGAAATGAGAAGAGAGAAGCACTGATTAAAAGGTTAGAAGGGAAATTGGAAATTCAAAGAAAAAAGAATTGAAAAATTTAAAGAGAAAGTGAAAAATAAAGAAATTCAAAGAAAAATTATATCATCATCGGAATCTTCGCCTCCTCCCTGGACCGGAGTTTTCTTCGCAGCTCTGCTCTCGATCATTTCCTCGCTTTGTCTCTTCCTAGTTTCTACTTTGATTTCCGTAATGATTTTCATATTCATCCTTTTATTTTCAAAAATTTTTTCCCGGAGATGCTGGTTTTTTATTTGCTCTTTCCGGCATTCATTAGTCAATTGCTTCGCTTCTGTTTCTTTGCTTTTTACCTTCTCCTTCAACTTTTCGATTCCTTTTCTTTGAATCTCTAATTTTCCTTCTAAACGTTCAATTAGAACTTCTCTCTTCTCATTTCCATCAGTAACTTTTTGGAATTTTCTTTCCAATTCTTCAAATTCTTTACGCTTTTTCTCAATCTCAGCGCTCCTCCATTCTCTTAAAGTCGCACTTTCATTCCGTTCTCTAGCCTCATTTTCAATTTCCTCGATTTCTTCCTCAATCGATTTTAGCTCTAAACTTTCTTTGGTCCGCAAATATTCCATATCAGCTTTGTGAAGAACATCATTCATTTTCATTTGTTTCTCGTTTTCAGTTTGTTTCAATTTTTCATCCCGAATATCTAATTTCAAATTTCGGTTTGACTCTTGAAGCTCGGCGATCCTCTTGGAAATTTTCTGATCTTCTGTCAGATTTTCCTCTTGTTCCACCATTGGAGGCGCAATTCGCCTTGATGGAGGCGTCACTTGCTTTGGGGATCGTGAAGCTTTGGAGCGTTTTTTGGTATGAGAAGAAGTCTGCTTTCTACGGGCCATTTTTAGATTCGATTGATTTGAGGAGGGTGTTTTTCTGAAGGAATTAACGTTGAAATTTGAAATAGAAACAGAGATAGAAGTACAAGAACAGAAAATACCGAAACGACAAGAAAATGTAGTTTTACAGTAAACTCATAGCGAAGCAAACGAGATTTTTTACGCGGAGGATGAATCATATAAATAAAATGAAAAAAGGCACAACGAGGGGCACAATGAAGAAGGGCACCCACACATTAACCGATCGTCACCAATTCATTGATTCCATTGCACACAGACCGTTTGGGTCTCACCACGAAAAGATGATGACGTCAGTCTGCAAAGCATATGGAATGTATTGATCCGTTGTTGAGGTTTCACATTTATAGGAATACATACCATTTTAAACTTGCAATATGAAGTGCAGTTGGCGTCCGTAAATCAAAACGGTTTTTAGTACGGATATACTTTTTCAAAAATAACGCTTGCCCTGAACTTTAGATTAAAAGAAAATAAACGAGTGAAAAATTGAACACAAGTGGAAAAAAGAAACAAAGTTGAGTTAATGAAACGGTAAATTAACCCAAAAGCCTTCCAGCGTTTTTCAGTTTCAGATATCTTGAATATTAATAAAAAATATTCATATTGAATAAAAATATTCATATTGAAGATTCATATTGAATCCGATTCGTGGTAGTAGAGGTCTTGATTACAATCCATAAGTAATATTTTTAAAACCCAAGTTACAGTTTCAAACAGTCCCTAATTCAACTGGGAATTTGCCAGTTTGTTATGTCGATTTCAGCCTGACTTGAACAAAGGTTTAATAACAGTGTTTTTATCAAAACTCTCATTCCTGATCATAATTTATACCGTTTTATGGGGCCTATTTCAGAATTGGTGTTACTCACATTTCGATTTCCATAGGTTTTTTACTCGATAAACAATACCAGATCACGGTTTCTTCAATGTCCTATACAAACGATAAGAAAAATATTGAATGCTTTAGCTTCTTCTACCATTTTTCTTTCTGAATGACACATCAAGCTATCGTCCGTTTCAGATTCACTTCAATTGCTGAGTAGTTTGTAAATTTCTGTTAAGAGATTTTTTTACAACCCTTTCTATTTTATCTCGCTGTATAGTAAGTTTACTCTAGAATAATCATCAAAAACACCCTATATGCCATAAAATCAATAAATACCCTGGGCACTTATGACTATTAAATTTGACCCCGATAAAACTAGTCTCCACCCCTTCAATAACAACCCAAATTGTCATCATAACCCATTAGACCTGCACATTCATTCTAATCGCAAAATGCGTTTTACTCTCCCTGTTTTCTTGTTTCTTGGAGCTATTTTCCACTTTTCTTGTGCATCTAACTAGGGAATGGTCAAAATGGGGTGTGGGGTTTCGTTACAAAAAGTATATCAGCCGAAAGTACACCTTTAGAATAGCCCAAATCAGTTTTCTTTAGCTGCCAAATGTCTCCCCAAACCGAGATATTTCGATCTGAAATTTCAGAATTTTTCAAGTTGATTTACCACTGTAACACACACTTTTTCGTTACCGCGACTACCTGAACACCCACTCTCATCCCACCTCGCTCGAACATAGTTGAAAAATGTGGTTTGGCGGCCGAGTGGTTAACGAATCGGCCGGTGGTGCGGAGGCTATCCGGTTCGACCCCCAGTAATTTTGAATTTTTTTTATTTTTCTGAAAAAGGCCTCAAAATGAGTGTTGACTACCAAAACGTAGTTTTTCATCTTTATTTGACTCCAGGAATAATCTGGAAACTTTTAAGAAATTTTTAATTTTTTTGAGAAATCTCAACTTTTTTTTGATGGGAACCCATGACATTTTTTCATGAAATTTTTTTTTCGAAAAATTGCCAAAAACGGTTGGATATGATCGGTTATGCTGTTACTGATTGAACATCCGATTTTGAAGAATCTTTCAACTCTTATTTCGGACGAATAGTCGTTTGAAAACAGAAAGTACAGTAGTCTCAAAAAAATTAAAAATTTCTTAAAAGTTTCCAGATTAATCCTGGAGTCAAATAAAGATGAAAAACTACGTTTTGGTAGTCAAAACTCATTTTGAGGCCTTTTTCAGAAAAATAAAAAAAATTCAAAATTACTGGGGGTCGAACCGGATAGCCTCCGCACCACCGGCCAATTCGTTAACCACTCGGCCGCCAAACCACATTTTTCAACTATGTTCGAGCGAGGTCACATGAGAGTGGGCGTTCAGGTAGTCGCGGCAACGAGAAACTGTGTGTTACAGTGGTAAATCAACTTGAAAAATACTGAAATTTCAGATCGAAATATCTCGGTTTGGGGAGACATTTGGCAGCTAAAGAAAACTGATTTGGGCTATTCTAAAGGTGTACTTTCGGCTGATATACTTTTTGTAACGAAACCCCACACCCCATTTTGACCATTCCCTAGTAAGCCAGACCAAAATCCTCCGATGACTGAAGAAGAATTCAATAGAAATCAGAATATTGGATGGTACGACAACGCCAAATCGGAACTTGTAAGTTTTTTTTTTGGTACAGCTTTTGGATTGTTACTATTTTCAGATTCCTGATAAGCCTCGAACTCAAAACGGCAATGATGTGAACTCTCGTTTGCGGCATTCGACCAAATTAGAAAATGAGGAGGAAGAAGATTCTGGAGATTATGAGGATTATGCTGAAGATTCTGATGAGTATGACGATGAAATTGAAAACGAAGAACATCAAGAAGAAGAAGAAGACGAGGGAGAAAATTCTGGGGACTATGAGGACTATGCTGAAGATTCTGATGAGTAGGACGACGAAACTGAAGAAGAACAAGAAGAAGATGAAGCTGAGGTGGAAGAAGAAGTTCAGAATTCAGAAGACGTCACGGAATTAGAAGACGTCACTCCAGATGATGACTATGATGTTGACGACTACATCGAGAATGAAGAAGATAATATTTATGACGAAAGCTTTGAGGATTCTGATATTTACGAGGATAATGGTTCAGAAGGCGTTGATTCAGTCAATCCCGATTGGAGAAGTTCTGACGACGTTAACAAGGAAAAGTATCATCAGAGACGTTTAGTCGGTGGGAGACCAGAAGAAAACTCGAAGTATTCGGAGACACTTCCATTATTTAAAGAAGATTTTTCTTCGCTTGTTTCGTTAATTTCTCTTTTGTGTTTCACATCTTTAATCTTTTTTTTATTGTTTAATTTTCAAAGTTGTGATCCACGAATTCTCATGACAAACTCATTCATCAACAACTTTCTCAACCCATCAGTAGTGAACCAATCAGAAGTAAGATTCTGTATTTAAGCCGAATCCTTACAGTAACTGGAAAAAAAAACCTAAATGGGAATCTAAGTAATAAAGTTTTCCCGTCTTTCTGGATAATCTGAAACGTAAACTTTATCGATAATTTTTTTCTGATTCTGCTGGTTTCTATGATGAAACAGAGCCACGGTAAACTTATTGGGTCAACTTCCTTCACTTCCAAAGAACTCTGCGATTTCGCAAACATGTTGACTGTGTCTCTTCTGTGGTGCAAACGAAACATCAAAGCTCGTTTTTAAGACACATTTTCCTTACGGCAGGAGGAGCAGGCCGTTGGGCACTGTACAGTTTTAAAAAAGTATAGTCCATATGGGTTGACATTGTGTCTGGTGGATACCCAAACACTTCTAAGACCTATGGCACATGTCTCATTAGGCTCCGCCCCCTGCCTACAGTAACCCAACTTCTGTATGTAAAAAAAATTATTTTTTTGCCGATAGAGATAATGACGAAATCTCTTCGGGAATCAATTTGTGGTACCATTTGAAGGCTTTTTTACTAACGAAATTTTTTTCCAAATGTCCATCTTCAGCGAGAAAAATTCATTTTTCTCGAAAAAGGACCAGTTTTTGTCCGTTTTTCGACTCTGGCCCCTCGGACAGGCCGAATGTACATCCGATCTCTTCGGATTATGAATCCTCATAAAATTTGCTACCAATTTGTTCTATTCAGAAAAAAATTCGTTGGTACCATGCTCGAGATATTTTCGGTTTTTTGTGAAATTTCTTGAAAATTCAACGTATAGGGGTACATGATGAAAAACTCAAAGTCTCAAATGTTGCCCATATTTGTTTTTCGAGTTGTACTAGTCCTCAATATACCATTCTCAGAGTTTTAGCTCATCTCCATTACAATTAACATAACAAGGACCTCAAAAAAATATCCACATCTGTGAGTTTTAAAAGTTTCGCCACGTGTTCAGTTCTAATCGAGGTGAGCTAAAACTCTGAGAATGGTATATTGAGGACTAGTACAACTCGAAAAACAAATATGGGCAAAATTTGAGACTTTGAGTTTTTCATCATGTACCCCTATACGTTGAATTTTCAAGAAATTTCACAAAAAACCGAAAATATCTCGAGCATGGTACCAACGAATTTTTTTCTGAATAGAACAAATTGGTAGCAAATTTTATGAGGATTCATAATCCGAAGAGATCGGATGTACATTCGGCCTGTCCGAGGGGCCAGAGTCGAAAAACGGACAAAAACTGGTCCTTTTTCGAGAAAAATGAATTTTTCCCGCTGAAGATGGACATTTGGAAAAAAATTTCGTTAGTAAAAAGCCTTCAAATGGTACCACAAATTGATTCCCGAAGAGATTTCGTCGTTATCTCTATCGGCAAAAAAATAATTTTTTTTACACACAGAAGTTGGGTTACTGTAGGCAGGGGGCGGAGCCTAATGAGACATGTGCCATAGGTCCTAGAAGTGTTTGGGTATCCACCAGACACAATGTCAACCCATATGGACTATACTTTCTTGAAACTGTACAGTGCATTCCTCGCTACGGAAGGAGAAACTGTCTTAAATGGTTTTTAATTAACAGAGTTTTCCTTTAGTATTAGACAGAGCGTTAATTCATTCCTTTTTTCAGCTCTTCTTTGTGATAATACTGATACAGCAACAAAAATTCCATTTTTTCAGTGAAGCTTAAAATTCCAATTTTTGTTCTGTGATTGTTGAGACGTAATCCGAATTCAAAAGAGAGAACCGGAACAAAAAATACTGTAACAGCAAAGTTTAATGAAAACTCAACACTGATAAATTATACACCTCTGAAATATATATATATATAAGACACCTCTGAAAATTCTGCACAAAAAAAAGACGGTTTCATGCTCCCACAATAAACTCACGATTTTGACCAGTTTCAATAAAGCGGCCCTCAAATTTGCAGGCTAAAGAGTTGGTCTCCTTCACATAATTTATTGTATTATCATCACTTTTGGCATTTGTCCAACAGTTCATTGGGTATTTTTACATGGTGGATTCGATAGTGATCATGTTGTGGTAAGTATTTTTTACTGTTTCTCAAGTTTCATTTCAATCGAAGTCTCTGTTCCATTGTGCTTGTGTCTGTGTTTTTGATCAGAATAAAATATTGCAGAAATGGTTCCCAAACGTCGTAGTTTTATATTCGTTGATTGCCGCCGCCTTTATGTTCTATGTGACGATGGTTCCGGAGAGATTGTGGCCAGGTAATTTTGGGGGACTAGTTTTCGAAAAATAGGTTTCTAGGCCGTTATTTTTCAACAAATTTTTAAACAGGAATGTTAAAATGAACATACCGGAAAATGTTCTCTAAGTTCATAAAACTGTCGAAACAGTTGAAAAGATGATACAAAATCCAAAATTCGACTGTTACGTGCACTTCATTTTTGATTACACCCATGAAACATTCAACCCCTCAGAGCCATAGTCCTAATTCCAGGAAAATTCGATGTCGTCGGTTGTTCCCATCAATGGTGGCACATTTTTATACTCGGAGCAATGATTTATTGGCAACAATCGGGAAATCAATTACTCACTGAATATCGATCATTCTCTGATAGTTGCCATCGATTTATTCCCAATAATTTTTCGGATGTTTCATCTTCTTCTACATCTTCTATGTCGAATTATAGTCGAACGGAGATGTAATTCGAATTAGTTTATTTATTGATTATTTGTGATCTCTTCATGGAGTTTATGTGCTCATTTTTCTTTCGAATTGTATGTAAAAGTTGCTTTACGAGGTTATTTTCGCTGTGGAATAAAACTTTTTGATGAAAAAAACAACAACTAACTGACGCTGAGTTGAAAAAATAAAAAAGAGTGGTGGAACAGGAAAATTTACAGGCAAACTTTGACATTTAATGAAACATTTTCATTGTTTCAGTACTTTTACTTGGTGACTTATCCGTTTTGGATCCGATCGTTGTATTTGTTCCGTAAAGTTTTTGGTACGATTTCGTAAAAACAAAACAGGAAAGGCAATTTCCGTGGAACTTTTTTCGAAAATTTTGATTCTTGCAAAATAAAAAATAATGCATTGAATAGTCTAATACCGTCGAAATTGTGTATGAGTATTATGATTTTTGTGAAACTGCAAAAAAGTAAACCTTTTCAGACAACAATAAATTTCGGTTCAATTATGACGATTCTTTTTTTCTGTCGCGAGAAAAAATTAGGAGAAGTGTGCTCAAAAACTCAGGTTTTTTAAACCCGGCCCGACAAAATTGTCCGACGGATTTGGCCAACTCTGAAAAATAAATACTGTTTCTTTTCTGTCTTATTAACATGGTTTTCATATCAATACAATGCGTTGATGCCAAAAAAGTTTTTTTTTGCAAAGTTCGTCCACCTTAAGATACAATGCTGAATACTTTTAAGACACGGTAACATCGTAATTTCAGTTTCGTAAACTCTAATTACAGAAGTTTGAAAAAATCAAAACTTGATTTGGCTTTTGACTTTTGTCCAGTATATGACGATCGAAAGCGAGTACACTGAAACCTCGCGTTAGTTTTTCACATTATTATACAGTATGAAAACGTACTTGAAACAGTATGAAAACGAACATTCAGGAAATATTTTAGTTGAAAACCAATATTTAAGTTTCCGGTTTTTAGAGGGAACATTTTAAAATTATCCTTATCTTTAAAAAATCGAAACATTATCTTTCATTTATCTCATAAACTTTTCAAACTTATAGATTTCCTGTCCCTTAAACAAGGCTATTTTTTCTTAGAGGAATTGCCGTGTTAATGTCGTATTAAAAGTACCATCTGTAACTTAGGATTATGAAACCGTGATGTTCTGTTTCATTTGTTCCATAAACCTGTCAATCTCAACGTGACCTACTGGCAAAACCTTCCCTGTGGTTACAGTGAAATTGATGCTTTTTTGGCACATTCCAATTCGAAAATTTGCAGTTTTTCAACTGTAAGTCTCCGCAATTATTGAAAAATGTATCATTCAGAACGTTATTAGAATCTAGCCTGCAATACCCAAACAATGATTTCACTTACAGGCTGGTGTGAACATCAGTTTTTTTCTGATTCCATAGTAGCTGGTCGTTTAGTACCACCTCACTATAAGAAAAAATAGAACTCTAGTCAGAACGATTTCGCTGATTTCTAGAAAATATTCACAGCTTGGTCAGTGCCAAGTACATTGAATTTTGATGTACGAAACAAAACAAGACAAAAATTTAAAAAAAAACCGTAATTTATTTGCAAACTTAAAATGGGGGAAAATTTAAATCACAAAAAAACGTTATTGACGCTTCTTCTTGGGGCATTCAGCGTTCTGGTCATCGGAAGATCTCTTTTTTTCTTTCTCATTTTTATTCTCAATTTTATTAATAATTTCAAAACTCCTCGCACTTTGCTGGGCGAGTGTATTGGTCAATGTTTGACTAACATTGTTTAAATTATTTAAGGTCGCCTGCCAACATTCCACGATATTGCTCTTTTTCTTCAATTCGTCTCTTGCCAGCCTCTCCTCATTTTTATTTTGCTTCGCGTTTCTAGTTAATTTTTGAATTTCTAGCATTCCTTTTTTATGCTCCATGACCGCCGCCTCATATTTAATGTTCAGTTTGTTGGCTTTCTGGTCTATTTTCTTTATTAATTTGTTCTTCTTACATTCATCATTTTCGGCCGTCACTTTTTCCAATCTTTTCTTGGCTTCATTAATCGATGGCGCAAGTTCTCGTTCTCTTTGTTCACAAAGCACATTGATCTCCATTTTTTGAGAGTCTTCTTGATCTCTTAATTTGAAATCGCTGGACTTAGATCTTTCCTTTTCTTCTCCAAGTTCCAACTTCAATTTTTGGTGCTCCATTTCGAGTTGGACCAGAAGCTGGATCTTTACAAGATCGGCTTCTTCGGGGTTCTGATTCTCCTTATTTTCTTGTGCTTTCGACACATCAACAAATGATTTTTCGGCGATGGTGTTGTCTTTATTTGGGGCCATTTTGATTGAATTGAATGGATAGGGTTATCTGGAAAAACGAAAATTTTTATTGGAAAGCACAGACAGTACAGAAAATCTTGTGAAAAATCAAAAGAAAGGTGTCATCATTCTGGTGTCGAGGCTGCTCACATTCTTTTTCAGATCTTTGGATTTGGGGTGTAAATATAAGGGAACGCTACTGTAAATGACAAAATTGGAAAAATATAAAAATGATCTAAAACAGAAAAAAATGTGTAACGCATGCTAAGGAAATGGTTGGAAAGCTATGAACCTAACCTCGTATCGATGATTCACAAGAAAGGAAATTGAAAAAAAAATTGTGAGCGCATTCAATATTGATTTTTCTGAAGCATCGGAATGGGTCTCGCAACGAAAAGAGAACAGCATGAGAGAGTACGTCGTTCGAAGAGACGGAGGGGCCGAGAATCGTATTCATCGATTCAGATGAAGAAAGGGGACTGTGTACCGTGGGAAGGTATGACCAGAATGAGCAATACACATTAATCCATAGATTAAGAGGAACTGTTTCAATTAGTTCTGAAAATGTTAATTCAGAAAACGACATTGCTAAAAAATAAGGAAGCGATATGAGAAAGAATTTGAAGTATAATATAGTTTTGCTTGAAAACTGAGGATCGGAAAAAAATGACATTGATACCGCTCGAAAATTTTAAAATACCGGTTCAAGTACATTTATGGTAATAAACGCTGTTCCAACTTCTTGAAATATGGGAACATTGCAGATATGATGCAATCCAGCAGAATTTTTTTCGTATATGCTCGCGAAACTTTATTTGGCTGAACTACGATAGTATTCCACTTTCCCATTTCAAGTAATCGCAAATTAGATTCTGTATCACCAACGGTATCATCTACATTACAACAATCCACACATATTTCTGTCCATAAATTATCATCTATAACAACAATGGACACATATTTCTGAACGAAATCAGTTTGAACTTTTCTGCTACTCTCTTCTGATTTCATCAAGTAATAATGTTTCGAGCATTCCAATCTTCACATCTTATTCTGAACTCTATAAAGACGGATACTATGCTTGAATGGTTTCAACTGTAAGAATGCATAGAAGCTTTCGTCAGTTCCTTCTGTGAATGCCACCAAATTAATACTCGCTCAAATCCGAATCCTTTTCCTATTTTCTATCAGAATCACAAAAAATCTGCTAGTTTGTTTTCTCCTAATTGTATCCAAATGAATGATTGATTTGCATTGAAATAAGCGGTTTCATCCAGTTATCAAAACAGAAAACGAATTTCAAAGCTATTAGCTTCTGGATGGATTAGGCGGGAATTGGAACAACTACATTTGAAATAGTTAAATTGATCTAACAGTACCAAAAAATCAGCGAGGAAATTTATTGAGCATAAGAAAATATTGAAAAATGAATGAAAAGACATCGTAAGGTCGAGAAACACGAGAAACGAATGAAACGGAATGATGTTCTCCACAAAGCAGATATGGATTATTTGCGGACCAAAGAAAGTTTAGATCTTGCAACAATTGAGAGAAACATCAAGAAAATAAAAACTGAGACGTAAAGAATTTGAAGAATTTGAAGCAAAATTCCAAAAATTTGTTGATGGAAATGAAAAGAGAGAAATTCTCATTGAACATTTAGGAGGAAGATTCAAAGAAAGGGAATTGAAAAATTGAAGGAGAGAGTCAGAAATAGAGAAATGGAAATCAAAGAAAAATTATATCATCATCCGAATTTTCGCCTCCTTCGTAGATCCGTGTTATCTTCGCAGCTCTGCTCTCGATCATTTCCTCGCTTTGTCTCTTCCTTTCTTCTTTGATGCCCGTAATGATCTTATTATTCAATATTTTATTTTCAGCAATTTTCATTCGAAGATTCTGATTTTTTAATTGCTCATTTCGGCATTTGTTGATCAGCTCTTTTGCTTCCATTCCCTTATTTTTCACCTTCTCCTTCAACTTTTCAATTCCATTTCTTTGTACTTCCAATTTCCCTTTCAAACGCTCAATCAGTTCTTCTCTTTTCTCATTTCCATCCACAACTTTTTTGAACTTTTCTTCTAACTCTTCAAATTCTTTACGCTTTTTCTCAATCTCAGCGCTTCTCCATTCTCTTAGAGTCTCACTTTCCTCCCGTTCTGAAGCCTCATCTTCTATTTCCTTGATGTCTCTTTCAATTGTTGCTAGCTCTAAACTTTCTTTTGTCCTCAAATAATCCATATCTGCTTTGTGGAGTGCCTCATTCCGTTCCATTTGTTTATCGTTTGCAGCTTGTTTCAATTTCTCATCGCGAATATCCAATTTGAGGTTTCTATTAGCCTCTTGGAGCTCAGCAATTCTCTTGGAAATTTTCTGATCTTCTGTCAGATTTTCCTCTTCTTGGGCAACCACTGGAGGTGCCACTACTTGCTTTGGAGATCGACGGGACTTGGAGGCTCTTTTGTTAAGAGAAGAATTATTCTTTCTACGGGCCATTATTCGATTCGGTTGATTTGGAGAGGGTGAGTTTCTAAAAGAATAAACGTTGAAATTTGAATGAGAAACAGAGTTGTAAGTACAAAAACAGAAGGTACAGAAAAAAACACAAAAAGGTAATTTCACAGGAAACTCATAACGTATCAAGAACTATTCTGTCAGAATGGCGAGGTTTTTTGATCTGAAAATGAAACAAGAAACTTAAAAAGAAAAAAGACTAGGGCGACTATAAAGAAGGGCACCCACACATAGTCCGATCGTCACGAATTCATTGATTCGATTGCACACAGACCGTTTGGGTCTGACCACGAAAAGATGATGACGTCAGTCCATCAGAAGGGAATTTATTGATCCGTTCTTGGGGTTTCGACGTTTATGAGAATACATAACATTTTAAACTTGCAATATGAAGTGCAGTTGACATCCGTAAATCAAAACGGTTTTTTTTGTACGGGCATACTTTTTTGAGAAGTAAACCGGCAAAGAAAGCTAGGAATTGAAAAAAAAACGAAAGAGAAATCAAACTGGGTTCTTGAAACTGAAAATTAAAACCAAAAGCCTTCGCGCGTTTCCCAGTTTCAAATACGTTAATTCTCAGCAACATATATGGCCTTCATATTGCATCGGTTTTGTGGTAATACATTCTTTGATTACAATCCATAAAAAATATTTTTGAAGCCCAAGTTCCAGTTTCAATCAGTTCTCAATTTAACTTGGAATTTTCCAGTTTGTTTCTCCGACTTCAACCTTAACTATTTAAAGTTTAATAAAAATGTTTTCATCTGCATCAGACAATCGATAGGAACTAGTTTTCATGAAAAACTTCGTTTCTGATCATAATTTATACCGTTTTATGGAGCCCATTTCAGAATTGGTGTAATTCACGTTTCGATTTCGATAACCATCTTCAAGAATTAACCCTAGATCACAGTTTCATCAGTGTTAATTGAAAACGATAAAAAAAGTGTAGGATTTTTGCACGTTTTCAATCCTAATTGCTTCAAAAAACCTTTTCAAGATAGGGCCTGTTTCAGATTCACTTCAGTTGATAAACAATTTTCAAAATTCTGTTATGAGTTTGATTTTTCATCATAATACCACAAAGACTTTTTACAATCTTTAACATTTGATCTCACTCGACACTATACTCTAGAATAATCATCTAAAATACTTCATATGCCATAAAATCAATAATATACTCTGTGCATTTATTTATGGATATTAGATTTGACCTAGATAAAACTAGTCCCCTCCCCTTCAATAAGAACCCAAATTGTCATCCTATAGACCCGCTCATCCTGCAAAGTCATTCTCATTCGAAAATGCGTTTTACCCTTTCTGTTTTCTTGTTTCTTGGAGCTATTTTCCACTTTTCTTGTGCATCCAAGCCAGAGCCAAATCCTCCGATGATTGAAGAGGAAATTAATAAATATCAGAATATTGGATGGTATGATAACGCCAAATCAGAACTTGTAAGTTTTTTTTTCCAGAGCTGAATGTAGAATATCGATTGGAACAATTTTTCAGATTCCTGATAAGTCTCCAACTCAAAACGGTAATGATGTGTACTCCCATTTGAGACACTCGACAAAACTGGAAAATGAGGAGGAAGTAGATTCTGAAGATTATGAGGATTATGCTGAAGATTCTGATGAGTATGACGATGAAATTGAAGACGAAGAACATGAAGAAGCTGAGGAGGACGAGGAAGTTCAGAATTCAGCAGACGTCATGGAATCAGAAGACGCCACTCCAGAGGATGACTATGATGTGAACGACTACATCGAGAATGGAGAAGATCATATTTACGACGAGAACTTTGAGGATTCTGATATTTACGATGATAACGACTTAGAAAACAATTCAGATCCCCTTAAGCCAAATTGGAGAAGTTCAGACGACTTTAACAAAGATGAAAATCATCAGATACGTTTGATTGGTGGAAGAGCTGCCAGAATCTCGAACTTGAAAAAAATGCAAAGTGTTCGGAGATATTTACATGATTTAAAGAAGTTGTTTCTTCAATTCTTCCGTTAATTTTCCTTTTGTGTTACACATTTTTTATTTTTTTCTTAGTGTTTGCTTTTTTTTTGTTGTTGTCGAAAAATTCACATGATAAACTTATTCTTTCAACTATTTTTTAAAATCTATCAGCAGTGAATTAATCAGAAGTATGATTCTGTGTATAAGCCGAATTCTTGCAGTAACTCCAAAAAATGAATAAAAAAGTATCAAAGCTTATTAACCGAGTATCAAAGTCTTAGCAATCATGAATGCAATCCGAATTTTTCAGCTCTACTTTGTGATAATCATGCTACAACAACAAAAACTTCCATTTTGTGAGTAAACATAAAGTTCAAATTTTCAAAATCTGAATCGAAAAAGAGAACACTGAAAAAATACTGTGACAGCAACGTTTGAATTGATCTGAAATCAAATCGTTATATTGCTCAATTCCGTTGAATGGGAAATCCATAAACATTTGGTAGCTTTTGGCTATCCTAAACAGTTTGATCAATCCAACTAAGCCGCAGTAGGCTCTGAAACCCAACTCTGAGCTTATATAGTATTTTGAAACTTGGACGTTGCAAATTTTTGTTTCATTTATTCTCCAAGTTATTGATAACTTCATCAATAGTTTTCCAAACAAGTACAGTTTCAACAAGTTTTGAAAACAGTGAAATCTGATTGGTTTTGTTTGTTCGGGCGTGATCTTTGTTTCTGCCATTTCGATTTCTAGAGGGGAAATGTATGACTTTTTCAATATTGTGTACCAATGAACACAGTAGGAAAAACATGGAATCGTTTCTACTAAAAAGTTAACTGTAATTGAAAACACGAAATTATTTACAGAAAATCTCTAATTTCTCGCACTATCTCACTAACGGATCATTATTTTTCATTTGCAGTTCATGATCTCAAAGACGTTATGAAACCGAAAAAATATTTTTTTGGTTTACAGAAAGATTTTTGTTGATTGTAACCTGCATGGAGATTCGCCAGATTAACTCATCAACAAAGTCTCAACTTTGTAATGTTTGATTTCGTCAAAGTAATTGTTCAAAAGATTTGAAACAATAAAAAATTATTGGTAACCGAAATTTATGCATACTTTTATCTTTTCTTATTTTGTTGAAACACATCATTTGATTTCTCACCACTTTTGGTGTTTCAAAGAGTGGATCTAAACGCATTCCGCGCTTTCCGCGCATTGGGTTGGCTGTTCCATTTCTCAAAGGAATACTAGAAAGCATTTTTCCTTAAAGTATCATTTCCAAAAGTCTTTACTGTTTCACGTAGATTTCAAGTGAACATAAGTTTTTGATATTGATTCTTCTGGGCTTTATTACTACAAAAAAAATTCAAACGTATTCTTTCAACTACTTTTTCAGTCTATCACTGGTGAACCAATCAGGAGTATGGTTCTTTATTTGCGGGAAATTCTTACAGGAACTCCAAAAAGCTGGTTTGCAGTTCCTAAACAAAAATTTCATTTTCAGACTAGTCTGAACATCAGTTTTTTTCTGATTCCACAGTAGCTCGCCGTTCCGCACCTCCTCCCTATCAGAAATAATTCAACTCTGGTCAGAAAAATTTCGTTATTTTCTAGATAATATTCACAGCTTGATCGGTGCCAAACAGATTGCATTTCAATGTACGAAACAACAAAAGACAAAAACGAAAAACCGTAGTTTATTCGAAAACTTTAAATGGGGGAAAATTAAAATCACAAAAAAAAGCTTAAAGACGCATCTTCTTGGAGGAATTCGGATCTTGATCATCTGAAGATCTCTTCTTTTCATTTTTATTCTCAATTTTATCAATAATTTCAAAATTCCTTTTATTTTGTTGAGCAAGTGTGTGATTCAAACTTTGACCTTCATTTCTCAACTTCTTCAATGTGGTTTTCCAACATTCCACGATATTGCTATTTCTCTTCAATTCGTCTCTTACCAGCCTCTCCTCATTTTTATTTTGCTTCGCGGTTCTAATTAATTTTTGAATCTCTAGCATTCCTTTTTTATGCTCCATGACCGCGGCCTCATACTCGATATTTAGGCTATTCCCTTTTTCATCCACCTTCTTGATCAATTTGTTCTTCTCAGAATCATCATTTTCGGCCGTAACTTTTTCCAATCTTTTCTTGGCTTCATTAATCGATGGTGCCAGTTCCCGTTCTCTTTGTTCACAAAGCACATTGATCTCCATTTTTTGAGAATCCTCTTGATTTCTTAACTGGAAATCACTGATATCAGTTCTTTCCTTTTCTTTTTCAAGCTCCATCTTCAATTTTTGGTGCTCTTTTTCGAGCTGGGCCAGAAACTGAATCTTCGCAACATCGGCTCCATCGGGTTTCTGATTCTCCTTATTTTCTTGTGCTTTTGACACATCAAGAATGACTTCGTTGGCAATGGTGTTGTTCTTATTTGGGGCCATTTTGATCGAATTGGATGATAAGATTTTCTGAAAAAAAAAACGGATTCTTCGGAGGACAAAGACAGTAAATAAATTGGCGTGGAAAATCGGAAGAAATCGTTTGTCTGGGTATTAGGGCTGCGCACACTCATTCTTTCAGATTCTGAGATAAATGTGTGAAAACAACGCTACCACATTTGAAAAAAAATTTGAAGAGTAAGAAAACTTTCGAAAACAGAAAAAAACTGTAGCTCAAGGATTTGCTTGTCAATATTCGAATCTCAGAAAGATTCGAATACCTTCATGAAAACAGTCTAAAAGAGAAAAAACTGCAATTGTAAGCGCATTGAGTATTGATCTTTTGAACAGAATGGGTCTCGCCACGAAAAGAGACCAGCGTGAGAGAGTACGTCGATCGACGAGATGGAGAGACATGAGAATCGTATTCATCGATTCAGATGAAGAAAGGGGACTGTGTAACGTGGGAAGATATGAACTGACGGAGTCTTAGAGGATAAGTGTTTTAATTAGTTCTGAAAACGGTAATTCTGAAAACGACATTGCTACCATATCATCCCTCCCTCCGATTGTAAAAATGAGATGAGAAAGAGTTTGAATTATAATAGTTTTGCTTGACAACTAAGAACAGGAAAAAGTGGCATCCATATCAGAGCATTCGTAAAACTTAGAATACTGCATCAAGTAAAGCAATGGCGATTTAAAGGAGGACTGAACTCGGGTTTTTTATTTCAATTTCTGATGTAGTTTTTTATTCTGATCATTTTCTTCCACTACGACTACACTCAAAAATCCTTCTAAACGGGTGAAAAAGGCGTTTGAAGGCATGGCCGCGTACAGATTGACGGCCTAGGAATTTGAAAAAAAGCGCGCGCACGGCGCAAACTTGTCGGATCCTAGGCCATCACTCTGCATTGCGTGCTTCTTTCAAACGCCCTTTTCACCCGTTCAGAGGGATTTTTGAGTGTAGTCGTAGTGAAAGAAAATGATCAGAATAAAAAACTGCATCAGAATTTGAAATAAAAAACCCGAGTTCAGTCCTCCTTTAATAAATTGTTTCAACTTCTTAAAATTAGGAAACATTGCTGATATGATGCAATTCTGTAGCTGTATGGTGATATAAACTCGCGAAGCCTCATTTTGCTGTATGAAATACTTTTGTATTCCACTTTTCCAGTTGAACTGATTGCGGATTAGATACTGTATGACTTATAACAGAAATGCACACACATTTCTTAAAGAATCCAGTTACTCGAAAACCTCGAGGTTCTTGTTTCACTTCAGTTGGAAATTTTCTGCTATTCTCTTTTGATTCAATCACTCAAATTAATGATTTGTCTAGAAATTAGCGGTTTCATCCTGTCGTGAAAACAGAAAACGAGTTTCCAACCTATTAATATCTGGAAAGACTAAGCGGAAATTGAAAAACTCTCTTTTTGTTAAACTGATATCTGATAGTACAAAAGGAAACAGCGAGAAAGTTTATTGAGCATAAGAAAATATTGAAAAATGAATGAAAAGACATCGTAAGGTCGAGAAACACGAGAAACAAATGAAACGGAATGATGTTCTTCATAAATCAGATATGGATTATTTGGGGACCAAAGACAATTTAGAGCTAGCAACGATTGTGAGAACAATCAAGGAAACAGAAACGGAGACGTAAAGAATTTGAAGAATTTGAAGCAAAATTCCAAAAATTGGTTGATGGAAATGAAATGAGAGAACTTCTCATTGAACATTTAGGAGGAAAATTGGATATTCAAAGAAAGGGAATGGAAAAAATGAAAAAAAAAGTAAAAAATGAAGAAATGGAAGTCAAATGAAAATGATATCATCGTCTTCGGCTTCTCCCTGAATCCCCGAACGGGGGTTCTTCGCAGCTCCGCTTTCCATGGTTTCAGGGCTTCGTCTCTTCCTGTTCTCTTCTTTAATTCCAGTAATGATTTTTGTATTCATTATCTTATTTTCAGAGATTTTCATTCGGAGATTTTGATTTTTTATTTGCTCCTTTCGGCATTCATTAATCAATTCCTTCACTCCCATTTCTTTGCTTTTTACCTTCTCCTTCAACTTCTCGATTCCTTTTCTTTGAATCTCTAATTTCCCTTCTAAACGTTCAATTAGAACTTCTCTCTTTTCATTTCCATCAACAATTTTTTTGAACTTTTCTTCTAATTCTTCAAATTCTTTACGCTTTTTCTCAATCTCAGCGCTCCTCCATTCTCTTAAAGTCTCACTTTCATTCCGTTCTCTAGCCTCATTTTCAATTTCCTCGATGTCTTCCTCAATCGATTTTAGCTCTAAACTTTCTTTTGTCCGCAAATAATCCATATCTGATTTGTGGAGAACATCATTCATTTTCATTTGTTTCTCGTTTTCAGTTTGTTTCAATTTCTCATCGCGAATATCCAATATGAGATTTCGGTTTGCCTCTTGAAGCTCAGCGATTCTCTTTGAAATTTTCTGATCTTCTGTCAGATTTTCCTCTTGTTCCACCATTGGAGGCGCAATTCGCCTTGATGGAGGCGTCACTTGTTTTGGGGATCGTGAAGGTTTGGAGCGTTTTTTGGTAAGGGAAGAACTCTGCTTTCTACGGGCCATTTTTAGATTCGGTCGGTTTGGAGTGGGTGAGTTTCTGAAAGAATATACGTTGAAATTTGAATTAGAAGAAAAAGTCGGAAGATACAGAAAAGAAAAGAAAAGGTAGTTTCACAGGAAATCCGCCTCCGGAGCAAGAATTATTACGTCCGAATAACGAGTTTGTTTACTCGGAGAATGAAACAGTTGAAAAAACACAATGAACGAGGGCATCCGCACATTAACCGATCTTCACGAATTCATTGATTCGATTGCACACAGACCGTTTGGGTCTCACCACGAAAAGATGGTGACGCTAGTCCAACCGACGGGAATGTATTGATCCGCTCGTGAGGTTTCGACGTTTATGGGAATACACACATAACATTCTAAAATGGTGATGTGAAATGCAGTTGGCATCCGAAAAAACATTACCGTTTTTTCATCCGGATATAATTTTACAGGAATAACGCTCACCCAACTAACGCTCGCCCTGAACTTTAGATTAAAAGAAAATAAACGAGTGAAAAATTGAACACAAGTGAAAAAAACAAAACAAAATTGATTCAATGAAACGGTAAATTAACCCAAAAGCCTTCCAGCGTTTTTCAGTTTCAAAGACCTAAAATCTCAGCAAAACATATGCCCTTCATATTGCATCGGTTTTGTGGTAGTACAATTTTTGATTACAATCCATAAGAACCATTTTTAAAGCCCGAGTTACAGTTTCAAACAGTTCTCGATTCAACTGGGAAATTACTAGCCTGCCTCGTCTGTCTCTACGTCTATCGATACACTATTTTTCATCAAAAACTTTCTTTCTCATCATAATCAATAGCGTTCTATGGGGCTTATTTCAAAATTGGTGTTGTTCACAGTTCGATTATGATATGTTTCAATAAACAACTCCCGATCACTGCTTCATCACTGTCATATACAAACGATAAGAAAAACATGAAACACTTATTAATCGTTTCATCCTTGGTCTCTTCAGAAACTCTTACCAAGCTATCCTCTGTTTCAGATTTACTTCAGATCATACCAAAAAAGGTTTTTAACAGCCCTTTCTATTTCATCTCACTCTATATTTTTCAATAATCATCAAAAACATTGAATACGTCATAAAATCAATAATATACTCTGTGCATTTATGACTATTAGATTTGACCTAGATAAAACTAGTCTCCGCCCCTTCAATAAGAACCCAAATTGTCATCATAGACCTGCACAGTCATTATAATCGCAAAATGCGTTTTACCTTTTCTGTTTTCTTGTTTCTTGGAGCTATTTTTCACTTTTCTTGTGCATCAAAGCCAGAGCCAAATCCTTCGATGACTGAAGAAGAAGTCGAGAGATACCAGAATATTGGATGGTACGACAACGCTAAATCGGAACTTGTAAGTTTTTTTTTCTAGACCTACTCGAGACTTGTATTGGAACTATTTTTCAGATTCCGGATAAGTCTTCAACTCAAAACAGTAATGATGTGTACTCCCATTTGAGACACTCGTCAAAACTAGAAAACGAGGAGGAAGAAGATTCTGGAGATTATGAGGATTATGCTGAAGATTCTGATGAGTATGACGATGAAATTGAAGAAGAGCAACAAGAAGAAGAAGCTGAGGAAGACGATGACGTTCAGGGTTCAAAAGACGTTACGGAATCAGAAGAAGTCACTCCAGAGGATGACTATGACGTGAACGACTACATCGAGAATGAAGAAGATAGTATTTGTGACGAGAATTTCGAGGATTCTAATATTTACGAGGATAATGATTCAGAAGGTGTAAATTCCCTAAAGCCATATTGGAGGAATACAGACGACGTTAACAAGGGCAAGTATCATCAGAGACGTTTGATTGGTGGAAGAGCTGCTAGAATTTCAAACATGATGACAATTAAAAGTATTCGGAGACATTTCCATTATCTAAAGAAAATCATTCTTCAATTTTTCCGTTAATTTTTTCCGTTAATTTTATAATTCTAATAATAAACTTATTCTTTTAACTTTTTTTTTTAATTTTTCAGTTGTGAACCAATTATAAGTAAGAAGTAAAATTATTTATCAGTAATTTTTTTCTGATTTTACTGGTTGTTAAATTGAGACAGAGTTACTGTAAAGTAGTTTAGTCAAGCTATGAAATTGGCTATGAAACTATTTGGCTATGAAACCCAACTCCGAGCTTAACGGACTTACAGTATTTTTAAAACTTAGACGTTGCAAATTGTCGTTTCATTCATTCTCCGAGCTATGGATAACTCCACTAATAGTTTTCCAAACAAGTACAGTTTCAACAAGTTTTGAAAACAGTGAAATCTGATTAATTCTTTGCTTATATATAATCATTTGTTTTTGCCATTTCGATTTTTAGAGGGAAAATGTAAGGCACTTTTTAATTGCGGATCGAAGAAAATAGTAGAAAAAAGATTTTTCTACTAAAAGATTAATTGAAACGGGAAACGGAAAATTATTCACAGAATATCCGTAACTCCTTGGCCCTGTTATCGGATTATTATTACTTTTTTCTTAGCACTCCGGGATCTCAAAAGGATTATGAAACCGAGTAATATTGTTGTTTTTTTTGCCTAGAGAAACATTTGTGTTAATTGTTACCGCCTTGAAGTATTGCCAGATTAACGCATCAACGAAATCTCCACTTTTCAAAAATGTTCTGTAACAGTACTTTCTCAATTTTGTCTATGATTGCCTGTCATATTGCCGAGGTAACATCAAGGTTTCATAGAAAACATACTTTATTTTCAAATCCAGAAAAAAATCAGTATAAAAAAGATCATAATAATTTGTTCAAAATCTCCAATTTATATTTGTTCATTAAACTATCGTTACCGGTGGTTGCCACCGAAGTGAATTCATGTTTTTTGTTTCATTTTTCAGAAGTATTCGTCTTGTTTCAATGAGGGGACACGTCTTCGTTTTATGGTACTTTGAGAGGAGCCATTAGAGTTAGAGCCGATTCAGGTGGCTTCCAGCAGTTGGGAATGGCGGAACCTGAAAATTTTCAGTTTTGTATAGATGATATTTTTGATGGGCACTGGAAGTTGTATTCATCTAAATTTTAAAAATTTATGCTTACATTAGCCAAAGTTTCCAATAATCTTGCAGACTTATTCGCCACATCTTTATTAGAATGATTCATCAGATGCCTGGCTTGGGCTTCTAGCTCTTCCCTTCCTTTTGGACCATACATAGAGAAATACAATGTGTGAGATGGGTTATGGAATGGGTCCTGAAACAAAAAATGCTAATTGCTTTCATTCCAAAAAAACTCACCAAATTATGTTCTGCTATCCTATCATAGGTCAAATTCAAGGCGTCCACTGCAGAAGTTGTGCACAGAATCCATGTAACCGCCCTTATCAAAACTTCTTCCCGGTCCGTATCCAGAATTCTGAGTAGTCCAGACACTGATTTGTTTCCCAATAAATACGGAACCATATCCGGACAACAAGAGAGATTTACAAGTAGTCGGAGGGCATTCAGATTCACTTCCCCTCTAACCCATAACCTATTGAGGCAATGTGGGATAACAGGCACAAATTTTGGGATTTGGTCCTTTCGAATGTTGATGGAAAGGTTTGTCAGGGCTTGCATGGCTACCACAACTTCCATTTCGTCCTCGGAGTTTAGACGGGAGACAATGTGATTGAGGGCGAGTTTCATGACGTCCTGAAAAATATAAGATAGAGGATAAACTCAAAAATGAGAATCACGTGGATATCAAATTTGTGTAAGTAAATTTCTTATCTGAACACCTTAAAACTGAGTTATTTATTTTCCAGCTTCAGAATTACAAGAAAAGCAGATTCCAGATCCTGGTGATAATCACTGTCGTCTTTGGCTTAACACACTAAAATCATTTCTGGGATGCAGTATTTCAGGTTTGTCTCTTCTCGAGTATTTTTTAAAACCAAATATAACCCGTTTTTTAGTTATCTCAAATCTTTTCCATTATGTTGCCCATAATTGGTTTTTTCGGTGATGTGGAAATGAGTTAGATAGTAAATGACATTCGAAAAGCTAAGTCAATCTTAATGGTCTGATGATAAACTCAATCCAGAACACAATAAATGTCGAAGCCAACTGGGGAGTACCTTTTCAACTAGATGAGCAAGTTGAACAGTTATATAGACCCTTTGAAACCGAGTTATCATAGTAATTCCTGCTTCAGAATTATAAAAAAAAGCGGACTCCGGATCCAACTGATAATCAATGCAGTGAAGGGCTGAACTCACTAAAATGATTTCTATATGTAGTATCGTATGTAGTATCGGTTTTAGCCTCTTCCTGAGTATTTTCAAGCTCAAAAATTTGCTGTTTTTGAGTCGTATCATATCTTTTATATTTTGTTTCACACTATTGGTTTAGAGTCTAATACTTAGACGATAAGCGGCCTAACGATATGGAAATCCGTTACATATTTACTAACTTTAAAAAAAACTGAGTCAGCCTTAATGGTCAGACGATGAACTCAATTCAGAACACAAGGTCCAAGTAGATGTCGACGCCAACTAGATGAACTCCTTTAAACCGAGTTAAACAAATTATTCCTGTTCCAGAATTATGAGAAAAGCAGATTCACCAACTTTTTTGATTCAATAGGCAATGTTTCTCCCACTCACCATGTTATCTGTTGACACAGCCATATTAGCGATACATTGTAACAGTATTACTCTTGTAGATCTCGGCCAATGTTTAGAATCGGGTAACATTTCCACAACTCGATTTGTTAAACGAAATTCTCTCATGAGTAATTGATTTGATGGATAGGCTGTGGCATTTGAGAGAACTGTGAGGAGAGGTAGAAGGAGCTCGGCAGTGGGATCCATGCATTGAAGAGCGGATAAGATCTGCAAGATACTAATGGTTGCAAATCAAAAATTGCAGTTTTTGAAATGTAAGAAAGGTAGTTGAAACAGATGACTAAATTCAGAGAATCTCTTGATTTTTCGCTCGTTCGTATACATGTTTCCATGCTTACCTGCTTCGCATCAAAGTCCGTCAGCAATTTTTGATGATGATAGAGCCTATCGATAAGTGCTCGTAACCTTGGGGATCCAACAAGCTCCGCAGCCGGATTCACAGTTATCCTCCATTCCGGATTGTTCTCTTCTGGGTCTTTTTGAGGGACGGCCTGAAAATGAAAAGAGAATTATGGAGTTTCCGTGATACCAGAATCAGTTTCAAATGTAGTTCTATATTCAGATCATGTAACAGTAGTTTCTAATGTTTCTAGCAGCTATTACGATTTCAAAGCTTTGCGTTTCAAAATCAGTTTTTGAAATCTTCTTTTCAGACGAATTCGACTAGTTTAGTGGCTTAGTTATACAGGGTGGCTCAAAAGTATGGAGACTTTTCTGCTGGTGAACTTTGGCTTTGTGCCAACCTGCCAGATCATAAACTCGGGATCTAACAGAAAATTTTCAAATTACGGATAGTGTAGTAACTGCCAATAAAAGTAGGACTAAATATAAGATCTCATCTCGAAGATATGGGAGCATTCTCATTGAAAAAAATTGCAAAAACACAGGTACTGCGCCGAAGGTCTTTTAACACTGAAATCTCAAAACGGAAAAGTGCCGGCATCAGGTCACTAGAAGAGCTAGTCGAATACCCGTTTTTGTGGACTGATAAACACCCCAGCTGGTCATTTTTAAGCATCCACAATGTTATGAGACCGCCTCATGAGCCCAGTTTCGAAAACACTGCCGAAAAGTTCAAACTTCACTTTTTTGGTAACAAGGTTTGGGGCCATACTGTGGGCGTCATTATTATCCGGCGGTCATCTACTTTTGAGTACTTCGAGACTGTTGTTCAAACTTACTCGGATTGAATTTTGGAGTCATTTGGTCAGATACATCATCTGCTATACGATGAAGTAGCCATCGAAACCTCCGGCGCAGAGGGGGGTCTCGCGGTTACATGTCAGAAAACGTGGAACGCCGCGGAATCTTCCGATTTCAGAATTTTTTTTCCTAGCTATTGCTTAGGATCGTAGCAATCAAAAAATCACCCTGGTTTCTATATTGCTACTCTACTTTTCGAAATATACCCAGAAACATAAGTCTCCATACTTATGAGCCACCCTGTATAATATGGCAATATTTTTTCATCAGTGTTTTTCAGCTATTGAATTAGTAAAATTCGACAAAGTAAGAACTCAAAAACTTCAAAATTTTCAATACCATTTCGAAATAGAAGTTTATGTTCAATTGATGATGCCCTACCAAATTTCAATGTTTCACCGAGTTGTTCTAACGTTATTGGGATATTTTCTAACATTGATTTTTGTCTGGTTTTTCCTGGCTGTGGTATTTCAATCTAAAAAAAATCATAGAAAGCCTAACATTTTTCTTTAAAAACGTATTGTTCACTTTTATTGTTACTTCACTGTTTGTAGTAGTTTTCAAGTTAATATACTGAGTTTCTGATATTGGTTATTAATTTTTACTGCAACCTAAATACAATGTTTGTCTCGAGTTGAAAAATCATAACTTGGCTTTGTGGAACTGAAAATTCAAAAGATTTGAAACAATAAAAAATTATTGGTGACTGAAATTTATGCATACTTTTATCTTTTCTTATTTTGTTGAAACCGATCATTTGATTTCTTACCACTTTTGGTGTTTCAAAGAGTGGGTCTAAACGCATTCCGCGCTTTCCGCGCATTGGGTTGGCTGTTCGATTTCTCAAAGGAATACTAGAAAGCATTTTTCCTTAAAGTATCATTTCCAAAAGTCTTTACTGTTTCACGTAGATTTCAAGTGAACACTAAGTTTTTGATATTGATTCTTCTGGGCTTTATTACTACAAAAAAAATTCAAACGTATTCTTTCAACTACTTTTTCAGTCTACCACTGGTGAACCAATCAGGAGTATGTTTCTTTATTTGCGGGAAGACTAGTCTGAACATCAGTTTTTCTGATTCCACAGTAGCTCGCCGTTCCGCACCTCCTCCCTATCAGAAATAATTCAACTCTGGTCAGAAAGGTTTCGCTATTTTTTTAGAAAATATTCACAGCTTGATCGGTGAAAAACAAATTGAATTTTAATGTACAAAACAAAACAAGGCAAAAATAAAAAAAACTAATTTATACGAGAGCTTAAAGGGATGAACACATTAAAATCACAAGGAAAAAAAAGCTTATGGGCGCATCTTCTTGGGGGAATTAGGATTTTCAACTTCTGATGATCTCTTCTTCTCATTTTTATTCTCAATTTTATCAATAATTTCAAAATTCCTTTTATTTTGACGAGCGAGTGTGTTAGTTAAACTTTCACCGTCATTTCTCAACTTGTTCAATGTGGTTTGCCAACATTCCACGATATTGCTCTTTCTCTTCAATTCGTCTCTTGTCAGCCTCTCCTCATTTTTATTTTGCTTCGCGTTTCTAGTTAATTTTTGAATCTCTAGCATTCCTTTTTTATGCTCCATGACCGCTGCCTCATACTCGATATTTAGGTTATTGCCTTTTTCATCCACTTTCTTGATCAATTCATTCTTCTCAGATTCATCATTTTCGGCCGTCACTTTTTCCAATCTTCTCTTGGCTTCATTAATCGATGGCGCCAATTCTCGTTCTCGCTCTTCACAAAGCACATTGATCTCCATTTTTTGAGAGTCTTCTTGATCTCTTAATTTAAAATCGCTGGCCTCAGATCTCTCTTTTTCTTCTCCAAGTTCCAGCTTCAAATTTTGGTGCTCCATTTCAAGTTGGGCCAGAAGCTGGATCTTTGCAAGATCGGCTCCTTCGGGTTCCTGGTTCTCCTTGTTTTCTTCTTGTGTTTTCGAAACATCAAGAATGACTTCGTTGGCGATGGTATTGTCCTTATTCGGGGCCATTCTAACTGGATCGGATGGATAGAGTTATCTGAAAAAAGTGTTTTAATTGGAAGACACAGACAGTACAGAAAATCCTGTGAAAAAAAGGTATCATCATTCTGGTATCGAGGCTGCTCACACTTTTTTTCAGAATTTAGGATTTTGGGTGTAAAAAAAAGGGAACGTTAATACAAATGACAAAATTGGAAAAACATGAAAATTTTCTAGAACAGAAAAAAAATGTGTAACTTATGCTAAGTAAAATTATTGGAAAGCTATGCACTATTGATGATTTACAAGAAAGGAAATTGAAAAAGAAGAATACTGCAATTGTAAGAATCTAACATATTGACTTTTTTTTTTGAACAGAATGGGTCTTGCAACGAAAAGAGACCAATGTGAGAGAGTGCGTCGATCGATGAGACGGAGGGGACCGAGAATGGTATTCATCGATTCAGATGAACAATGCGGACTGAGTAACGTGGGAAGGTATGAACTGAAGGGGCCATAGAAGAGAACTGTTCAATTAGTTCTGAAAACGGTAATTCAGAAAACGACATTGCTAAAAAAACGCTGAGAAATAAAATGAGAAAAAAGCATTCGTAACATCTAGAGCACCGGTTCAAGTACATCTACGGTAATAAATTCTGTTTCAAGTTTGTGAGAGCATTGCTGATTAGAACCAAACCAGGAGCTGAAGATATAATGGTATAAACTCGCGAAGCCTCATTTTTCTGTACGAAGTACGATAGTATTTCACTTTCCAGTACAAGTAATCGCAAATTAGATGCTGTATCACCCATATTTTTATCTACAACAACAATGGACACGTATTTCTGAAAGAATCCAGTTTGAACTTTTCTGCTACTCTCTTCCGAATTCATCAAGAAATAATGTTTCGAGCATTCCGATCTCCTCATCTTATTTTGAACTCTATAAAGACGGCTACTATGCTTGAATGGTTTGAACTGTAAGAATGCATAAAAGCTTTCATCAGTTAGAAATTCCTTCTGTGAATGCTTCCAAATTTATACTCGGTCAAATAAGAACCATTTTCTTTTTTTATCAGAATCACAAAAAAACCTGCTAGTTTGTCTTCTTCCCAATTGAATGTATAATTTGCATTGAAATAAGTGGTTTCATCCAGCCGTGGAAACAGAAAACGAATTTCGAACCTATTAACAACCCCATTTTAAAAACTCTCTTTTTTGTTAAATTGATAACTAATAGCACAAACAAAACAGCGAGAAAGTTTATTGAGCATGAGAAATTATTGAAAAATGAATGGAAAGACATCGTAAGGTCGAGAAACACGAGAAACAAATGAAACGGAATGATAAAGCAGATATGGATTATTTGGGGACCATAGGAAATTTAGAGCTAGCAACGATTGAGAGAACAATCAAGGAAATAGAAGATGAGGCTGAAGAACAGAATGAAAGTGAGGCTATTAGAAAATGGAGTGAAGCTGAGATCGAGAAAAACGTAAGGAATTAGAAGAATTTGAAACGAAATTCCAAAAATTTGTTGATGGAAATAAAAAGAGAGAAGCACTGATTAAAAGGTTAGAAGGAAAATTGGAAATTCAAAGAAAAAAGAATTGAAAAATTTAAAGAGAAAGTGAAAAATAAAGAAATTCAAAGAAAAATTATATCATCGTCCGAATCTTGAGCTCCTCCCCCAATTTCCGAACGGCGTTTCTTCACAACTCCGCTCTCCATTATATCAGGGCTTCGTCTCTTCCTGTTTTCTTCCTTGATTTCCGTAATGATTTTCATATTCATCCTTTTATTTTCAGCGATTCTCTCTCTCAGATTCTGATTTTTTATTTGCTTCTTTCGGCACTCATTAATCAATTCCTTCGCTTCCATTTCTTTGCTTTTTACCTTCTCCTTCAATTTTTCAATTCCATTTCTTTGCACTTCCAATTTCCCTTTCAAACGCTCAATCAATGCTTCTCTCTTCTCATTTCCATCAACAATTTTTTTGAACTTTTCTTCCAATTCTTCAAATTCTTTACGCTTTTTCTCAATCTCAGCGCTCCTCCATTCTCTTAAAGTTTTACTTTCATTCCGTTCTCTAGCCTCATTTTCAATTTCCTCGATGTCTTCCTCAATCGATTTTAGCTCTAAACTTTCTTTTGTCCGCAAATAATCCATATCCGATTTGTGAAGAACATCATTCCTTTTCATCTGTTTTTCGTTTTCAGCTTGTTTCAATTTCTCATCGCGAATGTCCAATTTCAGATTTCGGTTTGCCTCTTGAAGTTCGGCGATTCTTTTTGAAATTTTCTGATCTTCTGTCAGATTTTCCTCTTCTTGGGCAACCACTGGAGGCGCCACTACTTGCTTTGGGGATCGTCGAGATTTGGAGGCTTTTTTGGTAAGGGAAGAAGTCTGCTTTCTACGGGCCATTTTTTGATTCAGTCGATTTGGAGAGGGTGAGTTTCTGAAAGAATGAACGTTGAAATTTGAAATTGGAAACAGGGATAGAAGTACAAGAAGAGAAGGTACAGAAACGACAACAAAAGGTATATAATTTCACAGGGAACTCATAGCGAAAGAGTAATTATTTTGTAAGAATGACGAGTTTGTTTACTCGGAGGATGAAACATTAAAAAAAGACAAAATGAGGGTCGCAATGTAAGAGGGCTTCCATACATAATCCGATCGTCACGAACTCATTGATTCGATTGGACACAGACCGTTTGGGTCTCGTCACGAAAGGATGATGACGTCAGTCTGCAAAGCATCAATGGGAATGTATTGATCCGTTGTTGAGGTTTCGACGTTTATGGGAATACATAGCATTCTGAAATCGCAATGTGAAATGCAGTTGGAAAAAAACCAAAAAACAATACTGATTTTTCATACGGATATAACTTTTTCGGAAATAAGTAGCCCAGTTTCTGAGCTTTAGTTCAAAAGAAACTAAACGACCAGAAAAATTGAACAATAGTGAAAAAAGTGAAACAAAATAAAGTCAATAAAACTGAAATTTAAATCAAAAGCGTTCCTGCGCTTTTCAGTTCCACAGAACTCGAATATCAACAAAAAAATAAAAAGATTTATATTGCATTCGATTTATGATGGTACATTCCTTGATTACAATTCATAACAAACATTTTTGAAACCTTAGTTACAGTTTCGAACAGCCCTCAATTCAACTGAGATGTTACTAGTCTGCTAGTTCTACGCCTGTCGATGCACTAATTTTCATTAAAAACTCCATTTCTTATTATAATTTATACCGTTTTATGGGGTTCATTACAAAATTGGGGTTGTTCACATTTTGATTATGATTCTCTGTTTCAATTAACAACTCCCGATCCCGGTTTCATCACTGTTTCATCAAAGTCGATAAGGAACATATGAAATGCTTTTGCATTTCTTTCGTCCTTTTTTACCTTCTGAAAGCTTCATCAAGCTATCCTCCGTTTCAGATCCATTTCAGTTGAAAATGAGAAGGAAGAAGATTCTGGAGATTATGAAGATTATGCTGAAGATTCTGATGAATATGACAATGAAATTGAAGACGAAGGGCAAGAAGAAGAAGAAGCTGAGGAAGACGAGGAAGTTCAGAACTCAGAAGACGTCATAGAATCAGAAGACGTCACTCCAGAGGATGATTATGATGTGAACGACTACATTGAGGCTGAAGAAGATAATATTTATGACGAGAACTTCGAGGATTCTGATATTTACGATGATAACCATTCAGATGGCGTAGATTCCCTCAAGCCATATTGGAGAAATTCAGATGACGTTAGCAAGAATAAAAATCATCAGAACCGTTTGATTAGTGGAAGAGCAGCAAGAATCTGGAACATGAAGAAAATCAAAAGTATTTGGAGATATTTTCATGATTTAAAAAAGATGTTTCTTCAATTCATTCGTTAATTTTTTTCTGTGTTTCTCATTTTCGATATAATTCCTATTTTTTTATTTTTTGTAGTTACGATTGAAAAGTTATCATAATAAACTTATTCTTTCAACTTTTATTTGATATATCAGTAAGAAATCAATAAGAAGTACGATTCTGTATATATACCGAATTCTTGCAATAACTCCAACGCAAAAGGACAGAAATAATGGGTCGAATTACCTTTCTTCTGTTTCAAGGACTTCACTAATTTGTTTGAAATTTTTGAAAAATTATTAGAATTCTTTGCCTTTTTTTTTGAAACCAAATGAAAACTGGAGCCTAACTTCTGGGATAAGATTATAGGAAAAAGAGTCTCCATCGCTGAATTGAAACTTAGATTACCATAAAAAAAGATTAATGGATGAGTACAAAAAATCCTTACAATTCATATCAAAGGCATGAAACAGAGAAAAAAAATTCTAAATTTGTATCCAGTCACGGAATCCCGAAAACTTATGAGCAATGTTATATGACTGTTTCAACACCTTCGTATTTTTCGAAAGAAAATTCAGCACTGATCAAACAATATTCAAACAAATAATCAGCAAATAATACATCTCTCAAACTTCTGCACATAAAAAAGACAGTTTCATATTTTCAAAATAACCTCTCAAGTTGTACCAGTATCAGTTGAATTCCTTTTCCATTTCTAGGCTCCCGAGTTGGTCTCCTTCACATAATTTATTGTATTATCATCACTTTTGGCATTTGTCCACAGTTCATTGGGTATTTCTACATGGTGGATTCGATAGTGATCATGTTGTGGTAAGCATTGTTTTTTTTTTACTGTTTTACAAGTTTAATTTCAATTGGAGCAATAGTGTCATGATGCTTGTTCTTGTCAATTAGTGCGAATAACATGTTGAAAAATTACAGAAATGGTTCCCAAACGTCGTAGTTTTATATTCGTTGATTGCCGCCGCCTTCATGTTCTATGTGACAATGGTTCCGGAGAGATTGTGGCCAGGTAATTTTGGGGACTAGCTTTCGACATTTTGGGTTTCTAGGCCATTATTTCTCAAAAATTTTTCATCAGGCCAAGTTCAAATAACATACCTAAAAAGGGTTCTCAAAGTTCATAAAACTGTCGGAACAGTTTAAAAATTATGTAAAATCGGTGCAAAACTCAAAAATCAACTGTTACGAGCACTTCTTATTTGATTAGACCCATAAAACATGCAATCACTCCGACCCATATTTCGTAATTTCAGGAAAATTCGATGTCGTCGGTTGCTCTCATCAATGGTGGCACATTTTTATACTCGGAGCCATGATTTATTGGCAACAATCAGGAAATCAATTACTCACCGAATATCGATCATTCTCTGATAGTTGTCATCGATTTATTCCCAATAATTTTTCGGATGTTTCATCGTCTTCTTCTGCGTCTTCTATGTCGAATTATAGTCGAACGGAGATGTGATTCAAATTAAAGTTGTTTATTGATTATTTGTGATCTCTTCATGGAGTTTATGTGCTCATTTTCCTTTTGATTTGTATGTAAAAGTTGCTTTACGAGGTTATTTTCGCTGTGGAATAAAACTTTTTGATGAAAAAAACAACAACTAACTGACGCTGAGTTGAAAAAATAAAAAAGAGTGGTGGAACAGGAAAATTTACAGGCAAACTTTGACATTTAATGAAACATTTTCATTGTTTCAGTACTTTTACTTGGTGACTTATCCGTTTTGGATCCGATCGTTGTATTTGTTCCGTAAAGTTTTTGGTACGATTTCGTAAAAACAAAACAGGAAAGGCAACTTCCGTGGAACTTTTTTCGAAAGTTTTGATTCTTGCAAAATAAAAAAAAATGCATTGAATAGTCTAATACCGTCGAAATTGTGTATGAGTATTATGATTTTTATGAAACTGCCAATCAGTAAACCTTTTCAGACAACAATAAATTTCGGTTCAATGATGACGATTCTTTTTTATTCTTTTTCGATGCTCAAAAACTCATGATTTTTAAACCCGGGCCGGCAAAATTGTCCGACGGATTTGGCCAACTCTGAAAAATAAATACTGTTTCTTTTCTGTCTTATTGACATGGTTTTCATATCAATACAATGCGTTGATGCCAAAAAAGTTTTTTTTTGCAAAGTTCGTCCACCTTAAGATACAATGCTGAATACTTTTAAGACACGGTAACATCGTAATTTCAGTTTCGTAAACTCTAATTACAGAAGTTTAAAAAAATCAAAACTTGATTTGGCTTTTGACTTTTGCCCAGTATATGACGGTCGAAAGCGAGTACACTGAAACCTCGCGTTAGTTTTTCACATTATTATACAGTAGCGAGCAAAATTGAGGGCACTTTTTGTTTTCGGTTAGTATCCATACTCAAAGACATCTGATTGAGCCATAAATTTTTTTGAGGATACCTGAGTGACCTAGGAACACAATCCGAATTTTTTTTTGGAAAAAAAAATTTTCACAAAAGTTTTTTGCGGTGACGAGTGCCGGAGGTTCAGGTGGCAATTTTGAAAACTTTTTTTGGGCACATTCCAATTCAAAATTCTCCAGTTTTTCAACTGTAAGTCTCCGCAATTATTGAAAAATGTATCATTCAGAACGTTATCAGAATCTAGCCTGCAATACCCAAACAATGATTTCAGTTACAAACTGGTCTGAACAACAGTTATCTTTCTGATTCGATAGTAGCTGGTCGTTTAGTACTTTCTTACTATAAGAAACAATAGTCAGAACGATTTCGCTTATTTCTAGAAAATATTTACAGCTTGATCAGTGCCAAATACATTGAATTTTGATGTACGAAACTAAATAAGACAAAAATGAAAAACCGTAATTTATTCGAAAACTTAAAATGGTGGAAAAATTAAAAATCACAAAAAATAAGATTATTGACGCTTCTTCTTAGGGCATTCACCGTTCTGGTCATCGGAAGATCTCTTTTTCTTCTCGTTTCTATTCTCAATTTTATTAATAATTTCAAAACTCCTCGCACTTTGCTGAGCGAGTGTGTTGTTTAAACTTTGACCGTCATTTCTACTTTTATTCAATGTGGCTTGCCAACATTCAACCACATTGCTCTTCCTCTTCAATTCGTCTCTTGTCAGCTTTTCTTCCAATTTGTTTTGCTTCGCGGTTCTAATTAATTTTCTAATTAAAAATAAAACGGTTCTAATTAAAAATTTTAGCTTTTAACGTTAACAAATTCATGAAAATTGGACACAATATGATTTCACTAGGAAATCTTAAACTTATTTTTTTCCACTTAAAAGTCGGATTATTAAAATTTTGAGAACTGTGAAAGTTAGATGTCCAACGTGAAACAGAAAGTTCCAGTGCTTTCACTTGTTGAGTAACTAAATTTTGGCTTCAATATTTTCTTAATTACAACCAGATCCCAATGTTCTTTTCCAGCTGGTCAGCCTTTTGCCGTTTCAATGAAACTGCCTTTTTTAATAATTTTTTACTTGAAAATCTTACTTTTTCAAAACCCCATTTTTTAGCTCACCTGAAACCATTTCCACTCTTTTTAGCGAACCAGAAAACTCTAAGTAAACTTTGATTTCCCGCAACCTTAATTTCTGTACTATAGTTGGAGCTGTTTTCAGAGATCGTTATTGAATTTTCCCCCCGTCAGAACCCTCTTTTTTTTTCGTTTTACACTTAGTTCAGTGAGGTGATAATGTTTCAAGTGTTTCAAAAAACTGGTGAAACCGAAAAAAAGTAAATGAATTCCAGTAATTTTCTTCACCAGTCCCATAAATTAGAGAACAAAAGTCAATCAAGTTGCAACAGTGCTAATTGCAGGAAAAACACGTTCAGAATTGTAATTTCCATTAACTATATTGCACTTTCAGCTCGTCCATAAATTTTGAAATTATTTCTGTAAATGTTTCTCGGCTCTCTTCTACCGGTTTGATACAAATTTAACATAGCATTACCAAGGATATCAACTGCTAGTTTTTTTTTAATCTGTGAAATCAATACATGTTTAATTTAGAAAGTTCATAATCGATCGCTCTATTAGTTTGAATCATTGCTATAATTTTGTTGTGCTAGGTTAGTCATTAATCTTTGTGAATCAGGTTTCAAATTTGTTGTATTTATATTTTGCTTTTTTTGACTAACAGAACTTAAAGAACGTTCATAGACATATTATTGTATTTCTGCTTTTCCATCTTTCAAATATGTTTATTGACTGACAAAATCGACGTTCTTCAAAGGCTTCGAATAAGCAAAAGTCTAATCTTCATGAATCAAATGTTTTCTTTGAAAAAGTAATAGTTTAAAGCATTATTGCTAAAAAGATTCCCCCAACAAATATGTTCTCGATATATGACAACTATGAAACAAAAGTTATTTTCTATCTAGCTCAGAGCCATTGTCCAGATAGTTACGGTTATTTGAGAAAATTTGATTTGAAACAAAAAAGTGATCACAAAACGGAAAAAATGTGTTGTTTCTAGTTTTTATTTTGAACTCACGAGTTTATTCTGTTTTCAATTCTTGGTTAAATCGAATAATTTGGAAGCCTATTCTTGTCAGTCTGAAACTTTGGAATACTTGTCTTTTTGTAGGCTTTATTTAAAGACGTCGGAATGGAACCCAAAATTTCTTCCATAATCTTGTGTTTCAAACAACTCTTTTACCGTCCAAAGTATAAGTTTCCTATTTATCTCAGTCAAATTTTTCATATTATAAGTATTGAAAATCTTGCTAGAAATACAGAAATTTTGTAAGT
Organism: Caenorhabditis doughertyi; assembly: GCA_963572265.1. NCBI lineage: Eukaryota > Metazoa > Nematoda > Chromadorea > Rhabditida > Rhabditidae > Caenorhabditis > Caenorhabditis doughertyi. The sequence continues at coordinate 20,495,703 of OY751556.1, read as the reverse complement.
CGAGCATGATGAGAGAAAGCAAAAGCAAAAATTTCGAATTACTTTATAAGTTAAAACAAAATCGAAACCGGCAATAAGTTAAACTAGGTGTGCAATAATTAAATTCTCTTTCATCGTGGTAACAAATAATTTTATCGCGCACAAAACAACAGGTTCCCGACATGTGCAAACTAGGAAAGTGAAGTCCGGAACATTCTTAATCAGTCCAAAAAGTAATCAGAGCTACTGTAAATACGTATTTTTCAAAAATTTTTTTCAATCACAGAAATAGCCCACTATGAATAAAATGTTTCAATATTGATCAAGACTTTTTGAAAAATTTGACGTTTATACATACATGAATTTAGAGCAAAGGCTACAACTGGAAAAAAAGTCATTTTGAAGATTCTTTTCCTTTCCTTTTGAAACTTATTTTTACGACTTTTGAGCTTATTATTTCAATGTTTCAAATTCTAAGTTTCAACTTCACAAAGAGTTCCATATTCGTTTCGCTTTTCTTCTTTTCCTCCATTTATTGTCTACTCTTCCTCTTAAACTTGGAACTACTTAAAAAAAACCCCAATCCAATGGCAAGTGTGTAGCCTTCTCCGTGCTTTTTTTGCCCCCCTTCAAATCTGTATAGTCTATACCCTTTTGGCAAACTTTCTCCTCCCACTTTTTTGTGTATCAAACCCGTTCTCTTTTCATCTTATCTCTAGCCTTCCCTTCTGTTTAGCCGATGATGTTACGTGGAAATTGAAGCGTTATCATCCCATTTCTTCAGTTTAATATCTTCTTTTTTCCAATTTAGTGATGTGTTTCGATTAGAAGCTTGCGCAACAACAACAATAATCATAATTGATTGGGAAATTAGCCAAGTTCTAGAACATTTTTACAGTATTACGTTGGTTTTATTAGATTAATAGAATATGTTTAAACAGTGTACGTACTCTGCTTGGTCGTTACGGTAAAATAATACAGTTCTGATTTGAAGTAGTATTAAAAAAATAGAGACTATTCGAGTGGGCTTTCTGAGACTATTAAGACAAATGTACATACAGTAGTCCTAATTACTCGTTAAAAAGATCATCAAAGCTCCGAATTCCAGTTTCATGGGCACATTTACGGCCCTCTTCACTTTTTGAGAATAGTCTCTGCTTTAGCTCGTGTCGGAAAAAAAACACAAAAACATAGTGGTTAGCTCGTGCCGGATAACTGAATTCTTATGGTAGCGTTTTGTATAAGCTGTTTGTAAAATAGAAATTTTGCTGTTGCAAAACTTCTTTTTTCGAAACGTTTCGTGGCATTTGCTGATAAATTGGAAAGTTCGACAAGAGCATTGATGATTACAAAAAATTAAATTTTTTTAATATGAGCAAGGTTAATAGCAGAACTTCCAGTCACCGAAAAACCGTTTTTTATAAAGCTGTTTGTGAAATGGGTGTCAGGAAATTTTGAATTTTGAACTATGTATTTGAACTTCTGCCGATAGTTTATTCATTTTTATTTTTTATATTACGCATTATCTGAATAGTCCTGCCATTTTTCAAATTTAAAAAATGGTCTTGAAGCCGTTTTATTACGGAATTTAACGAATTTGTATATAAGTATCAGACACTGGACCACTTCAAGTATCATTCAAAAATAACAAGTTCAAGACTATATTTTGGAATCAAAACTGTTAACTTTACTAACGACGAATTTCTGCTTTTTCGGCTTGCAGTTGCCCTCCAGCTTCGATTCGTTTCATATATTGAGCATGAAAAATGAATTTTGGTATACAAGCTTGTCAAAACAGTTATTTTACCATTTTTTGGTTGGTGAGAAAAATCGCGACTTTATTCCACTCAAGTTTACTTTAGTCCAGCCAACTGTGGGTGATTTTAACTGTATTTAAAAAAAAAGGCATATATTTGCGAAAGACTAAAGAATTCAATTCTAGTTTGAAAATAAAACTTTGCTGAAACAATAAAAGTTTTTTTCGAGAAAGATCTCCCAATTAGTCAAATATGTCATTTTGCATCCATTTTGAAGTCATTTTATTAAGCGTAGTTAGTTGTTAGATTCAATTTCAATTAATCAAGTTCATCTCGATTCCATTTGATTCAACTTCTAACCGAAACAGTTTCTGTCTTTTAATTAATAAGCCGTTGCATGATTTTGGCTTCCAACTTCTTGGTTGTGACATTTTCATTCAAAACTGGGTATATTTCTCAACTTCTAAGCTAGGAATGTTTTACAGAAACACAGATAAGTTTTATGATTTTGTTGAAACTAGACTTTTCCATTTTTACAAACTATTGCTCAACGTGTTCCCATTCCCTAAAATGCGTGGTTTCCCCAACACTTTCTTTCCTACCATTTGGAAATTTTCTCTCCCTTCGTTCTTCTATTTTTGTGCTTCAAAATCTCTATGTCTTCTGTTCGTCGAAAACAATTCGTTTCCAGGAATAGTTCTAACTTTTTCAGACATCCTCCCTCAGAACTATGCGAAAACGATGTCTGAAGTGTAATCTGAAAGACGTGTGTCATAATCATGAGAGGTATCGGCTGGTCAGCAAGTGAGTTTCAAGAAGTATTCCATAAATTTATTGCGTTTCGAAAACTTTTTTGTCAGATTTGAACCGTTTGAAACGGATTTTTAGAGAAGAAAAAACTGGAAAATTAGACGTAGAATCAAGGTTTTCGGAATTTATGGGACCAGTTTTGCCAACTCTTGAAAAACTAGTATTTGACGGATTAAAATGATTCAGCTACTTTCACTTAAAGCTTTTACATTGTAAATGTACTGTTTGGAACCAATTATTTGAGCACAACCAAACAAGTTCTTCTAATTCAATGAAGATTTTTGGTTTTTTTCTGGAATTTCCTATTATATTCCACTTAGGATGAGAACAAAATAAACATTCGGCACCTATTCGTTAATTGAAGTCTTTTTCAAACTAGAATCTGAAAATACCGTTTTGAAACTGTAACTAATAGAAACAGAAACCTAATTCCAGAGAAAGTCTTTTGGACAATCTGGAAAAAGTCCTTTATTCAAAAACCCAGAAGCTAATATTGTAGAAATGTAAAATATCTCGGAAAGCAAGAACAAGACTAGTGCGAACTAACTATTGAAGTAATTATTTTGAAGCTTTGATCTTTTTTCCAGTTACAGATCCTTACTAAATTAGTTTTATTCAATCATGTTTCAGTTACTTTTAGTCCTTCCAATCACCAGACAAAGTTTATCAACTTTCCCAAAAATAAAATTTTCATACTTAAAGTCATGAAAATTAGTTTGAAATTTAAAATTTCAACGTCTCCATTTCAAGCAGACGTCACTTCAACAAACTCAATGAGTCAACGAAAGACTTTTTTCCAGGCACAAACTTCACAAAACCCTATGGCAAAATGACTACGTCATCAACCACTATCGTCCTCCTGCAATGACCAAGAAAATGTGTGCCAAGAGTGCATTTCATATTAACAACGAGACAATCAATATTTGGAGTCATCTTCTAGGCTTTATCTATTTCACTTATCAACAATATTACACAAATCACATAGTTCTCCCATCAGTTGGATCTCATCAAGCTGATCATTTCGTATTCACTTTATCGATATTTGGAATGCAAATGTGTATGCTTTTATCAGCAAGTTATCATACTTTTGGTTGTACGAGTATTGAAATGAGACAGAAATGGTTGAAAATGGATATTTTTGGAATCTCGGCTGGATTATTGGGAATGTATTTGAATGGTATTTATACAGCCTTCTTTTGTTTCCAGGTGAGCTAAACTTTTCTTGGATTTCTAATGGAATAAGTATCTAGATTGGTTGAACCTTGAGCTTATGCCTAGTCAGAAACAGAAATTTTGTTGAAAAATCCTTTCAAAATATACCCTTGTGATAGAGGTAAAGTATTTTCAGGATCACTTGACATCTTATATCTACATTCTACTTGGAATTTTTGTCATCACCGCTTATGTACCGACTCGACAGGATTTCTTTGAGCGCAAAATTGTTGGTGAGTTTGGATTCCCAGTACCAAGCGACTAATTGGTAGTTGTTTTTTACGGGAATGAGGAAACAGTTTTCAAAATTGTTTGGCCCCTTGTATACGGAAAACTTTAAGATTTGAAAATGGATGCCCAAATATTCACATGTCATCATGAGAAAATTGAATGCCAAAATTAAAGTGAGAAAATTGATTGTCTTCTGCACAGTTTAATTTTAGAGGAATATGAAACAGTTGATAGAATTTATTGTGGCAAATTTTTAACTACAGTAGGCTTCAATTTGTTTCCATGATATTCCCCACATAAAGTGGTTTTTTCTGTTTCCGGAGCTTCATTAGCTAACTTGAAATTTCTGATCGACCAGTAATACGTCTATTCTGTTCTTGTAGAAATCAAATGAAAACTAGAGCCTAACATCTGGAAGTATGCTACAATGAAAAGAAGCTCCACAGCAGCATGAAAACTTATACTTCAAAAATTAGTATACAAAATCCACGCATAAATATGAAAAACATGAAACTTAGAAAAAAAATATTGGGATTTTGTATTTTGTCACGGAATCCCGAAAGTTTGTAAGCAATGTAATATGACTGTTTCGAAAATATGATATTTTCTGAGAATAATAAGTTTTTCCTTTTAGATGTTAAAAGTCAGTTTCATGCTCTCTCTACACCAATTAAACGAGTTCCAATGAAACTATCCTTAACTTTTCAGGCTCACGAGTTGGTCTCCTTCACATAGTTTATTGTATTATCATCACTTTTGGCATCTGTCCAACAGTTCATTGGGTATTTTTACATGGTGGATTCGATAGTGATCATGTTGTGGTAGGCATTTCTTTTACCGTTGTTCGAATTTCATTTTAATCAGATCCGCTTTTTTATGATGTTTTACCGCATTTTGGACAACTTATATTATGAAAAAACATTGCAGAAATGGTTCCCAAACGTCGTAGTTTTATATTCATTGATTGCCGCCGCCTTCATGTTTTATGTGACAATGGTTCCGGAGAGATTGTGGCCAGGTAATCTGGGGGACTAGTTTTCAAAATATGGCCATTATTTCTTTAAAAAGTTGTGAACTGATAAATCCCAAATATCATACCTGAGAAGGGCTCTCTTAGATCATAAAACTGTCGAAACGGTTAAAAAATGATAAAAAATTCCAGGAAAATTCGACGTCGTCGGTTGCTCCCATCAATGGTGGCACATTTTTATACTCGGAGCAATGATTTATTGGCAACAATCGGGAAATCAATTACTCACTGAATATCGGACATTCTCTGATAGTTGTCATCGATTTATTCCCAATAATTTTTCGGATGTTTCATCGTCTTCTGCGTCTTCTATGTCAAATTATAGTCGAACGGAGATGTAATTCAAACTAGTTTATTTATTGATTATTTGTGATCTCTTCATGGAGTTTATGTGCTCATTTTTCTTTCGAATTGTATGTAAAAGTTTCTTTATGAGGTTATTTTCGTTATGGAATAAAAATTTTTCAAACAAGAAAAGCTTCAACCAACTGAAACTGACTCCAACAAATAAAAAAAGCATTGGAACAGGAAAAGTTATAGGCAAATTTTGACAGTTATTAATTTTGACAGATTTCACATTTTGATTTTTCCAGCAAAAATGTATAAAATATTATTGAACACGCACACCCGTCGGAATGGAAAAACTTGAAATAAATCAACTAAAAAGTTATCTGAATGTGAAACAGAAAGCTACACCTGTCACAAATCTGTGATTTACGGTATTTTTCACCATGCCATTATTTTTTCTTAGCATTTCATGATCTCGAAAGAGGTATGAAACAGACTTTTCAATATTGTTCTGTAACAGTATTTTCCTAACTACCCCTATAATTGTCTCTCATATTGTTGTGACTGATTCATCGTAAATTCATAGAAAACATACTTTGTTTTTCAAAACCAGAGAGAGAAAAGTCAATAAAAAATATCATAATTTGTTCAAAATCTCCAATTTCTTTTTGTTCATTAAACTATCTTTACCGGTGGTTGCCACCGAAGTGAATTCATGTTTTTTTGTTTCATTTTTCAGAAGTATTCGTATTGTTTCAATGAAGGGACACGTCTTGGTTTTGTCTGGAAGGAGGGACCTGAAAACAGAAACCGTGATTTTGATCATTATTTTAATTGGAAGTCTGTTCCAGAACCCACACTTCCAATGTATGATAATACGACGATTAAAAGCAAATTCCTGTAACTGTTTTTCTCGAAACTGTAACTTCTCCTCAATGCAATTAGAGCTGATGTGCGAGTCTTATCGGACCCACTGAAAATACAGTTTCAGTTTTTTATTATTGACAGTGATCCCGATTGTCAATATTATCTGAAATGCGTAACGTAAGTAACCATTGAAAATATTTTTCGCCATGTCCTTACGATACAAAGCTGCCAACGTTTAACAATATGACACGTTAACATCATAATTTTAGTTTCGTGAAATCTAAAGATAGGCGTTCAAGAGCAATGACACTGAAACCTCGCGTTAATTTTTAACATTATTGAAGATTTGAAACAGTATGAAAAGGAAAATTCAGGAAATATTTTAGTTGAAAAACAATTTTTGAATTTTCAGTTTCTAGAGGGAGCATTTTTAAATTGTCCTTATCTTGCGCTTAAGTCGAAAGATTCTCCTTCATTAACTTCACAGGCTTTTCAAACTTATAGATGTATGGATTTACGGTCCATTAAACGAAGCTGTTTTTCATCGGAAAAGTTGATATATATAAATGTCGTATTAGCTTTCATTTTTTCAGTGAAACCGATGTTTTTTAGTGTTCCACTTTAAAAACTTGCAGTTTTTCATCTGTAGGTATCCGCAATTATTGAAGTTTGCATCATTCAGAACGTTATTAGAGTCTAGCCTGAAATACCCAAACAATGATTTCAGTTACAAACTGGTCTGAACATCAGTTCTCTTTCTGATCGTTTAGTACCTTCTCACTATTAGAAAAAATAGTTAGAACTATTTCGCTACTTTCCAGAAAATATTCACAGCTTGATCAGTGCCAAACACAGTGAGTTTTGGTGTACAAAACAACATAAGATAGAGGAAAACCGTCATTTATTCGAAAACTTAAAATGGGGGAAAATTAAAATCACAAAAAAAAAAACTTAAAGGCGAATCTTCTTGGCGCACTTAGTTTCCTGGTCATCTGAAGGCCTCTTCTTCTCATTCTCATTTTTATTCTCAATTTTATTAATAATTTCAAAACTCCTCGCGCTTTGCTGTGTGAGAGTATTATTCAAACTATGACCATCATTTCTTAACTTTTTCAATGTGGCTTGCCAGCATTCAGCTACATTCATTTTCTTCTTCAATTCTTCTCTTGCCATCCTCTCTTCAGTTTTATTTTGCTTCGCGGTTCTAATTAATTTTTGAATCTCTAGCATTCCTTTTTTATGCTCCATGACCACTGATTCATACTCAATATTGAGGCTATTGGCTTTTTCATCGACCTTCTTGATCAATTTGTTCTTCTCAGAATCATCATTTTCGGCCGTAACTTTTTCCAATCTTTTCTTGGCTTCTTTAATTGATGGCGACAGTTCTCGTTCTCGCTCTTCACAAAACACATTGATTTCCATTTTTTGAGAATCTTCTTGATCTCTTAATTTGAAATCACTGATATCAGTTTTTTCCTTTTCTTTTTCAAGCTCCAGCTTTAATTTTTGATGCTCTTTTTCGAGTTGGGCCAGAAGATCTATCTTTGTGGGATCGACGTCTTCGGGTTTCTGATTCTCTTTATTTGCTTGTGTTTTTGACACATCAACAATAGATTTCTCGGCAATGGTGCTTTCCTTATTTGGCGCCATTTTGGTTGAATTGGATTATATGGTTATCTGGAAAAAAAAAGGGTTCGTTAGGAGACGCAAAGGGGAAATGGTGGGAAAAAATAAAAAGAAGCAAGCTTTCCTCTTTTACCCATTCTTTCAAAAATTGAAAATTCTGAGTGACAATAAATCCGATTGCATAAAAATGACAAAAATGGAAAAATATGAAAATTTTCGAAAACAGAAAAAAGTATAACCCAAGACATTTGAAGTATCGTTCATGATGACTGAAACAAATGCGCAAATGTTTGGAGACCTCCATGAAAACAGTCAGAAAGAGAAAAACACTGCAATTGTGAGAACATTACATATTGAATTTTTTTTTGAACGTAATGGGTCTTGCAACGAAAAGAGACCAATATGAGAGAGTGCGTCGATCGACGAGACGGAGGGGCCGAGAATCGTATTGATCGATTCAGATGAACAATGCGGACTGTGTGACGTGGGAAGGTATGAACTGACGGAATCATAGAGGAGAAGTGTGTCAATTAGTTCTGGAAACGGTAATCCTGAAAAAACGACATTGCAATCGTAGCGTCCTTCGGATTGTAAAATTGAGATGAGAAAGAGTTTGAATCGTTTTGTAGTTTTGCTTGACAACTAAGAACCGGAAAAATGGCAGTCATATCAAAGCATCCTTAACATTTAGAGCACTGCTTTAAGTACATCTATAGTCTATTTCAACATCTTGAAATATGGAAACATTGCCGATAGGATGCAATCTTGCAGCTGAAAAGTAATGATGGTACAAGCTCGCGAAAGCTCAATTTGCTGTATGAAATACGATAGTATTACATTTTTCCAGTTGAACTGATCGCAGATTAGATCCTGTATCAACAACAGTATCATCTCTTACAACAATGCACACGTGTTCCGGAAAGAATCCAGTTTGAACTTTTCTGCTACTCTCTCCCGACTTCATCAAGAAATAATGTTTCGAGCATTCCGAACTTCTCATCGTATTCTCAACTCTAAAAAGACGGCTACTAACTGCGTAAATTTAAAAAAAAACGCGTTTCAGTCACTCAACTTATTTCAATTCAGCCTTAAAGAATTCAATACGACTGCGATAATAAATCCTTCTGTGAATGCCACCAAATTTATACTCGATCAAATCCGAACCATTTTCCTTTTTTTTTTATCAGAATCACAAAAAAACTGCTAGTTTGTTTTCTCATCAATTAAACTCAAATTAACGATTTGCACTGAAATTACCGGTTTCATCCAGTCGTGAAAACAGAAAACGAGTTTCCACCCAATTAACAACCCCATTTCAAAAACTCTCTTTTTTGTTAAATTGATAACTAATAGCACAGAAAAAAAACAGCGAGAAAGTTTATTGAGCATAAGAAAGTATTGAAAAATGAATGAAGAGACATCGTAAGGTCGAGAAACACGAGAAACAAATAAAACGGAATGAGGCACTCCATAAAGCAGATTTGGATTATTTGAGGACGAAAGAAAGTTTAGAGCAGAAAGTTATTGAGAGAAACACCAAAAAAATAGAAGATGAGGCTAAAGAACGGAAGGAAAGTGAGACTCTAAGAGAATGGAGAAGAGCTGAGATTGAGAAAAAAGCGTAAAGAGTTTGAAGAATTTGAAGCAAAATTCCAAAAAGTTGTTGATGGAAATCAGAAGAGAGAAGCATTGGTTGAACGTTTGAAAGGGAAATTGGAAATTCAAAGAACTGGAATCGAAAAATTGAAGGAGAGAGACAAAAATAAAGAAATGGAAGTCAAATAAAAATTATATCATCAACGGAATCTTCGCCTCCTCCCTGGATCCGGATTTTCTTCGCAGCTCCACTCTCCATTGTTCCCTCGCTTTGTCTCTTCCTATTTTCTTCTTTGATTCCCGTAATGATTTTTTTATTTATTATTTTATTTTCAGAAATTTTCATTCGGAGATTTTGATTTCTTAATTGTTCTTTCCGGCATTCATTAATCAATTCCTTCGCTTCCATTTCTTTGCTTTTTACCTTCTCCTTCAATTTTTCGATTCCTTTTCTTTGAATTTCTAATTTTCCTTCTAAACGTTCAATTAGAACTTCTCTCTTCTCATTTCCTTCAACAATTTTCTGAAACTTCCCTTCTAATTCTTCAAATTCTTTACGCTTTTTCTCAATCTCAGCGCTCCTCCATTCTCTCAGAGCCTCACTTTCTTCCCTTTCTTTAGCCTCATCTTCTATTTCCTTGATGTCTCTTTCAATCGTTGCAAGCTCTAAACTTTCTTTTGTCCGCAAATATTCCATATCTGCCTTGTGCAGAACATCATTCCGTTCCATTTGTTTCTCGTTTTCGACTTGTTTCAATTGCTCATCACGAATATCCAATTTGAGATTTCGGTTTGCCTCTTGGAGCTCAGCAATTCTTTTCGAAATTTTCTGATCTTCTGTCAGATTTTCCTCTTGTTCCACCATTGGAGGAGCAACTCGCCTTGATGGAGGCGTCACTTGCTTTGGGGATCGTGAAGATTTCGAGCGTTTTTTGTTAAGAGAAGTCTGCTTTCTACGGGCCATTTTTAGATTTGGTCGATTCGGAGAGGGCGAGTTTCTGGAAGAATGAGCTTTGAAATTTGAATTAGAAGAAAAAGTCGAAAGATGCAGAAACGAAAACAAAACGTAGTTTTACAGGTAACTCATAGCCGAGCAAACGAGTTTTTTTTACTCGGAGGACAACACATAAAAAAACGAAGGAAGGCAATATGAGGGACACAAGGGCACCCTCATCGATTCCATTGCACACAAACCGTTTGGGTCTCACCACGAAAAAAGATGACGTCAGTACTTCTGAAAGGAATTTATTGATCCGTTCTTGAGGTTCCGACGCTTATGAGAATGCACAGCATTCTGAAATCGCGATGTGAAATGCAGCTGGCATCCGAAAAACAACACGCTTTTTTCATACAAATATACTTTTTTTCAGAAAAAAAAACGCTTGCTCATAGTCAGTTTCTGAACTTTAAATTAAAAGAAAATAAACAAGCAGTAAAATTGAACATTAGTGAAAAAAAGAAACAAAATTGAGTCAATGAAACTGAAATTAAAATCAAAAATTATTCACGCGTTTTCCAGTTCCTAATTTCTCAGATATCAATAACACATACGACCTTCATATTGCATCTGATTTGGGTAGTACATTTTTTGATTATAATCCATTAGAAACAACAGTTTTGCCCGAGTTACAGTTTCAAACAGTCCTCAATTCAACTAGAAAAATACTAGTCTGCTAGGTCACAGACCATCGATACACTAACTTTTATCAAAAACTTTATTCCTAATCATAATTTTTCCTGTTTTATGGGGCCCAATTTAGAATTGGTGTTATTCACATTTCGATTTTGCCACACTGTTTTGATAAACAACTCCAGATCCCAGTTTTATCAGTATAATATGAAAACTATAAGAAAAATATGAATGATACAAGCATTTTTTCCATTTGGTTTTCTCAAAAAGCCCGTTTCAGATTGCTTTCAGCTAATGGGCAATATTTGAACCAAATCGATTAGGCTTTATTATACAACAAAAAATTTTACAATCCTTATAATTTGGTCTCACTGTACAGTACACTCTATAATAATCATCAAAAATACTGTATATGCCATAAAATCAATAATATGCTCTGTGCGTTTATGACTATTAGATTCGACTTAGGAGCCATTTTCCACTTTTCTTGTGCATCTAAGCCAGAGCCGAATCTTCCGATGACTGAAGAAGAAATTAATAGATATCAGAATATTGGATGGTATGATAACGCCAAATCGGAACTTGTAAGTTTTTTGTTCATTACCTGTCCTTTTGGGATTGGAACTAATTTCAGATTCCGGATAAGTCTCAAACTCAAAACGGTAATGATGTGTACTCCCATTTGAGACACTCGACGAAACTGGAAAACGAGGAAGAAGAAGAAGATTCTGGAGATTATGAGGATTATGCTGAAGATTCTGATGAGTATGACGATGAAATTGAAGATGAACAAGAAGAAGATGAAGCTGAAGAAGACGATGACGTTCAGGATTCAGAAGAAGTCACGGAATCAGAAGACGTCACTCCAGAGGATGATTATGATGTGGACGACTATATAGAGAATGAAGAAGATAACATTTACGATGAAAGCTTTGAGGATTCTAGTATTTACGAGGATAATGATTCAGAAGGCGTAGATCGCCTCAAGCCATATTGGAGAAATTCAGACAACGTTAACAAGGATAATAATCATCAGAACCGTTTGATTGGTGGGAGAGCAACGAGAATTTTGAACATGAAGAAGACCAAAAGTATTTGGAGATATTTCCATTATTTAAGGAAGATGTTTCTTCAATTTTTCCGTTGAAATTTTCTTTTGTGTTTCTCATTTTTTATATATTTTTTATTTGTTACTTTTTGAGTTTATGATTCAAAAATTCATGATAACTTATTCTTGAACATTTTTTTCAGTCTACATAGCAATAGTGAACCAATCCGCAAAGAGGTGGACAATTTTAATTAAAAGCCCTCTTGTTTTCGTGAACAATCTGAAACGGTCAAGTTATTTTTTTCCCGGTTTCTTCTCGTTGCTATGATAAAACAGAGTTCCTGTAAAATAATTTTTCCAGGTTCTTGTGTAATGCAATCGATGCATCAAAGCTTTTGAAAGTTGGTGTAATTTATAGCGTTCTCTTTTAAAGATCATTAGTGCTTTCCATATTTTGCAGGTCTCCTACAGTATTGATACAGCCCCAAAAATACCTGCTTTATGAGTGAAGCATAAAAATCAAATTTCGTTCTGTGATTTTGGTAATCATACTGCTTCATGCTCAGCTATGAAACCAAACTTCGAGCTTAACTGACTTACTCCATCCTGAAATTTGGAGCATGCAAGTTTTCGTCTCTTATTTTTTCATGACCATGGAAGACCTATTAATAGTTTCGAAAACAAGTACAGTTTCATCAAGTTTTGCAAACAGTGGAACCTAATTGACTTGGTTTGCTCAGATGTTATTATTGATTTTTGCCATTTTGATTTCAGAGGGAAAATGAATGGCTTTTCAAAATTGTGTACCAACGAACAGAGTAGGAAAAACATGGAATCATTTCTATTGAAAAGTTATTTGAAACGGGAAACGGGAAAAAGTAATTTCATGCCTGTTATCGGATTATTATTTACTCTTCGCCGCTGTCAATCTCAAAAGAGTTTTGAAACGGAAAAAAAAATTTCACCAGATTAATGCAACTATAAAGTCTAAATTTAATTTTGTTCATTAAACTATTGTTACCGGTGGTTGCCACCGAAGGGAATTCATGTTTTTTGTTTCATTTTTCAAAAGTCTTCGTCTTGTTTCAATGAGGGGACACGTTTTGATTTTATGCTACTCTGGATGGACGAAGAAGATTTAGAGCCGATTCAAGTGACTTCCGGTCGTTGGGAAGAGTGGGACCTGAAAATTTTCGGTTTCACATAGATGATATTTTTTGATGGGCTCCGGGAGCCCTACTCATTTAAATTTGTGCTCACAATATCCGATGTTTCCAATAGTCTTGCATTTATTTGCGACATCTTTGTTGGAAAGGAACAGGAAAATTTACAGAAAGATTTTTGACAGGTAATGAACAAAGAGTTTTAAATATTTCAGTACTTTTACTTGTTGACTTATCCGTTTTGAATTCGATTAGTCTTGTTGTATTTGCTCTGTAAAGCTTGTTGGTACGATTTCGTCAAAACAAAACAGGAAAGGCTATTTCCGTGGAACATTGAGCGAAAGTTTTAATTCTTGTAAAATAAAATAAAAAAGTTGCACTGAATAGTCTAATACTGTCGATTTTTATGAAACCTCCAATCAGTAAGCGTTTTCCGATGATAACTCCTTCTTAACTTATTGTGAGTTGATCTTTTTATTGACAATGGAGCAAATTATACGGTTTCATCTATTCCTCAAAACAGGTTTTCAAAATTTTCATCATTAATTATTCAACAATTTTTATTACTTCTGCTTTGCACCCTTTCCTAACATTAAAAAAACACGACTAATTCGACAGAATTCGGATTAAAATTTGTAAATAGAGATTATAAAGGTTCATGTTTCTTGGAAGTCAGTTTCTGAACCCACGAGTTAAAAAATGGGAGAACGTGCTCAAAGCCCACCATTTTCACACAAGGCCCCAAAAAATTGTCCGCCAGATTCGACCAAAACTGGAAAATAAATACTGTTTTTTTTGTTCTTATTAACACGGTTTTCGTTTTAATACAATTGTCTTTTGTAAGATACGTACGTGCGTTGACGTCATAAAAGTTGTTTTTCCATAATTCGTCTACTTTATGGAACAATACTGCATAGTTTAAAATGAATGCTCAAATCGTGATTTCAGTTTCGTAAACTCTAATTACAGGAGTTCAAAACAGCAAAACTTTATTATATCCTTCTTCGATCCTTCATCCACCTATTGTCAGTGCCAAAAGGAAATGAACTAACATGTTTTGGTACTTTTTTGAAAATAACCATCCAAGAGAGGAAAGCAGTAGACCACAAAGAATTTGACGGACTTATAAAATGAATGAAACAGAACTTATCGGTTTTTAATCTCAATTTATTGATGGTACTTGGGATACGATGTTCGGTGAATTCATGAATGCTTTATAAACTTTTGATTTGAGGTATATAATGGAGCCAATTGATAGGTTCGTGGCCGAATAAAATTGTCAGCTTTTAAAAATTTATTCAAACTTCTTATTCAAAGTACACTAATTTGGGATATAATTTGAGATTGAAAGTGATTTTTTCTGATCCATTTTCTCCATAAGTTTGTACAACTCAGGACGGTCTACTACAGTGGAATTTTTTTGGCACCATTATGCTAACAAAAACTCCTTTTTCTCGATTGCAGGGATCGGCAATGTTTTAAGGATCGATTGTTCAGAACTTTATCGAAAGCTGGGGACAATGCCCAAACAATGATTCCAGCTACCAACTTGATAGTCAGAACGAACAAAAAATAGTCAGAACGATTTCGCTATTTTCTAGAAAATATTCACAGCTTGATCGGTTGCAATTACATTGCATTTTGATGTACAAAACAACATGAGACAAAAATGAAAAACCGTAATTTATTAGAAAATTTAAAATAGGGGGAAAATTAGAATTACAAAAAAAAAGATTATTGACGCTTCTTCTTGGAGTATTCAGCGGTCTGGTCATCGGAAGATCTCTTCTTCTCCTTCTCATTTCTATTCTCAATTTTATTAATAACTTCAAAATTTCTCGCACTTTGCTGGGCGAGTGTGTTGCTCAGACTTTCACCGTCATTTCTCAACTTTTTCAATGTTGCTTGCCAACACTCAACCACATTGCTCTTTTTCTTCAATTCGTCTCTTGCCAGCCTCTCCTCATTTTTATTTTGCTTCGCGTTTCTAGTTAATTTTTGAATCTCTAGAATTCCTTTTTTATGCGTTTGAAAGCATGGCCGCGTACAGGTTCACGGCCTAGGAATTTTGAAAAAAGCGCGCGCAAGGCGCATTTTTGTCGGACTCTAGGCCATCAACCTGTATAGCGTGCTTCTTTCAAACGCCCTTTTCACCCGTTTAGAGTGATTTTTGCGTGTAGTCGTAGTGAAAGAAAATGATCCTTTTTCACCCGTTTAAAGTGATTTTTGAGTGTAGTCGTAGTGAAAGAAAATGATCAGAATAAAAAACTGCATCAGAATTTGAAATAAAAAAAACCCGAGTTCAGTCCTCCTTTAAGAAGATAATAAAAGAAATACCGTACGTTACTTGTCAAAAAATTGACAGTTTCTCGACTCTTGTTTATTTTTCTCTACTTATGATTTTTCGCTTATGCGTATACTTTACTGCTTACCTGCTTCGCATCAAAATCCGTCAGTAACTTTTGATGATGATAGAGCCTATCGATAAGTGCTCGTAACCTTGGAGATCCAACAAGCTCCGCAGCCGGATTCACTGTTATCCTCCATTCCGGATTATTCTCTTCTGGATCTTTTTGAGGGACGGCCTAGAAATGATAAGATGATTATGAAGTTGTCGTGTTACCAGAATCACTTTTGAATTTAGTTCTATTTTGAGGTTATGCAACAGTTTTTAATGTTTCTAACAGCTATTACGATTTCAAAGTTTTGCGTTATTTTAGTTTTCTTGTTTGAAATTAACTGTGTAATCTGGTAATATTTTTTCTTGTCTCTTTCATTTGTAGGAACAGCAAGATTCAAGACTCAACAAATTCGAAACTATCAAATCCGTTTCGAAACTGAAGTTTATGTTAATTTTTTACACATCATTCAATTGAGATAGGTTGCTTGATGCCTTACCAACTTTTGATGTTTCACCGAGTTGTTCTAACGTTATTGAGAATTTTCCTGACATTAACTTAGCTTTCGTATTTCGAACAAAATATTCGCACAAAGTCTAGAATTTTAATTTTAACACTTATTGTACAATAGACTTCACTGTTTCTAGTGTCTCTCAAGTTAACATCTATGTTTCTGATAATCTATCAACCCTGCATTCCAAAACCAATTTTTATCTGTACTAGAAAAATTGATTCCATGTCATGGTGGAGTTTGACAAAGTAAAATTTCTAGAGCTTATGCCTAGTCCGAAACATAATTTTTATTGAAAAGTCTTCTTTTGAAATATGCCATTGTGATAGAGGTAAAGTAATTTCAGGACCATCTGACTTCTTATATCTACATTCTACTTGGAATTTTTGTCATCACCGCTTATGTACCAACTCGGCAGGATTTTTTTGAGCGCGAAATTGTTGGTGAGTTTGGACTTTATTCGGACTAGTAACAGGCGGCTAATTGATAGTTTTTTTTATGGAAATAAGGAAACAGTTTTCAAAATTGTTTGGCCCCTTGTATACGGAAAACTTTAAGATTTGAAAATAGGTGCCCAAAAAAAACAAAACTGAAGTGAGAAAATTGAATGTCGTTTTTTCAGTTTATTTTCAAACAAACATAAAACAGTTGATACAAGTCATAGCGCCATTTATTCGCTACAATACGTTTCAATTTTTTTCTTTGATAGACTCACAGTAAAGTGGATTTCTTCTGCTTCTGAAACTTCTTTTCTGTTTTGAGAGTTTGGAAATAACAGTAGGTCTTTTCTCCTGCCTCTTATCTATCTGTTCTTGTAGAAATCGAATGAAAACTAGACCTTTTTTTCTGGAATTAGCCTGTAGTGAAAAGAGTCTTCACTGCAGCATGAAAACAGCAAAAAACGAGTTCTGGAAAAAGATAGATGAATAAGTACACAAAATTCGTACAATTCATATGAAAAAATATGAAACTTAGAAAGAATTGGAATTTTGCATTCAGTCACGAAATTCATAAAACTTATGAGAATAATATAAAATGACTGTTTCAATACGTTCGTATTTTTTGATTAAAAATACAGAACTGATAAGATGAACACGCAAAATGAGAACCAGCAAAAAATACACATCGGAACCTTCTGCACATAAAAATAAGACAGTTTCATGCTCTCAGAATAAGTATACGAACTAACTCCAGTTCAATAGACAGTTCAATAGACCCCGATTTTTCAGGCTCCCGAGTTGGTCTTCTTCACATAATTTATTGTATTATCATCACTTTTGGCATTTGTCCAACAGTTCATTGGGTATTTTTACATGGTGGGTTCGATAGTGATCATGTTGTGGTATGTATTTTTTAACCTTTATTCGAATTTCATTTCAGTTTAAGTCACTTTTTTATGATGTTCGCATTACCGCACTTTGGACGACTAATATTATAAAAAAATTTTGCAGAAATGGTTCCCAAACGTCGTAGTTCTCTATTCGCTCATTGCCGCCGCTTTCATGTTCTATGTGACAATGGTTCCGGAGAGGTTGTGGCCAGGTAATTTAGAGGGGACTAGTTTTCAAAATACAGGCTTCTAGGTCAGTATTTCTTAACAAAATTGCGACCAAAATGCATCCAATCAACTAACATTCCTAAAACTTGTTACCTTAGTTCATAAAACCATCGAAACAGCTTTTCAAAAAATTCTTTAAAAGTTCAAAAATTGACTTTTTCGAGCACTTTTTATTTGATAACACCCATGAAACATGCAGTCACTCAGAGCCATTTTTTCAATTCCAGGAAAATTCAACGTCGTCGGTTGCTCTCATCAATGGTGGCACATTTTTATACTCGGAGCTATGATTTATTGGCAACAATCGGGAAATCAGTTACTCACTGAATATCGATCATTCTCTGATAGTTGTCATCGATTTATTCCCAATAATTTTTCGGGTGTTTCATCTTCTTCTTCTGCATCTTCTATGTCGAATTATAGTCGAACAGAAATGTAATTTGAATTAGTTTATTTATTGATTATTTGTGATCTCTTCATGGGGTTTATGTGCTCATTTTTCTTTCGAATTGTATGTAAAAGTTGCTTTACGAGGTTATTTTTGCTGTGGAATAGAACTTTTTCTCAAATTAAAAGGACTTCAACTAACTGAAACAGAGTTGAACAAATATAAAAGAGTGTTGGAACAGGAAAAGTTATAGGCTAATTTTGACAGTTATGGAACAAAAAATTTTGAATGTTTCAGTACTTTTACTTGCTGAATTATCCATTTTGAATTCGATGCGTTTTCTTTTTGTGCTTGTCCGGTAATGCTTGTTGGTACGAATTCGTCAATATAAACAGAAAATGGTTGAATATTGTGCGAAAATTTCAATTTTTGTAAAATAAAAAAAAAAGGTTGCACTGAATAGTCTAATGGCGTCCAAATAGTCTTCAAGTGTTATGATATTTCTAAAACGGTGTCAATCAGTGAGCGTTTTCCGATAATCTTAACTTTTCATGAGATAATTTTTTCATTGACGATGTTGTAAATTATAAGGTTTCATCTATTCCTGAAAACAGATTTCCAGAATTTTCACCATTAATTTTGATCAATCTTAATTACTTTTGCTTTGCACTCTTTTTTTTCAAAACATGATTAAAAAAATAATACTTGGTGGGATTCTGATTTGAAATGGATAAGCAGGAGCTGTGATAATGAAGATTCTTTTGGAAATCTTTTTCATAACAGACGAGCAAAGAATTGGGAAAAAAGTACCTAAAAACTCGAAATTTTTAAACCCGTCCAGGCAAAATTGTTCGCCGGATTTGGCCAAAACTGAAAATGAATACAGTTTCCTTTTTGTTTTTATTGACATGGTTTCCATATTAATACAATGACCCAGCGCCCATGAGTGCATTGGCCGCAAAAAGTTGTTTTTCGCAAAATTCGTCTACTTTATGATACAATGCTGCATACTTTTAAAAATTTAGATATGGTAACATCGTGATTTCAGTTTCGTAAACTCTATTTACAGGAGTTCAATGAGCAAAACTTTATTATATCCTTCTTCGATCCTTCATCCACCTATTGTCAGTACCAAAAGGGAATGAACTAAAATGTTTTGGTACTTTTTCCAAAATAACCATCCAAGAGAGGAAAGCAGTAGACCAGAAAGAGTTTGACAAACTCAAAAATTGAATGAAACAGAACATATCGGTTTTTTAATCTCAAGTTATATATGGTACTTGGAATACGATGTTCGGTGAACTCATGAATGCTTTATAAACTTTTGATTTGAGGTACATATATAATGGAGACAATTGATAGGCTCGTGGCCGAATAAAATTGTCAACTTTTAAAAATTTATTCAAACTTCTTATTCAAAGTACACTAATTTGGGATATAATTTGAGATTGAAAGTGATATTTTCTGATCCATTTTCTCCATAAGTTTGTAAAACTCAGTACGGTCTACTACAGTGGAATTTTTTTGGCACCATTATGCTAACAAAAACTCCTTTTTCTCGATTGCAGGGATCGGCAATGTTTTAAGGATCGATTGTTCAGAACTTTATCGAAAGCTGGGGACAATGCCCAAACAATGATTCCAGCTACCAACTTGATAGTCAGAACGAACAAAAAATAGTCAGAACGATTTCGCTATTTTCTAGAAAATATTCACAGCTTGATCGGTTGCAATTACATTGCATTTTGATGTACAAAACAACCTGAGACAAAAATGAAAAACCGTAATTTATTAGAAAATTTAAAATAGGGGGAAAATTAAAATTACAAAAAAAAGCTTAAAGACGCATCTTCTTGGAGGAATTCGGATATTGATCATCTGAAGATCTCTTCTTCTCCTTCTCATTTCTATTCTCAATTTTATTAATAACTTCAAAATTTCTCGCACTTTGCTGGGCGAGTGTGTTGCTTAAACTCTCACCGTCATTTCTCAACTTTTTCAATGTGGCTTGCCAACATTCCACGATATTGCTCTTTTTCTTCAATTCGTCTCTTGTCAGCCTCTCTTCCATTTTATTTTGCTTCGCGGTTCTAATTAATTTTTGAATTTCTAGCATTCCTTTTTTATGCTCCATCACCGCCGCCTCATATTCAATATTCAATTTACCCGCCTTCTCATCTGTTTTCTTTATTAATTTGTTCTTCTCAGAATCATCATTTTCGGCCATCACTTTTTCCAATCTTTTCTTGGCTTCATTAATCGAAGGCTCCAGCTCTCGTTGTCTTTCTTCACAAAGCATATTGATCTCCATTTTTTGAGAATCTTCTTGATCTCTTAACTTGAAATCGCTCATATCAGATCTTTCCTTTTCTCCCCCAAGTTCCAACTTCAGCTTTTGGTGCTCCATTTCAAGTTGGGCCAGAAGTTCGATCTTTGTCTGATCGACGTCTTCGGGTTTCTGATTCTCCTTATTTTCTTGTGTTTTTGAAACATCAACAACTTTTTCCTCGGCGACATTGTTGTTCTTATTTGGAGCCATTCTGATTTGATTTGGATGATAGGGTATTCTGGAAAAAGGGTTAGTTAGGAGACGCAAGTGGGAAATGGTGGAAAAAAATAAAAAGAAGCAAGCTTTCCTCTTTTACCCATTCTTTCAAAAATTGAGAATTCTGAGTAACAATAAATCCGATTGAATAAAAATGACGAAATTGGAAAAATATAAAACTTTTTGAAAACAGAAAGAGTGTTGCACAAGACATTGTTATGTTAAAGATATTTTTAATGCCGATTCGAACAATCGAATCCCATAAAGGTTCAAATACCTTCATGAGAACAGCCTGAATGAGAAAAATACTACAATTGCAAGCGCATTTATTGATTTTTCTGAAACATCGCAATGGGTCTCGCAACGAAAAGATACCAGCGTGAGAGAGTACGTCGTTCGTCGAGAGGGAGGGGACCGAAAATTATATTGATCGATTCAGATGAACAATGCGGACTGTGTGGCGTGGGAAACTAAGAACAGAATGAGCTATACACATTGATCCATAGATTAAGGGGAACTGTTTCAAATAGTTCTGAAAACGGTAAGTCAGAAAACGACATTGCTGTCAACCTCCCTCGAACCTCAGAAATGATATGAAAAATAATTTGAAGTATAATATAGTTTTTTTTCATTGGCTATACTTACATCAACTCACTAGCCAGATTTCAATGCTTGAATCATTTTATCTGCAACAAAGCATTGATGCTATTTTGGTTTTCGCGCAAATGGATTGAACCAATGGTTTGCGTTGAATTTGGCAGTTTCATCCAGTTGTCAAAACAGAAATTAATTTTGAAAATGACTTTCTCATATTTGAACGTAGTCGAACATGAAACAACCATAATATAAATGATTATCTTGTTGTCTTGATGTTGTCAATGAATTCACTGAACCGAGCATATGGGGGGTCCTACTCTTCTTGTAGTACGACCACGTTCTGCTATTAAAATCGGATTAAGCATGATGAATTTGAAAGAATTCAGAGATCACAGTAGAAGCAGATGTGACAAATAATACTGATTTAGGATATGCGACGTTCACAAAGTTTATGTTTCGTTAAGTTCATTTCGTTACTATAATGACCATCTCAGTGATTTCAGCATGTCAGCTAGAAAAAATCAAAGGTCAGCGGCTGGAATCCTCAGAAATTAGGCTTAGGCTATAATTAGGATCAAGTTCATTCTTGCTCAAAACAAAACAAAATCATTTTGTATTCTCATTCTATCAGGATCACAGGACATTGCTAGTTTGTTTGCCACGCAAGCGGGTTTAACCAATGATTTGCGTTGAATTTGCCGGTTTCATCCAGCTATCAAAACAGGAAACGAATTTCAATTATATTATCGCATGGATGGATATTGGAAAAAAATCACATTTGAAGAACTCTCTTTTTGTTTAATTGATATCTGATAGTACAAGAAATTCAGCTAGAAAGTTTATTGAGCATAAGAAAATACTGCGAAATGAATGAAGAGACATCGTAAGGTCGAGAAACACGAGAAACAAATGAAACGAAATGATGTTCTTCATAAAGCAGATAAGGATTACTTGGGGACCAAAGAAAATTTAGAGCTAGCAACGATTGAGAGAACAATCAAGGAAACAGAAACGGAGACGTAAAGAATTTGAAGAGTTTGAAGCAAAATTCCAAAAATTGGTTGATGGAAATGAAATGAGAGAACTTCTCATTGAACATTTAGGAGGAAAATTGGAGATTCAAAGAAAGGGAATTGAAAAAATGAAGGAGAAAGTAAAAAATGAAGAAATGGAAGTCAAATAAAAATGATATCATCGTCTTCGGCTTCTCCCTGAATCCCCGAACGGGGGTTCTTCGCAGCTCCGCTTTCCATGGTTTCAGGGCTTCGTCTCTTCCTGTTCTCTCCTTTAATTCCAGTAATGATTTTTGTATTCATTATCTTATTTTCAGAGATTTTCATTCGGAGATTTTGATTTTTTATTTGCTCCTTTCGGCATTCATTAATCAATTCCTTCACTCCCATTTCTTTGCTTTTTACCTTCTCCTTCAATTTTTCAATTCCAGTCCTCTGAATTTCCAGTTTTCCTACTAAGCGTTCAATCAATGCTTCTCTCTTCTCATTTCCATCGACAACTTTTTTGAACTTTTCTTCGAATTCTTCAAATTCTTTACGCTTTTTTTCAATCTCAGCGCTCCTCCATTCTCTTAAAGTCTCACTTTCATTCCGTTCTCTAGCCTCATTTTCAATTTCCTCGATTTCTTCCTCAATCGATTTTAGCTCTAAACTATCTTTATTCCGCAAATAATCCATATCTGCTTTATGGAGTGCCTCATTCCGATTCATTTGTTTCTCGTTTTCGACTTGTTTCAATTTCTCATCCCGAATATCCAATTTCAGATTTCGGTTTGCCTCTTGAAGCTCAGCGATTCTTTTTGAAATTATCTGATCTTCTGTCAGATTTTCTTCTTCTTGTTCTACTACTGGAGGCGTCACTTTTTTTGAAGATGGAGGAGATCTGGAGGCTTTTTTGGAGGCTTTTTTGGAAAGAGAAGAATTATTCTTTCTACGGGCCATTTTTTGAATCGATCGATTTGGAAAAGGTGAGTTTCTGAAAGAATATACTTTGAAGTTGGACAATTTGAAGGAAATATAGAAATAGGAGGTAAAACTGTTCAGCCCCAATGCAAGACTTTATAATTAGGATCTGAAACGGAGAGATAGAGAGAGGGAAACTGGAAAAAACAGAAACACAATGAAGAATAGCCACACAATCCGACCTTCACGATTTCATTGATTCGATTGCACACAGACCGTTTGGGTCTCACCACGAAAAAATGATGACGCTAGCCTGCAGCACACTAATGGGAATGTATTGATCCGTTCTTGAGGTTTTGGCCTTCAATGGGAATACATAGCATTCTAAAATCGCAATGTGAAGTGCAATTGGCATACGGAAACAATACGTTTTTTTTCATACGGATGTACTTTTTTCAGAATTAACGCGGCAAAGAAAGCGAACCAATTGAAAAAAAATCGAAAGAGAAATTAAACTGGGTTTTTGAAACTGAAATTAAAATCAAAAATTATTCCCGCGTTTTCCAGTTGCAAAGATCTACAAAACATAAGACCTTCATATTGCATCTGACTTGTGGTAATACATTTCTTGATTACAATCCATAAGAAACATTTTTTTTCACAGAGCCAATTTCAGAATTGATGTTATTCACGTTTTTATTTTCATAGGTTTTTTCTCGATAAACAACACCAAATCACGTTTCCTTCACTGTCATATACAAACGATAAGAAAAATATTCAATGCTTTAGCTTCTTCTACCACTTTTCTTTCTGAATGACACATCAAGCTATCCTCCGTTTCAGATTCACTTCAATTGCTGAGTAGTTTGTAAATTTCTGTTAAGAGTTTGGTTTGTCATCATCATACCAAGAACGGATTTTTTTACAACCCTTTCTATTTTATCTCGCTGTATAGTAAGTATACTCCAGAATAATCATCAAAAACACTGTATATGCCATAAAATCAATAATATACTCTGTGCATTTATGACTATTAGATTTGACCTAGATAAAACTAGTCTCCGCCCCTTCAATAAGACCCTAAATTGTCATCATAACGCAATATATCTGCTCAACCTGCACAATCATTTTCATTAAAAATGCGTTTTACTCTCAATGTTTTCTTGTTTCTTGGAGCTATTTTCCACTTTTCTTGTGCATCCAAGCCAGAGCCAAATCCTTCAATAACAGAAGAAGAAGTCAATAAATATCAGAATATTGGATGGTACGACGACGCCAAATCGGAACTTATTTTTTTTTCTTTTTTCTCTAAACCGAATTGAAACTTGAACTATTTTCAGATTCCGGATAAGTCTTCAACTCAAAATGGTAATAATGTGTACTCTCAATTGAGACATTCGACAAAACTGGAAAATGAGGAGGAAGAAGATTCTGGAGATTATGAGGACTATGCTGAAGATTCTGATGAGTATGACGATGCAATTGAAGAAGAACATCAAAAAGAAGAAGAAGCTGAGGAAGACGAGGAAGATCAAGATTCAAAAGATGTCACGGAATCAGAAGACACCCCTACAGAGGATGACTACGATGTGAACGACTACATTGAGGATTTAGAAGATGATATTTATGACGAGAACTTTGAGGATTCTGATATTTACGAGGATAATGATTCAGAAGGCGTAGATCCCCTCAAGCCATATTGGAGAAGTTCAGACGACGTTAACAAGGACAAGTATCATCAAAGACGTTTGATTGGTGGAAGAGCTGCGAGAATTACGAATACAAAAAAACTCAAAGTATTCGGAGATATTTCCATCATTTAAAGAAGATGTTCCTTCAATTTTTCAGATAACTTTTTTTGTGTTTCTCATTTTTAATAGCTTTCTTTCTTTTTACTTTTTTAAGTTGTGACCCGTGAAATCTCATGATAAACTTATTTTTCAACAACGTTTTTAGTCTATCAGTGGTGAACCAATCAGAGGTATGATTTCGTATTCAAGCCGAATTCTTGCAGTAATTCCAAAAAATGAAATAGAAAAGTATCAGAGCTTATCAAAAGAGTAGTGAATAGTAAGTAATAAAGCTTTCCTGTCTTTCTGGACAGTCTGAAACGTACAATTTACGAGTAATTTTTTTTTCCTGATTCTACTAGTTGTTATGATAAAACGTAGTCATTGTAAAGTCATTCCCGAAATCTGCTACCAATTCTCAGAACTCTGCGATTTCGGAAAGCACTTCTGTAGTGGTTGATTCTCTTGTCTGGTGCAACCGAAACATCAAAGCTTTTTTAAAGGGGTTTTGATTAACAGAGTTTCCCTTCAACTTAAAAAAAGAGCATTAATGCATTCCATTTTTTCAGCTCTCCTTTGTGATAACATTGATACCGTATCAGCAAGGTTGGAAATGTTCTGGAATCTGACCGTTTTATCACTTTCATTCCTTTGGACTTAACAGCAATAAACTTTTGTTAATCATACTGTATCCTAAACAGCAAAATCAATTCTGCCAAGTTCTTCGTCGCAGTAGGCTCTGAAACCCAACTCCGAGCTTAGCAGACTCACTGCATTCTGAAATTCGGAACATGCAAATTTTTGTTTCATATTTTCCCATGGCTAGGAAATACCCATTAACAGTTTTACAAACAAGTACAGTTTCATCAAATTTTGAAAACAGTGAAATCTGATTGATTTTGTTTGTTCGGGCGTAATCTCGGTTTCTGCCATTTCGATTTTCAGAGGGAAAATGAATGGCTTTTCAAAATTGCGGACCGACGAAGTTGTAAAGTTATTTGAAACAAAAAGCTCCATTTATTCAAAACCTGTAATTTCCTGCATTCTTCACCATACCATTACTTTTTCTTCGCAGTTGTTGATCTCGAAAGAGTTATAAAACCAAAAAAATTGTTTTTTTTTTTGCGTAAAAAAACATTTCTGTTGGTTTTGACTCAGATGAATTCTTTCGGCAAACTAACGTTGCACCAGAGTCTCCCCTTTTTCAAAAATGTTATGTAACAGTATTTTCTTAATTCCATCTATCATTTTCTCTCATATTAAAATAGTTTAATCGTTATTTCATAGAAAATATACTTTATTTTTCAAAACCAAAGAAAAAGTAAATATAAAATAGATCATAATTTGTTCGAAATCTCCAATTTATTATTAACATTTTGTTCATTAAACTATCTTTACCGGTGGTTGCCACCGAAGTGAATTCATGTTTTTTGTTTCATTTTTCAGAAGTATTCGTCTTGTTTCAATGAGGGGACACGTCTTGGTTTTATGGTACTCTGGGTGGAGCCAGAAGGATTAGAGCCGATTCAGATGACTTCCAGCAGTTGGAAATGGTGGAACCTGAAAATTTCCAGTTTTATATAGATGATATTTTTGATGGGCGCTGGAAGTTGTATTAATTTTAGAGAAAGTCTACTCACATTAGCCAAAGTTTCCAATAATCTTGCTGACTTATTAGCAACATCTTTATTCGAATGATTCATCAGATGCCTGGCTTGAGCTTCCAGTTCTTCCCTCCCTTTTGGACCATACATAGAAAAGTACAAGGTATGAGATGGATTATGGAATGGGTCCTGAAACGAAAAATTATATTTTTTTTTATTTCAAAAAAAGAAACTCACCAAATTATGTTCTGCTATCCTATCATAGGTCAAATTCAAAGCGTCCACTGCAGAAGTTGTGCACAGAATCCATGTCACTGCCCTTATCAAAACCTCCTCCCGGTCCGTATCGAGAATCCTAAGTAGTCCAGACACTGATTTATTTCCCAATAGATACGGAACCATATCCGGACAACAAGAGAGATTTACAAGTAGTCTTAACGCATTCAAGTTGACTTCTCCTCGAACCCATAACCTGTTAAGACAATGTGGGATAACAGGAACGAATTTTGGGATTTGGTCCTTTCGAATATTGATGGAGAGGTTGGTTAAGGCCTGCATGGCTACCACAACTTCCATTTCGTCTTCGGAGTTTAGACGGGAGACAATGTGATTGAGGGCAAGTTTCATGACGTCCTGAAAAATATGGGATAGAGGGTAAAATCAGAATTTAGATCAAAATTGCAATCTAAGTTAAATAGGCTAATTAGGTGTATGCACCCCCTAAAACCGATTTACTTATATTCCAGCTTCAGAACTATGAAAAATACAGTTTCCGAACTTCGCTGATAATCTGTGCCCTTTACGGTTGGCTAATAATGCTGAATTCGTTTTTTTGAAATAGTCTCTTTTTTGAAACTTTTCAAGCCTAAAAAAATGCTGTTTTTGAGTCGTTTTAAATATTTTAAATTTTGTTTCACATTATTGGGTCTCTCGAAGATATAGAAATCAGTTGGATAGTCACTAACTTTCAAAAAAAACCGAGTCAATCTTAATGGTCGGGTGTTCCAGAACACAAGGTCCAAAAAATTGTCGGAGGTAGCGGAGTGTTATCTTATCGACTGAATGTGTAAATTAAGTAGCTATCTGGACACCTCGAAACCGAAGTTGTTATATTCTTGCTTCAGAACTACGCTAGAATCTGGTTTTGAATCCTGCTAATAATTAGTGTAAAACGAAGTGGGCTGAACACGCTACATTCATTTCTCAAAGCCAGTCTTTTAGTTTTCGTCTCTTTTCGGGGTCTACGAGAACTTCTATGAACTGGAAATGGAATAAATTTCAAATGCAGTATTCATACAGTTTGCCAATTCGTAAGATTATGCCCTTGTTAGCTATGTTTTTTGTTACTATCTAATTAGCCAAATATATTATTTTGTTAAGCTCACTCCTACCCACCATATTATCCGTCGACACCGCCATATTAGCAATACACTGTAACAGTATTACTCTTGTAGATCTTGGCCAATGTTTTGAATCGGGTAACATTTCAACAACTCGATTTGTTAAACGAAATTCTCTCATTAGCAATTGATTCGATGGATAGGCTGTGGCATTTGAAAGAACGGTTAGGAGAGGTAGAAGGAGCTCAGCAGTTGGATCCATGCATTGAAGAGCTGATAGGATCTGCAAGATTCAATAAGATGCGAATGAGAAATCGCAGTTTTCGGAATGTAAGATAGGGGATTGGAATAGATGACTAAATGGTGAGATTGTTTCATCCAATTTGAAAAAAATCTGATAAGAAAACACTTAAGGATACAAAGAACCTTAAATTACCTGCTTGAAAATTTACAGTTGCTCAAATCTTGTTAACTTCGCTCCCTCACGGCTTTGTATTTAAGCTTCTATTTGTGTATGCTTACCTGCTTCGCATCAAAATCCGTCAGCAACTTTTGATGATGGTAGAGCCTATCGATAAGTGCTCGTAACCTTGGAGATCCAACAAGCTCCGCAGCCGGATTCACAGTTATCCTCCATTCCGGATTGTTCTCTTCTGGATCTTTTTGAGGTACTGCCTGTGAATGATAAGATGATTATGAAGTTGTCGTGTTACCAGAATCACTTTTGAATGTAGTTCTATTTTGAGTTCATGCAACAGTTTTTCAATGTTTCTAGCAGTTATTATGATTTCAAAGTTTTGCGTTTTCAAACTAGTTCTTGAAATTTTTCTTTTTAGACAAATTCGACTAGAGTTTCGTGGCTCAGATTTGCAATATGGCAATATTTTTTCTTCAGTTTATTTTAGTTGTGGAAGCAGTAAGATTCGACCAATTAAAAACTCAACGAATTCAAAATTATCAAAACCGTTTCGAAACCGTTCCGAAACAGAAATTTATGTTCATTTTCTTTCACATCATGCAATTGACATTGAGACTCTTGATGTCCTACCAACTTTTGATGTTTCACCGAGTTGTTCTAACTTTATTGTGATTTTTCCTGACATTAATTTTTTTCTGGTCTCCTGGCAGTTGTATTTCAATCGAAAAAATCATACTGTCAAATTAATATTAGTTGTGCAAGGAATTCAAATGTTTCTTTTCGCGGGTGGTCCGCCCACTTTCACTTTGCACTGCGAAAAATCAAAAATAACTTGGAGATCAAAAAAGGCGGACCGCCCGCGAAAATAAAAATTTGAATTCCTTGCACAACTATTATTAATTTGACAATAGAAAGCCTGCCTACCTTAAAAAGCCTACTTTACTTCAAAAACTTATTGTTCAATATACTTCGGTTGTTATTGGTAAATTTCAAGTTAACATACTACGTTTCTATTGGTTCTTCTGGGCTTACTTGTTCTTATTACCACAACCTATATTCGATTTCCATTCGTAAATGTACGAATGTCTAACTTCCGTTAGTTCAGTTTTCTCTAAAGAAGTGTGCTGAAAAGATTTCTCAGTTTCTTTTATTTATTGAATTCAGTTCGAATTTTTTCACTCGGTATTTGCGCTATGACTAGATTTCATTCTTTCAATCCTGCATCCTAAAACCAATTTTTGTTTGTAATAGAAAAATTGATTTCATGTAATATGTAGATGAGTCCGGCAAACTGAAAATTCAAAAGATTTGAAACTTTAAAAATTTCTTGTAACTGGAATCTATATTCAATTTCTTTCACATCATTCAATTGAAACAGGTCTCTTGATGCCCTACCAACTTTTGATGTTTTACAGAACGGATCTAAGAGCATTCCGCGCTTTCCGCACATTAGTTCCAGCTATTTGCCTTCAAAAAATAGTAGAAAGCATTTTTCTTTGAAGTATCATTTCCAAAAGTCTTTACTGTTTCAAGAGGATTTCAATTTCACCTTCTAAGGTTTTATTTTTAGTTTTATTTCTGGATCGGATTGTTCTTATACCGTGGCGTTTATTTAATTTCGAATTCGAAATGGCCGAAATGCTAACTTCCTTGATTTGAAAAAAGACACAAATGTTTCTTCAGTGTTTCAGAAAGTTTCCAAATTTCTGGCCTGTACCGACCAGCTTGCTTATTGCATTGAGATCATAACTATCCGATTCAGATAAAATTTCGCTAGAACACAAGTAAAACTCATGATAGAGTTCAAAACCCCTCGAGACTGTCCTTCCATTTCCCCGTATTTTTCTGTTTCTCATAATTTCCAAGTTTTCTTCTCTAATGCATAAAGTTAATATCTTCATTCTCGAACCCGGAGGCTATATCCAATTCCCACGACCCCCTTCCATTCCATCTTTATCCAGAATCTTCCATCCATTTGAGGTACTCTCTCAAAAGAGGAAAATGAAAATGATTTGGAAAGAAGAAGAGAACCAAAAGAAAAAGGAGTACGAAAAGGAAATGAATGTTTTGAGTGTTGGCATCGGATGAGATTGCCTGGTATTTTTCAATTTTCCCCAGAGAGAGAAAATAGGAAAAGTGGGCGATGAAATTGGGTGTCTGTGTCCTTTTTCTTCTTCTTCTTCCACAAAAGCGAAAATTAAAAGATGGATCTCAAAAAAAAGAGATACGAAATTGGAGGAATGAAATGAAATGGGAATAGATAAAAAAAGAGAGTTTATGATCAAAAAGATTTTGGTAGTTTTATGAGAGGAGCACCTGAGCTTAAAAGAATGGGGAAGTGAGTTTTATGGGATTTTCGAGAAGTACTGTAGCGCCAATTCAGAATTTCAAAACTGTGGAACACGTTCGATCGAACCACAGAGAATATTTGGGAAAATATGAAATAATTGAAACATAAAAACAGCAGAAACACCCAGGTTCAATTCTCGTTTTTTTGTGGAAGTTCCTAGTTCTTATTCCACGTTATTGGTGAGTATCTTTACGGTACTTTTGGAGCATTAAGCGGAGAAAGTTAATAAAAGGTTCAAACAAAATTTGGGCATATCAACTACTGCTGGACATAACCAGATTGAGTTTTTTCTATCCAATTCACGAAATAAGGCTAAAATAAAACCGTAATTTTCTGGATAAATAGAAAAAAAATGAATTAGAAGTAACCTACAGAACATGTCAATTTGAAAATATTTTGTTATTTTAACAAAATGAAACTGTGTTTCACCTAATCAATATTGAGCTGATCAAAATTGAACATTATTTTTTTCATTATCCGTGACTTATTTAATCCTGACTCATTCTCAGACGAAGCCCTAGATATCTTGTAATACTAAGTGTAAACTTCTAATTGTTAGCCGTTTCACCCAGATCTTTTCCTTATTCTGAAAAAATTGCTCTAATAAGTACCAATTTTTAATATATCTGCCTCCTTTCTCTTTAAATACAATAGGTATTTTGACGTGAGTATAAATTACCGTAATCCAAGAAATGTAGAAAATTTTGTCCCGAGAAAATGTCCCAAAAATGTGTCCCACGAAATGTTTGTGAAACTTTTACCGATCATATCTCGGCTCATAATGGAGCTTTTTAGGTCGTCTTTTTTTCAAAAGATGGGCATTCTTTACAATATTGAAGGTGTGAATTGGCTATTTTACCTGGGACATACAACAAGACTTACTAGCTTTTACGGACGAGAGGTCCGGAAAAGCTAGTCTTGAAACACTCACCTGAAATCTTCCAAGCCTTGGGCTAGCAATTTCCACGACGAATCCCGAGTTCTGCTGG
Organism: Caenorhabditis doughertyi; assembly: GCA_963572265.1. Taxonomy (NCBI): domain Eukaryota; kingdom Metazoa; phylum Nematoda; class Chromadorea; order Rhabditida; family Rhabditidae; genus Caenorhabditis; species Caenorhabditis doughertyi. The sequence goes on along the minus strand of OY751556.1, from coordinate 20,464,058 downwards.
CCCATATGTGTGTTTGTGAGGGATAATAACTGGAAATCATTAAGGCTTGTGATCGAAGTGCAACGATAATAATCAGAAAAAGAAAGATCAGAAAAACCGAAAACATTTTTGGCAATGTTTCAGATAATTGAGATATATGTAGATGGAAATAGGTTCACTATTAACACGACAGTTACGTTATTTACGAACTACTGAAGGTTATTTCATAGCCAAAATCATTGCGACAGTCTGTGATAGACATTTTTTCTTTTTTTTATTTCCGTTTTAAAACTGAAACAAAGTGTCATATTTTTTCATTCGTCAATATCCTTGACATTGGAAAATCAAAATTTTATCAACAACTCAATGTCAAACAAAGTTTTCAAAACAGAACGTCGAATAAAAGGTTCACAAAACTTTCGGGAAAACGAACCAATACATCAGCTCAAGTCTAGTATATATGAAGTGATAATGAAACACAGGAAAATTCGGCAATTCGGTAATTTTTTGTAGACTCAGTAGGAAAAAATAGTTGAAAATAATAATCCTCAGTCTATTAGAAGTTGAAAAAAGATCATAGTAACATTTCGGTTACGAAACATTGAAGAATTGGAAGCCATCCGAACTTTTTCGCATTATATGCGCTATAACAAGTATAGTAAAACACCCGAACTTGGTGTCTTCAGCAAAATTTATCTTGGATTGGCAAGCTATAGAAAATGGTCTGTTTTTTGATCATTTTTTGCTTTTCGTTTTTCTCCGTGGCGGTACGGGTGATACTGGTTTTCATTATGTTTTTATAACAATGAGTAACCGTTCTCACTTACAAAAAACTCCATCTTCGATTCAGCTGATTCAAGACGAAAATTAGCCGTTCGGCATATTCACTGAAATATGGCTTACGGCCGCCTTCAGTAAAGTAATTCCAGCGGCTATTGCTCAGAAACCAGTTTATTAACAGTTATATTGTCAAAGTAAAAAAGTTGCGACGCGTGAACCTCACAAAGCTGTGAAAAAATCTCTCAAATAAGCTCCACCTTTTTTTGCAAGAGTGCCGCGCACTTTTCAGATTTACTGAGTACAATGGATTCCTTGCGCCAGTCTCGAATTAACTAAATGAAAAGTTGAGTATTTGATTAAAAAAGCAATAAAATATCCCTAACATCATATATTCCCGTCAATTTCTCTTTAAAAAGGTTAGAAAACGGCGTAAGCTAACCAGTGTAAAAGTGCGCCGCACTCTTGCAAAAAAAGGTGGAGTTTATTCGAGAGATTTTTTCACAGCTTTGTGAGGTTCACGCGTCGCAACTTTTTTACTTTGACAATAGTGTCTGACTGAATTGTTTTTACCCAGTTCAAAAACGTGAAAAAAGAACTGAAATGATTTTTCGCTGCTCAGTACAAATAATTTTCAGTTGATTTACGAATATCTTATGAATAGGACATTATAAAAATGGAGCAACATGTTCAATTGAGCTCTGGTATTTATTTTCGGTATATGGGACCTTCCAACAATGCCACATAAATCTGCTGAAAGTTTTACATGATCCATCTCAGAGCACTAGGCCCTCAAAAATTGGTCCAAAAAATTTCCATTTTTCAAACAATCGTGTTTTTCACACCCAATTTTTAACTTTTTTTTCTAGTCAAACTAGGTAATTAGTGTCACACTTATGGTCGTTTTAATGCTTTTTAGTTTACTAAAAAATATTTAGTTTCAGCTGAGATATTACCCTTGCAAGACACCTTGAAAAAAACGACATTACTTATCGAACGACCTAATATTTTCTCTCGAAAAGTTTGAGTCATCAGAATCATTTTAATAATTCAGACAAGTACAATAATACGGTTCGGAAACTGGATAAAGCCCGGAATTTTTTCAGAGAATTCCATCGAAATGTTGAGAATAAACATTCTGTTTCAGGAAGGGCTTAGACAAACATGGAATATATAGTTTTTATTATAAGGTGTTAGTATAATAAACTTATCAAAGCTGTATAGAAGAAAATAACCGCACACATCTAAGCTTTATACTCATTTCATTTTTCCGAAAGGTTTCGAAACAGGAAAAATTCAAAAACAAAATTGGTCGAAATCTGTTGGAAAAGTCTAGATAAATTGGATAATCCCTTGTCATAAGAGTACACACTACTTCTTCTGGCGGAGCCGAGCATTCAAAAAGTACGGAAGCTGAAAAAAAAACAAAGCGTTCCAGAATATCTTCATCAAAACTGAAGGGAAAATTACTAAATTAATTTCATAATTATATGAAAACTTTTCCGAGAAAAATTGCCGTTCCGAGTTTTAATTAAGTTTTCGAACGTTTCAGCAATTTTAATTTTAAGTCCACCGAAGATTCAAAAAAAAACTACTGGCTATAAGTCTTCCTCGAAAAAAAAGTTAACTCAGCAAAGCAAAAAAAAAAGTGAAAAGAAAAGGAAAGAAAAGGAGTTCGACTTCCCCCTTCCAACACAAAAAAAGAGAACAAAATCGACTTCTTTTTTCTCTTTTTTTGCTCAAATAAATTCCAAATTCAAGGCTTTCTTTCGAAAGAAAGGGAGGGACCTTCAACTACAAACTGCTCCGCCACTACCACCACCAAATGCACACATAGACTCCCTCCCAGACGACGTCAGATGGAGAGAAAAGGGGGTAAAATGAAAAGAGGGAGAGGAAAAAGGAAAAGAGAAAGAGGGTCTGAATCGATGAGGGAGAGCTGTTGCCCCCTCTTTTACTCCTTGAAAGAAGAAGAAGAAGAAGAAACAGAGACAATTTTGGGATGAAAAAGATAGAGAAGACGCGCGGAGGAGAAAATGGTGTTGACATGCAATCTTATGTGCGAGGAGAGAGGGATAGAAAGAGCAGAGGGTGCTGATTGATAGAAAACGGAAGACGAAGAGACGGAGAAGTCGTTCGCCGCGAAGGAAGGCACCGATGGAAAAAAGAATGTTATTGATGTGACAGCTTTTATGTATGTGCATAATTATTAGAGGCTCTTCTTGGAGAAAATGGCGAAAAAAGTGTTTGGATGTGTGGAGGTGTGTTTGAATAGTTGCATGTCGTTAAGAAACACAAAACTCAAGGCAAAGAAGAGAATTTATTTTACTGAAAATTTGAATTATGAACTTTCATGTCAGCTTTGATTCTGGCGTAGGTATAGTTGGACAGCAGTAATTTTCTAATTAGAAAAGGGGGTGTTCCAAAAAGTCTACGTTCAATTTCCAAGGCTTTCTACCGTATTCACATTGATTTTTTTTGTAGAGACGAGGAGGAGGTCGCCATGGAATACTTTTTAAACATAAGGCTTATTTCAGTAGCAATCTGAAACTGAGCCTCGGATGCTTTTTTTAACCGCGAGACATAATTATTAGGGCTCTTCCTTTAGGGCTCAAACGAGAAAAAAAGTGTGGATGCGTGTAGGTGTGTTTTAATAGTTGTATGTCAAAAGACCAATCTTCGTGGATCAAAAGGAACATTTTTCACAGTTTTACGGAAACTGAAAAAAAATTTCATGTTACAAAGAGTCTATATTGTATCTTCAAGTACCGGTTTTATGATTCCGTACTGATAATCTTAAGAAAAAATCGAATTTAAAAATTTGCTATCTTGCTCTTCAAAATAGTACAGTTTTCATGCAGATAAAAATGAAAAATGAAGTGTATCAAACTTTTGAAATCTTCCTAAACAGAAAGCATGAATTTTACAAATATTTCGAAGCAGAGATTCGGATGTTTTTTATAATTATGTCTTGGGCAAGATTCTGTTCTTGTTCTGGTCAGCTTCACAGATTTTATGAAAGAAGAGTTTCGATTTCTTGTGTTTCAATAATTCACTAAATTCCGTCGAACTAAAGTCTTCAATACTACAGACCGTGAAAATTTTTTTCAGAAACAGAATTGTTGAGAGGTTCAATAACTCAATATTGGAAACGATCTCAATATTTTATTCGAAAGTTCAATGAAAATGAGATTTTTTGTTTTCTGTTCTGTTTCAGCATTGTGATTTCTCCTCATATTCTGGATCAGGTTTGATGATATTAGGTTAAACTCTCATTTTTCATTACTCCTATTCACTACGGTAAGAATAATGAAGTTTTTGTAAGGAATTCAAACTTTTATTTTCGTGGGCAGTGCACCCACTTTCGCTCGAAACTGTAGAAATTCATATTTTTCTTGCAGAAGAGAATGTGCGCACTGCTGCCCGCAAAAGTAGAAGTTTAAATTTCTAGCAGAACATTTTTTATTTTGACATTAATGTACATACGTTGTCACTCACGTTGAGACTTAGATTGAGATCAAGTTATCCAAGATTTTCATGTTTCAACTTGGAACTATTTATGCACGCTGATTTTGTGATACGTTAGGAGGTGAACAAATTCGTTATTTAATGAAACTGCTGTTACATTTCTGTAAGCCAAACTTAACAACACTTTTTTCAGAACTGTATTAAGAACGCTGTCCGATATGCCAATTGGTTTATAGCCAAACACAACAAAGTTTAGTCACGTATGTGAAACAGAGATCCTAATGTGGTTATTAAAAAAAGAAACTTTGTCAAACTCTGAAAATAAAGAGTTTCAGATGAAATTTTCCAAATTCTCCTCAATCACTAACCTATCGGAAAGCAAAACTTTTGTTTTCCGATTCAGTAACAAGTCATTATATGTATTCATTCTCAAACAAGAATCAATCACCAGCAACTTATGTGCGATTCATGAGAAAGTTGAAACAGATAACCAAACAAAAAAAATTTCTTCTGACGTGGGAAATTGTCCGATTGGTATTCCCATAATGAGCAGCGCCGATTAAGCCCAATGAGTCATCGAAAAATCAGAGAAGAAAAACGACTAGACTACCGGAAATTCGAATCTAGATATTCTGTATTTCTTTGCTAAAAGCTTACCTTGACTATTCTTTGACAGATTCGAGAAAATACTAATGTTTCAGTTATTCGGTTTCAGATTTGGAAAACAACGAACTTCAATGCGATTTCGCGACACAATCAATTTTCTAGTTCTTTTGTGAAAATCTTTATTGAAGTTCTGAAGTGATAAGCAATCTTCTTTGAAAAGACTGAAACAATGAAGCTAAAAACATAATTGTTTTTTTTTTGTTTTTTTAGTCTGGTTCACTGTTTCATATGCGTTTTGTTGGCAAAAGGAAACAATTTTTTTTTCAGTTCGAGGCTTTTATTTCTTGTAAAATTTGATAAACAATTCTGAGCTGAAATTAGTCCTATTTTTTCGACTTTCCAATTGTTGATTACATCTCAATTACTGTTTCGCCATGTGCTCGAACGCTCCTCTGTTTCTCTCACATTAATTGTTACATATATGTTTTTGTATTGGTTGAACGGTTATTCATGAAGAGGGGTGTTTGTTGTACAACTCTGAATATATTGAAAAATTCCAATCCATTGCTTTCGAGCTAAAAAAGAAAACTTCCAGAAGAAATGGAAATGAGCAATGTAATAAATGGATTCATCTTGGAAGTCGAAAAATGTCAATGACTATTGATAAACTAACAGCAGAGTAACGCCTTCATATCTCATGGATTAAATGAAACTTAACTATTTTCTTAATTTTATACAATCATGAAAAACCAACAAGCTTCCAAAATCACAAATTTTTCATTAATATATAAAAACAGAAAAAAAAACATTTTTCTATTTATTCGGCCACCAAACATGAGAATCCACTCTTTTTTCAAAGTTCTGTCCAATTTGTTCATTAATTTTCACATTGTTCAAATCAGACCATTTGACAACCAATGGAGCAATAGTGGGTAAAGAGACGGGGTTTCCAGGTTTGATTGATTTGGCGGGAGCTGGAAAAGTTTTGTCGGTCTTTTATCAAAAACAGAATTTTTTTAGGAGTTTACTTCAGTTTCAAAACAGTAAAATAAAATATTGAATGGGGCTTTTTCATTACTTTCGCTTTGATAAAATTATTTTTGTCATTAATTTTCGACAGAAATTTGTTTTTGTTATAAATTTGGCCGAAAATGGTAAAAAAAAAAGAAAACCAGTAAAAACTCTTGAAAATTATCCCGTTTTCACAATTTTTTGATGTGTCGTTAGCGGTATCATTTTCAATGATTTGATTAATTAGAAGTTAGGAAATTCAAAAAAAAAAAGTTCGGTTTCAATTAGTCCTTATTTCTTGAAATATTTTCATTTAATTTAATCGATCCATCGTTAGTTTCGAATAAAAGTACTCACCCAACAATGGATGTTGCACAAGTGCCACATCGGATCCGAACCAGTCTTTTGCGTAGTTATTCTGTAAGGATGGACATTTTTTCAAAAATTTGAAAACAGTATGAAACAGTAGAGAATGTATTTTTAGAATACGTAAAAACAGACTTGAAACACAGATTTCCACGAAATCTACACTTACCAACCATTTTTCTCTAAAAATTTTCACTTTCAGGACATTCGTGAAAGCGTTTCCAACTACATAGTTTCAGTAGTATTCCTGAGTATATGTCCAAAAGCAACTTACATTCTTAAAAGGAATATCGACATGTTTAAAAACATATGGAGAGAATTCCAAGTCAGCTGCATTGTCCTGAGCCATGCCTAGTTGGAAAATGGACAGCAGAAGAAAAAGGATTGGAACAAATGTCATATCTTCAAAAATATAATAGTGGTGAAGCAGACAAATAATAATCTCAAAAACGAAACAAAAAAGAAAAATATGTCGGTGTAGTTCTAGAACAGTGTAACAAATAAGATAAATGAGAAGAGGTGATGACAACGCAAAAATAAGAAAAACCTGTTTCTGGTAGGTGGTAGATATATTGAGGTTTAATGTTCTCCTAATTTTTCATGCTAGGTGATATAAATTTTGAAGAAATATATAAGGCTTTTAAAATTTGGATGTTTTTGAATTCCGATCATTTTTTCGAAAATTTATGAAAAATCCGTAGTGGTCCAGAACTTTTTAGCATTTTGCAGGTTTTGATGAAACGATGTTGTTAAATCGGGAAACTACGAAAAATTCATGAAAAAGTTTGAAGCAAAAATCGAACAAAATTATTTCATTGAAAAGTGAACTCCAAATTCTGTACGGTCCCTGGATTTGGAGTAACTTTTCGAAACGAGAAAATCAAAAAAAGAAATCACGTGAAAGTTTTTGAAACTTCGAATCCCAGGACAGTCCAGAATTCGGAGTGTGGAAAAAATATTCTTTTTTTAAATTTCACGTGAACTGGTTCTTTGTAATGCCACATTTAGGGCAGTCCGTTCAGTGGAAAATTACGAATTTCCAAAAGTTTCGATGAGGAAAAATGGCGGAGGAAGCATGTTGCATCAAAAAACAAAAAGCTGAATAACCAGGTTAGTGAAATTCATTCTCAAGCTTTTAGTCACCTAAAAAGCGTTTCATTAAAAAAAAACTTTGAAAGTTCACTTGTATACTTTTAGTGCAAGCTTGAGAATGAATTTCACTAACCTGGTTATTCAGCTTTTTGTTTTTTGATGCAACATGCTTCCTCCGCCATTTTTTTCCTCATCGAAACTTTTGGAAATTCGTAATTTTCCACTGAACGGACTGCCCTAAATGTGGCATTACAAAGAACCAGTTCACGTGAAATTTAAAAAAAGAATATTTTTTCCACACTCCGAATTCTGGACTGTCCTGGGATTCAAAGTTTCAAAAACTTTCACGTGATTTCTTTTTTTGATTTTCTCGTTTCAAAAAGTTACTCCAAATCCAGGGACGGTACAGAATTCGGAGTTCATTTTTCAATGAAATAATTTTGAACTACTAAGAATTGAAAACATTTCAATGAGCTACGAAATTATAGTAGCCATTACGGAAAATACTGTATAAAAGAGAACCATTGACAGTTCCTGTTTCTGGCTCCGAAAACTTTGAAAGTTTTGAAAATTTCTGGCAAAAAATGAAAACATCCAAATTTCAAACTCCTTATATTCTGAGCAACTGACACCGTGAGGCTGAGCTATGCGGCTTCAAATAGTTTTATGAAGTTTATGAACTTTTTTCATCCCGATTACCCTCAATAAAGCTTCTTTGATTTCAGCGTTTTGTTCATACATTGAGACGCAACCTCGGTTTTCTTGAAAATTCGGTATCAAAAATATCGTTTTTTTTTCGTTCAGATTATTATTTGAACAAAAAAATTTTGCGCATTGAAAACTTTTCTGTATTAAAAAGTTCAAAAATATTTGAGTGGTTGAGGCTTTTTCAGTAGGTAAGATAAAATGACTTGCATATTTTCTATGGTACTTCAATGGTTCTGAAAGTGGAAACTATCACTAACCCGAAAGAAAAAATCAGCTAAGAATCTTACAATCAAGTTCTGTGACCAATGCCAATTTGAAAATTGGTTCAGTAAATTTTTGACTCTGAAAACGCACAAAAGATGTGGGACTGCAGAAGTTTGCCTCCCGGTAAAAAATGACTTGGGTGAAACTGATAATTTCCAAAATTTCAACGCTTGAGAGCGCACCTGATTTCTTTAGTGTTTCAATGATTACTCAAAACGTGTGCGTTAAAACAACAATTTGATTATTGATGGTTTTTGCCAAAATCAATATTCAGTTCACAATAAAATTACTTGGGTTATTTGCTGAAAGTTCCAAAATTTTCAACATTTCTTTTAGCAATATATGACCAACCACTTTGAATATTTTAATCACAAAAAGGCCACCAGCGAAAGTTCTTCAAATCTAGACACCTACAACAATGCAAGTTCGCTCCATTGCGCTTTTCTCTCTACAAAACGCAGGGTGCCTCTGTGTACGCGACCATTCTTCATGCATTTGCTAATTTTATGGGTGCATACTATTCTGTTTTTGTGATACCTTTAATAGAGGACCATCTATTCAATTTCGATGCTAGCTCGTTTTTCATGTTGAGTTTTAATTTGAAAAATAGTTTTTTTTTTCAAGGTTTTTTAAAAGATTTTTTGTTTGTAGCTGACTTGGTAAGCACACACTAACCCTGGTGCTCCGGTTGGGAAAACGCTTCTACGGACTAATTTTTCAACCACTTTTGCTTGGTGTTCGAGTATTTTTACTGCCTAGTCCAATTATTTCTATCAGATTTCATCGCGAAGGTCTTAAACTGCTGATTCAAAATACATTCATTGATTTCACCGAGTCGTACAATTGAAAAAAAAATTGCAAAAATAAATTATAAAATCACACATTTTGACGGGAAATTCGGAAAGTAACACAACTTTTGAGTTCCATAAACATAGAAAATGCCTTTCTCGTTGCCTAGTGAAAAGTGTACTTTACTGATTGGAATGGCGTTCATATAGTGACGTTGCTGGAAAAATTACAGTAGCATAGTAACTGTTTGAACCAAAAATATTACCCTAACAACTCTGCATACTCCCATACACTTGGAAAGATGTTGAGCACAGAACAACTTGGACATTTTGTTAACGTCTTCTTGTGGATATCTTGAGATTGGAATGACCTTAATAATAAAGTTTTTGTTGGAAAAGTAGGTAAGTTGAGAAAACTCACATATTCCTGCTCCTCCTCGAATATCCGTTTACCTTCTGCTTGAAGTAGTAACTTTTCGGGGATTTCAGATTCGGTGTAGTGCTCCGATTTCTCGTTCTTGCTAGAATCAAGTCGTTTAGTTCTTGTATCGTAGTAGGTCTACTACCTACAATCCCCTAATTCTTTTTGAATTTTGCCAAGTGAAAATGTGAAAATTTCAGTTTAAGCGGGTTATTTCGAGCTTATAGTAGTATTCGTGTGAGCTGCCAAGATTTTATCAAGCGACAGACATTATTACGGGAAGTTATTAGTAACACGATCATCCACAGTAGGCTGATACAGTTCTGTTCTTACTAGATAGATGAAAAATCTCTGTTTCAATGAGTAAATTTTCAACTGTGAAAAACGATCACAATATTATTGCTCGGGCATTTTTTTTCTGGATGTTCACGTTAAAGAAAAATCACTACTTTTTTTAAGAAGCGAACTACAGCCAGATGTCTAGTAAACCCCTCCCACTGGAAAAGATAATTCTTGTTTTTCCAGAAATCCATTCATTTTTTTTTAGAAAATCCGCTGCGTAACTCTCGAAAGATAAGAAAACTTTCTGTTTTGTTCAGTTTACAAACAACTTCAAAGAAGTATAGCGGAATTCTCATTGTTCTTTGCGACCTTCGGCTAATATGTATATCATTTTTAAATCGATGCTGATAGTAATGAAAACGCTACCAAAAATAGTAAGATTCTATCAAGCTCCGTTCCCAATTTTTGTTATCTCAAAGTCATAAAGAATACATTTTCAGTTTCATCGGGGTATTTAAGAAAATTTGCAAGTTCAAATAATAATCTCGTCAGCTCACTTGCGACCAAGCCAAAAATTTTATCTCATTTTCTGTTTCTGATTGCAAATTTCTAATCTGGAAAGATTCGAGAAAGCTTCTCTGATTTCCTTGTATGCTAAGCTATTCTCATACTTAACGAATCCCTCTAAAAAGGTTTTATTTAAACCAATTCTTTTCGAAATTTCTGTTTCATTCAGCTCTTTTGACGAAAAGCGTAATTTGATAAAGTAATGTGAGGTCCGCTGGATTTTCTCTACACTTTTCTCAATATCAGATTGGGTCCGCCTTGTTATACAAACCAAAACAATAAGACAAAGTGATCAGTTAGCCGATTTTCAAATACTGTTTCAATGAGTTGATATAAACTATGGCAAACTAACCCAACATTGTGCCCTTTCCTTTTTTCTAAAACAAAAAATTAACTCACAAATAGACCTTAATCCTCGTATAGCTCCTAACGGATCCAGTTCCAGCACACGCAGTACACGGCTTCTTTCCTCCTCCTTTACAATGATGACACTCCTTAATTCCACGTCCATGACACATATAACATAAGTCATGAGTTCCAATTCCAGGTGGTGGAACACCAGTTTTTGACATGAAATGCATTGGGGTTCCAACTCCATATGTGTTGCTACCTGGATTCAGATTAAATTAGAAAAAAAAAGAAAAAAAGAAGTTGAAATGAAACCAAAAAAATGACAAAAGCGTTGAACAAAAGATGCCTTACCACTTCCAGACCCACCATGCCGGACCATTGCAGTAGATGAAGATGAGTATCCTCGGGATAAATCAGCGTGAGGGAATGTGGCAATCATTGGATGCGTGTAAACTGCTGGATGAGCAACGCCGGATTTCATGCCGGTTCCTCTGAAAATTGTTAAATTTCTTAAAAGTAAAGATGGAAATCGGAAACAGTTTCACTAAAATTGTGAATCATGTTGTTATTTTAATTTTTGTTAACTCTAAGAAATTGTTTCCAGAGAACTTATCTCAAATTTCCCGACACTTTCAGATTTACATGTCTTAAAAACACAGCATGTCCAAAACAGATGGAACATTTGCCAAAAGTAAGAGCAGTTTCAAAACTTAAGTGAAAGAGATATATTTTTATATTCAATCAGTCTGATTTGTTTCTAAATCTTGCGCTGCTGTAATTAAAAGAGCACCCAACTCCTCGAATGATCCAGGCAATACTTCCAATTACCGACACCGCCAACAACAAACAGATTACACAAAATCAAGCACATCTAACTTCTCCAGTTTCAGCAATTTGATGTAACTGGGAAAATTTAATACGTATTGGTATCCATTGTATTCCTACTTTTTCAACTTTTAATTTCAAAGAAAAAACTTCCGGTTTCTTGGCTGTTAGATCAGCTGTGACCATAATTTATAAACTCAATTTTACTTCAGTCGAGCAAGAAAAAAGAATAGGATATTTATGTTATTTAGACTTTCAACAAAATGATAGAAATTCCATAATAGAAGAGCTCCGACTACAATTTTGAAAATACTGCCAGTTGCCTTGATAACAGTTTCAGGACCAATGTGAAACATGTTATTTCATGGTACTACTAGTGCAGAGTCGACAGATGCAACAATTTGCAACAGCTGAATGGAAAAACATCCATTTTCTGACATTTAAGGGATATTAGAGCAAACTTGGTAGCTTTCAGAGCAAGCAAAACTTAGTTTTGAAAAATTATTGAGATATTGAGTCAGAAAATCCCGGCTCTATTAACCAGATACTTTTTGGGGTTAGGTATTTCTAAGTTCCATGTAGACGAAATCAGAATAATAGAGTTTATCTCGGACGATACGATATTCCTAGGTCACTTGATTCGGAATATTCATCGCTCACTATCAAGTCTATTTTCTAATTGCAGTTTCAAAAATTAGGTTAACTCGAGAATTCTTTCAGTCTTTAGTTATGGGAAATACATTACTGGAGAATGCAAAATTCAAAAAACAAGATCCGAAACAAAAATGTTGCTATCGACTCAATAAAAGTTAGTTTTGCAACGTTGATTTTTTCTCACTTTTAACTGAAGATTGTAGGTGCTTGAAATTTTCACCAATTCTCTATCAAAATAAAAACACAGAAGCCAAAAAATTTGCCACTTCACAGTTTCTACTTTATTGCATTGGCATTTACTTCGTTTGCTCGGTCGAATTTATTTTCTTCGTTATCTTGTCAAACTCACCTACAAAACGAGCACTTATCCGTTCCATATCCTCGACAATGAAAACAATGGATTGTTCCATCTGAATTACAAGCAGAGCACGGATTTATTGTGCTTGAGCCAGGCATTTCGAATACACGGACCTAGAAAATCTGACTTGTTACATCCGGAACCTCGTACTAATTCCACATCTTTGAAAAGAACTTTTTGAAAACGAAACTTTTTTGTACTAAATTTACTGTTTTCCTATATTTTTGAATTTTAGGTCTAGTTGTGCCTTTTGTTAAGCTTTTCTTAATCCAACCCACCTGATCCACAAAAAGTTGATTTGGCATCACTTCAAAATCCCATGGACTCAAATTCCCGCCTCCACCACTAAATGAACTGCCAGCTTCACTAAAAGCTGCTAAATTCGCAGCTTCAGTGGCTTCTGAAGTTGATCTGGCTTCCGTGAATGACTCCAAAGTGTATAGAATACTTGTTGATGTTTCAATTCGATCGAAATTCATCTTTTTGACAGTTTTACTTTTCCAATATCGATGGCGTTTGACTTCTCGTTCCAGAGCTTCTCGACATTCGAACTCTCCAAATGGGATGATGTCATCAAAGTATTGCATTTTACTGGAAGCGGTGGCTGGAAGAGGAAAAACTAGTTCAGATTGGGAGTGAAGAAAATCGAAAAACCTATTAGAATTTCAACACTTTAATTAGTCTCTCCGATCGGAACATACAGTGGCGAGCAAAACTGAGTGTACCTTTTGTTTTTTGCTAATAACTAGGTCAAAAGTAGTCCGATTGGTCTGAAAATTTTTTTGGGGACTCCTGAGATAATTGGGAACACAATCCCAGTTTTCTTTTTCTGAAAAATTATTTTTGCGCGGGAAAAATTTTCTGATGACTGCTGAGATTTCAGGTGACAATTTTGAAACTTTTTTTTGGTCAACTGGAGGTATTCTTTTTTCTGTCTCAAAATGTAGTCCCTAGTCCCGAGGAACCATTCCCGTGAAAATATCGGGCATGCCGCTTCTGTCCGTGACCTTATTTCAGCCAACATCATTACATGGGTGCTTGATTCAGACGAAATTACTCGGCTGAAAATGCTCCAAATGGGCTGTAAATTTGAGAATGGGTCACTTTTGAGTCCCCAAACAAAATTCTATGGATAGAATTGGGTTTAGAAAAAATTGATTTTTTGACTTTTCAGTTGATTTTCAATACAATCCAAAATCAGTACAGAAGCCAAAAAATAAATTTTTTCTAAACCCAATTCTATCCATAGAGTTTTGTTTGGGGATCCAAAAGTGACCCATTCCCGAGTTTTAAGCCCATTTGAAACACTTTCAGCCGAGCTATTTCGTCTGTATCAAGCACCCATGTAAGGATGTTGGCTGAAATAAGGTCACGGACGGAGGCGGCATACCCGGTATTTTCACGGAAATGTTTCATAGGGACTGGGGACAACAATTTGAGACAGAAAAATGAATGCCTCCAGTTGACCAAAAAAAAGTTTCAAAAATGTCACCTGAAATCTCAGCAGTCATCAGAAAAATTTTCCCGCGCAAAAATAATTTTTCAGAAAAAGAAAACTGGGATTGTGTTCCCAATTATCTCAGGAGTCCCCAAAAAAATTTTCAGACCAATCGGACTACTTTTGACCTAGTTATTAGCAAAAAACAAAAGGTACACTCAGTTTTGCTCGCCACTGTATTACTCATGAGTACATTATGAAAGTTGTGAAACATTTTCTTTTCGGTTAGGGTAACCTGATAGTTTCTGCTCTAGAAATCCTCATTTTCCGACATTTATGAGCCAGTGAGTAAAAAATTTTTTCACAAGGTGATCAAAACAGAGTGACTGAACAGCAAAGTTTTACAACACTTTTGTGATACGGTGTTTAATTAATGAATCACAATAGTCAGTTTGGAAAGATTTTCAATTGAAACATCAAGAATTGAAAAACGGTAGGTGATTGGGAATTAGTTTAAAAGTCTATGTCCATGCAAGTTTGGAAAAAAATTGGTAATGAAAAGTACTTGAACTCCAAAGGTGTAACAAGTCAACTTAAAAATTGAATTATTATGAAAGTTATGAAACCGTATCTGATCAGGAAAACTGAATTATTTCGTCCTAAAACAAAAAAGCTGAAAGTAGAAAACTGAAATTCTGATTGAAATATTTCAGACTAAATTTTCAATAAAATTTTGTAAGTTCGATTCAAATTCCTGCTGCACGAAAACTCCAGTTTCACATAAAACATTAAAAGTATCAGAATTGCTGTCTAGTAGTCTTCTCTGGATTCTACTATTTAAATAACTGTTCTTAACTGAAAACTGACCTATTTTCAGCACAATGACGAAATTCCAGTTTCATCAAAACCATAAAAGAGCATCTGCTATTTCTCAAATAATGGTCTTAGCGCCGTGTTTGATGAAACTTAAAAAACTTTTGAAGAAAAAAGCTCCCGCCAAAAATTGGAGCCACTTATTCGCAGAAAACTATGTTCGAAAATTTGAATGTTTCACATAGTTTCCGAAATATTTAGCATTAAATTCAAACTGTTGGTTGGTCTCCTACACTTAGAAACCTCGACATCCCGAAAAGTTGGCTGAATTTCAGTTTCCAATTAAATAATAGCCCAAAAAGTTCCGAAATTTTTTCTGTTTCATCTAGACCACTAAAAAACAAACAAAAAATGCTACAATAGTTTCGCCTTTTTGTCCTAACTCGACTAACCTCTTGGCTGATTTCTTGAATCTTGATAAGGAACAAGTTCACTTTTCCGGTCATGAAATAAAGAGAACATATCTTCAGAAAATAAAGTTGCCAGATCACAGATAAATTGGATAAGAATCAAGCTCAAGATATTGCGACACTTGTCAATTTATCCTCATCGTACGTATCATGAGATCTTTGGGAACGAGAAAAGAGAAAGAAGATATGAGAGCAGTTGGCTCCTTCTCACCCCTTTGGACTCTCATCTTCTATTCCGAGTTCATTCGTCAAAAATTTCTTGCTTCTTTGCTATTTCAAAAGTGTTACAAATACTCCTCTGGGATCGCGAGAAAAGCGAAGAAAAATGATGTTCCTTTTTTCCAAAAAAAAGAACCTATTTGTGAATGTGAATATGGGGGCTAAAAAAGTTAACTCACTTGAGAATTTCTTATGCTTTTCAAGATCCTCATCCGGGGGTTGAAGACTATTGTAGACGTCTGTCATTTTTTTGGCTGAAAATAGAAGTATAAATAAAGTTTCTGTGAGTGGAAGAAAAAGTAAACGCTGAGAAAAAGAGATCAAAGAAACAGAAAGAAATATCAAAAATAGGATTTAAAAAAATGAAAGCCGATATCTTGAAGGAGTCGTGGTTGAAGATGAATAGCTTAAAAAATATGAAATTGTAGCTGTTTTTTGATAGATTGTTTTGTGGAAAGAGAATCTCAAAATATCAAGAAGCAAAAACTAAGCTCCGCCCACTTTTTGAAGATGCCTTACATTGTGTTCCGAATATTTCAACCTCAGTATACCTGGAAATCTAATTAGCACTTGGTGTTTAAACAAATGTTGAGAGAAAAACAGTGATTTTTGCAACCGATTGGTTCCATTTCTCCTTATGTTGATGAATATTCACTGATTGAATACAACTCTAACTTCAGAAATGAACTTAGCGGAACAGTTTTTTTTCGCTTTTTTCATAACGGGGATTCGTGTTTTACAAGCAACCATCACCAATTGAACGATTTCCTAAAATTTCTTCAAATATTTGAATCTTGTGTCAATCAAATCGATGAACAATGTTTTAACAGGGGGCCATTACAGGAATCATGAACAATAATTACAGCTTCTCTTGTGTTTTAATTGAAACACTATTAATCAATGAAACTTGTTCATAGAAAATTATAGTCAAGATTTACAACAATATTTTTTTCTGCTAATTCAGAACATGTAATTATGGAAAAAATAAAAAAGAGAACTGTTGCAACACTAAAAATTATTTGTAATTAGAATGAACGAATCGAAAATTTGTCCTTTTACTTTTCAGACAATCTTCAAAAGTTATCCAACAAAAAGGGTTTTTTTCGTGTTTCAACAAAAAAATAACAAAAAATAATGACGAAGGATTTGATTATTTAATCAATGCGAAAAAAACTTTTACCATTTTCAATATTGAATGAAAACTTGTGCTGTACAGCTAGTTACCACAAAAATAGCTGCCCTTTAGGGTTACTTCATTCAATAAGCAAAATCAGCCTACGGTTTTTGTAGTAAATTAATTAATCAGATGCAACATGTCTTTTATCCTGAGTAATGAAGCTGAAAGAGAAGAATGATATAACTTTTCGTTAATTATCATTGCTTTCATGTTAATCTTCCAATAATGTACAGCTTGAAACAGGAACTAGTACAACGAGAGTTGGATCTCTTACTTTACGCTAGATGCTTTCTGAAAATGACTGTTACAGTTAGCTATTGAAAGATGATGCAACTCCAAAATACTGTTAGACCAATCCAGTGATGTAAAGCTCAAGTGAAGTTATATATCAAAAGCCTGCTGTTTTATGCATAACCGACTTTTAACATTGAGAAATTATAAACAAGATGAACTCAATGTTTCATGAAAGAAATGAAAGGTGAACACTATCAATAAAATAATAAGATTCTAATCAAGACGGAATTTCTTAGAAAACATAAAGATTAGACGACCTCCACAATGAGCTTCCTGTCTCTTTTATTTCGAATAAACTCGGAATTTCAAATCACAGTTTTTTCCACATTTTGATAAAAGACTCGGAGAAGTAAGAAAAGTTCAGAAAGTTTTGTGGATATAAATGTATGTGAAAAACGTCTCAGTCTCTTTTGAAACTACTAACCAACAAGCACTTCATAATTTCTAAAAGAAATTTATCAGTTTCAAAAAACTGTAATAAATCCCAAAGTTCAACATTGCTCGTTGACATCTTCTAACAACTGGTTTCTCAAAACACTTGATTCCATGAAATGTTTGTCAGTAATTTTCCACGAGTCAGCATTTCTTATATGATCTAATGAAAATGCTCATTTGGAAGCCATAGGTTCATTAGAAATGATGCACGTCAGAAATTAGAACAAAGCTTGACAAAAAAAAAGAATCCAGAACAATTTGGTGAAAGGTAAAAAGCTATATTCCAGTTTTGAAGAACAACGAAATCGTCCTTTTTTGAACACAATTAGTACCAATATGGAATGATAATCTTTTAAAATCGAAGGATAATAATTTTATCAGTTTCGAGAAACTGTGATCTCATGAAGTGCGTTTACTTGTTTTGATAGCACAGTATATCGGATAGTTTTGAATCTTCGGAAAGTGATAAATAAAAGACAAATCAAACTGGCTTTCAAAATTCGAAAAAAAATTTATCAGTTTCACAAAACAGAGATATTTTCGAAAGAAAGACAAAGTGCTAATCAATCCCATGAAATATGCTTCTAATCCATGTTCGAAAAAGTTTGAATTGACAGTTTGAAAGGGAAATAATGAGCAGTCTATGAAAATTTGTGAAAAATAACAAGGAAAATGAAAAATGCAAAACAACTTTACAAAAAAAAAACTTTCTCTCAATTGGGATGATATCTGTTGGGCTTCTAACCACTTTCAGTTTCAAAATTATAGTATAAGAATCATTATTTCAGTGAATTCTGATAGTTTACCGCGAACTAAGGGAAAGTTTTCAAAAAGTTACTTTATGTCTGGTCCATGTCACAATCCAATTATAGACTTACAGATAAAACATTGAATGGCTGCAGTCAGATTTCGTCAGTATGCGAGGAATTTCTCACTTACTGACCGTTTCAAATAATCCTCATAATGTGAAAATTAGTTAGCTTTTGTTGACTCATGATTATGATAAGAAATTTTTAAATTTAAAAATTTACACTTATTTCTTCAGGGTACAAAAATTCGATTCGAAGAAAATATTCTAGATTTCAGACAATTAAAAAGATTCTCCAACGGCTACGCTTCCAGCACTTTTCTGTTATGAATAGATAATTTAGAAAGAAGCTGGTTCAGAAAACAATTTGTCGATCGTTGATTTGTCTGATAGTTCTAAAAACTTCATTACTTTACAGTATGTAATCAAAAGCGTTGGACCTCCTAAACATACTCATAAAATGAGAACCATAGTGGTCTTACTCTCCATAAAAAGAAAGAAAAAAAAAGAGAATGGAGACAAGAAATAAAAAGTGAGTGGCGTGTGTGCTCGTGTGTCTATACACTTTTTGCTCTTTTCCTTTCGCCTTCAATTGGATTTTTGCTTCGTTTTTCGAAAAAGAAGGCTCGCGCACCGCCCCCTAAAGAGTAGCTCAATGCTCATGCACACATGTCTTCAATTGAAGAAAGTAGAATAGTATATCTCTTTCTAAATAAAGAGAGAGTCCAAAGGACTACTGAGCTCTTTCTCTCTCATTTACTACTAATGAAAAATGAGAAAAGGAGGAGAGGAAAAAGAGGAGAAATGTAAATCAAATCCGGCGCTTTGCATAAGAAATGAATAGAAAATGACTGGGGAGGAAGGGTCACGAGAGAGGGAGAAGTCGTTAAGGCGAGGATGGGAATGAGCATGGAGTACGGTAGATTTATGGCAGAGGTTCTTAGATGATCGAGAATCAGAAATCGAATTCTGAAAAAACGGAAGTTGGGCTCTAAAATGTGATGTTTCTCAGAACTACAAACTATAAACGGAACGATATTCTGTTTCTAGATGTTTTTAAAAGTATGTCGAATCTAAGAATTCTGTTTTGAGAAAGTTTTGTTGAGCTCGTTCATAATCGAGGGATCATATGACAAGAAATAAATTTCTAGATTTTTCCAGTTTTTATTTTTTAGTTTTCGACTATTATTGCCCTGAACTTTCCTGGAGTCCAGTTGTAAACTGCACGAAAACTTTCAAAAATACAAAATTGAATGAAATTCGTCGTAAATTATCCTGGACGTAGTAGAACAGAAATGTTTCTTATTTGAAACTGTATTTGATCAGTATTGCATCGGTGAAGTAGTTTTATCACAATAACTCAATAAAGGCTACTGCAGGAAACAGAGAAGTACTTGTGATTTTTCAGTTTCTAACTTTTGGAAATTCTGTTTCAGAACAGTCACATGATTCAAATGAACTGGGAAACTCGTTCCGTCTTCTCAACCGTTGGTGTATGTTACCAATTTTGCTTCAACCTAAATACACAATAACAAGGGAACTGAGTTTAGCATCTCCTATGTATAATGCCTTGAAATGCGCAATAACTATCAAACCCAATATATCCCCTATACAAGCCTTTTGTTTTATAATTCAGCAAAAGTGAAAAAACTAAAAATGTCACACATTTTATCGTGTTTCTGAACTGTTGTGAATGAAAACGATGGTAGCTGTGGTTCAATGGGTTCACTTCTCGGCTTTTTCAGTTCGCACGAACATCTCAACCCAATTAACGCTGAATTTTTTCAGAAGGAATACAAAAACAGAGGACTACAATTGGAATTTATGATCTTTTCATTTGTATAAAGACATTTAGAAACTGGGAGTTAACAAAAGTGGCAGTTATTTCTCCTCTGAACTTATTCCCTGTGTAGAAAAGACACCTTAGGTTCTTTTTCAGATTCAACTTGAAAGTAAAGGTTCCGAAGTTCACAATTCGCTACTCGACCATCTTTGAGGGTAGGAAAATAATAAGTTAAAATAATTTCATTGCTAAAAAGACTTCTCAGCGTTTATATATTCGTTCACTATTGGTTCCCAAAACATTGTTTGAATAGTTCAAAGTATTTCGAAACAGGAACGCTTTTATTCAAATGGAAGATAATTTTGAGTCTCAAAACGAGAATAATTGACACACTTATTCCTCTTGATATTCAAAAGTACTGATTCTGTTTCACTGATTTCTTTAGAACACTAAAAACTTTTCGTAGCATTACCATTCGTGGAAACTTGTAAAACTAAAATTTAAAAAAATTACTTCTGATTCGATATGTCACAAATAATTGTTTCATTAGTTCTACTAATTAAAACTTGGAAAATGTGGCTTTACATCAATATAACAACCAGAAAACACGGATGAACAACGTACAGCGACGACAGGAGTATCAAAACCTGGAAAAATCAGGTGGTTGTTATGAAATTTGTGAAACAGTAGAAAACTGAATTAAAAATTTGTTTTTGAAAATCTGTGACTGCTTTTTCAGCAGGCTCAGAAATTAAAAATAAAAGCCATTTCTCAATTCTCTATACGGTCGCTGTCGAATTTCTAGTTATTTCCAGAGATCTAGTTCTAGAAATCAGAAATAAAATAAATCATCTTTGATACTACCTACTTCCGGCCTCTCCCCCCAAGCCACCCTCATTTCCTGTCTCATTCTTATTCAATTCCGTCAAAAAAGAAAAGAAATTGAATTTTTATCCTGGGGATTATGTACAGATGTGCACGTCATTCACATTTTTCAAAAATATACGATGGGGAGGAGAAAGGCTAGATGGCATGTCTATATATTTTTTGACAGAGAATAAATTATGAGGAGAGGTTCTTTTTGCAGAAAAAAAAAGAGAAAAGGAGATGAAGATAGGATGGGGAAATAGTAGTGAAATTGGTCACATTGAAAGTGGATCGATCAAACTAAAATTTTTTGAAATGTGGATAAGAACAAGAAGAAACTGAGTTTTTTTTTCGGAAAACGCTTCAATAGAAGGGCACGTGGAGTAAATTTAAAATTTCTGCAATACTCTAGTAGAGTGAAGCAAACAAAAATTATTGTAGCTAGCAGTAATTCAATTATAATTGGATCAACATTCATCTTTGACCCCTCATTTGAAAGTATTTTAAAGATAACACATAATGTTGAACTATTTACTATTTTACTATTTATTAGCCAGAAATCAGAAAATGGTAATATAGTTCAGTGAGCTTATATTCCGTTTTTCGCTGGAGCCAGGAAGCTGGAGCCAGGAAGAATGTTGAACACTACAGAACATTTTGAAGCACGCATGGTCCCGAGCAGCGGCTGGTTCGTTTAGAGTATATTTTTTATGACATGGGTGAAACTTCAAAATTCAGATTTACTTGAGCCTCACTTCAGTTTCAAAAATTATTACTGATTAGACAATAAAGTTTCATTTTTGTCCCCGTTTACAACACTTTAATGTCTATGTTCCGATATCATGCATATACTATAGTTTTGAAATGGTACTGTTTCTAGAAAGTGCGAAATTGTTGGTTGAGTGAACTCTTCTTCAATTATGATCTCGCGTTTCCAACCGAACGGAATCTAGGATTGCTTTGAGTTCTGCCTAAAGTTGAACATGTTCATTACGCATTCAGTTTTTACAGTCAAAGCTGAACCAATTTTCAAACGATTCTTGCTACGTTGAAATTACGTTGAGGATGTGATTTAGATCATGGCTTGTATCTGAAATACAAAACCTTAGATCGCTCAACTTGTATTTTTCGGGATGGTTCGAAATTAGAAATTGGCATGAACTAAAGCAAAAGTGGTTACTGACAAAAATAATGAAGAAAAAAGAATACGCTCCAAATGTAGAAAAGTTGAAACATTGCAGTTTTTCTATCGTACCGGAAGCTATCAGAACTATATGTTGAGAACACATCGATTTACAGTTTTCTGATGACTGTTTACTTTGAATTTGCAACATAATTAAAATTTGAAAACATCTTCTCAAGTTTTAAGACAGCAGCAAAAATAGGTGACAGATTCATGAAGCTCAAATTTTCCACAACAAAATAAGAGATGAGTTAACCAAGAGCTTCGTCTTTGAAAAAAGTTCTGTTTCCTCAAGTAATTATTTTCCGAACAGTTTTGTTTTCAACAATTGATATAACAGCCAATGAGCCAATTACATGATTGTGATCAAATTTTGAACGTTGAATTCAGTTAATGAGGAAGTTAAAATATCAAAAAAATGAACAAAACCAAATCTTATAACAAACATGATACAGTATGTAAACAAAGAGAAAAACGGGAAAACTCAAAAAGTGTGTTTCAACTTTTTGGTTTAAAAAGAGGCGTCTTGAATATTTACTGGGCAACCTCTTCATAAATCTATGTATTATTGAACATGTTATTTTACCATTTTCCTATGAAAAGGTCGTTAAACTTTTCAAAAAGCGCAACATACCTAACAGACTTTTCAATTATATTTTATCTCGGTCAAATTGCAACTAATGAATAAAATCGAAACATTTTCCTCAGTTATGTAAAAGTTGAGAAAAAGTGGGATAATGTTGCGGATACCGCTTTGTTTTCAGAATTCATGAAAATTCCAAAACTTCTCGGAACTGTTCTAAATTCCTATTCATTCAGTTTTTCCGGCTCATTCTGAGAAATTTAGTTCCAAAGCTTCATGTTTCTCAGTTTCCATAACAACCTCTTGATCTTTTCTCTGAACTAAGTGAATTCTTTACTACAGAAAAATTCCTAGAATCACGTTCCTTTTCTCCTTTCAAACCCAAAAAACGCTCAAAAAGTAAACATTAAACAATAGGGCAAAAAAAAGAAACAAAAGGCGTTTCGTACCCTTTCAAAAACCAAAAGAGAGAGAGAGGACCAACAAGCTCCGCCCACTTCTTCCCCTTTTTCCCATTTACGAGTCAGAGCAAAATGAGAGCAATGAAAAGAGAGAGAGAGAGAGTGGTCCGTTATATGTGTGTGTCGGAGAAGCAATTTCTCAACTTTTATGTCTGCGTCTCTTCAAGCTTCTATGTTATTTCGGAGGCTATTGTGTCTGCGTTTCTATTTGGAGAGAGAGAGAGAGAGAGAGAGAGAGAGAGAGAAACGAAATGAGCTAGACACATTGAGAAATGTGCTTTCGTTTGGCAAGGGTAGTAGTAGAAGGGGGGAGTGGGCTTTGGCACCATGTGGAATAAATATTTTCTGTTGTCTCTCTCTTCTTGTGTATATATATATTGAATGAATTTTCAAGTGGAAAAAACGTATTTATTTTGTTAAGCTCAGAAAGGTTCCAGATGTTCTTCGTCATGGGGTTTTTTGTGTTTTTTTGGTTTTATGAGAAAGCTCTTAGTAAAGGGTGAAAATTCTCAATTTCATGAAAAATATTGGAAACATTAAAAAACATGACTTTTTTCTACGAGAAATTATTGGAAACTTCTGAATCAAGGGTTACAAACGTGGAGAACGAGAATTGCAGCTACATTGATAATATCAATTTGATATCAGAAGAACTTTCTGAAAAATGGAAGTTTTGATAAAAAAATAAACAAACTGAAATCTAGGAACTCGATAACTATCCTACGGAAAAAATTATTTATTCATAAAATTTGAAAATGTTCAGTTTCAGTAATTCTCTAACTGAATGGCACCCAATTTTTTCGTTGTTTCAGATAACATGGCGAACGACTTGAAAAACTAATCTTCACTACATAAAAAGTTTTTTAAAGTATTAAATTAATTATTTCTGTTACATGTTCATTCTTTGATACGAACCAAAAATTGTCAGTTAGTGTTCCATACTTGGATATCACAAACCTCCCTAGTTTCTGATTAATGAACGACTAGCATCAACTTTTTTTTAAATTGTATTTCTGCTCATGACGTTTTGTGAATTACCTCAGAATCTGGAGAAATACAACTTTTTCGATGCTTTGAATTGCGAGATTGAATTCGAAGTTGGAGGCCTGTGATTCCTAAGTTAAAATTTAAAAACTGGAAAAAAATTCCAAAATGTCTGTTTCTAATACTAAGTTTCACAAAAAAAATCGTGGACCCGAAAAAAAAATCGTGGACCGATTGAAATTTGTGATTTTGGAAAAATCGTGGACCAAAACAATTGTGGACCGAAAAAAAAAAAGATAGCGAGCCAATTGAAAAATGTGTTCTGAAACAAAATCGTGGACCGAAGTTGAGGTTTAGTTTCCGCCTACCTGTTTTAAAGAGTCAGAACTAGTTAGAACTGGTTGGATCTGATTCGTTCAGTTCTTATCGGACTACAGGGTGCGCCATAATTATGTTCACAGCTTAGAGTTCGAGTAGCTTAAAAAGTAAAGATAGGTTAGAGCTGATACTCAACAATAACGATTATTGGTAGATAACAATTAATTTGAAACAGAGCTTGTTTCAGTCTTTGTATTTTCCAGTCGGTGGCACCGCCATACCTAGGAAAAGTTGCATTGGCTGCGGCACGCAGGTCATTGAGTGATTCTATGAACAATTTCTGAGCTAATTTTCTGGCAGGAAATTTGAAACTCAACCAAAACCATGCTTAGGATATGTGTTTTATGCTTATGATCGGAAAAGACGATCAGACAAAAACTATGGAAACGCCTGATGCATTTCTCCCTTTCATTTATTTCTACCATTTACTTATAGATTGTGACCTTCTCGGTTTAGGCGGAATTCCAGACCTAATGAAACATTTCCATCTGTTAAATGAAGAGTTTTTGGGCTAAAAAAGCAAAAAAACTTTCCCCAGATTGATAAGTACTTCTCAGGGTTATTTTTCACAAGAACAGCAAAAGGCATTTTAGGCCTAAATAGAGCAGCGTGCCAAGAGGCCATTTTTTACTCATTGAATTTTGGCTATCGGCTGTTGTCATTTGCTTCAGAGGAACCCGATTGGAATGAAACTTGGCAAAGTATCAAATCAACTTAAAAACATTGAAAAAATCTAGAACTGGGCCTCGAAAAACTAAAATGCGGGTCGCTGCACTGCGCCAACTTTTGTGAACATAATTATGGCGCACCCTGTAGTTCTGAGTTGTTCTGATTAGTTCTGACTGTTTAAAACGGGTATTCGAAAACTAAATTTCAACTTCGGTCCACGATTGTTTTGGTCCACGATTTTTTTCAAAACACGAATTCCAATCGGTCCACCATTTTTTTCTTTGTCCGCTATTTTTTGAGTCCACGATTTTTTTTGTTGGGTCAACGATTTTAGAACAGTGCCGAATTTTCTCCCTAATAACTCGATCCGAAAAGTGATAGCTTCATAACGATTAAGTAACAGTAAACTGTTTAGCGGACAACGGTATTCTGCCAAAATGAAAAAAAGTTTGCAGATAAAAGGACGAATTATTTTTATGAAGGTAATTTTTTAATTTAAGGTTCAACTTTATCAGGATGCAATATACAAGAAAACAACTGGTAGAGAGCCGGAACGGCATTTTTTCCAGAACTGATCAACCAACGTACAATGTCAGTTTCAATCAATAATTTTCCTGACTTTCTTTACTTCATTCAGTGATTTGTTTACGATTGTCTCTTAATCCAATCGCAAGTTTCAAAGATTTCCTTGAAAACGAAAACGTCAACCTGGGTTGAATATTTTGTGAATAACAAATTATTAGTTATCAAAAAGCCACCAATGTCTTGAAGGAAGTCATGGCCATATACGCAAAAACATGTTTTTACAGCTTTTTTACTACGTTCTGATCTCATCGAGCTTTCGAAAAACAACATTGGGCAGGACAAGTTGGAAATTGAACAAGTAAAGTTTTACAGATCTAGTGGCAAATAACTTGGTTCTGGAAATGGAAAACAGTGGCATGTAGGTCATCTGATAACTCTAATAAAAATCAATGTCATGGTGCTATCAGAAGGATTAGTGTATGCTTTGTAAGCTAACAACATACTGTACTGAACAGTGAAAACAGAGCATTGAATTTTGATAAAACTGATCATTCTCTATCTTATTACCCATAACAGATTTCTGTTCTATTTGTGACTAATTTGGAACACATACTTTCTTTTTCATTTACTTACCGATTTCTCATTTTCTATTCACGACACTGTTTCATACATTTAACATATTCATGACAATGTTAAGAAAACTCAGTATTCAGCCGCCATAATGAACCTTATTTGCCTCTTCATATTTTCGGAGTTTCCGCCATGTTCAAGGTTATAAAATTTTGAAATTTTTTTTTCAAATGACTTGAACATGTTGTTCAAAAAACTATCTTCACAGAACTATAAAGTTGTCTTGACTAGAAAAATTGAGATAGCTAGAAAACAGTAGATTTTTTCCTATTATTTAAAGAAGCTGTTCTTTTTTCATCAAGTTGCACATTGCAATCGATTCGATAGGAAAATGGCATTAGCATTACAGATCACTAAAGCGGGAGATGAATAGAAAACGTGAAACACGAATGTTCCAAATAAAAATGTGAAATGTTGGAAAACTTTCAAATCAAGCTCAAAATTATTCAGCAGTTTTCAGTTTTTTACCCTTTTTGAAAACACATGTTTTGACGGTTTCATCATCAGTTGAATTCTTCTCTTGGTAAGGTTTACGCAATTCCACAATTCTTTGAGAAAAAAAAATTGAATTAGGTTTCGTACGTTTGATCTCAAAGTAATCTTTACAAATGAATATGCCAAGAATCCAGGACTACAGTAGTTTTTATGTTTTTTGAACCGTTTTGATCCAGAATCAATGAATTCGTTGTTTCTTGTTCATGATTTGAACAACCAATTATTATTCGCCTCCACTTTCCGTAACTCCAGCTGAGTTGGTTTCATAGTATTTTCTGTTCTTATCTTATCATTGATACTACGTCAGCAAACAAACTTCGTTATATTATCGGTATTCCTTCAGTTTGGAAGATGGTCAATTTTAGTTTCATTGATTTTTTCTTTTTTCATGTTTTTTTTTTCAATTTTTTACACAATTTTTTTACTGCACAAAATGACAATCCATTGTTCGGATGTCAGCATCACCGTGTTTCTGAAAAATTCGAAACTGAAATTTTCAGATGTCATCTTCTCAAGAAAAGATTCTATTTGCTGCACGTCGTTGGAAAGATCCAAATGGAACTTCAAATATCACTTTATTCATTTTACAAACCGGCGAGCGTTATCCAGTACAAGAGAGTATTCTGAAAGAGCAGACAGGCTGTGTGCTCGGCGATTTTCTGAGTTGGATTGGAGATAAATTGGTGAAAAAGACAGGATGGAAGACATCTATAATTGGGGATTTAGCTTATGTGAGTTAATTTTTTTTTCAAAAGTTTACTCCTGTATTGAACTGAAAAAAAATTGTGAAAAGTAGAAAGAGCTCAGAAACTGTAATTTTCAGATCGAGAATGTTCGTGCAAAATTGATAAATCTGGAAGGACTTTATTTATTTCATAGTGCCGAGTTTGGAAATTCTCTTTGTAGACATCAGAATCTGAATATTGAAAGTTTTTATGACGTCAAAATTCGATTGTAAGATTTCAGAATGACTATTTTCAAATTAGAATCTACCTATATCAGATTTCTCAATGAGCATAAACTTTCTTCTGGAACTTCTGTACATTTTGAAGCCGTAGAAGCTACTTCAGTTTCAAACGAAGCCCCTTCAACGTCTGAAACCCCTATTCTAACCAGTGGACAGAAAAAATCAGTAGTAGTTGGAGCAGGATTTGCTCCGGCTAAACCAAAAGAAGAAAAGATAGTGGTGGGCGCTGGTTTTGCTGTAAAACCTCAAAAAATAATGAAATTAAAAGCAGTGGTTTTGAGCATTCGTGAAGATAAAAGAACTGGATCCAACACTCATTTCTTGTGGATTCTGGACAATAAAACGTGGGTCAAAGCCACCAAGTTTCAGACGTTTTATCCCTAGTTTTCAGAGAAGGCAGATTCTTTTCCAAAGACTACAAACTACTTCCTGGACACTTTTTCGAAGGAACTTTTATAGAAAATGTCACAGAGAAATGGGATTGTAAGAAATACGAAAAGCCTTTTGAAAAGCCTTCTGATCTGAATGGAGGACTGGATCAAACTGGCAAAATATGGTTTGAAGTGAGAATTGAAAATTTTCGACCAGCTGGAGGGAATAGGAGATTTGGAGATGCACAGGCAAAATATTTTGGAGAGGTGGTAAGTCTTTATGAGAGAGTGAGCGCGATCAAGAGACGCAGCGTCTGTCTGCGTCTCTGACTTGCAAAAACTCTCTCTTTCTCCTTACTAGAGGAAGCAAACTGGATGCGATTATTACAAATAAACTGAATTTTCAGATAGAAGGCGAGTTGGAATCTACAAAACTATCATCGGATTGTAATGGAAAACAAGTAAAGATTCAAAGAAAACGGATTGGAGATAAAGATTATGTGTGGATGGTTGTTGAAGTTTTGTGATAAATTGGTTTTGATGATGGATGTGTTAACGAAAAAGGACACCTAATAGTTTTATTAAAACTAAATTATTATAAATCATAATTCTGAAACACAAAAATATATTTTATTAAATCATCCGTTTTTTGTTGTTTCTTACCTGTTTCACTGAAAGCATAATTTGTAGATTGAGTTGTGCATCCGTTTGTCTTTGGATTTGTATTGCACTGGTTATTATTTTGAAAAGAGGAGAGTTCGGTCTGGAGAACGCGACTTTTCCAATGTTCGCCCTGCAATAAAGTCCCAAAAGATGCTTGAAATCGCGAGTTAAATGGCAACAGCTAACTGAAACATTTTGGATTGAAGGAACTTAAATCATAAATTGAAAACAGAAAAAATTGTAGTTTTTTGGACCAAACAGTTGTGCTTCTGTGAATTATGTACACCGATATTCAATAATTTCGATCAGAGGAGAGTAATTTTTTTTTTCATCTCAGAGGATACGAAAACAACATTGACATGAATTCAGTTCCTGTAATATAACTTGTTTGAAACAGAAAATTAACAATATTTTTCAGTTCCATAAAACTCACCTAGTTCGAAAACTTTCAATTGATCGATTTTCTGAATATACAGAGCGTTCTATTTCTGAAACTACATATATTTTGAACCTTTAATAAAATACAGCCTCAAACCACTAGGGTTACTTTTTCATTCGGTTCTCAAATGTCTATGTATTTTCCGTCAGCTTACTTGCTTTTTTTCCCTTGAAATCAATAGTTCAAAGTTCATCCTCTGTATAAATCGTTTTCTCTATTCTTCTCACAATGAACCTGCCCAAGAGGATTATTCGGATTACCGTTCATCGAAATGATGATGACGATGACATAGAGATCGGCTTGGCCTTTCCCACTCATTTTTTTTTCAAAGTTTTCGTATTGTTTTCATTTCAGAATGATGTTCCTATCTATCATAATTTGTTGTGCATTGTTAACAAATAGAGTTTACGGTCAAGAAATGAACGCGGAAGTCATGCCAGCGGATGCTACTACAACTACGGGTTTGTTTCAAAACATTTATTACTTTATCATCTATGGTAAAAAGTGGTTATGGAACCGGAAGTTTCAATTACAAAAACATTTTATATTTATTTCAAAGAAATCACTTTCTCCTGGGCTTGGTGTACAAATCGGTGTATAAAAATACTTTAAAATGACTGAGTCTCGAAAGTTTTAGGCACCGATATTTGTTTGAAATCAATAAAAAAAATCTCGGCATATGAGAACGCACAGCTTCTGGAAATTTTGAAAAAACCTAGAACTAACATAAAAATTTTGATATGAGAGACCAGGGTATTTTACTAATGACCCTGAAATCATGTGAATGAGATATCAACTTTTCGAAACAGTAAAATTTACCATAGTATTTTCGGTCAGATTACTACATTGAAAATTTTTGTCATAGAGTAAAAGAAAGCTAAACTCCAGAAACTAGAAATGTGAAATTCTGTATTAATGTTTCCCATAGTCATTATGAAGTTTTTGGGGAGCATAAAATGATAGTACACAGCACACTGTACGGGCTATAAGGACAACATAAATAATATGCATATTATAGTTATCACGTCAAGGAAACCCGAGAAACATCTTTCAAATTCATGAATTGAACGAATGTGAGAACATTACATTATCATGAGAACATTATCATGTTCTCACAGTAGTTACCCGTTTCATCATCCCCTTCCAACATCCACTATCCTCAACATGTTTCATTATTCAAAAATTCCAGTATTCAGTATGCTTCAATTGCGTCTGAGTTTGACTAATGAAAAACAGGTTTTCTCCTTTTTATAACAGTTGACCCTATTCATGAAGTTGCTATGAACCGGATGGATAATTTCTAGTTAAAAGATGATAGAAAATCGAAGTGAAATTTATCTACATATTACGGGTTCATAAGGATCATATTTTGATTGAAAAGTTTCCCACTGAAACATTGCATTCCACAAAAACGTTACTGTTCCCCGGAAACGTTTATTACCGCCTGGTTACTTCCAAAAATTACTGGGAAAATGACCTATTTCCATCACATGAATCGCCCAAAGCTCTGAAAAAAGCTCACTTTTCTCCCAGTTTTCTATGACAATACTTCTGACGCTCTAACAATTTTTTTTTGGCTGCTCAACTAATTTAGAACTTGGAGAAGCAGTGAAAAATGGAGAATAACCTAATACTCAAACAAGTTCAAGTATTCCAAATTTTAGTCTAAATCAATGTTTTACATTCCAAGAATAAAGATGTATATCGAAAAAGCTACGCTAATCAGATTTTTGGCTCTCTGGAGAATTTTTTTACAATTTCACAAGCTTCCTGAATAGAGGACCCTATCGGTTCACGTATTCCACACATCATTATCGCTGCATCATTTTTTTAAGAATCGCCACTCATTGAAACAATGATTGACACCCCTGCCTTCTTAAACTCCGCCACTGATAGCCAGCGGAAAGAATACATTGAGTTAGAAGGAAACCCCAATTTGACTCTGGAAATGAAGCAAAAAGCTCTGTATAACTGGGCTCAAAGATGTGGAAATCCAGTGAATGTAGGTTCAAAACTGGTGTAATAGGGAATCCGGCTAAGGCATTTTTAAGGGTTTGTATACAATGTACATGGCCGAAAAGACAACATTGCAATCCCAGGAGGATCAGAGAATGTCGGTGATTGTGGCACAATTGTCGCCAGAGGCTCAACAAGCTGATAAGAATGTTCGAGGTAAGTATATGTAGACAGAAAATTGGAAATCGAAATTGTTAATTGACGGTCGTCTATTAAAATTCATGAGAAATGTAGAACAAAAAATTTTTGGGAAATATTAAAGTTTTGTTTAAATATTTGTAGAATTAGTAGTAGTTGAGCGTGAAAAATTCGATGACAATTGCTGTTTCAAAAATGACAGTTTACTCCTGATGTTTCTGAAACATACAGTATTGTAGGTGTTCGGAATCCCACTTTTTTCTTTTCTACCGGTGTCTACAGTAATCTTTCAGGAATCACCAACAACTTGAACCAAACCAAGAAAGAGATGGACGCAAATGTGGCAAAACAGTTGAACAAACTTCCGAAGAAAATCTATTATGAGCTCACTTTTGCTACACAATAACTCTCTTTTTGGGATTGGGACATTGCTGTAAAATGTTGAAAATAAACTGATTTTTTGTCGCTTTTCATCAATCCAGAGCAAATGATTCATTCTCAGAGCAGAGCAAGTGAAAGCGCATCTAAAGTACTTAATCATGAAAGTGTTACAGTATTTTTCGATTTCATTATTAATGCAAACATATCCTTTCTTACGGTTTTATTCGATCAAGACCACGATTACTGTTTCATTGGATTTTGAAACATTTCCTTAGTCAGTTCAGCTCGGTACAAAATTTCTCGTTTTCGGTATTTGATTTTAGGTCACTACTCGAGAATTCAACAATCAACAAATTCTTTCGTATCTGAAAGGTCCCAGTCTGTCTTTTGTGAGCTGAAAGAATAGCAACACAGGAGCCAACGGAAGAAAAGTACAATTGTTTTCGGACTGGTTATTTCAAGAATTCCATCGTAAAATTAAAAAGTAGTCAACTAAACCTCAAGTTTGGAACTAAAAAATGAGCTAATAGTTTTCCTAAGTTGTCCCAACCCAGAAGAAATGCGAGCATCTCAGAGTTTCCCCACTCACTTTCCCCACAAGAAGAAACTGTAAACTTGTACTGATACGGGAAGGCCACTTTAGTTGCATTTGTTAGAGAAAAATGCTTTCTTTCGATGTTTTTTTGCGTCTGATAAATATTTATTGATTCCCAAAAAATCACTCAATAATACTGAGCGAACGAAGTAACATTAGGCATGACAACTCCTTCGACAGTTCCTCCAAAGTAGAGAGTGTTCAAGTTGCAGTTGAGATAGTACTTGTAAAACTGTCCACTGCTTCCGAGCGAAGCAGGTGCGGTGTAGGTAAGGGTAGACTGATGACAATTATTGTTTGAATCAAACCATCCGATAGCTCCGTCGTAAAAATCTTGTGTATTTTCTGATCTGAGGGTGTAAAAATTATTTCTGAAGCTAGAGGCTTCTATAACGAGTAGAGTTTGACACTGCGACGATAGGAATATGGGTGTTCGAACGGACCAAGGATCGTGGTGGTCACCAGTAACAGCACAAGTATTGGATTGCTCAGTGATAACGGTGATTGGACGGCAAGGGCAAGCTGAAATAGGTAAGCTTACTGGCTTCCAGATCAAGGTTTTCCCAAGACATAGGTTGGTTTACTGATGCACCAATCCCATCGAGAGAATTTTTGGTGGTTTCATAATGCATAAGCATGACTTTCTGAGCTAAAGTGTCACATAACAAATTTTTTCCACGGAAGCTAGGCTTATGAAAATCTAGTAGCGGTGAAAAATTTTTTAGAGGTTCTAAACCGGGAAATTGAAAACAAAAACCTACTTGTAGTAATGAAAACCGAGTCTCCTTTGCACGGACAGTCGTATCCTCCGGATAAGCAGCTTCGAGTTCGTTGCCACTGGAAATCGAAAAATCTTCAGGTAAAATGGATACTAATTTGCCAAATCCCTATCGAAGAATTTACTTTAATTTTGAAAAAGTAAACTTATGTTTCATGTTGTCAATAAATGTAATAAATGTGATCAAAGTGTCAATAAATATATGTTCAAAATATATCAATCAGTTTACGATCAACGTAAGTAAGTAGAAATCCCATAGCTTACCGCTGCCTGATTTGGCACTTTGCTATATCCGGACCAATTGGACCAATATCCATTATCTGGACAACAGGCCATAGTGTAAGTATCCGGAAGAGGTGCACATTGAACCCAATTCTTGATTGTAGTCGGAGATCCAGTACAACAAACCGTCTCATTTGCGGCTTTAACACGCGGCCAATTGCAGGCTTGAGTTCCGCAATTCATGGTTCTTGTTGTATCTCCTCTGTAATGAAAATTTGATGCCCTTCTATTAGGGAAAATCTTACATGCAAGGGCAGCCTGTCATTTGTGTGGAAAGGCAAGTTCTGGAATAAGTGGTGCTTGAACATGCTCCACAAGAAGTTGGGCAAGGTGCAGTTTCAGTCCATTCGGACCAGATTCCATTTGGTGGGCATGCCGGACAATTTGCTGCTCCTTGCACAATTATAGGAAGAAGGAATAAAATCACCCAGGAATCGGACATGATTCTGAAGAGAAGGAATTGGTTTTTTAGACTTTTTCTTCGAAGTTTTGTTGGCATATGATCGCGAAAATAATGGAAATTTGAATATGAAAAGAGGAAAAAATGGGTTTTGAATAGAAAATTTTGATTATGCTATTGAGGGGAAAGATCGATGACGAAACGCCAAGAATGAATGAAAAATTGATTCTTGAAGCGGAACTGATAGAGCATTCAAGACAAGAATCGCGGAAAAAAAGAAAATCTAATCTAACAACAGTTCGAAACAGTGTTCGGCTTTCTTTTTTGGTGTTAACTGATACATAGCGCAAATCAGAGCAGTATGTTATTTTGTCAACAAACTTCAAACCAATAGAAACGATTTGAAAGCAGGAGTTTTAGTTTGGAAGTGAAACAGAAAGAAAACTCAATTTAATCACAAGTTTTTCTTCTTTCACTCGGAGAGTTTGAGAATCAATGGCGGTATGAAAAAAATCGTGTTACATAAATACCATGAGGAACAGTGATATATTGGAAGGTGATATCTTTTCAGTTTTAATCCTTTGATTAATTCATTTTTTTCACAATTGCAGATTTGTACGGTTTTTTTTAACAATATCAAATGACTAATTCATTTGTTTTTCTTTTTTTTTCATTTTTGACTCTATGTTTTACTGAAAAATTGCTCCATATTTCCTGTCATAAGAAATGCTTTTGTGCTATTTCAATTGGAAATTGTTTTGGGTTATTTCTTTTTGAAAAAAACCTATTTTGCGGAATCTACCAGATTTACAAGTCCTATATCAATGTTAGATTTAATGAAAACAAACTGCTTCACTCAGTTTATAGCTTCAAGATCGGAAACCTTTTTCAGTACTCGACTTTTTTACTTAAGTTCCTTCATGCTGTTGAAAATATAGAAACAATGTCTCAACTAATCTCCCAAACTTTTT
Organism: Caenorhabditis doughertyi; assembly: GCA_963572265.1. Lineage (NCBI taxonomy): Eukaryota > Metazoa > Nematoda > Chromadorea > Rhabditida > Rhabditidae > Caenorhabditis > Caenorhabditis doughertyi. The sequence goes on along the minus strand of OY751556.1, from coordinate 20,429,328 downwards.
CTAAAGCTTATTTTATAAATTTAAAACACAAAATATTTTTATAACTTATCGCGACCGCAAGCCGTTTCTCCTTCGAAGGGGAGCAGGAATATGTTATCTTTTTCTTAAGCTTACTATTAGTTTATTCGCCGTATCTACCGGTGTGATCTTATTGCTCCAAAACTGTAAGACTGTTTATTTCCCTGTTCTGTAACGGAAAAAAACACTCGAGTGTTCCCATAGTGCTCACATAGAAACTCGAAAGTTTCCGTCAAAAATCAAGGAATATTTCCTAATTTTTCTGTTTCCTATATGTTGAATAAACGTTCAAATGTATCAGTTTCTCAATTTGACGACCTTTGATACATTGTTTGCAACACTATAAACATTCTGTTGTGAAATCGGTAGAAAATGATTCACTAACTTTTAGAATCCTAACCGACGTCTCGAACCCAATTTATCTGTCAGCAAATCAAATGTGATGTCGGTAAAACAGCATTTTTAATTCCAGACATTCTTGTTGTTTTCGTGGCTTCTTGAGTTTCTGAGCACTGTTTCATCACAAACTTTAATTTTTCTCCTTTTCCTCCAACTTTAATCGCTGACTGAGTTGCACCACAAATTTCCCAACACTTCTTTAAAAAAATTCAATTTATTCCAATAAAAAATCAATCTTATTTAATAAAACTGTGCAATTGCTGCCAAGTCATTCATCGCGACTCCCCCCAACGTTCCTCCAAATCTCAACGTTGCCAAGTTGCAAGGGAAATTGATTTTGTAGAATGTTCCAGCAGTTCCCGGGCCTCCTAATCCCTTAACCTCCGCTGATTGACACTTTCCAGTACTATCCACCCATCCGAGTGTTGTTACATAATCAGTTCCATTTGCAGAAAAGAAGACTTGACGATAGTTTGAGGCTTCAATGACAAAAGTGGTCAGGCAACGGGAAGGTTGGAAATATGGAGTTCTGACAGAAAAAGGGGATTTAGGAGTGGCAGATGAGCATTGAGAACTGGAAGATATTGTAGTGATTGGGATGCAAGGACAGGCTGAAATTGGGGTTGGAAAAGGGGCGGAGCTTAGAGAAGAGCTTACTGTAAGTGGAGTCGTTGGAGTCTCCATCACATGGACAGCCAAGGTCTCCACTCAAACAGGTTCGGGTCCTGGTCCACTGAAAAATGACCTTTGTTCACTCCCGTTGTAAAGCGGCACTCCACTAGGATTGCTTACTGGTTTACTACAGTATCTACAGTAATCTAGTTGGAAAACTGGTTTAGAAAATTCTGAATTCTCCGTTTCATAACTGTTTTTTTCAAGATGCCCCTTTTATCTGAACAATTCAGAAAGACAAATGTCGGAATATTCCGTTTAATCCAGTAGCAATCAATCTAGCCCCTTCAGCTGAACATTTATCCTCATTAGCCGATTTTTACCTGAACTTTATCCGCCTGTTTAGCCCATGTTCCCCATGCTGACCAATATCCTGCTGTTGGACAACATGACAAAGAGTTAGTTGAAGCCAGTGGTCCACAATGATACCAATTGTTGATAACAACTGGAGAACCTGTGCAGCAAGTCACTCCGGGTCCATTATTACGAGGGTAGTTGCAGGCTTGAGTGCCACATGTCATATTGATTGTGGAGGAACCGCTGGAAAAGTGTTAAGAATAGGAGAAGGGAATTAAATGTGAGCAAGTGAAGAGCTCATTGTTTCACATCTATGATATTCAAAAGTAGGAATTTTCCTGTATTAGTCGTATGTTTGATGAGTTGTTCAAACTATGAAAACTTTTTGGCCAAGTTAATCAAAACTTTTTTTTTCATTTTCCACAGTTCTACAATAATCAGATAAGTTTCACAAAAATTTAAAACAATTTGAAACTTCAGTGGGTGGGGGCATCAAAAATGGGCAACATGAGATGCTTAAATTCGGTTTCAATGGGCACAAGTAAGTTCCCAGATTGTAGCTTCAACAATTTTTTCTCGTTTCTGGTAAACGAAATGCATTCAGTAATATTTCTGGAGGTTCTAAACACAGAAATATTCAAACTTTCAAGTTTCATCATCTTGATACAGAATGAACCATTTTTTATTTTGACAAACAGCATGGAAATTAGCTCAATTTCGAGAAAGTTCTAAAATATCCCAGTTTTGTAAAGATCACAACAAGATAGTTTGTAGATTTCAGATGTTCTTCTGTTCCAAAAACTCCATATAAATTCATGAAACAGACTCTATCAATATACAGTTAACACAAAAATTATTCACTGTTTCCTTAAATCTGTTTCAAATGAATCATTTTAAAACATTTGATCATTCGTACTTTAAATAACGTTTCACAGAAATATTTTCCCAGTTTCCCTATCCCTGTTTCAGCTCAAAAATTTCAAGAACTTTGATAATAAATATTCAAAATATAACTAACCTGCAAGGACACCCTCCATCCAATTGTGTGGACAAACAACTTCTAGTATACGTTAAATAACTACAAGCTCCACAGGTAGTTGCACAAGTTCCCGTAGTAGTCCATTCTCCCCAAATACCTCCTGTTGGACATCCAGATGAACATGTTTGTGCGTTGGCAACATTGATTATAATAAAAGGAAGAAAGATTAAGAACCAGTGACGGGGCATTTTTTGCAATGGGGATGATATTTGTAAAGATGGAGAAAAATATGTATTATATACAGAGAGTTGACAAAAGGAAAAATATGAATGTTGAGAGAGATGTATGTTTTGTTGATTGCGAGAATGAAATTTTCAGCTTCAAAGTCAAGTGTAGTTCAGAGTGAATTTATGAATGATAATGAATTTATGTTTTTCTCGGTTCCTCCAGATTTCAAAGTGGACTTTTTAATCCGTTCTAGCAAATTATGAATCATTATCAGCCAGGCAGTTGTCGGTTGAAAAATAAGTAACATTCCGACCAAGAAAAGTCTGTCTGGCTTTAATATGATTGATGAATACTTTGTCGATCTCAAACATTTTCTTCGTGGAAATTATCATATTTCACATATACTGAAAATTTTTTTCTAACTGAAATAAATTATTATGCACCAGATCAATTGTGGCCGAAGTCGCCGAATTGCGAACTACAAAAAAGGTCAACCTTCATTTCAACAGTAAAACTGCAATTTTTTTCAAGATGATCTTGGTTTTAAAAAAAATTATGAAATCTTGGAAGTGTTCTGAATATAATCTCACTTGTTGAGTCTGTGTTAAGCTAAATTTCTAGCACTCTCCTAAATTCAGGTTCTCAGTTACTTTAACTCTGTTACAGACATTTTCATTTTCGAAATTATTAGAAAACAATTTTCAGTTTATGGGATAAGATAAAGCGAGCTTGTTGAATCTGCATCAATACTATCTTGAATCGACTTAGAGACTATCAGAAACGAATCGATCTGTCAAAACCACTAAAAAAGTTTGCTCGATGACCAATTTTGGGCTCTGTTCGATTATAATGGTCCAATGGAGAACGAATGGTCCGAAGACAGAATTAGTGGTCCAAAAGCAGAACGAATGGTCCAAACGAGATTGAGTGGTCCAAACGCAAAATTTATTGCATCACGACTAGAAAACCTGAATATTCAGTGGTACAAACACAGAATAAGTGGTACAAACAAAAAAATATTATGCAGTGCGAAAGTTCAACCTGAGTATTGAGTGGTCCAAACACAGATTGAGTGGTCCAAACGAAAACAGTAAAAAGCCTATGTATCCTATTTTTCGCACTGTAATTAAGTTAAAAAGGTCTTGTGAGACTCTAAAATACACAGTAGAAGAGACAGTTTCGCCAGTTTTTTGTTTGATGTCCTCATGAAAAATTGAACTGTCGGCTACATCTGAGGCTTAGGTTAGATTTTATTACATTCATGCTGAAATAGACATTTTTAGGCTGAGCTCGAGCAAAAATGAGTTATTGAGATTAAGGTCAGACCGCTGCGCCCCGCAAACCTAAGCCTAAATTTTAAAATGTGATTCATAGGCTTTTTACTGTTTGCGTTTGGACCACTCAATACTCAGGTTGAATATTCGCACTGCATAATATTTTTTTGTTTGGACCACTTATTCTGTGTTTGGACCACTCAATATTCGGGTGTTCTATTCGTGCTGCAATAAATTTTGCGTTTGGACCACTCAATCTGTGTTTGGACCATTCAATCAATGGATTGGACCATTCATTCTGCGTTTGGACCACTCAATCTCATCGTGGACCACTCATTCTGTATTCGGACCACTCAATCTCGTTTGGACCATTCGTTCTGCTTTTGGGCCACTACTTCTGTCTTCGGACCATTCGTTCTCCATTGGACCATTATAATCGAACAGAGCCCGATTTTGCACACTGCGAAACATAATAATGGTTCATCGGTAAACATGAATTTTTTTGAAAAATACAGTAAGAAACTTGAATTGTATTGCTCTCGGGTTACGTTATTCAAGCCGCCCACTTATTTTTCGAAAATAGAATCCTCTGAAGAATCCAATTCGAAGTTGCTAGTGTCAAAAATGTCCAATACGAAACAGGAACTAATACAATTTTATGTGGAAAATAAAATATTTGAGTAGATTAAGCTTTATTTTTCTATTTTTACATTGTTTCAAACTAAAACAAGCTTCAAGTGTGGTGAATCTTATGTCTCCACTATCATGTTCCACCCGTAATAGAATTCTGATGTTTGAAAATTTTTACCAAGGTTTGCTTTATTTTAGAATGACAACCAGAGCTTTCCTATTTCCAGTTCAGGTTGGTTCTTGAACTGATTACCGTTTCGTTTTTTGCATCAAAATTATGCCTATCACTTTTCCTTTAATTAATCGAACAATAGCGATAACATTCTTCAATAAACACAATGAAATTTATTACCAGAAAAGTATCAGAAAACTCGTAGAAAAACCCATTAATTTAAACCCAACGACCCATTTCGATTTCCTCACGGCGTGTCGACTTGTAGAGCGGTTTCCACTTCCACCCCTTGATCTTCGGGCGCCATGGGATCTTGGAGCACAAGGACATCTCATGGATACAGAGACCAGAAACCAAGATGATGATGAGAGAGAGGACGATCCAGATAGCGATAAGGAAGTCTTCAGCAGTCCACCACGACCAGTATTCTGGAAGAAATCCAGGAATATTGGAATTCAATCAGAATCAAAATGATAAAGCCATACCGTCGGCGTGAGCCTGTGCCAGTTCGAAGATCTTGTTGCCGATAGGCTTGAACACTGCAGAAATCGAAGTAAGAAGAACTGAACCAGTAGAAGTCTTATCAGTAATTACAGTCCCATTGATGGTAGTTTCGTTGAAGAAGGTATCGTTTAAGTCGGAGTTCAAGAGAAGAAAACCTGGGTCTTCCATGGTCTGGTTGTGCTCATCAGAAGCAACGATGAGAAGAATGAATATGAAGAAAGTAGCAATGGTAGGGAGAATAAGCTTGAGGTTCATCTTGGGAACCTGAAAATATCGATTGGAATTATGAAATATTGAGATTCGAATTGCGAAAACTAGGGTCTAAATCGTGAGATTTTTGATAAGATTACGCAAAAAGACAGGAACCGAAACATCGAGTCATATTAGGAAAGTGAAGTAATATCAAAAGCTTGAGCATTATCAAAAACAGCAAAATAAGTTTACATGAAAGAAATTCCAAAACAAAAATTGCAAGAAAATAGACTAGATATCGACCTTCGTGATGAGTCATATTTTCGAAAAAACCAATTTACCCAAAAAAAAAAACCCAAAAAAAAACCAATAAAAACCAACACCCAGCAAGCAATCATTCAAAAAAGAGCATTATCGAAAACAGAAAAAAAAAGTTTTTTCCCAGAAACGATAATCCAAAGTGAGAATTCTGTAAACTATACTGATAAAAAACTAGCAATGCCTTCAAAGCAAATTAAAAAAAAAACCAAAGTGTGAAACAGATATTCTGTTAAAATATTTTCGTTAAAAACTAAATAATTTGATTCAAAAAGAAATAAAAGGTGAGAAAAAGACTCGTGTTCTGATATTTATGCATCCATATGATGTCCTGACATACCAATGATTATGAAATGATAAACGAATGGGAGGTGGTTGTGAAAAACATAAACAATGGAGAGAGGGTACAAGCTCCGCCCATTTTGTTCCAGAAACAAAAAAAAAACTCTCCGCCCCCTTCTATTGAAATACAGTCTGGGTAAAGCTGGCTAGATTAAAAACCGTATATTTGGCCCACGATTAGAATAATTTATGTATGTTTCAAGTCACAAAGAAGAGCACTATAAGAGCTCCGAACTTTCATTTAGACGACAAAATTTATGCCATTTCGTAATTAAAAAAAACCTTTTGAAATCAAACGAGTGTCAAAATTGAAAATAGTGGGAAAAACAATTGACTTTCTATTAATCATTGAATAGATGATCAGTGGAATAAGAGTCAGAGATCAAACGTTTTTGAGTCATAATTTATGCGTCATCTAAAAGCCCAACTAATTTACTTTCGACTTCAGAATAGTGAGGGTGAAAATTAAATTCGAAGCTCTCTTTACGAACGTATCATGGAATCGTTTGACAGTCTAATACAACATTGATATGTGGTAATTGAATCTGACAAAGTAAACATGCCATTGGGAAAAACATCCTGAAAAGTCGTGAGGCTGAGCTTCGAATGTTTCATATCCAAAATTCTTTCTAACAATACTGATGAGCTTCAGTGTCATATCAGTATGGTAGAAAAAAACTTCTGAAATGAAGCCACTGTCTTTTCGATTTTGAGATGTCTCAAAATCGAAAACAGTTAAAAAAAAGAACTTTCATAGTTTATGGAGGGTGTCCAGAGATGAACACTTCTTTTTGAGTCATCGTTTATGCGCAATCTGCGTGCACTACTGATTTCAAATCGGTTCCCGACTAGTGAGGTTGGACAGTAATCTTAAAGGATTACATGACCAAAAACAGATTGGTTGCCTAGTATCCGACAAGTAAAAGACATGCGCGCGCTTTTTTTTCAAATTACTAGGCCAATTACTTTTCGAGTTACTACTGGGAACGTCGGAATTTGAAATCGGACAAGCAAATCCTTTAACTTTGAAGAACGTGTGGCAAAACAAAAAGATTCATCTTTGAAAATTTCTAAAAATCAGAGTAGAAGCTATGAGGAAGAATCAACCAGCAGTGATCCACAGTAACAAAAGAGAACAAAGTGCCTCTTACGAAATAGACAATGAAAGATGAATCATTTTTCTGGTAATTTAGAAAGATGAATAAACACAAAAAAGCTCCGCCTTCTTTTTGTTCTGGAATAAATAATAATCTTACGTCATGATTTAAATACATTAAAAAATTAAAATTTATTACTTTCCATTCAAAACTTATCAACATATTAAGTTATCAATCCTCGAGCATAAGATGTTGTCGCCATCTGACACTCTCCACATCATTCTTCTTGTGATAGTGAAGACATGCAGCAAGAGCAGAAGCAAAAAGAATGGTACTGACAACGGAAGTTGGGATGACAAACCAGAAAATGAAGGGGATATCCGCGGTCCAGGGATGATGGCGATCTGAAAAAAATGATAGAAATTGGGAAATTATAAGGATACATTTGATTACCTTTCACGTTTTTAGGAACTGGGGCAATTGGCCTAGTGAAATTAGAAGCGGTGAGAGCGTTGGTGATGTTTTGAGCGGCAGAGAATGGTGAAATGACGATGAAAGAAAGAATAATCAAGCAGAGAAAGTAGCCAAGTTTCAGCTTCATCTGAAAATTCTGGAGTTTACGAGATCAGGGGGGATATGGCATCAAAGAGTAACGAAATCAGCTGTTTTTCGAATTCGAAAATATTCTTATGTCTCTTTACTCCATTTTTTGTAAATTTCTAAACGCAAATATTGAAAATACGAAACGCATAGCAGGGATTGTTATGAAACATATAGAGAAAGAAAACAACATTCGCGGAAAAGGGTCAGTGATAGAGAAATAAAAAACAAAGAAAAAGAGAACACGATGACAGAGGGGACGCTTCGATGTATTTTTCTGCCATGGAAAACAAGGAACAATAACATTGGATGAACAGTGGGTGAACGTTGGGTGAACGTTGGGTTACCAGTGGGTGAACAGTGGGTGAACGTTGGGTGTGTCGAAACGTTCCTTCTTTCTAGAAAGTTCGATACACTTCTTTTATTCCCATCCACTTCTCTTTGCTTACGTCATTGCCCTTTGCTCTCGACCGTCCCCTCTCCGACCCTCTGAGGCATGCGCTCTAGAAACTCCGCTTGTTCCCTAGCCGTCGTACTATCTTAGCTCTCCCTCTTCCTCTCATCTTGAATCATCCTTTTCCGTCGGGATCCCAGCTCCGTCGCCTCACTTCTCAACTCCTCTTATTCTCCCCCACTCCCTCTCGTCGGCGCACCTTTGTACCAGGCAGTGCCGGGCCGCACCTGGCCACGCCCCTAATAAACCGTGCCTCCCGTCCGCGTCCCCTTCCATCCTCATTCTTTCTTTTTGTCACCTTCCTGGATGGTCGCCCTCTTGGGCTCCCTCCCTTTTCTTTATATTATTTCTTTGTTATTCCTTTATATATTTCGTATACTTCTTTCACATTAAATAAAGGTTTAATAACCCAGGTTTGAGGCTTCGGCACACACCGCTCATCCCGTGCTTGTCTCGATGAGAGAGGGTGAACGTTGGGTGAACATTGGGTACCTCAATGCCATTGTCAAAGCTCATCAGTATCAAAGAGCCATTATTAATTACGCATTTATTTTGCAAACAGTAAACATCGGATTCAAAAAGCGGAACATTATTCAAAATAACCAAAAGCGGAAAGGAGCTGCACTCGGTTGGTGGCTCTGTTGAAATCAACGACCATTTGTTCCGGTTTCTTCTAGAGACGCTTATAAAAATAGTATGTTATTCCGCCAATCAATGTAACGAGCAAAATGCCAGAGACGATTACAATCATTGCTAATTTGAAGGTAGAATAGTAGTTGGTGTGTGGCGGCGGAACATATATCGAAATATTCCCATTTCCTTGCTCAATAGTCGAAACAACAAGGACCGAACTAAAAATTCAAGTTTTTCTATACAAAAGGCTCGCGGGAGCTTCACAAACTTGTACTGATCAGTGTTATCCGGACAGAAAACTCTTGACAAAAAGTTGATATTATTCAGGAATCTCTTTTTCAAAACGAACTTCTGATCCGGGGCCAGGCTAATAACCGTCGAGACAAATGAGCACTTTTCAAAAGAAATGTTCACAGAGATACTGGATTCAATGATGACTTCTTTTGGGGCGACTGGACTTTTCCACAGAGTAAAATGGCTTATTTGCTCACTTGTCCAGTTAAAGCTCAAAGGAAAATGAGAAGTTCCTGGGCCAAAACTGGTTTTGAAGCTTTCAACCATTTTCGAGGGGTCACCAGATCGATCGATTTTCTTTGACATCATATAGAAAGATCCGTTCATAGTTTGATTCACAGGATTTCCCCTAATACCATGCCCGAACTCCAGGTAGATCCTGAGAACAATTTGTTACGTTAGAACAATTTTTTTGGTAAACTTACTGTTTATGACAATCAAGTCTCTCTACAAAAAAATAAAAAAAATCGTTTTCGATTCTGAACTCGAACTTTGTCGAGTTCAATAGGCCCTTCGTCTCAAACATTGATTCTCCGTAACTTCGAAGTCCGACTTTTACTGGCAATTCGGTTTCCAAGTGAAAAACCATGTTTTCATAGCAATGAATACCTGAAAAAAATCGATTGTGGGACAATAAGGTAAGATAAGAAAAATTACCATAATTGAAGAAATCTGCCATTGATACGATTCCATATTCAACATTACTCTCTCTTGGGAAAGTAATGTTGAATCGATTGACGGCGGGATCGAGGGTGGAAGGATCAGGCCATTCAAACATAGAGGCGGAGGAGACAAGAAGAGCGAGAAGTAAGAAGACGTTCGACATCTTCTGGCTGGAAAATGAATATTTTGAGACCAGAGGGGTGCAGTTGTATTGGAGGTTCAAAATCAGAAGGAGGGGAATGAAATAATCGAGAACCACGGACCCAACATTCGTAGGACAAACGAGTAAATTAAAATGAGGAATCAGGAACAGAAATAATTTCGAAATTTTGACAAAAACAAGCTGGCATAAAGAATAACAAATTAATGGTTTAATGATCAAAGATTATGTACATTGAGTCATCATTTTGGATTTTCGTCGGAACCAATAACAAATGAGATCGATTGTGGATCAGAACTGAATATTACATCTCTGAAGGAACTACTAAAGAAAAATACGGCAACTGTACAAAACACTTTGGAAGCAGAGCTGTTACGAACTTTTCATACTGAGATTCATCTGTTACGAGAACCTTCAATACAGCTGCACTTTTCATCGTAGTTTTGCTGAACTAGTTTTGTGGTAAGGTTTGAGAAGAAAACTGTTTCATATAGTGGATTAACTTGAGTTCTTGAAACCCACAAAGTTCGTCAAAGGTGCCACGTTATAGCTTGAAATTTTACAACTTTTTCCCAATTTTTCGTTTTATATGTATGAAAAAGATTGTCCGAAAAATTGGAAGACGAAAGCCTGACGAAGGAAAATGAAATTCGTTTGGACAATGGAAAAGAAATGTTCTGGAATGATTGCGAAAAAGACAGAAATAAAAAAATAAAAAGACAATAACAGCTACAGCTTAAGCTCCGCCCCCATGATTCTCGAACATTTTTAAATAAAAAAAAACAAATGAGACTCAAAAATAGTGAAGTGCAAATTGAAAATGAAAAAATGGTGACAAGACAAGATAGGTGGGCATTGAACTGAACCTGTTTTCTCTTAGTGCTTGAGCTGATCGAAAATGATAAGTTCTCAGATTTGAGAAGAACTGATATTTATCGAATTTTGTAGACGTTTATGGTATTGCTTCAAAAGTTTCTGACGAATCAACAATAGAACCGCAAACGTTTCTAAAGTTAGCTGGTTTCTGAAACAGAATCTTGAAAAAAGGGATGGAACGTTAAAAATAAGCGAAAACCTGAAATCAACAGTTTCGTCTGATAAAAATCGTTTTGAATGCATTCGCTTTGTAACTATTATTCTTACAAATTAAATTCGAGACCGATGTATCGAGAAATTAAAAGAAGAATCGCTTCTTGCTAAAAGGATTGTGCAGAGCGATTCTGACCGAAAATAAAAACAGAAACAGATATTTCGAAACTGAAATTTATAATTGGTTCGTTTGAAAAAAAGTTTGGGCTCCTCGACAACTCGCAACGAGACTTTTCGAAAATACGACATTTCCCAACTCACGTCGATTTCGCTACTGTGACATTTCGCAACCAGTCATTTCACTACTTATAGGTATCGCAACTAGTCTTTTCGCCACTACAGCAAAAGCTTTTGTCTTGGTCAGGAAAAAAACATGCTCACCTCAATTTGCTGAAAACGATAGGCTAGCATCTAATCTGTAGTGGTAGAACTAATCTTCCTAGATTCAAGCTTTCTCCAACAAGATAAACAAGTTGCGAAAAGTCTAGTTGCGATACCTATAAGTAGGCACCGCAACATTTTTTTCAAACTGCTTTTTTCGATAATTTTACTTGTGCATTACGTTAGAAGTACATTCCTAAAAAATTTTTCAAAAATGTTCGCTACTTCTCGAGATATCGTCATTTTTTGTTGCTTCATTTTCTACTGAAAATTCCACCGAAAGGTGGGCGGAGTCAGCGCAAATCAGTAGAGAAAAACAAAAGTTGCCTCCAGAGGGGTCGAACCCTCGCCGGTTGCGCACAAAACGCGCGCTCTGCGGCTGCGCCACGGATCTGCACTTCACGTGTCTCCCTGGTTGCCTTTACATTGTGGGCGATGCCAGGTGATGGGAGGGCTTGCTAAAACTACGATTTTTCAGCCTTCAACCCTGTTTGGACTGTAATATCTCAAAAAGCTCATGCTCAAACTATATATTTTTTGAAAGGAATTTGTTGCAAATTTTGTGTAGAATCCGATTCTGAAATAAAACTCTGGGCAATCTCCCTGCATCAGGCCTAAAACTTCGAAAAACTGATCTTTTTTAGAAATACAGTATGTTCAGGAAGGTAGTAAAATACTTCAAACTGCCCCAATTGGGCTGAAAATGTGTTTTTGTACTATTGAATGTTTGATAAATACAATGCAAAAATAAAAATTGGGGGTCATCGCTGAAAATTTTTCTCAAACCGCTCCAGAAGTTTGACGTCTTCTGAAAATTTTTGCGCATGCTAAATTTTCGAGATTATTGCTAAATCCATTCGAGTACATCTAGAAATGCTAGAAATAGCAAAAAAACTCTGGGCAATGTCAAAACAACCGATTCCAATTCTCAATTTTCCGAGACAGGTTTAAATTTTTTCCGGTTTCCTGCTTTTTCTGAAAAAACTAAAGATTCTATCAAAAAACGGAATCCACCATTGGATTCCCCGTAAAAAGTTACGTAAGGAGAAGTAATCACATCCCAACTTTATCAGTCCTAAGCCGAGATACAAGCGCTCAAAGTGCCGCAATACCTCCAGGCGGAATTTTTTCGACGCCCCGCCCCCTCTTCATTGCGGTGCCTACCTATAAGTAGTGAAATGTCTGGTTGCGAAATGTCACAGTAGCGAAATCGACGTGAGTGGCGAAATGCCGCATTTTTGAATAGTCTCGTTGCGAGTTGTCGAGGAGCCAAAGTTTGGAATGATCAAGAAATACAAAAACAATAACAAAAAGAGTACTGTTTTATTCACGCTTCTTCTATTCAGCAAAAAAAATAAGACCAGTGTTCACAAATCACTTATGAAAGAATGGAATTCAAAATATTTAAAATTGCAACTCGTCAAAGAACTTTAAAAAAATTAGAAAAAAGGAAACACATGAAAGCTTCGCAATTTTGAATTCACTATCATTGAAGACTATCAGTTGCACATTATTGCACCTGAAACTCACCAATTATCAGAAATCATTTTCAGTCAATTAATTCAAGCAGCGCATAATTTTGGGTGACAGGTTTAAAAAATATTGCAACCAGTTTTCAGAAGCTGTTCACTAAATTAGTTTTCGAGTATGAACTTTTGACAAACAACGAAATTTCTATGTATTTCGTATGAACATTCACTGTTACAGTAGCGAGCATAAGTCAGTGTACCTCCGGTTTTTCGTGAATATTTCTCTTCAAAATTGATCGATTGAGCTGAAAAATTTTTTGAGGACTCCTGAATAAACCAGGAAAACAATCCCAGTTTTTTTTCTCGAAAAAATGTTTTTGACCTAAATAATTTTGTGATGACTGCTGAAATATCAGGTAGCAGTTTTGAAACTTTTTTTTGGTCAACTGGAGATATCAATATTTTCGACGTAAAAATTTGTCCTTAATCCAAATAAACTATTTCCGTCGAAATATCGAGCATGCCGCCTCCGTCCGTGACCTTATTTCAGTCAACATCATCACAGGGGTATTTGATCCAGGCAGAATATCTCGGCTGAAAGTGATCCGAATGGGCTAAAAATTTGAGAAAGGGTTACTTTTGAGGTCCCGAACGAAGTTCTATGGATATATTTAGTTTTCGGAAAAGTTCATTTTTCGGCTTTTCAGTTGATTCAGTAAAATCAGTAAAAAGTCAAAAAACGAATTTTTCCGAAAACTAAATATATCCATAGAACTTTATTCGGGATCTCAAAATTGACCTTCCCTTGAATTTTTGGCCCATTCGGATCACTTTCAGCCCAGATATTCAGCCTGGATCAAATACCCCTGTGATGATGTTGGCTGAAATAAGGTCACGGACGGAGGCGGCATGCTCGATATTTCGACGGAAATAGTTTATTTGGATTAAGGACAAATTTTTACGTCGAAAATATTGATATCTCCAGTTGACCAAAAAAAAGTTTCAAAACTGCTACCTGATATTTCAGCAGTCATCACAAAATTATTTAGGTCAAAAACATTTTTTCGAGAAAAAAAACTGGGATTGTTTTTCTGGTTTATTCAGGAGTCCTCAAAAAATTTTTCAGCTCAATCGAACAATTTTGAAGAGAAATATTCACGAAAAACCGGAGGTACACTGACTTATGCTCGCTACTGTATATATTTTTTTTCAGTGACTTCAGTGACTTCATGAAGGATATTCTAGTATATATATTCAGTGACTCCATGAAGAATATGCTTGTTATCCTTCTGATCCTGACTTCAAAATCAAAAGTCTCATTATACTCAAATTAAATAATAAGTTTCTTGAATTTCAGCTTTACACAAATCACTATTATTGATTGTCCGCAATGTGAAATCGAGCGAAACGAAAATTAGCGTGTGGTTGTTAGAAAGTTTCTATATCAGTGAATTTTCCGAACTCATTGGAAGAATCATTGAACTTCGCCTTCTCTTTTTTCCCTTTTACGAAACATCTAAGATTCTCTAACCTCAAATTATGAACCTATCATAAGCTTCAAGTTGATGACAGAAGATTGAAGTTTGTCCTCGGCAACAGCATGCAGCAGTAGTTCGTGGAGTTCTCGCCTGCTGCATGAGTGCTGTGAAACTGCAGCGCAAAAGTATGCTCAGTTGACAGCAGCTGCTGTCCTACAGTAATGCAGCTTTAAGCATCTGCTGCAATGCTGTTGCAAACTGCTGTGCAGCTGCTGCAAATCCTAGATTGATGCGTTAATGCTGTGTTACTCTGAAGCAGCAGCTGGAAGAGGTAGTTGCTGCTGCGCTACTGCTGCGGGGTGTTGCCGAGTCACTAACAAGTCACAGGGTTAAACACACATGAAATTAAATTATTTATTTTCAAGAAAAGAAATAAAAAAATGCAAAGAAATTAGACACATACAACCAGTGTGAAAAATGTGAAGGTGTGGGGAAAAGAGAAAGTTATTATGGCAAAAAGCGATTCAAATAAATAAATGGTACACTCGGATTTCAAAATACTATAAGATTAAAAGTTTTCAGAAATGGAAAAGAATGAAAAACTAATGAGATTCAAGGTTTCAGGGATTCAGATGAGAACAAAAAGGCAAGGAACTAGGAAAGTAGCTATGAGGGATGCAATGGAAATTTTATCGTTTCACTCTCCATTCCCAGTCTTCTGGAAGATCTCCACGATTTGCAACGTTGTTTGGATCAAGCATTTCTACTTGACATGTTGGACCAAGCCATCCCGGAGAACAACTACATTGGCCACTGAAATTAGGGGGAAAAGTAGATTTCGTATTGTAATTTTAGGCTTCTAAAGACCATGATAAGGCTGTGGCTCATTTTAGGTTATCTGGTTTTGGACGGTTTCAGATAGGTTTTTAAAACCCAAAGCCAGACAAGTCTGAGCTTTTCCTTCTGTTCCCAAAAAACTTACGTTTTCGGATCACAAGAAGCTCCATTAAAGCATTGACACTTGTTATTACAAGATTCGCCATATCTCCCGGCTCTACACTCCTCTTCACAAAGTGCTCCATGCCGTCCAACTGGGCAAACACACTTTCCATCTTTTGGATCACATTTGTACTTCCCACAATTGCAAGATTGACTGCATGCCGGTCCAAACATTCCTTCAGGGCATTTTTGTTCACATTTTTCTCCCTGGAAGCCTGCCGGGCAAAGGCATCGACCGTCTGCACCATCGCAATGAGCCCCGTTCTGACAGGAGCAGGATTGAGAGCAATACCATCCATAGAAACCATTTGGACATGAGAATTGACATCTGCTACCGTATCTTCCGGGTGGGCAATCACAACATCCTTGTACTGGATCACAACGAGCCTGGCCATGACATTCACAATCCAAAGTGCAATTGAGACCGTATTTTCCGGATGGGCAAGACTGTTCACAGCTTGGTCCGGTGAATCCTAAGTTGCATTTGCATTCTCCATTGGTTGGATTGCAGTGACCATTGGCACATCTACATTTTTCTTTGCATCCGGCTCCATATTTTCCGTCGGGGCACACTTGATTACAGGTCATTCCTGTGAAACCGGGCAGGCAACGGCATTGTCCAGTGAGGCGATCACAAGTACCACCGTTCTCGCAGTTGCAAATTTTTTCGCATCTGGAAGAAAATATTTTAATTAAGGGGTTAGAGAAAGCATAAAGGGGACAGTTAAGTGGTTTCTGAACCTTATGTAACAACTTACGTTATCTTTAATTTATGTTGCCAATAATTACGGCCATAAAATTTGATTCATAAACAGAATTCTTATCATTTTTAATTTCATTTGATGTAAAAACGATTCGAAAAAGAACTGTCTCAGAATAAGGCGACTCTAGAACTAATCAAATCACACAAAAACTTCGCTATACTAAAGCCGAAACTGTAACCAAATTTGCTCTGTAATTTCTAGTACTTTCTTTAAACAAGATCGTGGTGAAAATAATCTGTTTTAGAACTGTGTCAAGTCAAGCTTGTTCATATTACAACTGGTTATCTGATTTTTCTACTAGTAACTCACGTTGGTCCATATCGATCCGCCTGACAAGCAATTTCACATTTCGTTCCAATATATCCAGGTGGGCACACGCAAGATCCAGATGACGAATCACAAACTCCTCCGTTCTCACAAGAACACAATTGATTACAATCCGGACCAAATCTTCCTTGAACACAACCACTTTTACAATCCGGTCCAGAATGACCTGGTTTACAGAAGCACTTTCCAGAAATTGCATCACAAAGAGAGTTATCCCCACAATCACAAGTATGGGAACAAGATTCTCCATAGGTTCCATCTGGACAGAGTTCTGTGCAAGAGTGACCGGCGTATCCTTTGGGACATTGACAACGTCCGGAGATGTGATCACATGATTTGGAATTGGCACAACGGCAACTCTGGGAGCAGTGTTTACCGTAGTAGCCTTTGAGGCAGGCTGAAAATGGTTTATAAGAATTTATTGGTTTCGTAATGAAAGAAATTTTGATTTTATGCTTGCGTTTTTGATATTTCTTCTGTCAGTAGCTCCAGTTACAAATTTCAAACAAATTCCTAAGTTAATAGTCTGTGTCAACCATTTCAGAAATAACGGTTATATTTCCCAAAAATTATTAGCTCGTTCCTCGATAAAAAGTCTTTCATTTCTCAATTTTCGGCTAATTTTCAGTGAAAAATCGTGTTGTTTTGAATAAGAGGAACTGATTTCTCTCCCGAAATAAAAAATTGGAACATAAAGCGGCCCCCTTCATATTACGGCCCCTCGTGATAGAGCGTCCCCCCTAGAGAGGTAGGGTTTAACAGTAAGTTTTTGGCATAATCTTGCGACAATTTAATCAGTGTGATCAGTTTCAAAGAATGCGTTAATTTCTGATTTCTCATTTTACATGTTTCAAGGATTTCGTAAGCTGAGAGCCACTTCTTATCACTACTCTCCTTGGAAAACTCTTTTTAAATCTCGTTAAAACTGAAAAAAAAACATGATACCATCTTGTTCGGAGAATCTAGAATCCAGAGCTTAAAATTTATTATCAGTTTTAAAAAGTTCAAAAATTCTAAGTCTTTTCTACCACTATATTGCGTATTCCTGGCCAATGATACCCATCTGAAATCCAAAAAAATGACCCACCTCGATTACACTTCTTCCCTCTCCATCCCGGTTGACATGAACAATGTCCACTGATAGGATCACAGAAAGCTCCATTCTCACATTCACAGGTCTCTTCACATTTGGAACCGTAGTGTCCACTGGCACAAGGCTTCTCACAATGCTCACCACTCCATCCGGGTAGACATTCACAACGACCTGTCTTACGATCACAACTTGCTCCGTTCTTGCAATTACATCGTTGGGCACAGTTACGACCAAATTGTCCGAATGGGCATACTGGAAATAAATCATATGAAGATATATTATTATTATAGTTTTTAACTGAAGATGTAAGTGCTAGAGTAGAAACTGTTTTTCATTTTAAATTTTTAGCCTATAATCTGTTTTAAAAATGGAACGGTTTCATCATGAAATGCTGAGTTATCACAAAATCCTCTAGAGTTTTTATTAAAAACTATCACCGATTCATTGTGAGCCTAATTTGGTACTCAAAATTTACACACCGATCCATCGATATTTGTCTGTTCACTAAATTCATTTCTAGAAACCGAACCACCTGATTTGAGTTCTGAATTCAAATTAGAACAGCGCGCAGACTAATACGCAACAGCAATCTGGTCGAGGTTTGAAAGTTGAAGTTTTCTAGTTACAACATGGAGTTTTTGCATGAAATGTAATTAAGGGTTTTGAGAAAGTATGAATTATTCAGCTTTCTAACCTAAATGTTGTGAAATGATCATCACTAGATAGATTGGTATGAACAAAAAGCACAAAACGCAATTTAAATTAATTTTTTTTCACAGTTTCCTATTGTCAGTATTAAAAAATATCCTCACTCAATTCTGATATAGCCCTATGTTTCGCAGCAGAAAAAAAACTCACAAAATTCGCACGAGGGTCCTGTCCACCCATCGATACACTCGCATTCTCCATTTTCTTTATTACATTCTCCTCCATGCATACACAGGCAATGCTTCATACAATTCGATCCCCATAATCCGGGTGGACATTCATTTTCACAATTCTTTCCCATATATCCAGATGGGCAATCACAGAATCCTGTTACTCGATCACATGAAGCTCCGTTTGAACAATGACAAGAATGTCGGCAACCTTCCCCATGCCGGCCAAATGGGCAAGATGTCTGGCAGTCTGGTCCAGTCCAACCTGCCGGGCAACGACATTCTCCGGTGATGTGATCACAACGGGCAACAAATGGATTGTAGATTGAAGTGTCATCTGAAAACAGGGTACTGTCTACTCAGTAAAGCTTCCACAAACTTACTAGTGGTAGTACAATCACAAATGGCATTACAACCTTCTCCGAATCTTCCATCCGGGCATGGTCTATCACATTTTTTGCCTCTCCAACCAGCCTTGCACTCACAGGATCCTGTGATATAATCACAAGTTCCACCATTCTGACAAGAGCAAATTCCCTTGCAACCTGCTCCAAAGAGCCCGTTTTCACAAGATTCTTCACATTTGTGACCTTTCTTTCCTGGTGGGCAAATGCATTCACCATCAGATGGATCACAATGCATTCCATCTGCACAATCACATTTCCTGGAGCAATCTTTTCCAAAGGTCCCTGGAGCACAAGCTTTGTCACATTTCTTTCCACTCCAACCGGGAGAGCACTCGCATGAACCGTCTTTTGGATCACAAATGGCTCCATTCTGGCACTTGCAGAGTTGCATACAGTCGATTCCAAAGCGGCCTGTTGGGCAGACTGAAAAAAAAGATTACGGTTTTAGTGAGTCTTGAAGTTTTTCACAACTGGGCAACAATCAGTGAGTGTCGTAGTTTTATCGTAGTTTACATAACACTGAAAAACTACAAAAAAGCACTTGATTCATGTTTCAAGTTATTGATAAAACCACGATTAATGTTTCTTTCCCAATTCGATGGTCTTTGATCCATATAAAAGTTAGGAACAATAAAGAGGTTTGAAATGATAAAATAATTGAAAAAAACCACTGTTTCACATGGTGCATATCCTTCGACAGCTCTAAGGAACTGACAATTGATGTGACTGTCCTGCACTATTTTTCAAATCATGAATCTTGAAAAGGCGTTTCAGGCCTGACAAAGGTTCAAAACATTTCACACAGAGTTCAGTGAGGCTTGAGCCGTTTTTAAGAGGGTTTTAAAAAATGTAATTAAAGAAGCGTGTTCTAACAGTGATCTTCCATTAATCATAGTTATGAAACTGAAACTGATATTGAGTGAAAATTGAAATTTGTTATGCAAAAAATGGGAAAGACATATTTTCAGTCACAGAATTTCCGCTGTTATACATCAATTGTTACGGATTTCGACTAAAAGTAATCAATGTTTCGATCAAATTCCCTTTTGGTCTCCGTTTCAAAATCTACTTTTCTTTTTTGTAAAAAGTTGTGGACCAATTCATCGATTCATCGGTTCTCTGACAACTCGTTTTTCCCTGTCGTGCAAACTGTAAAAAGTCTCTCACCTTCACTACAAGTAGCTCCATAGAATCCAGGTGAGCAATGACAAGAACCATCCCTCTCATCACATTTTGCTCCATTGACACATAAACAAGTATGCGCACAATTTGGCCCATAAGTGTTCAGGGCGCACGCTGAAATCTCATATTTTGATACTTGTTTGATTATGGAGAATGAAAATTATTTTAAGATTAGTCCATAAACTTCTACAGTAAACCTGAAACTGTTTTTTTCTTGTGTTTTTCACAATCTAAAACAACATAAAAATTTCACAAACATTGATCACAAAGTGGTCCGGTCTTTCCGGGAAGGCATGTACAAGTTCCAGTGACATGATGGCAAACTTTCGATTTATGTGGAGATTCCACATCAGCACAATCGCATTTCTGCTCACAATCGTATCCGAAATAGCCGGCAGGACATGCTGAAAATGATACAAAGGTGCAGAGTTGGTATCTCATATAAATAAGATCCTACTCTTTTTCTAATAAGTGCTCGGAGTTGATATCTTAATCACAGGCTAAGATCCTACTCCAATATCGTTACGAGCTATTTTATCATTCAAAAGTGATAAGTGATAATGTGCTCTATTGATAACAAAAAACTTACGTTGATCACAAAGATTTCCCTGATATCCAGCCGGACATTTTTTGGTGCAATCTCCTGTTACTGGATCACAACGGACGCCTGCTGGACAGGAGCATTTCCTGGCACATCCTGGACCAAAGAGCCCTGGAGAGCACATTCGTTTGCAGTGGTGGCCATAATAGCCGGGTTTGCAGCGACATTTTCCGGTCTGAAATGGTAAAGGTTGAAGGAAAATAAACACGGTTTCAGATAATTTGTATATGCTTGACTGGAAATTTTTTTTGTTAAACTATCGCAATGTTTTTGTGTTGAAAAAACCTGAGGCAAAATTCTGGATGGTTTTGCAAAAAAATTCTTTAAAAAAATCAGTTTCTGACAGTCTTTATGAATGCAGGATATGTGCTATAAAATGTTTAATCGAATACCTAACCCGTTTGATTTTTGAAAACATCAGATAAAAAACTATTCTACTCCAAGCATATTTCAGCTTTTTTTTCTACGAAGAAAACTTTTTTAAATAAAAGTTTCAGTTTCTATAAGTTTCCTTCAGTTTGAATTCGGAATCTACAACATTGGGTGACGGCTGTGAGTTGGTTCAACTTTTCATGAAAATCCCATACAACTTTCAAGAAATATTTTTTTCTATCTTTCCTGTCCAAACTCACAATCTCATCACATCCTTCAGAGTTCTCTCGGGCACATTTACACGGGAATCGGCAGTTCTTTCCAAACGTGAAATGAGGGCATGGCTTCTCACATGTTTGTCCATACAAACCATCTGGGCAGGTACAGTAACCAAAGATTGGGTCGCAACGACCATTTGGACAGTCCATACGACATTTGAGATTGCATTGAGAACCGTAGAAACCTGGAATGATGTGAATGTGTTTGCCTATAGAGCCGAAAGAGTGAAAATGAATGTTAAAGAGGTTTAATCAAAGATAGTTGAAGCGGTGATCTCATTAAAACTTGAAAGTGAGTTTTGTGAGTTCACAGCTTGCTAAAACTAGGCAACATATCAATTCTGGGCCGTTTTTTTTTGAGGGGAAGGATAGTTCAAAGAAAATAACGTATTTTAGAAAACATCAGTGATAAAATAAAGGTCTAGAAACAGAAAATTAAGTCAACGATTCATTCGAAAAACTTCAATCAGAACTGTAAGTTTTAAGGAAAGAGTAACATAATTTTAGAAACAAACGAATTTTCAAAAATATCAGAAACGGAGAAATGTAAAACTGCAGTTGGGAATCCATAGGAAATCATACCCTACCTAACTTTCCCTCATTATCAAATCAACTTTTTCAACAAAAATCTTACAAAATCTTACGGTTCCTCACAGTTCATATCACATGTCTTTGAACATTCAGCCGATCCTTTTTCAATATCATGCGCCTTACAAAAAGCCACTCACCATTAGGACACGGTCCATCAGAACACTTCTCCGGATCTTCACATCTACAAGATCCGGTCGATGGATCACAAAGTTTGCAAGAGCATTTATGAGCACAATCCACTCCCCAGAATCCATTTGGACATATTGATTCACATTTTTCTCCGGTGTAACCAGAAGGACAATCACATTTGGAAAGAAGACCTGCGCCACGCATTGAGCATTTTCCTCCATTTTGACAGTCCGAGCAAGAAAGTTGGCAAGTGGAGCCAAAGAATCCATTTGGACATTCTGGAATATTACAATAAATTTTGTAGTCTTTCGATAATAGACTTGGTGAAGAATGTTAAAAATTGAGAAAGAAAAAAAAACAAATTTTTTGAATAATTTGAAAATGTAAGCTTGACATTCTCGTACATCAAAGCTTCATAGCAATCATTTTTCAGATTGCGTAACTTTTATAGTTCACTAATATACAGAAAAATGTCGTCTTTGTTCATCGAAAGTTCCAAAAACAGATCAGGTTTAAGAACTAGATGAAACATAAATTGCAGAAATAAAATTTCAAAAAACAAGCCTCCTCCTAA
This sequence comes from Caenorhabditis doughertyi, assembly GCA_963572265.1. Taxonomy (NCBI): domain Eukaryota; kingdom Metazoa; phylum Nematoda; class Chromadorea; order Rhabditida; family Rhabditidae; genus Caenorhabditis; species Caenorhabditis doughertyi. The sequence continues at coordinate 20,406,790 of OY751556.1, read as the reverse complement.
TATTTTCCAATAAACTGCTTCACGTATACAATAGTTTTTAAACAAGAAATATTGACTAAAAATTTTTTCAATTTCATCGAGCTTTGATAATTCTTAGAAATTTCCCAGTTCTATTCGTAAATTATGTTGGAAACGCTTAGAAACCAGTTTCAAAAAGATTTCTTCATGATTGATGGCTATTTATCGTTCGGTTCTGGACAAAATCGCTTGAAATCAAACAAAAAGGAGTAGGTTAAACAAATTGAATTGAAAATAACACCTTTTAGCACTCGGTTTCACAAAGCAATTATGAGAAATAGTTTGAAACTTTCGGTTGATTGGCGTGAATTAGGTGGAAAAAGCTGAGGTCCTAATATGTGGTCCCGAAACAGGAATTATAGCACCTTACGAAAGAGGTTTTGGTCCAGTTTCAAAAGATTTGTTTCAGCATCTTAAGCTTTTTCGACTAGTCGGTGGTAACTGCTACTTGATACGCTCAATCTTAATTTTCTCAGCTAATTGAACAGATATCTATTTGGAGATTTCAAACGGAAAGAGTAAAGCTCTAGTAAACAGCTTTCAAATTGATGAATTTCCACAAATTCAATAACATGTCACACTTTTCTGCTACTTTTTTCCGTCTGCTTCAAAATATTGAAATTTATTAGGATCGCAACTACCGAAATTATCACAGCTATTAATTCCAGTTACTCAAACAATTTCAAACCAAAATAATAAAACCAAACGCATTTCTAGCTTTCACAAACACAACCAAAAAAAAATAGTGCCAATATCAATATAACAAACCTGTAACATGCCGTCTCCTTCCAAAAACCAATGGCTTCGTATTCTCATATCTTTCATCTGCAGGATAGTTTTCAATAGATGAAATTACTTCATCAATAGAATCCACAGCGTCAAACTGTTTGTTGAGATCATTTTCATCAAATTGAATATCTGAATGGAACAAATACAAAAAGCATAAGCCAAGGCACAAAAAGCGCTCTAACGAAGACGTTTCAAATCCTTACCATTGCTCAGAATATCCACACTTTCCGACGCAGCAACACATGATTTTTCATCATGAGCCAATACATAACCGGCAAAACATTGACATCTTCGACTTCCTTTTCGATTCTTGCACAATTGAGCACATCCTCCGTTATTAATAAGACATTCGTTGATATCGTGACAACTATGACCGTCTTCAGAGAGTTCGAAGCCTGGCTCACAAGAGCACATGTATCCACCTTCTTGATTTTTGCAGATTTGTTCGCAACCGCCGTTATTGGTGGAACATTCGGAGATGTCTGAAATTGTAAGTTTCAAAATTGCTCATCAAATGATAACAACTTTTTTTTGAGTGTTTCAAATAACTTTGAAACTGAATTCTAATTTTTAACGCTTAATTTACAAGTAACTCGAATTGGAAACGCCATGAAATCAACCTTTGACATTCTTTGTTAGTTGAAACAACGGCTTCGACAGCCCATCGAAGTTACGGAAAAAATTGTACAGTTTCATATGGGTTTGAAACGGTTATATTGTTTTTGGAAGTTTGCTTCACATCCAAGTAATTTTCGTAACCAAGGCACAATAAAAAATTCAAAGTTATGAATGAGAAAAATTATGGATTCGGTAAAGTTTTGGAATTGTAAAAATCACTCGGAAGTTTTCTTTTCGGAAGTTTAGATTACTGTATCGAGTAAGACATTTGGGTGTTTCTAAGTATCAAAATTTCCATAAAATAGCATATCGGCACATTTTTTTCCCTGTGGGCGTACTTCCATATCTCGATAATAAAACGTTTTCCTGATGATCATAACAGACTGGCAAAAGGTCCAATAACTCTTCGAGCACTTCAAAATGAATATGGTGGATTTGAAACCGGATTAATTTTCTGTCGAGAGTTTTTTTTGATGACTCAAATTCATGAACAAAGTTCAAATCAATTTTACACAGTAAACTGATGACAACTACAAAAATTGTGCTCTTTTTTCAACATTGGTTTGTTTCAAGATTTGCGTTCGGAAGTGGTAGTTAATGTTCTGTCGAAAATACTGGACTAGTAAACTGTAGATAGGGCTTCCACTAAAGTTCCCAAAAATCCGAGAATTTCTAGAGAACCTGAAACTGTTTTTTCGAAACGTTTCGGTTTCAATGAAATGTCAAAAAAGCACAAAAATGTCCAAGCGGTTTTTTTTTAGACAATGTGATCTTGACTTTTACTATTACCGTAATTTCCCCGTGTTTATACCAATTTGATAGAATTAAAGATCAAAACCTTATAGAAAGTTTGAAATTGGAAAAATTCTCAGTTTCTATAACCCGGTAAACGAAAAACTGTTTGTGAACAAATAATGAATTATCGTTTTGAATAAACAAAAATAACTATCGTTAAAAACAGGATCAGAATTTTTTCTCATTCAGACTTTCCTTAAAACTGATCGTCGCCTAATTTTCTGTTTTTTCGTCTAACTCCCATTGGTTCCAATTCCTTACCTTCACAAGTATTTCCATCCTTATTCAATTTAAATCCAGGTTTACATTGACATTCATGAGATCCTGCCAAATTAACACATATCTGATCACAGTCCCCATTACTTTGATTGCATTCATTCACATCTGAAAATAAAGCAATTAAATTAGTTATTTCGATATTTTGGTGGTGGTCAAAGCAGTGTGCATAAGCGGATTATAAAACTATTGAAAACCAAATATGGTGATAAAAATGATAATAAAAACTCAGTGGCTGGTGGTGTTGCATACTACAACTAATTAATTAGATTTGAAGATAAGACAAGAACAACTCAAAGTACCATTGTCTCAAAGAAAAGTTAATCTAACATGAAAGCACTTGGAAACTGGAAAAAAAATCACTGTTTTCAAAATGTCAAAATTGGACCAGATAACGCATTCGCTAATGGCTCAAAGTCAAAAAGTTGTAACAAACTGAAAAGAGCGTAATAAATATATACGAAAACAGTTCGAAATCCTCTGATAAATGGGCGTTCAGAATCGAAAAAAAGTTTTGTTTCCATCACTTCCTATTTGGATCTGTCAAAATAATAAGTAATGTGGATACAACAAAAACAAAATAAAGTCAATTGTAGTAAAATGCAAATTGGAATCTCAAACCCGAAGGTTCTCTTCATTATAAGGGCATCTTTCGATTAAAAGTTAACTTTCAGATGATCCTTTTCTATAAACTTATGACTACGGCCAATTGAAACAATCAGATACTCCAAGTTACAAACTTATGCTTCTAACAAAAAGTGCTTCTGAACCTCTAATATAAGTGCACCTTTCAACACTACTTTTTCAATTCAACTTAAGGCTTCCATCCGGCTGAAGTGAAGCTATTCCGCCAGGCGTCGGCTAGCCGCTTCAGCCGCGTTCAGCCGCGCCGGCCGTCTGCATTAATTGCGTGAACGTGATTGCGTACCCCAGTCATTTGCGACATTATTTTGTGTGTTGAGCTCTATAAAAGAAAGATAATGCACTTATAATTATTAATTCACATGTTTGTCATTGAAGACCATTAAAATATCATGAATTTCTTAGTTTCTGAGCTTTCATTTGGCAGGAAATGTCGCAACTGTCGTCAAATGGTGGGTCGAGTACGTAATCACGCCGACGCTAAGTCACACACAAACGGCTGGGGCGGCCGGCCGGCGGACGGCGCGGCTGACGAACGGCGCGGCCAGCTGAATTTTCGGCCGAATGGAAGGCCGAATGGAATTCAACTAAGAAACTGAAATTCCTCCTCTAAATTGTGCAACTTCCAAAACTACCAAAACAGTGAGACCCCTATCCGGGTTCATTTCCATCAATTACCCTGACAAAATTTGGAATCAACCAACTCATAACCATCATCACAGAAGCACTGAACGTGACCCGAATCGAGATGCATGCACAATTTGTGACATGTCAAATCAGTGGGTGTCACACATGTGACCGTCTCGTACGAGTCCCACAGGCGGGGGACTCGCGGAATGATTGGCCACGTTAGCGGGGTTTCTTAAACGGTTTTTTTTTGTTTTTAAATTCTCATTCATTGAAAGAAGGCATATGGTTGAGATTTCAATATTTTGGTGAAGCCGAAAAAAACCGAAATTACTAACCATGACACAATTTTTGATCCTCTGCCAGAGAATATCCATTCCTACATTTACAAATATGTCCTCCATCTGGTTGATCATAACAATCATGTTGACATCCACCGTTCCCGACTTGACATCCTCCTAAAAGCTCTTCGCAAGTTCTTCCATCCCTTCCGAGTTGGAATCCTTCTCGACATTTACAGCGATATGTACCCTTGATGTTTTCACAGAAATGCTCACATCCGTTGTTTTTGGAGCACTCGTCGATGTCTGAAAAAGTTATAGATTTTCAAGAGTTCAAGAGGCACTTGTAATTGAATAGGCTATACATTTTGTGGAACTTGATACTTTTGAGGAACAATCAAAATTTACGGAGCATCGAAAACATCGTCAAACCGGCAAAGTTTAGTAAATTACTGTAACTGAAAATTTTCAAAAACCTTTGGTATTAGTATTGAAATTGAAAGATTTTGTGGAAAAATAAGTAACAAGGTTTCAAACCTCTAATAGAAGTGCGCTTGTACAAAATTTCTAAGGAGTCGGACTAGAACCAAGAACGAAAAAAGTCCGGTTTTTTCAAAAATTTTAACTTGTTCTAAAACAAAAAAAGGAATCAAAACATTCCAAGGGAACATAATAATCTTCACGGAATTACTATGAAGATTCGCAATCAAAAGAACTGGAGAAGATGAACTGGCTTTCGGTGCAAGCTTCCTTACAGTATCAAAAGCTGGGAAAAATTGTCGAAAACTCATAAAACTACTGCAACAGAAATTATTTTTTGCTGTGTTCGGAGTTATCACGAGGTTAGACTGTCAACTTTTATTTTTGATCCTGAAAGATTTCTTGTTGGATTCGGAATATTTCTATCGCTAACAAGTCACTCCAAAGATTTGCCTCTCATTAAGAACTTGATAGTTTCCAATTAACAATGTCAGATGCATTGCTATGAGCATGGGCAAGGTTTAGAATGTTTTATCTAATTAGTATAAAACATAAATGTTTCAGCTTTGTTGTATTAGAATTTGAGAAAAGTCGAAAATTGATATCCTTAGAAAAAGAAGTTGACTAATTTCAAAAACTTTTTTCTTTATTTTTTTTTCATACAAGCTATTTAGCTCGTTTTCTTACAATTGCAAGGTGTTTCATATTTTTATAGATTCTTTCATCGGCAACGCGAACTCGGAATAACCGAATGTTTCTGAGAACGAATGAGTAGTTCCTGTATCAGTGTTTTCAGAAGTTCAGTCTTCCTCAACTTTTTCGATATATGGTGTTCTTTAGCAAAAAAACTTACCAACACAAGACCTTCTGTCATATGACAAATGGAATCCCGGGTAACATTGACATTGTGCTCTTCCATGATTATTCGTGCAATGATGTTGACAACCTCCATTATTCTCCAGACAAGGGTCTATCGCCTGGCAGGACCTCTTATTTTCAGACAATTTGAATCCCAAACGACATCGACATCTATAGAATTCTCCGTTAGAATCATCCTCACATTCATGGTCACATCCACCATTGTCCACAGAGCATGATGTTACTTCTGAAAGTTGATTAGGTTACAGTACTTTTCAATCAAGTTTCAAAACTCACTTCCACAAGTCCTTCCATCCGAATGGAGGTACAATTCTGATGGACAATCACATCTGAATCCTCCGGCAGTGTTCACACATCTATCCGAACATCCTCCATTGGCTGTGGCACATTCATCAATATCAGTGCATGTATTTCCATCTCCGGAAAGTTCAAAACCAGGCCAACATCTACAGTAAAAAGTTCCGATTGTATTCACACATTCATGCTCACATCCACCGTTGTTAGCCATGCATTCGTTGACATCTGGAACAATAAATAGCTGAGAGCGTGTTAATATTGGTTCGCAGTTTTTGAAATTGATACGGATTCATTGATACAGTAAATTTTTCAGGTAAAATCATAGTTTTGGTGCTGCGATCTCCATATATCTATAATTGCTTTAACTACCGAATTGTTCGAAAACGAATTCGAATTTCTACGGATTCACTGGTTACTTGAATACGTAAGGTCAGTTTGAAGATTTGATATCCGCCTGTTGAATTTGACATTTTCTTTTGATTCAATTCTGCCCTCTTCGAATTTTTACTGTTTCTTCAACTAAATAGATGAAAAACAAAAAAGTTAGATTCATTAAATTCATGTTAGTTATTTCTTCCTATTAAAAGTACCTCGAATGGAAAGCTCGTGTCGGGTAAACTTTCAAAAATAAGTTAAAATAATTCCGTTTCAATTGCATATTAAAAGCTTCGGTGATATACATACAATTTTTGTTGGGAGTGACATTATTAGTCTTTAGTAAACTGGAGACAGTTGCCGTTTACAGAGTTTTCTGACTTTAACCATGTATTTGAGGGGTCAATTGAACCATAAGTTTAAAAAATTCGTTCAGTGTTTCAATACTTTTTTCTAACCTGAAATTTCAATTCGCCCTGATTAATGGATTATAATTTGGGATTTTTATCACCGATTTTTTGTACCTTACATTTTCCAATAAACTAGTTTTGTGTAACTTTAACTTTAAAAATCTAGGGTTATGTCTTCTCATTTAAAATAAGTTGCGGATGAAAAACAAAACATAGGATCCATTTGTCAGCTTTTCTTTAATGTTTCTGCGCAACATTTTATTCTTCAAAACCACATAGAAAAACTCGGCTTTTTCACATTTCAAGTCACTTTTTAGATCTTCGTGCTGTTTTTTTTCATTAAAAAACGGATCTTTTACATGAAATAAACGCTTGCCTGAATAATTTTTACGGTTTCACAGATCTCATAGTTTATCCCATTGTTTTCTTAACTTCAATTCTGCTTCCAGAAATCATTCCTAAAATTAAAGTTGCCCCCTTACCATATTGACATTTTGCTCCAGTAAATCCATGTGGACACTCGCACACCTGCTCATTGTCATTGCCCTCCGACGGCACACACGTTCCACCGTTATGACACAGATCCGATGAACAATTTGCTGCAAAATATATTGAATTACCGTTGATTTTCCCACACTTTTGAACTGGTTCAATGATTTAATTTACATAGGTAATAAGTTCCGAAAGTGGGCAAACAAGAGACAGACAGCTTCCTCTCACAAGGAACTTCCCTCTTTTCAGAGGGAGAAGGAAATTGAATTGAAAAATGCAAAAAATTATGAAAATTTGCATAAACTCATAAATTTTTGAAGTGGGAAAGCGTAGGAGGTGTTCTGGATATTGATTGACTACAGGATTCACGCAGGAAAGGAAAAATTTTTCCCTTTTTTTGGGAAATATTTTCGAGAATTATACACAGAAATTTATAGGTGAGTTATGAGAATATTGGAATTTGAATAATTTGATATTCTGATGGAAAAAAGATGGATTAAAGGGTAATGAGAAAAGTATTTTCAGAGTGAGAGCCAACACAACGACTTCGAGGATTGTTTAAAAAAACTGTTATGCCCTTCAAATAAAGGTATTGAAACGGCAATTATTTTGTTGAAAGATTTTCTCGTAGCAGTTATGATCAAAGAAAAAACTGTTCTTCGGTCCAACTACTTTCGTATGAATTCCATTTAACCAAGCTCAAAATAGAGTGCAAAGTTGAAGGAAATTAGTAAAAGAACGGAACTTTCCAGTTTTAATGAAAACGAACTGAAAAAGCAGTTTTTGTCTCAAATTGACAGAACTCTTTGCTGGTTTCCAATTAATTAATTAGATTAGTAATTTTTGAGATTTCATTTTTGAAATAAAAATGCAGTTTCTCGAAATCCACATCTCAGATACATAGATGTAGATAGCGTTTTCATCACCTTCTCTAATGTTTTTGTTGGTGAAATCTTGTCTGGGAACCATTGCATTACGAAACTGAGCTCTATAAATACATTGTTGTGCCAACTACAGTATGAAATTAATTTAAGCTATTTTTCAAACTGAAATCTCAATGTTGAAACAGAATCAAAATTTTTATGGGTTTGTGTTTTTAAAATCAAATTCATCTAATGATAAAAACGAGTTCATGCAATTCCATTACTCGACAAATCGGATGTACAAAGTGAAAAAACTCAAATTAACAAGCTGAAAAGGTAAAATACTGTTTTGTGAATTCCATGACTATCAGTAGTTTTTCCTAAATTCCGTTGAAAATGAGACTAAATCTTTTTCAATTTTCCAAATTTTGAAATCTAGAATATTATCTTTTCCACTTATAGCATTTCACAGAAATATAATCTGGAAACTCCCTCTTTTTTTTCTCTTTACTCCCTGTCCTCCCCAGTTTCCCGGATTCCCAAGCACTTTTTTATTCCTTTTTCTATAAGAACAATCAACATCCCTTACACTTCCCATCCAAATCATCATGTCCATCTGTCATTTCCCTATTCAATAGACAAAAGAGTTACCGGGAGAGAGGGAGGCAATGGAAAGGGAAGAAGGACGGCATATGGACGATGCACCACCAGGAAGAATAATTAGGCCTCTCTCCGGTATTCATCTATCTACAATTGTTCATTGTCACATCACACACACAGGGGTGATCAGAAAGACAAAATCGGTAGAAATTAATAATTCATAAGTCAATAGGTTTTGAACGAATAGCTAAGGAGCTAAAGGCTTATGGGAACGGAATTTGGTGGGAAATTTGAAAAAGGTTGTGGAATAAATGTTTCATGAATGCAATAGCTGGCAGATAAAATATATGTTTCATGAACTGCTTGAAACAAAAAAAATGAGAACTGAAATTGAGATGAAACAATCAAAAATATGCTTATTGCCAAAATTAAAACTGGATGTGTCTTGTGAACTTTTTGAAACAGAAGAAAATCGAAGTTTTTGGAATTTTTCGGCGAGGCTCTAATAAAAGGACAACCTATTTCTTCCTGGGATTTGGATATAGAAGCTCTTTTACATATTTTTTCACAGAAAGCCAAAAGAAACTCGAAACGTTTCTCCCTTCAAATACCATAAAAATGTGCTATGAGAAACAGAAAAACGTTTTTTTTCAGTTTCAATTTCACAATGATTTGGTAATGTTTTTAGATAATCTTCAGTTGTTTCAATGTGGCAACTTTTGGAATTTGTTTCTTTTTCGAACTGTGGAGACGATCAAAAGTTTTTCAATAGTTCTAGACTGTATTTCAGTTCACTATCAATAAGGCAATTATGCTATCGGAAAAGTAATTAAAACGAAACAGATTACGTTGGCAACCAAAATCGAAAATCAGACTGTATCATGACGAAATCAATTCTATATTTTCACACCCAGTTTATAATACTTATGAAACATGAAAATATTGCTTTCCTACCCAAGTCATTTTTTGAACTACAGTTTTGATAATTTTTGGGAATTCTATCAAAATTTTGCAAAATCTGTACTTTTCGATGAAAGAGAAAGCTCTATTTCAAATAATATCTCAGCACAAATTCCAGCGAGCAATGTTCTGAATGATACTACCACCAACAAATCGCCTCGTTAAAACAGAAAAGTTCTGATTCACATAGCAAGGAAAATCCAACACGTTCCGCATTGATATTGGTAGACTCGAGGTCATTGGTCAGGAAAAGTTGGACTTGTTTTGTGATAAAGTATTCCAATCTAATGTTATCTATTTTTCTGTATAAAAAATGAAACAATTTGAGAACAAAATCCAAAAATTTATTGCTTCGGTTTTTAGATTTCAGAAAGTTTCAAAACTCGAAATTCTAGTTTTTTTTTGAAACCACAAAGTGTTATCAAAAAATTTACGGAATGAACTTTACGTAATAAGCGCGTTTTGAGAAAGTGAGGTATGGGGGCAGGAACTAAACAATGGCTAAGTAAAAATTTCATCATAAGCTGTGAACGAAACAGAAAATATCTGATTCAAGTACCTCATGAACTGTTTATTGTAATTTTTGTATTTGATGTTTGACATCCATTTTTGAGAAAAAATAATAAAATTTTAATTTTTTTTTCAATAACTGGGAATGGGAAAGCATTTACTGCTTCAACCTCCCTACTTTTCATCACTTTATTTATGAAAGCTGCTTATAGGATGATGAGAGTGGAAAATTGAGATTAACACTTTTTTAAAGTCAGCACTATTTTTCAGGTTATTCTCATTTTTGACACCATAAATTCAACGATCACATGATCACCTTTCTTTCAAACTTCAATACACTCAAAACCTTCTCGAAACCGTAATTTTTAGTCCCCATCCCTTATTTTTCACCATCATTTATCTTCCCATCTAACCGTCCCCCCGCCACCACTTCAAAAGGAAATCAAGGGGTCATAAAACAAATGAACAACTGTCACAGATTAACCCCTTTTGGTCCTTAGTCCTATTAACATAATCATGCTTGTCCCCCCTTTCCTTTTCCCAGATGGTCACCTCTCTGACACCCGGCTTCTCCTGGTCGGTGAACCCAGCCTGGACAACACTCGGCAACTGTATGACGTCTCGTTCGATTCACCTTTTTGTAGGTGTGAAAGTAGATTGTCCTGCAAAAAAAAAGATGATGGAGGAGTTACGCAATAATTATAGGTGTCAAAAGGTCATGGACACTTCGGGCTAATCTTGTTATGCCTGCCGTGGGGAGAGAGAACGGAGGCTTGGTTATCGCGCGCATGTGTCAAGAGAGAAGGGGAAGAGTGATGAGATTATGCAATGAAGGGCTAGGTTATCTAGTAGATTGAGTGGTTATTTAGAAGATCATTGTCTAGGTTTTTGAGGATATTTGGCGCCACTTTTATGGATAGTTGAATTTTTAGTTAGTGAGGGTTGAGAGTTGAAAGAAAACACTGATTCAGAAAGTCTGTAATATACGGAAGTTGAAAAACATTTTAGTGAGTTTACTGAATCGTCTGCCTAGTGAGGCCCTTCAAACTCAAGCAATGAATTAACGGAAATCTGCAAAAATTGGCAATTTTCTGATTGAAAATTTGGAACATTCACTGATCCACAGCAAATGTATCCGACAAAAAAACAAAAAGTGGGCTGATGTTCTCAGAGGGCTTGCACACTAAAACAAAGAGGATAACTTACTGACTTCACAGCCATTGTAAAAAATTTGAATTTCGAAAAAAAAACTACTGGTTCATAACGGAACCTTAAGAACTAGGGCGTTGTTGAATATCTAGTGGTGGCGCGAAAAGTGTGGGCTAAAAATTCTTTCCAACTGATAACTTGCATTTTCGAAACGTTGAAAGAGTTCCAGGAGAAAAATTGGTCAAAATTTAGTTATATGGTGATTACAAAATAATTGTTCCCAATTTTTGAAATGGCCAAGTACATCTTACTACTTCTTGCTTCGAAATCTAGACAAAAAGGCTACTCGAAACAGAAATTTTCGTTTACGAAATTTGGTAATTGAAATAATAAAAATCTTTTTTTTAAGGAAATTCTAAGACACGAATTTTTGGCAACAACGACAGATTTTATTTGTCTGATTTGCATACAAAAATATACCGTTTCAACTTCATTTTATGAATGAAGTCAGTTTCCGTGGGCTAGTATTTCCAATCCATGAGAACTCCCGTTTCTTTCACCAGTTGCCCTATAGTTTGATAGTTATCATATATGTTTCTCCATTAACTATTCCACGACCTTCATTAAGTTTCTAGGTTTTTTTTCAGAATTCAATCTGATGTTGTCTCGATAAAAACTCACTTTGGCTGCCGGACCGCACAACTCTGGAACTTTCCATTACATCCGGGTTTTCGGCTTCTGACATATTTCGTGTAGGCTTGGACACATGGCTCTTTGAGGGTAACGATTTCCACTTCCTCGTGTGGGCACACATTTCTTCTGGAAAAAAAAGACGGTTAGGAGGAGTTCCGCGAAGGTTTATGGTGACATCAACGTATCAGGTGTTTCTAGACTTCTGAGGCTTTATATACTTTCCGGTACAGTAGTTTTTTCCCATATTTTCCCTTTCTGGGCCAGCTTTTTAGGCTTTTTCAGGCTTTTCATGTCCCTTCAAGCCAAAGTTCAGCTCCCCCTGTCTATGTTTGTACCTATCCCCTTTTGTGCACCGTAACCAATATATAATGCATAATATACAAAATAAACCAATATTATGCATTATATTTGTTTGTTTTTCCATAAGTACTCTCTCCCCTTTTCTTCTTCTCCTGACCATCTAGCACATTGTTAGAAAAGAACATAGAGGGGGTAAGGTACTCTTTGAAGAGGGGAGGGGGAGTAGTTACATTCATAGATTGTGATATGTTGTGTTGTATATCATTGTTTGCTTATTGTTAACGGAAATTGAAATAGGGGGAGGAGGGGGTTGGGGTCAAAAGGAATAGTAGTGCAAAAGTTTGGAAAGACTAGGAAAAAACACAGTTTTCAGAAAAACTGAAGTTTGGCAGCAGTTTGGGGCATGTAATTTCTGACAGAGGTGATTTCAAAAAACGAAACAACTGAATCCAAATTGCTTACAAAAAAAACTAAAGTTGTACTGAAGCTGTGCTCTATTAATTCACGTCATGAAACAGAAAAATTTGGAGAAAGTGAACGGAAATTGATTTCCGTTTCGGAATAGTATCGAAATTTATAACAAACTAAAAAAGTTTGTTTGAAAGTTTCATTATCCATCCAGACCGACGATCTATTGGAACTCACGTCCAAAATTTGAAATTCTTGTTTTCATGAAAAAGTAAATTTACAAGAAAAATGGAATGATTTACTTTTATATCATCACCTTCTTACTCGAAAAAATTAAATCAAATTGTAATCCATACCCATTTGTTTTTTGAATCACGGTTTCGAAGATATGATGAAATGGTTATCAATCTCTGGGATTGATAGCTATAGCTTTCCCCTCTTAAAAACAGCATATGCCGATGACAGAAACACTAGTATGATTTTTTTAAACAAAATTTCATATCACAATCTTGCTGATTTATATGGAAAGAGGAACCTGTCACAAGATTGACAAACAAATGATTACTGAGATTCAACATTTCATTAAAACATTATTTTTAAAATTTTCCTACACCTCAATTCAATATTTCTAAAGTGGTTCTCAGTTTTCGTAGATCAACATAATAAGTTTGTGAATTTCCTTTCAGTTTACGGGATCCAAAAAGTTTCAACATGACAATTTATCCTCAAAAAATTCCCGTTTCGGTATGTTCTCATGGAACTGAAAGTGATGTAATGGACAATAAGGCTTCATTTATGGCAGAATAAGGAGCTTTTGTTTAAAGAAGAATACAGAAAACTTCAGTAAACTCAAACTTTCTCAATCGTGGATTTTCTGAAACAGTCTTTTAAATTAACAAAATAATATGCACTGGACGGAAGTTGATAAGAATTTCATCAACAATCAAAAAATAATGTACTGATACAGCGAGTCTATATAAGCTCCTATGAACTTTGTTAGTTACTACATTCTTTATTTCTATAAACCTGTCTGGTATCTAACGATAATAAAAGACTACACGTGTGAAGGTTCCGCTACAGTAAAAAATACAACTTCAAAATTTAAGATTTTCCGGTACTTTTTCACTGTTTCCACATTGCCATTTCTACATATCCCCCTCAATCATATTATTCGTTCGCTGCTCCCTATGTTCTGCCGTTACCATTTTACCCCAAAATATTCTCTCATCCCATTTCCCCTCTGAACAACCGAAAGGTGAAAAAACAACAAAAAGAGGTGCCCTCTCCCTATGAATTATTCTTCATTCCATTCCCATTTCTCAAAGTTAACAGCCTCCTCCTGTCAAAAGTGCCCCCCGTTTTTCCTCTTTTCTCCAGGAAAAAAGAATCCTCAGGAAATCATTAAATACCAGCTCATTATTGTGTTCTTGTGTGTCAAAAACTAGCAGAAGAAGAGGGAGTTGACATAGCTTATAAACTCTTCCATCTTCGTCTTTTTTCCAATATTCTTCCCTTTTTTCCCGTGTCATAATCCTTTTTTCTCTGAAGTTCCCAAAAGTAAAAAAGGGGATCCCTTTTGGAATGAGAATGAGAGGTCATAAATCAGGGATCGAAAAGACATATGGAAAGAGGTCCAGAGTCAATCAAAAGTTGTCAGTAATAACACTAAACAAACACATTGCATCAGAGAGATTCATCTAAATCCCACGGAGCACCTGCTCGGGGGCTCTTCGAAGGGAGGGCTCATTCTACCCACAAAATGAGGGAGTGGTAATCAAGATGGGTTTCTCAAGGCGCATCGTATTACATATTACCCTTTGGTTTCCTTTCAACATCCACAAGTCACAAACATGTCAAAATATTGGGAAAAGGAGGAGGAGGAGGAGTGAGAAATTGGGGAGTAAACATTAGAAGGAAACCGTATGTTATTATGGTTAAGCATGTTCGGAGGGTGTCAAGTAGTGGGAATTAGGAGGGGCAGTTAGTTGGTGTCAGGTTAAATTGTGTTATCTTTAAAAAGAATGATTTATTGATATTGGTGTATTTATTGATATTGATTATTGATATTTTAGTTATGGTACTTGAGAAACTGGCTTTATTTCATTTAAATACTGAATACAGGGAGAACTTTCGCTAGGTATCTTTCACTAGGTAGAAATATGAGTTTGAATTCAGTTTGGTTCCAGCTTTTATAACCCGTAAATTAACTACAGCCGATGGTTTTGAAATAAAGTAAAGTCCTGAAACTGAAGTTTTTTTTTCAGTTTTGGAGTCAAAGTAAATTTTTCTTATTTTGAAAAGTTGCATTCATCCAGAATTTCACTTTGTATTGAAACTGCAAAATGGGCAGTAATTTTGGCACTGTTCTAAAATCGTGGACCCAACAAAAAAATCGTGGACCCAAAAAAAATCGTGGACCCGAAAAAAAAGATCGTGGACCCGAAAAAAAAATCGTGGACCAAGAAAAAAAATCGTGGACCAAAAAAATCGTGGACCGAAAAAAAGATAGCGCACCGATTGAAAAATGCATTCTGTAACAAAATCGTGGACCGAAGTTGAGGCTTAGTTTGTTTAAAAGAGTCAGAACTAGTCAGAACAACTCACAACTGGTCGGTTCTGATTTGTCCAGTCCTTATCCGACTAGTTCTAACTAGTTCTGACTCTGTAAAACAGGCAGACGGAAACTAAGCCTCAACTTCGGTCCACCGTTTTTTAGGTCCACGATTTTGCTTTAGAACTCATTTTTCAATCGGTCCGCTATCTTTTTTTTTGGTCCACGATTTTTTTGGTCCACGATTTTTTTCAAAACACAAATTTCAGTCGGTCCAAGATTTTTTTTCTTGGCCCACGATTTTTTTTTTTCGGGTCCACGATCTTTTTTTCGGGTCCACGATTTTTTTTTGGGTCCACGATTTTTTTTGTTGGGTCCACGATTTTGAAACAGTGCCGTAATTTTTTCCTGTTTCCCTACAAAAATAGCTGACGTTGCATTTTTGAAAATTACTGAAGAGAAGGTTGGTATTAGTTCGAATTTTGAAAAGTTACATGAAAAATTGATAATTTTTGAATGTTCAGAATCTTTCGGAAGTTCGGTTAGTCTTAATGGTATTCTTTAAAATGTGATATCAAAGTTATTTACAAGACTATAATTCTAATTGAACTTTCCAATGATTTTTGTGTTGGTCGTTATGATTCATCACCATTAATGATTTCCATTCGTTTGGTTTTTTTTTGTCTTCATAATGGATCAGAAACAATTTTGAATTTGAAATCTATATCACGAAGAAAGCACAAAGAACTGGGAATAGAAAGGTTCTGATTTATTTTGCAAAACGTAAAACACAGAAAAAAAAAATAGTTTTTACTCATTTTAAACTTTCGCAGTATGTGAAGCTGTAAAATATTTTTTTACAGCTAACTTTTATATAGAAAAAACCCAGTTTCAACCAGTTTTCTAGGATACAATCGATTTATCTATTTTGCTTGTCTCTTTTTGGCATTAGCTCTAAACTTTTTGTGGATCGATGAAAATGGCAAATCGTTATTGAAAAGTTAGAAAAAAACTCACATTTGGTTTGAACTTGATACAGAAAAGTATAAAACTTGAATTTTTGAGATTCTATGGGAAAATTGTGAGCGTGTTTCAAAAGGTTTTCAATTAGCTCTGGAGGTGGTTAATGCGATATGTAGTCCGCTAGAACTTTTTTTTGTCTCAACTTGGCCCCAATCATAATCTGGCTTTCCACAGCATTGCCTTGTAACTTGAAATTCCAAAATTTTCGTCCTTGGCTGCTGTCCCAATGAAAAGTTCAAAATAAAGAGGTTATATTCGGTGCTAACTTGATACAGAAAAGTGAAAAAAAACTTGAAAGTTTCAAGATTCTATTGGAAAACTGCTAGTCTGTTTCAAAAAATTCCAATAATTTCCCGAAAATGTACGATGCGATTTGCGATTGACAATGTCATTTTTTAGACTCTTATATTGATTCTTTCTGCTCCGAACCAGACTCAAGTTCAAAATTTACCATTTTAGACCTAGATCCCCATCCCAAACTCTCTAACCCTATCCCAGTTTCCGTCCCTATCTCCAAGAACATCTTGTTATTACCACCTTCCTCTCCCCTATCCTATCCTAACTATACACAAACCATTCCTCCCTCCCTTCCCTCCCTCCCTTCTTTTTCTCCTTTATTTTCTCCCAAACCAATACAAACCGACACGCTAAACCCATCAAATCGTCCTCCTCTCTTTTCGAGAATAAGAATAAGAAGAAGACGTCTTGGAAACTTTCGGTTTTTCTTCGCAGAATCATCATATTGTGCATGCAAATTCGAAATGTGTTTTTTTCGGGGGCGCCGCCGTGTTTTCCTTCTGTTCATTTCGTTCATTCAAATCATTCTCTCTCTGTCGGAATTCTCATACAATGGGATATATGAATATAGTTTTTGAGAGGGTGTGGTTATATATTATAACTTTTCCTTTTCTCCTAGAGGGTACCTTTTGCAATATGTAGGTACTTATGTGTGTATTCCAGGCGATCCCAGCGGGAAGTCCCCTTCTTCGAAAGCGTTTTGAAATGAAATGGATGTAAAGTTTGATGTTTCCTTCTTGCTTCTTTTGGGTTATGAATAATCAGGGTCACCCCTCTCTTTTCTTTCTTTTGAGAAGGGACTACTCTTTTGGGATTAAAGGAACATTGACTTGAGGAATTGAAGGATGGGGTCAAAAAGAAATTTATATAGCTCTTTTGGGTTTCAATTGCTTTGAGATGCAACTATGGGAAAAAGTAAAGTTCAAGATGGACTAAGATGAAATTAGAGAGAATATACAGGAGTGGAGATATTCAGTAGTTGAAACGGCCTATTTTTTTTCACACAAATTGTGGTGATTTGCAGATAGAAGTTTCCTAACGCACGTTTAAAGATGCTAAAAGGAAGCAAATCATGTCAACGGAAGCTTCAAAACGTTAAGTTGAATAATATTATGATGAAATAGTAAAATTGATCATTTTCATAGAATAAATTGTAGTTCGAAAGTATACCGTTGATCAATCACGATCCTTGAGCCGTCTATTTTGATATCCAGCTGTTGGAACAATGCTTTTTTTAAATGAAAAACTGCGATTTCTAGTGAAAAAAGAGCAAAACTAATAATATTTCGGATGAGCTCGATATTCAAGAGATGAAACCGAATTTATTCCTAGTTTTTTTTTTCTGAAAATCTTATAATTTGTGGCCATTGATAAAACTGACAATGGTAAATGTAATGATAGAACCGCGAAGTCAGCGGAGCTTTTGAAATTTCAGGTTGAATAAGTTTATGATGAAACAGGAAGGTGGTTATTCTATGGAACAGTTTGTAGTTTGTAGCCTAATGGCAAACCATGACCCATTAAGATCATTGAGTAATCTTTTTTGATATCCAGATATTGGATCAGTAAATTTTTTCATGAAAAAATTGTATTTTGTAGAAATGAGTAGTTTGGATTATAAACAATGAATGGTGAATTTCAATATTTAGTAGTAGAAACCGGAGTTGTTTTGATTTTTTTTCAAAAATTTTGTAATTTTCAGTGTCAAATTTTGGTTGTAGTGGATTGACAACCTAAAGGAACCAAGAACTCAAAATTTATCAAGATGATGAAACTGGAACTTTTTAGTCGCAATAATTTGGCGAAAATTGTCGAAAATTGAAAATGATTACTGTAAAATCCTGCTCACAAAAAAGAATGTTTACTAATTGCCTATTCCATGAACGTCTAACGAATGTGAATACAAACGCAAAAAAAAATCGAAGTGACAAGTAAAATGTTGATTTGAGCCTATCCCCAGAGCAATCCAGAAGCTCAATTTCGATTTTTAAAAAGTAATCTTGAACTTAAAAAATCTCTGTTTCATATTGTCTTCAACTATTCTTATTGGTGTGCAGCCCATTATCGTTATATTTCCCGATCGGTTTTTTTGGATCCACTTGACTGGTTTTGAGCATTCTCTCAAATTCTCGAGAAAAGAGCGCAACCCCAAAAAATCTTTCAAAAAACCAATTTCTCTCCTCCTTGAACCAGAATTCGAATTCAAGGAGGTGTCAAAACCAATCAAATCTCGCGTGAAAGTAGGCCGAAAATTGTTTTCATTTGCGAATCGAAATCCTATCTTTTAGTCGAAAATGAGAATGAAAAAAATACTCACTGTCCAAGTCGAAGTTCCTGTAATTGAACGTCAACTAGTTCACCACCGGACGTTGGGTGAATCAGGAGGAAGAGAGAGTGAACGAGGAGTAGAAGCAGTTTCATTTTTTGGATTTTGAAAACGGAAAAAGTGAGAGTTATGAATTGAAATCCATGGAATATTACAGAGTTGATGAATCTGAAAATTCATATTGAAAACACAGAGATGGAAATCAGAAGGCACTCCGGAAGCTATAAATGGTCCAATGTCATCGAATTCCTATAATTGGATTTTTGGCCATTTTGAAACAGAAAGAAAAAATAATTTTCAGAGTTATAAAAGTGAAAAATCGAAACATGAGAAATACTGAAAGTTTGCTCTAACAATGATTCTAACAGAGGTTCACTCTCTAACAGAGATTCACTAGTAGAATGATGTTTATGGCACCAAGAAGTTCAAATCGCAGAGTAATTTTCGATAAAAAGATGGAATTAAGAAAATTTCATGAAACATAATATGTTGAAGTTACTGGAATGTGATGGGCAAGAGGGATCAAACTGATGTCTGAAAAATGTGGCTGAGGAAAAACTGAAAAAATCGAATGAATAGAAAAGAAAACGAAACGAAGGAAACAACAAAAAACGAAAAATATTTCCAGAATCAACCCCTAATGAAACATGAATGTTTTTTTCACGCATTCGTTTGAAATGACTTTCGTGTAAAATGTAAAAAAGGATTCGAGCTCTATAATCTGGAAAACACTGGAACGGGAATGCGTTTAAAAAATGGAACACGATCAGTGGTGTAGGTTCTGTGGACTGAGTTAGATCTACTTTAAGAAACAGAGACTTTGTTGAACATATTTCCTTCTGTTCCCTAGTCGGCATTAACATTGGAATGCAAAAGCTCCAGTTGCTTTTTTCAAACTCCATGAAAGTAAAGAAGGATCAGAAACTCACAAAATTAATTCGAGTGTGCGTACTTATATTATATTTTCTGTTTCAAAAAGTAGGTTTCAGAAGCAGATGAAATGTGTGAATGGTGCCTCCACTGTAAAGAATTTTCATCTAAAAAAAGCTATCACCAAAACTTAGGAAAATTGTTCTGTTATCAAAAAGAAGAGATTTACTACAAAACAAACAAAGGAAGAAATTCGATAAAATGGTGTAACAGTGACTTTTGAAAATGCCTGGAAATTTTTCTCAGTTACAAGATCTCTGTTAAGATCAAGAAGGTCAGTATGAACTGTTGAACGGGTTTTTTACGAGAATCTCAAATAAACGTGCTAAGATGAAAATGAAAACAAAATCTGATCGAAAAAATTTTCTTTTCACAGATTGTTGGAACAACAAAAAATTTTTCTTCAGGTCTTATTATGTCGGAAACAGAATCGGCTGATTCTGGTGCTGTTGGCGCTCTCAGTTTCGAGATTGGATTTAAGGAGTTATCAAGAGTTAATGTTGGATAATAAAGCAGAACTGGGAAGAACTGAACGGAAGCTAACACAATATCATTTTTTTTTAACTATTTCTAGAAAAAATGAGACTTTTTTGAAACTGATAAAATTCCAAAAACCCGGAGAAAGTTAGGTGAAATTTCCAGAATAATTTTACTACAACACAAGAACCACTTCCGAGAAATTCACACCCTTATGAATAAAACTTTCCAAAAACCGTAAAAAAAACAATAAAACTTCCAACAAAAAAAACTCCCAAGAACAACAGAAACTGAGGTAAAACGCATGTCCCTTCTTCTCCGCTCTCCAACACATTTGTGACTCTTTAGTGGGCGTGGTCTCATGGAATCAAAGGAGTAAAGAGAGAGAGAGTAAGAGACGCAGACATAAATGACGGAGGAGGGAAAAAGGGACGTGCGCTTGAGTGACCAAACCATAAAGATGGAGGAGAGGAGGTGGAGGGTTTGGTTGGTTTCAAATAGAAAAAAGAAGGAGGGGCTATGATTGACTTAGGACCAAAAGATCTGTAGATGATTGTGGAATGAGGTGACTGTTATGTACCCAACACTCTTTTTGTCTTTCTTTTTTTGTATTATCGGTTCTCATGTTGAGTCATACTGTGTTGCTTAGGAGGGAGAACAATGGAATGAGGTTCTTTTCTCTTTTTTTTCACGCCTTTTTTGAAACAAATGTCGGCTTTTTGTGTCTGTCTGGTGTACATATACATATAGAGCGATTGGCAGGGAAACGAGAACGCAGTTAGACCTTATGTTGAATCTAGTGAATTTAGAGAAATTACCGAACGAATAAAAGATGTTATCAAACGGAAAATTTTTTGTAGTTCGTAGTTCTATCATCAGTATATTTTGGTTTGGTAAAACAAGTTAAGAGTAAGTTCAAAAATTTTTGGATCTCAGCTAAGCTTTATGAACTGGTGCACTGAAAGTTTCGGCTTTTTTTTCTGCGGGTTTGTTCCTACATTTTCAGAAAAAATGTATGTTTCAGTAACTTCACATTGACAAAAACGCTTTTGTCCCGCCGATCTTTGTCCTTTTCTATGTTGATAGTGAAATGAATTTTGAAAAACGTTTGAAAAGCGAATTATTTCCGGCAACTGTCATAGGTTCTGGTTGTTTTTTTGGATATTAGTAACTCCCTCCAGATTTTTTCCATTTACAGACATTTCATAAATTATTAAATTTTTAAATCCTCTTGCTCTTATGTTTGACTAGATGATTTAAACTTTTTCAGTTCCTTTTTTTTTAGAAAAAAAGTTCTTCCTTTTTTAGAAAAAAAAGCATTCTTTCAAAATTAAACAATTGAAACTTAAAACTTCGAGCTTTGGGATAAATGTACTATTTCAGTCGTTTCATATGAATTCAAATTCATTAGGTTGGTGCTCCATTCGGCGGTGTCGGCTTTATCACAAAAAAAGGTTGAATTTTCATAAGCAGTTTAGTTCTATTTAGTCAGTTGCGACCAAACTTCTGGAATGTTTTTCTCTGAAGTGCGTGTGCTCCGAACACTTTTCGGAACTGTCTTAAACTAATTTTATTACTCAAGATAAAGGAAATCTCCATTTTTTTATTTGTTTTTTTCAGGCACGGTTGCAAATGTCGAAACTGTTGTTTACCAGAGTTTAGAGAAATCATGTCACATATAACCGATATCTGAAACTGTAGAAAACTGTAACGAGCATTTTTTTTTTCAAAAAAATTGGACACTTTCTGGACTCTGGAATTTGTTTCCTCGTACTTTTCTGTTAATGTTATTCATAAATCGAGGAAACTTCTGAAATTCAGTAAACTCTCACTAAATTTTTTTGCGATTGCTCACTGTTTCAAACGAGTTTTTTTCTCATTCTACAAACGATCTTCTTTTGATTAAATTTCAGAAAAAAAAGCATTTTTACAACTTAACAGTTGAAAATTGAAACTCCGAGACGAATATAGTATCTCAGTCATTGGCTTCGACATCAACTAACAGCTCGATTGAAGTAAATCTTTGGTAATGTTTTCCCCTGAAACACTTGCGATAAGGAAACTTTTCGAAACTGTCTTGAATTAATATTATCGCTCAAAATAAAGGAAATCTTTTTACAGTTTTTTATTTGTTTTGGTATGTTACGGTTGCTATATTTGTTCGTATTTACCAGAGTTATGAGAAATCATATGTATCACATATGATCGATCCCTGAAACTGTAGAAAACTGTAACGAGCATTTGTTACAGAAAAGTTGCGCACTTTCTGGACTCTGAAGTTTGTTCCCTCGTACCTTTCTTTTTAGGTTTTCCATAAATTGAGGAAACTTCCGAATATCTGTAACCTTCCACGAATTTTTTTGCGATTGCTCACTGTTTCAAACGAGTTTTTTTCTCATTCTACAAACGATCTTCTTTTGATTAAATTTCAGAAAAAAAAGCATTTTTACAACTTAACAGTTGAAAATTGAAACTCCGAGACGAATATAGTATCTCAGTCATTGGCTTCGACATCAACTAACAGCTCGATTGAAGTAAATCTTTGGTAATGTTTTCCCCTGAAACACTTGCGATAAGGAAACTTTTCGAAACTGTCTTGAATTAATATTATCGCTCAAAATAAAGGAAATCTTTTTACAGTTTTTTATTTGTTTTGGTATGTTACGGTTGCTATATTTGTTCGTATTTACCAGAGTTATGAGAAATCATATGTATCACATATGATCGATCCCTGAAACTGTAGAAAACTGTAACGAGCATTTGTTACAGAAAAGTTGCGCACTTTCTGGACTCTGAAGTTTGTTCCCTCGTACCTTTCTTTTTAGGTTTTCCATAAATTGAGGAAACTTCCGAATATCTGTAACCTTCCACGAATTTTTTTGCGATTGCTCACTGTTTCAAACGAGTTTTTTTCTCATTCTACAAACGATCTTCTTTTGATTAAATTTCAGAAAAAAAAAGCATTTTTACAACTTAACAGTTGAAAATTGAAACTCCGAGACGAATATAGTATCTCAGTCATTGGCTTCGACATCAACTAACAGCTCGATTGAAGTAAATCTTTGGTAATGTTTTCCCCTGAAACACTTGCGATAAGGAAACTTTTCGAAACTGTCTTGAATTAATATTATCGCTCAAAATAAAGGAAATCTTTTTACAGTTTTTTATTTGTTTTGGTATGTTACGGTTGCTATATTTGTTCGTATTTACCAGAGTTATGAGAAATCATATGTATCACATATGATCGATCCCTGAAACTGTAGAAAACTGTAACGAGCATTTGTTACAGAAAAGTTGCGCACTTTCTGGACTCTGAAGTTTGTTCCCTCGTACCTTTCTTTTTAGGTTTTCCATAAATTGAGGAAACTTCCGAATATCTGTAACCTTCCACGAATTTTTTTGCGATTGCTCACTGTTTCAAACGAGTTTTTTTCATCCTGCAAAACGATCAAAACGTTCACAAATTGACAAACGTTGACAAAACTATCGAAACGTTCAGCTTCTTCAAAGGTCGTTTATGCGAACTTACTGATATTTTGTTCGTTGTGAAATTATAGGAATTGTTAATAATGAAATTCGTTGCCCAATTTTTCCACAATTTTTCACCAGAAAAAGAAACAGTTGTCCTGTTTCGTGGTTTTGGCTTCAATCATGTTGTATTATATCCAATCTGTTTTATATATTCCAAATAGTAAATTGAGAAAACATTTATGTTGTTGATTCTGTTGTTGATGAAGTAAAACTTACTTATACGGTGCAACTAAAACAGCAGATATTTTCAGATTGGCATCATTCCCAAATCAAACTTTATGGAATCAAAACGAGCACTCATCCTACAAGGACTAGAGCATATTCTTTTTCAGCTTCTTTCAATAGCAGCTTCGAGGTTGGTCAGAGCCATCGACCTGTTTCAGAAAGCTGATCAATAATTGCATTTTGGCGAGGTTTTAGACTTTCCAAAAACCGTTCTATTATGCTTTCCAAACAGGTTCTATTATAAGGACGAATTCTATTACTTGTTGTGCAAATTAAAACTGTTTCGCCTCGTAGATAGCAACTTGTATAAGTTTACCGAGATTAATAGAACCTTATTGATAGAATGTATAGAAAGTTTAAATTGAAAAAAAAAACAAACCTTTTTTACACAGTTTCTGAAAGCTGTCTTGAAACATTGAGCAAAATTTTTCTTGTTCTTGCTGTTCCCTTTTTTCTACAAATCAAAGTTGATGGAATTAGAGTACCAAGTATTTTACGGCTAAAAATCAGAAGAGTTAAAAGTGAAAGAAATTTGTTGTATCATTCTTCATAATTTGAAGTTCAAGTTTCAAAACCATTGCAGTTTCCGGCACATGAAATGAGTCGACAAAGAAGATTCAGAACAATTGATCGATGTAGCAGAGCGAAAGAAAAATTACCGAAACATTTGTAAGGATTAAAAAAAAACAGAAACAGAAGTTTGCATATTCGAAGGTTTTAAGACGAAATATTCGAGATTTTCGATCACAGGTTTGTGTTCACAAAAAAGTCGGGCTTGTCGGATATGTTAAAAAAAAACTTGTTGGATTGAGAATAAATCTTTGGGCGTGTTCGGCTAGAACTCAATAAACTTAAAGTTCACTGTTTCACATTTTTCATTTACAGCAATTGCGAACACTAATTTTGATGCTAGGAAGCTTCTTACAAAAAAACAAAACCTCTCTGAAAATATTGTAAGCATGTTTTTGATGTTCGTCAACTTCCACCACCTTAAAATTATTCATTTCTCTTTTATCCCAACTTTGTGTACAAGTCACATTCGTCATGCCACAACCTTATGGCTAACCGTTATAACAAAAGAAATGCTATACAGGAACAAAGAAAGTAAAAAGAAAAGAACGGATTGAAATCATGAGATGCCAATCCATTCAGCGTGTACGGCTAGTACAAGGTTGAATTCCTTATGAATTTTTTTTTCTGAAAAGTGAAGGAAAATAGTTAGAAGTGAGACCACAGAAAAAGTATAATTCATTAGAATTGGACTTTTTGTAACGGGAAAAATTCGTCATTTTTAAATCTGAAAGTGAGAATTATTGACTAAACACATAGTGAGCAGTTTTGTGTTCTTTACATATCGTTGGAAGGATTAAAGAACTCTTGCGTGGGTTTACATATTGATGTTTTGAAAGATGAAAAGTTTTGAGAATGGCTCCTTGGCGATTCGATCTATTTTGATTATTTCATTTTCCAAACACTTGTATTTTTTCGAAAAAGATACGTTCAAAGAATATTCACCAACAAAATGATGAAAGTTATTATGAGAATTTTTAAACAGACGTTTCCATCGACTTCTATTCGAGATCAGATCAAATCCAGGATTTCAGTTTCAAGTAATGCATGTGGGCTGAATGATTGTGCCAGATTTATTGATCTCTGAATTTTCTGTCTTACTACTGAATGAATTGTGCCACTGCATTTTTCAAAACGTTTTTTTTTGCAACTCAAAAAGTTCTATGATCTGTAGAAATTTTGAAATAGAATTGTTTCTGTAAAAGCTCATTTCTGATTGAATACCTCTCCTTAGTAAGGCACCTAGTTTCACAAAATTTTTACGAGGTTCAAGAAACAGAAAAGTAACCTTTTCAAAACTTCAAGAAAAATTGAACATTTTCGGCTCAAATTCAGTTATTTAAGAATGAAACTTTTGAAAAAAAATTGAATAACATTGATCAATCTTCCAATTTTTCAAGCCAGCACGTTTCAATAATTGAAGGGACATGCGCTCATTTTTCTTCTCCTTCTTCTTTCGACTCCTTCTTTCACAAAATTAATGGTATTATGCAAATTTGCTCTCTTCTTTTTTGTTCGATTGAAAATGCAATTTTGGTTCCGGAAAAAAAGGAGGAAGAGGGGGATGTGGATTTTTTGGAACGTAAGCAGAGCCAATTTGGATTTGGAGAGCAAAGCGAAAGGGGTCAATAACTCAAGAGAGAAGTAGAACGGTCGCCGATCCAGGATGAAGCAAACATGAAAAACTACTAAAGCATTTAATTTCAATATGAAACCGAAAATTTTTTCAGACGATCTGTTTTCTTCTGTTTTTATAATTATTATGAGATTTTTTTTCTGTTTATTTTCATAATTTGACCGACATACATTTCAATTACATAAATTGCTCAAATAAATATTGATAAAAAAAATAGTGAAACTGAGAGTGTCTGTCAATTTTGATTCACAGTTTCAGCTTCATTTCAATCTAAAGATGTCTTTCGGAAAACAGTAACTCATCGACGATTAAATGTCTGGAATTAGATAAAATTGTTCTTTTTCTCATTTCTGTTGCTTCTGATTTATCAAAATCAGATATCGTAACATATTTTGTCTTGCACGCCGTGTTCTATTCATGTTTGGTTCCCAGCTTCATTTGTTTTATCTCAGATGAATTATCAGTATTTTTAATCTCAACTGAAGAATCCGGCTCGAAACTGTGAAAATTCAGTTGAGTCCGAAACTATTTTCGAAAAATGATTCATCAATTTTGCAAAACTCGGGTTTCAGGTTTCTCTCAAATTCTTTATGGATCATCGCTTTATGTTAGGCCAGGAATGCGAGATTGTTTTTTATAATTAAGCTTCATGATGAAAATTCAGTTTCAAAACAGATTTATCCCTTTCTCTTAATTTCACGAAGTTGGTGCTCAACTCAACAAAATACAACTGTTCCTAATTCCCACTTCATGACACCCTCCGAACATGCTTAACCATAATAACATACGGTTTCCTTCTAATGTTTACTCTCCTAATTTCTCACTCCTCCTCCTCCTTCTCTTCCCTATATTTTGACATGTTTGTGTCTTGTGGGTGTTGAAAGGAAACCAAAGAGTAATATGTAATACGATGCGCCTTGAGAAACCAATCTTGATTACCACTCCTCCTTTTGTGGGTAGAATGAGCTCTCTCTCTTCGAAGAGCCCCCGAGCAGGTGCTCCGTGGGATTTAGATGAATCTCTCTGATGCAATGTGTTTGTTTAGTGTTATTACTGACAACTTTTGATTGACTCTGGACCCCTTTCCATATGTCTTTTCGATTCCTGATTTATGACCTCTCATTCTCATTCCAAAAGGGATCTCTCCTTTTCACATTTGGGAACTTCTTGGAAAAAAGGATTATGACACGGGGGAAAAAGGGAAGAATATTGGAAAAAAGACGAAGATGGAAGAGTTTATAAGCTATGTCAACCCCCTTCTTCTACTAGTTTTTGACATACAAGAACATTATAATGAGCTGGTATTTAATGATTTCCTGAGGGTTCTTTTTTCCTGGAGAAAAGAGGAAAAAGAGGGGCACTTTTGACAGGAGGGGAAGGCTGTTAACTTTGAGAAATGGGAATGGAATGAAGAATAATTCATAGGGGAAGGCACTTCTTTGTGTTGTTCTTTCACCTTTTGGTTGTTCAGAGGGAAAATGGAATGGTAAGGGATATGAAGGGAAAGTGAATGTACAGGGTGCGACATAATTATTGCAACACACTTATGCCGACTTTGAGGGCGAATAGCAGAAATTTGGGAAGCGGTACACTTTCTAACTTTTTTTAAAAACTTTACTAAACATTTCAACTATATGCCACCAAAATTTCTAAGCTCTATCTTCATTTTTACAGTAGTTGTGCTTCGTACCGTCCGCAAGGTATAAATCGGTTCGCAGGATTTTGGCACGCGACTAAATGCACGTTTTACTTTCGTGCCTTCTGACAAAAACTTTTCTGGAGCGGAAGGACTATTTAACTTCTAAACGTTTTAGAAGGTATTTCTAAATGTCTAGAGATAAAAATGGGAAGTATATAAAATCAAGAAATATTTTGAAAACGTTCTGATTCGTAGATTTCTGAAAAAACATCAATGCCACTCATCATACTGATTTCTAACGTTCAAATCAATCCAAACGAATTTTTCTGTGAACTGGTTTATTTTAATAGTTAATACACACTATATCATCTATCAATTTGGGTTCTAATAAAAACTTGCTTTTTTCTCAAAGCAAAAATAGCCGAAAGTCAGTTTTCGACTGATTTTCCGCAGTTTCATTGAACTGATTAATGAAGTTCCCAATCACCAAACTCGAATTCGAGCGGCAATTCATTTCATGGATTATTGATATGGATAGTTAGGCTCATTATAAAAAGTTTTTGGAGTTGATTAAAACACTTTGAGCCAAAATTTTATTTGGGGTAAGTCAGAAATAGCTGCGTGTCGCAAGTATTTTTAATTTTCGAAACACACGACTGGTGCTCGATAATAAGAAAAGCTGTATTAGTAACTAAAATTGTTATGTTTTCTATATCATTTCATAAAGTTCCTGTCCAAGTTTCAGCTTGATCGAACAATTTTGAAAGATTTTATAGCGAAATGAACGCGTTGCAATAATTATGTCGCACCCTGTATATTGGACAGCGAATGATTTGGAAGATGAGGATGTGTAAAAATAGGAATGTGGAAACAGTGAAAAAGTACCGGAAAATCTTATATTCTGAAAGTAGGTTTTATTGTAGCAAAACCTCCACATGTTTTAGTCTTTCATTTCTCATTAGATACCTGACAGTTTTTTGGGAAAAACGAATGTAGCAACTAACAACATAGGGAGCAGCGAGCGAATAATATGATTGAGGGGGATATGTAGAAATGGAAATGTGGAAACAGTGAGAAAGTACCAGAAAATCTTCTTATATTTTGAAGCAGTATTTTTTACCGTAGCGAAACCTTCACAAGTCCTTTGT
Organism: Caenorhabditis doughertyi; assembly: GCA_963572265.1. Lineage (NCBI taxonomy): Eukaryota > Metazoa > Nematoda > Chromadorea > Rhabditida > Rhabditidae > Caenorhabditis > Caenorhabditis doughertyi. Next base: position 20,377,975 of record OY751556.1, on the reverse strand, counting down.
TTCTCGTTAGATGTCAGACAGTTTTTCGGGAAAAACGAATGTAGCAACTAACAAAGTTCGTGAGAGCTTATTTAGACTGGCTGTATCACATAAAATAATAACGTCAGTACATTATTTTTTGATTGTTGATAAAATTTTCATCAACTTCCGTACAGTGGATATTTCATCGAATATGAAAGACTGTTTTAAACAGGCCTCGATTGAGAGAGATCAAGTTTATTATAGCTTTTTGAATCGTTCTTCACACAAATGTTTAAAAAAAACCATAATTTCTGTGCATCAACAAAACAATATCGTCCGTTACATCATTCTCATTTCAATGAGATGATTTAGAAACGGGAATTCTTCGGAAAACAACTTTTTGGATTCCATAAAGTTTGAAGGAAGTTCACAAGGTCACGATATTGACATTCAAAAACTGAGAACCGTGTTACGTTTTTATACTAATTTCTGAAGAATATTCTGGTAGAATCGAATCGAATCGAATCGAATAATGCAGTCAAATTTAAAAAATAATGTTTCGATGAAATGTTAATTTTCAGTAATCACTTGCATGTCAATCTTGAAAGGTAACAGACTTTTGTTCAATAATAATCAGGAGTAGTGTGATATGAATTTTTGGAAAAGAGATCTTCCAGAACCGCTAAGTATTACCGTTTAGAAATTAAAACAGCCTAATGTTGAAACCGCAAGAAAACCGTGAGAATCTTTTTTCAGTTTTTTTTTTCCAATTCGAATTTCTTTCTATTCGTTAGATTGTTTTTTTACGGTTATTAGGTTGTTATTTGTTTTTGTTTTTCGCCTCTGAATTATTCATCACTGAACATAGAAAAATGCGGAGAGCCTTCATAAAACACCGAAAATTTGTAAATTGAAATTGCGGAAAGCGCAGCACGTGATCCAATTTTATCTCTACCTCAATCTCTAATTTTCTGTTTCATCTAACCTTGACAATGTTTGGTGAAAACCTGGGTTTTCAATACAATCGGCGTGTTTTAGTCGCTTTATTTATAAATTAACGCATTTCAGGATCATAAATGGGTACAAAACTTCTGATCTGTCTGTTACTCGCAATTAGTTTTTATGCAGGTATGGCCATTTTCTATTTTTTTCAAAGTTCCTGTTACACTTCTATCATTTTGGCATCACAAAAAATGACACCATAGTTCTGGTTCGGACCCTGAAACTAACTTTTTATTGGTTTGAGAGCAATTCATCGTCGCTGCTCCAACCACTATTTCCTCAAACATTTCAACAACAGAACTGGACAACAGAATTCATATTTCTTCGGAAAATAAAGGTAACGTTTCAGCCCATTTTGAAACAAGCTACCGTTTTCAGAGTCCATTTCGAGCGCCGCAACTTTTCCCACATCAACTTCTGTAAACCGCTCACGTCCGCTGAATGTCGAAAAAGAGCTAAACAAAATAGCAGATACATGTATCAGTGGTAAAGAATACGAAGAAATCTATGGAAACACTGTCAAACGTATGCTCGCAATTTTGCTCGCGAGTAATGCTTTCAGGGAGAGTGTTGAAGTGATAGGACTGGAAGAATTGAGAAAAGTTTTGAAATTCGCCCCTCCTCCACCTTGGAAAATGGATGATGATCTGGATTTTTATCCAAGTGAGAAGATTCTGGCAGCTGCTCCGACTATCGAAGCTTATTATGATTTGAAAGAACCACAGTCTATCATGAGAGTTATCGATAATGATTTTTTATTCGAACATAATATTAAAACCACCATAGAATATTTCGAAAGAAAATTCCCAGCAATTCGCAATATTTTTAAGCATGAATTCGAGAAATCTGCTCCAAAAGTTGTGGATAGAAAGGGAGTGGACGATATGATAGACAAGTTTAAAGAGGTTAATGGGAGATTTGAAGAAGCTTTTGAAAAATTAAGAAGAAATTATGGGTGTGAAGGTATGGCAGTTCTTTGGTACATAGCTTTAAACAGCTGCAATTTTCCAGGTAAATTCAAGAGAACCACCTCTCCTTCGACCACCCCAGCAACCACTACTCATAGCACTCCGACAACTACAACAACGTCTACAACACCTCCTCCACCAACAGAGCTTGAAAATAGTCTGAAAAAGATTTCCACATCGTGCTTCAATAAAACTGATTTTGAGGAAATCAAAGCCTTACAGACCGATAAGTGGTATAGCCCCTGGCCAACTCGAGAAGTCCTAACCACTATTGGGCTTCAAGAGCTACGGTCCGTGCTCAAATTCGCCCCACTTTCTCCTTGGAAACATTATAATGAAACCGAATTCGGAGATGAAGGACTGGATTCCGTTACAAATCTTGAAGCCTATTATAACCTGCAAGAGCCAAAATCTAAACCGAGAAGCCTTGATAATTACTACATATCCGAGAAAACATTACATTCGTTTATCAAGATTTTTGATAATCGTGTGCCGGAGATTCGCAGTTCGTATAGAAATGAAATGGAAAAGATTCGATTAGCAGGGCCACCAGAGCTGGATAAAGAAACAATTGATTCGATGATTAACGAGTTTGGAAGCATCGATTATCGTGTATACATGGCAGCCAAGGAATTAAAAGACGAATGGAGATGGGCATGTCGATGATCAGATTGGCTTGTTTCCTGCCTAATTTATTGAAATTCTTTTTTTTTTCTTCAAAAATAAATAATTGAAAATGGTTACAACTATTTCTTGACATGGCTCATAGATTGGTACTATATGTTGGCCAAAGTTATCGCTATCATATCTTATCATTTGGGTGACCGAGCTATATAAGGCTGCAAATTATCATTTAAATAATGTGCCTCAACTTTGTTTTTGAATGAAATTTTGTTTTCTTTCTGTTCTCTATTGCCTGTCCCATTTTTCTGCAAAACTTTGCTGTTCAAGCTTTCCTATATAAATACAAATTTTTTAGATGAAAATTCAGTCGCTCTACTATCCTCATTATACTCATCAAATTACAGTTATCTAAAATCCTAATAACGAATATTCGAAAGTTCAGAAATGTGTAATTGTATTGTTCATTCGCGAGGGACTGGCCGCTCTCGATAAATTTGGCCATTGCTACAGTCAGGTTTCCGCGCGGAAGAGACAAAATAAATGGCTTGCGTGTCGATTTACGCGGTTCGTAAATCTACACGCAAGCCAATTTTTTGTCTCTTCCGCGCGGAAACCTGACTGTAGCAATGGCCAAATTTATCGAGAGCGGTCAGTCCCTCGCGAATGAACAATAGAAATCGCAGCATGTGATCCGACTTTATCTCAACCTGAATCTCTTTCTGTTTCGTCTAACCTTGACATTGTTCGGGACAAACCATTCAATTGCTAACGGTCATATTGATCCTGTCTTTTGTTTTTTTTTGCATTTGTAATTCTCTTTTTGCAAAATTACTTTAAAGGCGCAGAGTCACATGGCCATCGGGTCCGGTATAACATACAGTTATTTTCAAGTGAGGATTACTGTAATCCGACAAGGCCCAATGAACATTTATTGCTGCGCCTTTAGAGTCAGGTTTTTGCAATTTGAAGTTTCAGGTGGATAAATGCAAACCAAACTACGATTTTGTCTTCTTCTTTTTTTCAATTGTCATGCAGGTAAAGTCTCAATTTTGTTGCTTGAATTACGATTACTCCATTTTCATATTCATACTTTGCAAAATTTCAGTAGTACTCGACTGATCAGAATTATTTTTTGCCATTTTTTATTTTAGGGCTTTTCGTCGCTGCTGCTCCAACCACTATTTCCTCAAGCATTCCATCAACGGAACTAGACAACAGTATTTCCATTGCTCCAGAAGACAAAGGTAAAATTTCAGCCGAGTCACTTCATTTTTACCTCGCAATCATTTTTAGAACCCATCCCTAGCACCACAACCATTGCCACAACAACTTCAGCAAAACGCTCACATTCACTGAATGTCGAAAAAGAGCTTAACAAAATAGCAGATGCATGTATCACTGATAAAGAATACGAAGAAATCTATGGGAACACTGTCAAAGAAATGTACGCAACTATGTTGGCACACAATGCTTTCAAGGAAAGTACAGAGGTGATCGGACTCGAAGAGCTCAGAAAATTATTGAAATTTGCCCCGCCTCCTCCATGGAAGATTAAGGACTACAAGGATTTTGATGCAAGTGATGAGGACCTAGCAGCTGCTCCAACTCTTGAAGTATACTATAACTTAAAAGAACCAAGGTCTTACCATAGAGTGATTGATAATTTGTGGTTCTTTGAACATAATATTAAAACAACTATCGATTATTTGGACAAACGTTTCCCAGCGATTCGAAAGATTTATAAGCAAGAATTAAAGAGATTCGCTCCTCCAGTTATCGATAGAAAAGCAGTTGATGACTTGATTGCCAAGTTCAGAGAGATTGATAAAAGAATTGATGAAGTGATAGAAAAAATGAAAAACAATTATAAGTGTAATGGTGAGAAAAGTTCAGATTGCTGTGTAACAACTCTTAATTTCCAGATGATGACGTCAAATCTACCACAGCTTCAACCATTTCCACAACTACCACTACTCCAACCTCAACGGCAATCACAACTACAACAACCCCACCTCCGCCATCAGAACTCGAAAAAAGGCTCGTTGAAATTTCCAAATCATGTCTCAACGAAACCGATTTCGAAAAGCTCAAAACCTTTCAAACCACAATTCTTTGGTCCTTCGTTTGGTCAATCCGAGAAGTCCTAACTACAATTGGTCTTCAAGAACTACGGGCCGTTCTGAAGTTTGCGCCACTTCCTCCTTGGAAGCACTACAATGAAACACAAATCGGAGATGAAGGACTGGATACTGTAACAAATCTTGAAGCCTACTATAACCTGCAAGAGCCTCAATCCAAATCGAGAAGTCTTGATAGTCGATATCTCTCCGAGAAATCTTTGCAGTCATTTATTGAGATTTTTGACAATCGGGTCCCAGCAATTCGCAGTGTGTATAGAAGTGAAATGGAAAGGATTCGATTATCGGGGCCACCAGAACTCGATAAAGAAACTATTGATTTGATGATTAACGAGTTTGGAAGTATTAATTATCGAGTTTACGAAGCAGCAAAGGAACTAAAAGACGAATACAGGAGGGCTTGTCGATGATCAGATTAAAATGATTTTAAATTCCAGGTACATATTTTTCTTTAATCGTGTTTCAATTGTTTCTGTTTGAAGTTTAATGAATTGATGAAGTTTTGTATCCTCTGCTATCTGGCTTTTTTCCCAAAAATAGATTTTTTACAACGATTACAATTCTTCTTTAGATTGATACTACATTTTGGCCACATTTATCTTATCAATTGGGCGACCGTGCTATATGTATAGTACTGCTCATTGGTCAAACGATTGGACATTGGACTTGGACTGGACGATGGATTGGACGATTGGACTCATTGGTCAAACGATTGACAAGGTTCAAACAAACGACACACATTGTCTAATGACCTTTGTTTATCTTATCTCAATACGATGTTGTGCAATTCCTTTTTTCGTTGACAAGCCACAAACACTATGTATTTTTATCTTCCGATAAGAAAAAGATTTGAATAAAAGAGACTCGCTGGTCCCAAATGATCAGTTATTTGGCCCGTTTTTTCACCATCAGCTTTCCTGACTCCATGTGATATTTCTCATTTATTACATCGGCGCCCCCGAGTTCACTTTTTCAATGGTGCTCCAAAAAAGTGGTTGCGGCACATGTGGTGTTGGCAGCTGACATCGGTCAAAACATTTATCTTTATTTAATGCCAATATTTCTTGTAACTTTGGCATTTGCCACAAATCATTTGTTGCTTCCACATTGTTATTTGTTCGTGTTCTCTTATTTTTCTCATTTTGTCTCAACTCAAAAATATGATTTTTCAGATCGATAGATGGGTACGAAACTCATACTTTGCTCACTTTTTGTCTTCATTTTTGGAGGTAAGGGCATTAAACTAGACTTCGTTAAATTTTACAATTGTAGGTTGTCTCCATGCTGCTCCGCACCCAATTCTTCCAGGATTTGAATTGGATAACAACCTTGGAACTGAGCATGATGGTAAATATCTAAATAAATCCTTTTTTCATTCAAATTGTCGTTTTCAGAACCAATCGCAATCACATCACCAGTTCCCACGACAACTCAATTCTCCAATAAACGCCTCAATATAGAAAGAGAGTTACAAAAGATTACTGAAGCTTGTATTTTCCCTGAAGAATATGAGGAAACCTATGGAGTTGCCTTCCAACTCATGATTATCTTCCCAGTTGTCAATTCCGCTCACAAAGAATCCAGCAAAGAGATTGGGCTCACTGAGTTGCGAAAAGTTCTAAAGTTTTCGCCACTTCCTCCACGGAATAATACAAATTTTAACCTAGTAATGCGGCTGCCAGAGCTTCCGTTTCAAGGACCAGTTATTACCCTTGAAGATTATTACAACACCCAAGAGCCGAGAAATCAAAACGAAATTTCGGTAGCCAATATGTACTTACTCGATAAGAATGTTAAAACAACAATCGATTTCTTGGACAAGCGCTTCCCATCAATTAGGAAGATTTATAAGCAAGAATTCGAGAGGTTGGCTCCTGCTCCAAATGCATTGGATAAAAAAGCAATCAATGAAATGATTTCAAGCTACAAGGCCATCAATAGCCGGATTGAAAAAGCTCTCGATGGGATAAAAAGCAGTTACGAGTGTGCTTTAAAACGGGCATCGGAGTTGGCTCTTAACCAAGGTTTTAATAGGCAAGATTCCGATTTTTGAATAATGTTTTTCATTTCAGATCCCAAAGTGTCTGCAGCTGCTTTCGCTGAATACCAACAAAGAATGACTATGACTACAACTCCTCCTCCACCGTCAGAATTAGAAGAAAAAATCTTCAAAATCGCCGGAGGATGTCTCAAGGAAAACGATTCCGAGAATACGACAAACCAGAGAGCCAGTAATTATTTCTCGTCGGACAATTCAATTCCTCGAGAACATTTGACTATGATGGGCCTTCAAGAGCTACGAGATGTGCTCAAGTTCTCGCCACTTCCTGCTTGGACAAACTACAATGGGACTTTGCCAAGCGACAAAGAACTGGATTCCGCGCCCACTCTAGAAGCCTACTATAATCTTCAAGAACCGAAATCCAAAGAGAGAAGCCTTGATAATGGATATTCCGATGAGCCAACTTTTGTCGGAATGGTCAAGTCATTGGACGAGAGCTTCCCGGAGATTCGCAGCATTTATAGAAGTGAAATGGTAAAAGTTCGTATGTCGATGCCACCAGTTTTGAATAAGGAAACTATTGATACTATGCTCAACGACTTCGTGATTATTGACTACAGAGTTTATGAAGCCGTTTCAAAATTGAAAGAAATGTACAACAAAGAATGTTAGAGGCATCAAGTGAGGCTATGTGTAAATTTTAATTGTACATTTTTTAATTGTACATCTATTATCTTTCAATAAAGCATTCATTATGAAAGTTTTCGTCTTTTTTTTTTCACTGAGAATAATATCTGGAAGTCAGATTTTCCGAAGGTACAAAGTTACAAATCTTGGAAAAGATTCGATTGACAGCGCCTCCAGCACTCGATAAAGAGACAATTGACTTGATGATTAACAAGCTTGAAAGTATTAACTATCGTGTTTACAAATCAGCCAAGGAACTTAAAACGAATGGAGAAGAGCTTGTCGATGATCAGATTGAATTAAACTTTCAAGCAAACCATTTTCACATTGTTCCAACAACTTCTTCTTTTGATACTCATTTCTATTCATTTAGGTTTTTTTTACAAACCGTGATCTTTTATCTCTTTTTCGAAACAAACTTTTTGACTATGATTACAATACTTCCTTGAAATGGCTCATAGACTGATGCTTCATGTTGGCCACCGTTTTCTTTATCTTATAAACGGGGCCACCGGCTATATGATACTGCTCATTGGTCAAACGCTCGGAGACTGCTCTCTTCATTTCGTTGACAAGGCACAAAGAAGAACATAATGTATCTTTATCTTATCTCTACACGTTGCTATGCAATTCCTTGATAAGATAAAATTAGGAACAAAACGCTTGTCCCACATGATCAGTTTTTTGTTTGCTCTTTTTTATTCATCAGTTCATCTGACTTCATGTGATATTTCTCATTTATTACATCGGCGCCCCCGAATTCACCTTTTCAATGTTCAAAAAAAGTGGTTACGGCACTTGTGGTGATGGCAGCTGACTTCGGTCAAAACATTCATCATCATTTCTTTTCAATTTTTCTTGTAACTTTGACATTTGCAACAAACCATTTATTGAATCCACATAGTTATTTGTTCTTGTTCTCTTATCTTTTCCTTTTCGTCCCACACTAAAAATATGGATTTTCAGATCGATAGATGGGAACGAAACTCATACTTTGCTCACTACTTGTCTTCATTTTTGGAGGTAAGGGCATTCAACTAGACGACGTTACATATTCCGTAGGGGCAATGCATACTTCAGAAATCTTTTGTAACTCTCTTTCTACATTGAGGCGTTTATTGGAAAATTGAGTTGTCGTGGGAACTGGTGATGTGATTGCGATTGGTTCTGAAAACGACAAGTTTAGTGAAAAAGAAGGATTTTCTTATATATTTACCATCATGCTCAGTTCCTAGATTGTTATCCAATTCAAATCATGGAAGGATTGGGGGTGGAGCAGCATGGAGACAACCTGCAATTATCAATTTTTTTCCAAAAAATGAGCAGAAATTGACTTCCGATTTTTTCAAACCAAATCAAAAAGTACTGTTTCTCAAATTTTCAAGTCGTTTGAAGGCCTATGTTTCATCATTGTCTTTTGATAAATCATTCAATTTGCTCAACAACGGATTTTCTGTTTTTATTATTCTTATCTTATTAATTTGTTATCTGATGTGCTGCATTTGATTCTCATCCGGCTTTGGGGTTATATCAGTTGCGATAAATGACGTCACATATTTATCGTAAAACTTGGTAGAAAGAATTAAAAAGAAACTCACAGACAAACTCTTAACAACAATTATTATATTACGGGCTGACACATAGAAATATCATTTGACACATAGAAATATCAGGAATAATATTCATAAAGCTCAAAATTATCATCAACAACTATATCTGTCTCCTAGTTTTGCAGCTGCCTTGTTCACACGATAGTTGATATTTCCAAATTCTTCTATCATCTGATCAACGATTTCTCTGCTCAATTGTCCAGATCCCCGAACTCTCTTCATTTCACTATTGTAAATTTCGCGAATTTCCGGAAGCCTCTTATCAAAAAACTGGATGAATGGAGCCAAGGTTTTCTCATAGAGGTTCTCATTATCTAGGCTTCTACCCTTGGATTTTGGTTCTTGTAGATTATAAAAAACCTCGAGAGTTGAAGCAGAAGCTAGCTCTTCTTCATTGGGATCAGTTTCATTGTGATGGGTCTATGGAGGAAGTGGAGCAAACTTCAAGGTAGATCGTAACTCCTGGAGACCAATAGTGGTTACAATTTCTTTAATGGACCAGGAAAGAAAATGCTCAGCATATCTCTTTTTGACAGAATACCCTGTCATTTCTTCATATTCATTGTTTTTCAGACATATTCTTCAGATTTTTTCCAGATTTTTTTCAAGTTCAGATGGTTCTGCGGTGCTACCCCGCATTAGCACTGGACGCATTAGCACTGACCCGCATTAGCACCGCGCCCGCATTAGAACTGGCCCGCATCAGCACTGGACGCATTAGAACTGCCCGCATTAGAACTATCGCGCGCGCGCGCTGAAATTATCACCAGGAGGGCGGCTATTTTTCCGATATCTAAATTAAAAAATATATAAATTTGTAGAGGAAAAAATTCTTCATCGAATGGTATATGTTGTGCCTAATTTTCTGTAAAAATTTCGGTCGAAAAAAGAAAGAGAACAAAAATTTTTAAGAAAATTAGTTTTCTGCTGTTTTCGCTAGAAAATTTGCAGAAACTTTAGGCACAACATATACCATTCGATAGAGAATTTTTTTTCTCTACAAAATTATATATATTTGAATCTAAATATCAAAAAAATAGCTGCCCTCCTGGTGATAATTTCAGCGCGCGCACGCGATAGTTCTAATGCGGGCAGTTCTAATGCGTCCAGTGCTAATGCGGTCGGTGCTGATGCGGGCGCGGTGCTAATGCGGGCCAGTTCTAATGCGGGCCAGTGCTAATGCGGGGTAGCACCGGTTCTGCTGTCGTGGTTTGCTCAGTTGAAGTTTCTTCTCCTGAAGCTTCCTCTATCATCTCCGATGTCGTTGTAGTTGTGATTTCTGTAATTTCAACTTTAAATAACGTTAAAGGTGGGGTGACAGGAAAGTTGTGGGGACTGACTTTGGTGACTGAGTATGCATTTGGCCGTAAGATGTGGTGTATACACTAACTTCTCAATTACGATTATTTTCAAGAAAACAGAAACCGAAATAGTTATTGCCCTTCAGATTCATCGAATTTAGCACAAAACAGTCACTGAAAAAATCACTGAAAACTCGATTTTCGGCGAGTTATGATATTTGTCAGAATCTCTCAGAAGTGATCGGAAACTTCATAAAACATGCAGAAATACAAAAATAAAGCATTTTGGAATATTGAAACTTTGAAAACATTAACGAGCCATGTCGGTTCTAGGGGTGTCCTATACTTATGACGCGGCTAAAAAACAGACTTTTTGATGCCATTCCCGTGATAGTTAAAGTAGGATTCTACAAATTTAAGCCCGGGGGTTTCTTGGGACCCTGAATTGATTGGCATTAGCCGTTTTTATCTAAAAGTTTTCATTCTTCCGATAATGGAAAAATTAGGGGTGTCCTATACTTATGACGCGCACTGTAGTCATTTCGATTTTCATTTCGCAAACCGTGGTCTTTTATATCTTTTTCAAAACCAAGTTTTTGACATTTTTTACAATTTTTTCTTTGCCATTGCTCATTGACTGTTGGCCACAGTTATCATTATCTTATCAACGGGACCACCGGATTTATGAGACTGCTCATTGGTCAAACGGTCGGAGATTGCTCCTTTCATTTCGTTGAAAAGGTTCAAACATTGACAAACATTATCTAATAATATCTTATCTCAATACCATTTTATGGGAAAAAATGAAGCAAACAAGATTCTGGAAAAACGAAATGGGAAATATCCAAACTTGAGATTGAGATGTTAATGGAGACGTATCAGGTTTTATAGAGTTTTTCAGAATTTTCTCAAAATCTGATTTCCAGATGCTATTCTAAATGAAAAAATACGACAAAGTTCAGATTGAATGTTTTATTGAAAGATAATACGACGATTAGATTATACGATTAAAGTTGGCACATATCCTGAATTTAAGCCTCTAACATTCTTGGTTGTATCCATCTTTCATTTGATTGACGGCTTTATAAGCTTTGTAATCGATATTCCCGAACTCGTTGAGCATAATATCAATAGTTTCCTTATCCAAAACTGGTGGCAGAGACATACGAACTCTTTCCATTTCACTTCTATAAATGCCGCGAATTTCCGGGAATTTCTCATCGAGTAGTTGAATCATTTCGTCGTAAGTTGACTCATTGGCATCTCCGTTATCAATGCTTCTTGCTTTGGATTTCGGTTCTTGGAGGTTATAGTAGGCTTCTAGAGTGGGTGCGGAATCCAGTTCCTTGTCGCTTGGCTCTGTTTCATTGTACTTTGTCCAAGCCGGAAGTGGCGAAAACTTGAGCACATCTCGTAGCTCTTGAAGACCCATCATAGTCAAAAAGTCTCGTGGAAGTGATGTATAACGCGAGAAATAATTCTTGGCCGTGTAGTCTGTCATATTCTCATAATCACTCTTTTTGAAACAGGTTAAGGAGATTTTGTAGAGTTTCACATCTAATTCTGATGGCGGAGGAGAGGTTGTAGCCGTAACCATATTGTAGTACTCAGAATATGCAGCTGAGCTTTTTTCAGACATTTCTAACGCTGAAATGAAACAAATTATTCGAAACGCAAAATCTTAGCTAAACAAACCTTTTTTTGAAAAACATTTTCCAAATTTAAGTTCTCTTGCCCCATCCAAAGCCTTCTCAATTCTTTCATTGAGAACTCTGTAGCTTGAAATCATTTCATTGATTGCTTTTCTATCCAATGCATTTGAAGCAGGAGCCAATCTCTCAAATTCTTGCTTATAGATCTTCCTAATCGACGGGAAGCGCTTGTCAAAATAATTGATAGTGTCTTTAGCATTATGTTCGAATAAGTGCATATTGGACAAACCATCTTGATATCTTGGCTCTTGAGTCTTGTAATAATCTTCAAGGGTAATAACTGGTCCTTGAATCGGAACCTCTGGAAGCCAACCTGCTCCAAATGTGTCAGAGTTTGACTCCTTCCATGGAGGAAGTGGGGAAAACTTCAGAGCTTTTCTCAATTCAGCGAGCCCAATTTCTGAATTACTCGCTTTGAAAGCGAAAGTGGCAATCATATTGGCGATTATGAATTTGACAGAATTTCCATAGATTTCTTCATATTCCGTAGGAGCGATGCATACTTCGGCAATATTTTTTAACTCTCTTTCCACATTGAGGCGTTTATTGGAAAATTGAGTTATCGTGGGAACTGGTGATGTGATTTCGATTGGCTCTGAAAACGACACGTTTAAAGAAAGGGAAGGATTTGGTTAGATATTTACCGTGTTCAGTTCCTAGCTTGTTATTCAATTCAAATCCTGGAAGGATTGGGGGTGGAGCAGCATAGAGACAACCTGAAATTATCAAAATTGACTCCGTCTAGTTTAATGCCCTTACCTCCAAAAATGAAGAAAAGAAGGGAGCAAAGTATGAGTTTCGTACCCATCTATCGATCTGAAAATCCATATTTTTGGTGTGGGACAAAAAGGAAAAAAGAAGAGATACGAACAAATAACTACGTGGGAGCAACAAGTGGTTTGTAGCAAATGCCAAAGTCAAAAAAAACATTGAGATGAAATGATAAATGTTTTGACCGATGTCAGCTGCCAACACCACAAGTGACCACTTTTTTTGAAGCAACATTGAAAAGGTGAACTCGGGGGCGCCGATGTAATAAATGAGAAATATCACATGGAGTCAGATGGACTAACACATAAAAAAGAGCAAAAAAGAACTGATCGTGTGGGACCAGTGAGTTCCTTTTATACCCATTTTTATCTTATCGGAGAATCGCGTGGCAACGTGTAGTGATAAGATAAAAAGGTCATTGGGCAATGTGTGTCAATGTTTGAGTCTTGTCAACGAAACAAATGGAACCGTCTCCAGACGTTTGTTCATTGATGAGCAATCCTACATCACCCGGTGATAAGATTGAGATAAATTAGGCCATCGTGTAGTATCAATCTAGGAACTCTGTCAGGGAAAACGTTGTTACCATTGCCGAAAAAAGTTTACTCACTAATAAGAGAGGCAGGCAATGAAAGCGGCATCCCCTGTGTTAAAACGAGGAAGTGGGCGGAACTTAGTGATAATTTTAGATTCGAATTTTCAGAAAACAAGCAGAATCACGCAGAAATTGACTTCAGATTCTTTCCCACCAACTCAAAAAGTACTGTTTCTCACATTTTCAAGTCGTTTGAAGGCGGTATCTGAAACGAACTCCACTGTAAGAAATGGATACCAATAGAGAGCCACCGGTTGAAACGGGGAATGAGAAGTTTGCAAATGAAAACTTCTACGAATGTCAAACTGCATCATAATACGTATGTTGCAGTCCATGTTTTATCATTATTTGTTAATAAATCATTCAATCTGCTCAAGAACTGATTTTCTGTGTTTTAGTTTTTTAAATCTTATCTTGGTGTCAATTTGTTATCTGATTGAATCATCTCTCTTTGCCGAATTTTGCCGGATTGTCATAGAATTACCATTTTTGATGTACTACAATTGATTCTCGTTCAGCGTTGGGGTTATCTTAGTTGCGATTCAAAAAAAAGACGACTTCATCGTGAAGTTTGATGAGAAGAATAAGGAAAGACTCACTGACAAAATCCGAACAAAAATTGTTATTGGCTGATAAATTATTTTTCGAAACATAGAAATAATAATGAAAAAATATCCATCCAGCTAAAAATTATCCTTAACAATCGAATCGATATCTTTCCCCTAGTTTCGCAGCTGCCTTGTTCACTCTATAGTTGATATTTCCAAACTCTTCTATCATTTGATCAATGATTTCTCTATTCAAAGGTCCAGATCCCCGAACTCTCTTCATTTCACTTTTGTAAATTTCTCGAATTTCCGGTAGTCTCTTATCAAAAAACTGGATGAATGGAGCCAAAGTTTTCTCATAGAGGTTCTCATTATCCAGACTTCTGCCCTTGGATTTTGGTTCTTGAAGGTTATAATAAGCCTCGAGAGTTGGAGCAGAAGCTAGCTCCTCTTCACTAGGATCAGTTGCATTGTAATGTGTCCATGGAGGAAGTGGGGCAAACTTCAAGGTAGATCGTAGCTCTTGGAGACCAATAGTGGTTACAATCTCTTTGATAGACCAAGAAAGAAAATGCTCAGCGTATCTTTTTTTGACAGAGTAGCCTGTCATTTCTTCATATTCCTTTTTCCTCAGACATGTTCCTGAGATTTTTTGCAGATTCTTCTCAAGTTCAGATGGTTCTGTTGTCGTGGTTGGCTCACTTGGTGTAGTAGTTGTCTCTGAAAATCGTAATTTCGTAAAATCGTGACAAAACTTGAGAATACATACCTTCTTCCCCTGAAGCTTCTCCCTCTCCTGAAGCTCCTTCTTCTCCTGAAGCTTCTTCTATTATCTCAGCTGTCGTAGTTGTTGTGATTTCTGTAAACTTAACTTAAAGTAACGCAAAAACTATATTAGAAGAGCCACTATAATAGAAAAGACCCTCTAATACAAGAGCCTCTCCAGAGCGTGTTGGTTACGCTTAAAAGTCCCTCTATTAGAAGATTTCTTTCAATAAAAGAGCCCTACAACCTGTGAGTTTTCGATCAAAAATGGACAATTTTCCGAAATTTCGTACATTATTGTTGAAAAAACAAACTTTGGGCAAGGAAATTTTAAGTTGGCACCGCGCCAACGACCGCCCCCTGAAAACGAAACTGCGGCGCGCAATTTTTGCAACTAACCCGCACACAGTTTTGTTTCTAGATTTTTGCTGTTTTCAATGAGAAGAATACAAATTTCAGCTTTTATGATAACAAAAATGAATACAAAACTCATACGCAACGTGATTTGTCAGCAAAAAGCTGAAATTTGTACTCATTTTCATTGAAAACAGCGAAAGTCTAGAAACAAAACTGTGTGTGGGATAGTTGCAAAAATTGTGAGCCGCAGTTGCGTTTTCAAGGAGCGGTCATTGTCTCGGTGCCAAGTTGAAAACTCCTTGCCCAAACTTTATTTTTTCTACAGTAAAAGAGCGTGCACTTGTAATACAGTTACAAGGTAACTTGATATACCTTCAGTAGTCGTAGTCGCAATTGTTGTTGTAGTAGTTTCTTCTTCTTCACAATCATAGTTTTTCTGAGCCTTTTTGAAAGCTTTTCCAAACTTTTTGTGTATTTCCATAAACTTTTCAATCATTGCATCAACTGTATCTCTATCTAATTTCTCTGGAAATTCATCGCGAGTTTCTTCGAAATTCCGGCGAAAAATTGTTCGAATCGCTGGAAATTTTTTATCCATGTACTCAACGATCATATTAACATTGTACTCAAGTAAAAACCAGCTATCAGTAACTCTGTTGATAGATTTTGGCTCTTGTAGATTATAATAATCTTCGAGAGTTGGGGCAGAAGATAGTTCATCTTCACTTGGCTCTGTGTAGTTAAGTTTCCCCCAGGGACGAATAGGGCCGAACTTTAATATAGAACGAAGCTCCGTGAGGCCAATTGTAGCAATACTTTCCTCAACTCCACTACTTCCTATCATTGCTGCTATGAATCCTTTCACGATATTCCTATTCATTTCTTCATAATCTTTACTCCGGATGCATTTTTTAGCGATTTTGGCAAGCTCTTGATCAGTGTAGGAAGAGATATTTGAAGTGTCCGGAATTGGAGTTTCATTCGCGAAGCAACCTAAAATCAAAATGTGATAGCTGTCCATACAGTGAAACCTGCATTAGCGATACTATTTTTCAAAGCCCTTATGTTCTTCAATCAGTTTCCAGACATTTCGTTCAAACTTTTTTCATTACAGTTTCCGAGATATTTTCGACACTGAATTGTCTTGAAAACTTGTTCAAAAAGTCGACGCGTTTATGTCAAACTGGGTTTTACACATGCATTGTATTAGAGAGGCATGAGCAATGATAATACAGGTTCCATGGTAACTCAGAAAACATACCTGCATGTATCGCGAATCCACAAAAAAGGAATATCAGTGACTTGGTCTTCATTTGGTAACCTGAGTATCAAATGAGAATGCAACCACAATATGCAAGAGGTCAGTGTCAGATCTTATCGAAACGCTTTGATATAAGGCTAGATAGGTAATGAGATGGTTTCAACCAAGACATAGAATGGAGGTTTTGAACAGGATAACTTTATTGTAATTGAAATAAAATACGAGATTATAGTAACGAGTTCAATTACAAGCATATGCGTGGACTGCTCTATAAACTGCCGAATGCACACGATCCCGGACTTTATCAAACTCATCAATCATCTTATCAATCGTTTCTCTATTCAACTTCTCTTTTGGTTCTGATTTCGAAATTTTCTCCATTTCACTTCTGAAAATCTTTCGAACTTCTGGCAAACGTTTATCAAGGAATTCGATGGCTGGAGTCAAAGTTTTCTCGAAAATGTCACTGTTATCAAGACTTCTTGACCTCGATTTCGGCTCCTTCAGATCATAGTATGCCTCTAAAGTCGGTGCAGATTCTAGTTCATCATCATCGGGTTCTGTTTCATTGTAGTGTTTCCATGGAGGAAGTGGCGAAAATTTCAGGACGGACCGAAGCTCCTGAAGGCCAATCGTAGTTGTAATTTCAGATGTTGTGTACTCAAGGAATTGTTTCGCATTTCTTGCTTTTACAGAGAATCCAGCCATTTCTTCATATTCGAGCTTAGTGAAGCATGTTCCGGAAATCTTTTTAAGTTGGTTCTCGACTCCAGAAACTGATACCGTGGTTGTGCTAACAGTGATACCTGAAAACCAATTATGGCGGTAAATTAATCACCTTGATTCATACTTGAACTTGTTGTTGTTTCGATTTTTTTTCTCTGGCAACGATTCCTGCTCATTGATTTAAAAATTTCTTGTAATCGTCCCTTGACCGTATCATATTTGGCAATCATATCATCAATCGTCTTCCTATTCAATTCTTTCGGCGCAGATCGTCTCGTTTTTTCAAATTCCCTCTTAAAAATTAAATGAATAGCTGGAAAACGTCTATCCAAGTATTCCACAGTGGTAATCACATTATCTTCAGTCAAAGAGAAGCTGTCCAAAGCTCTGTTGTAAGATTGCGGCTCTTTCAAATCATAGTATGCTTCCATGGTTTTCGCGGATGCTAAAGCCTCCTCGCTGGGACGATAATCGCCGTAATTCAAGATTTTCCATGGAGGAGGCGGAGCGAATTTCAAGACGGCACGCAATTCAGCGAGACCCATTGCTTCAATACTTTCTGGGATTGCAGTAGAGGCAAGCATTCTTGATATCATTGTGGTAAAAATGTTTCCATACATGTCTTGGTAATCTTCGCTTGTTAAGCATGATTCGGAAATCTTGGTCAATTCTTTTTCGATATTTAGAGAAGGTTTGGCTAAGGTTCCTGAAAAAATTGGGTTATAAAAAGACATGCCCATTTATTACAGATTTTATGGTAAGTAAGCATACCTTTTTCTAGACATATCCCGAGAAGTATGAAGAATATCAGTTTAAACGTTCCCATCTTGAATTTGAAGATTTTGAGAAAAATAGGTCTGGAAATAAAAAGATTTGGAAATAAAAATAAAAACACAAGAAAAAATGAGGAAGAATAACCTCCATGAATCCATTCTCTCTGGCTGATTTTATCTTGGATGACCGCAGATTGCAAGATTGATATTTTTCAAGGTATCCTTTTCAAGTCGTACTCAAATTACGATGAATTGAAAATGAAAGTATAGTTTTGGAATCAAAATTGCACTCCCAAGTGTTACAACGGAAACGTGGGCGGAGCTTAGTGGTAATTTTAGAACAGAATTTTTGGATGATAAGCTGCTACATAATGCGTATATTGCAAACCATAAAGTCTATGTTGTATGTTTCATTATCCGATAATAAATCATTCAATCTGCTCAAAAAGTGATTTTCTGTGTTTCAGTATTTTTATCTCATCTCGGTGTCAATTTGTTTCAATTGAATCATCTCTCTTCGCCAAATATGTTTCGAAGCAATCGTCAGAATATTATCATTTTGATGTGTTGCATTTGATTCTCATCCAACTTTGGAGGTTATATCATTTTTGATGAAAGACATCACAATTTTATACTAAAGTTTGAGGGAAAGAATAAAGAAAGATTCTCTGACAAAATCTGAACAACAATTATTACGGTTTGACATAGTGAATTCGAAATATAGTAATAATTAAAAAAATATACATACATCTTAAAATTATCATCAACAATCGTATCGATATCTATCACCTAATTTCGCAGCTGCCTTGTTCACTCGATAATTGATATTTCCAAATTCTTCTATCATGTGATCAATGATTTCTCTGCTCAATGGTCCAGATCCCCGAACTCTTTCCATTTACCTTCTGTATATTTCACGAATCTCCGGAAGCCTCTTATCAAAAAACTTGATGAATGGAACCAAAGTTTTCTCATAGAGATTTTCATTATCCAGACTTCTACCCTTGGATTTCGGTTCTTGGAAATTATAATAAGCCTCGAGAGTTGGAGCAGAAGCTAGTTCCTCTTCACTGGGATCTGTTGCATTGTAATGGGTCCATGGAGGAAGTGGAGCAAACTTTAAGGTAGACCGTAATTCTTGAAGACCAATAGTGGTGACAATCTCTTTAATGGACCATGAAAGAAAATGTTCAGCATATCTCTTCTTGACAGAATACCCTGTCATTTCTTCATATTCCTTGTTTTTCAGGCATGTTTTTGAGATTTTTTGCAGATTCTTTTCGAGTTCAGATGGTTCTGCTGTTGTGGTTGGCTCAGTTGAAGTTTCTTCTCCTGAAGCTTCTCCCTCTCCTGAAGCTCCTTCTTCCCCTGAAGCTTCCTCTATCATCTCCGATGTCGTAGTAGTGGTGATTTCTGTAAATTTAACTTGAAATACCGTGAAAACTATATCAGAAGAGGCCCTATAATACAAGAGCCTCCCGAAAGCGTTCTGGGAGCAATGGAAGAGCCCCTTTTGTAGAAGAGTTCCTTTAATAAAAGAGCCCTACAGCCTGTGAGTCTTCGATCAAAAATGGACAATATTCCGAAATTTTGTGCATTAATTCCCGAATAAGTGTGCTCGGATAAATATGAACTCCTTTTTAGTATAACAGCACTCAGAAAATAGAAGGGCATACCTTCAGTAGTCGTTGTTGCAATCGTTGTTGTAGTTGTCGTAGTTTCTTCTTTTTCACAATGATAGTTATCCTCAGCCTTTTTGAACGCATGTCGAAACCTTCTGCGAACTTCCGTAAACTTTTCAATCATTGCATCAACTGTATCTCTATCTGATTTCTCTGGAAATGCATAACGGGTCTCTTCGAAACTCCGACGAAAAATTGTTCGAACTGCCGGAAATTTCTTATCTATGTATTCAACAATCATATTAACATTGTACTCAAGTAAAAACCAGCTATCAGTAGTTCTGTAGATCGATTTGGGCTCTTGTAGGTTGTAATAATGTTCAAGAGTTGGAGCAGAAAATAGTTCCTCTTCACTTGGCTCTGTGTAGTTGCGTTCTCCCCAGGGGCGAATGGGACCAAACTTTAACATTGAACGAAGCTCCGTGAGGCCAATGGTTGCAACACTTTCTTCAATTCCTTTACTTCCGATCAGTACCGCTACGAGTCCCGTTACAGTGTTCCCATTCATTTCTGCGAACTCCTTACCCCCAATGCATTTTTTATCAATTTTAGCGATCTCTTGATCAGTGTAGGAAGAGATGTTTGAAGTGTCCGGAACTAGAGTTTCGCTCGCGAAGCAACCTAAAATAAAAAATGAATGATACCGAAAAACTTGTATTAGTATTCCATGCAATATAATTTTTCGAAGCCAGCGTTTGTGACCAGTTCCAATAAAGGGGAAATTTTACTAGAGGTGCGATTGAGTGGTTCGATCAGTTTGCATGCACTTTCTTCAGACCCGGACACCACTATTAGAAGAGCATCTCTATTAAGGGGCAACAATAATACAGGTTTTATAGTAACTCAGAAAACATACTTGCATGTATAGCGAGCCCATAAAAAAGAAATAGCAGCGAGTTGGTTTTCATTTGGTAACCTTAGTATCAAATGAGAATGCAACCACAATATGCAAGAGGTCAGTGCCAGATTTTATCCGAACGCTTTGATATAAGACCAGATAAGTATTGAGATGGTATCAACCAAGACATAGAATAGAGGTTTTGGCTCTATTTGACTTTAACGGTCCAAAGAATGTTTAGCGGTGGATCAAAAAAAAAAAAACGGTCAATTCAAAATATAACTGTCCATTGGTAGGATAGCGGTTCATTCAACTATGAGACTATAAAAATGTTGACTGATTCTCAAAATACGATTTTTACAGGCTTAATTTTAATTGCTTTCAAAGTTCGATCAAGTAGTCGACGCTTGATTTTCAAGTTCCTAAGCCTTTGAACATGTACATTTCTGAGTTTAATTTTTTGATTATAGTCTGATAGGGCGTTAACAAACAAAAGATGGACTCAGAGGTTCAGAAAATGAATTTCGAATTCAAAGTCCATTCCGAAATGTACTTGTTCAAAGAATTAGGGCCTAAAAAATCAAGCATGGATTGCCTAGTCAAACTTCGGGAGAAATCTACAGCAAAAAAGTAAGAACCTTTTTTCGAAAATCAGCCATCATATTCATAGTTTCATAGTTCAATGGACCGTTATATTCTCAATGAAATTTTCAATGGAAAATTTTCAATGAAATTTTCAATTCTCAATTTCAATGGATCACTATAGTCAAATAGAGCCGAGGTTTTAATACGATAACTTTATTTGACACCAAACAGAATACACAATTTCCAATAATAATTCATTCACAAGCATAAGCGTGAACTGCGTTATAAACTGCAGAATGCACACGGTCCTTAACACTATCAAACTCATCAATCATCTTATCAATCGTTTCTCTATCCGGCTTTTCCTTTGGTTCTGATTTCGAAAATTTTTCCATTTCGCTTCTGAAAATCTTCCGAACTTCTGGCAAGCGTTTATCAAGGAATTCGATGGCTGGAGTCAGAGTTTTCTCGAAAATGTCACTGTTATCAAGACTTCTCGAAATCGACTTCGGCTCTTTCAGATCATAATATGCCTCCAAAGTTGGTGCGGATTCCAGTTCATCGTCATCGGGTTCTGTTTCATTGTATTGTTTCCATGGAGGAAGTGGAGCAAACTTTAGGACGGACCGAAGCTCTTGAAGTCCAATCGTACTGGTGATTTCAGAAGTTGTGTACTCAAGGAATTGTTTCGCATTCTTTGCTTTGACAGAGAATCCAGCCATTTCTTCGTATTCCATTTTAGTGAAACATGTTTCAGAAATCTTTTTAAGCTGGTTCTCGATTCCAGAAACTGATGCGGTAGTCGGGCTAACCATGATTCCTGAAAGATATTTATGACGGCAAATGAATCCCTTCAAAGGAGGACTATAGTCACAATTTTTCATTTTTGTTTTTTGGTAATTTCCCTAAGCGGATTCCATTGCACATAAAAAAAGTTTCTCAAAAATCGGTTCAAAACGCACGAATTGCAAAAGCATGTGCATTGAACAAAATAAAGGCGAAAAATATGAAGAGAAATTTCCCGCGCTGTCGGATACTCAGCCAGACGGCCGCCAACCTGTAGCGCGCAATTTTGGGCACAATTTGTGCGCTTTAGATCGACCTTTGAGCAATTTCTTTATGTGCAATGGAATCAGAATGAAGAAATAAACAAGAAACCAAATTTAAAAAAAAAACGTGACTATAGTCCACCTTTAATTCATACCCGAACTTGTAGTTGTGTCAATTTCTTTTCTCTCGCAATAATTCTCGAGCATTGATTTAAAAATTTCTTGTATTCGACCCTTGACCGTATCATATTTAGCAATCATATCATCAATCGTCTTCCTATTCAATTTTCTAGGAGCTGATCGTCGCGTTTTTTCAAATTCCTTCTTGAAAATCAAATGAATAGCTGGAAAACGTCTATCCAAGTATTCCACAGTGGTAATCACATTATCTTCAGTTAACATGTTTAAAACTCTGGCGAGCGAACGGGGCTCTTTCAAATCATAGTATGCTTCAATGGTTTTTGCAGATGCTAACTCCTCCTCGCTGGGACGAAAATCGCGGTAGTTCAAGTTTTTCCATGGAGGAGGTGGAGCGAATTTTAAGACGGCACGTAGTTCAGCGAGACCCATCGCTTCAATGCTTTCTTGGATTGCAGTAGAGGCAAGAATTTTTGACATCATTTTAGTAAAAATATTTCCATATATGTCTTGGTAATCTTCGCTAGTTAAGCATGATTCGGAAATCTTGTTCAATTCTTTGTCAATATTCAGAAAGGTCTTGGCTAAGGTTCCTGAAAACGGTGAAATTCTCATCCGATGCCAGACCAATCTACCGTAAAATCTGTAATAGAAAGACATGCCCTTTTATTTCAGATTTTACGGTAAGTAAACGTACCTTTTTCTAGATATGTCCCAAGGAGTATGAAGAATATCAGTTTAAAAGTTATCATCTTGAGTTTGAAAATTTGGAAAAAAATAGGGAACAATACAAGAAAAAACGGGGAAGAATAACCCCTATGAGTCCCATTTCTCCGGCTGATCTTATCTTGAATGACCGCAGATTGCGAGATTGATATTTTCCAAGGTATCCTTTTCAAGCCTTACTCAAACTACAAAAATTGGAAATTGAAGTATAGTTTTTGAATGAAAAAAACTGCGTTAATCTATTGAAAAGTTGTGAGATCGAGAAAAATTTGTTAAGTGATACGGAATAAAATTTTCTGGTTTATTCAGTGTATTAATCGTTTTTTATGCTATTTTACCGATCCCATTTGAATCCCATCCTTGGTTCCAACTTTTTTCCATCAAAATGGTGCATCTAGGTGGTTTTTTTTTATAAAATTACCTTTTTTTTTGCCAACTTTTTTCATATGAATGCCGTCCAAGGAATAGATAATTATCTGTTTGATATGATCTGACTGTGGACTTACATTTGGCCCCACATGTGATCATTATTACTTTTTCATCATCATGTTTAAACTATATCCGAACATCAACTTTATTGTTTTCCTCTCTCTAACTTCACTTTTGGATCTGTGTATGCTCACTTTTGAATTTTGGCCAAGTTTTGACTTGTGGGTTCTGATACTCTCCAGAAGGGCTAACTTTTGGTCCTAGTTCGGTCCTGAACGGTGTGAGTCACTTGGGAAGTAATACATGTAAGGGATAGATCAGTATCTTTATGATAAGATCAGTGTTCGCCCACGCATATTGTTTCTTACTGCGCCATTCGTAATTTCTTTTCATCTCAATCATTTTTCGATGGAAACTATGAAATCTGCTTTATTTCTCCTTCTGACTCTACATCTAAGTGAGATCTTTCATAAACTTTACCATCTTTTTTAAACCACTAATTCTTCAGAAAGCTTCGCAAATCCTTCTACGAAAACGGATTCAAATATTCAATTGGAATTAAACAATACAATTGTTTTGGAAGAAGAATTGACCAAAATATCTGCATTATGCTTTTCACAAAAAGACTACGAGGAAATGACTGGCAACGTCATCATCCTAAGAGCACACCGTTTAGCCAAAGACACATTACAGGAGAGTATTCCAACTATTGGACTCACTGAAATGCGCAGAACATTAGGGTTTGGTCCGCTTCGACCCTGGAAAACTTATGATTATGAATACGGACATCCCAGTAACGAATCATTGGCATCCGCTCCTACACTTGAAGCTTACTATAACCTGAGAGAACCAGTATCTATAGAGAGATCTCTTGATAGCGAGAATTTGTTTGAGCACAATGTGAAAGCAACTGTGGAATACTTGGATAGGCGGTTCCCTTCAATTCGCAATGTTTTCAGACGTGAATTTGTAAAAATTCGACAGTCTTCTCAAAAAATTTTGGGTCGTAAGATGATTGATGAAATGCTTTCTAAGTATGCGGAGATCGAGAACAAATTTCACGGTGCAATTATGGGAGTGAAAAGCTGTGAAAGCCGGTATAGCAGACCAATCTCTGAATGTTTGTACGTTATTCTAAAGTCATGTTTCAAGCTGAAATTACAGATACTACAGAACCAACAACAGCGCCATCTGAGGACATTAGCGAAGCTTCGGGAGAAGAAGGTAACATATTTGGCTCTAGTCGGACACAAGCTGAAAAAGAATGGGCCCAAAATACAAAAAGAATGGACACCTGACAAAATTCAGTAGTACCTGAATTTCATTTTTTGAACTTGGGAAAGTGTCTTGGGATTGCCCAAGCCTTCAGAGTAATGCATTTCTGGTTTTTTACTGAGTCCATTTTTTTATTTTTGGGTCCATTATTTTTTCCTTGGGCCCATTTTTTTAGGTTCCATTCCTCATTAGCTTGGGTCAATTCTTCCCGACTTGGGCCCGTTTTTTTTCGTTTTTTTTTCACATTCGTTTTACAGAATCAACCTTTCAACTGACAAAAACGGAACCGTCTGAAATTGAAAAGCAGTTGGTGAAGATTTCAGAGACTGAACACTCTGCTTGTGATTACTTATTAATTGATAGCTCTGTCAAACTTCAAGATGTACCCATGCTCTTCAGTGGAACTACCAGAGAAACAATGACTACTATTGGTCTACAAGAGCTGCGAGCTGTACTGAAATTTGCCCCACTTCCTCCCTGGAAACACTACGATTTCACGTATCCAAGTGACAATGAACTGGCTTCGGCTCCAACTCTCGAAGATTACTACAACTTAATAGAGCCAAAAACCAAAGCCAGAAGTCTTGACAATGTTTATATTTTCGAAAAAACTATGCATAATTACATTGCATTTTATGACAAACGATTCCCAGAGATTCGCAACATCTACAGAAGTGAAATGGAGAGAATTCGTGGATCTAGACCATTGGATAAAGAAATAATTGATCTTCTTGTTGATGAGTTTGGAAATCTTGATTTTCGAGTATACGAAGCTGTTGATAAATTCAACATGTTCGAGAACGGAGATTGTGATTATGCATAACTATTTGTTTGTCTTCATCCGTTCTTTATTTTTGACTAGGCATAATAAAATCATATCTATTTTCACGATAAAATCAGGTCTATAGGGTTGACCTAATTTCTTATTGTATTTGCCCTTGGTCCTTTTCTGATTCTGATTTTTATAGAATTTTTCGATGCCTAATAAAAGTGTTGATTCTCTTTTATCCTTGACTTACTGTATGTTATGAGTTTCAGGTATGAAGTCTATACTTGTGACATGGTTTTTCTTGATGAATTTTTCATTAAGAGGTTCAGCTGATCCAATTTTAAATTCAACTTCAAAACACTACAACGTCAACATTGAGATAGCCAAGATAGCTGATCTCTGCTTCACAGACAGAGACTATGAAGAAATTTTTGGCAACGTTATCAAGAAAACATACGTGATTATAGAATATCGCTTCAACATGAAAGCAAGCTTTGAAACTGTCGGTCTAGAAGAGTTGCGAAAAGTTCTGAAAATTGGCCCACCTCGCCCATGGACATATTACAACAGAACGGCTCCAAGTGAAGAGGAGCTGGCTTCAGCGACATCGGTGAAAGGATATTATGAATTGAGAGAACCGCGGTCCGAACATAGGTCCATTGATGGCAGAGTATTTCATCATAATGTCAAAAACATTATCAAGTTCTTGGATCAACGGCATCCCTCGATTCGCGGTATTTTCAAGCAAACGTTTGAGAGAATTCGTCGGAATGGTCCACAAAAGTTGGATAGCACAACAATTGATGAGATGATTGTCAGTTGCAATGCGCTAAGTGGAAGATTCACCAAAGCATTTGAAGAACCTATGTGGTGTAGGTGGAAGTGGTGGCCCAAAGGTGAAGGTAAGATTTTTTTAAAGGAGGACTATAGTCACATTTATTATTTCCATTTCTTGTTTATTTTTCCATGCTGATTCGATTGCGCATGAAGAAATTGCTCAAAAATCGCTCTGAAGCGCACTAATTGCGCAGTCTGGCGACCGCGGCCGTCTGGCAGAGAATTCCACAGCGCGGGCCCGTTTTCTCAATATTTTTCGCCTTCATTTTGTTCATTCCACATTTTTTTTGTGAAGGAACATCAATATTCTTATATTTTGGCAAGTAAAACGTATGAAGCAAGCGAAAAAATATGGAGAAAACGGCCCCGCGCTGTGGAATTCTCGGTCAGACTGACAAGGCCGCCAACCTGTAACGCGCGACTTTGAGCGCGTTTCGTGCGTTTCGGAGTGATTTTCGAGCAATTTTATAGACTCGAAAAAAAAACAATCTCTTCATTTATTTGGAGGCTTAGGTTCTCTCAAAGCGCGTTTGTGGCTGGTCGTCTTATTTTAATGAAGAATTGAAGACAAGGAAAAAAGCTTTGAAATCCCTAAGCCCTAAAACTAATGTATTACTGTCTTTCACTCCATTTTGGGTCCATTCTTTTCCAGCTTGAATTCATTTTATCCGACTAGATCCGGTTTTTTTTATTCCAGGACTTTACACTACTTCAATTCCAACCGAACCTCCAACGGATGTTTCTACAACAACCCCAAAATATGATCTCGAGCAATACTTCATCAAAATATCCAAAGCTTTGAGTCAGAGAGAACGTGAAGAAATGGCTGGTTTTTCTTACAAATTTATTTGGACTACTAATCTCCTTCGTGCCACTTTTCCGGTCATTGTTACTACCATTGGTCTTCAAGAATTACGGTCAACTTTGGGATTTGCGCCACTTCCCTCTTGGACATACTATAATGAAACAGAACCCAGCAAAGAAGAGTTGAATGCAGCATCTACATTAGAAGATTATTACAATTTATTGGAACCGAAATCCAAATCGAGGAGTCTGAACAGTTCAAGGATCTATGAAGCGTTCTTAGTCCCGGCTATCAAATTTTTGGACAAACGCTTCCCGGAAATTCGAATTATTTATAGAAACGAAGTGGAACGAATTCGGAAGTCAGGACCAAATGAGTTGGATAAAGTGACAATTGATCGGATGATTGAGAAATTCAATGAACTGAATCTTCGAGTTGGTAAATTAGCCGATACTATTATACAATGGTGATTGATTTCAATAAAATTTTTTGGTGAATACTGGAACGAAAAAAAGGCTATATAAAAGTAGACCTCAGGTCAAAGAATTGAATAAATGAAGTCAACGTTTTCTCAATAATTTTTGAAATATCAAAATTTATCAATTTGGATTTCAGTTTCAGAAGATTGCAATAAGCTCAAAGAGTTACAACGGTCCGTTCTTTGCCGAAATCTGGGAAAATAGATGAAAATAGATGAAAGATAAACATGTTCATTTTTGAAAATGTTTTACATTTTTGACAACATATGACTAAAAATAAGAATGAGACAGTCATCTCATTCCAACAATTAGTGATTTTTTTTTGAAACCCCAGAACAGGACCAAAAATGAAGAGGTGGCGAGGGTCAGGGTTCAGATTTTATCAAGACAAAAAGACAACTGTCAAGATAAAAAATCTTGGGACTGGCCATTTAGGAGGGATTAGATTGTGTCTTTTTGCATCCACAATTCTGTATTGGTCATAAGATTCATTCTTTGCTATTGTTTATTTTTGTTCATGAGCAAGCGCGCCCCACTAGACTCAGTACTTCAATTTTTCTCACTTTCGACGAATGAATTTTTTTTGAGTGAATTTTCCGGTTTTCGCAAGAAAAACACCTATTCTGAAGATTCTTTCACCGAAATTCGAAAAAAAGTAAAATTTTTGAATGGAAAATTTTTCTTATTTTTCTAGGTTTTTGACTAGATTTAGGTCGAAATGGGGGCTGAAAATGTCATTTTTAACCGAGAAATGCATATTTCAATTGGTAATAATCGAAAAATGACAGAAAAATGGTGTTTTTCAGCGAAAATCGGAAATATCTCCAAAAAACTCATTTGATGAAACTGAAATAAATTTTTTTCAAAAATGAACTGAGTCTAGTGGGGCGCGCTTGCTCATGAACGAAAAAATACAATACTAGTCTACTCTCAATGACTAGTCCCAAACTGCTCATATGCATCATCTGTATATTACATTTTCAAATAGGTTTGTCAATTTTTTTTTTGAATTCCCAATATCTCTTTCCTTTCAGGTGCTTCTGTGAATGCTGTTCCCATAGAGCGCAGTAATAGTAACTCCACTACGTCTCCAGCAAAGGCCACAACAGGTACATTCTCGACGATTTGCTGATCAAATCGTGAAAAATCAGCCAAATATAAAATTAAGATTTGAAACAGAATAATACGAATTCGTAATTTGGAAAAGTGTCTGTTTTCAGAATCTGCTACCACGACCAAACCAACCCCATCTATTATCCAGACTACAACTCCTACACTCGCTACTGCTACAACTCCACCAGCCACTACTCCTATCCAAACTACAACACCTCCACTATCTGAAACAGACAAAGATCTGGCCATGATCTCAACCTCTTGCCTTTCCCACGCCGACTATGAGGAAATGACTGGCAACCTAATCAAAAAAACTTTTGCCAAAATGTTAATTGGCCGATTTACCAAAGATGTTATCACTACAATTGGGCTCAACGAGCTTCGAGAAACTCTGAAATTCGCGCCACTCCCCCCTTGGAAACGTCACAATTACACTTGTCCAAGTGATGAGGAGCTTGCTTCTGCACCTACTATCGAGGCATATTATGATTTGAAAGAACCAAAATCACAATCTAGAAGTCTAGATAACATTTATATTTTTGAAAAGACCTTGAAGCCTGCGATTGAATTCTTTGAGAAGCGGTTCCCGGAAGTTGGAAGAGTTTTCAAACGGGAATTGGAAATGGTTCGGATGTCACAGCCACCAGTTTTGAGCAGAGAAACTATCGATAAGATGATTGAGGAGTTTGGAAGAATTTATGAAAAGATAAGAAATGCTGTTGATGAACTGATGAATGATTATAAAAATGAATGTTGGTCTCGTTGATAATTATATATTTTTTCTTTTTTATTTTCTTTTGAAAAGTTTACTATTATTCGAATGAATTTGATATGCCCTTAATGAATTGTCTTTTTATAGTTCAAACCTGCAAAACGTTCATTTTTTCATTTCTCTCTAGTTCCTCCTTTTTTTTCCTTTTTAGCCATTTCCCGCTTCATCAAGCCATCATCATAATCCCATGCCGGCTCTCCCCCTCTCTCATTTTTTCTCATGTTTCTTTATTCGGGCTCAATGTGCATGAGAAATGAGGAGGGTAGAAAAATAGCAAGGTGAATATGGAGAGGATAAATAGCATAAGACCAGATTAGAAGGGTTTCAGAGGCGATGAGAAAAGAAGTCAGAGAAGGGAGAAAAGAGGCTCTGAGCCGGCTAGAAAAACGAGCCAGTGCACTTTCGTGTTATCCCCTCGTTTGCTTTGTCGCATGGAGGGTTGCCAAGGAGAAAATGTTCTTCACCTCTGTTTTCTGTCTCATAATAGGTTTTTCATCGGAAATTTTTGAATCCTGTTTCAGTTTTTCCATTTCGGACAGGTTCAACTTTGTTAACAATTGGAAGACGTTTGTTCTTTTATAGAAAAACAACGGAAGTCATCAAGTTGTAGCTTCAGAAAATTTTGAAGCTTTTCCAGTCTCTCCATTTTTTTTGGACAAACCTCATTATTTGTTAGTTCCGAAGTTTTTCGCCTCGAAAATTTGGCTACAATTTCAACTTTTCAACATTTTTTGGATTAACCTCAACAATAGTTCGGGATGAACTGATATAAAAGAGTTTTATTTTGGAGCCTGTGGACGCCCCAGGCTAATGCCTGGCCTAGTCAGTGGCCTAGTCGTGTGCATTCTCATGCTACCCTCTTCTCTGCTTTTTGGCATTCTTCTTATGAAGGGTTGTCAAGGCGATATTGGGGTTTTTTTCTCACTACTTCTGTTCTCGAATAGGTTTTTTATCTGAATTTTTTAAAAAAATACTGTCTCAGTTTTGCCATTTTTACAGGTTTAACATTGTTACGTGTTTGTTGAATCCATTTTGATGAAAAATCGAAGCCATCAGATTGTTGCCTTTGAAAATCAAAAGTCTGTTTCAGTTTTTCCACTTTTAATAGACAAACATTTTTTGTCGGTAGGCTGTGGCTTAGATTTCCAATTTGAAAAATGATTTTAAAAAATGATGAAACTAAAGAACTTTCTGTTTTCAAATGTTTTTTGCCACAAAAACGAGTGCTTCGCCTTTTTTTAAATCTAGGATAGGCTTGCCATTTGGAAGTTTTGTTCCGGATCAGGATTCAGTCTCTTTCCATTTATGCAGTTCCTTTTTTTGAGTTTTAGGATTGCAAGATTGTATTTGTTAGAGAAATAATAGAAACCGTTAGATTTTTTCTTTTGAAAATTGAAAATCTGTTTCACTTTTTCCATTTTTTTTAGGATGAGCATCATTATTTGTTCGTCGTTCGGTCATTGAAATGCTAAAACTATAAAATGTTCAGTTTTTTCAAGATTTTCTAGTGAAGGGTTATTTTTTTCAAAGCGAAAACTGACGTTTTCCCAACTTTTTCAAATTATTTGAATTATTAGGAATTCAAATGATTTTTATTTGAAACTTTTCGAATCCTGTGTCAGTTTTTCCATTTGTCCAGATCCAACTCTTCTGCAAGGTTAATAGTCCTTTTTTCAAGAAAAAATAGGATTTATCAAAATGTTGCTTCGGAAAATATGATTCACGCTCTCCACTCTTTTGGACAGATCCATTTTTTTGTAGTCAGCTATTTTTTTTTAGAAACTGATGAAACTAGAGAACTTTCCGTCGCTCG
Source organism: Caenorhabditis doughertyi (assembly GCA_963572265.1). Lineage (NCBI taxonomy): Eukaryota > Metazoa > Nematoda > Chromadorea > Rhabditida > Rhabditidae > Caenorhabditis > Caenorhabditis doughertyi. The sequence goes on along the minus strand of OY751556.1, from coordinate 20,346,864 downwards.
AAGTTTTTTTTATTAACTTCAACGTATTAACTTTGTAGAACAAATATTCCCCGTATTCACTTTTTTAAATTTTAATCTCAATTTATTTGAACAAGGCCAATTTCCAGAATTTTACTATCACCGAAAGAAAAGATGAAAAAACTCGCTCCATCTTCAAATTCCAACGCTCCCAAAGAACAACAGGATAATGTAATTTTTCAACTCAAAAACCTTATCAATTTACTTTTATTTTCAGGCAAACGACGAACTTTTAGAGATTTTCCTCAATCATTGGCAGAAACTAAACGAATCACTTTCAGCCATGGTTGTTCCAGACATTCCACATTACGAAAACGATATGTCGAGAATAATTCATAAAGCTGGCACAAAAATGATTAAAACTTTTCGAGATATTGTCAAAGAGCCGACATGGAATCGAGCAACTAAGGTGTACCGTATGTCCATTACCAGTCGGTTCACGCCGCCTACGGCGGCTAACCTCCTGGCATCACATTGAGTTGGCATGTTCTAATAGCAATGTGTTAGTAACAATTTGATAAACGACTGATTCATTATTCGCAAAAATGCGGATAAAGCTAATCCGAAAACTTTCGGAGAAGTAAACTTTAAAATATAAAACTTGAAACGGGGAAAATAACCGGGGAAGGGAACGGGTGGGGGTTGGTAGGAGAAAGGGTAAAAATATGAAAAAGCTGAAAACTTTTGGGAAATGTTGGCAAATCAATAATTAGGGGCAGAATGATCATGTGGCAAAACAGGGGATAAGGCGGGAAACTGGGGAAAAAGGGGGAAGATTTGAAAATCAGTAAAGAGAAAGTAATTAATGAAGGACTTCTTGATAAACGATGTTGTTGACTGATCCCGAAGATGATTCGATTTTGATGCCATTTTTGCTTGTTGTCCTGGAGAGTGCCACGTACAACTGGCCATGACTAAAGATGGGTTCATCCAATTTCAATCCAATCTTCTCAAATGTTTGTCCCTGCGACTTGTTTATGGTCATTGCAAATGAGAGACGGATTGGGAATTGGAGTCGGCTCATCGTGAACGGGAGGTTTTGATCATAGTGCAATTTGATCTTCGGGATGAGAACTGTTTCTCCTTGGCGCGGACCACTGATGAACTTGCATTGAAGAACTCTTTGTCCCATTTCCTCAACAATGAAACGGGTCCCGTTACAAATTGAATTCTTGACGTCAAGGTTTCGAAGCATCATGACGATTGATCCTTTCTGGAAAAACAGATTCGAATTAAAGATTCACACTTTAAATAAGTTACCTTGAGACGAAGCTCATGTGGAGGCATTCCTGACGGCGTCATTCGATTCAAAAATTCTGTTGTGAAATTCAATGAATCATTAGCATTTGAGCCTTCTTTTTGAACGATTTCATCCAATGAAGTGTAGATCTTCAGTGGTCCTGGCATCCTATCCAACACATCATTGTTCATTTGAAGCGCCTCTTTATTGCGTGGAGTGAGGATGGCTACTTTGGCAAGCTGTTGGACGTCTCCAGATTCCAAAAGATCCCCGAAGACTTCTTCGGTCAAATCTCCAGATGATTCCAAACCTTCTGGAATTGGCATCAGTCCAGTCACTGGTTCTCCGACCTCTCCGTCTCCTATCTTCAGAAGCTCTTTCTTCCATTCCAACGCATCTACAGTGATTCTCATATTTGTTTTGAGATGGAAAGTTGTGAATTGATTCCAGAGTTGAGATCTTTTAATTGAATTGGCGATTTGATCATCAACACGTCCTTTATCCACCACTGGAAGGACCTGACGAAAATCGCCACCCAAAACGACTACTTTGCCTCCAAATGGTCTATCAATTTCAGTCACATCGCGTAGAAGCTGGTCGAATGTTTCAAGAGCAGCTTTCGGAGACATTGGGGCTTCGTCCCACAGCACCATAGAAACTTCCGCCAATTTCTTTGCTAGAGTTGATCCGGCGCGAATAAATGAAGATTTGCATCCATTTGAAATGTTCAATTTGCAAACAGAAGCCACGGTCCGTCCCTCTGGAAGCAGGGAAGCAGCAATTCCAGACCACGACATCGGAAGAGTTTTTCCTTGAAGACCATTCACGATGTGATAGAGACAGTTATATACAAATGTTTTGCCACTTCCCCCGGGCCCGTCCAGGAAAAAGCAGCCTCCAATCCCATTTGTCAGGGCAAAAACAATCTCATCAACTGCTTGAGCTTGCTCCAGATTGAGCATGTCTCTCATTCGTTGACCTTCTTCTGCATGTTGATCATAATCAATCACAGAATCCGATTGGAAAACTTTTTGATATGATAGGTCCAACCACTTCCGGATGTCTTCATTCATTGCTTCCATCCTCTCCATCATATCATAAAATGCCAAAGATTCTGATTCTTCATCCGAATGGCCTAGATAAACGAAATCTTCAGTGAAATGTTTAAGGAATCTGAAAAATCATAATTTGAAAAAATACAAAATATTAAAATTGTTACCTTTTCCATAGTTCCACTGCATCACTCACAATATCAAAGACCAAAAGCGTAACAAATAGACCTCTTAATTGACTTGGACTATTGAAAGTGGCAGCCTCTTCTAACGTCTTCTCATGGATCTTGTCATCGGAAAGATATCCAGCAGCTCTAGCAGCTTCCACGAATGTTGGATACAGAACTCCTTGAACTGTCCGGATATCTTCATAACTTGTGGAACCCTTGGTGTAAAGAAGAAGTTGTCGGAGAGAATAGAGTTCTCTGTTTTTTGGAGAAATGAAGAACATCCTTCCGATTGCGAACTCCGAAGTTTTTCTGGGACTCCATTTGTTTGTACTTTGATCACATGTGAAGAATTCAGGCATCTGATGATAATGATAATTCCGTGAATCCACTTTTGACAATGGGAATGTTCCATCTGGCAACTCTGCTTCTTTGGACAACTTGTTCATTTGGAAAAATGTTTCCAGTTTCGAAAATTTTGCTTCTATCCGGATCAATGCTTGTTGTTCGTCTCCTTGTTGGAAAATGACTGTTTTCTCTCCAGGAAGATGAACGGTCAGTTGAAGAACACTGACACTTCGATAAGACATAGCAAATTGAAAGAGATGATGAGCAGCTTCCGGAGCACACACGAATCTTGTGTCCAAATGGTTCTTGATTTCATCAATAAACTCCATTTCATTTCCATTTGCATCCATTCGGATAACGACTGAAGCTCTCGTGGTCCCTTTATAGACGTATTTATACAAATACTTGACCGACGAAATGGCTCCACATACTTCCAGATTCACGTGGCATTGATATTTGCTGAGGATCCATGGATTGAAGGGAACGACATGCTGATTTGTCAATGGAATCACTTGTCCACCCATTTTGTACCCATATGATCTGCCATCGTCACGTCTTCTATAGAGGGAGAATCCATCATGATCCGTTGAAGTGGTGTCCCTGAAGGCCTTCCCAAATCCTTTATTGCATTTTCCCTTCTCCATACAGGGCGATTTGGGGTTATGAACCCCACACGGACGATGCATCATCATCTGGGTGACCAATTTGTAGAGCTCTGGTTCTTTTTCTTCATCTGGAAGCTCGGCAGAAATCACTTTGTCTACATCAGCGGCAGTTCTGAAATAAGGATTGTTTTAGAAAGAGTTTTTTTTCAGTTTCAAAACTAACCTTGGTTTGCTTCCAGCCTTCATAATGATGAGCATATGGGCATGTGGCAACCCGCGTTTTTGAAACTCCACCACATAAATGAAAGCACACACTTCTCCGAGAATATTCCTTTTGAAAAGATCGGTTCGGAGCTCCTTTAGTTTGGCTTGAAAGACCCTGGCAACGATATCTGGGCGGTCGGAAGCCGTCTGTCCAGGATGAAGACATTCTTCAATTTCCCTCCACTTTGGATTGCAGGTTATGGTGAGGAAATAGTCCGGTTTCCCATATCGAGACACGACCGTCATCGCGTCTTGATATTGCTGAACCATATCCCTTGGTGATCCTTTAAACGAAGATGGAAGCTTGATACGTCCTCCGATTGGTCCGGTCTCTTCTCCGTTGACATAATCTTGGAGTCCTTTCATCGAATCAACTCGTAACTTTTCCTGGTTAAGCCGGATGAATTGAAGCTTGTTTTGTTCAACTCTTGTCCACACATCAACTACAAATTGCTGCATCAACTTGCCGGCACGAAAAATTGGACTAAAAGTGGACCGGGTATGAAGGCGGAAAGCATAAAATTCCCTTATTGAAACTCCTTTGTCTTCTTTTGGAACGGTGTATGGAATCTTTGGAGTCCATCCAAATTGTCCAGTTGGGAAAAGTAAAGGATAAGTGAGTGGGTCAATGTTCTTATCAATGATAGGGATGTTTTGAAGATGTGGACCACTTCGTTGATAAACAGTAGTTGCCCGTTCTCCTGGAATCTCATCTTCGTTTCCAACGTAAACTACGGCAACTTCATTGGCAGTTGAGTCTTGATATCTGAAAAATATGAATGTTTATGAAACCTTTATCAGAAAAAATGAACTTTTTTCATGTTTGACCCTCTAATAGAAGAGCATCTACGAAAATGATGAAACAAATCATTTTATCAGTGTATGCCTTTCTATCAAATCATTTCAATTTTTATTCAATTTACCTTCGTTTGTCTCTATCGCTTCGAACTTGGAATACCATTGTCACACTTCTTTCTGCTCTCTTCTCATTTTGAGCTTTCAATTTCTCCTCATTCTCCACCTCAAACATCATCTTGAACGCCTTTGTATGTGGATGATGGCACTTCAGGATTGAGATGAGTTTCTCGAAAATGTGCTGTTCACAGGATTCGTTGATATCCCTTCCAGCCAATTCTGCTGCTGCCTGCTCAGTATCTAAGATGAATACTTGAGCAAAGTTTCTTGGCTTTCCAGGTTGTGGATGGAGACCACCAATCAAGTGATAGACTTGTTTGTGGATGCGATAGCAATAGGGTCCTCCAGGAATACTTGCAATGTCGGCTTTCATACACGCCATTGCTAACGAATTATTGTATTGCCTCAAATTCTCTTGGAAGTTCTTGGCTTCATTCCATAGTTCCTGATCTTTGAACAGTTTATTCGCCATGAAGAGCTTCTTCAAATCTTTTGGAAAATCATCTTTTTCTTCCAGTTTGACCATTCCTTTCTTGCAACACGCTGTGAATTCTCCTTTTGTTGTGGTTTCACCTGAAAAAGAAAATCAATAACTGAATTTTTTGATCTTGAAAACTCACAACTAAAATAGAGAGCTCCACAGTGTTCGCATTCATTGTCCATTTTGCCGAGATAATGAGCTTCTGGAAGGATATTTCCAGCGGCAACTCCTAGAAGTGGTCCTGGTTTGGATTTCCTGGTTTTATCGGCTTTCTTTCTGGCTGCGGTTTGCTCATCTGTTTCTTTTGCTCTGGAAGCGGCAGTTCTTCTGGCATTCGATCTATTTCTGCTCTTTTTCGCATCAATTGATTCGACTGATCTACTGGAACGCATTCTTTTGGAGTTTGCTTGATTTCTTTGTGTCTTTTGGCCTGAGCTTTCCTCTGATCTCCGTGATGTGATTTTTGAAACGGCAACATTGGTTCGGGTGGTTTTTAGCTTTTTCGGTTCCAATGAACGACTTCGAGCAATTCGTTTTGATTCACAATCAAGTCTCTGCTCTCTATCCTCTTGACTCTCCATCAGTCTGTTAGAAGCATTTCGTGACGCATCAGCTATGTTCTTTCTCTAAAATTTAAAAGTTTTCTGAAGAAAATCCAAAAGAAATATTACCTTTTTCTTATCGCGTTTCCTGACCGAACCTTGAGACATGAGCTGTGAGGATCCAATTCCGTCGATGCTTTCAGTTTCAACGTCGAGTTGAGAATCCATGGGAAGTTTGTACTTGTCCTCTAAGACGTCATAACGAAGATCCGAAGAGTCCTGGGTCATCAGTTGGGTGGCTTCGATGCCATCGATGGCATTGGGGTCGAATTGATCATCAGAATCCGAATCCGGGTGGTTGGCAGATGTTGAGGGACGCATTTGAGAAAAAATATGGCAAAAGGAATGCCTCTGGCAATTTTCAGCTCCTTTTATACCCCCAAAACTTACCTCCAGAACCTTCTTTTGTTTTAAAAAATTCAAAAAAAATTCAAAATTTAAATTTAAATTCAAAAAAAAAAGAAAATTTTAAATTCGAAGATCAAAAGCTGGATCTTCTAGAAGAAATGGAAGCCTTCAGAGCCTTCCAGATCCTTTCAAAATTTAAATTTCCCTCCTTTGCCCGCGATTATTCCTTCGAGAACTTTGTAATTCGAAATCCATGATTTAAATTCTGTTTCAGCTCTCTTCAGTTTTCATAGTCTCTCGCTCTTCTAGAAAAATCCGAAGATTTTAGAAAATTCCAGAGTATTTTGAAATTTGAATTTCCTCCCTTTGCCCGCGATTTGCTCCTTCCAATATCTCGGAAATTGAAAATCCTTTTCACTCTCTTCGGCTTTCATTGTTTCTTTCCGTTCTAATCCTACAGCACTGTAATTTTCTAAACACATTGGAAATACTGCTTTTGCCTGTAAGCTTCCTTTATTCATCATGGATTCTGAAACTGCTCAAACACTGATAATCCGTTTATGATCCGTTCATATTCTCTTTCAGAAATAACGATGAAAAAACAGAAATAACACTGAAAACCTAGATTAAATGAAGCAAAAATTCCGCGTTCTTTCATTTTTATTTCCTTCTCTTCTTCCTTCCTACTTTCCTACTTTCCTTTTCCCTTCCTACTTTCCTAATCCCTTCTTTCCTTTTACTTGTCTTTGCAATTCTTTCAACGTGTTGGCGACCGTTAACGTCATTTAACGCAGCAGCCGACATCTGCCGGGTTCCGCACTCCACCGTAGTTTGCGTGTGATTAGGCTCCGCCCACTTCTTCGATCTGTTTTCCAACGCAATTTCAGAATATTCGCTCCAGACGGCTTCAAACTTTGAATTTTGAAATAAAAATTAGACGGGCATCATCTCCGACACGGGCTCTATCGATCTATGTAAAAACCATAAGAATCGGTATTTTAGGAATTGCGCTATGATGCGCTACAAACAAACACACACACAGAATCTGTGTGGTAATAATAGTAAAGATACTCGCAAGAATTCGTGGGAGACATGAAAGAATGGCTAAAAAATGTTCGGAAAAAGAAGAAAGCCGGAGAAGATATATCGATTGTTGCAAGCACCCATTTACGTTTCCAACACATGTAATGATTTTTGGTCCAAGTGGAGCTTTAAGACCACATGGCTACCGTCTACAGGTTTCGCCTGCTCCAATTCAACCTAAGCCAGTAGAGCAAAATGAGCAAACTGATTCAGATGGCCCTAAAGTGAGTTACACTTTTCATGCTTTTGGCACAAATGAGGTTAATCTTTAGATTACAAAGGCTACAAATCATGCTAAGAAGAAGAAGAGATATAGGAAAAAAATTACGATGAAACCCAAAAAGAGAAGCGGAAGCAATCGTTTATGTTAAGAATTGTGCCGTTGAAAAGTGAGTTGGTCTAATTCCTGCAAAAAAAGAAAGAAAAATTGCCGTTTTCAGATTTATTATTCATTGACAATATCAATGATAATATTATCCTGCATCGATCTGATTATATCTTCTCCATTTTTTATAATCTGCACAACTTCAAAACCAGGACTAACTTTTTCTTGAGATTTCTGTTTCACTACTGTTGAAAAAAGAAAGTTCGAACAATGAAATTGAAAGTTGGCACCGAGCCAACGACCGCCTCCTGAAAACGCAACTGCGGCTTGTGCGGGGTAGCTGCAAAAATTGCGCGCCGCAGTTGCGTTTGCAGGGGCGATCGTTGGCTCGGTGCCAACTTCCAAATTCCTTGTTCGAACTTTAGTTTTTCAACAGTAAATTTTTACTCCGATTTCTACCCCATCCTCTTACAGTGATGTGATTTTGTTTTACTACTTCTCATGTTATCCTGTCTCTTTTTTATGCCCAGAGTATTAACTAATTTTTTCTAGTGTTTCGACACTAACTTTTCAATTGTTCCCAAATCTCAAGAAGCGTTTTTTCGAGTGGCTCGACGAATTGATAATTTGTATTTTCCTATCTCCCTACCCCTGTCGTTTTTTATTATCTTATCAACAAAATTATTTTTTCTCTTCTACTATTTTTCTAAACTTCTACATGATTTTAGCAGATCACTGACTATCTTTTGTTAAGCACCCAAAAATTCATAATTATTGAAACATTAACTATTTTGAACAAAAGAATGAAAGTTTTTATTCTCAAACAACTTTACAAATGGGATGAAGATCTTCAAGCTTAGAGACTACTAACGAAAACTGCATCTGTTTCATAATATTTGTTAGAAATGAAATGAATTTTAAAAATCGTTTCAACTTCAATAATCATTTGGAATGTGACACGTTTCCTTATTCATCTTTACTATTAACAATCATCAAATTCCGTCCGTCTGTCTGTGTGGAGCCGATCCTACAGCCCTTCCTACTGAACCAATTTTCATGAGACAAAGACAGAACGATACAGAATTACCCCGCGATGATGCCCGTCAAATTTCCGTTTCGATTGGAGCTCTGTGAAGCTCTGTGCACTCTAAGCACAAAGCCTAAGCCCCGCCCACCTGCACGCAAAGTATAGTGGCCATCGCGAGCCTGCATTGTTGTCGGCTGCGAGCATTAGTTAGGAGGCCGCGCGGCGCCCGCTGCCCGGTTCAATTACCCCAGTTTGAGGTAAGAGGGTCGATTGACTCAACCGATTTTTGTGTTTGATAGCTCATTTTGTTCGTCTCGGAAAAATTTCAATATCTTTGTTAATTTGTTCCCTTTTCTTTACTTGTTGTTGAAATTAATAATGAGAACATTCAGAAAATTAAGTCGGCAAGCGGGCGAAAGCGGGCGAAGACGGGCAAGGGCGGGCGAGGGCAAGCGCGGGCGGACGAGGGCGGGCGAATATCGCCCGCCATGGAAACCCTAGTTTGAGAGAAAATTTTTTTTGAACTTTGAATATTGAAGCAGCTTGGTGTAGTGGTGGGCACAAGTGTCCGGTAAATACACGTCCAGGGTTCAATTCCATCATAGAGCAGATGTTTTTTTACTTTTTTTTTTTTGAGTCATAAAACACTTGACAAAATGGGGTCTTTGTGAACATTTCAATATTTTTCAAAATTTGCGATCGCCTGCATTATAAATGTTTTAATAAAAAGCACCGTATTTTCTGTAAATTTGTCAGCTTGGAAATGGGAGTGTCGGTCAACACTGTATAAATGTCTAGAGCCCGACGAAAACAAGTGCAGAGAGTTTTCAAGTTCTCACTTTGAAAGTTTCAGAAAATAGAGACTTACTCGAGAAGATTTTTCTCCTAAACTTATCAGAGACTTCGCATTTTGTCTGGAGAGGACGTGATAAAATGTGGGAAAATTTCCTACATCTGAACAGTTTTCTACAATGTGAACGAATAATCATCACGTTTAAAATAAGTAGAACTATTTAAAATTTCTAAAAAAAACTGAAATTACAATGTTTTTAAAGAATTATAAAGTTTTGAAAACACCGCCCTTTGAAGAGATGTGTGAATAATTTTTAAAACAGTTCTGGAGAGTTATGGTATGTTTTTTGTTTAGTTTCAATCGGAGGATTTCAGTTTTAGAATAAAGCAGGCAGAATTTGAATTCTTCAGTGCGGGGTTGGTGGGAGTCGGAAAACGGAAAATTTTTTTTCTGAATTTTCCGACTTCTCCATCGGAGAAAATTCCGAAATTATTCTTTATAAAAATCAAGGAGACTCGCCAACCCAGCATCTACAGAAAATGGAGTCGCCGGGGGCGACGCAATTTTCTGGTATTTGAAGAATACATGTTTTTTTTTTGGTCACCAAGTTAATTTCCAGCTGTGACTATTGATTTCAACTATCGAAAAAATTCTTCATAACCAATGTTTTTTATACAGATTCAATGACGAAATATTCTTGTCAAGCTTATTGAAAACTATTCGGCTTCTTTCTCCTGAACTAATCTCTGAATGCTCACTATCAGAATTACTTGGTTTTGGGGTTATTCAAAAAGTTTCAATTTGCTATGATAAAATCAGATTAGCTTTTTCCAAACTCAGACCAGAATATGTAGGTTATATTTTCAGTTTCCACAAGTTTGTGGGAAGGTAGGTGGTTTTTCAAAGTACTGGATGGGCCAAAACATAAAAACAAATTTGAAATATTTCTGAAGATCAAAAACTTTTTTAGTTTCCAGCAGGATTCAATAATATATACTGATTTGAACATTTCTTTATATTTCAGTTCGATAGCTGCAGTTACTACAAGCTTTTAAGCTAAGCTTTAAGGTAAAGCCGGTTCGTCGATTAAACGCTGAAGAACCTGATGAGTTTTGTTCTGATGTGAAACGGTTAAGTATAGTGAATGGAATTTGAAAACACTGTAACTTTGAGTTCGGAGTGGTTGATCAAATATTGGGGTGCAACTTGAAAATGCTGTTTGTTGTTTCAGAAAATTCGAAAAGTCACAGGATCTGAAATACAATTGATGAAACAAACGTAAAAGATGGGGAAACTAGGAACATCAAAATACCAAAGTATATGATAAATCAAAATGATTGTAACCAACACTGCTCAACGGCACAAAGTGAATTGAATTTTCAGTTCCAACTACCCTTTTACTGACAAGACAATAAGGGATGTTTAACCCCCACTCAAAGAAATTGTCTGCAAATCGCACTCATTTTTATCTTTTTTTTTTGTGATCAGAAACAAAAATTTCTGTTCCAAATTATCGATAAACCACCTTAAATCCATTGCACTTGATCTGGCGTCATCATCAAACTTCCAATCATTTTCCCTCCCCAATTGTTGTTTTTAGTACTCATGTTATCAGACTGATATTCATTGTCTCATGGTCCCCCGACGCAAAAATAAGTTCAACATCCAAGGGACCACCTCAGGTGTTGCTCCCAACTTCTGAGCGAAAGTTTGACGGCTTCTGGGCGAAAATAGGGCTCTTGCGGCTTTAGAGCGATCCTTTGCCGTCTTTTGAGCGGAAGTTTAAAATTGTCGGTTTTTTGGCGAACTTTGGCGAAATTTGACTCCATACAAATGTCTGCCCGGCGAAGGTTGGACAGCTTTTGAGCGGACTTTGAGCGGCATCTAACAAAATCCCAAGCGAAATCGCTCAACCCTCGCCCAGAAGTTGGCAGCAACACCCGAGACTTGTTCTTCTTTTTCTTCTTATTTTCGACCCCAAACACACTTTTTGTTTTTTTTTCTTTTTTCTCCATAGAGACGTCTCAAGAAGTGTGTGTCTGGTGTACATTCGACCTCTCCCCCCTTTTTCAACTTTGAAATGTTCGAAGATTCTTTTTTTAGTTTGGATGTTCTGTTTTGTGTTTTGGACTTTTAATATATCATTTGAAAAGCGCAATATCTCGGTCGTTCATCAACTCAGAATATGTTGTTTTTATAACAGAAAATACGGTAAAAACCTGGTAAGAGGTCATTTGGTGGTGATGAATAAACTTAACTTGAAATAAAGAATTCTTAAAAGCAAGTGATTTTGTTCAAGATTTCTTCATGGCATTAGTTCACATTGAAACTCTCTCCTTCTTACAAAACAGGCGAAACCGAAAAGTTTCCGAATATTAACCCGTGTTTCGAAGGGTTTCTGATTTTTTCGATTTCACATCTCCCACAAGTGATAATCAGAATTCTACAAGACTAATGGATATTTCCTCTGTGCGAAAAAAAAAATACTCCGAAACAGGAGCCAAATGGAAAAAAAACTGAGAGTCTCCGTGGTTGCTGCGTAATAAGAAAAAGAAAAACTGATTTAATTTTATGAAATATTTGGAACGGAAACTTACATATTTGAATCCAACCATAGTAAAAATGGTATTTATTGGCCCAATTTCAACACTAAAGCTTTCCTTCTTTATTCATTCCTAGGTTCCTTCCTTGAAACGGCCTAATATACATTTTTAAATCTGTTTCACAATCATTGGGGAACCAGCGAGAGGATTATTCACAGCTATCTAGTCTGATCTCACGAAAAAAATCTTATTTTTTACAAAAATATTTTGTCATTTAGTTCAGGTTTAGAAGATTTCTTACAAGTTAGAATCGGTTATATTTAAGGGCCGGATGTATCTTAATGTATTTTCTTTGGCTTTTGGATTGATCAAACATAACAATTAATCAAACATCGTGTTTCAGAATCATGGTAAGAACAAAATTATCTTCTTCCTTGCAGTTCTCCTTTCATCTAATCTACACTGATCCATACAAAATCCTTTAGCATCTCTCCTTGATCGATGAACCGCATTTTTGCCTTGATCCATAACTGCAATAATCTTCCCGGTTCCTGATAATTTTTTTATTGCAGTTATGAAACAATATTTCACTGTTTCATAGCTATATTAAAATGAGATTCATCGGAATTCCACAATACAAAAATTATTTGATATTTTCCCCGACAATCCATTTCTGAATTCCACCTTCCCTCCAGAACTTCCCATGTTCAATGATCTTCTATACCATTTCCATCTTCTCTCTTTCCAGGCATAAAAATTCCTAACACTGATTGATTTCAGTTTTCTATAATGTTCCTAGAACAGAAAAACTCTCATTTTCTTACATCAAAGTTCTTTCTCTTTTTCTCTCTTTTTCTAATTTTTTAGTTTCCCACAGTTGATTTATTCTGTCTTGAATAAGAAAAGAGACACGTTGGTGCTCGCTTTTTCTCTGTTTCTATTTTGATTTATTTTTGGTTTCATAGAACCCCATATCGATTTCGTTTTATCTCTGTGAAAATAAGGCGAAAAGTACATCAACGCAATCGGTTATTTCATCCACTATCAGTTCACTGAATGTGAGTCCGTTCAGTTCATACTAATACTTATGAACGTTTGTCAAAGACTGATTGATGAAACCTTTTCTAGTCCTTATTTCACATGTTTTTGAAATTGCCATAATTCTAAGAACAAGGAATGGAACAAATAGAAAATTCTGTTCATCACCTAATCTATGTCATTGCGACTATTACTGAAACTTAGTTTTCATTATTTTCATATTTTAACAACCACTTGAAACTGTTCCATTTTTTAATATTTTGAAACGAGTTAGCGAAAAGTTCCAAAAAATTGAGTTGAAATTTGTTTTTTATTTTCACTTTTTTTCTTTTTTGCCTTTAACGATAATGTTTTTTTTAATTCTGAGTTTTTAACATTTTGAGTCCACTCCGAGTAGCAGCCAATTCTTCAGAAGCCATAAAAAAGCATCTTTTAATTTTTATGCTTCATGCGCCATGAAATTAGTGTTTCGTGAACCTCATAACCACGCTAAAATTAATCGGCTTTCGATATTGAGTTAGTAAGGTTACGTTCAATTCTGGAGGCCCTAGGTTTGCGTTTGGAACAGTTTGTGAGACTATTGCTAAAGATATGATAAGAAAAAAAACAGTGATGAAAAGTTCTTTGTGACAGATATTCAACCTATCATTCAGCTCTTGGCATTATTTTAACCGTTCATACACGGTTTCCCGAACTGTGAACACTATTCGTGCAGTTTGATGTATAATCGGTACGAATGATAGTGACTCAATTTCAAAAATTATACTGTCCCAATGAAACTGTTACCAACAGTTCTTTTCTTTACTTTTATTCATCGCATCGTACGTAAAGCAACCGTTATCAGTCAAATGAAAGGATTTTTTTAATTTTGTGTTCATTCATAAATCAATTGCGAATATCTATAACAGAAAATGCTGTACCTCATGTGAATAAAATGAAACTGTGAAAATATCAACTTATTTTCTGTTTTGGTTAACTTGTTTCTGAAACAAAAAATATCCTTTGCTCAGTGTTGATAATTTTTTTGAATCCGTTGTTCAAGAAAAAAAATGTTCAAGATGTCACCAAGAATGGGTAATAAAATCCAACAATTATGATGAGATTAATAAGAGAGACGAAATTTAATGGAACCGGAAAACCCTGTCGCATAATAGGAGACATTTTATGTGTTTTGCGTACAATCTGTTTCTTTCCTTTCACTGTTTTGAAGATAGACCAATGGTCATGCCAAACACCAGTCTACACACATTTTGATCTGTTTCGAGGGTGGAGAAATTGTAGGTGTTTTTGATTTCGAATGATCGCTCAGTCATAGACTCCATTTTGAAAAATTAAAGCTTTTTTGTAGTCATCGCCTTTACGTATAGCATTAATAAACTGTATCCTTTTTTCTTTGGCTTAGGCTTGGAAGGTGTTTTCAATATAGTGGCTCTTTGTAATGAAAATTGCAAACGAAGACTCAATCAAGAGAATCAATGACCTTGAAAATTTGAGCTGGCTGAAACACCATCGATTTTCTAAAAAATTTCTGTTTCAGCACTCTGATAAACCGTTTGTTTTTTTGGTCAAATATTCGTAAGTCGGCAATTATTTTTGAACAGAAAGCATTTTATTGTTCATCGTGATCTCAAAAAGCTAGGAGTTTATTTTAGGAGTTTAATTGCAAAACCTAAATCCTAAAGTTAAGTGTTCTGCTAAGATTTTACAGTTTCATAGACTTATTATTTCAGAATATTAGGAAATTTCCATGATAACGCAAAATAATGGCGGGACATAATGTACATATGTATTATGTAGTTGACTGCTCAGCTTCACGCGGATACTGTTCATACTGTTCTCCTCTGCCATTCCCGCTAAATATGTTCTGATAGTTTTACGTTCTATAAAAATTTGAGTTTCAGAACTCCCAAAAATTCCTGCAGGATTTCCTATTCTTCAGTAGAAGTTCCGTAATTTTTCCCAGAATCCACACATAGTTTTTTCTTCTTTCAAAAATCGTTCAAAATTGGCAAGTCGAAAAGGTTTTCTGATTATGTCGTTCCCACCGTTTCATGATGCGAAGATAAGTGTAGCTATCCCATTTTTGAAGATTGTTCGAAGTTTGCCAATTTGAGGTTTCCAAATTTTCCAGTGAACGGTTTCATGATAACAAGTCTCCATACAGTTTCGTTCCATATCAGTGATAGACTTCAAAACTCAAAAAAAAAACCAATAAAGTTCAAAAGATTGAATCTTTGAACTACCAGAAAAAAAATCACTGAACATTGAACTCTTTTCTCTCTCGAATCTTCTGCTTTCTTCTCTTTTCCCTTTGCTCCCCCAACGAGAAACCCATTAATTGTGCTTTCGTCAAGATATCTTCTCCTTTTCATTTTCATCGAAAGTTCTTCTTCTTCTTCTCTTCTCCTCCTTCTTCATCAATTTATCAAGAATTCATGTGAGCTTTTTCTCTCTTGCTCTCTTTGCCTGAAGCTCAAAGGACACATATCCACCGACATTTGAAGATGGAGAGAAAGAAAGTGACAAGTAGCAAAAAGAAACGAAGAGATATCGCATAAATATATAGACTAGAAGATGTTAGAAGAAAAAGAAGAAGAAATAAAGAAGACGTTGAATAAGAAAAGAAGGATGACGACGGAGAAGAAAAAAAAAGATGGGGAGGGGAGTGTGAGAAAAGGAGTTAGAAAGAAGAAGAAAACTCTCTCTGTGCATGTTCCCTCCTCTTTTTTCTCTTTCTCTCCGGGAGCCAAGGAGCAGGGCACCATCGATTCGCATTCGAATTGGAGGAGATGACGTTAGATGGGAAATAAGATTCTTCTGGAATCTTTTTTTACGTCTTATTCGTTTAGTACTGTACTGGTAAAGTATCCAGTTTCATGACTAACGTGAAACTGTTCGAATTTTTCATTTCGTGTTGTGCTTGCTGCCTTATATTTCCTTTTGTGGATTTTTTCTGTCACTTGCTCATTCGATGCTACCCTTCAGTTTATTAGGAGACCAAAGTCATCTTTCCTTTACTGTTTCAAAGTATTCCCAAAGTTTTTCCTGAACAACTTTTATCATTGCAACTCTTTTTCTTTGAACCCACACCTTTTCGAATGAACTTCACTATTCTCGTCTCACAATTTGTTAGTGGAAAAATAAACAAGAAATGAAAATAAAAAAATGTGACTATAGTCCTCCTTTAACACAATTCTCATTCAACTAACGTCGAAAGACTGCAGCTGACAGAGCTATAGCCTGATTAAAACCGTAAAGAACTTAGTCTGTTTCGAGTTTAACTAAAACTTTCCATTATGTTTCTTTCCATTATTAAAATTTTTCTCATTCCATGCTTGATTTTATATGTGCGCTCTATATTTTAAACTGATCCACGATTTCGATGCATTCGGACCAAAGCAGGCTTCGACATAAAACAGCTATTTGAAAAAATATTGAGCCCCTCGGCTATCAATTTACTATTTCAACGTTTTCATATTCATTGCGTTTATCAACTTTTATAATTCGACGTTCGTATTTCATGCTTTGCTTCACTTTTTTTGACAATCCTTGCCCCTCACTGTTTCGCCCCCTGATTGCTTGTAGGGTGAAGGTACTTTTTTGGCTTCCGACTAGTTTTTGGTTAGTCCTTGATCATAACACAACTCCCATCCGTCAAATGATTATTCAGGAAGGTGAAACTGGGAAAATTGCCTTTATATGTGCATAGGAAATGGCTTTCCCAACAAACCTATGAAACCTTGGGCAAGTTTATAAGTTAAACGAAACAGTAGTAATCTTTTCCAAATCTGCCTGTTTCGAGTTTAACAGACAGTACGCATTGATCAGAGTATTTTACTTTTCACCAATTGGGTGCTTCTAAAATGCTTTTTTCAAACTATTAAATCAATTTCGTAAAATTTAACGTTTTATCGGCTCTGGGGGAAGTAGTTTGGGTATGGTTCGCAAAAGTGTAGCTTTTATCGGAAAATGTTGAACTCCCCCAATCCTAACATACTGTTTCGATGTCTTCACAAAGTTTCAATTGATCAACCGTCATTGTTTCTTTCCTCGTTGTCTACTTCTTATTTGCTTCTTGTGGCAAAATTAGGTCCATGAAAAAAACGTTGTGTTCTAGTTTGTCATCACATGATTTCAATGTTGCTCTTGTTGATTGTTAGTGTGATATTTACTGATTATAACTAAAAAAAATCCAAATTTCATCATTCATATGAGTTAATGGAGGACATGAAACTGTAAGGATTCATATGTAGATGTTGTACATGAAGTATCTTAAGACAAATGAAATTCTTCGAGTAACATAAAATAAAAACCTACGGTAAAAATATAGGGTCTGTTAAACAGGGAGGAAAATTTACAAGTATGACTGTTTTACCACTTTCTACCACTACTTAGTACAAACTCATTATTTCCACTGAAAATATGACTTTCAAAGTGACTCAGTTAAACAGTGAAATGATCTTTCCCTACCGCTCTGTATTTCGTGTTCCGATGCATACTCTTTTGATCTTTCTCTCTCGTTTTTCTCTCCGAATGAAAAATAACAGATCTTTTGATTCGTGTCTCATTGGGAGGAAAAAAGTATGAAAGAGATTATTCTCTTGATTTTTAAAACTTGTACTTGCTGCACCGTTCGTGCTAGTTTTCATTTGTATAATCAATGAGCACTAGACTATAAAATAGTTCTTAGCTTGGCTTTCCTATGTTTGAATCTAAATACAGCTTTGGTCACCTTTTTGTTTCATTGGCACAGTGGAAATGGGATAGATTGTTAGGGTTTCGATGAGTCCATTAAACACGATCTTGCAATTTCAAATTTCATTCAATGTCAAAAGTCCAGATACCATTTTGAGCTTTACTATTCGAAAAGTTCAGAGCTTACTGTTCCAAGATCGTAACTTCAAAATTACATTCTTTACCCATTTTGATTCGCGATTTTGAATTGACCAGATTCTGCGACTTCAAGCTCATTTTTTCATTCATTCAGCGGATATTTGTTCTAGCTCGTACATAGCTACATACATAACGTCCACCAGGAAATCTGAAAGCTTTTAATGTTGTTGCAAAACAGTGTCTAAATTCATAGCCTCAACAGAAAGTTTTGTTCCAAGACATATTACTTTTGATTTTTCTGCTTTTATTTTTCCCTAAGAGACATAAAGGAAACTCATTGTGTTGTCTTCAAATGGAGTTCGTTTTACGACATTGTGAAAAGGCACTTTTTTTCAGTGATCTTGTGATTTTTTACAACTTTCAGCATATTGCTCTTTTGTACTATTCTCAGATAAGCCAAACTGACTTCCAATCGGTTAGCATACAAACTTTAATACTTTTCATTTTAATGGGACTCTGAAACAAATTTTTAAAAAATCTTCTGTGCCAACTTTGACAGAACATTCTCGTGGTATCGTTTTTGCACTTGGACAGCCATATATCTCGCAACAGTTTGTTTTCTTGTATCCACTACCTGCATAATTTTCGGATATTTTTATGAGTAAAAAAATTAGAAAGTAATTTATTACAGCGCGCGAGCTGGAGTTCAGGAAAATCTTTCAAAGTGGTCATCGTAGCAAACCCAACCTTCAGTTTTGTTGTGAATGCAGTGAATCAGTATGAATTTCTAAAAAAAAATTCATTTTCAAAGTATGCGTAAAGTTTGCTGCAGCCATTTTTCATAGTTCAAGTTTATTTTTTCTTTAAAAATCAACCAGACTGTAGTTATCACAGCCTAATAGAATCGTTACCATTTTTGTGAACATTTTTGAGGATAGTTATCGTTCTGCGGAGTTGGTTATCAATCAATCAAATGATCCGAACGCAGAGTGAAATTTTTATAAGCCTTGTGTAACCGTAAAACAACGCAGTTTTTAACCGAAAGCAAAAGTTCACAGTTGAGCCGATTTTGAAGATTTTTATTTTGGAATTCGTTTAGATCCATTCGACCTATTCGCTTAGACCATCCTCAAGATTATATTCAAATAGAAATTATGGATTTTCTGAAGCACTTTTGTGTTTCAGAAACTAAACTTCAAGTCAGTTTTCAAAACTCTTATACTGTTGCAATGTTTCGAGCTCTGCAATCTATATTCATTACTTGATGGCCATCGGAGTTTGTATTCCTAGTGCTCACTTTCTTTGGCTATAATATTCTGATTGCTCTTTTAGATTGGGGAACAATTTCAACAACACAAAGTCTTGCAAATCGAAACTTCTACCCAGTTCTTGTATCAGAAAAATGTGTTTCAGAATCTCAGAATCAGCTCAAAACTAACTTTTTCCCCACTCGTCGTCATTTGGGACTTGCATCAAAATCTCCTCATTTTCTCCATCTATTTTCAAAAAAACCCATCAATTTATAATGTTTACAGTTAAAAGTCTTGAACCCCTCGTCCACTCTTTTTCTCTGACCACCCTCCTCAGTTCCCATTATCCATTTTTTCCGCCCCCCCCCCCTGGTTCTCCTCCTACTTTCCCACTAATACTCAGCTGTGTTTTTCGTTTTGTTCGTTCTCTTTTTTTTTCTAATGTTATTGTTTTGTTTTTTTGCTATTTTACTCTCTGTCATTCTTATCTCTACATGTCTACGTCTCTTCGTTTTGAATACTCTCTTGCTAAGTCATGTTCTCTTTTTTTCAGATGGATAGAGAGAGAAAGAGAGAGAGGTTGTGGGCTGCTGAAATTCATTTCAATGACGAGTTTTCAAGTTTACTCATTTTTCACCACTTTTTTTTCTCAACTTGTAATTTCCTCTGATTTTTGAATTCCCGCCATTGTGGGCAATTTGAGGGGTGTAGATTTACGAGGTATGGATGATAGCGGGGTGTGTGTAAAGAAGACGTTAACGACCAAGTGGTTTTACTTTTTTTTTGATTTGATAGGTTTTTTTTTTCTGCAATTTCAACTATTTGTCTACCCAATTTGTGTTCTGATTTTATTGGAACAAATTGATTTTTTCTTTGCGGTTTCAAGTTGTTTTTTTTTTCAGAAACAGTTTTTGGAAATGATAATGATTTTGTCATTATGGCTTTTAAAAAATGAAATTATGAAAAAAAGTTACAATTAGTTCTTTTGAAAGGAAGTTTTTCAAAAGTTTTGTTCGATCCCGTGTTGAAATTCCTCCCATCTGATTCTAAGATTTTCAGTTTTCTGGACTCTAATTTTGTTGTTAATTTCTGTTCCAACATGTCTAACTCAGTGGAATTCAATAATCACAATCGTTGATTGAAAACCGCATACTCATTTTGTTTGAATTTTCAGTTCTCAAGTTCCGTTTGTGATTATCATTTAACAATCAGCTTTTTCTTGGAATCCGTGATTATTCACTTACTCCTCTATTAAATCGTCATGTTCTCTGAAGTCTTGAAGTCCTGAACCTATCGAAAAATAACTGCTACAACATGTTCATTTTTAAATTCATCAATTTTCGCAAATTGACTTAATTATTTTCGGACCTAAAATCCGCCAGTTTCTGAATTTCGAAATTTTTTTCTTACTATAATCTTGTTAACAGTCTTTTTTGTTAACTTTTGAAATTCAAGTAAAAATTGATCAAATCTTTCTGTTTCGACTACCTTTCTGAAAGAGCAGAGGCTATCTGAATTAATACACAACTTATGCAGAATTCAAAACAATCACTTCCTACGCGTAGATCTTTGTGTACTGTTAGAAACTGTGAAACTCTATGCCCGTTGCAGTTATTTTTTATAAACCTAAAACTTTTCCCAGAATATTTTTCCAAGAAAAAAAAATTTTCCCAGAATATTTTTCCATTTTTTTTTTCGCTGAAAAATTATTATATTCGAACTTCTTTCCTCAAGGTGATTGACATTGGTCGTTTTTTGATTGACCATTTGAAAAATTGAGTACAAACCATAACATTTTTGAAAAATTACGGTTCCGATAACTCTTTTTTGAAACCGAATGTAATTCATATTTGATGCGGCTTTGATTCCTGAACCGCGCTTTAATTCATTCCTTCGCCTGTCTCTGATATTACTTGAAATGAGCTATTAATAAAATCTTCTGAGGGAATCAATTAATGGGGCTTTCTTACAGTGTTTATCAACTGTTTCCTTCAATTGGTTTATGTATGGAGATTCGGTATGGAGGGTTTGTTTCACTGAATTTCCTTATTTTCATCAAATCATTTCGGATTCATCCACAGAGCTGCCCATTGTCAATCTAGTTAAATAATATTTAGCTTAACTGAAACAGACAATTTTCCAGAGGTGCTTTTCTACGTTTAAAAAACAGTTTCAAAAAGTTTGTTTCTTGCTGCCAGCAGATTCGCGGTTGATTGATTTTTCCTGTACTATGCAATTCTAGTTACACAATCACAAACAAAATTTTTAGAGCATGAAGTTTCAGAAGTCATACTGTGTTTTGAAACAAAACTCGAAAACTGCCTGTGTCAGTTGGTTAATTTTTAGTTATATGTCTAGTTGGTCTGATAGAATTCGCCTGGTCCCCAAATATTTTCTTGAGAAGCAGATATCTATGTGTGAACTCTGGCAGCACTTGTAGTTCTTTCCCATCATCAAATCTTCACAGTTTCCATTCTCCTAATTTCACGACAACTGTTTGTTTGAATCCCTGTTTCTTATAATCAGTTTCAGTAACAGGAAAAGTTACTTTTGATGTGCAAGAACCATTTTCTCCTTTCTTAAGCGATTTAACTTGCGGTTTGGTGTAAATTTCAAAGCTATGTAATCAGTTTGTTCCATTTACCACTCGAATTGTTAAAATTACACATTACATAGCTTGACAATTCCTTTTCCGTATGTATCAGTTTTCAAGCGAGATTGTTGTCATTATTTCATGAACAGTAGAAACTTAGGAACTTATGGTATCACGAAATATTGTAAAGAAGCAGAAGCTTCTTGGAATTTTCATAGTGGGTTTCTCTCAAGACTTGGAATCATAAGAACACTCATGGAATAGTAAAATTTTTTGAATTGACTGTTAAATTGACAGAGAAAAACAGTGTTTTCTACCGTTCCTTACCTCAGACTTTCCAACTTTTTTTTCAATATTCTTACATCATTTTTTCCCACCACAAGCATCCCAACAGTTCTTTTTCATCTCTTTTTTCTTTGCGCAAACCCCTTTTCTTTCTCCCCTCTCTCCTCTTTTTCCGTTACTCATATTTACCTAGATTCTTCCCTCTCTCTCATTTCTGTTCAATAGACAGTTTGTGTATTTGTGTGGCCAGTGGGTCAATCGTCAAACTGTTTGGGCTCTTTTTTCCCTTTTTTTCTCTGGTTTTATCTCTCCATTTTTTTCCCACTCTACATCTGCCACCGAGTGTCACCGCGCAACGTGCATACACATACACACCTATTGGTTTTTGAGAGTTGAAGAGCTGAGCTTTCGGCATTTTTTTTTGTGTTCGGGAAGGACTGGGAATACTCGTTCTGAAGTCTTTCGCACTTTTTCACTTTTTGGCATTTTGGAGTTTTTTTTCGTATGTACAGTTTCATTTAGTAGTGAAAGCCAGGTGAAGCTTCAGTATATAATAACTTTGTACTATCCATTAGGTTCTTTCTACTACTTTTCCCTATTGTTTTGTCGTTTTTTTTGAAGCCTCTTTCAATGTAATATCATAGAGCCAGTTTTAGCAAGCTTATCTTATGGCAAAGAAACTGGAGAAAATTGTATTCTAATAGTATGCCAAAATAGATTTTACTGCAGCATCTTATCTGTTTGACATCGGTTCTCGTATTGGGTTCGAGGGAATTTGTCACTTTCGAAGGTTCCGAGTAAAAACTTTCAGGACTTGCACTACGAAAAACCTTTCTTGTCTAATAATCTCGATTTTTTACTTCTTCATCATCTATGTGAAACTTCGTACAGCACCGCATCACTAGTTTCCTTTTGACCCCTGCAGTTGAAGTTTTGGATGCTCAGTGTCTTTAGAAAGTTATTATGGCTAATATATTTTCTATGAAACTGCGGTTTTAGGACTTTCATTTTATCTAGTCCCTTTTTACAAAAACTGGTGAAAAAGTTTTTCCTCGTAGCATTTTCAATTGTTTTTCCGGCAGATCTTTCCCGTTTCATCCAATTGACAACATTCAAAGTACGGTCATTTCTGTAGTCTCCATGTATCATAATTAAAAATTTTGCGATCCGTGTAATTTTTTCTTCTGGCTTTTTTTCATAGTACTTTTTTTAAGTACTCTGTTTCATTAAAATCATCAATTTAGTTTTTTGTAACGCATGATATTACGTGATCTATATAATTTCTTCCAACTATTTCCCGTTGCACTTTCCGGACAAACCTTTCGTTCACCAGTTTCAATATTTGATGGATGCTATGGGTTGGCTTTTTCAAACAACAGTTTCTTGAAATTTCCACGTTCCAACTTCTGGTTCTAAAATATTGTGACCAGTGGCAACTTCTTACAGTTTTTCAGATAAACTGATCATTGAACTCAAGTTAAAACTATAGTGCTTCTAGACAAATTGAAAACCCGGAACTAACTTTTTCAATTTTTGAATAAAACTCTTGAATATCAAGCCGTATCGATCTCTACTGATTTTATATATTAAATTAAGATCCAAAGTTATATCTTTCAAAGTTTCAGTTTTCCCATTTCATAACCGAGCTTTCAACCTGTTCTGCTAGAACCACTGTCTTTTACACACAACGGCAAAAACTGACCTTGTATCCGAAAAAAACAAATACGTTTATAGAATCAGGGCAACATAAAACAACTCGCAGTAAACTTGAAAAAATGGATCAGTAATAGTGAAGTTGATGAATCCGAAAAATTCTTTATTTTCTAGAGTTTGATATCAGGTTACCAAAATTTTGCATACGGCATCATCGGGTAGCTGCCACAAATGCCCGTAGTTGCATCAACTTTTTGATAACTGCTTTTTGGAACCGAAAAAATTCAAGAAGTTCATAAGTCAAAATGATTGATGAGTATTAATGAAACACTCAGTTTCAAAAAGTAGGCATTAGGATCCTGAAAGTTCAGAAAAATGTTATACCAATCATCTCACTTTCAACGCGCTCTATTTTTTCGAGAAAAATTTATGGCAGCTAAAGTTCAATACGGTTCCACGTAGTTATGATCAGGACGAACATTTTCCCGTTTTTCGATTCTTCTCTTGCTCTGGTCTCTTTTCACTTTTTTCAAGCTTTTTATCAGTTTTCTCGTCGTCGAAATTCTAGTCACTGGATTCGATTTTTACCTCAACTTGAAACATTGTTTCGAAGATTCCATATTTACATCACAATTACTTCGCATTAGTTTTTTTTGAATTACAATCGAAAACTTGTAGAGTACCACTAGTACTCAATGGAAAACAGTATCAAAAGTCAATCATGAAAAAGAAAAGTTTCTGCATTTTTTGGTTTCAAAAGGGTTACACAGTTCATAGTTAGTTTCATTTTTGATCCAACGAAAGAATTGCTCATACTGAAAAAAATCATGCTTTCAGTTAAGATTTGTATCGCGACGTTATGTGTAGTGCCATCCGCTAGTAGTTCTCTCAAAAATTTATTGTATTACTTATTTGCGATAGCCTGACACCTGGGTTTAGAGGCGCAGCGACAAATGTCTTTTGGGTCCCGCCACGGTTACAGTAATTCTCAGTTGAAAATACCTGAAAACGTGACAGGACCCGGTGAACATTTGTGGACAATTGTCGACCGGGTCCTGTCACGTTTCCAGTTATTTTCAACTGAGAATTACTGTAACCGTGGCGGGACCCAAAAGACATTTGTCGCTGCGTCTTTAAACCCAGGTGTCAGGCTATCGCAAATAAGTAATAGAAACCGCTAATTTTTACGAGTTAGTTTTGAATACTGTGAAAACCCTATCAGAAAAGTCCCTTCAATAGAAGGGATATCAGAGGATAGTCTGGAACAAATGAAAATCCGGCTCTTCTAAGACACAGTAACCCAAATGGTGTTGGGGAAACTGACAACTTTGGTAATTTTTCATGAAAATGTAAAAAATATAGTGTTTCAGTATCACCTTGAAATAACTTTGCTTCACAAAAGAAGCTAGTTGACGATTTTTCTATTAACTTAGCTTTTTTTAGTCGTTAGCTTATCAAAGTTTCACAAATTTCGATACTTTTGGTCTTCTGAAAATTGCTCACAGAACGAAGTGAAAGTTATTCACCTGCCATTTTTTAGAGACTAAAGCGTGGGGGCATTGTTCTATTTCTGAACCTCCCATTTGAAACAACTTTTCAAAACATTTTTTTTCTAAATTTATTTCGGTTTCATAAACTTTTATAAACATGGCCAAAGTTATTTACGTTAGTATTTCGTCGCGATGCTTTTCAAACTTTTCCAATTCTCCAAAAGAACTTCACAACTGTTTCAGAATATCTGGAAAATCCCCATACATTTTGATAATCCTAGTTGTTTCCACTACTCAAGAAGTAACTACATTTTTCCATTGAAAATAGTCTCGGTCTTCATAATCATTAAGAAACCAATAAGACCTTCTTCCTCTCAGTAAACAAACTCCCTTGAAATTCATCTGCTTTTCCCCTCTCCGAATGAATTCCCTCAATGTTTTCTGATCCGAGACAAACACCACAACGTCTTCTAAAAACTATAAAGAATCATAGATTGCAATGTTGTCGTCGTCTACATTCCCTCCCTTTTTCCTCTCAATACGACACCAATACACGCACATATAGGTCGTTGTGAGGTGGTGGACATCAGCATAATTCAAGCTAATAAACATTGCATTTCGTGTCAACTTGCAAGTATATTTTTTGAAAGGGGAGAGGGAGAGAGGGGGATTCTTAATGTTTCAATTGGTCAACAAGGCTCTAGGCTAGGTTTCGTCTAGGTTAGAAGAGGTGTAGACTAAGGTAAAACCTGTAATAGAGAGACATATCCTTCTATTTTACCCCCCTGCTTTAGAGCCGTCCTATTAGAGGTTTCCTTCTAAATCAGTATTTACAGTACGTAAATTGAAATCATTTTTCTGATAATAATGCAAGTTTTCATGGAAAAGTTTATTAATGTTGAACTTGAAACATTTTATTTTAGAAACTTCAGACTTCATATCTGGAATCTGAAAAGCCCGTTATATCAAATCACATGCAGACTACGTGAACTTTAGTCGCGCATCCAATTTTTAATGTTTCAAAAACATTATAAAATTTTCGGAAATTACATATGGACGATTGTTTGGTTGTAGGATATTTCTGTTTCTTGATTTGAACGCCGTCCCCATTTCTAGAATTCAAAAAAAGGACCAGAATATTCTTACAGCCTTGGTAGCGCATGAAACTTCAGGTCAATTTTTTCGTGTTTCGGAAAGGTATCAATACTCTGAACCGCCGAAACAAAACGTTCTTTTCTTTCTACGACATCACGCAAAAACAATTCATTCTGGTGATAAGTGAGTTTACTGTATATTTTGAAGGTTTTCTCAGAGTTTCGTTTTCATTTCTTGCTTTCTGGGCCGTCTGGAATGTTAGTCCACCAAAAGTTAAAAACAGTGTTTCACTTTTCTTATAAATCTGTTTTGAATTTTCCGTAAGATTCAGTCTTTTTGTCTATTGCCTGATAAAGTTACCACAGCTGTACCTACGTCGAATGGGTTATCGACAAATCATTTGTTCAAACACTGTTTCTGAAACGTTATAAAATTTGGAGTTGTTTTTATTAGCAATTCCAAACGCTGTTTCGTCAGAAATAAATTTAAAAAAAGTAGACAATTCCAGTAAGGTTTCTATAGATCCATTAATTCATGATAATGTTTGAAACATGCATTATTACGCGTGGTTTCTTGCTCAGAAGCACTGGTTTTAGACTTCACACGGTTTCACGAACCTTTTGAAACCGAATTAAAACATTTATCATTGTTCAGATTAAAATTTATGTTTCAATAAGTCTAGATTTTTAGATGGCTGATTACTGTTTTAATGATGAAGCTTTCTGTTTTAATGATGAAGGTTTTGAAAAGATTTTCCGGCGTTCAAAATAGGTTTCTACTGTTTCAACTGCTTTGTTTCTACCCATGCAGGTTTGCGCAAGCAATATAATCGTGTTTGTCGACAAAGTCCTGACTACCAATTAAGACTTTGTCGTCCAAAGTGATCCATCACACTCTTGTTACTTTACTTCTTAAAGATTGTGTGATAAATCACTTTAATTCTCGCGTACTCACTTCGTTCTCCGCTCGTTATTTAATAAACTTTACGAAACTCTGTTTTGAATTGCCGCGCATTGACAGTGACGTCACGCGCGACGCGTGTCGCGTCGCGCCGAATCTGTTTTCGCGCGCATTCATTCAGTCATCTTCGTTCGTTACGAAATGCAGCGACGATTTCGTCGTTTATCGATTAATTTTTCTAATTTTTCTTTAATTTTTTAATTATTATTTTAGCTTAAAATCTGTAAGATCTTCTCCTCCGTGAGAAGATCCAGATAAAATAAGCATAAAAGGCGAAGAGTCCGACTTGCATGACTCCGCCATAATTAAATTACCTAAAAATCCTAAAAATCCTAAAATTATCGATCGTGAATGAATCCGATAGAATGATTCACACGATCTCTTATAAAATTAGCATAAGAATTCGTAGTTTAACTCCTACTTCGCCGTGGACGTCGTCTCACTTCATGTCACCGCCGCCACGACAAGCATATAATTACGTTTACTTGTTATTTCTCAGTCTCACCAATAAATGGGTCACTGATAACTGTGTACTGTTTTGTAGCTATGATTTCAGATAACAAACACTTTAAAACACTAGGAAAATTACACCTAAAACATTACGAGTATTCTTAGGATAACTTAGTTAACGATAAATATATTTAACATTAAATTTGTTCGAGAGCCAGCAGAGTCTACCGACCTCTCTGCTGAGCTGGTCTCTCGACATGGTGCATCGACCGTTCGGTCTTAAAAAAGCCCGTCATACCCCCCTTTCAGCGTAAAAAGCTCGAAAAATGAGCAAAAAAGCTGTTAGAGGGCCTGAACGAGGCCTGACCGCGGTTTTCGATCGATAATCGATCGATTACTTGAAAGAACCAGGTCGGAAATGTTAAAATCACCTATATTGTGTGATAAAACTATCGATTACGAAAGATTTCCGCGAGAAACTCGTAATTTTCCGCAAAAAATCACTTAAAATTACTAAAAACGCATAATTTGCATCATTTTTCTCTAAACCTCTCAATTTCTAGTGCTCTCTCGTCTGTTTATACACGGAGAGAAGTTACGTGAAATTAGTGTCTAAATTTATTCAGTTCTTGCGCTCTCTTGTCTGCTTTAATACGGAGAGAAGTTAGCTCGAATCTGAAAATTTTTAATTTTCCCATCAGATCTCGTTGATTTTGTGCTCTTAATTGTCGCTGGCTTGCTCCAGTTGGCAAACGCGTGGTTATGAGTGCTCAACGGGTGACGTTTCGGTGAAAGTGACCGAGAGAAGATTCAAAATTAGCGAAAATCTGTAAAAAAAATTCATATCCACCGCTTTTGCACTAAAAATCCGAAATTATCGATTTTTGGGCGAATTGTGGCTAAAAATATTATTTTTCTATAAAATTCTACTATAATTTTCTGAAATTTCGATGAATTAGGTTTTCCTCTGCGAAATGTTCACGATTTTCCGTTCAAAATAGCAAATTTCACTAATAAACAATTAAGGTACGGTAGACGGCCACGATTGACGACAAATTGCGGACCATTCGGTGTTTGCACATTTTGCGTCATTGTTGTTTTTCCCGAATCCTAAAATTGTTTTTGCGAATTTTTTCTTCGAATCTTCTCGAATTTCGTCGAATTTTTCGTAATAATTTTATAAAAATTTGCTAAAAAGGAACTTTTTTCAGAAAACTAACAGTTATACTCACGAATAATCGAATTATTCACTAAAAAATGGATAATCCACCTCCTTATGAAGAACTAACGCACGTTCATGGGTACACTCGCCACAACGGACGTCGGAACAGTTTCGATTCTCACGAGGTAATCATATTCATTTAAACATTATCTAAAAATATACGAAAAATGCTGAAAAAGCAAAATTTTCGTCAAAAAATTATTGAAAATTGATTTCGAAAAGTTTCGAAAATCTTCGAAAATCAATTTTTCAGTGTTTTGCAGCTTAAAAACAAGCTAAATATAGGTTTCTCAGACCGCTCTACCTAAATAACCTGGAGATTTGGTCGAGAAATCAACATTTCATTGAGAATTGTCAAAATTTGACCAATTTTTGCCCAAAAACCAAGTTTTTTCGCATTTTACTGAAAGCTATTTGATGTAGAGTCTAAATGCACATATATTTCCACTGAGAATCACATGGCATTAGACATTTAAGTCGAAACTTTGAAGAATTTAGCGAAAAAACTTGAAAAATTTCGAAAAAATAGTGCAAAAACGCTCTAATCAGTATATTTGCGCGCGTTGCGTGCGCGTCGCGTGTCTTCGCAATGAGCGATGACATGTGATGCAGCAATCAGCCGAATATATTGCAGTTTCAGCCTAAAATTGATCGTTCTGGCACGAAAATCGAAATATTTTCTCTGGTTTTAAGCAAATAAATGGCAAATATAAACCTTGTTGTTTCACCTTGTTTTCAAACTCTAAAAGAGATAATAATTCCTCTCTTTCCCTTGATTACTGGTTGCGAACCATCATAATTATCTGTGCTCTTACAAAACTAACTAATAATTGTATTCAGCTTGGTAATATGTCGGCGCACAAATCCCGTGGAAAGATTGTCTGTGAAAACCTCGAAAGTTCTGGACCGTTGCTTCTAGTTGAAACACCGACTCGCCCACGTACGACTCGCAGCCAATCTCGAAAGGATACGCTGAAGCCAGAGGACGAGAAGGATGTTATCATCCTTGAAGACCACGAACCAGACGAGGAAGACAAAGAGAATGGAGAACCAGCTGCTAAGCCAGAATCAGAAGATGAACACGAAAGTGAGGAATCTTTTGTGGATGGCGATTCGCCGATGGCATCTATTCCAGACAAGAAGGAACCAGCCAAAGAAAAATCGTCCCCCGCTCAACCGTCTTTCTTGAAGCTTATTGCCAAAGAAAAAGAGGTTGAAGAAGAAGTCGGAGATGAGTCTCAATTGGTTGATATCCCAACAGCCTCCTCGGAAAAGCTTCAACAAGGTAAACAAATGATCTCAGGCTTTAGTTGAATAAAACTGGTTTCAGCCGTCAATGAAATCTTGGAAAAAGTCGATCACGAGTCCAACAACCTCAAACAACTCTTGGGGGGAGGACAAGATGACATCCAGAAGGCGCTGAAGAAAATTCGTACCGGATTCAAG
This sequence comes from Caenorhabditis doughertyi, assembly GCA_963572265.1. Lineage (NCBI taxonomy): Eukaryota > Metazoa > Nematoda > Chromadorea > Rhabditida > Rhabditidae > Caenorhabditis > Caenorhabditis doughertyi. The sequence continues at coordinate 20,316,738 of OY751556.1, read as the reverse complement.
ACGAATCTGGAAGAAGAGAAGAAGGCTATCACCAAATGGATTGATACCTTGAAGGATCAATACAAGACGATGGTCCAAAAGATGAGCCAGCCATTGGAAGCTGTTCAACAACTCAAGCAGACCGTTGAGCAGGTCAACAAATGTGAATCTGCGATTCGAGCCCTCTCCACCGTCATCGGAGAAATGAGATCTTCGATCCAGTCGATCGAATTCTTCATTCGAGGCAAAGAAGCAGCTTCTCGTCCCCCGCTCACTTCGTCTCAACAGCTCCAGCCAAAGCCAGAGGTCAAAAACAAGGTATACAAAAGCTGCTAAAAACACTGTAATACCAATCTATTGAATTACAGAAGTTGTGCTTCCTCTGTGACACAGATACCCATTGGTCACTTCAATGCCGGAAATACCGAAGCGCTGAGGAGCGTATGAAGAGAGCTGAAGAACTCAAACTGTGCATCAAGTGTTGTGGAAAGATCGGAGACGATCAACACACCAGCTGTCCAAATGTGGATACACAGTGCACGGCATGTGCCCCGTTGATCTCAGTCCGAGCATACACTCTCCATCATAGAGTCTTCTGCTGCCTCTCCATCAACGCTGAGGATGGCGAACAGACTCGCAAGCGCAAGAACGGAAGTTCTGGACAGAACCAACAGGTATATTACCACAAAAAGTTAAATTAATTAACATTATGGGAGGCTTACAGGCTCCACATGGTGGTCAACCTCGTGCCAAGGCCCAGAACCCAGGAACAAGTGGATTCGGCGGTGGATTCCAAACGGCCCCACCAGTCTACTTCAATAATGGAGCTCATCCGAAGCACCAATGAGCCATTCCCAAGCTACCCATCTGTTAATTAACCCCCTTTTTATTGTTTGCCTTTAGCATTCATCTGTTGAGTTCACTAACCACATTGCCAACAGTTGACTAAAATGAATAACACGCCTACTAAACTTCACACTGTTCCCCGCTCATAAGTCACTAGTCTTATAGAATATCTACTCACCTTTTCTACTGTACTTTTGTTCTTTTTGTTGTGGAATGAAGTGATGAAGTCCAATAAGCCTGACTTCCACTTTCTTAAATTGTGAAGGATTCCGACTAGCATGAATCCCACAATTACAAGATAGAAAAATATAATGATAGCAAGGAAGCCCTACGAGTATGGCTCCGCTATCAATCAAAAGATAATGTTTTTTTCGCATTTTACGGAAAGTCATTTGACGTAGAGTCGAATTGCTAGGATCATTCTACTTAAGAGTCCATAGCTTTTCGGACGTTTAAAGTCGAAACTTGTATGAATTTAGCGAGAAAACATATCTACAATTGCAAAAGACAGAGACAATGTTTTTTCGCATTTTTTTAGAAAGCAATTTGACGGAGATTCGAACTGTTAGGATGTTTCTCGTTAAGGTATCCATAGTTGTTCGATAGTTTAAGTCGAAACTTCGATGAAAGTAGCGAAAAAACATACCTAGGTCCAAAATTATTTATATAAGAGAATGTTTTTTCGCATTTTTTAGAAAGCCATTTGACGGACAATCAAATTGCTAGGAGTTCTATTAAGAATCCATAGCTCTTCTGATGTTTCAGTCGAAACTTCGGTGAATTTAGCGAAAAAACATTTCTTCTAACAAAAAGAAAGCAACTTCTTCTGTAAACAAATTAAATTAAAATTCTAAAAAGTCCGCGTACTTCTTAAGAAGCCGGACTAAATTAAAACTCTATAAAGTCCGCGTACTTCTTAAAGAAGCCGGACATAATATTTTGCTCAAGATAAGTACACAAATAACAAACAATATATCGCTTCATCCTTATAGAGGTGAAGTAAGAGTCTGTTTAACAGACTTATATATAACAATAACTTCAGTCTGCACGACAGCTGAAGTATTGAAGTCTACCCAGGCAGACGATCATCCTGTTGAGCCGCGTCTTCACGAAGCCGGCCGACTAATGTCAGGTCCTTCATCAGAAGAATCTGACGCCAGCATTTACAAGGCTGATTACGTTTCTAATTAATAGATTCTTGTTGGCACTTGTAAAGGCGGCAACACAAATATAATAAAAACAGTTTATTGATTTAATTGATAGATTGTTCAAATAAAATAAACCAATCTTCAAGATTGGCTAAAAAGTCAGGTTATAATGTCTAGCAGTCATTCAGAAGAGAAGCCTAGCGCCTCATTTTCCTGTGACATGTTATAGACATAAAAAATTTATGAGTCTTGACCATCGTTCAGGCAAGACTCACCGTAGCTTTCAAATCAGAATTCTTACTAGAAGATGGAATCCAAACATTTTCTAAGTAAGTCTTCTACCCCGTATAAATCTGAGCTGAAATTATTCAGTGAAGATCATATCCTAGATTTAATCAGAGCCTTCAGGCACTGATTGAGTTGATTTTTGATTAAATATAGCTATGCCAACTCTGAACTTGAGTGAATAGCGTAGGCTGCAAAAATATTAATGATCAGTACTAGTTCAAAATGGAGCTTGCAACTCCTGAGAACCTGAGAATTTAACCATCCAAGACCTTGGAGACAGAAGTCTGAAACTGAGTGGCAGACAGTAAATTGTTGCTCCAAGGTCAGAAAGAGCTTGACCAAATCTAGAATGGAATGGCAGAATGGGATGGCCAAAATTCTCAGAAAACAAACCGCAAAATTCAACCTTTTGGCCGCAAACCGAAATGCTGAAATAAGATCTCTGTTTGTTAAAGTACAGTAGATATTTTTGTATGTTATTTCGAAATAGCCCAGGAACTAATTGACATAAATATGTCGAAGCTTTAATCGCTCTTGATGCTAAAAGTTTCACGTCTGTTATTTCCTTAGGTATACTCTATTGTGGGGATTACACGTGAACGACGTGAACCACTTTTGCCCAAGGACACGTAAACTGACACGTCAAACCTTGTCGGCAACAATATAAATAGTCACAGTTGATTGATGTTACAATCATAATGTTGGAGCAGACAAGACATGTCGCTTAGAGCAGTAAAAGGAATCTTGCAGTATAACTCTCGTTTCTCGCTCTGAGTCATATATCGACGTCTCACTTGCTCCCATCCGAACGGGTTTTCTATCAATTCACCTTCGAGACATTTGTTTCTTTATCACTTGTATGTTTTGATAACAAATACAAACCAGCAAGTTGATAAAAGAATCAGATGACATTATGAATACATACAATTGATTTGACTATCGAAAAAGATCATCCTACTATAAACACATCAGAGTAATCTACCGAATAACCGTGTATTACGACGAGCATCAATAATCTAAAAAGAGCTAAATATACAGTAGAGTACTGATCATGCGAGGATTCTGATTAGTTATATCTATGAAAGGACTTTCTCATGTCTGGATTCCGGCCTGTACACCCGGAAACTAGAGTCAAGTCGTACCGTTGATAGCTTGGATAACGTATTCAAATTTCTAAACTTGGACATCCGTAATAGATCTGATCAATTTATTACACCTCATTGCCTGTGAATGCTTATTAACTTCACTGTCCAGACGGATGTGTCGCCGGTTGAAAACGACATCCCGGATGTAGGGGAAGACCATCAGCCAAGTATCAGGCTTCGTATTGATACGCCCCAGCATTATCTAAGTTGGACGAAAAGCTCTCTGAATTGGATACATTGAGCATAAAGACAACTAGAAATGCGCCCCGAAGTTGACAGGGTCATAAAAGTCACAGAAAGCCGAGGTTACGCACCATCTTGACTCATCAAATCATTTCACATCAGAATGCTAAGATCTTCCAAAGCACATGCCGATAGTTATTTTTTCAGTAACTGGATTTTGTGCTTCCGAGCAAATTGTGCATCTCAAGATGAAGAAACAAAGAAACAACAACCGTTCGCTTTCCGAGTCTAGTAAAGATCGGTCAGCCGGATCTTCCGCAAGGAAAGATTCGCTACATACTAGCCAAGACTCATTGCCAAGCAATCTCCACCACTCGTTTATCGAGCAGAAGTTTGCAAGGCCTACAAAGTCGCAAATCACTAAGCGCTTTAATAAGGGACAGCAGATCCTAGGAAATGCCACCCGAATTATGGATTACTTGGTGATTGCGCAACCCGAAGACGTTCTCGAGCGAGAATTGAAGGAAGCTGACCAGGCCCAACTCGATATCAAAAAGTCAGTCGGACAGCTATCCTCTTTCGAGCAATATATCGAGAAACGCTTCAACAATCCAGCTGTCATCCATTTGGAAGGCAGAGATTTATTTCTCGAGAAAGTGAGAGCCCATCTCCACAAGTTCAATATCGATGAACTAATTGCAAAGCTTTTAGTCATCGACGCAAAGATAGGCGCTTACCTCACTGACTGAGACTTTCAAACCAGTCCTTTTGAACCATCCAATGTCAACAACATCGACAGTGATGACAACGATTCGGACGGGGATGAGTTTATCGAAGACGATGCTACAGCTCCTAACATTGTTCATGAGCAACCGTCTTCTCCGGCAATCATCCGAGAGTCTTCTCCGGAGCGCCGAGAGAATTCGAGTGGCCAAGAGCAAGATCTGGTAGCTGATAGTCCAAATACTCTTTCGTTCCCCGCTCATAGTCATTCCGAACTTGTCACCAATGAAGCTCAGGCTCCAATTTCTGTCCAATCTGATTTAGGCGGAGTGAATGGCGCTCAAAATCAGAAAGGTAACGGAGACGAAGAGCTTCACAAGCTTCAAGTGGAACTTCAAAAGTACAAACTTAGACTTGAAATCCAAGCGCGTCAAGCCGAGGAACTTCGTCTAATGAACATTATTCGTGCTGAGAAGGAGAAGCAAGAGAGTCAGAAGCAACTACAGACTGTTTCACATACAGCTCAAGGACCAACCGGGCCAATTGTAGCTCAACCGGCTCCCCAAGCTAGACCGAGACATTCTACCTCTATCGCTGCCTCTACTGCTCCACCAATCCATTCTCGCATTGAAGAACATACAAGGGTCACAGAAAGTACCCAGGCAGTCAACCCTCCAGCAGCTCTGACAGATGGCCTTGTCGCCAATCTCACCAAATTCTGTGGTAGAGTTAGTACTTCATTGGAACAGCAAGCTGTTCGCAATGATAATGTACTACACACCCTGAATCAACATCAAAAGTATAATGAAGAATTGCTGAAGACAGTTGCAAAGCTGCCGGAGTATCTTTCTAATACTCTCACAGCTAATCTAGCGGAAGCATTCCAGTCTATCAGAGACAGTGACGATATCCGTTCCACTGCATCTGAGCATGAATATACCAGAAGGTACGAGAACCAAATAGGATCAGAGGAAACCGGAAATACACCGGTTATCCCTGACGTCAATAGCAGCAAGGCTCCAGAGCCCGAAGCAATTGACCCTCCGAAATATTCTCCACACTTTGGTACATCATCGCAAAGAAGGGAACCAGAAAAGAAGTACGCCCAACACAGGCTAGAAACTATCCTGAAGCTTGTTCCACATTACGATGGAAGAGGTGATCTGGAAATGTTCATCCGCAGATTCAATTCTATGGTACGAACCAATGAAGACATATCTCCCACAGATAAGCTTCTGGTTCTACAGTTACTCCTTGATGGAAGAGCTAAACATTGCTCTACGGATCCAGAGGAAGGAATCGACGCCACTATTGAGAACTTGAGAATGGCTTATGGCAGTGATCACAGCAAGCATGCACTGATCAAAAAGCTAAAAGACCTCAAATTCCATCAGACTGAACCGAGGACTATGAGAGAGAACTTAGTTGCTTTTAAAGTCCTATGGAAACAGCTGGCCGCGTTCAATATCTCTGGATCGGAGGATACTATCCTCACGACTATTATTCCGAAGTTGCCTCCGAGCATCCGAAGTGAACTGACGCTTCTCCTTGCCAAGAACAAAGGCGTAGCCACACAACAAGAAATTATTGATGTGATTACTCTTTATATTGATTCTATGGCAATCGAGCAGAATCTGTTCAGTGACATTACACCACAAGTCGTGAATGAGATCCCAATGTCAAGTGCTTCCATCAATCTGGCAAATTTCAACCAAAGTAAGAAAAAGGGTTCCAACAGCCAGCCAGCCGGTACTCCAAAGCCACTCGCATACGACCCTTCTCGGTACAAAAAAGAGTACACCGATACTGAGACAAATGAAACTCTACCAGGTTACTATGCACCAGGAAGTGGAAAGGTGAATCTCGCAATCTTTCCCCGCTCATTCCCATTTGAGGATCCAGAGACGGCGAAATGTGAAGCTTGCGATGGTCCCCATCATTCAATGCGATGCCCACTGACAGGCGCTCAGTTCCGAAAAGCCATTGCTGATCGACAACTGTGCCCGATTTGTGCACGCAGACACAACATGAAAGTGTGCAGATATGAGTACACGTGTGGCTACTGTGATGGATTACATCACATGGGAGGGTGCCCCAAGAAAGATCACTACAGAATTATGAAGAACTATCCAGAAGGAGCCAAGAAGCGTGTCCGGTTTTTTCGCGTCAGCCAAGCCTTCTCTAAATAATACCGAGAGAAGCTTGGCCGACATAGAATCAAATTTACCGAATTCTATGTCACAAGCTGACTGGCCAACAGCATCTGTCTCCTCTAACAATTCTGTAGAAGTTCATAAAACTTCTTGTTCGTTACCCGCTCAAAGTCCCAATGTTGACACTAACCATCAAACCCATAAAAATAATAAAAAATCTAAAAACCGAAAAAATAAATCTAAAATTAAAAATATACACGAGTTCTCTGAACAAGAAATTGTCAGATTTTCTGAATTCGCATCAAGAGTTGAGCCGCCTCATCGGGTAAATACTCTGACTGATACTGATGATGCAACCTCTCTGACATTCATGTGTTTGCAGACAACGGATGGTGAATACCTTCTGGCGTTAGTGGACTCGGGAGCGTCGTTATCAGTTATTCAGAATCAGAGAGCCGCGGATCTTAAGATCCCGGTTCATGGCGAAACCAGAATGTCGATTTCCGGATTCAACTCGTCAATCTCTACAACGGCTAATATTGTCGCTCTATCTCTCCGAACAAGAGGTCAGAATGATCCTCTTTCGTTCTTGATTGCCGGTATTCCGTCAATTCCGGAGACACAATTTCGTGCTCCTAATCTATCTAGAGAGGATTCTATCTTTATCAAGAGTCATGGAATTGACATCCGCACATCCATTCACAGCAAGCATTTTTCCAATAAAAAGATCGATATGATTCTTGGAAATGACTTGATTGCATGGATCGGAGCCCATCCAGACTATAAAAGACATATTCTACCGTCAGGAAGAACTCTGGAAGAGACTCCTTTCGGGTGCATTATTCATCCAGCCCCAAAGATAAAAATTGTTAGGAATGGTGAACCATTACCGTCAATCTTATGGGAAGCGGAAAACTATCATGCACAAATGTCAAAGGAATCTACTCTCTTGGACAGACAAGAACCAGAAAATGCCATGACAAAACTCACCCTTGAAATTGCTCAAATGTGGAAAGTAGAAAATCTGGGCATCGAAGACGTCAAAGTCAAAGATGAACTCAAGAAGTCCACAGCGGACCTACTGGAACAAACCTATTTGTCCATGCGATACAATACCGCAGGAGAATTAGAGGTGGCTTTACCGTTCAATGGGAATGAAATACGTCTAGCCAGCAACCATCCAGTTGCTGCTCGGAGATTTAAGAGCCAATATGAAAAATTGGTAAAAGACAATAAGCTATGGCCGTATCATGAGATTGTGGTAGGTCAAAAAACTGCCGGCTATATCGAAGAAGTAACCAAAGAGATGTTACACACTCGTTCCCCGCTCTATTTCATCCCTCATAGAGGAGTCTATAAATTAGACTCAGCCACAACTAAGCTGAGGATTGTACTTGATGCATCCAGCCATGCTAGTGGCCAGTTATCTCTGAATGACTGTCTCCATGCAGGAACAAATATGATTCAACCCATATTCGGAATTCTCTTGAGAGCGAGATGCAGCCAATACATTATTGTAGCTGACATCGAGAAGGCCTTTCATCAAGTCCGACTCCAAGAAGAATTCAGAAATGCGACTTGTTTCTTGTGGGTTCGTGATGTTAACAAACCACCGGTCGGAGACAATATTGTCACGTACCGTTTCACGAGAATTCCTTTCGGAGTTTCTTCAAGTCCATTCCTATTAGCAGCTTACATTGCCTATAGCTTGGATTCGAATCCGACTGAATTCAACCAGCTCATCAAGCTTAATATCTATGTGGATAATCTATTGTTCTGTGCCAACAATAAAGAAGAAATCATGCCCATCATTCGAAAATCACAAGGCATTTTCACCCAAATGGGGATGAACTTGCGGGAATATATCGTAAATGATCCGGATACCATGACTTCTCTTAAAGACTCAGAAAAAGCCGCATCAGAGACTATCAAGCTGTTAGGTTATAAGTGGAACAGTATTGATGATACTTGGAGTATTAAAATAGCCGTGCTAAATATTGACCACCCAACTAAACGTGATGTAGCATCCAAACTGGCCGAGACTTTCGATCCTTTAGGACTCGTCTCTCCTCTGATGGTACCATTCAAAAGGCTCATTCAAAAGATATGGAGTCATGAGGTGAACTGGAAGGATTTAATCCCCAAGGAGCTGCTCCAAGAATGGAGAGCTCTGCGTAAAGCATTCATAGACCTGCAGATTGTCGTAGCAAGACCGCTTACGAAGGACATTAGGGAAAGTCCGATACAACTGCTTATTTTTTGCGACGCATCTCAGGACGTCTATGCTTCTGTAGTTTACGCCTACAAGAACGTGGATGGAAATTCCCCCTCAGTCTCACTTCTAGCTTCTAAAAACAAGATCAAGCCTTCCAAAAATGAGAAATGGACTATTCCAAAGCTGGAACTTTATGCCATTGAGTGTGGATCCAACATGGCTGCTGCTGTTATTGCAGAGCTAAGGATTAAAGTAACTCATGTACGGTTGTTCACTGACAGCTTGTGTTCCGTCTACTGGGTACTGTCTAAGTCTAAAAAACGCGCTTGGGTAGCAAACAGGATTGAAACCATCGAATCCAACCAAGCCAAATTGCTGGAACTTGGAGTAGAAACCTCCATTCATCATTGTCCAACAGACAAGAATCCGGCTGACTTAGCGACCAGAGATGGACAATCAACCACAAGCTTGCAGTCCAACAGATTTTGGTTCGAAGGACCAGATTTTGTTAAAGAACCCCAGGACTCCTGGCCGTGCAAAGTTGAAGGCAAAGTCACTTGTCCAGCGGAATTTCAGGATCTAGTGTTTAGTGAGATCATTGATCCGAAAACACTGAAGAAAAAGAAACCGTTGATGGAAAAGAAGTCCCCTCCAGAAGCTCCTAACGAATCCATCATGATTCTAGTAGCTAACACTGGGCCAAGATTCTCAATCGTACCATATGAGAGAACCAAATCATTACCAAAGCTCACCAGAATCATTTGCTACATCCTCAAATATTGCAAAATATCCCTCAAGAGACATCATTGGCACTCCAGAGTTATGAAAGAATATACATCCGCAGACTCAGAAGTTCAAGAAGAACTGGCAGCTCGGAGATTCATCTTTCAGCAACATTACGGAGACTGTGATGCTCGAGGATTAAAATTCCATATAAACGTTCCCATTAAACTGCACGAGGACGGCATCTTTAGACTAGTTACAAATGTGGAGTCCGATGTTCTTCCAATGGAAGCGCACGAACCCATTCTAGTCCATAATCGTCACCCGCTCGCAGAAATGCTCGTCTGGGAAACTCACTTGAACAATAATCATATGTCGGTCCCACATACAAGAATGACTATCCGTCGAAAGTATAGAATCTTGAAGGATGGAACTACGGTGGAAAAAGTGATCAGGAGATGCGTCAAATGCCAAATGGTAAACGCGCGACCGTTCTCTTATCCGATGGCAAAAATCTTGCCACAATTACGGACCACCCCATCCAAACCATTTTCTAGAATCGACTTGGACTATCTTGGACCCGTTCAATACCTCAAAGACGACGGCATTTCTGTAGGCAAGGCTTACATCCTCGTGTATACCTGTCTGATGACAAGAGGTGCAGTTTTGAAGGTAGTGCCAGACGGTACCGCTGAGCGATACATCCTCTCTCTGAAAATGATCTTCGGAGAAGTGGGCGTGCCAGAGGCTATCTTTTCGGACAACGCTGCCACGTTCAAGCTTGTATCTTCTGTCATCAATTCTGACATTAAGGACTTTGAGTTTAGTCAATCTCTCACATCCTTTATTGCCTCACATGAGATCGGTTATCGATTCATTACTCCCCTGTCTCCATGGCAAGGAGGGGTATATGAACGAATTGTCGGCCTTGTGAAGCATCAACTACAAAAGGAATTTGGGAGACACATCTATGACTATCACTCTCTCCAATATGTCACTTCAGGTGCTCAGAATATGCTGAACAACAGACCACTCATGCCATTCTCTAGAAACCCCGGAGATACTATCACGATCAGACCCATGGATTTTATCAATTCAGGAGTCATGATTGAAGTTCCAGCAGTGACTGAAAAGCCAGGACTTCCGCCGAGAAGTACCGAAGCTCAGCTACGCGCACATGTCAGTAAGCTTGACCAAGCTTTAGACAGAATCTGGGAACTCTGGACACATGGCTATCTACTTTTTCTAAAGCAGACAATGCACAAAGACAAAAAATGTTCTTCATTGCTGCCAAAAGTTGAACAAGTGGTTCTGATTGAAGCGGCAATGCTGCCAAGACATAAATGGCCTATCGGGAAGATTGTAAGAATCCTTCCATCTACCACCGGATCCATCAGGAAGGCTGAAGTACTATGTAGAGGAAAGGTGTATGAGCGTAGTGTGTGCCAACTTATTCCACTTGAATTGGAAATAAGCCACCACCATGACACAGCGAATGCGTCTTCTTCAAAGAAGAAAGACCTTTCAAATACCCTTCCTTCGTCACCCGCTCCAGCGTCTCCGCCGGATTCAAACCAACGATATGCGCCAGAGCTGTTTCCAAAAAATGTCTTGCCAAATATTCTGAATAGTGTGAACGATAAACTCTCAGAAACTTCTAATATTTCAAGAGTAGAAGTAAGCTTGTCTAAAGAGGAGCTTACCCAAAATATCCAAAATCATATACCCATCGAACATCACAACAGTAGTGATCCGATGGTCTTGCGAGATGTGGGAGATAATATCAACTCCACACCGGAACAAGTAGTACTCCCAGGGGAGGACAATAATAACAAGAGCTCCTCCGTTGTAGAAGAGACAGTGTATCCAGACTCTACCGTAGTCGCTACAGACAGTGCAAGAGATCAGGGCGCTGAAAGGTTACCTACGGGCAGAACTCGAGAGTATCTCTCTCGGGCTTCAAAGTCGTCCAACGTTAACTATGTCTACAGCATCGATGCCAAGTTCACGTCGTCCCCCTCTCCCCGGGAATGTCGACAAAGTCCTGACTACCAATTAAGACTTTGTCGTCCAAAGTGATCCATCACACTCTTGTTACTTTACTTCTTAAAGATTGTGTGATAAATCACTTTAATTCTCGCGTACTCACTTCGTTCTCCGCTCGTTATTTAATAAACTTTACGAAACTCTGTTTTGAATTGCCGCGCATTGACAGTGACGTCACGCGCGACGCGTGTCGCGTCGCGCCGAATCTGTTTTCGCGCGCATTCATTCAGTCGTCTTCGTTCGTTACGAAATGTAGCGACGATTTCGTCGTTTATCGATTAATTTTTCTAATTTTTCTTTAATTTTTTAATTATTATTTTAGCTTAAAATCTGTAAGATCTTCTCCTCCGTGAGAAGATCCAGATAAAATAAGCATAAAAGGCGAAGAGTCCGACTTGCATGACTCCGCCATAATTAAATTACCTAAAAATCCTAAAAATCCTAAAATTATCGATCGTGAATGAATCCGATAGAATGATTCACACGATCTCTTATAAAATTAGCATAAGAATTCGTAGTTTAACTCCTACTTCGCCGTGGACGTCGTCTCACTTCATGTCACCGCCGCCACGACAAGCATATAATTACGTTTACTTGTTATTTCTCAGTCTCACCAATAAATGGGTCACTGATAACTGTGTACTGTTTTGTAGCTATGATTTCAGATAACAAACACTTTAAAACACTAGGAAAATTACACCTAAAACATTACGAGTATTCTTAGGATAACTTAGTTAACGATAAATATATTTAACATTAAATTTGTTCGAGAGCCAGCAGAGTCTACCGACCTCTCTGCTGAGCTGGTCTCTCGACAGTGTTCCAAGCGTAACTGATACTATCTTTTATATCTAATCGGTTCAACTGAAACATCATACCGTTTCATTAAGGGCATATCATTTTTTTTCAAGTTGCGTGGGATTATTTCCATGATGGGGGTTGTGCATAGTTCTTAAATATGTTAACATTGGAATTTCCTTTCTTACTCTTTTTCAAAAACCTTTTTGTGGAAAATTGCCTGTTTCTGGTCCGTATCATTTCATAATGTGATTCAATTTTGATGATAGAGTCTTTTCTTTTTCTGGAACCTTCTCAATCTTGATTCAAAATGAGTTATACTCTTCTAGAACCTCCCCATTCTTCTTACACTCTACCTCAATTTCTCACAATTTCACCTTTTATTTTTTATCTTTCTACGTATATATTTTCTATTTTTTACATGTCAGATTCCAATTCGAGAAATCCCTTTTGTTCGCCATTTTTTTTCTCTTCACAACACACAAAACACACTGTGTGAGGCTTTTCGACATTTATGTGTTTTTTTTTCTCTTTTTTCTTCTCTTCATAATGTGATTTTCGATTTATTCGTTCGTTTCGCCTGGTGTTATTTTCTCTCGAACGAGGTGAAATTCATAGAAAAATGTTCTGAAAGCTGGGTGAGAGAGCACTTGAATTTTTGAATTTTCTAATGTGGTCTCGATTATTTTTTTGACAAGTTTTTGTCTATGTTTCAAGTGGTTCATTTTGGAATTCGGCTTTTATCGAGTTTCGATATTTCAAAGATTCAAACTTTACAAATTAGTGGAAACATAAAAAAAAAGTCCCTCCATTCGTATGTCAATCCCTCAATTATCTTGAATTTCTGCTTCATGGAAGTTATGAAACTGTCCAATCTCGTATAGAATACTTATCTCGTTGCTGACTTCTTTGTCTTAATTATGTTTTTGCCGTCCGCTCTATAGTTTTTCAGACTTCTTGTTAATTTTTGTTAATTTTTTCTGTTAATTGTTAATTTTTGCAGATTCATCGACTCCACATAACTACAAGCATACTCTCCAAGTGTTGGTATTTTTCTTGACCTAACTACAAGTTCTCGGTGAATTGTTTCAAGCCTCAAAATCTGCAACCTTCTGAAATAGTGAAAAGCCAATGCATGCCACTTTATTAGAGGTTCCAACATAAACTTACCGTGGTGGTGTTGAAAAAATTTGATAGTTATTAGGTTTATGGCACTAGATCTACTCAAATTGTTCACCAATAAGTGTAACCAGCTTCAACATATTCCTGAAACATCAATCTATTCTAACTGACTGTGTTTTGGATTCTAGCCATAGAAAGGAATGTCTGTAGTGGGAAAAAAAATTTCTGTTTTGATTATATTCTAAGAATGTAAAAATACAGTCTGCGGTCAATGGACTTTCAATTAGTCGGTCAATGTTTTTTTTTGGAGATTTTGAATCGCTTAAATACTGATCCTCTAATCATCCATTGCAAAAATGATGTAAAAATAATTTACGAAACAACCATTGTAGCAAACATCGACCTCTTATGATATTTTGTGATTGAAACAAAAATGAACAGAGACAGATAGCCTTGAATTTTCCAGAGTGGGATTTTAGACCACCCATTTGATTTGTTTTTCATAGACAAATAGCTTAGATAAATCCAGTGGGATTAACTATATCAAGCTTTTTTTTATCAAAAAAAAAAAACGTTTTTTGATGTGAAATTTATTCCGGTTTCGAGATATCGATATTTGTGCCTACCTTGAGAAACGGAGATGCATGTCCTTCATTTTTTGAAACCTGCAAAAAAAAAGATCAATCTTTGCTCTTCTACTTTATCTCATCTATACCAGTTTTCGCTGTAGCCGAGTCTTCTAGCTGGAAATGACTATCCCAAAGGTCCCGGTTATAGCCATTCCATATATTTCGGCCTGGCTTAATTTTTTGCTAACGAATGTGGGCTCCTATCCAAAACTATACTGTAAACCAGAGTCGTACGGAATGGATATTCTCGATTCCGGAATTCGGAATCCGGAATCCGGAATCCGGAGTGACTATTGAAACTACGGAATCCGGAATCCGGAACTAGGGATAATCTCTTTTTTCCGGAATACTAAATTCGGAATCCAGAATCCGGAATCCGGTACAACTCTTCTGCAAAACCTTCCATCAAGTTGGCGTGACCTAACTAGATTCTATTCCCTCCTCTCTCCCTATCATCATCATCATCATTTTGCTCTCTCTCTCTCTCTCTCTCTCTCTCTCTCTCTCTCTCTCTCTCTCTGTCGTCATTCACATTCATTCATTCGGCATATAAAATCCTCTCCCCCCTATCTTCATGTTTTCCTTCGAAATTTCAGCTCTTTCTCTCCCTCTCATATCTCCATCTCTCTTCCAATGTTAATATGCAGCACTCCCTCTATCCACATCGATACACACACATACTTTTTTTCCACTCAATTCCTTCTTTTTTTTGCTATTCTATGTGCATTTGACTACTGGCTGGCTCCCGCGTCCTTCTCTCCACACAACCACTTGTCTCCACAGCTCCTAGTTCTTTTTTTTCTAGTTTTCCCCTTGATTTCATGCCAGGAGAGAAGAAGGGGAGCAAAACTTGTTCTTCTCCCTCCTCTTCTTTTTTTTCTGCATTTCTTAAAAGAGCTCCTTTCTTTTTGTGCTCTTTTTTCTCCTCCCTGTGCTCCCTCCACGACGTCTCTTTCTGAGCTCTCAAAGACGAGAAAGAAGAAGAAGAAGACGAGAAGAAGAAGCTGAATAAGGAGCCAAAGAGCCAGAGACACACGTGCCTTTGAGCAACTTCTTCTTCTTCTCCACTCCTAGTTTTTTCCCTCCAGTTTTCTCTTTGGTTTTGTTGTGCTTTTGTGTATGGCTCTCCCCTCCTCTTTTTTTCAAAGTTCAACATTTTTTGGTGTTTTAGTGGGAGAATTTTTGAGGGGAGTGGGTGAATAGTTGGGCCCAAAAAGGGAAACTTTTCGGTTTCCGAAACGTGACTTTTGAGAGATTTTCCCGGTTTTTTCTAGTTTGATAACAAAATGTTGAGCTGAAATCTAGATTTAAGACACTGATTCTTGTAGGCACAGTTAATAATTTCTCGGTTTCCAGAATAAATTTTTTATCCACTCGCCCCCTAGTATTGTTTCTTCCGGAAAATCATTTCTTCGATCAATATCTAACAACTCCTGAAAACTAGAGCTGAACATAAAAAGTTTGAAAATAATAAAACATCAGTTTCCTGAACTCAATTTCAAATAATCCTGTCTTGATTTTCATTACGAATCAAACCTCTGTTTGTGATTCTTACTTTTCTTTGATCCGTAAATTTCAGTTCAAGATCTTTTTTATGAATCTATGTCTTCTGCTACTCCGCAAAATCTGAAAACTATAGTTGGAATAGTTGCTCCCCCAAAAAGGGAAACTTTTCGGTTTCCGAGACGTGACTTTTGAGAGATTTCTGCTGCTTTTTCTAGTTTCAGAGTGCTGGGTTTATCTCAAATCTAAACCTCTAAATTTGTAGACACAGTTAATAACATTTCGGTTTCCAAATTCAAACTTTTATTCACTTTTTTTATACTACTGTTTTCTTCCTAGCGAACGTATTGATGATATTCTGTGATAGTCATTTTCCTATAGTTAGCGGCTCAGACTCAAAAAAAAGTTTTCGGTTTCATTGACCTAAAAATAAGAAAACCTGAGACATCTTCTCAATGCGTTGCTGGTTCATGTTGCTGAACACATTATGGCTACAAATGAGAAATCTCGGTTTCTTGCATTCGATTTTAAACAGTCTCGTTTTATTTCACTAATGAACAATAATCCATCGAATTCCGGTTTCGCGAACGTAATATTCAGAAACTTTTTTTAAGTTCCTAATTTGTTTTTATCTATCGTTTCCAGTTCACGACCTTTTACAAATCCATGCCTTCCGTTACGCCTTTTATACAGAAAACTTATCATTTCGGTTTCTGAAGGTCAGTTTCAAAAAGTTTTCTATCTTTGAACTAATTTTAACAGCTATGGCAGTATGTGAATTTGGAAATACTCCGGTTTTAATTTCAAAACAATGTGAAACCATAACTTCTCCATTACTGATCTTGACGTGAAAAGTCAGTTCTTGGCAGTTTACGGTACTTTATGAGTTCAGGATTCTTGTTAGGATTTGAAAGCTGAGTAACTTTTTGGTTCCAGCTATTATATTTTTACCTAGTGTATTCGAAACCTTAACCGCTTCAGGGACATAATAATTTCATGTTCACTATCATATCAATATTGCGTTTCCTATAGGTAGGGTGTGTCCAAGATTCTCAATACTAATTTCTTCCCGTTTCATGGGATTCATAATCCTGAAAACTTCTTTTATTGTGGTTCGAATTGTATTCTGATGTTTCAAAGTTTTCTCCATAATTCAAGTGTTTTCAGCATTACTTTTAGCCATTCTCTTTTAGCCAACTACAGCGACCTGTTGGTTAGTTTGTTGAAACATAGAAACATTTTCAGTTACAAGTGTTTAATATTATTAACACCAGTTCTAAATGCTCAATTTATTGTTGCCATCCATGGTTGACTTACAAATGTTTACAAATCCATGCCTGAAAAACGTTGGAGAACTATGAGCCTCTTCATAAAGTCGCTTTTGTAACCTTGAATTATAACTTTCCAGTGATGACAGTAGGTCAAATTGAAAAAAAAATCGCGGTTATGACGCAATGTATTCGGAAAACCAGACTAAACCTATTATTTCGGACATTTTGTGCCTTTTTTAAGTAATATTAAAATATTTTAAATCCAAGTCAAAGTGTCGTTCGTTTAAAATTTTATATTTCTGGAAAATCCGTTATTTGTAATTTACTCGCTATTCGACTTCACAAATTCCAAGAATTTTCAGTTTCGGAAACTTGTTTTTTGTAGATTCGGAACTTCCTGTGATTCGTATGTTGCTCGGTTATCATGATCAAGCGTTAAAAAATTTCTTGCAATAGCGATCTCTCCAAAAGAAAAAAATTTTGCAGTTTCAATAGCTCAACTTTGGTATCTATAGAAATTTTCTAATTGATAGATTCTCTTTAATTTAGCAATGTTTCTGGCATAGGTCACTCATTTGGAATCAAAAAGCCCAAAAAATTCCATTTTTTTTATTTGACAATTTCGATAATTCAGAAAACCTCGTGGTATTGCACTCGTAAAATTATTTGTCTAAAAAGTCTAAAAGTGTGGGAATTTGAGTTTCGAAGACGTGACTTTCAAGAATTCCAAACCTTGTTGTTCTGTTTCACCTTGAAATAGACTATTCGAAATCAACATATTGCTCGTCTATAAGAGTTTCGAAACAGTTAATTTTCGGTTTCAGCAAACCCATTAATCGTTCCTAGTTTACATGTATTTCATTAGATTGAACTTATTCCTGTCAGTTTTATTTTTGAAAAAATAGCATTCTCGTCCAATTTCCTTTTCCATTTGCTTCTGATTCATTGTCAAAACTCACAGAAAACGGCCCAACTTTTTTAAGTTCCTTAAACGACGTAAATTTTTGGAGTTCCGCATCTCGTTGTTTGAAAAAAAAAGCACCTGATTATCAACTTTTTGCATAAGATCTTTAACGAATTTCCAGCAAGCGAAATCATTTGAACAAATAGACAAAATAAAACCGGAAAACAACCTAAGCACATAAATTTATAACTGTTTTGAATCAGGTTTTTTAGTTCAAAGTTTTGGTTATTTTTGCTGAAAGGATATCTAACCGACTAGAATCAAAAAATTCATATTTCTACCTCAAAAATGTGTTTTCTCATCAGACCGTTCAGCTCATATTGCTCCGTTGTTGCTTTTCGAATCAAAACATTTCGAAATTCCTTAGCTGCTCAAGCGCAAACTTTATCTCGCCTACTTCTTTTTTCTCTTCAATATCTCTTTTGCTTTCGAAAAAGTCCATTTCCGGTACGTTTCATACTTTTTCGCTTCCTGCCCTTTTATATGATACACTGAACGCACGTATAGCGCTATTGAATGATTTTGCTTCTGTTTCAAATCTATAATTTGGAGATAGACTGCAGGCGTTTTTGTTTCCAAATCGCCAATCTTTTTATGTTTGAACATATGTATGTAACTAATGATCCCTCGAATTTTTTTTTCTTACAGTGAACGAGTCTCAGAAAACGTGGAATTTGAGGTTCAAATAGGTTTCAAAAAATTATTCCGGTTTCTAGGAGTTCATATTTTTAAAGATTTTTGCTTCTTGTAATCGGTTCAAAAAAAAACATATATAATAATAAACAGAAAAAAGTCGGAGATAAGAACAATGAAAAGCTCAATTAACAGTAGTAAACATTTTGCTCTCACTTTTAAACCACGTAAACATTTTCTCACGCTAGTATTCAGCAGAACCACGAGCAAATTATACTGGTTAGATGTGTTGGTGCTGAAACCGATAAATTAGCTAAAAAATGAGATTTGCTCTGCGAGTATGTCTGTTTCATTAAAGCCAAAAAAAATCTCAAAAATTTCTGAATATGTTAGTACCATGAAACGTGAACTCAAAAATATTAGCCAGGAACTCTAACCAATCTTAAGATACACATTTCAGTCCATTCATCCAATTTTCTATTCTCCTTAGTTTTTTCATCAATGAAACACTACTGAACTTTCTGCTAACATCACGTACAATCAACGAACTACTTTATGTTAGATTCTGTACAGTTATGCCAAACTTGTAACAGGAACTGTAAGTAGGCCATGAAACACTCAATAAAAGGGCGCCAGAACCAATCAAACTAATTTTTATACCCTTCCACACATTCTTACCTCATCTCTAAAACTGCAACTTTTTTTTTCTGGAAGTTTTTTTCGTCTTCCCATCTATCCTAACCTCTGATGCATGTCCCTTTAATTTGAATCTACCCTCCTCCCCTCTTCCCCACGTTGCTTGCTCTCTTTCCGGTTATATGTGTCCTGTGCTCTCTTTCTCTCCCCTTTTTTGTGTCAAAGAGAGCCCCAAGACGGAACCAGAAAGAATTTGCATGATCTCTGAATGAACCCGATAATCCTCTTTTGGAAATTTCGTAGACCTTCTTTATAGCAATGGAATTCAACTCTAGGATGTTGTGGTGTGTGCACTTTATGCTTGCTCCGGCTCGTTTTTTTCTGCAAAAATCAATCCGAAAATCTTCGGGATGTTTGAGATTTAAGGTTACCTACATCATTCTATTCTGACTATGAAATCAAGATTTCAGTTTCAAAGGGTTCGTATAGACCGCTAACTTTTTTTGAGTTTCAATGGTTTTCAAAATCCGTATGTTATCAACAGAGCGCATCTAACCGAATTTCCCATGAAATTATCAGTAGAGCGCACTTCCTCTTCTAACTAATCATGTTTACAAAAACACACGTGGAAAAATAATGAGCTTGTCTCTCCCACCGAACTTCCCTTTCTCATTAAAAATCTCTGCTTCAAACATCACTTTTTGAGTTTCTTTTTGTTAAAAACACAAAAAACCCCTTCGGTGTTCGATAAAACGTGTGGAAATCGATAAAAAGTGATACGATTCGCACGGTTTGCGTCTCTTGTGATAGCTATTTTTTGGGATGAATAGAGAGATTCATTGTGTATGCATGTACAATTGTATATACGGTTTTGTGCCTCCATTCCCGTGTTCTGGAAGTTTTTTGCACGGGTTTTTTTGTCTAGACATTGGTATGGCTTTTTGGTATAAAGGTCAACTTAGAAGAGCCCCTTCAATATAAGAACCCTCAAAACGCTGCTTGTCACAATATAAGAGCATGCTCTTCTGATACAGTTTTCACAGAATGTAGGTATCTAGGTCATATCAACTATGCTTCTAGGTCATTCTTCTAGGTCATTTTTTCTTTCTTCACCTTCTATTTCCCATCTTTTTCCATCCTTTTGCCCAATTTTTTTCGCTCCTTTCTTGCTCTTTTTTGCTCCAATTTCCCTCCACAAAACCCATAAAAATAATGTATTCTTTCAGAAACCAAAACCCACAATCAACGCCATCACAATTAGTCGTCTTCAGCCACGCCCCCTTCTCCTCCACCCAGCTCAAAAATTATGCTCTCCTCCTCCACGACGACTTTATAACCTCGGCAGCAGCACCTTCAAAATGTTTCCCCCTCTCCTCCTCTTCGTTTTGTTCTGCTTGGCCACCGGACCGAAAGCGGTACTCACCGAGCCGTACAATTTGACTTCGGATTCTGCTTCTCCACCGGCAGATGACGTCACCACAGATTTGTTGCTTCTGGCGTCGGAGGAGACGCCGACAAGGGCGCCACGGCCTGTGACTAAGCAGGGAGCTAATGGAAAGAAGGTGATAAAGGTGGAGAAATCAGAGAAGACAACGGAAGCGCCGGTTGATGAAGATGATGAGGAAAGTGTGACGCCTTCTGAAGATCCATTATGGGTTACGGATTGTTCGGAGCCTTTGAATAAGGATATTTCATGTTCTGTGAATATTGGTGAGTTGAAAGATACTGTTTCGAATGATTCATAAAGAAAGGGCGAGAACTCGCAAATTTACTGATAGTGATAGCGCACGAATTTTTCAGTTAACTTTTGGTTTGAAAGATTCTGTAAATAATTTTCAGTATTGAATACAGTTTCAGGAAATCCACTAGAACTATCATGAGTAACTAAACCAATGAGTCGTCCTCAAGACTACGAAAAAATTTTCATTTCACAATCAGTGCCAAATTACGAGCATTGATTTAACGTAAACGGGTAGATATACAGTAGCGAGCATAAGTGAGGGTACCTTTGTGTTTCGATTAACAACTATACTCAAAGGCATCCGATTGACCCAAAAATTTTTTTGGGAACGCCTGAGGGACCTAGAAACACGGCCCATTTTTTTTTTCGGAAAAAAAATTTTCACAAAAATTTTTTGCCGTGACGAGTGCCAGAGGTTCAGGTGGCAATTTTGAAAACTTTTTTTGGGTCAACTGGAGATATTCTTTTTTCTGTTCTAAAATGTTGAATCATTTCCGGGAAAATTTGAATCATTTCCGATTGAATCATTTCAATTGAATCATTTCCGTGAAAATTTCGGGTATGCCGCCTCCGTCCGTGACCTTATTTCAGCCAACATTCGTACAGGGGCTTTTGAACAGGGCAGAATATCTCGGCTGAAAATGTTCCGAATGAGCTGAAAATTTGGGAATAGGTCACTTTTGAGTTCCTGAACAAAGTTCTATCGATAGATTTAGTTTTCGAAAAAATTAATTTTTTGACATTTCAGTTGATTTTCGAAATCATCCAAAATCAGTACAAAAGTCGGAAAATTAATTTTTTCGAAAACTAAATCTATCCATAGAACTTTGTTCAGGAACTCAAAACTGACCTTCCTTCAATTTTTCAGCTGACCTGGATCACTTTCAGCCGAGTTATTATGCTCCGTTCAAATGCGCTCATACAGGTGTTAGCTGAAATAAGGTCACGGACGAAGGCGGCATACCCGATATTTTCACGGAAATGATTCAATTGAACTTGGGGCAACATTTTAGAACAGAAAAAAGAATATCTCCAGTTGACCCAAAAAAAGTTTTCAAAATTGTCACCTGAACCTCCGGCACTCGTCACCGCAAAAAATTTTTGTGAAAAATTTTTTTCCGAAAAAAAAATTCGGGCCGTGTTCCTAGGTCCCTCAGGCGTTCCCAAAAAAATTTTTGGGTCAATCGGATGCCTTTGAGTATAGTTGTTAATCGAAACACAAAGGTACCCTCACTTATGCTCGCTACTGTAGCATACAAGAAACCGCTATAATTAGAAAAAAGTTTAATAAACACTGTTTCAAAAAGTCTAGAATACGCAGATCCAACAAGAGTTTTCACTGATTTCTCTTCAATAATGCACAGTTACCACTTTTATCAAGTTCTGGATATTCTGCAATAATATTCAGTGTGTAGCACCGTTTCAACTAGACCAGAATTTTAAGCAATACTTCCTCCTTCGATATACAGTGCGCACATTGAGGTCATATACAGATTTCAGTTTACAGATATATGAAGATCGATGTACTAGCTCCACAAACTTTTATAAAGATTTGTAGTTTTAACTAACTCGTAAATAAGAGCCAAAACACTAAAAATTCACTGAAGACCTTTCAGTAGCTTTCTGAATTTTCCAGTTAACTTTGGGTTCGAAAGATTCTCTAAATAATCTTTAGTAGGTTCACCGATTCGGGAGATCCATTAGAATGGATATGAGTAACTTCATCGATACCTCTTCTTCCGGTAGTTCTCATTTCACATTCGGTGTCAAATTTGCGAGCATTAATTTAGCGTGAGGCTATCAATATAGCCTACAATAAGCTGCTATAGATAGAAAAAAGTTTTATAAACACTGTTTCAGAAAGTCTAGAAATGCATTGAGCAAATTAAGTGCGCAATTCTCCTTGTTCACAGACTATAAAGACTAAGCTAGCGTTATCATTTTTTTGAAATATTTGTGGTGCTCTGACATCATTTTTAGTAAATAGTAACGTTTCAACTAGACCAGAGTTAAAAGCAACGTTTGCTCGAACGATCGGCAATAGGACTGGCCCCACCGAATTCTCGATAGAAGGCGCTTCGGAATTTTAGAAACCAAACATTGTCATCTCAATCCTCTTATTGTTTCCCAAACCAATAATTTTCCAGTCGGTTGCTCGGACAACGTCTTCAAGTACGTCGAGCCGGGCTCGGAGCCGCCACGAGCGCATGACGTCAGAATAGCGCCCATCACAAAAGTGATGGGTGCAAACCGAATTGACAAGAGGAAGCATCGCTTGCATGTCGACGTGTCATGGCAAATACCTCAATTGGATTCGTCAAGTAATTTGAAGGCATTCAAGTTGATTGTGAATGGACCCGAAGGGCGGAACACGTGTTTTGTGTTCAATGTTACACAGGGAACACACACCGATGAGGATAATGTTTCGGTGAGTTTAGAGAGAAGATGAGAGAAAAAGGGGTAATAATATTGAGAATTTTGGACAGTGAAAAAGATTCTGTGAAACATAAAAACTGTTTTTTGATTACTCTTTCAGAATCTCTGTGTATTCTATGTCTGAAAATTTGACTAATACTGCAATTGCTTCCCTTTTCAGCCTCGCTACCGTTTCTCTTCCAACACTCTCTTCGAGTTCGGTAACACCTACACCGTCACTATTGTCAGTCTTCCAATGTCTCGGAAACGTGCTCCAAAAGTGTCAGCCACGAGTCTGATGCCCGATGATCCGGATGAGGCACCCACGAAACTTGTGAAAACACACGAGGAGATTTGTGGGACTAAATGTAAGAGCAGAGATCAGATTCAGGATTAAAAATTATGCGATTTCTAGCCAATCCACAAGCGTCAAAATGGGCAGCCAGCTTCCGGAAGATATTCTTGTTCAGTGCTATTCGGATGATTCAGATCGAGTTTTTGGCCGCACCGCCACAATATTGTTTTGAGGAGTATGAGGTGAGGGATTTAGATGTCTGGAGACCTGACTGGGGAAAGAGTACCAGTAAACCTCTGATACACTGGCACCCCTAATAGAACGGCATTTTTATAAACTGACGTTCATCAGTTGAGAGTCATAGCTGTTTCGATTGCGGAAATCGCAACAAAATTATAAACACTTACAGTGGATTCAAACCATGGAAAACTGCTTTGGGTTGCATTTTCAAAAATAAATGTAGCAGTTTCTTTTGTTTTTCAAAAAATATTGGGTCTTGAGGCATCTGGTCCGTTTGAAAATTTGGAAAAAGTTCGGAAAAAGGCGGTAGCCTCTAATAGAAAAGACGGGTACTTAGAAAAATGAAAAATGAAGCGGCATGCCGCTGTAATAGAGTTTTTTTCTTTGTACATCGACATGCTTTCAGCTCACTTAACTATCTGTTCCAGATAGGTTTTAAAACCAGCTAAACATCTAGGTCCACTGATAATCTTTGGTCCATTCCCCTACTTTTTCAGATCCGTCTCCTCGACAGCTCCGGAATTGTTATGCTCCAATCTGCAGTGATCACCAAAGAAGACCTCAGAACAGAAACAATCAATGGACGAGCTGTCCAATTCGGAGAGTTCAACTTTACTGACATCGAACTTGATACATTCCTCATCCCATCGGTTATCCCCATAGAAACCGCCCATGATGGTCGCTGCTTGTGTGAGACTGAAAATGGATGC
This sequence comes from Caenorhabditis doughertyi, assembly GCA_963572265.1. NCBI lineage: Eukaryota > Metazoa > Nematoda > Chromadorea > Rhabditida > Rhabditidae > Caenorhabditis > Caenorhabditis doughertyi. The sequence goes on along the minus strand of OY751556.1, from coordinate 20,292,332 downwards.
AGCTGTTTGGCAGCTGATTGGAAACCGGTGAAATTGACAAGTGAGTCATAGAGAAAAGAGGGTGGCAGATAAAAAAAAGGGAGTTTCAGAAATTGAAAAGCCGCCGGCAGAGACGAATGATACAATTGCGAAGAATGAAAAGTTGGGAAAGGATAAGATGGCGGCAGTACCGGTAGTATGGTGAGTTATTAGTTTTATGTTTCTGAGTTAACATAAGTCAATTGAAAATCTAGGTCAATTCGGTAAAACCGGAGTAATTATTTCATAAATATGTTGAATGAACCTACTAGAATGATTAGATCAATCGAGTAGATTTTGCAAAATCAAACCCATCGACCTACATACCTAGCTTCGTGGCATCTAGATATCTCTATCATTTCTATCTTATAACCTCATTTCTCCAGGTACCTTGCCCCATTCCATCCAACTTCCTGGCACTCCTACGCTATCATCGGCGTCGTCATCCTTGCCCTTGGCTTCGGAATCACCATTTGCTGCTTCTTGAAGTGCTACAAACGATTCCAGAAGACCAAAAAGGCATCAAATGTCCATTTGCTCAATGAGAACCCAGCTTTCTCACACTCCGGGTCAATTCCATTGATTTTGAAGCGTAAGTTTCAAAAAAATGCGAATTTTCCCACACTAAAAAGTTTCAGAATCCATTTCGGTGTTGATCATCTATAGTCATGATTCTGCTCAACATGAGGCGGCGGTCTTGGCATTTGCAGAATTGTTGAGGGACGTGTTCCATTTGAATGTTCATGTAAGTTTTTACCTCTTATATAACGGCATTTTTTCTTCTCATTTCTGGAAAAAAAGTCAGTTTCATGCTTCCCATTATTTTCTGGATTTTTTCACAAACCAATTCTTCGCAGTATACATTGAAAGTTAAAAATTTTCAGCTTGACATCTGGGACGAAGAAGACATCGAAGCCAATCGTGCAGAATACATTAATTCTAGCATAGTCCGCGCTGATAAAGTGATTGTTATCAATTCAATTGGAGCCTACTATCGCACTTTATTCCGTTATAAACGAGAGCCAGCTTTGGAAAGAATTGTCAGAGGAAGAAATGATGGAATTTTCAATTTGCAATGCGAATTAGGACTACAACATCCAAGTGTCATCTCCTGTCATTTCAATTATACCAATCCAAAATATGTTCTTTTCCCTCTGGCACGTCTTTTGCAATATTCTATTCCGGACAATTTGATGACAATGACCACTTCTCTTACTGGTCAACCCGCCCGGCAAGAACAACTTGCCGGTTTTAATCAAGTCTTTGCCCGACTTCAAGCTGCTGTATCCCGAAAGGCGAATTATATTGAAAGTGATCCACAGTGGTTTGAGAACACACATCATCGTGTGGCAGAGACCCGTGTACCAGTTTTGCCTGATTTGGAAGAAATTCCATTGCCACCAAGCCTCCGAGTTGATGTTCGTGATGAATCCATAGAATTTGAAGACATGGAGACATTGCCAGTGGATGAAATTGAGAAGAAGATTCAAAAGGCTCCAGAAGCCAGGGTCTACGTGGAACCAGAAGAAGAAGCTCCAGAAGAGACTTCAGAAGTCCATGACAAGCTTCTACCAGAAGAAGTCAACTTCCAAAAGGCGGATTCAGAAGACGTGGAAGATGAAGATGATGTTGATTCCCTGGAGAATGCAAGTCCATCGGCTAGGATAGAAGAACTTCAACGATTGATAGTCAACAAGGATATAAATCATGATTCGGGCAACTTGGACTCGGCTTATGTCAGTGGATCTGACTTTTCCGCAGATATACATACAGATGTAAGTGGAACCATAAAAACGCTAATCTCGGAAGAATTAGAAAAAGAAAATAATATGTCATGTTATGATAATAATGAAACTGATATATTTGCAATTTCGTTGAAAATTTTTGGCATTATTATTAGTAGTTGTACGGAATTCCGGATTCCGGATTCCGAATTCCGCAATCGAAAAAGTCCATTCCTTACAACTCTCATATTTAGGTCAAGTAGGTATCTAGGTCATCTAAGTATTCAGGTCAACGGGAATCTTTTCATAAACTTTTTTCACATAAAATTCTTCCAGATTCTTGACAAACCGCGATTAAATTCCGAAGTGGATCGTCGGAAAGTTCCTGCAAACCGTGATGATTCTGCATTCCATGATGACGTCATCGGTGTACATTAACCCCCTTATTTCCCACTCCATTTTTAACCTCATTTTGGTATATTTTCTGATCTCTGTCTCATCCCTTTCCTCCCCTTCCAAATTTTCTCTTTCCCTCCGGGTTACCCCTGATTTTTTTTCTGAACATCCTGAAACCAAAAATTCATTTTTTTTTCCTGAAAGATTTTATTGTTTATTACGGGTTTTCTTGGATTCTGCGTTTCCTTTTCTTGGAGAGTATTTAGAACTTTTTTTTGGCCGCTTTGTCCCGGTGTAAAACGTTTTGTATTTTTTTGTGTAATTAAAAAAAAACATATTGATTGGTGTAACTTAATTTAATAATAAATACTTTATTTTTTCAAGGAGTAAGAAATGCAGTCGAAGAATCGAAACGTTCTGTTTCAAAGCTACCGTATGCCATTTTTGAAACGGAGCAGACTAATAGGACACGTCGAACTTTCAGAAGTGCTCTCTCGGTTAAAAAAAACAAAAAACTTTCGAACGGATCATTACCATGTTGCCAAGTCATTCGAAATATCGTTTATGTTCTTCATTTACACTGTGCAGCCCCGGAACATGGTCCAAAAGTTCATAAAATGATTTTGGAAAAAAAACTTTACTTTTTTTTGTGGCGATTTTGAAAATTGTAACGAAAAACGTGTTTTCTCTACCAAGAATTTAAAGAAAGTCTGTTCTGATAGAAATTTTTCTCAAAATTTTATTGTTTCAAGCTTGTTGTTTCTATGAAGAAATCAATGAAAAACGATTATTTCACCTTATCCAAATAGTTTTAAAATAGGTTTGAAACAGAAAAATTTTCCAGTCAGTACGAAAATTCCATGATTTTTTTGATAAACATTTGATGAAAAAATCCGCTAAACTTCTCTTTTTTTCTTATGATTTTGCTACCGATCTTGTCAAAACTACATCGAAGCACTGTTTATTCCATTTCAGGCACAATGAACTTAGCATTTACTAAAAATGTCAGTTTCATTCTGCTCATAAAGGCTATGTGAAACTGTGCAGTTCATTACATTGTTCAGAAGACGCCTTCACAATATAGAGATTTTTGATTGCACATTTCTCTGTTACACGTCTTTGTTATCTTTTTCTTCATCAATCAATAATATTCATCGCTTTTTTGATTACATGATGACTGAATAATTTGAACTAGTAACAAGTCCAGAGAGGGATTAACGGCAGAGTTCACAAAAACTTGAAAATTTACATGAATTGTGATGGAGTGTGTTCCTTCAAACTCAAAATGATGTCCAAAAAGATCATATCGTCAACACTTCGTGCTTTTTTTGAGCAGAACATTTTTTTTCGTATAACACACCGAAACCAATCTTGTCTAATGAACTTGAAAGAAGTTGAAAGCTACTTGAAACAGATTCGTTTCAAAAAACATCAACCGATGTTTTACATTTTCCAAGTGACCAAGATGGATGGAAACAAATAGAGATAATTGAAGAAAACGAAAATTATTAACGGTTTTTCAATAAAACTATGAACAGCCAATTTTCTCTCAAGAAGGTTAATCACGTTCCTTGGTCTTACACTTTTCCAAATTTATCCGATTATTAAAAAGGAAACATTATCTGGTAAATTGAAAATTTGAAATTTTGTTTCTGAAACACGTTTCAAATTTGAAAAAAAAACAAAATTATTTTTTTCTCAAACCCGTTTCAGTTTACATGTATATTCAAGCTTGCTGAAAATTTTTAATGTCACTCCAGATCATCCTTCGATATACAGCTGACGCGGGTCAAGATGGTCCAATGATTTGAAGACCGAAAATACAAACATCGAAATTAAAAATTACTTGTTTTATCATCACTATAAGTACCTGCTCATCACTCTCTAGCAGTATTGCAAAACTGTGAAGAATTTTTCAATGCATTATCCGAATATCTGATCATTAGTATAAATTTTAGGACAGACTGAATATAACTGCATGAAACTGTAACTTAATCTCCAGAAATTTATAATGAATTGAAGGAATTCTGAACAGTTTTGAGAGTTCGTGCTTGAATTTCCCCTAAAACCTACATCATTGCTACTTTTATCGTCAGATTTACCTGGATTTGATGATATGCAGTCCTGGTAAACGCAATAAAATCCTGCAACTCATAAAGTTAGGTAGTTACTATTCATTCACTACTTGTGTTTGTTCTGCATTTATGTAGTCTTTGCTAAAATGGTTTTGTTGAGTATAATTATGCTGAAACAGAAAGGGAGCATACCTTGATAGAGAAAAAATTCGGTTTCACTGACCCCATAAATGCAAAGCTGGAATGTAAAATTGATAAGATAAGAGGCAAAGCTTATTTTAGGACCACACCGCCATGTCGGAAGACCGAAATGGTCTCTTTATCTAATAAATTTAATTACCCAATAAAAACTCTTGTAATCATGGATACACAAACTTCAATGCTTTGAAAACTACATCAAAATCTCTGACTTGAATCGCAATCAATCGCAGTTTCGGCAATCTGCCAAAAAAAGTTTTTGAAACCAATATTCATTGATTCATCAAGGTGATGTTTTGTTCCAGTAAAAGTTTCCAATATCCGGGGAAACACAATTAATTTTTTTCATCTCTAATAAACATTAAGTCAATATCACAAACATAAATAAAATCGAAAAATCAGATAAAACTTCAAAAATAAGGTCATTCACAACAATTAAAACTGATTATAATTAAATCCATGGTTATCCAAATACCCTTGACCCCACTGATCCCCAACAACAATGGGTTCAGAAGGGGAATCAATTTGAGAAGACGTGGAATGATCAGATAACGTTCCAGGACTTTCTGGAGCAAATCGAGGAGCAAATGAGGAAAATGAGTTTGGAATATGAGAAGAAGAGGTCGTAGAGAGGGATGGGAAAAGTGAGGGAGGATTGATAAAGCTGCTTTGGAAATAAGAAAAGTTTTGATCTCCCGAGTTCTCTTCGAATGCTTTCTTGATTTTTTTTCAGAGGAATTGATGACGTTGAGACTTCTGGAGGACACCACGTCTGAGCTACAGTGACATCATCGGATGGATTAGCTTCTGAATTCACACGTTTTCGGAGCTGGGGCCAATCCAATGCACAAGGTTTAAAACGGTAGTCTGGGTACATCTGAAACAGAAACCTCTATTACAAGAGCATGCTAAGAGCAAACCTTCGCATGCTCTTCCTTGGCCTTTTCCGCTTTCTCATAATAAACTTCCTTTTCTTCCGAACTCATCTCTTTCCAGATTTTTCCAGCTTGACAAGAAACTTCTCGCATATATAGGTTTCCCTGGCTCTGGATTTCCGCGTGTTTTTCTTTGAAGAATATGATGTAGGCGTTCGGAGGACGTTTGATGTGCTCTTTTTCGTTTTTCTGAAAAATTCAACTTTTTATTTCTCAATAGAGCGCATTTGCATTTTTACCAAAGTCTCGGGTGAAATACATTCAGGGCTTCTTTGAGCTGCTTCTGATTCAGACGGACGTGAGCTGGAGCTTTGAGCTCCAGACAATGCTACAAATGTTTCTGGAGGAGCCCACTGCATATTGTAAAAGTCTTGGAGAGACTCTTTTGCCGCCTCAGTCATACCAGCAGCCCATGGAGCCACTTCAGAATTTGGAGCACACCACATAGGAGCTACAGTAACACCATCCAATGAATTCGCTTCTAAATTCAGAAATTTTTCGGACCATCTCGAATCAAATGCACGTTTCTTCGTTTTGTAACATCTAGATGGATAACGGTAGTCTGGGTACATCTGGAACAAACGCCCTCTATTATAAGAGCATCCTAGAACTATTCCACAAACCTTCTCATGATCTTCCTTAGCCTTTTGCGCTTTTCCATAATAAACTTCCTTTTCTTCCGAACTCATCTCTTTCCAGATTTTTCCAGCTTGACAAGAAACTTCTCGCATATATAGGTTTCCCTGGCTCTGGATTTCCGCGTGTTTTTCTTTGAAGAATATGATGTAGGCGTTCGGAAGACGTTTGATGTGCTCTTTTTCGTTTTTCTGAAATATTCAACTTTTTATTTCTCAATAGAGCGCATTTGCATTTTTACCAAAGTCTCGGGTGAAATACATTCAATAGATCTTCTTTGAGCTGTTTCTGATTCAGACGAGGTCATCAGACATAGGTCGGAGTCTTGAGCTTCAGAAGATTCTCCAATTGTTTCTGGAGGAGCCACCGGAGTGTTGAAGACGTCTAAGGCGGGCAATGAAGCCATTTCAAGATTTGGAAATCTCCACGGAAGTAGATTAGAACTCGTCGTAACTCTATTTGGTGCTCCATTCACTTCTGGATTGGTCCACGGCATATTGTAGAAGTTTGAGACAACATTTTGGTCCTTAAAAGTAGGAAAATATCAGTTTAGATTTTTCAAAAGCGGACAAATTACCGTATCAATATTCTTCTTTTTAATCTTTGCCACGGGTCCAGCTTCATCAGGTTTGTTTGTCCATTGATATTCTTCTGGTGGATTCAAAAGATTTGAAGACGACATCTTCCGGGGAAAGGAAAAAGGGAGGCGAATGAGTAAGAATTTTCAAAAAGTCGATATAAAAGAAAAAATAATAGATCAAGGCGGGATTCATATTTTTGTATGGAGAAGGTTATTTAAAGTAGATCAAAAATTTGAGAAGTAGGTCTAAAGCCATTTATTCGTTTTTTGCGTGAGGAAGGAGAGCTTCGTGTACGGAGGTAAGAAGAAACATTTCAGGAAGAATTACCGCGATTTTATCATGTACATGAAACTGAAATATTCAACCCATCACAAGAAACATATTCAAGTTTTGTTCAACTTTTCAATAAAATTAAACCGATAACATCGTTTTTTGGGACAATCGGTCTAAAAAAATTTGCTTTAAAATTTCGGTTTCATGAAGCTTGTTCAAAATTTTGATCCAATCCAATTTTCAGCTTTTAGACGATCTTTTGTTCGAAATTCTGAAAGGTGTAGAGGTTAGGTGTAGAGGTTGTAGATTGTTGTAAGAAATGGACAAAAAAAGGGTACGATTTCAAAAAAATAAAAAATAGTTTTTCTGAGTATGGAAGTTTTAAAATTTGAAATTCGTAATGTTTTCGTGACGAGAAAAAACGTTTAATAAAAATCAAACTCTTTGAAATATAACTTTTTTCGAACTTGGTTTCAAAGAACAACAAACAATTTTTGAAAAAAGGGAAACGCGGTCAAAAATCATTTTTAAAATCCATTGCAATATATTTGGTTTCATTGAAACATGCAAGGTTTATGGTATCAGCTAAAAATATCTGTTTCAACATGTTGCTATTCAGAAACATCGATCATCTAGTTTATTCACTTCACACTGCTTTAATCATTGGAATTGACGAAATGCCACTTTTTTCCGCAGATTTTCAGCAACAACAGGTCCCAAAAAGATTTGCTTCAAAGTTTTAGTTTTATGAAGCTCGTATGAGTAGGCAAACTTTTGATCATGGATATGCGTTGATATAATTCCGTTCCAATTTTCAATATTTTGGTGATCTTTTTCTTTGTAATTCTGAAAAAAGATAATGATAAAAGAAAGATTATTGTAAGGAAACGGTGAATAAAGGGTGCGGATTCAAAAACAAAAACAGTTTTTCAGAGTTTGGAAATTTTTCTATTTGAAGTTCATAATACTTATTCGACAATGACTAAGTTCTAGATAAAAATCAAGTTTTTCGGATTTCAACTATTCGCTTGCCTCGTAGCTGAAAACAATATTTTTTAATGAAGGAGTTGATCCAATCTTTTTGAAAATACATCGCAGTTGATGTGGTATCATTGAAACGCAATATATCCATGGAATCAACAAAAGTTCTGTTTCATTATGTCTCATTCTCCTTTGAGAAACATTGATAATCCGATTCATACAATTGATACAATTTTATCACCGGAATTGATAAAATGCCACTATTTTTCCGCAGATTTTCCATGTGCCTAATTTTTTTGCATTATCAAAAAAACTTTATAAACTTATACTCGATTCATTTCAACAAGAATTCACAACGAGTTTGATTAGATTTCACCAATCGACTACAATTCCTAATTGTCGCCGGTCCATTCCAATATCCTTTAATTAATCCATTCCAATATAATGTAGGCATCAGGTATCTTTTCAGCAAATAAGCCCATCTAGATGGCTTTTTCTGATTGAACGGAGTGGTTTCCAAGGGACCGTTCGGGTTGAATTCCGCCAATATTGTACGGTTTCGACTGACTACCAAAGGACAAGATGCGTAGCCATCGTACTGGAATCGACATTCGTAAGTTATGTACACTACGCAGATTAGAAAATTTTGGTCATAACGCAGAATTTTTTTTGGAAAAGGACCTTCAAATGAAAAAAGGAACATACCTTCATATAAGGCTTTTTGCCTTGCATAACCATCGATAGATTTCTGTCAAGAGTCTTCAAATGTGAGGATACAGAAGCAGCTGTTTTGGCATTTGGAGTGTTCATGCAATCGCCCACTCCGAAGACATTTGGGAAGCGTTTGGACTGAAATTAATAAATTATCAGCCTAATCAATCGTCAATAAACTATTTTTTTTTGTATTTAACAGAGTTCGGAAACCGCAAAATCTTTAATTTCAAAATTGAGAAAATACTGTTGCAAAAACTACAAAATTGGTTTAATTTTTGAAGTTTATACTGTTTAGTCAACTAACTTCCGTGTCAGACTGACCTGCAAAGTTTCCCCATCCACATCCATGAATCCGGTTTTATCTGCGAAGGGAGATGAACGGAGTGCTTTTGGAGCAGAGCATGGTGGGCCAATGTGAAGAAGGGAGTACTGAAAAAAATTAATGTTTCCGAAAATCGGTAAGTTTTTATGGAATGGAATGATTTCATTACTCTAGCTACCTCTATTTCTTTCAGAAAATGGTATAACACATTAACTCAGAATTGACGGGATGAACATGTTGGAGTTGCAAAACAGTATTGATTTGGATGCGAACAGTTCTCGAGGACTACCAATGTGTCTCGGCTGTTAAAGAAGGACTGGACTCGGGTTTTTTCTTTTTAAATTCTGGTGCAGTTTTTTATTCTGATCATTTTCTTTCACTACGACTACACTCAAAAATCACTCTAAACGGGTGAAAAAGGCGTTTGAAAGAAGCACGCAATACAGATTGATGGCCTAGAATCCGACAAGTGTGCGCCTTAAGCGCGCTCTCTTTTCAAGTTACTAGACCATCAATCTGTACGCGGCCATGCCTTCAAACACCTTTTTCTACCGTTCAGAGCAATTTTTGGAAGAAAAACATCCGAATAAAAAAATACGCCAGAATTAAAAATGAAAAAAAAAAACCAATGAAAAAAAATACTGCACTGTTTTTTGGATTACTGTAGACCGATTATAAAACTCAAAATTCGCTGAGGATAGAAAAAAAACTATGTTTCAGGTAGATAATTTTGATACTATCGTTATACTTTTTTGACAATCCGGTTACAAATGACTACTCGAAACAACAAAAACCGCTCTCGAATCATTTTCAGGAAAGTGCAAGTGATCAAACTGGCTATTTGAAACAGAAAAAACAACTCAAACTTCTTCTTGTTTTCCCTATTTATCAAAAACGAAGGATCATTGTTGCAGTATCTAACAAAATTTTCAAATCAACACTACGAAACTGTAAATCTTATTTTCAAACCCACCGCAATGTTCTCGGTCTCTCCATTTGGCACTCCATCCACATCCAGAACTTCAAAAACCGCCGTTTTGCTATATGGTTCCACTTCAATCAAATTTCTTCGAGTCCTCACGTCAATCCCCTTTTCCTGAGCTACTTTTTCCAAGGGTTTCACATAACTTTCGACTCCGAAAATCTGAAAATAGTAGGGGTTTCTGTTTTGGAGAGGGGTAAAGGTTCAGTAGGGACTAGAAAGTTGTTGGATCAATGACCCATGTAAACATAATCTTAAAAATGTTAACGTTAATTGTGTAAATATTAAAAATCGTTCTCTAGAAATCTACAGAAAAGGGGTTCTGGAATCAGGGGAGATATGGCTGATGATGGAGTTTTTAGCTGATCCCAAGGTGGTCAAATATTTGATTTATATTGATTTTGGTTTCAAAATAATCTCCATGTATGTATTCCAAGTTAATTAATATTACCCACTGAGTAGTTTAAAAAATGGAGCGTGTGAAACAGTTTTTCTTCAGTTTAAAGTATATAAAGTGAAATCAGGTCAAATATTAAGCGCTGATCCCACTGTCTAGTTCAAGTATGTATAATCAGTGCTATGCTCTCAAAAATAAAAAACTTTGAAATGATATAACCCCGGGTGAATCTACCACAATGCTCGATTTTATATGGATGGAAACTTGTGGAAGCAGTGAAGCATAACATTTTATGAGATTTTCAAATTTAAGAATTGGTTTTCTTTACTAGAAGGACTTCATGGATTACTAGAAGCAAAAAATTAATTCCCAAATTACTATACTATGTTTATGAAACATGATTGTTTTTTCCAGTTTATCCCTTTTTTTCCAGAACTCACTCTCTGCAAAGCAGTCGCATAAATCATGTGGGCCTTATCCCTCATTCCTCGTTTCCGGAGGATTGCATCAGTGATATAACACGCTTTTTGCGGGGCTCCAGGGCATTTAATAGGAGCATTCGGGAAGGTGTAGATTGCATTTCCACCCTGAAAAGAAACTCTTGGAGTGGTGCAGGAGCCTTTCTGATAGGGAATTCGCTTCGGTGGAAGAATCAGGTTTGATGTTCGAACGTAGAACCCAAGAGCGATTAGAAATACTAGAATTATCAAAATCTGATATGGAGATTCTGAATCAGAATTTGGTTGAACTAAGAATGTATCTTCAATTTCAAAATAAAGATTAGGGCCAAGTCAGACTAGTAAATTGTAGTGATAAGCTTGATACAATAATATTGAAGCATAAAACTGATTTACCTTAAAATTCAGAACCTCTTGAAAATGCTTCTCCACGTGAAATGGTGAGTAATTTGAGCACACTCCAGGTGTTTCCAATGCTTCCAGAGCTCCTTTTATCTGTAATCAGCTGCCGGTTTTTAGAAAGTTTTTTACCTTTTCAAAAGCAAGTTATGGTTCAGGACTTTCCAAACCAATAATTGATTTTAGATATTCCAAAAAAACTAACCTTTTCAAATCTCAAATGAGCTCCCATTGCAACCACCATATAATCATAGGTCACGTCTTCTCCTCCCTTTAATGTAAGGGCATTCTGAGTCGGCGTGAAGAGTTGAACCTCATTTTTTATCCAAGTGGCACCACTTGGAATCAGGTCCTTTTCCTGACGTTTGTTGGATTCTAGACTCATTAGACCGCCACCTACTAGAGTGAAACCGGGTTGATAATAGTGATCTTCATGGGGTTCTACTATGGCCACAGAGCCACGTGGCAACTTTTTGACGAATTTGCTCGCTGCTCCAAGGCCACCAGCTCCACCGCCAATGACAAGAAGCTTGAAGTGTTTGGCTGAAAACGTAACTCGTGAAAGAATGGAAAAAACCAGAAAATATCTCAAATTTTTTGGAAATATGATAATTTTGAAACAGGACAAAAGTCTGCTTCAGAATTTTCACAAGTCGTGAGAATAGTTTTCGGATTGGTAACAAGGTAAAATGACTTACCACAAGAAACACAGCTCGTTCTCATTATAGTCTTTCCAAATTTTTTCAAAATCCAAACTTTTGAAAGTCACGAATCTCTATAGAAAAATCGTAGAAAAATGGGAAAACCCAAAACAAAAGTGAACACACCAGAACCTTTAAAAGTTAGTGTTGTCAACAAAAACATGGACTGTGGTCAGTGAGAAAAAGAACAAATAAACAGTGTCTTTTTTGCAGAGAGACATAGAGAAATAGGTCTTCACAAATTACGTAAACATGATGCTATCCTTCTTTACTCCCCTTTGCAGAATTTGAATGTTCCAGACTGAAAATCAAAAATCTTGGTAGTTTTGATAAAGGGAGAAATCACTTCGTAATAAACGAGGCACTTTTTAAAGTTGTTATAGAGAAATTGAAAACGTATTTTTGAAGGAAGTCTTTGGTATGGTTTGAAGTGAAATTCGAAAATTAATGTTTCTGTTACAATTTGGTGGGAAAACTGTTGAATTTTTGACAAACATCAGTTGTACAACTACTGAATTTAAAAGATGTATGAGTCTAGAAAAAAGGAGAAAGCAACAATTATCGAATTGCACTGAACTTATACACAGATTATCAGTCTCTTGGAGCAGTAACAAAAATTGTATGTTTTTTTTTACAATTTTTCAGCTTGTTCGGTATTAAAATTTCCTAATAAACATTAGCGACAACAGCAGTAACATCAACAGATTGGATAGTTTTACCGTTGTCCTTGAAACTGAAAATATTGAATCACATTTAGACCCTAACATGGATAAAATATTAGAAACGATTGAAACAACAATTGATTGTTATAACGGACCTTCCAAAATGAACGAAAAATTTTCCAGAACTATAAGAATCAAGAGAGTCTATGTAAGGGAATTGTAACCAGCTTTTTTTCCAAATCTCTACAGTAAACTCGGAGATTTCATGTTAGAAAAGTTTTGAACTAGTGATATTACCGAAACAGTTCAGAAATAAAAATTGAAAAGTTGAAAAAGTTTGCGGAAAACAACATTTAAGAAACAAGCTGACCTGAATTTATACACAACATAACAGTATTCTGAAACAGTACGAAGCAAGGCTGTCAAAATCAACGGCCAGCCGTGGCCGGCCGGCCGCGGCCGGCCGTGAAAAAGCCGCGGCTTTTCTACGGCTTTTTCACGGCTTTTTGAAAAGCCGCGGCCGGCAAAATTGAAAAAAAGCCGTGAAAATGTACTGAAAAATGATAAATTTGACGGCCGGCTTTTTCACGGCCGGCTTTTCATTTTTAAATTCTTTCAAAAAGCCGGCCGGCCGGCCGCCACGTTTCACGGCCAGCCGCGGCCGGCCACGGCCGGCCGTATGACAGCCTTGGTACGAAGCATGATTTTTTTTCTTAAATTTTAAAAAGAGTAAAAATTTCGGACCTATTTATTCATGAAGAACCACTTGTTTTACTTCTTCTAGATCTTTTTGATTGACACAAAAGAAAAGGCGAAACACTGGCTGAATCACATTTAGACCCAACTTGTTTTTTTTCAATGCCCTGTATAATTAAATCACTAATGACTAGAACCTCACATCAATTTGAAAATAGAATTTCCAAATCGGAATTAAATTCAACAACTTTGGAAATTTTGTAATTTTGATGGTTATGACATCTGGAGTGACATATGCGATTTTTTCGAGTCTAAATGAGTAGTTTGAAACAAATTTTTTCAGGAAAATTAATGATGGAAGAAGCCTGTTTGAATTACAGAAAGATGTGTTACTCTTTTTTCATTACTGTCGATCGTCCGTTCAAAAAAACAAAGTTATCTAGAGAAGCCATTGAAACAGTAAACTAACTTTCAGTTTCATAAAATCTGGAAAATCATTCGCCATTTTTTTTAGATTTGTTGAAAATGGGTAATTTTCAATTTTATTCTGAACTTTTCACTGCGATTCGAAAGTACATTCCCCTTGTGGAAGAGTTGGAACCAGACATGAGCGGAATTCCGTCTTCCGTCTTCCGCGTTTTTTTCTCTTCCGTCTTCCGTCTTCCGACTTCCGGATTTTTTTAAAATTGTTCCGTCTTCCGGCTTCCGTCTTCCGTGTTTCCGAACGTTTCGGAGCCTTGAGAAAACGGGAATTCGGGGGAGATTTTTCAAAATTTTCAACAGTTCAAATCAATTTTAGCGCTTTTCAAAACACTTGGTTGATCGTCAAATTACGATTTTGTTTAAAAATTTCGACTTCATGCCACAAAACCAAGTTTTTCTCTTAGCTGGAGCAGTTTAGGGCAAGTTATGTTCCTTCCGTCTTCGGGGATTTCGAAATTTCTTCCGCCTTCCGAGTTTTTGAAAACTGTTCCGACTTCCGCCTTCCGTCTTCCGGATTCAGAATTTTCATTTCAGAATGGCAGTGTAAATTTCGGTTTTTCATTATCGATTCTGAATTACTATCACTGTGTTCACAATATCTTTCAAAAACATCCATGATAAAACAGCAAAAATTTATTCATCAAATTCAAAAAATCACAAACTATTCACATAAAAAACCCTATTTAGACTTGATCAATCGACTACAATTCCTAATTGTCGCTGGTCCATTCCAATATCCTTTGATCAATCCATTCCAATATAATGCTGGCATAAAGTATCTTTTCATCAAATAAGCCCAATAAGATGGTTTTGATTGATCGAACGGAGTGGTTTCCATGGCTCCTTTTGAATTGAATTCCGCCAGAATTGCTCGATTTGTACTGACAACAAGAGGACAAGACGCGTAGCCATCGTACTGAAAATTGGAGAAAAATAGGTTTGATATTTGGGAAAAAAGGGATACTTACCTCCATACAAGGTGTTTTTCCTTGCATAACTTGTGTGAGATTGCGTTCAATTGTCTTCAAATGTGATGATACGGCTGCAGCTGTTTTGGCGTTTGGAGTATTCATACAGTCACCAACTCCAAAGACATTCGGAAAGTTTTTGGCCTGGAAACATGAGATTAAAAAAAAACAGAATATCAAAACTCTTCTACTTTGTATGAGAATTCTAAATCAGTGATTATTTCAAAAAAGAAAATCGAAAAAAAATTATGTTTCACAACTTCCATATTTTGACCAAATTTCATCCATGGTTGATGGGATGAAAACCCAGTCACTAAATATCGACTAACCTGTAACGAAGCCACATCAACATCCATAAATCCATTTTTATCGGCAAACTGAGATGTTCGGAGAGCTTCTGGAGTGGAGCAAGGTGGACCAATGTGAAGAAGAGAGTACTGGAAAAAAATGGATTTGGTTTGTGTTTCACTACCTTTTTATATTTTGGCTTTATTTTCTATCTGTAGTGTTTTGCGTATAATCATTGACTTTTTGCTAATTGGAATAAGAAGTTCCTGAAACATTAGAAAATCTATGTTTCCAAAAAGTTATATAGTTTTTGAAAAGTACAAAACATGCTTAAAAGCATATTCAGTTCATTGAGAAAACGTTCTAGCTGTGATTACTGTATAATCTGAGATTACTGTAGAACCCCCGAATTCAAGTAAGAAACGAAACGGGAAACGAAATTTGCAATGAGCATTAAAAAAACAAAGAAGAAAACTCTATGTTTCATTAAGGAAATATAATTGAGGACACGCTCCGAACTCAATTCCATTACCGTGCTTGAGAATTACGAGAGATTTACAGCAGCTATTTCTGACAATTCCTTCGATTGGAAACATATTTAAGAAGGTGTGAAAATGAAACGGAACAAATTGGCGTCGAGAAACATCCTATCATCATACTTCTACGAATGTCTAACAAAATAGAGATTCCAAAACAGTAAAATGTACTTGAATAGGTGGTGTAGGTTTGAAAAGTAATGTTTCAGAAACACCATATACTCTAGTTCCGCTGCTAATCAGAACTTATTCAGATCCGACTTGTCACGGGCCGAGCCGGACCGCTGGTGAAATTTCTACCGTCTCGGCTGTTCAGGCAAAACATTTTTTAACGTATTTTTTTTCGCGGTTTTTCATTTTCATCTACTTTTTCATCTACTAATTTGGCCTATGTTTTCCAGAAGGAAATTTTGAACGATTTCAAAGTAGAAAGGCATCGGAAACGTTCCGAAACTAGGTTGAAAATCGGGAAAAACTTGTTGAAAGAAGAAGCAAAAATTTTAAAACCCTGTCCGACACCTTCGACTACCGGCCCGGCCCGACCTGCATTTTTCCTGGTTCGAACTCTTGCGAAATTAAGGCATTTTTGAATTAAAAAAGTATGTTTCAATGATGTGTCATATTTCTCGAACTAAGTTACTTTTCAATATTCCGAAAATTGCATAAAGCTCACCTCAATCTTTTCAATTCCTCCAGTCGGTTTCGCATCCTCATCCAACAACTCAAAAGTGGCAATTTTGTTATCGGAATCCACTTCAATCAAATTGTGTCGGGTCCTCACATCAATATCCTTATCCCGTGCCACTTTTTCCAACGATCTCAGATAACTTTCGATTCCGAAGAGCTGTAAAATAAATTTTCATGTTCTTTTTCTCCAAATTACGTGTTTAGAATGTTCTTGAGAATATGGAGTAGATGAAACATAAAATTTCCGTTGATTTTCATCACTTACTCTCTTCAAACTAGTCGCATAAATCATGTGTGCCTTGTCTCTTACTCCTCGTTTCCTGAGGATTGAATCAGTGATATAACACGCTTTTTGAGGTGCTCCGGCACATTTGATAGGGGTATTTGGGAAGGTATACACTGCATTTCCACCCTGAAAACGTCTTAGGTGCTCTTCTATTAGAGTTAAAAACAAGGTTACCTTAAAATTCATAGCTTCCTGATAGTGTTTCTCGACGTAGAATGGTGAGTAATTGGAGCACACTCCAGGGGTCTTCAAGGCTTCTTTTGCTCCTTTTATCATATCATATCTCAATTTAACACCCATTGCAATCACCATATAATCATAAGTGACCTCTTCTCCACTTCTCAATTTCACCGAATTTTGTCCGGGTTCAAATGAATCCACTTTATCTTGAATCCATGTCGCATTTTTTGGAATCAGATCCTTTTGATATCGTCTGTTGGCTTCTAGAGTCATTAGACCGCCACCGACTAAAGTGAAACCGGGTTGATAGTAGTGATCGGCACGGGGCTCTACAATGGCAACGGATCCACGTGGCAACTTTCTGGCGAACTTGCTCGCGGCTCCAAGCCCACCGGCTCCGCCACCGACGACGAGCAGTTTGAAGTGTTTGGCTGAAAAATAGTTTATTTCGGAAGGATTTCATATTTTTGAAGTTTTTAATGTTATCTATTAGGACGTCTCCTGTAGGATCAATCAAATTCAATCAGTTTTCTGAATCAATGGATTCTGTGCTGAGAGGGGTATTTTTGAAGTAAAGTAAGCAGTTTCTAAATAATTAAATTTAGTTTCAGTTTCTAGTTACTGACATCAGCATATTATACGAATCCAGGTGATCTTCCTGATGATTCACTTTTTCAGTAAGCCTAGAAGTTTCTCCGAGGTTTTCATTCTACTATTCTGTTGATCAAAAACATAACATTATACTGCGTTCTTGGAAGTTGAGAAGAAATATATTGAAAAGTGATTTTTTCTCAAGTTCGGCAGTTAGTATCGAATTTAGTAAAAAAAATTTCTACATTTTAATATCCCGGTAATATTGCAGAGCGAAAGTAACTTTACTTATGAACCTTCTGAAAATGCGAAAAAATAATATTTTATCCGAAATTCATTCCCGTTTTAAAAACTCTCATTATACACTCTTGGTTTTTTGTCCTAGTTTTTTCACGGCAAATTTTTATCGAAGTTCCTATACACAACGACCCTTCCAAGGAGCGGAAATACTGAAATTCACTTCCGAAAAGTAAAAACTTCACGCTGGAAGAGCTTAAAAAACTTTGAGAAACACTGAAATGTTATATTCTGAACTCGCTATTCATTAAAAAAAATCTAAGTTTCAACTGGTAAACATACTTTGATGAAAAAACCAAACTTCATTGGGATAAAGACTACTTCTTCGAAATATTTTGACTCGCGTTTTTCAAAAATGGGCTGTATTATCAGATGAAAGAAAAAAGTTTGAGGTAATATTTGTGGGAAGCTCTTCGAAGCCTCGTCATTTTATTGAAGAATCGAAAAATTTTTTTTCAAAAAAATCAGACAAAAAACGATTCTTCACCTAGTACTGTTGAAAAAATAAAGTGTGGGCAAGGAATTGAAATTTTTATTCTCGTCTGCAAGCTAAATTTGAATTTCTACAGTTTCCAGTTGAAGTGGGCGGACCGCCCGCAAAAATTAAAATTTGAATTCCTTGGCCAAACTTTATTTTGACAGTTGAAGCGGAGCATCAATATTTGAATGACTTCAAAATTTAGATATGCTGTTATTGAAACACAACGTAAATTTTTCAAAAACACAATTTATTTCTGACAAATTCATTTATTTTTTCAGACATTGCAAGTTATTTGCTTAGAGTTTGAAAAGAAATATGAAAAAAAAACAAAATCATGAAAAGCCTATGGCACTTAATTTTTCTCAGCAATCTGTGCAAATAAACGAAATTACATAATTAGACCCGAAAATTTCAAATCTTACTGTAACCGAAATAATTTTCCCCCAGACTCACCATATATCACAGAGCTCCTTCGCATGGTTTTTTGATAAATAATAAAAGTACCAGTAGAAAAAAGAGGTAAAAGGACAAACAGTCACCGGGAAGGGTAATGTGGAAAACAACACCCCGAAACTCGTTTTTTGTTTCTTTACGTGAAAGAGAGATAACGAGACGCAGGGAGATAAGGGAAAAACGATTGTATTTATATACACAAAGAGAGATAGAGAAGAGGAGATAGGCGGGTAAAGTCACGTAGACTCATGAGAAAATAGGTAGAAAAAAGAAAAGAGGAAAAGATCAAAAAGTGTTCAATGGACTGGATGGTTTAATGGTCGTGCTCTGGATAGTTTACGTGAGTTTAGGGAACAAAGATACGGTTTTTTGATGGGGATTTTTATTATTTTCGTGTGAAAATGAATAAAATTCGACATTATTGTTTTTCAAAAATGTCGTGATCAGTTCGGAAAAGTTGTTTTCCTCAGAAAAGTAATAGAATGGGAACTATTATCGGGCCACTAGCGGGCCAGGGGGCCAATATCGGGCCAGTCGCAGGTTTGTCCACCTCTCGATTTTTTATTTGACTACTGGTATTTTATTCTTTACTAAGAAACCATGCAAAGGAGCTCTGTCTCTTATGGTGAGTTTGGGGAAATTGTTTCGTTTACAGTAAGATTTGAAATTTTCGGGTTTAATTATGGAATTTAGTGCGTTCGAGATATTCTAACAGCATCTTATTTTAATCACAAATGAATTACTGTATCTGTGGCATCATTACAGGAACATCAGTTTCCCATGTGAGTACATTCTTCGTCGCTTTGCTTTACTTTCAAATATAATGTCGTGTCTTGTTCATCTACTACGCATGGACTTATCAACTGTAACAAGCTACTGTGAAGAATATACCCTGAACTTGAAACTGCTATTTTCCAAAATTCCTTGATTTTCTCTCCAAATGTAGATTACTGTGACATGAGTGTGATAATAAAAAGCTTCGAAATACTACTTCGGTTTATCTCGTTTAAAATCAAATCAAAAACAGTGAAAGAGAAACTCTGTTTCTGACAAGCTTGAAGAAATTGAGAACCGAGCCCAAACGTAGCGACTTCAAATAAAGAAATGATGATTATTTTGATATCGAAACAGAAAACTTTCTCAGCCAGCTGCGACTTGTTTCTTGATAAAATTTTAGATGATTAGTCTGAAAAAAACTGTGATGCTTGTGGTTTTAACTGGGATCTCTGTGAACTTGAGAAATCATCGAATTGAGATTGAATTGGATTACCCAATGTAAATTTGTACAAGCTGTTAACTCCAATCGAAGATATACTGATGTGTTTTGTTCCTCACTTTGGCATTGACGTATCAGCTTTTGAATGAAAAATGTCTTGAATTTGAAACAGCTTTCAAACTTCCCTTGTTTTTTTGTATGAAAATGGGTAACTGTAACAAAAATATCACGAGATAAAGCTCGCCTGTGAAAAACAGTCTGTATGGATCAGTAGAGTTTCCATTTCGGCCGGGCAAAAACGGGCGTCCTTCGCCCGCCCGTGCCCGTGACCGCCCTCGCCCGCCCGGTTCGCTTGACTTCACGTCACCCCTAAAATTTAACAAATTTTTGAATCAAATTTTCTGAAAATGAAAAAATTTCACGGGCGAAAACGGGCGGGGGCGGGCGGGCGAAAATCGCCCGAAATGGAAATCCTATGGATCAGAAAAGGTAACAAGAAAATATAATTTCTGTGAGTTTCTGACATTCGTAAGCTTGAAGAAACAAGAGACCAGAACAGAATGAAACGAGTTCAAACGGAAAAATGAGAATTATCTTGGAATTGAATATGCAAGTTTTTACAACTGACAGCGTTTATTACTGTTTCATTGTGGTAATTTATGTGGTACAGGAAAAAATTATATCGCTTGTTGTCTTTTTCTGGAACAATCTTCACTCTCCTCGAATCAGCGATGAGCTGGGAAAAATGAAAAAAAAAATTATTTTGTTTTGTTTCACGGTGTGCATCTAACCTTTCAATTATTATTGAAGATCCGAAATCATATCCAACTAATAACACTAATGACCCAACGAAGTAATTGGTTTTTCATCAAAACTGAATTTCTGTAGGTAGGATACCATCCCAGGAACTTTAAAAAAAGATTCAACTAGGGGAGGTGGTATACTTATTGAGACACGAAAATATTGAGACACGAAAAGAACATCATACTAACTATTTAAAACTGAACTTATTTGATTACAGAAACAGCGTTTTTTTCATAACAGCCGTTTTCAGCTCCAGGACTGGATTGCTGTAACAAAACACTTAGAGTAACAGCTCGGATTAGGTCAAGAGTGGAGCAAAAAATCTGAATGAAATGGAGCTTTTTTACCCAACTGTAGCGCAAGGACAAAACGATTAGCACATGTTCTACAAAAAAATTTGTTCTCGAAAAATCTGTTTCAAATAACTGTAATAATTTGTTAAGGAATAATTGTGATGCTCGCTGTACTGATTTTTCTGCCAACTACAAACTTCACTCCTCTATAATCATATCATTCATCACATTAAAAACGATTTTTCACATCGTCACCAATCACTTTTTTATCATTAACCTTTATCAATTCTCTTCTCTTTTCGTCGCCACTTCTTTTTTCGTGTTCTTATCATTTGGTTACTTGATAAGATTGTCCCCCCAAAATGCATCATTTCATTCTTTGTGTCTATAACTATGAGGTTACTTTTATTTCTAACTTTTATTGGTTTAATTAATTCTTATAAAATATTAGTATTTTCTCCGGCGACTAGTAAATCCCACTTGATTTCAAATGGAAGATTGGCTGATGAATTGGCAAGAGCTGGACATGATGTGGTGAGTTTTTTTTTTAATATTTTGAAAAAAGTGCGGTAGAGCGAATTTGACAAAAATTTGGCTCACCGGAGTTATTTTATGCTAGAAGCGCAACTTTTGATGCGAAAAAAAATTCAAAAATATCTCCCTAGGACCAATTCGAACCATCGAATACAAAAAAAATCTGTTCAATTTACGTCCTTTGCGAAACACAAATTCTTTGTGCCACACTTTGATTCAGAAAAGTTCAATAGAGCACATTTTCCCACTTTTTCAGACCGTCTTAGAACTCGATTTCCTTGGAATCTCCCGCACCACACATAGTGTCAAAGTTGCCAAAAAACGAACCATCGATGGATTCAGAGAAGCTTCCAATTTCAAAGAAGTCCTTCTTGGCTTCTCGGAAACTGTCATGGAAGAGCCAAGTTTCACTGATGAAATCAAAGGATGGTGGGCTTATCAGAACGTTTATAACGACCTTTGCGCCGAATTTTTGGAGCGCGACGAGCTATTTTTGGAATTGAAAGCGGAAAAATTTGATGGGTTTTTTGCTGAGCAAATTAATTTATGTGGCTTTGGTTATGCACAAGCTCTCGGGATCCCAAGAAGATTTTTGATTTCAAGTTGTCCATTTGCGGCTCCAGTTTATGATTTTACTGGACTCCCGATGCCAACTTCTACAGTACCATTTGCCGCTGATATGAGCATTGAGCCAACTTATTTGGAAAGAGCCCATAATTTAATTGTGGCTCTGGTGACAAAAATGGAATTTGTGATTTTGAATAGCAGACTTCATGCTCATTTTCAACAAAAGTTTGGGTAAGATTTTGATGCAGTTCTATTAGAGGTTTCATAAATTTTCCAGACAAAACTTCCCAAATCCGTCTCAAATTGTGTCCAATGTTGACGTCATCTTTATTGCTACTGATGAAGTTATCGATATTTCCACTACAACTCTTCAGAATATTGTACACGTTGGAGGTCTTGGAGTTGATAATGATATCACTGAATTGGATTCTGTTTTCTCCAAAGAAATGAAAAAAGGCAAGAATGGAGTCATTTATTTCTCACTTGGAACCATTGCAAATACAACAAAAGTCGATAAAAAGGTGATGGAAAGCGTGTTGGATGTGGTCAAAAAGTTCCCGGATTATCATTTTGTGATAAGAGCGGATAAGTATGATAAGAACACGAGAGAATATGCAAAGAAGGTTTCCAATGCATTTGTGTCGGATTGGCTTCCACAAACTGCTATTCTCCGTAAGTTTTTTTTACTGTTTCCAAAGGTCTTGAACCAGATTTCAGTTTTAGTAGGCATTGCTGCTAGTTCTTCTCTTTCCCGTTTACCATAAAAATTATCGGATTTCTAGTATCCTACCAGAGTTTTACGGAATTCCGGATTCCGTATTCCGAGGTATTTTCATTCCGTTTTCCGAATTCCAGATTCCAAAAAGTTGGATTTCATTCCGGATTCCGTTTTCCCGATTTCGTGAAATAAAATTTCATTTCGTTACAACTCAAATTTTCAAGGCAAGAAATATAGCAGAAGCATGGAAAATGTTTGAGCCATACTCCGTTTTTCACTGCGTCTAGCATGAAATTGCTCCTAAAATGCACTGAAAAACGGAGCCGACCTACTTTTCGAACTCAATCGCTTTTATCAGCTTTGAATCACGCAAAGCCAATCATTCCGGATTCCGAATTCCGTATTCCGGGAATAAAGAGTTTATTCCGATTTCCGGATTCCGGATACCGTAGTTTCGAAGGTCCGGAATCGAAAATCCGGAATCGAGAATATCAATTCCGTACAACTCTGATTCACACCAACGTCGCTGAACTGACTGGACACCTGAAGTTCAGGTGTAATCCAGTCAGTTCAGCGGTGTTAGCGTCGAAGTTATCTCACACTTAAGTAAACTTTCTGGAACTTTAGACCACCCACGCCTCCAACTCTTCATCACTCATTCTGGATACAATAGCATTGTGGAAGCCGCCAGAGCAGGAGTCCCCCTTATCAATATCCCGTTTATGTTTGATCAGAATTTGTAAGATTTTGTAACACCGTCTTCAAGTGTATCATATTTTTTGAATCTTACCTAGAACCATATCAACTTTCAGAAACAGTAGAGCCGTTGAGAAGAAAGGATGGGGAATTCGTCGTCATAAGAAACAGTTGCTCACTGAGCCAGAAGCAATTGAGGATGCAATCAATCAGATTATTCATAACAAGCAGTTAGTATTTCTGAAATTTTGAATTCCCGCCAAACCCCGATTTTTTGCAGATACAAAGAAAAAGCAGAGAGAGTCAGGGATCTAATCAAGTCAAAACCCTTCAGTTCTTCAGAATTACTCGTGAAAACAACAGAATGGGTTAGTAGACGTTGTGGAAGTTCTCACCATGATAAAATAATTTTCAGGCCATAAAAAATCACGGACTCGACGAACTAAAATTCGAAAGTCGAAATCATTCCACGTGGAATTATTACAATTTGGATGTCATTTTGCCCATTTTATGGATTATCCTTGGTGTCATATTGCCCACTATTTTTGGATGGTACAAATACAGTTGTTTTGGACATATTGATGAGAAAAAGAGCAAAACGAAGAAGGAATAATAAAATACGGAGTCTAGGATTGGAAATGAATTATTAATTCATGAATTGAATGAAGTTTTGAATTTATAACATTGAAATTCACAGTTTTTTGAAGGATTTTTTTTTAATCGTAAGACATATGTTAGTTGAATTTGATGAATCGATTTCTTACAATTTCTTACGGTTTTTCTCATCTCTTCTAACAAGACTTGTCAAAATTTGGGCCGGCCCACAAAAGCCCGGCGGGCCGGGCCGGGCCGGGCCGATGAAAAATTCTCCGGCACGGGTTTGAAAATTTTTGAATTTTGAAGCACGTTTTTCGCGATTTTCAGCTCTATTTCGAAACTTTTCCTGGGTCTTTTCACTCAAAAATAGATCAGAACTTCCTCCCTGAAAACAAAGGCCAAAAAACTAGAAAAAAAAACCGCGAAAAAAAATTTTTCAAAAAAAAACTTGAAAAAAAAACATGTTTTGCCTTCGACCGGGCCGGGCTGGGCCGGGCCAGGCCGGGCCGGTAGAAACTCGTCCAGCGGCTCGGCCCATGGCAAGTCTGCCTCTAACCATTTGAATCCATAAGAATTTGAATTTCACGTCACCCTAACACAGACATATATATATATATATTCCCAAATCTATTAGGTCTTTCTTTCATGAACCGCCGCTTGTTACATGACAACGAGAGTCCGCACAGCCTCCTTTGTCGGTTTCCCTTTATGTCTTATGGACTCATTTTAAATCTTCTCAGTTAAAATATGGGTCAGAAGTAGGGGATCCATATCAATCATCAAATAGATAGACGGTATCAATCAATAGGTATTATTGGGAAGATGTAATTTTTTTGCGCGGGGTGAGACTGACTATGGAGGTGTTTTTTAGAAAGGTCTTGAGAATTGGCAGAAATACTCTTTCTGACACGGGGAGTAAAAAATTAAAAAAAAATTCGATCTGAAAATTTTCAGTCATTTATTTCGAGTTTGTTAAAAGTCCTCAAATTGATTTGGAAGGACCCTAAAATAGTATCCCGATCTATTTCGAGCTAGTCATCCATTTTTGAAAAATTGCTACATTTCTCGTTAAACGTGGATTGTGGGCTTAATAATTCATTCTAAAAAAAGTTTGAGAGGGGAACAAGAAATCATGCTGAAACCATGCTGAATAAAATGAATGAAACACGCGGAAATTTTAGACTCCACCCACTCGGTATCTCATTTCCTTGGGCGACTCGTCTCGCCTAATTTTTTTTTTCATACAATTCATTCTTTTTTATTCCATTTTAATTTTATTTTTACTTTGTTTATTTTGTAATCAAAGACTAAAAATTTCAAACTTTTCATCAAGAACGCGATGCCTACAATCAAATAGCGTAACAATCAAGGATCCAGCGATAGTCAGGTACGCTACAAATCGGTGCACCGGATTTTCACCGAACATCATGTGAACGTCCGGTGAACACCCGGTGAACGTCCGGTGAACACCCGGTGAACGTCCGGTGAAAATCCGGTGAAAATCCGGTGAACGTCCGGTGAACGTCCGGTGAAGACCCGGTGAACGTCCGGTGAAGACCCGGTGAACGTCCGGTGAACGTCCGATGAACGTCCGGTGAAGACCCGGTGAAGACCCGGTGAACGTCCGGTGAACGTCCGGTGAACGTCCGGTGAAGACCCGGTGAACGTCCGGTGAACGTCCGATGAACGTCCGGTGAAGACCCGGTGAAGACCCGGTGAACGTCCGGTGAACGTCCGGTGAAAACCCGGTGAACGTCCGGTGAACGTCCGGTGAACGTCCGGTGAACGTCCGGTGAACGTCCGGTGAAGACCCGGTGCTAACCCGGTGAACGTCCGGTGAACGTCCGGTGAAGACCCGGTGAACGTCCGGTGAAGACCCGGTGAACGTCCGGTGAAGACCCGGTGAACGTCCGGTGAAGACCCGGTGAACGTCCGGTGAAGACCCGGTGAAGACCCGGTGAACGTCCGGTGAACGTCCGGTGAACATCCGGTGAACGTCCGGTGAACATCCGGTGAACGTCCGGTGAAGACCCGGTGAACGTTCGGTGAAGACCCGGTGAACGTCCGGTGAACGTCCGGTGAAGACCCGGTGAAGACCCGGTGAACGTCCGGTGAACGTCCGGTGAACATCCGGTGAACGTCCGGTGAACATCCGGTGAACGTCCGGTGAAGACCCGGTGAACGTCCGGTGAAGACCCGGTGAACGTAAGGTGAACGTCCGGTGAAGACCCGGTGAAGACCCGGTGAACGTCCGGTGAACGTCCGGTGAAGACCCGGTGAACGTCCGGTGAACGTCCGGTGAACATCCGGTGAACGTCCGGTGAACGTCCTGTGAACGTCCGGTGAAGACCCGGTGAAGACCCGGTGAACGTCCGGTGAAGACCCGGTGAACGTCCGGTGAACGTCCGGTGAACATCCGGTGAACGTCCGGTGAACGTCCGGTGAACGTCCGGTGAAGACCCGGTGAACGTCCGGTGAACGTCCGGTGAAGACCCGGTGAACGTCCGGTGAAGACCCGGTGAACGTCCGGTGAAGACCCGGTGAACGTCCGGTGAAGACCCGGTGAACGTCCGGTGAAGACCCAGTGAACGTCCGGTGAAGACCCGGTGAACGTCCGGTGAACGTCCGGTGAACGTCCGGTGAACGTCCGGTGAACGTCCGGTGAAGGCCCGGTGAAGACCCGGTGAACGTCCGGTGAACGTCCGGTGAAGACCCGGTGAACGTCCGGTGAAGACCCGGTGAACGTCCGGTGAACGTCCGGTGAAGACCCGGTGAAGACCCGGTGAACGTCCGGTGAACGTCCGGTGAAGACCCGGTGAACATCCGGTGAACGTCCGGTGAACGTCCGGTGAACGTCCGGTGAAGACCCGGTGAAGACCCGGTGAACGTCCGGTGAAGACCCGGTGAACGTCCGGTGAACGTCCGGTGAACGTCCGGTGAACATCCGGTGAACGTCCGGTGAACGTCCGGTGAAGACCCGGTGAACATCCGGTGAACGTCCGGTGAACGTCCGGTGAACGTCCGGTGAAGACCCGGTGAAGACCCGGTGAACGTCCGGTGAAGACCCGGTGAAGACCCGGTGAAGACCCGGTGAAGACCCGGTGAAGACCCGGTGAACGTCCGGTGAAGACCCGGTGAACGTCCGGTGAACGTCCGGTGAACATCCGGTGAACGTCCGGTGAACGTCCGGTGAACGTCCGGTGAAGACCCGGTGAACGTCCGGTGAACGTCCGGTGAAGACCCGGTGAACGTCCGGTGAAGACCCGGTGAACGTCCGGTGAAGACCCGGTGAACGTCCGGTGAAGACCCGGTGAACGTCCGGTGAAGACCCAGTGAACGTCCGGTGAAGACCCGGTGAACGTCCGGTGAACGTCCGGTGAACGTCCGGTGAACGTCCGGTGAACGTCCGGTGAAGGCCCGGTGAAGACCCGGTGAACGTCCGGTGAAGACCCGGTGAACGTCCGGTGAACGTCCGGTGAACATCCGGTGAACGTCCGGTGAACGTCCGGTGAACGTCCGGTGAAGACCCGGTGAACGTCCGGTGAACGTCCGGTGAAGACCCGGTGAACGTCCGGTGAAGACCCGGTGAACGTCCGGTGAAGACCCGGTGAACGTCCGGTGAAGACCCGGTGAACGTCCGGTGAAGACCCAGTGAACGTCCGGTGAAGACCCGGTGAACGTCCGGTGAACGTCCGGTGAACGTCCGGTGAACGTCCGGTGAACGTCCGGTGAAGGCCCGGTGAAGACCCGGTGAACGTCCGGTGAACGTCCGGTGAAGACCCGGTGAACGTCCGGTGAAGACCCGGTGAACGTCCGGTGAACGTCCGGTGAAGACCCGGTGAAGACCCGGTGAACGTCCGGTGAACGTCCGGTGAAGACCCGGTGAACATCCGGTGAACGTCCGGTGAACGTCCGGTGAACGTCCGGTGAAGACCCGGTGAAGACCCGGTGAACGTCCGGTGAAGACCCGGTGAACGTCCGGTGAACGTCCGGTGAACGTCCGGTGAACATCCGGTGAACGTCCGGTGAACGTCCGGTGAAGACCCGGTGAACATCCGGTGAACGTCCGGTGAACGTCCGGTGAACGTCCGGTGAAGACCCGGTGAAGACCCGGTGAACGTCCGGTGAAGACCCGGTGAAGACCCGGTGAAGACCCGGTGAAGACCCGGTGAAGACCCGGTGAACGTCCGGTGAAGACCCGGTGAGCGTCCGGTGAACGTCCGGTGAAGACCCGGTGAAGACCCGGTGAACGTCCGGTGAACGTCCGGTGAAGACCCGGTGAACGTCCGGTGAACGTCCGGTGAACATCCGGTGAACGTCCGGTGAACGTCCTGTGAACGTCCGGTGAAGACCCGGTGAAGACCCGGTGAACGTCCGGTGAAGACCCGGTGAACGTCCGGTGAACGTCCGGTGAACATCCGGTGAACGTCCGGTGAACGTCCGGTGAACGTCCGGTGAAGACCCGGTGAACGTCCGGTGAACGTCCGGTGAAGACCCGGTGAACGTCCGGTGAAGACCCGGTGAACGTCCGGTGAAGACCCGGTGAACGTCCGGTGAAGACCCGGTGAACGCCCGGTGAAGACCCAGTGAACGTCCGGTGAAGACCCGGTGAACGTCCGGTGAACGTCCGGTGAACGTCCGGTGAACGTCCGGTGAACGTCCGGTGAAGGCCCGGTGAAGACCCGGTGAACGTCCGGTGAACGTCCGGTGAAGACCCGGTGAACGTCCGGTGAAGACCCGGTGAACGTCCGGTGAACGTCCGGTGAAGACCCGGTGAAGACCCGGTGAACGTCCGGTGAACGTCCGGTGAAGACCCGGTGAACATCCGGTGAACGTCCGGTGAACGTCCGGTGAACGTCCGGTGAAGACCCGGTGAAGACCCGGTGAACGTCCGGTGAAGACCCGGTGAACGTCCGGTGAACGTCCGGTGAACGTCCGGTGAACATCCGGTGAACGTCCGGTGAACGTCCGGTGAAGACCCGGTGAAGACCCGGTGAACGTCCGGTGAAGACCCGGTGAAGACCCGGTGAAGACCCGGTGAAGACCCGGTGAAGACCCGGTGAACGTCCGGTGAAGACCCGGTGAAGACCCGGTGAACGTGTGGTGAACGTCCGGTGAAGACCCGGTGAACATCCGGTGAACGTCCGGTGAACGTCCGGTGAACGTCCGGTGAAGACCCGGTGAAGACCCGGTGAACGTCCGGTGAAGACCCGGTGAACGTCCGGTGAACGTCCGGTGAAGACCCGGTGAAGACCCGGTGAACGTCCGGTGAACGTCCGGTGAAGACCCGGTGAACATCCGGTGAACGTCCGGTGAACGTCCGGTGAACGTCCGGTGAAGACCCGGTGAAGACCCGGTGAACGTCCGGTGAAGACCCGGTGAACGTCCGGTGAACGTCCGGTGAACGTCCGGTGAACATCCGGTGAACGTCCGGTGAACGTCCGGTGAACGTCCGGTGAACGTCCGGTGAACGTCCGGTGAAAACCCGGTGAAGACCCGGTGAACGTCCGGTGAAGACCCGGTGAACGTCCGGTGAAGACCCGGTGAACGTCCGGTGAAGACCCGGTGAACGTCCGGTGAAGACCCGGTGAACGTCCGGTGAAGACCCGGTGAACGTCCGGTGAAGACCCGGTGAACGTCCGGTGAACGTCCGGTGAACATCCGGTGAACGTCCGGTGAACGTCCGGTGAACGTCCGGTGAAGACCCGGTGAACGTCCGGTGAACGTCCGGTGAAGACCCGGTGAACGTCCGGTGAAGACCCGGTGAACGTCCGGTGAAGACCCGGTGAACGTCCGGTGAAGACCCGGTGAAGACCCGGTGAACGTCCGGTGAAGACCCAGTGAACGTCCGGTGAAGACCCGGTGAACGTCCGGTGAACGTCCGGTGAACGTCCGGTGAACGTCCGGTGAACGTCCGGTGAAGGCCCGGTGAAGACCCGGTGAACGTCCGGTGAACGTCCGGTGAAGACCCGGTGAACGTCCGGTGAAGACCCGGTGAACGTCCGGTGAACGTCCGGTGAAGACCCGGTGAAGACCCGGTGAACGTCCGGTGAACGTCCGGTGAAGACCCGGTGAACATCCGGTGAACGTCCGGTGAACGTCCGGTGAACGTCCGGTGAAGACCCGGTGAAGACCCGGTGAACGTCCGGTGAAGACCCGGTGAACGTCCGGTGAACGTCCGGTGAACGTCCGGTGAACATCCGGTGAACGTCCGGTGAACGTCCGGTGAAGACCCGGTGAACATCCGGTGAACGTCCGGTGAACGTCCGGTGAACGTCCGGTGAAGACCCGGTGAAGACCCGGTGAACGTCCGGTGAAGACCCGGTGAAGACCCGGTGAAGACCCGGTGAAGACCCGGTGAAGACCCGGTGAACGTCCGGTGAAGACCCGGTGAAGACCCGGTGAACGTGTGGTGAACGTCCGGTGAAGACCCGGTGAACATCCGGTGAACGTCCGGTGAACGTCCGGTGAACGTCCGGTGAAGACCCGGTGAAGACCCGGTGAACGTCCGGTGAAGACCCGGTGAACGTCCGGTGAACGTCCGGTGAAGACCCGGTGAAGACCCGGTGAACGTCCGGTGAACGTCCGGTGAAGACCCGGTGAACATCCGGTGAACGTCCGGTGAACGTCCGGTGAACGTCCGGTGAAGACCCGGTGAAGACCCGGTGAACGTCCGGTGAAGACCCGGTGAACGTCCGGTGAACGTCCGGTGAACGTCCGGTGAACATCCGGTGAACGTCCGGTGAACGTCCGGTGAACGTCCGGTGAACGTCCGGTGAACGTCCGGTGAACGTCCGGTGAAAACCCGGTGAAGACCCGGTGAACGTCCGGTGAAGACCCGGTGAACGTCCGGTGAAGACCCGGTGAACGTCCGGTGAAGACCCGGTGAACGTCCGGTGAAGACCCGGTGAACGTCCGGTGAACGTCCGGTGAACATCCGGTGAACGTCCGGTGAACGTCCGGTGAACGTCCGGTGAAGACCCGGTGAACGTCCGGTGAACGTCCGGTGAAGACCCGGTGAACGTCCGGTGAAGACCCGGTGAACGTCCGGTGAAGACCCGGTGAACATCCGGTGAACGTCCGGTGAACGTCCGGTGAACGTCCGGTGAAGACCCGGTGAACGTCCGGTGAACGTCCGGTGAAGACCCGGTGAACGTCCGGTGAAGACCCGGTGAACGTCCGGTGAAGACCCGGTGAACGTCCGGTGAAGACCCGGTGAAGACCCGGTGAACGTCCGGTGAAGACCCAGTGAACGTCCGGTGAAGACCCGGTGAACGTCCGGTGAACGTCCGGTGAACGTCCGGTGAACGTCCGGTGAACGTCCGGTGAAGGCCCGGTGAAGACCCGGTGAACGTCCGGTGAACGTCCGGTGAAGACCCGGTGAACGTCCGGTGAAGACCCGGTGAACGTCCGGTGAACGTCCGGTGAAGACCCGGTGAAGACCCGGTGAACGTCCGGTGAACGTCCGGTGAAGACCCGGTGAACATCCGGTGAACGTCCGGTGAACGTCCGGTGAACGTCCGGTGAAGACCCGGTGAAGACCCGGTGAACGTCCGGTGAAGACCCGGTGAACGTCCGGTGAACGTCCGGTGAACGTCCGGTGAACATCCGGTGAACGTCCGGTGAACGTCCGTTGAAGACCCGGTGAACATCCGGTGAACGTCCGGTGAACGTCCGGTGAACGTCCGGTGAAGACCCGGTGAAGACCCGGTGAACGTCCGGTGAAGACCCGGTGAAGACCCGGTGAAGACCCGGTGAAGACCCGGTGAAGACCCGGTGAACGTCCGGTGAAGACCCGGTGAAGACCCGGTGAACGTGTGGTGAACGTCCGGTGAAGACCCGGTGAACATCCGGTGAACGTCCGGTGAACGTCCGGTGAACGTCCGGTGAAGACCCGGTGAAGACCCGGTGAACGTCCGGTGAAGACCCGGTGAACGTCCGGTGAACGTCCGGTGAAGACCCGGTGAAGACCCGGTGAACGTCCGGTGAACGTCCGGTGAAGACCCGGTGAACATCCGGTGAACGTCCGGTGAACGTCCGGTGAACGTCCGGTGAAGACCCGGTGAAGACCCGGTGAACGTCCGGTGAAGACCCGGTGAACGTCCGGTGAACGTCCGGTGAACGTCCGGTGAACATCCGGTGAACGTCCGGTGAACGTCCGGTGAACGTCCGGTGAACGTCCGGTGAACGTCCGGTGAACGTCCGGTGAAAACCCGGTGAAGACCCGGTGAACGTCCGGTGAAGACCCGGTGAACGTCCGGTGAAGACCCGGTGAACGTCCGGTGAAGACCCGGTGAAGACCCGGTGAAGACCCGGTGAACGTCCGGTGAAGACCCGGTGAACGTCCGGTGAACGTCCGGTGAACGTCCGGTGAACGTCCGGTGAACGTCCGGTGAACGTCCGGTGAAGACCCGGTGAAGACCCGGTGAACGTCCGGTGAAGACCCGGTGAACGTCCGGTGAACGTCCGGTGAACGTCCGGTGAACATCCGGTGAACGTCCGGTGAACGTCCGGTGAAGACCCGGTGAACATCCGGTGAACGTCCGGTGAACGTCCGGTGAACGTCCGGTGAAGACCCGGTGAAGACCCGGTGAACGTCCGGTGAAGACCCGGTGAAGACCCGGTGAAGACCCGGTGAAGACCCGGTGAAGACCCGGTGAACGTCCGGTGAAGACCCGGTGAAGACCCGGTGAAGACCCGGTGAAGACCCGGTGAACGTCCGGTGAAAATCCGGTGAAAATCCGGTGAACGTCCGGTGAAAATCCGGCGAACATCCGGTGAACGTCCGGTGAAGACCCGGTGAAAATCCGGTGAACGTCCGGTGAAGACCCGGTGAACGTCCGGTTCACCGGATGTTCACCGGATGTTCACCGGATGTTCACCGGATGTTCACCGGACGTTCACCGGACGTTCACCGGGTCTTCACCGGACGTTCACCGGGTCTTCACCGGACGTTCACCGGGTCTTCACCGGACGTTTACCGGACGTTCACCGGACGTTCACCGGACGTTCACCGGACGTTCACCGGACGTTCACCGGACGTTCACCGGACGTTCACGTCCGGTGAAACGTCCGGTGAAGACCCGGTGAACATCCGGTGAACGTCCGGTGAACGTCCGGTGAACGTCCGGTGAAGACCCGGTGAAGACCCGGTGAACGTCCGGTGAAGACCCGGTGAACGTCCGGTGAACGTCCGGTGAACGTCCGGTGAACATCCGGTGAACGTCCGGTGAACGTCCGGTGAACGTCCGGTGAACGTCCGGTGAACGTCCGGTGAACGTCCGGTGAAAACCCGGTGAAGACCCGGTGAACGTCCGGTGAAGACCCGGTGAACGTCCGGTGAAGACCCGGTGAACGTCCGGTGAAGACCCGGTGAACGTCCGGTGAAGACCCGGTGAACGTCCGGTGAACGTCCGGTGAACATCCGGTGAACGTCCGGTGAACGTCCGGTTAACGTCCGGTGAAGACCCGGTGAACGTCCGGTGAACGTCCGGTGAAGACCCGGTGAACGTCCGGTGAAGACCCGGTGAACGTCCGGTGAAGACCCGGTGAACATCCGGTGAACGTCCGGTGAACGTCCGGTGAACGTCCGGTGAAGACCCGGTGAACGTCCGGTGAACGTCCGGTGAAGACCCGGTGAACGTCCGGTGAAGACCCGGTGAACGTCCGGTGAAGACCCGGTGAACGTCCGGTGAAGACCCGGTGAAGACCCGGTGAACGTCCGGTGAAGACCCAGTGAACGTCCGGTGAAGACCCGGTGAACGTCCGGTGAACGTCCGGTGAACGTCCGGTGAACGTCCGGTGAACGTCCGGTGAAGGCCCGGTGAAGACCCGGTGAACGTCCGGTGAACGTCCGGTGAAGACCCGGTGAACGTCCGGTGAAGACCCGGTGAACGTCCGGTGAACGTCCGGTGAAGACCCGGTGAAGACCCGGTGAACGTCCGGTGAACGTCCGGTGAAGACCCGGTGAACATCCGGTGAACGTCCGGTGAACGTCCGGTGAACGTCCGGTGAAGACCCGGTGAAGACCCGGTGAACGTCCGGTGAAGACCCGGTGAACGTCCGGTGAACGTCCGGTGAACGTCCGGTGAACATCCGGTGAACGTCCGGTGAACGTCCGTTGAAGACCCGGTGAACATCCGGTGAACGTCCGGTGAACGTCCGGTGAACGTCCGGTGAAGACCCGGTGAAGACCCGGTGAACGTCCGGTGAAGACCCGGTGAAGACCCGGTGAAGACCCGGTGAAGACCCGGTGAAGACCCGGTGAACGTCCGGTGAAGACCCGGTGAAGACCCGGTGAACGTGTGGTGAACGTCCGGTGAAGACCCGGTGAACATCCGGTGAACGTCCGGTGAACGTCCGGTGAACGTCCGGTGAAGACCCGGTGAAGACCCGGTGAACGTCCGGTGAAGACCCGGTGAACGTCCGGTGAACGTCCGGTGAAGACCCGGTGAAGACCCGGTGAACGTCCGGTGAACGTCCGGTGAAGACCCGGTGAACATCCGGTGAACGTCCGGTGAACGTCCGGTGAACGTCCGGTGAAGACCCGGTGAAGACCCGGTGAACGTCCGGTGAAGACCCGGTGAACGTCCGGTGAACGTCCGGTGAACGTCCGGTGAACATCCGGTGAACGTCCGGTGAACGTCCGGTGAACGTCCGGTGAACGTCCGGTGAACGTCCGGTGAACGTCCGGTGAAAACCCGGTGAAGACCCGGTGAACGTCCGGTGAAGACCCGGTGAACGTCCGGTGAAGACCCGGTGAACGTCCGGTGAAGACCCGGTGAAGACCCGGTGAAGACCCGGTGAACGTCCGGTGAAGACCCGGTGAACGTCCGGTGAACGTCCGGTGAACGTCCGGTGAACGTCCGGTGAACGTCCGGTGAACGTCCGGTGAAGACCCGGTGAAGACCCGGTGAACGTCCGGTGAAGACCCGGTGAACGTCCGGTGAACGTCCGGTGAACGTCCGGTGAACATCCGGTGAACGTCCGGTGAACGTCCGGTGAAGACCCGGTGAACATCCGGTGAACGTCCGGTGAACGTCCGGTGAACGTCCGGTGAAGACCCGGTGAAGACCCGGTGAACGTCCGGTGAAGACCCGGTGAAGACCCGGTGAAGACCCGGTGAAGACCCGGTGAAGACCCGGTGAACGTCCGGTGAAGACCCGGTGAAGACCCGGTGAAGACCCGGTGAAGACCCGGTGAACGTCCGGTGAAAATCCGGTGAAAATCCGGTGAACGTCCGGTGAAAATCCGGCGAACATCCGGTGAACGTCCGGTGAAGACCCGGTGAAAATCCGGTGAACGTCCGGTGAAGACCCGGTGAACGTCCGGTTCACCGGATGTTCACCGGATGTTCACCGGATGTTCACCGGATGTTCACCGGACGTTCACCGGACGTTCACCGGGTCTTCACCGGACGTTCACCGGGTCTTCACCGGACGTTCACCGGGTCTTCACCGGACGTTTACCGGACGTTCACCGGACGTTCACCGGACGTTCACCGGACGTTCACCGGACGTTCACCGGACGTTCACCGGACGTTCACCGGGTCTTCACCGGACGTTCACCGGGTCTTCACCGGGTCTTCACCGGACGTTCACCGGGTCTTCACCGGACGTTCACCGGGTCTTCACCGGACGTTCACCGGACGTTCACCGGACGTTCACCGGACGTTCACCGGACGTTCACCGGACGTTCACCGGATGTTCACCGGGTCTTCACCGGACGTTCACCGGACGTTCACCGGACGTTCACCGGATGTTCACCGGGTCTTCACCGGACGTTCACCGGATGTTCGCCGGGTCTTCACCGGACGTTCACCGGATGTTCACCGGGTCTTCACCGGACGTTCACCGGGTCTTCACCGGACGTTCACCGGGTCTTCACCGGACGTTCACCGGACGTTCACCGGATTTTCACCGGATTTTCACCGGACGTTCACCGGGTGTTCACCGGACGTTCACCGGGTGTTCACCGGACGTTCACATGATGTTCGGTGAAAATCCGGTGCACCGATTTGTAGCGTACCTGACTATCGCTGGATCCTTGATTGTTACGCTATTTGATTGTAGGCATCGCGTTCTTGATGAAAAGTTTGAAATTTTTAGTCTTTGATTACAAAATAAACAAAGTAAAAATAAAATTAAAATGGAATAAAAAAGAATGAATTGTATGAAAAAAAAAATTAGGCGAGACGAGTCGCCCAAGGAAATGAGATACCGAGTGGGTGGAGTCTAAAATTTCCGCGTGTTTCATTCATTTTATTCAGCATGGTTTCAGCATGATTTCTTGTTCCCCTCTCAAACTTTTTTTAGAATGAATTATTAAGCCCACAATCCACGTTTAACGAGAAATGTAGCAATTTTTCAAAAATGGATGACTAGCTCGAAATAGATCGGGATACTATTTTAGGGTCCTTCCAAATCAATTTGAGGACTTTTAACAAACTCGAAATAAATGACTGAAAATTTTCAGATCGAATTTTTTTTTAATTTTTTACTCCCCGTGTCAGAAAGAGTATTTCTGCCAATTCTCAAGACCTTTCTAAAAAACACCTCCATAGTCAGTCTCACCCCGCGCAAAAAAATTACATCTTCCCAATAATACCTATTGATTGATACCGTCTATCTATTTGATGATTGATATGGATCCCCTACTTCTGACCCATATTTTAACTGAGTCCCCACCACATGACATACCTGATTATCGTTTCTTATCATCCATTGTTGCCCCGTCTCCGATCACTGGCAGGGAATACTGTAGGGGAGTACTGTAGGGAATAAGGGAATGATAAAACGACCGCACTGCTCAAATCAATGAGATGTAATGAACAGTGTACAACTGGAATGAACCTGAAGAAAAAAACGCGGCGTTCCTGTGGGCGGGGCTAGAGGATAAGCGTCATCTCATGGGAAGGGTATCATAAAAAATTTGGTGGGTTCCGAATGAGAAGAAGATTTGAAATGAGTCCATAAGACATAAAGGAAAACCGACAAAGGAGGCTGTGCGGACTCTCGTTGTCATGTAACAAGCGGCGGTTCATGAAAGAAAGACTTGGTTCACTTGGGAATATAAATGTGTTAGGGTGACGTTAAATTCAAATTCTTATGGATTCAAATGGTTAGAGGGGATGAGAAAAATCGTAAGAAATCGTAAGAAATCGTTAGAAATCAATTCATCAAATTCAACTAACATATGTCTTACGACTTAAAAAAATTCTTCAAAAAACTGTGAATTTCAATGTTATCAAACTCACGTTCAGATTTCTTTATTTTCAATTTCAGATTCACTGTTTTAGTCAAAACTCTTATTTATTTTTGCTATCAGATTGTTGGAAACACTACAACATCTTCATTGTTTAACATGTTTATTGACTTTCTGACAACGCAAAAAAAAAAAGAAAAAAACTATTTGAAAATGTTTTAAAAATCAAAATTTTACATTGTTGGTTTATTTCCAAAAGTAAAAGTTCCTTCTCCTGCTCCAATTGTCTTTCCATTAACAATCACTTTTCGTCCTTTCCAATCCACATTAGACTTGGATCCATGTACACTTCCAGCCTTCATTTTATCAGCTCCTTCCATTTTTTGATCGTGTCTCTGGTTCAAATCAACTAGATCCGAATCATGTTTATCACCTTTTTTGATGGTTTGGAGAGTGGCTCCGACGGTTTGGGTTCCGATTACTTTTGAAGAAGATGGCTGAGAGGAAGAGGAAGATGATGAAGAAGACGAATGTCCTTTAGAAGATAGAGGCTTGCCAATTTGATCAGCAGACATTGATTCCACTGAAAATTGAAAGAAAATTAGTTTGAAAAAACTCAATTTATTTGATGAGGTTTTGAACTGTAAGGAGCCTTTTTTCAACTTTTTGGATTCGTCTTTCACAATTTCAGAACTCTGATTTCATCTCTCTGTTTTAGTTTCATTCTAATCCGTCTGGTGCTGTGCTAGGCTTCTTCTAACTCGTTTCCCTAGGCTACACGACGTTTTTCTAAAACACACATACTAGAGCAAAGTGAATTTCTGATAGACTAACTTCCTCGGTTTCAACAGTTCTGTTAAACACTTTTGTTAAATTCTTTCTCTAATTGGCTCTTCTGACCTTCGTGATTTTCAAAAAAATAGCAAAAAAAAAACTCACATAAGAAAAATGCTCACATTCAAACTCACATAAGCCATCCCAGTTTCATAAATTTGATTTAATCAGGTTTTATAAGTTTTGCATTGATAAGTTTTACTCTGTCATATTTCCAATACTAAAAGCTAGTTCCCCCACGCAAACCTCCAAGATTATGTATGAACTACAAGGTACTTTTAATGGAAAGTTTACATTTTCATCATTTCCATATAATTTGTAATTCTATTTTTTTAATAACCATTTTTTTTCGCAGTCTTACCTCCAACAACACTTCCAACACCTGATCCCTTGAATCCTGCTCTTTTAACTCTGGTTTGTGTTGGATTGAACATCAAAATATGAGTTACAACTGATGCATTCGTTCCGGTAATTTGCTTCTTTCCACCATCAACTAGGGACCATCCTTTGGGGAGATTCACTCCATCAACGGTGGTTTTTCCCTGAAAGCAGCATACTTTCATCATACCATTGAAATGAAAAAATTCTTCTCGGTTTTACAATGTTTTTGAAACATAAAATATTGAATTAGCATAGTGAAGCGAGTCCCCGGTAATAGTTGGAGATTTTTCCACAAGTTAAATCGGAGTGAAACGTTTGAAATGAAGGGTTCGTAGTCGTCCGACGAAGTGTTAGGGAGGTGATTTTATGAATGTTTTAGAACCGGAATTATGTCTTGAATCCTGTTGTGTAAATATCTCAAATTCTTGACGCCCTATTTGAAATAGAATTTTGCAAATCAAAAATATTTTAACGCACACATCAATTTCAATATGATCACGATTTTTTTAAAGCCATTTCGATACAGTAACCCACCTGACTTTCAGTTTTGCCTCCATTCTTCTTCATCGCCTCTTCGAATCCTTTTGGCAATGGAATCTTATCACATTCTGGTTGACCCATTACTCCGCAGGTCTGAAAGGTAAAAGACGTGATGCAAATACGCTCTAATAGCAGATCTGATTGGATTTGCGGACGGTGGAAAAAAGGTGAATCACTAGTATGATCAAAAGAACTTGTTTTAAATTACATTTTTGAAACATATTTCTGAACTTTTTCTGGGCATATTTCAAACGAAAAAAAGCTTCAAAATGATTACTGTATCTGAATGTTATTTTGTGTACTTTGCTTTTCTAACTATAGTCCAGACGTTTCTTTAAAACTCACAGTCTCCTTATAAAAAACCGAGCTTCCCATTCCCAAGCACTGATGTTTTACATTATCCACGACAACAGACTCTCCTAATTTCATCTCGGTTCCATCTTTTCTTTTGCATCCTTCAATCGTGTAAACTCCATATTTCTGGCATTTGTATCTCAAATTTCCAATTTCAAAGGATTCGTCAGCTTGGTATTTTTTGCCGTTTTTGGAGCATTCCTGGAAAAAATTTGAAAAATCGGCGGCAAGTATTTTATTGAAATTAGGATTTAGTCTTTCTAATTATGAATTCTTTGGAACTGTGAAAATTGTTTCAAAATCCTTATTTATTATCCGCTTTATTAACTGTCCAATACCTCCGATTCACTGTCCTGCGTATGGATAAGTAAGGATTTGAAACCGGAATTCAAGTTTTCTCTGTTTTTTTTTTCAGTTTCAAAACAATCATAACCCAAGTCATTCTCATTTTGCTTCAGTTAATTCTCATTTAACGGATTTTCTTTTTACCTTTGGAAGCATATCCAATGCTGACATAACTCCAGCCGAGTTATTCAATTGGAACTCGTGAAGTTGTGAAGTCATAGTTTTTGTGGTGTCCAGAGAGAGGGCGATGGGAGCCACAAGGGCTATGATAAGGATGATGGGAAGCATTTCTGGAAATGTTGGGGAGTTGATTTAAAAATAAATTTTGAAAAGTAATTGTGAATGTAAAGATAACTGGTAGAGAAGCTTATGAAAAACTTGAAACAGAAAACAGAGGGACTTTGAGCATAAATTCTAATAGGAGCGTTTTTTGAAAGTGAACAGTTTTCAGTAAAAACATGAGACTACCAAAACACAAAATTCGGATTATTTTTAGAAACGCAACAAGCAAAGGAAAACTCAACGCACACTTCAAGGGTTGTCCAATAAATAAGTTTACTGTAACAGTAAAGTTCGAAAAGCAAGCCTTAATTATCAAGAACTGATCTACTAATTGTTTTTATTGCTCAAAATAATTCGACAATAAAAATAAAAAAATTTCCAAACAAAATTTGTTTCAGAGAATTAGTTTCAACTAAAAAAACAAGTAAAAATAGCAGGTTTAATCCAGATG
Source organism: Caenorhabditis doughertyi (assembly GCA_963572265.1). Taxonomy (NCBI): domain Eukaryota; kingdom Metazoa; phylum Nematoda; class Chromadorea; order Rhabditida; family Rhabditidae; genus Caenorhabditis; species Caenorhabditis doughertyi. Next base: position 20,252,119 of record OY751556.1, on the reverse strand, counting down.
TTTGAATTAAATTTTGATGAGTAGAATGATTTGGTATCGAAAAACACAGTCCCACAAAAAATATTTGAAAATCCTGTATACCGCAGTTCTCTAGTACCTCTCTGTCATATGTGGAACAGTTGTTAACGCCGATGAGAACATCTATCAGAAAACAATACTAACAAATCAAAAATATTTGTGATACAGTAAATCTTTAAAGACAGAACAACCACCATGATGCGCTAGTTGGATACTCAAATCATCAGAATTTTCACTTGTAGTGCCAAAAAAAGCAGTGGAAAACATACCATCATACCATCAACTAAAAAGACTCACAAAAATTATAATGAAAACCAATGGAAACAGTTACCTTTAACTAACCCCTTATTAACCCTGGGGTGTGGTTATTGACAAAAATATATATATATACAAACTCGTTTTTCCAATTTTGTTTTGACTTGTCTCCTCCCTTTTTCTTCTTCCTATCTTCTACATGATATTGACCACCAACCACACCTGTCCATCAATCATGTTTCCAACCTTGAGAAACACATAGTTGACATTACCAACTTAACTAAAGTGAGAAATAAACAGCGGGTGGTAGGAAAAAGAAAAAAAAAAGTTGGGAACAGTAAAAAGGAGTTTGACGAAAGTTTTCATAAATGTTACCGGTTCATGAACTACAAGAAACTGAAAAATTTGGTAAAGAATAATAACCGATTTTCAAACAAACCGGCTGAAAGGTTTTAAGAAAAATACCTCTGACAATGACAACCTTCTGAGATTGTGGCAAACGAATTCATGAAAATTTTTTCAGTGTGAAACACGAAATTAAAGTAAATCGAAAATAAAAACTCTGAATAACTTAGTCCTATGAAACATGCGAACAAGACTATGTTTTTTTAGGTATAGTCTTAAAACGGGTCATTAGCGAAACGTAAACCAGCGACTCACCATTTCAAAGATAAACGTTTCGATTATCCGGCACCAGATAAACTGCAATTTTTTTGTAAAAACGAACTGATTCTTTGGAACTGCTGGAAATCAGGTGAAAATAAAGACAAAGGACGGCCATGGAAAAATTGCTGAACTTTTTTTTAAAGTTCATTAATTTCATCATTGTGTCTTGTTTTTTCTTAGATACACTGTTGAAAAAATCATTGTAGTGTTGATGATTGGTTTATATTAATAAATTATTTTTTCGAAACTGTGAAAAAGCAATATTCCCGCCGCCACCCTTTCAAAATAGATTGGAAAGTCTTCACATGATTTAAAATGTACATGTTGCATCGAAGGAATGGTAATGGGATGATTGAAACAACATGAGACTATTGAACACTTCAAACCTATACGAAACTGAAAATAATTAGAAAGTGGTCCACAGAGAAATGTATTTCGTTACCAACTGATAACTTTTTGTGTTGGAAGAAGTTGGAAAGACGTGCAGAAAAAAAAATTTTTTTTGACTTTTGAGCATTGATAACCTTCATCTAATTTTCAAGTTACAGAAATTGTTCTGAAAAAGAACTTACGTACGTTCGTCCAATAATTTATTTGAGTGATCTGCTCTTGACCGATAAATTGAGGGATACTGTATTCTTTTCTTATTAATGAGAAAATGATGAATTCTCTCACATTTTTTATAAAACTGTATTATTATCATATTTTACTTCCAAATTATTTCTCCAGATAAATCTGACACCTAAGCTCATTGCTTTTTAAATGGTTAACGTGAATTATTAGATTTCTGAAACATTCTTATAAAATTTTTTGTGAATGTTACAGTTTCCGTTTGCTCATAAATAATTCTGCACGTCCAATATTGTGATTGAAAAGTTGAGCAAATAATATCTGAAAGTTCAAAATGTGCGTGTCAATGCCAACTGTAATCAATTTAATGTCATAATTTACAGTTTCATCTATCCAGTAAAACATTGCGAAAATAATAAACAACTGGTGACTTGTGAATGCAGATTATTAGTTGGGGGAAAACGCAATAAAAAAAATAGCTCCATGCATAAGGAATCTTTAGCTCGAAACAGTCTTAGTTTACAAACCATCTACAGCCGGTGAATTCAGTTTCTTCTTCATGTATTTTTACGACGAATCTGAGCTTCAACTCCTATCTTATTATCTGCACTCTCTGAGACTGAAGTTTTATGATAAATGCTTTTGGAAGATTCCGATACGTGTAAATCGTGAATACAGTTTTCATTGTGCTTGTTGGCCTGAAGCATCTGTGCTTCTTCTCCTATCCGATTACCTGCTTGTTCTGAAACTGCAGTTTATATAATAAGACTTTGCAAAATTTCTTTGCGAACAACGAACATTTTTCGCATTTGGTTAAAAAATTATGATGATACATAAATTAATGATATCAAACTTCATCATCAAGTGTCATTTCAGATTCATTGAGCAAATTGAACAGAGCCCAAAAAAAACTTCCCATTTCAGTAATATCAAATAAGGATAATGGGTAAAGAAGAAGTAATTTCGAAATTTTTTTACACTTTAAATATGTTTTTTCTACTTTTTCAACAATCTGATACAATAGATCACACTCGGACGTTCAAATTTGTAAGCTTAAAAATTTATTTTTTGTCTTGTTTTTTATGAGGCTTCCTAAATCAAAAATTGTGCAAGTTTATTACCAATTTGATCATGTTAGCCGCGATTTATCAAATTGGCATTTGCAAAAGTTTTTTTGGTGGATCAGAGAAACAGTAAACTATGTAAGTTTTTTCCAAATCAGGTCTTCTTGCGGGATTCGTACTGTTATGTGTGTTGGTTGTCATCAAGATGTAAAAATTGTTAAAAAAAAAAAAGAAAAAACACAAATGACTCAAACTTTTACAGTTCAGAGTTCACATTACACTTTCGATTAAATGTGAAAATCACTAAAATTATTTTATTGACAGTTGGTCACACAAACTGAAAAGTGAAAAGCGTATACTTGCATTTCAATGTATATTCGACCCAATAAATAATCAATAATGAAAATAGCAATTTCATTTTCTCTATTCCCATAATATTCCATGCTGAATGAATGCTTAGTTTCGAATGACAGGTGAAGAAAACTTAATAAAGATGTTCTGTTTCGATAATTTCCAGATAATTACGGCATTCCCGAATGGCCTGAAGCTGAAAACATCACGCTATAAAAAATACATGAGCTAGAAGTGTGTTATGTCAAAGAAAAAATAATCAAATTTTTCACTTTTTCTAAATTAGAGTTTTTCAAGAAAGTACTGTTGATGTTTGATGTCGTCATCATGATAAATTGAAGTTCTTGATTCAAATTCACATTACGCTTTCAGCAACAAGTCGTTTCGACTAAAACATATGAACTATGATCTGTGAGCCGGTGAGAGAAAAACTTTTTATTTACTACAAGAGCATCTTCAATGGAGTGAAAGCAGTATGAAAGCAATTTTTATTCTCGAATTGACCAAAAAAAGAAGCGTAGAAATAAGCACGTTTTTCAAATTGTTTCCATATTCAATTTCAAAATGTGAAGTACGAGCAATAAAGATGCAATTTCCACCGACCTACTTTTCCTTGTTTCCAAACATCTCGGAAAAATCAGAAGTAAAACAGCATTTTTTGCCGAAATTCTTCACTAATCTTAATAATCATAGTTAACTTAATAAAACGGAAAATAAGACTTGGACTGTGCTAAAAAATTACAGTTCCAAGTCACCATAAAATTTTGACACATTTGAGATACAGCACTGTTTTTATGAGAGTCCTTGAAAACCAAATCTCAAACTGTTTTTCTGTCAAGGAGCTGTCAAATCAAAGTTTTCAAAGCATAAGCCGTTCATGTTCAACAAAATTGTGTACAATCCGAATTCATCAAATTCGAATCGAATAGGTAAAGATATGACGAGATTGAAACTCATATTTTCTGAAAGAGGACTTTGGACTGCACGATGAACTGAACACGGAAGCAAGGATATGAGATGCGGCTGAAATGCGAGTTTCGAATGAAATTTCTTGATTTCAATTCTTATTGCAAACATACTGACACTGGATGTACTTGGTATGTATGACATTTTCAGTTCAATTCACCAGCAAACAACGGACTGACTGTGTTCTTCAAACTCTGGGGTTTGAAAATACTGTGAAAGTGAAATTTTATTGGTTGGTTTCTAGACCTCATTTTTTGCATTTTTTTTTAATCACGAATTGTAATAAATCATCGAAAAAAGCCCACGAAACTTACAATTCAAATGAAAAAGTAACGCGTAAACCGACAAGAAAGCCCTTTACCGTCTCTTCAGTTCGAAAAACCTTTACTGAAGCTTGCCGAGTTTATCAAGAGCAGCCAGTTCTTTGCAAATGGACAATACAAAACGAGATCGAAAAGTTCATGTTTTTCCGTATTTTTCATGTGAAAAGTTGAGAATTGAATGAAAACCGTAAGCCGAAATTCAAGAGACCATTCGATTTCTTATATCCCGAGATTTATGATCAATTGGTTTACTCTGAAATTAGTGAAATTGCCACTAAATAATTGAATGTGGCAACAGTAAACCTGATTTCTTTGGAATATAAATACACTTTTTTCCACATTTTTCTCAAATTTTAGGATTACTTCATGGACTGTGTTGGAAAAATGACTTATCCATTGATTGCAATTTTGCAAGTTTGAATTTTTGGAAACACTGTGAAACTGGAATTCATCCTAAAATTTTTCAAAGTTCGAGATGGTCTAAAAAGATTTTATTCAAATTCATAAAACCAAAATGAGTAAAGGGGGATTAGTGAAAAACGAGTTATAATACAAGCAATATGGGGAAGGAGGGGTGCATTTTATATCAAAAAGTTCAATTCAAATTCAGAAGAAAAACTTCAAAATCACAAGAGAAAGTGTTGCCAACACAAAATTACAACGTGTCGCATTGTCCTCATCATCATAGACATCATCGTCTTCAGACTCATAATCATCATCCTCATCCTTTTTATTTTTCTTCGAAGAATTTCTTCGTTTTGGCTTCTCATTCTCTTCTTCGTCTTCCTCATCTTGACGACGTCTATTGTTGTTTCTTCGACGTTTTGGCTCATCGTCAACGTCTTCAAAATCGTCTTCGTCCTCATCCTCATCATGTTGACGGCGAAGTGTTGGACGCTTGTTCTTCTTGCCACGCTGAAAGAAAAATAAATTAGGAAATGGTATTCAGAAGACGTCAAAATCTTACTGGACGATAGTCTTCTTCTTCTTGTTCCATATCGACGTCTTCATCCTCAACGTCTTCATCATAGCGAGACGGACGACTACTCTTGGATTTGTGATTCTGACGACGATTTGGTCGGCGGACGTCTTCTTCCTCATCTTCAGATGCTTCAGAATCCTCCTCTTCCTCACGACGACGTGGAGCACTACGGAGCAACTTTTCCATTTCCAAGTCATCCTTATTCTTTCCTGAAGCCTTTGGAAGTCGGCTCATCGCATCCGAAACTTCTTGACGATCATCAGAAGTGTAGACGTCATCTTGAAAGCCAATAGAGGCGGCGGCAATTGGATAAGTGACTGGAATGAAACCCTCATCTGGAGTTGAAGAAGAGGGGCTTGTCTCCACATTGTACATACGAGCACCGTTTTGAATGACCAAATCTTGAGCAAAATTTCCTTTCGAAAGTTGAATTTGTCCTTGTTGGAATTTGCGGAGAAGGTCTGGAGTGGTGTCGAATTGGCAGCGGAAGTAGTTCTCGGAGATTTTTTGAACAACGCCATCGGAATCCTGAAAGAAATTTTGATGATTATCAGGTTGAAAATATGTAGGAAAATAAAGTTTCTAAAGTCTGCAATTGCGCTCTAACGCAAAAATGGCATCAAACCGCGATAACCCGTTTCAAAAAGTCTTAAAATATGCACTAATTAAAATTTCTTTACTGGAATTTTTGACCACTGTGAAAGCCACAAAACATCAATTTTTGAAGTTTGCAAACGCGCTCTATTGCAAAAAACTTCTCAAAATCATAAATTTCCACTTCCATTCTGTTTTAGAAATACGCAATGGTGCTCTAATGCAAAAGTGGTTCACTAGAGCAACTTTGATTTGAATGGCATTCGAAAATAATGAAAGTGCGCTCCAATGAGAATTGTAAAGCGCAATTTTTGCCTAGCCTGTTTCTGAAGGAGCACAACTGGCTTTAAATGCAGAATATTATGTTTGGAGACGCTCTTTTTTCGTAAAACTGCTTCCAAAAGAATGGCTTAGAGCTCATTTTCGAAAGCGAGCTCCAATGGCAGGCTTCACGCTTCAGAAGCTGCGAACGTGCTCCAAGACACTTTACACTATCACCTCCCTTTATTATAAGTGCTCCCTCCAATCACTAACCTTATCAATAACAGTGATAGCCTCTCCAAGTGTAGCAAGTGCACGAAGTCGTTGTCCCTGATGTGGAAGACAAATGTTGTATTCAATCAAATCATCCGGATGACGATCCACAGCAAACGCTGCATATTGTTCCGAATCTTTGAAATGTCTCAAAAACAATTCCACGTTTCCTTGAGAATCGAAATGAAAAAGTGAACGGCAATCAGTGTCGGGATCACAATTCAGAGGCTCTCCAAAGCATGAATTCGATCTGGAGCAATCGATAAGCGCGGCCGATGGGGAGACGATGAGAAGAAGGAGAAGAGCCAAGTTGTGAAGAAGCATTTTTTGGCTGAAAAATTGAAAAAATTGACGACATTGGGTAAAAATCGCGAATTAATTTTTACAAACTTGACGAAACAGAAAAAATCAATAAAAATGAAAGAAAATCGAAAAAAAATCGGCGAAAAAACGGCGAAAAATGACCGAAAAATGATGAAAATCGACATTCGAATGCCGTTTCAATGAATCGTTTTCATTTTTCTTCCATTTTTTCCCGCCCAAAACATTGTAGATCAAATTTTTGTTCTTCTGGAAAATTTTGGAATCAAGACCGATTTGACCTCCGGAGCGAGGAAAATTGCAGGTCTAGAAAAAGATTATATCTCAGAAAAAAATTTTTCGAAAAGTATTTTGAAGCTGGTTTCAATTCATTGCTAAGACTGGATTTCTAAAATGTTTGCTGCATATATGAAAATGTTGAAACTTGATTTTTTTTTTAATTTTTGCTCAATTGTTATGTTTTTTTTCTGTTATCCTAAATTCATTTACTCGGTAAACGTCTACAACTTCTGCCCGCCGATCCCACAACTTCCGCGCGGAGGCCACACAACCGGCAAAAAACCACGTAGTTTCAGTTGTGGCAGAGGCTGGCGGAAGTTGTGAGGAAGGTGCGCAGAAGGTGCGTGAAGGGGTTTCTTGCGCTCTTGTACTCCTGTATTTCAATTTTTAGAAAATACTCGAAACAATATAGGGAATTATACATTTTATTTAAAAAAAGAAGGTCAAAGACAGTAGAGGAAAAATAGGTATATACTACAAGTAAAAATAAGATATAAAAAACGAAATTTTTACATATTTTTGGTGAGTCCAGAGCGTGCAACAGTTGTGAATCCGAACGTATCGGCCGACGTCCAAGGATCTTAGCTGATGCAGAGTCCTGTCGAAATTTGTTCTGAAATCAGACTCATTTATCTTTTTATTAATGTTTCAGCAACTTACCAGAAAACATCATTTTTTAACTCCGGAGCAACAGCTTCCTTCCTCATTTCCTCTGTATCTCTTTGATATCGTTTTTTGTTTGTCTTGTCGGCTGGGTCCCTCTTTTAATTTAGAAACCTTAAATATTAAATTTGCCGAAATAATATAAACGGAAAAACCACAAAATCACGACAAAACATTGTGAAAATAATTTGTTCGCGAGGGGAATCTGGAGCGCAGAAGTTGTGAGTTACTCGGCAGGAGGTGGCTAGGCGTACATTTGCTTGCGGAATGTATGGCAAAGTTGTGCGAAAGTTGCGAGATGGGTAACATGCTGGCGGAAGTTGTAGACGTTTACCGAGTAGCTTTCTCTTTTTCGTCATAAAATCGGTTTTACTCTTTTTTTACTAGACAATGGTCTAAACTCATGCCGGATTTTTGTTTCGAAATGTGTCCTGATCGGAAGTTTAGGCCAACAGAAGCTCATATCAGTTTTCAGTTTTTGCTAAATGGTATTCCGAACCGAGATATTCCGGTTTAAAGTTTGGTACTTTTCCACCCTGGATTTCTGAATTTCAGCTTCTGTTGGCCTAAACTGTCGATCGGGACACATTTGGATACGAAACTCCACCATGCGTTTAGACCGTTCCCTAGTTAGAAGGATAAAAAGCAAATTACAGACAATTTTCTGAAAATTCGAATTGTAGTTTGATTACAAATTCATCATGAATTTTTTCACATTATTTTTTCATTTTTGATAGAATTTCAATGGTTTTTTCAATTATCAAACGAAAATATCTCCAAATACTGTTGAATGGGTTTAAATAAATTTCGTGAAACAAAAATGTTTCAGTTTTGCATGGGCCACTATTTCCACCAATTATTTGTTATCCGTTCGACTTGTGTGCTGTTTCGAGAGTGTTGCAGATTATACCTTTGATAATTGTGACAGGTTCAGAGATTTTTGTAAAAAGTTCCGAACACATATTCACCTGTGGAGGTTTTTTTTTCCGTTTCTATCAGTCTTTAATTCATGCGATAACTACAGGAAACGATGCAATAGTCACAAAAATTGTATTTTTCTGATGTTAGGAGATCACTAGAATCCGATTCGCATAGTCATTTCCGAAATTTAACAGTGATACCAAAACTTTATTATTTTTCCCAAGTGCTTCACAAAAATTTAACTTTTACAGTTTCAATTTCTCCGTATCACCTGGAATTTTTTTTAGTATCTATTAATCCATGAGCGAGATTCAGAGATTTTTGAGAAAAGTCGGACACATTGCCTGGAGAAATTATTTTTCAGTTTCAGTTTCTTTGTATCACCTGGGCTTTTTTGTTTTCAATAATGATTTCGTCATCCTAGCAATATTCAAGACTCAAAAAGAAACGCTTTTTTATTTGAATCAGTTCCGTTTGTGATTTACTGAGTTCCGTGAAACAAAATATTTTCAGCTTCGCTCACACAATAATGTCCACCAAATATTTTTATTTCGTTCGATCTGTTTCTTCTTGACTCTTGCAGATTGCTCGTTCGAAAATTGAGACGCATTACGAGATTTCCGAAAAAAGAAATTCAGAGCGCATTCTTCTGTAAAACTCTTTTTTTATTTCAGTTTCAACAAGTCTGTAATTATTATACAAAGGCAACAGGAAATCATTGAATTGTTTTTTGTGGAAAGCAAGCTTCACGGAATGGGGACTTATCTCGAGACTATCTCGGAGTAGTAATATGAAGTTTCTACTACTACTTCCAGAGATTTAGATAAAACAGCAACATTTACAGTTTCAGTTTCTTGATATCACCTGGTTATTTTAAGTTTTTGTTAATAGGTACATTGATTGAAACACATTCCTAACGAACACAAATCTTTGAGGTCAAACTGACTAGTGAGATTGAATCGCTTTTCTATCTGATTCGGAATCCTTACGTTATTTATTTATTGTTGAGTCTTAAAACTGACTCCAAGATAAAAAAGGAACGAAACGGTATTTCGAAACGGTACTTTCGGTTACAAATGCTTATGATTAGTAGCTTCAGTATAGCAACAAGCGATCCACGGTTCACTTTACTATTTTTTCGTAGAGCTTATTTATCATGTTAATGTTTCTGGATACGAACAACGCAATTCTTTAATAATTTATTTCATCAATTTCCACACTAAAAATATCAATACATTAACCTGTTCCATCTAATCTGACGCCAGATTATTAATCCTGTCGTCCATCTCCATATTTTGGTACCATAATTTCAAAAATCTTTTTTTCTTTGGAAGTTGTCGTCGAGGAAGATGTCTTGGAAGGAGAAGTATCGGTTGAAAAAACGAAAAATTGACGTTTTCTGTGAAGTTCTTTTTGGGTTAACTTGAATAGAGAGCTCACTTACTGCAGTTGTTTTCAGCAAATCTCGAAACAGAACTTAAAGATTTTAAAACTTTATCACAGTGAATTGAAGTTTATACTGACATTCAGTAAAATAAAGTAGGAGAGGGTCCATTTTCAATTTAGTCCCAAAAAAAAGAATTGAATGTTTCTTTAAGCTCCTGGAAACCATTTTATACGTAGTCTAGTTACTTGGCAACCCGAAAAACGATTCCGATTTAAATAAAAAAAAAGACATGTCTAGGGAATTATTCAACAGTAACAGCAAAAAAGGCATTTTGTTTCTAGGCAAATCAGCTGATATTCATATGGATGAGAAGTCATGCTTATTGCAAAACAGAAGCCCTAACCTGAACAGATCGATTTTTTTTGACATACATAACGTAAATCGTACAACTGAATCAGAGAAAATTATTTTCCTTTTGGGGGTTTTCTCCGATCCTTCGCAATTTGACTCAGAAAAATTAAAAGTTTTGCTGTTGTGTAGTGTTTTCTTGATTGAAGATTTGTCAAATGTGATTGATGAGTTGTCTGAATACCAAGGAAAGATGGAATATATAGACACAGAGTTTGACATAATCTGTTTCAAACTGGTGTCTTGAAAACTAGTAGAACCTTCAATTAATACGCCACCAATAAAGGCTAAAGATTCGACCCGAGAGATGAAGCAAAGCATTGAACGCTTAAAAGTAGGCATTTCATCAGGAAACTCATCATCAGGAAGCTTTTGAAGGTTCTGAAAAGTCTATAGTGAAACTTGTTTTCATTTTTTGTTGGGATAGACATTGGATAAAATGAAAATCTCTACATAAACGCTCTCATGTAGCATTTCTTCGGATGTCCATTCGCTGAAACAGAAAACTTTATAGGTTTTTTTTCAGAAGCCAACAGAAAATGTTTTGACACATGGCCACAATAATCAATCGATGTTATCTTTACGATACAAGCTGGTAAAAAGCGGGTTTATACTCACACGAGAAGCCAATTCGATCTTTCACCGGAATCCATCAGAAAGTTGGATAATACCATATGACCACTGTGAAACATTATTTTTGAATGGTCGTTATAACTAATGCATTTCGCTAAGATAATATTTTTCACTTGTATTTTTTCAATTACGCATATCATAATTGGAAAAAAACTTTTTTATAATTCAATGCTGTCGGCTAGAACAACAAACATCAAAAAACCTTAAAACAACTGTCGAAACAGTTTTTTTATATTGCTCGTTATTATTAGCAAGATTTTGAAATATTCAATTTATACACCTGCTCACACAGCTCTTGTTTGTTTTCAGCCAGTTTCAAACTGTTCTTATCTGTTTCTCGTGTTGAGAACATTTGTTCCTCTCTTTTTTTCAGTCTCATCATAACATCAGTTTCAGTTGTATCATTTGAAGCCTGATTGTGAAGTAAAAACACTAATGCTCTTTTCGGGAAGTTTATCAAATTGCTTTCATTTTTGTGCGGCTGCAAAATTGGTAATGTGGATCATAAAACCCAAACTATGTTTTCAAAGTTTTCATTCAATCTGAATCTGATTTTTCAATGATTATCACAACTGTTTCATGCATCTATCAATTACTTTTCGTTGAATTGCAATACAATTGTACGTCATCGGGTACGCTCAAAACTTTTTGAAGCATGATTTTCATTCACAAGAACATACAATGTATTTCAGGACTGCCATTATCACAACTTCACAACAATACTGGAATAGAATTCATTTAAATACGAGATGAAAATATGTTTAGAAGCGAGATATTCAGTTTCTTTTTTTTTTTAATAGAAAAACCCAAATTAAATTCCCTGTGCTCCAAATGTGTCAATTCCAAGAACAGTCTCATTGCTCTTCTGCATTTCATCATCAACTTCCATTGTCTTGTTGAATTGTTCCATCATTTTCTCATCTTCAGCGGTTAACTGAAAAATTTTCAAAAAGTGTTTCGGATAGGAAGTTTAGTGAATTGTGGTAAACTGTACAGCATAATATGATTATATGATGATGGGCATACCACCTAAAATTTACTCACAGACTCCGTAGAATTAGAAGGAGCACCGTCACCAACTTTTGCTCTTTTTTGAACATATTCCTTCTTATCCGATTCCAAACCTTCATCGAACTTCTCTAAATCTGTCTTTCCAGCTGGCTTCTCCAAAGATTCAGCTTCTCCGGAGGATTTATCTTTCTTTTGAGCAGTTTCATTGTCATTGACTTCTTCGGCCGTGGAGTTCTATAATAGTTATTTGAAGTGTTTTACTTATACCAAGCGAAATTATTTCGTGTTTCATTTTATGAGGAAGTACTGGAACGGGAAATCCTATCACTACCAGGTTAATGACGAATAAAGCTCAAAATTTTGCAAAATTTTTGAATTCAATTATCATTTGTTTGAGAATCACGTAACGATTCTATTGGTCAAATTTTTATCGAAACAGTAAAGCCAGCTCTATAGACACAAACTAAACTATTTTCTTCTATCCAAGCACCATTGAAAATTACGATTGGCACATAATTATTGCTGAGACATCAATTACCTTTAAAGAAAACCTTGTTGAAACAGGTTTTGTTAATCAAAAATTTTCAAATATTATTTCAAATTTCAAAGACATTCCAGCAGTAACAATCGGTGTGACTCTAAAGCTCGTGTTGAACTTTTGGAACTGTCAAAAAGTGTTCGAAAACTTTAAAAAGTGATATACGCAACAATGACCATAGGTCCAAGGCCAAATCTAGGCGATGAAACTGGACTTTCGGTTTTCAAATTTTTTTATAAGTTATGCGGGAATGCTTTCGAAGTTATTATTTCTTTTAGATGTTTCACATCACTGAAACAAACGGGTTGTATCCACGAAAACAACACGATGAACGTCAAAGAAATCCATTAATGTTCAAAAAAGAGAGTATGTTTCAAAACATTTTGATGAAACTATAAATTCTTATGATATTCCATCAAAAACTTATTTTTAAGTGCCCGTTATTCGAATTATGAACTTCTTTGGCTCTCCAGAATCATTGTGGTGGTGAAACTTGTGGAATCACAGTTAGGGACACGACGATTAACATCCGAAAGTTTAGCGTGTTTCAAAACGTCCAGATGAAACACAATATTTTTTCCGTAATTCGTTTGATGCTTGGCCATTAAATCTTCAATTCATGTGAATCATTGTGAAGCCAGTAAAAAAAACAAAGTGTAGGAACAAAAAGATTCGAATAAAGTTGAAAACGACCGTACGAGGTGTGCTTAAAAACTTCATTATGAGAGCATGTTTTCCACCATTATCCAAACGGTAGAAACTAGGAATGAGTGTAGAAATCTAGGTTTAAAAACTGCCGATTTTCGAAACTAACCCGAAAAAAACTGTTTCTATTTTTACGGATTTTCGAACAATCATTCTGTTTCATAAACTCTGGAAAATTCTTTTTTGGAGAAAAATGCTAATACATTGTATCCAATAATCCTTACTATTCCATCAACTTCGAATTAATCCTTCAAACTCTCATTAAGTTATAAAACCCAAGTTAAGCAAATTGTAAATTTGAAGTACACCAAACAACGTCCGAAAAATATTTGTTTCAAAACATCTAGATGAAACCTAGATGTTTTTCGTAATCAGTTTTGTGTTCGTCTCAAGTAATTATGAAATTTTAACTCATTGTGAAGCCAGTTAGATGCGAACTATTGGATCATTAGGTCAAGCCGCCTGGCCTCACAACGTTAGGTTGTGAGTTTATTCTATGAGAGCATATTAGTAACGCTGTCCAAAAGCCAATCGGAAAAAAATTGAAATGAAATTAGAAATCTAGGCATAGAAACTGAACATTTGAAAAATGAATTCTATTTTTAAGAATTTCTAAAAAATTCATCCGTTCCAAAACCTCTGTAAAATTTTCTCTTTTCAAGAAAAACATGTTCTCCATGTTAATTCAAACTTACCATTCCATCAACTTTGACCAAATTCTCCAAACTGTCATTATATTTCAATTCTTCCGATGAAGAAGATCTCGACGAATCCACGGATTCAGATTCAGAAGATTCAGTGGCTCGTGCAAAAGCATGAAGGGTAACGGACAAAAGGAATAAAAAATGTATGAATTTCATCATCTGTAATAACAAGTAACTGGATAAATGGTATGTAGTAGACAAGGGAGCGATGGATAGGTAGTACTAGTCATATGGAAAGAGGGGGGGGGGGGGGATAAAAAAAAGAGGAAGAGACTGGTTTTTGATGTACTTTTGAATGAGAAAAAGAGAGTGGTAATCGCTTTGTTTTCGAAGAAGAATAGTGGATCTGTTTAGCACATGTGGAAATGATCTGGTTGAGAAAGGGGTTTGAAATGATTTGAGTTCGAAAGCTGCAGAATAAAATCGTCAATGAGACCGAGGCAGTGGCACATAAGGGAAATGCTTCAAAATTTTGTAGATTTTGAACCAGAATTTATTTTCTAAAGGCATTGTGAAATTGAATAAAGATTTTTGATGCAAAAAATTATTAGAAAACCCTTGAACTTTGGATGTTTTTTACCCAGTTCACCTTCAGATTTTGCGCCCTATCTGATTATTTTCACTTATTTCAAGGACCCAAATATAAGAAGCGTGAAACTGAACACGGTATTATACATCGACCGTAGAATTTATTCTCGGTTGCTGAAACTTTATTTTTAGTTTCATTTTCAGAAAATGCTGGTATGTTTTTTTCCGAAAGAGTGCATTACCCTATACAAAAGGCAGTGCTGAGAAAGAATAGCTTTTGTATAGCTTTTGTTGAGAATTTGAAACAGGCGACAAAAAATTCATTCAAACATATTTTTTCGGTTTCTGGAACTTTGAATGATTCTCCCGCCGTTATCATATCTCTTTAGTTCCTTATTTGATGTGCGACATCGAAGAAAAATAGGTAATTGTATTTTTCCAAATTTTACTTTAAATGCAATCTCACAGAAAATTTTTTTTAATGTTAACCAACAAAACTAAACGTAGAACCTGAGTATAAGAGCCTATAGAATGTATGAAACGGATAGTGTTCCAAAAACCAATCATGTTTCATCAGTTGCAAAAAAGTCCTTATTTGTTTCTAGAATCGATAATGCTGGAAAAAACTTTCTCATTAAGGTGCATGGTTTTAGCAAAAAGCTTGGTTCTAGCTGTGAGTATAAAGCAACTGTAAAACAGTTTTTATCTAAAATACTTGCAAGTTACACACGCACCATCTAACTTTTTTCCTAAAAAATCACTAATGTTAACAGAGTCTGATGATCAAAAAAAACAGAGGCTGATGATCAAAAATTATAATTTTATGGGGATGTCATGTGATAACAGTTAGGGAGAACAGTGATTGTCAACTTTTACTCGGAACCACTTTATGGTTGTTTTGCGAAATTGGAAGATCAAATTAACAAGGAGATACCTTAACTCAGTAGAAGAATAATTGAAGCGGTAAATTCATTAAAAACTAAAAAACAACTGGTTCAATTCTGGAGTAATATCAAAACCGGCCTCTTCGTTTATTTCCAAACCCTCGGCAAAAAATAATTGAATGGGGAAAAGTTAATCCGAATAAATCAAATTGGATATTTCGTGATCCTATCGAATTAATGAAACAGTGAAATAATTTTGCTGACCACGTGAAGCAGAACCAGCATTAAAGGTATCGAAAGACTGTGCTGATACCGGTTGGAAGGAACAGTATTATGATATCAATTTTTCAAAAAAAAACATTATTTTCTGTTACACTGATACGTTTTCAAAAAAGTCGCGATAAATTTCTAGTGCGATTAGAACATTTTCGTCTTGAGCTTACCATTCAAGAGCAAATCAGAAACGTGCCCAAGGACTATGGTGGATTGATAATCAGAAAATTTCGTATTGTCAATTCACACGAGGTGTTACCTGCGCAACTCTGGCGCACTTGTAATTTAGGCCACGCCCCGAGATGGGCGTAACTGCAAGTTGCGGCGCACACTGCCACATTTCAACCTATCGCAGCATCAATCTTTTCGTTTTCTTCATGTAATTCAGGCAAAATAGAGATTCGTTGAGTGTTCTTTTGTGTTTTTCGTTTAAAAAAAATACTTTTTAATGCGAAAATTATATTCTTATCGAGTTAAAACCTATCAATGTGCTATTTCATGATTACTAATAAAGTTTTTTTGGGTCGGCGGGGGGTGTAGACTATTGGTTGTTGCATATTTCAAACTTAATTGGCTTTATCTTTGTTAACTTGTTGATTATTAGCACATGTAATGGGTTTTAATCGAAAACTGAGAATATTATCGAAAAAAAACTGGAGTTTCCATAAGCATAGCCTTTTCTATATTTAGAGTGTTTAAGTTGCATGTTTTCCCGTTTCAGAACTGAACGAATTTCTATTATTCTGCCTGAAAAATGAAAAGAAAACGAAAAAACTACTGCAGTGAAAAAATTAATCGGAAAGCGTGCGGGGGAATTGCAGATCCCGCCCACTAGGGGCGGGGTTTTAAAACGGCTTGCCGCACGGTTTTTCCGGTTACTGTAGGTAACACCTCGTGTGAATTGACAATAAAAGATTTTCGCAAAATTTACTTCAATTCAATATGAGGGAAAATCAATATTAGCTGTAAAACGATCAATTCGGTCATAAAGACTTGATGAAACTGTACTGAAAACTTTAATTTTCTGTTTCACAGCTATCGTTTCAAGTGACTCTAATTTTCTCCTCGGTTTTTAGGCTACTTCAATTATTTTGATTAAATAAGCTAAGATCGAATGTTTGAAGAACAAGACTCTTGTCAAACTAGTTTCCTAGCTGCAATATTGGAATCATGCCAAGATAAAGAACACACGCTAGAGTTTTGAAAATGAAACTTATGTTTCCTGATCACACCACAATAACGGCCAAATAATTGGGAGATCATTGAAACTCATGGCAAATCAACTTGATGAGACAGCAAATCGCGTAAGCGCAAATTTCAAAATACATCAACTTCGGAAGGTTTTTTTTATTTTCGAGGAGTCACTATCACAGAGAGAAAATTAAAAGAAAAAATAGAATCTTCAAAACGGAGAAGAAAACGAAACATAAGGTGTGAATTGTTTCAAAAAATGTGAACCATCAATCATCAGAACAGTCGACAGAGCAACTAAACACATGGCGATTGAACTTTTATGTATCTAACAAAACTGAAACAGAATATTTGATTTTATCAGTTTCAACCACTTATTATTTCGTCTCACAAATTTTTTCTCCACTGACACCTCAGTTTACAAAAAAAAACCAAAAACCATTTAGTTACCACTCACCCCAAAAAATATCCCGAAAATGTCGAAAAAAATGTCACGAAATCTCGTCCAATCTCCTTTTTTTAATAGGTTAGACCACATAAAAAACCATGATAATCCGGCCTATAATCTCATCGATTTTTATGTGTTTCGAGTTGAAAAGTTTTGGAATTTCTAGTGGCGAATTGATATTTTCCCCTATTAATGTGGTCTATAAACTTTTTGATATTATTTCTGGTTTTTTTGGGATTCGAAGTGAAATGGAGTTGTGGAATATCAGAAGTGGCGCCGGAGAATGATGGTAAGGAAGAAATGCAATGCGATTTTAGTGAATTGCCGGAGAAATAAATAATAGATAAAAGTTATGTGAAGCATTATACGATGATAGTCTTTTGGATACAATTTAGGTCAAATGAAAACCTGTAATAAAATGATACCAGTTAAGGAGGTTTCGGTTTTCCAAGTTTCGTTTAAGTCGATAGCTACAAAGAAGCAATGCTTATCAAATTTCAGTTAATACTCAAAACAACTTTTGGAAACAGTCGAATTTGTTTTCGATTTGCTGATATTTTTGTAAGCAGAAAAAGCAGACGTATTTTATTGTCAAAGCAAAAAAGTTGCGACGCGTGAAGCAAAACTGTGGAAAACTCTCTCGAATAAACTCCATCTTTTTTTGCAAGAGTGCGGCGCACTTTCACACTGGTTATCTTACGCCGTTTTCTAACCGTTTCAAAAAGAATTCGATGTGAATATATGATGTTAGGGATATTTTATTGCTATTTTAATCAAATACTATTAGTTAATTCGATACTGGCGCAAGGAATCCAATGTATTCAGAAAATCTGAAAAGTGCTCGGCACTCTTGCAAAACAAGGTGGAGTTTATTCGAGACAGTTTTTCACAGCTTTGTGAGGTTCACGCGTCGCAACTTTTTTACTTTGACAATAGTCTTTTTGTGCCCACTCCAGAAATAACTTGCAAAAATCTGTGTCGGAATTGTTTCAAGTCACTGCTTTTTTGTGTTTTTTTTTTTAAATAAAATAATGAGATAAAACTAACTAGAAACGTCAGCTATGTAGATGGAAAAGAACTTTTGGAAACAGTCAAAAATTTGTTACTTTTTCAAATAGTCTATAAATAAAACTTTGGTATTAAAATTTTGCTACGAATTTGCTTCTTCTTCTACGTTGGAATCCATAGATTATATGCAACATAAAATCAATGACAAAGAATACCTGACTCGAGCTACACAACCTAATACTGATCAGATCATCCTGATATTGCTGAAGAACTCATAATAACTTTGGGAAACTGTTGAAAAATTTTTCTGTTGCTATGATTCCATTTTAGTGAAATCAAAAATTGAAAAAATGTTGTCATTATTGAACTGACCCCATATTTCAATTATTCGAAAACAAGGTTACTTACTTCCATGATACCCACTGAGGTATCAAAGGAATCAGTTTCAGCTATCTATTAGGCTGGTCCATAAGTCTTAACCCATTTTTGACAGCATTTTTCGAATGACTGTACTTCGTTACCTGGAGAGTGTTATTGTTCGGGTTTTAACCAAAAGTTAGAGCCACTAGATTCCTTCAAAAACAAATTTGGAAGGCAACCTCCAGCCCCTCTTCTGAGAGATACATTACATCTCGCAAACTTAAAATTTTTGCCTTTTTCCTTGATTCTGTATGATTATTTGTGGGAACACTAAAGAGAGAGCCTGAAGTTTCAAATCTGTGGCAATAATATAGTAATAGACTGAGGATTACAAAACCGCAATGGTTTAGATTTGAATCGCCCTAGGACAGGAGTAACACTATGCCGAAGATGACCCTTTACTTCACAAGAACCTCAATTACTAGGCACATTGTGGAGCGTGTACTTGCACGATCTGGTTAAAACATAAAACCATTTTTTAGCCACTGTTGATGGGTGTAACATCAACCACTAACAGGACTTTATCAACTTCAAATAGATCGAAAAATCGAAAGAACATTATCCCGATAAGTTTGTTCCTATTTCATTAACTGAGAAATCCACTTTTCAGAAACTTTTCCAATGTAGACATCTTCCTAGAACAAATAGTTTTGATTATTTAGTGAGTATTGAGAGTTCATCTACTGTTGTAAAAGGTAGTTCAATCGGGATTGGATTTGTGTACAAACACTTGCATTAGAGGTCATTATTCGAATAATATGGGGTAGTGGCTTATTCGATCCTATAAATTATTTATATGAACAGATTCAGCTGAGTGGTTTGACGGTAACATTAAACCATTCAAGTTCTCTAAAATTAAAAAAGAAACTGTCTGAAAAGCTTCACAAACTGAAGACTATAGTTAAAATGAACTCATCATCTGTGACCATCATAGAATGTAATAATAAAACCGATTATATCTGTGAAGCCAGAAGGGATCGAATCATTCTTTTTTGTTATTTTTGCTTGGTTGTCCTTCCCCTAAACACTCACAAAATATCAGGATTGAAAAATGCCCAGTCATGAAAATAAGTTATTTTTCATAACACACATCAAAATCGGTGTAAGCGACTATACTCTGCTCTAGCTTGCCCCATCTTGAGCCTAACTCTTCCGTAAATTGTTGAAATACAGTAACATAGAAGGGAATTAAACGCGTGAATAGGTTAAGGATAATCTATTTCAGTTGCCTTTCTATGACACTTTGAAAACCTAGGTCAAAATGGTTTAAGACTTTTGGACCAACCTAATAATTCAAATTCTTTCTAGGCAACGCTTTTGATCAATTGAACCATTTCTCATGCTAATAAAATTCCAGACGGCTCCGGCGGCAACTATAAAGGTGTTGACTACGACTATCTCTACCCAGACTTTGAAGGCTCTGGTCACCCACCAAAGAATATTTCTACAGTAATGGAAGGTCCTAACACAGAAGATGACGTCATGTACAATGGATCCGGTGGTCCAATGATTCTTCCACATCCAAATACAGATGGTTCTGGAGATTTTGGGCCGGAGGAAGGATCTGGAGAGCCACCAAGAACCGCTAAACCCCTTCCGCCAGTTATTGAGGACATGGTTACCGGAGCTGGGGAAGAATCAACAATGCCTCCAAAGGACCCAGCAGAATTCCAAACTGGAGAACCAGATTATTTAGATGATGAACCAACTGGACCAACAACTCCATTTGATATCAATAATCTAGAGACAGGAGTTCCAGAAGGACCAACAAAAGAGCCGTATATGCCAAAACCCGTTACCAAACCAAAACCGGGCCATCATAATAATCAATCAGACTCTGTGGATTTCACTGATTCCGGGTATTCTGGTGGCACAGATTTCACAGATTCGCCCGGGGAAGGAGGTTCGAGTGAACTGCCAATGGAGAGTATTCCGCCGGTTCATTGGACTAAATCTACACCGAAAGACTTCACTATTAGTCAAAAGATTGATATGAATTCTCCTGGATATTCTCAATTATTGCATATGTTGGAGGTGAGTGGGGCACTTTTATTAGGGATTTTCATGTGAAGTTTTCTAAATGGAAATTTGATTAAAAATACTAGGAGAACCAATGAATTCAATGACAGGAGCCAAAAAAAGTTAATCTCGAAACCGAAAAAATAGATAATTTTTGGAAAGTTTTTCTTAGAAAATTCTTTAAATTAACATTTGGATACGGGTATGAAGGAAAAAAGAGCAAAGCATCAGAACTAAAATGTATCAAAACCACAAAAAAAGTTGTTGAAACCGAAGAAAAGGATATCGAATTGAGAAAAAAAAACAGTAGTTCTCTTTGTGTACTTTTATTCTTATGGTACAAACAAACCTTAATGTTCATGTTTACTTGGTGTTTTGGGGGAAGTTCCATTTGGGTTCAAATGATGACCAAACGGACAACTTTGGATTTTTTGTCTTGGTTTTCTGTTTCAAATCATTCATAGTAAGATTTTTTAAAAACGTACTTTAATGATATGCTTGTTCAACTCTTTTGCTCAAAAAATTAGCAAAAAAATTGTCAAAGTTTGAATACAACTTCCAAACTTCTCTAAATGGATTTCCGTTCCAAATTGTTCTGATAACTTAATGTAGAAAATTGGGCTCTATTCCAGTTTAGGGGATTCTTAAATAAATAGGGGACTCAAGTCAGGGAACGCAAGAAATAGGGGACTCTAGAAAAACCAAGGGACTCATGTGAGGGGACGCAAGGAATAAGGGACTCATCAAAAGTCCAAAAAAACCGAGGGACTCATCGAACGTCTAAAAAAAACAAGGGACTCAAAACTAATGAGTTGGAATATCCGGATTTTTTCATTGATTTTAATAGGCTTTTTTCTTTTTTCCATAGGAAACAACATTGGAACACACGAACATTAGTAAAATTTTTATGATCATTTTGTCGTTAATCACTGTTTTTTATATCGATAACACGAAAATTCACACACTGTCCATTTTTTTAGTCGAGCCTCAAACGGAACTTGAATTATGAGTGTCCAAATCACAAAATTTCTGAATATCTTCTCAATTATATGCTCGGCATTGCCAAGACAGGAAAAAGCTTTTCAATCATCATATCGTTGGAATGGGATTGTACGCGAGGGTACAGCTAGATCAACTGAATGCCCGTCCACTGAGCCCAACTTCCACCGCTCAACATGCAATTTCCAGTGTCATGGTCTCTGCTCCCTTTACAAGTGTTATCACAACATTAAGTGACTTGACTTATTCTCTGACTGAGGGCATTCCTCTGACAACGTCTGAATTCAAGAAAGCCGTTTTTATATTGAAAAAAAGAAATAAACCGATTGAAAACAAATTTTTGAAACAATTGGATATTCTAGCTCATTTGTGTTGAGTCCCCTGGTTTTTTTGGGCGCTCAATGAGTCCCCTATTCCTTGCGTCCCCTCACATGAGTCCCTTGGTTTTTTTCGCGTTTCCTTGAGTCCCCTCTTTTTTCTAGAGTCCCCTATTTCTTGCGTCCCCTGACTTCAGTCCCCTATTTATTTATGAATCCCCTAAACTGGAATAGAGCCGAAAATTGATTTAGTTTGTCGGATGTTGTGACAAAGTTATAGATGGGTTTTTTTCGCAATAACCGAACCTTCCAAAAAAATTTTACAAACATTTTAGTTGTTTTGGGGCTAGTTTTCTGTTTCAGATAATCGATATGAGCATAACATCGAATTTTTTCTCATTGATGTTGTACATTAATAAAGGAATTTTCGTTCAGAGTGGTGTTTTTTCCAATATCCCTGTTTCAAAGAGTCCACAATAACAACTTTTCACTATTTTCCACAATCGATTCCAAAAACGGATTTTTTTCCAGGATCTTGGACATCGCCGCAAGGAAGACATGGATAAGGCCGATATGAACGATTTTTATATTAACCGAGTTTCCAGTTTGATGGATTCCATTGATGTTGTGAGTTTTCTGTTTTTTTAGTTATTGCAAGTGCGCTCTACGGCAAGTTCTTTGAAAAACCAACTTTTTAATTTCCGACACACTGATTTATGAAAATTTCTATAAAATTTCACAATGTTTTGAAACATTTTCTATTTCATGAATTTGACTTTTGTGGACAATATTATTTAGTTCAATTAGATCTCTATGATTTTTTTCAGTCCATCACAAATGTGGCAATTTCAAACATCTCGATGGCTCAGGAATATATCAAAGGACTTTTGGCAGATGCTTCTGTTCCAGTAAGTTTTCAAAGAACTTGATTATTTTTGGGAAGCAAAATTGGTTTTTTTATTGCGAATTTTATGTGATCTTTTATTAGAGGTACCAAAACTAATCTTGACAAAAATGTTGCTCATTCCAAAAAAAAATCAGGAAATTTCGATTCTAGATTTTCAGTTTCTATAAGCTGTGAAGACTACTTCAGAAAACCTAAAGGCTAATTCTTCCAACCATTGACTTGCAGGTCCGTCAAGCCTACACTGAAATCATTTCCCTCACAGCTCAACCCAGTTTCTACTACATTCCCAAACGTCAAAGATACCTGATGGTCAACAAGATAGTGACTGATCTGAGCTCATCTGCACAATCCGAAATGATGTCATTGAATAAACAAGCAAAGACCTTCTGTCGAGATGCAAATGTTGACACTCCACCATATTCATTGGGTAATTTAATGGGCAATACATTGTCAAATGGAGCTGTTATTACGAAATAAAGATTGAATTATTACGGTTTTCAATTCTTTTGATTTATAGAAATGTTCGGGATTGAGTATTGCTTCCAAGCAGTGAGAAATTGATTTTGTGGAGAAATTGATAATGATACTGAACGTTCGTTTATTAGGTTTTCTGTTTTCCAGGTTTCATTTCTGTGAAGTCTGAATCTGAAAATTTGTTTGAATAAGTACTTCTGTTCTTCAATTATCGGGGCACTGTATTCACTGGACCGTAACGATTGGTGTAAAATTCATCGAAATCAGTTCAGTAGGAACTGCGCCAGGATCGGAGACAAACTGACACAAACAAAGAGAATCTGTCCAGTAATAATAGTAAAGATTTACTGCTAGATTCGGAATGCCTACTATAAAAAAAAACATTTTTAGAGGCTATCACTAAATTTATTGATTCCTTGAAAAAGCTAATTTTGCATTTTATACTTTTTCAATTTGAAATAAGCAAGTCTGTCTCACGATTGAAGAGCAGAAAGAATTAAATGAACATTGTAACATTTCCATTACGAGGAAGTTTGAATAAATTTTTCGCAATTTTTTCAGTTTCAAGTTGTTTTCAACAAATCGTTTTTGACGATGCAATTCGGTACGAGTTGCTCATTTTTTCTGTTTCAAATGGTCAGAATAAGAAAAGATTTCACTTTTATTTCCAGTACAACGACGAATACGATGCACTACATTTCCAACGCTTTCTGATAATAAATGTTGTTGTATATTTCTGGTTCTAAATCCCGCAAACTAGCAACTTCCATGTTTGACTTCATTGTTTTTTAGAATTTTCATCTATCATCGAACAAAGCATATCCCCAGAAGCTTTATCCAACATTCCTGAAACAGTCTTCTGAACAAAATGTTTTTCATTTTCTCTCCAATATTTT
This sequence comes from Caenorhabditis doughertyi, assembly GCA_963572265.1. Lineage (NCBI taxonomy): Eukaryota > Metazoa > Nematoda > Chromadorea > Rhabditida > Rhabditidae > Caenorhabditis > Caenorhabditis doughertyi. The sequence continues at coordinate 20,227,862 of OY751556.1, read as the reverse complement.
CTGAGTTTTCCGTGGGATTAAAGAAAGATTTGAATGAAAAATTCAGAAAATTAGTGGTTTTTACTTGATTTTTTTCTGATTCAGAAATATTGGATATTGAAAAGTTTTTTTGCTTTTTTGGTTTTTGCTTGCTAAGATTAGACGCTTAAAATTTTGTTTCGAAAAAAATCATTTGAAAATTAAAATAAATAATTCACGTCAAAAACTATTCAAACGTTCCTCAAACGTATTTTCTGAAAAAAAGGACGTGACCTCTCCATTTTTCTTTGTTTTCGACAGTCCGTCGTTTTTTCTCCCACGTGTCGTATATTTTGTCCACGTAGCCCTTTTCTCCTAATAAAAATCAGTTCTCAATTACTCCTCCGCTTTCTCAGGACGTCTTCTGAAAAGATGAAATCGAATTCCAGCTCTTTGAGCTTGTTCCTTATCTTTTTGGTTCTTCTTATCACCATCTCCAACTACTTCACAATTAATAAAACAGGTATGAAAAGACTTAAAAAATTAGAAAGACTCAGGAACCAATTTTTCAATTTTGGGCAAGAATATAAGCTTTTTGAAACTGTAAACTAGATTCTTAGAGATTTTCCGATTAAAATTTCCCAAACTCGAAAATGTTTGAGAAATTTTAGAGAAATTGATGAGAACAAAACAAAGATTTAGTTTTTTCGCAGAAATGTAAAGTTTTTGAAACAGAAATTTTCTGGATTTTTAATAATTTTTTGTTCTGTTTTGCCCCGTCAATAACTTCGAATTCTCCCCGGAAGCTACATTAAAATTGTATTTTTTCAGACCAAAAACTCTCCAAAATCTATTCAAATCTCTATCCGACTTATGGCGATATTCAACAGGCTCTTCTGAATGCTTCAAAGTCAAAAATTCATGCAGAATTTTATGTGAAAGTGAAGGAAGAGGTGATTTGTGTTAATAAAGTGAGAATTGGAGAGAGTGGAGATGGTGGAAAATATGTTTGTAATCCGGACAAAATCAATAAGGAAGATTGCACGTGAGTACTTTAATAGAAGAGCAGATAAGGATGGCTTGGGCTATCTTAGGCTGGCCTAGAATCACAGCATTCTGAAAAACTAGTCCATATTTTCCAGAATCCTCTCCCTGGGTCTCAACAATCAAATTGGTTTCGATGAGCACATTTACAAGGTCACCGGAGAGAAATGCACAATTCTCGGAGCAGATATGGTATTATCCTTCACTCATTCAGATCATCACCCATTTCAATCATTCATTTTCCAGAATGAACAACGAAACGAGACAAAAGAAAAGTACGCAAAAATGGGTGGTCAATTGTTTGCTGGAAAGATTCCGGATCAATTGAAAATATCAGAAATGATGAAGAAAGCTGGAAAGAAAAGTGTGGATTTTATGAAAATGGATATCGAAAAGGGAGAATTCACTGCGTTGGAACCGTTTGTCAAAGATTATTCTGTTTGTCAGGTTAGTCTGAGAACTTCTAGCCATAGGTTACGGTGGCTGATTCAGATTACTGTATCAAAAAGTCTAGATGGCCTAGAAATCTGCAGAGCCTTTCATTGACATAATACGGTTTCGAGAACTTTCAATAATTATGAAAATTCACACCATTTTGATCCTCTTTCATCAGTACTTTTAATTTCCAGATCTTCATCGAAATCCATGGAACGCCTTCCAAACATCTTCAAATGCTCCAAACCATTGCCAAATACAATTTCCGAATTTTCAATGTCGATCCAAATCCACTTTGTCCTCACTGTTGTGAATACAGTTTTATCAATGAGAAGTGTATGGAACAATATGGAGTCACACCAATTGGTATTATGATTCCAAAGTAGACACCGGGTCAAGATTTCTTTTTCTTGTTTTTGATTTTTTTTTTTGGATTGATTTTTTGCTGAAATAAACCTTCATTTTTTATTCCTGTTAGTTAATGAACGCTAGTGTTCAGAATTACCAAAATCAGCAATTTTTTGTTCACTTTTTCTGTTTCTAAAAAGTTAGATTATAGGGTGCTCCTACCTTCTATTTGATTGTTTTCTGACTATTTTAGGATTTTCTCACTTTATTTATTTCCAATTCGAATCACAAAGTTTTGTCCGAAAAAAATCACGTTAAAACAAATGCAACAATCCGAAATCCCGTGACCTCCATCGTTTGCCCGCCCATCTTTATTTCTGCCACGGGTTCCATATTTTGTCCACGTGAGCCTCTTCATCCTATCGAAAATCAGTTCTCAATTACTCCTCCGCCTTGTTAGGACGTCTTCTGAAAAGATGAAATCGAATTCCAGCTCATTGAGCTTGTTCCTGATCTTTTTGGTCCTTCTTATCACCATCTCCACTTACTTCACGGTCAATAAAACAGGTATGGAAGTTTAGAAAAACTATTCGATCTGAAGAACGAATACGAAACCCCAATTTTCTCATCGAAAATGCGGTCCTTGGAACTGTAAACATATTTATAGTTTTCTTCTATCAAACTTCCGTTTTTTCAGAACAAAAAATCTCAAAAATCTTTTCAACTTTTTATCCGGCTGAAGCTCTTCTGGAAGCTTCAAAGACAAGGGATAACGCAGATTTCTATGGAAAAGTGAAGGAAGAGGCGATTTGTGATAATAAAGTGAGAATTGGAGAGAGTGGAGATGGTGGAAAATATGTTTGTAATCCGGATAAAATCAATAAGGAAGACTGCACGTGAGTATTCTAATAGAAGGGCATATAAGTATGGGTCTCTTTTTCACAGAATCCTCTCCCTGGGTCTCAACAATCAAATTGAATTTGATGAGCATATTTTCAAGGCCACCGGAAAGCATTGCACAATTCTAGGAGCGGATATGGTACACTCGCCACTTTTCAAACTTTGACCGATCTTCCAATTTTCAGGACGAACAAAACAAGCAGACAAAAGAAAAGTATGCCAAAATGGGTGGTCAATTGTTTGCTGGAAAGATTCCGGATCAATTGAAAATATCGGAAATGATGAAGAAAGCTGGAAAGAAAAGTGTCGATTTTATGAAAATGGATATTGAGAAGGGAGAGTTCACTGCGTTGGAGCCATTTGTCAAAGAGTATTCTGTTTGTCAGGTTAGTCTGGAAACTTTTGGGTATAGCTTACGGTGGCTGGTCCAGATTACTGTATCAAAAAGTCTAGTTAGTCCAGAATTTTTTCTTGTTTTATTCAATTTACAATCGTAAAATACTACGAAGCTTTGACATAATACGGTTTCAGGAACTTGTATTGAATATAAAATTCACAATATTTTGATAATCTTTTTCATTTCCAATCTTTCAGATCTTCATCGAAATTCATGGAACACCTTCCAAACATCTTCAAATGCTTCAAACCATTGCCAAATACAATTTCCGAGTTTTCAATGTCGATCCGAATCCACTTTGTCCTCACTGTTGTGAATATAGTTTGATTAATGAGAAATGTATGGAACAATATGGAGTCACATCAATTGGTATTATGATTCCAAAGTAGACGCCGAAGGAAGATCGTTTTTTTGTGTTTTTAGTATTGTTTTGATCTTTTTTGCTGAAATAAACCTTTATCTTTCCTTCCCGTTAGTTCAAGAACGCTAGTGTTCAGAATTACCAAAATCAACAACTTTTTGTTCACTTTTTCTGTTTCTGAAAGGTTAGATTATAAGGAGCTTTTACCTTCTATTTGATTGTTTGCTGAGGATTTTGTGTTTTTTTAATTGTTTTTTTTTGACAGGGACAGAGTACGGTTTTTTTCTCATGATTGTCGACTATTTTCGGTGGGTTTGAAGCAAAAAGCCATTAAACCTAAGTGAGTTCAACCGAGAATTGCTAATGGAAATCAAAATGAAAAAAATGAAAAACTCAAAACAGTATAGTTACTCTACAAATATCTAAGTTTTTTCGAAACTCAAAAAAAAAGCAGTTTCTTTAGCTCTTCTAAATCATTTCTTTATCAGAAATTCTCATTGTAATTTCTTGAAGGTGATTTTCAAGAACAGTATTTTTTGTTTCTGTTTTCCCCAGGGCTTAAAAAAATTCAGAAAAATTCAGAATTCGTTCAATTCGTGGAATTTGTGTAAACTATTTTCAGGCAGACTAGATTTGCTTTTCCCATAAAAATTTGAACAACAAAGCCCAAAACCCAAAATTCATTCAAAAAACAAAGTTCACTCTTTAGTCTTCACCGTATAAAACTGTCCAATTTGAGTAACTCCCCTCATATCCAAATCAGCTTCCTTATAATATCTATCCCATCCTCCAGTAGTTGTATTGCATATAAAAGTGAATATCCAGAATTGTCCATGAGTATGCATATCTCCAGTAAAAAACTCGGCTAACTTGCATTTCCCAGTCTCATCGACATATCCAGTTGTGCATGATGGTCGAGCGGATCCCGTATCAAAATAGAAATTTCCACGGTAGTTCGAGGATTCGAGAGCAATACGAGTAGTACAGGAAGAGGCAAAGAAAACAGGTTGACGGTAGTCAAAGACCACTTTGTCGGTTAGAGAAGCACATGGGTTGGCTGTGGAACTGATGGTTTTCATTGGAGCGCAGGGGCAATCTGGAAAAGGGGAGAACGAATTAACAGAAATTAAAACTGACATTATTTTTAATAAGATTTTGAAACATTAAATTAGAATACACGATTTTGGAGTAATAGGCTTCTGAAAGAACAGTGTGTATTATCGAAACGGGATCGACAAATTTACCGATAAATTTCATCGATAGATTTGTCGATAAATAAACGTGAAGTGTCGATAATTTGTCGACAATTTATCGATAATTTTTTGTCGATCTTTTGTCAGTTTTTTTGTCGGATTGGAGATTTATCGATAAAAGTTTCTCGATAACACACACTATGAAAGAACATGGTATCGTCTCACTAATATCATCATTTACACGTTTACCCTTTGAGTTTCCTATTACTTATTTGCGAAAGCCTGGCACGGCGATCCAAAGGCGCGACAAATGTTCCTCGGATCCAGTCACGTTTACAGTTATATTTGATTGGGAATTACTATAGTCGTGACGGGACCCAATGAACATTTGTCGCTGCGCCTTTAAACCGAGGTGTCAGGATTTCGCGTGAAGCTTATGGACAAGCTCTTCTACTAAAACTCGAACACATTGATATTTCTTACGCCGTTCTTGAAACGTAAACTTTTATCATGCAGCTTCAAGTAGATTCCATCAGCCCCCCCCCCTTTTACCCTCCCAAACTAACCATTCTTCACTTGCTCCAGCTCTCCGACACATGCACAATTGAAGCCACCGGATAAGCATTTTCGAGTGCGAGTCCACTGAAAAATATCCCATACTACCAGAAACACGATTAAAGTTTCAATATAGTTTGAGAACAAAACTAGTTATTGAAACAGTATTGTATTTATCATAGATGATAAATTACAAATAAGATGAGAGTTTTTGGTTATTGTTACTGTGATATCGACATTTACTCCAATTTCTTTCTTTTTTGAATCTAATCTTAAAGAATTGGCCTTCACAGAGTCTAGGTTTCTATTCTTATTGGTCTTCTACAGTTCACGGAACTCGGTTGTAAAAAGGAAAAAAAACGTTTCTGAAATCTTAAACGGAATTTTTACTGCCCCACGAATATCACAAGTAAGCTACTAATCTTCAAATAACTAATCTTTTATTAGTGATTTCTCAAGTGCTACATTATATTACGAAAGCTACAGTAATCCTGAAGTCCACTTAAAATAAATGGGATTCTTCAATAACATGATTCAGGTTCTAAATAAGATCTTCGAAGTCAAAAATTATAAATTTTTCTACTGTTCCAACTTATTTTCAAATTTCTTGCCAGTCCTACTACCATTAATCATCCGGAAATCCCTGACTTACCTCCGCTTTCCCACTGGTCACCATCCAATTCGTCCATTCTCCCCATATTCCACCAGTTGGACAACAAGGGGTTGTAGGAGTCGGTTCAGAAGCATTTGCACAATAATACCAGTTATTGATGATAGTTGGGACCAAACCATTGCAACACGGTGGAACATTGCCATTAGCCCGAGGGTAGTTGCACGCTTGGGTGCCACAGAATTGAGTGGATTTGGTGGAACCGCTGGAATGTTGGTTAGGTTACGGTACTTCAGTGTTAGAAAGCTTGGGGCTATGATGGTTGAAGCTCCAAAGCTAAATGCGAGATTTAGAACTCGATTTTGTTCTGTTTCATAATTTTAATTTCCCGTCAAAGTGTCCTCTTAGTTGCTTCCACTAATCTAAGCGTTTCTAGTTCCCACCTAATCAAAAATACTACTGTTTTATGAACCCTAAGTTTTGGTAACTCCTACTTCTGGGTTTTTCATGGTATGGGCATTTTTATTTCTAGGAATTTATTAATCTCAAGTACTACAAGTTTCAATCGATTAACTGTTCCATACATTTTTTTAATAGAAAAGCCCTCATAGCTTTTTCAGTATGGATTCGGGCTGCATAATCAAAACTTACCATTTCAGGATCACTGTATCTCATATTCTTCTAGAGAGCTTTTGATGGTTGGAATGAAAATTTCCACCTACCTACACGGACAATTCTTCATCTCACTCGACAGACAAGTCCTCGAGTAATTCAGCTTGGAACATGATCCACAAGTGGTTGCACACTTTTCCTTTGTTGTCCATTCCGACCAAATCCCTCCAGATGGGCATATTGGACAGTTTGCAGCAAAAGCTATTACAGGAAAACTTAGAACGAGAAAATATAGCTTTAGCATGATTTTTTGACCTTTTTCTTGAAGAAAAATGCAACTTATATTGAAGAATTGCAAAAAAAGTGACAAAAGAAGTTGTGGGAAAAAGTTTTTTTTTCGGTTTTGCAGAGAAAGTATAGAGTCTGCACGATCATATCGTTTTGATTTGATCAAATCTGCTATTTGAAATTTTCCAGCAAACCACGGTCATTCACCGTCAATGGTTAGAATTTTATAGAGTATGGGCGACACAGAGACGCAGAGAAATACTTTTTTAATTCAAGTTATCGTACCGATTGGAGCAAATGCCTGTTGGCCACTGTACACTTTTCAGTCAAAATGGTCTTTGAGGTCTGAGATTGTTTAGTAGTAACACCTTACAACTTCTAAGACGTATGGCACAAACTACATTAGGCTCCGCCCCCTAACTACAGTAATCCTGTTGAAAAATAATTTTTTTTGCTGTGAGAGGTAATGGTGAAATCCGAACGGGAATCAACTTTCGGCACTTATTTGAGTACTTTTGAATACTTTGTGGAATTTTAGCTTCACTGCTTCTCGGCAAAAAAGAATTTTTTTCCGAAAATTACCATTTTCCTTCAGTTTTTCGATTATAGCGCCCGAGCTAGAGCCTAATTGAACAAAATCTCTCCGGATTCGTAATCTCCATGTAATTTGCCGTCGATTGACCCCTATTTAAAGAAAAAAAGTTGACCCCATATCCGAGATTTTTTTCGATTTTTGTAACTTACTTCGGAATTTTTCACGTATCTTTCTCACGTAATCTTATACATGATGAAAAATTTCATGGTCACCGATTCCAGAAATTTTCTGGCCTTAAAGTCATCTATCCATATCTAGTTCAATCCCAAATTTTCAGATCATATGGTTTCGTTTTGTTCCCGTGGCAACCACTTTGAAAAAAATGTACTTTTTCTTGAGCAAAAGACATGCTGATATTTGCAGAAAATTCAAAGTGGTGCCACGGGAATAAACCGGAACCATATGGTCTGAAAATTTGTGATTGAATTAGATATGGATAGGTGACTTTATGACCAAAAAATTTCTGGAATCGGTGGCCATCAAATTTTTCATCATGTATAGAGATACGTGAAAAATTCCGAAGTAAGTTACAAAAATCGAAAAAAATCTCGGATATGGGGTCAACTTTTTTTCTTTGAATAGGGGTCAATCGACGGCAAATTTCATGGAGATTACGAATCCGGAGAGATTTTGTTCAATTAGGCTCTAGCTCGGGCGCTATAATCGAAAAACTGAAGGAAAATGGTAATTTTCAGAAAAAAATTCTTTTTTGCCGAGAAGCAGTGAAGCTAAAATTCCACAAAGTATTCAAAAGTACTCAAATAAGTGCCGAAAGTTGATTCCCGTTCGGATTTCACCATTACCTCTCACAGCAAAAAAAATTATTTTTCAACAGGATTACTGTAGTTAGGGGGCGGAGCCCAATGTAGTTTGTGCCATACGTCTTAGAAGTTGTAAGGTGTTACTACTAAACAATCTCAGACCTCAAAGACCATTTTGACTGAAAAGTGTACAGTGGCCAACAGGCATTTGCTCCAATCGGTACGATAACTTGAATTAAAGTTTATTCGGCGCAGATTTGTTCTGAAGTTTCACTGAAGTCAACGTAAATCTGCCGACGATTTATGGTTCCGTTGGATCCGAAAAATGTTTGTGAGAAACTTCCCAAAATTGTTTTTTCTTGAACTTTTAAATAAAACCTGAACTTGCGCAGTAGAGAACGTGTGAAATTCAGAAACGCAGGTTGATTTTTCTTTCTGCTTTTCTTTCATTTTTAACAGTAACGACTTGCTATCAGTTAGTAGAATCAAACAGCTAATTATAAACTTCTTGAATCTGAAAAACATTTCTGAAAAAAACCACTCCAAAAAAGTTTAGATTTTCCAGAATTCAGCCTGTTCCAACTAGACAGTGTGCAAGGTCTAGAGACGCAGAGACAAACGTTTCTCTGCGTCTCATGATTTTCAAAGCTCTTTTTTGTTACCAAATTCTCCATCTTCAGACAAATCAAATTCACAGAGTGCTTACAACCTTATGGCCTACGTGAATCTGAGAATTTATCTGAAAAAGAAGAAACATTTCCAGAAACTATCCGGCACTGGAGAGCTAGACGACACACGCGATCTGAAAGAGTTTCAGAGAAAAACATGAATATATTCCTGAAATGTCTCTGAAAAAAGTTCACTCTTTCACAGACCGCTTATTATGTTTCCTTACATATGACTTTCAGTGACGAGAAAAGGCAATTTGCGTAAAACATTTATTTCATAATTAATCTGGTACTTTTCCAAAGAACTGCGCAATCTCACTGATCCCAACGATTGGCTCTTTCAAATAGTCATTATATCCATCCCAGAGACCAGTTGTATAATTACAAGCGAAATTTATTGGATATAACTCCGCGTCGTATTTTTTCGTTCCGGTATTATCGGGTGTCTTATAGTATTTTGGAATACATTGACCAGCGGCATTGATGTATCCAAATGCAGTGACAAAACCGTGATCAGTATCATCGCGATAAAAAGTATCTGCGAAGTCGGAGGTCTCGATCAGAAATGTTGCTTTGCAAGAGTTGCGATGATTTTGTGGAGTACGGCCGGTGTAAGTAAGATAGGAGCCGTAGTTACATCTGGTGTCTCCCTTCCTTATTATGAGCAATTTGAGCGGTTCGCATGCACAGGCTGAAAATGGAAAAGTTGATATGGGACAGCGTTTAATTTCAGTTTCATCAAAGGGTTTTCAGTATAGAATAGTCTCAGTTTATGATTTAATTTTTTTTTTTTTTAGTATCTCAGGTATTGCTGCCAACTTCTAGGCAAAAGTTTGGCGGCTTTTGGCCAAAAATATGGGCCTGTCGGCTTTAAAGCAAACCTTTGGCGTCTTTTGTGCGGAAGTTAAAATCTGCCGGCTTCGTGGCGAACTTTAAGCGAACTTTGGCGAATTATGACTCAACCCAAATGTCCTTCCGGCAAAGGTTGGTCAGTGCGGACTTCCAGCGGCTTCTGACAAAATCCTAAGCGAAAACTCTTGCCCCGAAGTTGGCAGCAACACTTGAGAGCCTGTCGTTGGCTTTGTTTCGGCTTTTTGTGTAGTTTTTTCAAGTGTGAAAACAATCTAGATTAGATTTCTTTACCCTCCATATAAATCTTATTCAAATAATGGAAAGCCTTAACTACTCAGAGGGAGAAGGTGGCGCGCCAGTGGCTGTTTGTAATTCCGAAGAATCGTAGTGTGCGTTGTTTATCGGAAATCGCCCTAAGAAAGCCTGTAGAACTATTTACGCGGGTGATTTACGACAAACAACTCGCACTACGTCACTTCGGAATTCCAGACCGCCACTGGCGCGCCACCTCCTCTCTCTGGGTAGGTAATTTATAGCAGGCTTATTATAATTTAATGTTTCAAAAAAGTCTTAAAAGTATATGTCAAGTCACACTCTCCGATTATCCAAGATTTGTTTTAAGTTTCCAGTTTTATTATAATCTGAAACTCACAATACTTAGTCTCGGTATAATCCCCAACACATTGACATTGAAAACCACTGGAAATGCATTCACGCGTTCGAGTAAACTGCAAAAAAACGAGATTCAATAAGTTCCAAAAGCCTCCCCTACCTCCGGTTTTCCATTAACCTTTCCCCATGCTGACCAATCGCTCCATATTCCACCAGTTGGACAACAGACCCCCGATGTGCTCTTCTGCTCCAAAGGTCCACAATGGTACCAATTATTCATAATCGTGGGAGTTCCAACACAACACGGTGGTGTTGGACCATTGGCTCTGGGGTAGTTGCAAGCTTGAGTGCCACAGAGTTTAACAGCAGCTGTTGGACCACTGGAAGTTTTTGGTTATGGTGTTTATCAAGAACGAGCGGCAACTGAATTGTGGCATTGCCAATTTTTAATAAATTGAAAAAAAAATTTCAAACATTTGACTGCGATTTCCTCAAAATTCGAAAAAAAAATCGGAAAATTTCAACAAATTTCTACTCGAGCTGTCCTGTGGGACCTTTTGCCTTTAAATCCGTTTTTCGAAGCACACAAAAAGTGGTTAAAAACAAGAAGTTTGTTTTAATTTGGAGATAGCTAGGTTGTGAAACTGAGGTTTCGTTACAAGTTCATCACTATTTTAGGAACTGCCCAGGCCACAATTTCTTATTTTACCCACCTACAAGCACAATTTGCAATCCCGGTCGATAAACAAGTTCTTGTATAAGTCATATTTGAACATGCGCCACAACTGGATTTACATGTTCCCGGAGCTGCCCATTCTGACCATATCCCTCCCGTTGGGCATGCAGGACAATCCGCTCCGAAAACAATGACAGGGAAAAGAATCCAAAGAATGAAAGATGGTCTCATGGGTTTATGACGACGAAGAATCATAGAATGAAAGATTGGGAAGGCAAAAGAACGAATAAAGATGTATGTTGCTGAAAAGAGAAAAAAGAAAATGAAGGTTAAATTTGCATGAAAATGGTGTTGGCTGGAAAGTACTGTCCAGATGAATCGATGAGGAAAAAAGGCAACTGATGAAAAAAAGAAGATGAAACATGATTTTCTTCAGATCAAAGCACAAAACTTAACGATTTTTTCGTTAGAAAGAAAATACAAGGTTTATAATATTTTATGGTGGATAGTAGTGTACCGTCTCGCGAGCATTGATGCTCGTCGAGCGCGAGAAACTTTGCGAGTCTTGCTTTCGTATTCACGAGTCTCGTCTCGTCTTGTCTCGCAAAAGATCGTTTTTGTCCAGAAAATACTGTAGTTCACAAGAAATTGCGAGACAAGACAAAAACGATATTTTGCGAGAACGAGAGAAGACGATCCTTTTGCGAGACAAGGCGAGACGAGCCCGAGGCGGTACGATTGCGAGACAAAACGAGAATTGCGAGGAAAGGCTCGCGAGACGGCACACTAGTGGATAGCTTCAGGATCTTTGGCTTCATGAAGATCGGCGGCTTCATTTCAGGAGCAGGTCCACTAGTTGTAGTCCTCGGTTCAATAGTTAGCGGTTCAGGAGATTCAGTGGTTGGTCCCACAGTTGGGCGATGCTAAAAACTTTTGTTCATTCGAAGCTTTTTTAGACAACAGAATCTATTCTCACTAACTTTTATTATTCTCAAAATCAAAAGTGTACTAGGTGAAACATTGATGTTTTGGTAGACCTTGGTACTTTCTTGAAGCCATTTTTTAGTACAAGAGACCGAAACGATCTTGATTTGATAGTTCCTTTTCACAAAAGCCTATCTCGGAATTGTCTTATGAATACCGTAAAAACTGAATTAGTAGTGCATGCACCACTATTTTTCAACCTCTTCATTCGGAGGGCACTACTATTAGAGGGGCACTACTACTTGAGGGGCACCATTATTTTTCGAGCACTTTTTCCTCCAAACTTTGAGATGTTTTGATCTGATTTTCTTGACGATTTTTATGAAAAATGGCGGAAATAGAAGCGAAAATGTATTCTGTTCTCCATTTTTCACTAACTTTTTCAAGTTTAGGACAGTTTTAAGTCTAATATTTGGGAATTTTTAGTCAGCAAGCCAAAAATTTGAAAAATATCATTTCCATAATGGGGCACCACTATTGGAGGGGGACTGTTAATTGAGGGGCACCATTATTTTTTAACCTCCGGAGGGCACTACTACTAAAGGGGCACTACTAATACAGTATATGAACGGTCGACTGAAAATACAAACAAGAACATGTACGTACCTAGTTCCTGAAACGGTATACATAACTTTGTCTGATATTCTGGTTATATTTTCATTGGTTCTCTCCGTTGAGAAACTTTTGACCACTGCTGTTTTATACACTCAATGGATAATGACTTTTGGCCATCGTCCCCTTTTAAAAGGTTTCTGCAACTTTAAAATTAATACATGTGCGGCTTAGTTGCAGTAGTTTACAAAGTTTCAGCATTGTTAGACTTGCGTTCACACCACTGTAAGCTGCGAAGCTTGAGTGGGACTTGGATCTTCAAAAAATAGAAGCTCACACTTCATTAGACGCTCACTCTCTAATAAAAGCACACAGTGTGAACTTTTTTCAAGAATGGGTATGGTGCATAATAAAATATCTCTCGAATGTTAGCTGAAAACCGCTTGAAAACAAGAACCCGACGAACAAAATACTTGAAAAGACGGAGTTTAGGTGTTTCTAGAGCTAAATTCGATGGCTTTTTATGAAAAACCAGCCTGATTTCTGCGCCTGCGGCGCATCAACAGGCTTCTCTATACTGTTCGTCGCTGCCTCACTTTTCTCACTGGTCGCGGCTACGCCGCTCCGTAGCGCTGAAAACCCGTCGACACCTGTAGGCAAACAGGCCCTCAAGTTTTTGTGGTCCGGCTATCGTTCGCAACGCGCGGGTTCGACTTTTGCTGTGGGAAATCTCTTTCTTTTTGCTTTGAGAAAGCGAACATCCTGACCAACGGACAGACATAGCCCTCTAGCGTTTTATATATAAGAATGATTATGAAAATTTTACGCTAAAATTGCTGGACGAGTAACTCCACAAGCATCAAAAATGTAAACATGTAAACATGTTTTGGAAAAATGGTTCAAAGAATAGAAGCTCAGCCTCTGATTGAAACGATTCTGTAATATAATTGAGACGTCAATGTGTATGTAGACCTTGGTACTTTCATGAAGCCATTTTTTAGTACAATTTACCAAAACGATCTTGATTTGATAGTTTCTTTTCACAAGTGCCTACCTAGGAATTGTTTTCTAAAATCGTATAAAATGAAAGGACTAAAAATACAAACAAGAACATGTACATACCTAGTTCCTGAAACGGTATTCATAAGTTCGTCTGGGGCCATAGTCTCGTTCTGAAAGGTTTCCGACATTTTGGAAATATTACGTGTTCGGCATTTTCGGCCCGCAACGGACAATTAAGGCATTTCGGAGGTGACCGAACGTTTTCAAAACTCGGCCATTAGGAAAATGCCCGAAGCCGTGCAAAGAATTTGGGATACACAATATAAGATGAAAAAAGTACTAAGAATACGAACAAGTGCATGTACATACCTAGTTCCTGAAACGGTTTTTTACTGGAATTTGATTCCTAAAATCTTCTAAAGTAGATTGAACACCTTCTTGTTTTTGATAGATTTTTTTCGGTCATGACAAAAATATTTTTGTCATTCATTTCGCAGGTCCTCAATATGTTTTGAGAAAACATTCCGTTTTCCGTTTTTTTCAATTTTTTATGTTTTTTTTCCGTAGCTCTTTATCATGCCCAGAATATTTAATTAAGAGTTTATTTTTGTTTCTTTAAAACTATTCATCAGAAATAGAATAAGAAGGGAGTGAGAGAAAAAGAAAAAGTGGAAGAAGATCCGTAACTTTTATAACACAAAAATGCGAGGAGCAAAAGAATGGGAGGAGTCTTTAAGAGTAAGAAGTAAAGCCTTTCTTAAAGGTTTAGGATTTAAAAAAAAAGGAGTGCAATTGCGCTCTATCGATAATTTCTTCCGAAATTCTCAATAGAGCGCCGATGCTCTCAAAAGGATATGTGAAAAGAGGGGCACTTTTGAGTGCAAAAAGTAAAGCTAATGGGTGAAAAATTTTGATTTTTTGGAGCATTAAAAAACTTTGAAAAATAAAATTAATGGGCGGGAGGAGGCGTTAAAGTTTTTCCTAGAAAAAAAAGAATAATTTTTGAATTTTTAAAAGTTCAAAATTTAGAAAAAAAGAGGAATCCAACAAGATGAATTGAAAGTGAAAACCGGGAAATGAGATTATGCGGGGCGGCGGGAAATTTGAATTTTTGAAAAAAAAACCGATGAATTTAAGAATAGAAAGTCAAAACGGACTGTTGATTTCCGCGGACGAGAAGAATTGGTGGAAGATTTCGTGTCATCACTTCAAGCCATGAGAGATACAGTGAAGAACTGACCATTCCTTTACGTGGCACTGGTAGGGTCCTGAAAATAGGCGGGAAATTATTTTGTTGCAGATTTGATGGTTCAGTTTTTTCAAAAGGTCATCAATGATTTTCTAGGCCACGAGACTTGATTATAGCCATTTTTCAGCTGAGTTATATTTGATGGCCTAACTTTTCGAAAATTTCAGTATTCTAGGTCATCAGAGCCAAGTTCAGAGTCAAACACAGCCATTGTTATTTTTCCAAAGATTTCGAATTGCTATTTTCCCAAAGATTTTGACTCATTTCAAGTTTTTAACTTTGTGGCCTAGAAATTCTACTCAGAGATTCCAAGGCCACCGAAATTGGTTTTCAATATTTTGCTTTTTTCATTAATTCTGAACCGAATTCAAACTGAAAAATCTCAGCTTTATCTGATGGCCTAGAAATTCAACTAGGAGATTTTCTAGGTCACTAAAACCAACACCTTTTTTTTAAATCTCGCAAACGCTTCTGGGCTTTTTTCTCCATATTTAAGTTCTAAAACCGCCTTTTCAGCCCATTTTCTCCCCTAAAACTCCCTACTTACATGACAATCAAATCGGCTTTTATCGAATGCTCTTGAAGCAATTCTCCAGCTCTCAATTGTCGATACGTTTTATCCCGCTGAGCACTGAGCTCTGATTTCGTCGTCATTCCAATCGGACAACTTCCATCCTCTGAAATGAACGGATCAATCACCGATTGCCACGTGTTCATCGTCTCCTGTCGAGGCTTCTTTCCGATATCAGCAATGACGTAGACATCAGAATAATCGATACGGAATTTCGAGAGAAGAGCGGCCATTCCACGTTGTTCTTGTTCCATTGTACGAGATGAGGTGGAGATTGTGAAGATACGAAGACGTGCTCCTTCCAAATAACTTTTGGGAATGGAGAGAAGATGTGGAATGAGGAGGGTGAGACCTCCGTCATCGTAGAGCCACCAGACGTCGACGACTCCCTGAAAAAGGCTTGTTTAGGCTTATGAAGGATGGGTCTAGTTTTATCCACAATAACAGACTTGTCAAAACCCGGGCCGGCCCGCGTCGGCCCGGCGGGCCGGAGCGGGCCGGGCCGGGCCGATGAAAAATTCTCCGGCCCGGCCCGGCCCGGTTGGCCCGGGTTTGAAAATTTTTGAATTTTGAAGCACGTTTTTCCCGATTTTCAGCCCTATTTCAAAACTTTTCCTGGGTAATTTTACTCAAAAATTGATCAGAATTTCCTCCCTGAAAACATAGGCTAAAAAAGTAGGAAAAAAACCGCGAAAAAAAATTTTTCAAAAAAAAAGTTGAAGGAAACATGTTTTGCCTTGAACCCCGGGCCAGGCCGGGCCGGGCCGGGCCGGGCCGGTAGAAATTCCTCCAGCGGCCCGGCCCGGCCCGTGACAAGTCTGCACAATAAAGTTAGGCCTAGTTAAGATCATTTTCGGCCAGTCGAGATCGCCTTAGGCTAATTAGGAAAGGCCGTTTTGAATCTGACCGGTTCAGGTCGACCAGGGCATTAGGCCATTCTACAAACCTTTTTAATTTTGCGGTTGAAACGTTGAATCGACGAAAGAAGTGCCTTCTGTTCGACAGTGTGACGGCGGGATCTGCAAAATTATGTGATTGGTGGCCTAGAAAACAGCTATTTGAAAATATAGGCCGTCAAAAGATTGTTGACCTAGAAAAAGCCCGAGTTTCTCTTATAGACCACCCAGCTAAATGTGGCCTAGAAAACCCCCTGCCAAATTCTTCCACTAACCCTCTCCTTCTCAACGAGAAATGTCTCTTCTCCTGATCATCAATCACACCCAATTCCACATCATCATCCTTTGCCGCATTTGTGACGTCATCATCGTCGGCTCCAGAATCATCACCATCTCGATTCTCGTTATCATCGTCATCGTCACGATCGTCTGGATTCTCATCGGATCCGTACGTCTCGTTGATTGATATGGAGGCTGAAAATGAACAAGTTCGGGGAAAAATGGAAAGATCGCTATAAAACGAATCACAATTTCACGATTTGGTCATGCCGTTCTAACATTTGGTTATGCCGTTACAAATCACAATACGACAATTTTTCCGAACCATTTATATAAAAGTTGTTTATCCGCTGGAACATTTCAACACTTCGGCAACTACCACGGTAGGATAGACGAGCTGCTGAATTGAAAAATAAGGGAATTTCGTGAGGAAAATCGGGAGAATGGGCTTTGAAAAGACCAGAAATGAGCTCTAAACAGGTCTCAAATAGGCTTATTGCCAACAGAAAGCAAAAAAAGCTCAAAATCGACTATTTTACCAAGGATTGCAACATGATTTTTTGACCTGATTAAGGTTCATAAAAAGCTTAAAATCGGAATGAAACAGGCTTTAAAAAAGCCAACACTAGCCTTGCAATAGGCTCAAAACTGGTTTACAAAGAACGAATTTCGGTTGAAAAATACGGTTTTTTCCTTATTTGGGATCATTTTTTTCCAACTCTGGAAAATATCAAACTAGTCTGAAGCCCGCTTTTTTAGTCTATAACATAGGCCTGTTCGGCCTTATTCACACTTTTAGGAGGCTTAACTAGGTCCCAAAACTACTATTTTCAGGCTTGAAGTCGGCCCAAACATAATCTGAAATCTGTGGTATAAAAATCTGGAATTTCGCTCGGAAAATGACGATTTTGAACCCCAAAAAACCTTTTTTTATTTGTTAATCCCTGTTTCGGTCAGCCCATAAAGCCCATTTTTTGGACTAAAAACCCTGAAAATGCTTCTCTCTTTCTATCCCTAAAACTTACAACTAGCATCATCTCCAGACTTATCAGTTCTCGCCGTCTCATCTTTCTCAATCAAATGAACAGTTTCCGGTGATGATCCACTCAATTTCTTTTGATTCTCTTTCTCTTTTTCCTCCATATTTGGAACATTCATTCGATTCGATTCGACAAGATTCAAATTTCGCATCGCTTCAGAAAAGTCCAAGCCGACATGACCGTTTCGAAGCACACACATTGCCATGTTCCAGTCGAAAACATCTCTGAAAATGGGAAGATGTTTTCCAGTTTTTGCGTATCAAAAAACTCACTGAATAGTTCCAAAATACTCGTTCATCTCATTCAAATTTGCATCCGTTGGTCCACTTCGATACCAATTCGATTTGAATCCCATCAACACTATGTTCGGCTTCATTTTGGCGATTCCAGTGAGTTGAATGAGAGATTGTGCTCCTTTCCGGAAACTGGAATTGGCGACGGCTCGGTAGAATCCTTTTAGATGACGTTTACGCATCCATATGCCCACGACTTCATCGAGACGACGAATGACGGCGTGGACACGGTCCGAGGGGTCGTACTGGAAGAAAATAGGGCTTTTAGAGGATATTTTTTCGGTGACAATCAAGTTTTTGCATTTTTTTTTTGTTGTTTTCAAGCCATTCGCTTGCTTTTTTGCCCATCGGAACACTTTTCGAATTCATTGTCTTTTGCAAAGAATTTTCAAATCTCATTATAATAATTGGCACTGTGTCAATTTTATAAGTCATCTAACGTTTTGTAGACGCGACGCGACTCGCAGCGCTTTCAAAATTGAATATTCCCGGTTTCGGCGATCTGGCAACCCTATGTTAAATCTCGAGACGTCTCGAGAAGTCTCGAAAGCGGATTAAAAAACTCACCGGCACAACCTGTCCACAAACCAGCAAACTACTTCCTTTGGTAATATTATTGGCAAAATCAACCAAACACGACCGGGAAGCCGGATTTCCACTCAAGACCAACACCTGTGGTCTGTAATTCTTCACATGTTCCTCCGTAGTAGACAACTTGATCATCGCAGCCAAAGCATTCTTATAACTATGAGCCTGGGTAGAGGAACCCCAATTGACATCAGGTTTTCGATGGAATAAGTACATATAAATGGCACCAAAACAGAAGAAAGTGACCAGCGCGGAGAACCAATCAATGATAAACATAACAAAGACGCAGAGGATGGCTCCGATCAAGGAAATCCACATATTGTAGTACTTGAAACCAGGACGGAATCCAGGGGAATCGGCAAAGGATTGATCGAAACAGGCGTAGTTTATAAGGGCGTAGGAGCCGAGGAAAAAGTTCGAAATGATTGGAGCAATCACGTTTAGGTCACCTGAAAATAGAATTTTAAGACTGAAAACGCTGAAAATTCGGTTACCAATAGCCACGATAGCCATGGCCAAGAAGAATCCAAGAACATAGGCTCTTTTCGGTTCCTCATTCTTTCCATAAGTCTTTGCGAAATAGTCGATTCTTGGGAATAGACGATCCTTACACACGGCTTGAAACACTTTTGGAGCACTAACAAGACTAGCGAGAGCCGATGAAAGAGTGGCGGCGAAGATGCCGGCAGTGATGAGTGGTCCCCAGAATGATGACATTTCGACGACCTGGAATTGAGAGAATTGGGGGTTTTGTGTGGGCTTTTGTTGGGGACGGTAGCTGGAGAGGAAGGTAGGCTTGAGGTCTCAAAAGTGTGTTTGACTGTGTTTTTGAACAAAAACTTTTGGTATTATTAGATTCCCATAGGTGTAAGGGATACTGTAGCTACTAGAGTGTCGTCTCACGAGACAGTTCTCGTGAGTCTCGAATATTCTCACTTGATTCTCAATCAATCTCGACTCTTCTCACTATTTCTTATCCTCGGATATTCTCGAATCATTTCATTTCTCGGATTTTCTCACGAGTTTCACGGCAATGGAAATATTTTTGAAAATTTTCCGAATTTTTTGAAAAAAAGTTTCTTCAAATTCCACGTGGACTTTTTTGTTTTTAGAACAAAAAGTTGAACACTATTTTCATCACTTTTTTAATGAACGTGACATCTTCTTCATTCTCATCATTCTCAATGAGACTCGTGAGAAAATCCGAGAAATGAAATGATTCGAGAATATCCGAGAATGAGAAAACCTGATAATGAACTCGAGATCGAGAATGTCGAGACTCACTGATATTCTCGTGAGTCTCGGAATGATTCTCGTTCTCATGAGAAAGGCTTCTCGTGAGACGACACTTTAGTAGCTACAAGCTCAATCTACAGTAATTCCGGATTCAGAAGCTTTTTTTTTTGAAAAATACGGTAGAGTTGAAAATTATGAAAAAATTGAAAAAAATGGAGTTTTTGGCTAAATTAATTCAAAAATATTTTTTTTGGTAATTAAAAAATTAGAACTTTGTTTCGAATTTTCAGTTTTTTGAGGACGAAGCCGATTCTTTTTTGGCATCAAGTCACGTTATCAACTGGATTTTTTGATATTTACTTTCGTGCAAAAATCATAATTTAAGGTCCAATATTACTCGTTTGCGATAGCCTGACACCTGGGTTTAGCGAGAAATATCACTTGTGTCCCGCCACGGTTCCAGTAATTCTCAGTTGAAAATAACTGTAAACGTGACAGGACCCGGTGAACATTTGTCACTGCGCCTTTAAACCAAGGTGTCAGGCTATCGCAAATAAGCAAATATGAGTTTTGCGGAGTTTTGAAATTCCTTATTTTCAAAAAAAAAATTCTCTAAAACTAATTTTTCAACAGAATTTTCCCTTTTTTCTGTTCAAAAAACCACAAAAATACAGTTCTTGACAAAAAAAAACCACGAAAATTCAACTTTTGCTTGTTTCTTACCTGATAATACGAAACCAAACCATACGGACAATCGGGTGTACACTCTGGTGGTACAAAAAACGAATTATTGAACATTGCCGGTTCGGTTCCATTCGAAAACGCCACAACGGTACTTCCAGTCATCCAAACAGTCAATAAATAGACGATAGTGGTAACAAGAATAGCCAAAAGTGTTCCCAATGGAATAGCTCTCTGAGGATCAGCCAAATCTCCACTGATATTTGCACCGGCCATAATTCCAGTGGCGGCGGGGAAATAGACGGAAAATACAGAGAAGAAAGTGTTGTTATCCGTAAAATGTGGGAAGAAATTTGATTGAAGAGTGTCCATACTGTATCCGGTGGCTCCTCGATTAATGGCAAGTTCATTCGGTGAAAAGAACGAACCGAAGACGTAATTGGCGATGGAAGTGAGGAGGATTACAAGAAGACCCAATTGCATTTTTGATTCGAACTCGGAACCGATGAACACAATTCCCATTAGAAGAATGCATGTTACTGAAAATGGGGATAATGAGTGGTGGAAAGGGGGGGGGGGGGGGGGTTTAGATGCCAGTCTGAAATTTTGATTGTTAGCTCCTTTTTGAGCAAATTTCGAGCCAACTCAACCTGACAAATTTGGGGTTCAGGAGTCACAATAACACAGAAATTTAAAAAAAAACCAAAATTTCAGTCTGGAATAAGCTAGAAACAGGATTTGGGAAGAACCAATCTCAAGTGGTTCTCATGAGTTACCGCCTTTTTTTTCTGGTGATTTTTAGTTGTTATCATGTTTGAAAAATTCGCGAAATTTTTGACGGAGTTTTCCAGCCGAAAAATGCGCTTTTCGTTCGATTTATAGTAGTGAACCTTTCAAAATTGCTTGCAGATTGCAAAATTTTTGCGCGAAATGAAAATCAAAATTAAAAATTTTCAAGTGGTTTTATGAGTTTCTGCTGAGAATGAGAATACACAGACTTTCAGAGGATATGTCAGTGATATTGAGTTGTTTTCATGTTTTTGAGAAATTTTAGCCATGAATCGCAAATTCAAATTTTCCTGAAAATAAACTTGGTACTCGAAACGGCAAAATAAACGATTGAGGAAATTTTTGACAGAGTTTTCCAGCCGAAAAAAGCATTTTTCATTTGATTTATAGTAGTGAACCTTTTCGAAACTCTTGTTTTTATCTGTGAGGTTAGTTCGAAAAGCTGGTATCAGATTCCACAAGTCAATATTTCCAGTTCGAAACCAAAAAGTTCGTAGCGAAAAAGCTCGAAAAAAAACTAGATCAAGAAATTATTTCCATTTGCTTTTGAAAAAATTGAATTTCTGTGTGTTCGATCCAAAAAGTAAATTGTTTTTTTTTGCCATTTTCTGTTCCACCACAGGCCATCGAAACTACCAATTTTTCCCTCGAAAAACTCACCAAATCCAATAACGCGAACATCCCAAAGACCACCATCAAAAATGGTTCCAATATTGTAATCGATAAGAACATCACGGAATGATTCGGCAAAACCGACTATATACATAGCCGCACCGACTGCATTCGCAATTGAGAAAATGATTCCGATTGAGCCACCAAATTCCGGTCCCAAGGAGCGAGAGATCTGAAAAATTTTCAGATTTTTACAGAAAAATTACAGATTAGCTCACCAAGAAATAAGCTCCGCCTCCTTTAACATCACCATTCGTACAGATTGCACACGTGGAGAGAGCCGTAATCGTGGTGACGAGTGAAGCCAACAAAACAATACATGAACCTAAACCAACGCCCGCTTGTCCGGATACCCAGCTGACACGTAAATAGAGCATTACACCGAAAATATTGAGAAGGCAACGGACGAAAACGCCTTGAATCCATCCGAATTTGATACGATTTTGAGACGAAGAGGGTGGGTTTAGCTTTTTAAGAGAGGCTTTTTCTGTTTCGTGTATTGGAGAATCCTCGAGATGATGGTGTTGGGCCTGGAAAAAAAGGTTGGTTCCGGGGATGGAATAGAGTGGAAATCGGGAGGATGAGTTCGGAGAATCGGAGGTAAAAAGTGGGGAAAAGGAGGTTTTTTTTTTACCTAAAAACGAGGAAAATGTCCTTTTTTTTTATTTTATTGCTGAGAATGTAGAGTAAAACTAGATGAAAAAAACGGCTTTAAAAATTTCAATTTTCGAGATTTTTTTTTCAAATTTTCCGTTCCAAACGAGAGAATAAACAGGGTCGCTTTTGAAAATTCGAGATAAAAATTTCGGAAAAAAAAAACGGCAAAACAGAAAATTTTTCAGAAATCAGTAGTTTTCCGAAAATTGACTGCGAATTTTGCTGAATAAAGAGAGATTCGATGAGATCATTAGTCATTTTTGTTTAAAAAAAGGATTTTTTCA
Organism: Caenorhabditis doughertyi; assembly: GCA_963572265.1. NCBI lineage: Eukaryota > Metazoa > Nematoda > Chromadorea > Rhabditida > Rhabditidae > Caenorhabditis > Caenorhabditis doughertyi. Next base: position 20,205,224 of record OY751556.1, on the reverse strand, counting down.
TTAATTTTTCGAAATTTGCCGAAAACTGAAACTTTTGATGAATTTGGTTCGGAAATTTCTGAGTGGGCAATTTTTTTTTTTGCATTTTGATGGCCAAGAAATCAAATCTCATCATTTTTCCCACTTTTAATTTGTTAAAATCAGTTTTTTGTTAGTTTTCGGCTCCCAATCAATTCATTAATCCCAAAAATCAGCATCCGAAAAAACCGATCTTTCCCTTATTATTCATCATTTTCTTTGCCACTTTCTTAATGGTTCTCCGATGATAAATCGTCTCATTAATTCGTCTTTTTATCTCGAATTCCTCTAATTCGAGCTCTTCTTTCCAAAACATTTTGTGATTTACTGCTTTTAGAATTTCTGCTATACTCGGTTCATTTTTACCGAATTCTGAGGATTCAAGGGAGAGGTTTCGCTGAAAATTTTTGGAATTTTAACAAATTTTTTAGGCGAAAATGGTAATTTTTTGTGCTGAGGAAACCATTATTTTCAGGTCAAAAATGATTGTTTTTTCCTTAGAAAATTTTGTACTTTTTGATGATGAAAATTCGATCTGAAACAAGAAATTTCCTTATCCCTTACACTCAATTCTTCGAAACCCAAATCCTCTTCCTTATGCTGTTTTCCATGAATCAACTGAGCCATCGATGGCCGATTAAACATCCCCTCGGTATCAATCGAATTCCGGTAAAAATCAATAATTGGTGGATGTTCGATTGTCTTCATATTTCGCCAACTTTTCATATTAAATGTCGTCTGATTCTCATGAGAAGCATCCTTCTTTTTCTCGTCTCCGTCTTCCGATAGGCTTCCTGGAAATTGGAAATTTTTCGGGTTTTTGAAAAATTTTGATGTTTGGAGGCTTTTTCTGATAAAAATGACACAAAATCTATGAATTTTTTTCATTTTTTGCTTTTAAACCCACCTGAATCCTTATCCCCAACAGAGAAATGGACTCCTTTAGCCCGTGAAGCCGGAGAACGTTCTGGAGGTTGTGGAATTCCAGTTGAAGCTGTTATTTCTAATTCATTGGTCACTTCGGCGACGAGAGCACCCGGATGCGTGTCTGATGTTACCTGTAACAAATTTCAGCTTTTTTCATGGTTTCTGTCTGATAATTTTTCAGTTTTACGTGAAAAATATTTTTCAAATTTTTACCATAAATCTTCCGGTCGCACTCATTTTCCTCGTCACCATCGTCACTGGTTCGTGATTCTGAAGCGGCGGTTCGCTGCCGCTTTTCAGTTTTCGAACACTTTCGTCGCCATTTTCTTCGCCGGTTTTACTGACCTGCAATTATTTTTTTAATTTCACATTATTTTTAACGAGAAATTAGTTTTTTAGTAATTTTACCTCAAACCGCCCATTCGGGTTGTCTGGAGTCGTGTTTGGCATCGAGTTTACAGCGGAATTTTCGTGGTTTTTGTGAATAAAAATTCGTTTCGAAAAACAAAATGAGTGGAAAATGAGAAATCGTGGCGAGACTCAAAACTGGCAATGAGCGTGCGCCTTTAAAGCTACCGTAACCAAAAATTTAATTTTTGAATGAATTTTCGATTCTTGCAGGAAAAGAGACAAAAAATGTAGCTTTTGAATAAAAAAACCGTTTTTTTTGCCAGTAGAGAAGTGAAATTAAATTTTAAAAATAATTTTTTCCCCTAGATTTGTTCCAAAAAGTAATCGAAAACAAAATTTTTTGATCAAGTTCCAAAAACTCGAAGCAAAAACGATTTTCGTATCACAATTGAGTAATTTTTAGTTTTAAATTAGCTGAAAAATATTGAAAATTAATCAAAATTAATAAATTTTCAAAGTTTAGAAAAAAATTTAATTAATTTTCTATTTTCCTCGAAAAAAAATCTCCATAAACTCACATGAAACCTGGCCGACGACACACGATTCATTTCGACGACGTCGCCTCCTTCTGAAGTTGTGGCGAGCCCCGACACCACCGACAAAAGTTTTTGTGTCTCGTCTGTCCCATTCTCTCCATTTCCATTCATCTGAAGTGGAGAGAGGAGACGTCGCCTCACTGGAAAAAAGAAAGAAAAAAGTAACATGGATCAGATTTCAAGCGTGGGAAAAAATGAAGAAAATTAGAGCGAAAAAAAAGTTGGGTGAAAAAAAAAGAAGCGGAAAAGTACAAAAATGTGGGTCGGTGACGCAGGTTATATAGGGTTGGAAGCATCAGAGGGGGAGGGGCTAGAAAATGATTCATTTTTTTGTTCCAAGCGACAAAAAATTTGAATAAGAAAAGCACAAAAGCCAAACAATATGAATTGACGCAACTTTGAGAAAAATGGGGGGAAAAATTCGTCGACAAAACTATTGAAAATAATGAAAATTTTTTGTTTATACTGATAAGCAAAAAATGTTTTACTGACCGGAAAAGAAAGGGTCTTATCAGCACAGTTTGAATTCCTCCCACACCCCCGAGGCGGCTACTGATATTTTGAACTTGGATGATGTCACAAATGCGCTCTGACGTACTCGATCTCGGGAAGAGAAATTATTCAAAATTGTAGGTCAAAAATGTGATCATGCTTTGAGAACGGGTGAGAAAATACAAAAAGATGACGAATCCGTTTCCGGTGATTTGGGGAAACCAACTTGGGGAAACCACGCTCTAGTGTGAATGAATTTTTGTCGAAGATCAAAAAAGTGAAATAGAGCGAACTTTCAACTTGTGACGTTTGAACTAATTGGTTCCGGTCAAGTGCCAAGAGGGGTGGCACTTGAAACATCTAATTTTCAAACAAAGAGAGAAATTGGAGGGAAGGGGATAAGAAAAAAGGGAGTGGTGAGTCAAAGAAATTGTTTGTTTTGCAGAAAAGGGGCGGGGCTTGGGATATTGGAAAAGGAAAAATGGTGTTTCATGTAGTTCAGACTTACAAAAAAAGTTGAAAATAACATTATTTTTAATTCGATTGTCCAATACAAAAATAACAGTTTTAAAAATGGTCTCCTCACTAAGACGACTTCACGGAACCGTAAAATAAGGAATCGCACTCACTAGTGAGCAGTCTACGATCCGTCTAACATCTGGATATTCCTACATAAAACCTGAAATAGAGGTGCATGCACAACTATTGTTCAATTTCCCCATCTGAAGGCACCACTATTTGAGGGGCACCACTAATACAGGTTTTACGTCATATTAATGGCACAAACACTCATTTCTATCGACCCTTCTTGTGCTAAACACAAAACGAAGGGAAAAAAAGGAGTTTACGTAAACTGTTTTATGAAGAAAAGAAATTACGTAAAGGGTGTCGGAGGATATTGTATTACAGGGTCGTAGAAAGGAAACAGTTTCAAAAAAGTGGTAAACGAATTGATGGGGAAGGGGGTGACTAATGAACTAGGCGTTGGTTTTGTTTAGCATGGTTATGAATGCCTGGGTTTTTTCTGGGGCAGTAACTTATTTTTGTCTAGAAGACAGACATGGCTCGAAAATGTGAGCGTCGCTCCGAGACCGCTCAGGTTTGAAGGTCGGGAAACTGTGAACGGAAGATTAACTGAACTACCGTAAATACTGTAATGGAGGCGCACCTGTATTTGAAGTGCACCTGTAATAGAAACGGACCAATTACAGTTTTTACGGTAAGTCCCTGGCTCATATACTTTCTCATGGAGGTTGATTTGATACTGTGTAGGAAAACCCACTGTGCAGGATTTCGTATGTAGATGACTAAAAAATTGTTTCCATAGAGCGTTGGTGTCCTAGTGCTTGAGCTCTCTCAAGGTCTAAACTGTGCTCCACATTGGTTGCTAGAATCTCTCGTGCACAAGTGTATAAAACAGTAAACGAGATAAAAGTTTGGAAACAATATTATCGGTTAATCGAAACGGTTGAATTTTTTACTTGGAAAAATATAGGTTTGATTGGCAGGTTTTTTGGCAAACATGCAATTGGTCGTTTTTGATCGGGGGCTAAATTGAACAGACGAAATACATCACGGAGAACTTTTAGGGATTTCAACTCTGGTTTCCAATGCAAAACACCTTCAGTGATTAATTCTGACCAGATTTGATTTTCTAGATGTACCAATACAGCAATCTCAAGGTTTTTTTCCAAACTTTTGACAAAATTTCACCGAATCAGAAGACAAAAACAGCAATAGAACCTTTTATGAACTAAGAATTCCAAAAGTCTCGACTATTCTAAATATCAAGAAACTGGAAAAATCTTTGTTTCCCAAACTTTACGCCCCCCTCGTGTTAGCACATCAGCCACACGTTGTCACATGTATCGATAAAAAGGAAGGGGGCTGAAAGAACAAAAAATAACAAAAACCTGTCACAAGAAAGCTGTTGTATACAATACAGGAATACAATAACAAAACATGCATATTCAATCTTTTTTTCCATTTTCTTCTCTCAAAAAAAAAAACGTTTCGAAAAAAAGTGTTTTGTTCCATTTTGAACAAGCTCGGAAGACTATACGAAAAGGACAATTTTTGTCGCTTTTTCCTTCCTAATGACATATCGGAGAAATGAGAGAAAAGGGGTGAAAAGGATGAGTAGACATTCGAATGGGAGGGAACAAATATTGACTCTTTTGTGATCTGAATGATGAGGAAAAATAGGAGGGAAGAGGCTCTTTTCAAATTGTGAGAAGGGGATTAGGTGGAATTAAATTGGAAATTGAGAAGAACACTTTTATGGGAGAGAGGGAGAGAGTGATTTGAACTTAGAGAGTGGGTAGGTCAATAGATGGAAAATACCTTTTATAGCAAACGAGGCAATATTCGAACTGAAGTTTAGAAAGGTTTATTGGTATTTTGAAACAGAAAAGTTTTGTCCAATCCGAGTTGAAAAAGGCTGAAAAGTGAATCAAACTACTAAAAAATAAGGAACAGAAATGTAAATTGCCATTATAATAGAGGTAAGCAGGGTGAGCTCAGGACCTCTATTATAGTGGCATTAGATTGAAGTCTTCGCAGTCTACGCACTGTTTTATGTGAACAGGCATAGAACTCACAAGATTTCACAGCATACACGACAGAATTACTAAATAACGAAATCCCCACGAAAAACAACATTTTGAAACGGAAAATGCAGTACTGCTAGAGGCGAGTTGGGTCAGAAAATGATCATAAATGACTTCTCCTTAGTGGTATGATCAACTTGAACTCAACAAAAAAGTTCCAGAAAATCATGCTCGTGATTTGGCGGGCCGGCCTGCCTTTGGCCTGGCACGGTTTCAAAAAAACTTCTAAAATTGGGGTAATTTTTTCAAAATTTTATGTGATTTTGATGAAATTTCCGACTTTTCCCAACTAAAAATATTAAAAATTTTCTCTAGAAAACCATTCCCCCAGTTATCGAAAAATAAAGGCGAAAAATAAACTTTTTTCAGTACAAAAAATTTTGACCCCCTCTCAGAGACCAGCCGACCGGGCCGACCGGGCCGGAAATTCCTCAGTCGGCCCGGCCAATCACAAGTATGCAGCAAATGAGCTCTGTTCGACGAATAAGTAATTTTGAGCGAGTTTAAAATTGAGATGTGGTGAACAAAATGACATTATAATTGAAAAATGTTCACGGTTTTCAATTAACCATTTTTGCTTTTCGCTGTTCGTCAGATCACTTCTTTCACAGATTTCAGAGAGAGAATATGTTTGCCTTGCCTTTCGAATGTGCAGATTTTAGTCATCACACGATAAGAAAAAATGTAACATTGACGTTCATCATGAACCAGTATTCAAAAGTTAATAGAAATTGTAGTTTTATGGAACTCTCCGAGTAAAGTTCATTGGGAAGAGAACCATTGCGAGCCAATCCCGGTTCAGTGAATGAGATGTTCTCTTCATTAAATTTTATAAACTGGTTCAGGGGACCAGGAAAAATTCGGCTAGTGTGAAATGATTCTAATGCGGAAATGGCAGTGCACGTGTTACAGAAATTTGAAAAAAAATCGAAAATCCACCTAAGGACACATTATTTTTACTATTATTTCGATGGCTAAAATGAAAACATTGAAAACGTAAACTTTTTGTTTTAAAAATACCACAATTGAAAGAAGAAAAATGGCGATCAGAGCCAGAGAAATTCGTGTGCTAAAACAGTTTGAATTTAGGGGGAAGGCTTTTCAGAATATCGAAATATAGGTTCAGGACATTGCAAATGATAGCTGGTTGAGGATTTCAAAAATATTCAAAATTTTCAATGTTTTTTTAAAAATAGGTTTGAATACGAAAAGACCAAGAAACAGAAAGAAGTGTTGATTCATAAAAAAATTCTTCTCAAAAATCGGTGAAAACTGTGAACATCCGAAACATCTCAACATTTCGCCCTTCGGGGCGGTTTTTTTTTCAGATTTCGCGATAATTATTGGGTTTACATATATATAATTCTCATTAAACCTAGAAAAGGAGGACAACTTGGAAAAAATAAGAACTGCATATGCTATAAAATAACTGTTTTCATCAATGGTTCGAATTTTCAATAATTAAGCGATAATTTTCGGATTTACATACATATATTATTCTCCGTAAAACTTAGAGAGGAAGTGAGCCCGGATAACATTCAAACTGCATTTTCTATAAAGTAGTTGTAATCATTAGCGTTTCGAAACAGTTTCAAATCCGGGAATGTTCATCACTGAACGTTGCTGGTAGTGTATTAGTTGGATGGTTGGGTGAATATGTCTTGAGATTAGTGTCAATCGACTGTCGAGAAGGTCCGTTCAGAGATTTTCACATTGGAGTTAAACAGTGAAAAATTCCATTGAATCAGTGAAAAAGCTTCCAGTCTAGTGCGTGTTACGAGTGCTAGTCCTCTTCTTTTCAGAAATTCTGAAAATGGGAAAAAGTACAAATCCTAAGTACTTCTACCTTTAGTGGCAAGAAGATAACAAAACCTCCAATTTAGAACATGAGAAAACTTTGAAGCTCATGAGAAAAAGAATTTCAGATTCACTAACTCATAATAAATATTGACCAGAACTTTAAAAACATTTTTCTGTTGATTTCCATCCTCAAAAAGCCAATATTCACACCACACTACAAAGCAAGGTCAAGAAATCGTTTCATTGTACTTTTTAATGACCATCATCCCCCAAATTTTAATGACCATGTTCTTTTTCCTCTTCTTTAAAATACAAATACCATGCTTAATGGGGTGTAGATATTCTTAGATGAAGGAGAAAAAGAAGGACAACGATGATGATGATGGTTTAGTAGTATTGGCTGGGAGGGTATGGAGAAAGGAAAGGAACATTCGAGATCAAATTTTAGGAGGATGAGAATTCAAAATCATAAAGTTGGTGATTGTGAAATTCTGTGAATAGGATCATTGTGGTTCTTTATATTTGAAAAAACACATTTCCTCCTGGAAAACATAGACCAAGTTAAAAGGTGAATTACTTTTTCAGAATTTCATGAATTGAACATTCCCAAACAACCAATAATAATGTTCCTGGTACTTTGATAACTGGATCAAATCAAATGGTAACTCAATTTTCGAATCAAACTTCAATTAAAAAAGCCTTGAAACAGCGTGCTTTTTTCAGAAACATAAACCATATTTGAAAAAAAGTGACAATATAAATAAGAGTTTTTTTGAAAATAAAATTGTTATGAGAAATCTGAAGCTTATTCATAATACGAAAGTTTTTAACTGATGATTTTTTCTAGTTTTCTCGAGAAATTGTTTGAGAATATTATCTCATGACGCGAGCAAAGTTGTTATTTTTCAAATTTGGTTATGGATCCCTATTTCTGTCGAAGAAACTTCTCGAAAAAGTTCTCGAGCCTTCTTCGAAATATAATTCTCGTCAGCACGCTCTATCCATCGGGTTTCTAAAAATTAAAATTGCAATTCTCGTATATGATATTTCTGTTTCACAACAGCATTGAATCGATCGATCAAGAGACTGAAATATTGTGATTGGGACAAGAACAGGTTCTTCTTAAAGCAGAATGAACAGGTTACTTGCCCCTGTTTATTAAAAAAAAAAAGCTGGTCCCGATGAGTTGACATGAATTCTGGTTAACACCCTAACACTTCTAACACCTTTGACACGTAGTTAAATAGACACCGATAAAAGTGGAAGTGAAGCTTATAGAACAGAAAGTTAAATCTGTTTCACAATTTTAAGAACTATGTCGTAACAAACAACATCTTCAATTCTTCGAGACTGTGCTTTATTTTTTACTACTATTTTAGACGGGTTCGGTTGATCGCTCTGAATCTTCCAATTTGAAAAAATAATCGTTGAAAGAAAATAACTTTGGCCAGTGCCACTCTACAGTTCACAAGTTATGAAAGTCAGAAAAACAATTAGGGAATAAATAGAGAATTTGTATTCCCGAGAGAAAAAAGGAAATTCTCTCGAAACACCTTAAGGAAGCGGCTCTCTTACGACTGGACTGCGAAATTACCACTAACATTAAAATGTCTTTGAAATGGAATTTTTTGATGAAATTCAAACGTTAATAACGTACAATAAAAATTTTATGTATAATGAGAAAATGAAACCGTAACTGCTTCATAACTTACAGAAAATCACTAAAAATTCCACAGGGATGCCAGATGACAAGTTCATTTTAAAATTCGTCTATTTGTTTCGGTTCCAAAGCTCCAAAAACCTGATCTTTCCCACCCATATCCGATATAGGGGCGGCATGATGAGGAAGTTCAGAAGAATGTGTCAGAAAGATAATGCATTTTTAACTAACTTCAATCAATGTGTGGTCAGCTTTGCTACAGTATACGGCAAACCTATTTTGTAAATTTCTACAGTTACAGAAACATCTAATTTTTTAGATAAAATATTTTCAATGATTTATTTTTTTCATTTAATTACCATTTTGAAAAAATCTATGATTTTGAAAAAAGTATCAGAATTCGAATATTATGAACTGATGCCCAGTAATGTGAAAAGTAATGTGAAACAAAAGGTAACAAAAAAGTAAGAAATATGGAACGGAGAGACCAACTAAACAAAAAAGTTCGAATGCATTCTCTCTTGGGAGGGGAAGAAAGGCTCTTCCTCCTTCTTTCTAACCCGATGGCTATCCATCAGGAAACAATAAATTTTTTGTGTCATTTCGTTTTTGCGAAATCTTTTTCAAAGTGGACTACGAACGTGGGTTGAAGTTAAGAAAATAGATGGAGAAAATGGAGAAAAAAAAGAAGAATATTTTCGTAGTGGAAAAATACAGTAAACCTTGAAGATCAGAGGTTTTTTTTGGAATGAAGAAACTGAGAAATTTGTCGAATTAGATAAACAATTTTAATTTACGGAAATTTTGCCGTAAAAAACGATTTTTCTGACAAAAGTCATAATCGCTAAACAATCGAGAATTAAACACAACAAAATTTTTAAGGTATTCTTGAAATCGAAAAAATTGCAATCATGATGTATGTGATAGAAAACTATATTGACAAGCTGTTCCACGGAGTGAAAAAAACAGGTCATTAGCACTCAAAAACCTTTTTTTCACGAAGTTTAATCGAAAATCGCTTTTTTTCCGGGAAGCAAAGACAAAATTTCTGTATTGAACTCAAATTGACAAAGATTTGTGAAAAAATTTAAAATTCACTTGAAATAATTTACTAAAAATGCTCGAACGCACTCTTTTCGCGCCAAAAATTAGCAGTTGCGCACTTGCTCATATGGAGTTTTCTGCTAAATCATTCTTATATATAAAAAGCCAGAGGCGTATGTCCGTGTCTCTGTCGGGATGTTCGCACTTTTTGGGCAAGAAGAAAGAGAGATTCGCCCCAAAAGGGATTGAACCTCACTCCTTGCGAGCGACAGCCGCGCGCTAACCCTGCTGCGCCATGCAAACCTTGAGATGCCGAACACCTGTTTCTCCACAATTGTTGGCAGCCTTGATAACCCGCTGCATTTGGAAGAGAACTCAAGATGCAAGAGTGAAACAATGAAACAATTGAAGGAGGCATATTGTAATGAAGCTCGCGGGAAAGTAGAATACGTTTGTTTAGTTTCAAAGGTTACTGTACTTCTGAACTGTTCGGGAAAGGCAAAAGACAATGAAAATTGAAAAAAGAGAAAAGGTTTTTCAAATTTTAAAGTTCTCGAAGCAGCAAATCGCGGGCAAATGGTGGAAATTAAAACTTTACTCTGGAATTTTCTAAAGTCATCGAATTCTTCTAGAAGAGCGAGAGATAATGATAATGGAGGAGAGTTGAAACAGATTTTGAATCTGTAATTCGAAATTCCGAAGTTCTCGAAAGAATAATCGCGGGCAAAGGGGGGAAATTCAAATTTAGAAAACATCTGGAAGGCTCTGAAAGCTTCTTTTTCTTCTAGAAGAGCCTGATTTTGATCTTCTCATTTGAAATTTTCTTTTTTTTTTAATTTGAATTTGAATTTTGAACTTTTTTTCGTTTTTTTTTCAAAAATAAGAAGGTTCTGGAGGTAAGTTTTGGGGGTATAAAAGGAGCTAAAAGTTGCCAGAGGCATTCTTATTTTCCCATATCCGACAGTATCCCATTTTTCTAATTTTTCCTGAACTATTCAACGCCATCACGATAACAATGGACGAAGAATGGTAAGTTTATCAGTTGTATATTCCTCCTTTTAAATGTTCTTTCTTCAGGTCTGATGGTCCAGACGAGCCTTCCACGTCTCCAAGCACTTCCGAACCCCAGCAAAACCGCCAACTATCTGCTTCTGAGAAGAAAGCTATTCGAAATGCAAAAAGCAGGGAGAGAATGAGGCTGAAAAGACAAGCTGAATCGGGAAAGGATAGTCAAGAACGTCTCCAGAAAGCCTCCGAATACAAAAAGAAAATGAAGGAGGAGGAGTCTGATGAACATAGAGAGCAGCGCCAAATCAAGGATGCAGAACAGAAGCGTCAACGTCGGTCATTAGAGTCTGATTCTGAATATGAAGCTCGAAAAGAAGTGGATGCAACAAGACACCGCCTGTGCCTACAGAATATGAGCGAGACAGAGAAAGATTCGAAAAGAGACAAAAATGCTCAACGTCAGCGTCAAAAACGTCATGAAGAAACAGAAGAAGAATCAGTGAATGTACGTGAGAAAAATGCTGAAAGAAAGCGTCAGAAACGTGAAGAAGAGCCGGAAGAGCAACGGGGCATTCGTCTTTTATCTATGTCGGAAAGGAAAAAAGAGCGAGAAGATAAGGAAGATGAAGCGGCTAGATGTGAGAGATTGAAACGACAGAAAGAGCTCAGAGAAGCAAAGAAACTTCAAAAAGCTGAAGAAAAAAGAGCCAAATTAGCAGAGAAGTCAAATATTGAACAGGACTATCTTGGAAAGATGGAAGCAGAATGTAGCCATTGTGGGGCAATTTTCTTCAAAGGTGAGGCTTTTTAAAGAAATTATTGCTTAGTAATCTGCCAGCTAGGCTGATTTCCAATTTGGTTGACTTCATATTTTCCCTTCAAATCGGAAGATTCAAATTTTCGTTCTAAAAAGTGCATCCAATCACAATAAGTTTTCCATTTGAAGCTGAGTTTTTTTTAATTTGCAGATGAAGTCAAGGGCCATCAATTGAGCAAAATCAACTTCTGCTGTTCATCTGGAACTATCCAAATCGATCATTTCTCCAATTTCCCACCACAACTTCAAGAGCTTTTCGAAGGAACTGGAGATGATGCCAGAAAGCTTCAATCAAAAAATTTCCGCAAAAACAGTCGTCAATTCAATAATTGCTTTGCCACGGCTTCTTTCGGTGCAAATATTGATGATAAGATGAATCGAGGAGGAGGTGGACCATATTGTTTTAAGATAAGCGGTCAAGTGTATCATCGAGCCGGCCCACTCCACCCAGAACCAGGAAAGAAACCGTCTTATGGTCAAACATATATATTGGATTCTTCTGAAGCCGCAGCTTCTAGGCTAGACATTCCAGCCAATTCGGATTGTGACAAGTCCATTATGGAAGAGCTCAGTGAACTCATGGCTCAAATCAACATTTTCGCCAAGACATACAAGATGATGCATGAGGTAAAACAATCAAAACTGATTCAAATTTTCATTTTAAAATTCCAGGTCGAAGAGCAAGAGGAATTAGATGCGATTCTTCAAGGAAGGACCACAAGACCTGTACGTCTTCTCTTCGATGTTTCCAAACCGAACCTTGATCTTCGCCGTTATAACAAGCCAACATCCAATGAAATTGCAATTGTATTCACATTGGAAGATGGGATGATGCCACTCAGAAGCATTGCTGCCTGCTCACGAGACGGAACTGGATGGCTCAATATTTATGAAACGGACCCCATTGTTGACCCGATGACCTATCCATTGTTTTTCCCACGTGGTGAATTAGGATGGGGAGCTGATATCGAAAGAGTCGACAGTGACCGACTCAAGTATACAAGGGTACAACAACAACCCTACTATCGATACATGATGATGATTCGGAAGTCACTCTTCAATCCCATTCATTTTGGAGCCAACTTGACTCAACAATTTTTGGTGGATGCATGGGCGAAAACTGAGCAGAATAAGCTACGGTATTATCGGACGCATCAGGCAGATGTTCGATCAGAAGAATACAGGGATCTTCGTGATTTTGTCACAAATCCCGGTGGATCCAAACCCGGTCGTCGAGTCGTCTTGCCATCAAAATTTCGTGGATCTCCAAGATTCATGATTCAAGAGTATCAGGACTCAATGGCAATTATGACAAAATGTGGCAAACCTGATTTCTTTGTCACATTCACATGCAATCCGGGCTGGAAAGAAATCCAAGAGAACTTGCATCCAGGACAAACTGCGTCGGATAGGCCAGACCTAATTGCTCGGGTTTTCAAGGAAAAAGTAGACCGCCTTCTTCATTATTTGCTGGAAGTGAATCTTCTTGGAGAAGTAGTAGCACATGTTATGGTTTTCGAATGGCAAAAACGTGGACTGCCACACATTCATTTGCTTCTGACGATGAAAGAGGGTCACAAACCCAAAACAAAGGATGATATTGATCTATTGATCCGAGCTCATCTTCCTGATCCTGTCGAAGAGCCAAAGCTTTATGAAATCGTCAAGAGGCAAATGATCCACAGGTTAGTATAGAAACTTTTTGAATACAAAATATGCCATCTGAAAGGATCCTTCTAATAGAGGTAGTCTACTAAACTGACTGCCTTTTAATTAGAGGTGCCCTTTTAATAGAGAGGCAAACTGAAAACTTGCCTTTCAACTAGAGGTTTTTTTTCTTATTTCTTTGTTTTCCAGACCATGTGGACTTGACAACCCGAAGTCGCCATGTATGAAAGATGGTTTCTGCAGCAAACGATTTCCAAAACCATTCACAGAAGAGACAAAGTGGGAAATGAATGGATATCCGGAATACAAAAGACCCGATGACGGAAGGACTTTCATGTGTCAAGGAGTTGAGATGAGCAATCGCCACGTGGTCCCATATAATGATACGCTGCTTCTCCTCTTCGATGCCCATATCAACGTGGAGGCATGTGGATATTTGGAAGTCGTCAAGTACCTTTGTAAATATGTTTACAAGGGTTCTGACCGTGCCGCCGTTCGCATTCTGAAAGGACAAGATGATGATGAGGATATAGATGAAATTAATCACTATATGGAACTTCGTTATGTATCAGCACCTGAGGCATGTCATCACCTCTTTGGATACTCCTGCCAGATAAAGTCTCATGTCATCTATCGTCTTCCCATTCATCTCCCTGATCGCCAGAATGTCACTTATACCACCGGAAATGAGCAAGCCGCTGTCACTGCCGCTGGAAGGAAAGGGACGAAATTGACGGCATTCTTCAAGATGAATGCTCAATTCAAAGAAATGGAGGAGAAAGGAGAAGATTTCTCTGGAAAGTTGGATCCACGGAAATACAGCTATATGGACTTCGGAAATCATTTTGTCTTCAATGAAGCCACTCGCAAATGGGGAGAACGTCAAAAAGGAGGAGAGAAGGTTATTGGAAGAATGTACGCCGTTTCACCAAATGACCCGGAGCGATTCGCCCTCCGCCTTCTTCTGAAATCTACAAAAGGAGCAACTTCATTTGAAGATCTAAGAAGAGCTCCAGATGAAAATGGAAACGAAATAATCCATGACACATTCATACTTGCCGCAAGAGCATTAGGTCTCTTAAAAGATGATTTGGAGTTCAAAAAAGCTCTTCGAGAATGTGAAGCTTATCAGATGCCAGCTCAGATGCGAGCAACTTTCTCCTCTCTTTTGGTCTTCAATGAGATTGGTGATCCCCAAATGCTATGGGACAACTTTAAAAAAGGAATGTCGGAAGATTTTGTCTTCAAAGGATGCTCTGAAGAAGAAGCTGAAGCAATGGCTTATGAAGACATCAAAGAAAAAATGAGCAGGTAATCAGATTAAAATTCTAGAAAATTCCAAATATGAAAATTCCAAATAAATTCCAAATATCATTCTTATATATAAAAAGCCAGAGGCGTATGTCCGTGTCTCTGTCGGGATGTTCGCACTTTTTGGGCAAGAAGAAAGAGAGATTCGCCCCAAAAGGGATTGAACCTCACTCCTTGCGAGCGACAGCCGCGCGCTAACCCTGCTGCGCCATGCAAACCTTGAGATCACAGGTAAAACGGGGAGTCTCAAAAGCTCATGAATGACACACGAAAAAACGCAAAATTCCCAGCGACATTTCAGTAGCATACCAAGAAACGCTAAAGTGCCATTGACAGCCAAATAGCACACGTTAGAAGCGCACAAGTTGCTGACTGTGAGAAGGCGCTTTGATGGAACGGAACATTCCAAAAACATATGAATGACATACTACATGTATTGGTGAAAATTAAATGTTGCGCGAGATAGAATTATTAGATATCTTTTCAATTTATATCCAGTTTCATTTGATTCGTTTTTTTTTCGTTGTAAAATCTCAGTAATGCCACGCTCAAACCGAAATCATCGACCACTTCTAAAAAGAAGACGTAAGGAATCGAAAAATTCAACAAATAGGAGAAATTATATTAAGGTGAATGCGTTCAAAGTTCTGGATCGGAAGAATCTTCACACGAAGATATGGATGATGTAGAAGAGCCTTATGAAGCACCCCAAGACGACGTAGTTAGCTTGAACTTGGATTTGATTGATGATGTGGATTCGGAAGAAAGTATGGAATGATATAGAACTTGGAAGAAATAACTATATTTAGGTATCATGAATCTCGTAACGGCTGCTTCTGATGAAGTACTTTCATTTGTGACTGCTGCATGCATGTCACGATCGAGCCAATCAGGTATAGTGTGTATCAAAAATGTGTGAGAGGAAACAAGGGTTTTGCAGATTTTATGAGGAATCTTGCATGTCATTCGGAGATATTCAAAGAAGAAGTGCAAAAGATATGGTCGGGAAACAAGTGCAAGTTTGGGTATCATCATGTGTGCAATAAATGCGGAAAAGAAGTGTGGAGAAATGGGAACTGGTTTGGGAAACTTATCTAAACTTTGTAAGTAATGTTTTTCAGCTGTGGTGTGATTATGAAGTATACCAGAGTTGGAGGAGCAACACAAACTAGAGATATATTGAAGCAACACATATGTGAAGTGTTGAGAATCAGAAACACTTTGAAAAGAGGTGAAGATAGTAGTCATAATTTGAACGGTGAATATTTCAAAAAACTATGGACAGCGGAAAGAGAAAAAGAGTTAAAGTTATCATTGCTTGGTAGCATCGACGGAGTTTCATTGAAAGGAAATACGAAGTGAGTGGAAAAGCAGATCTTTGAACAACAATAAAGGTCAACGTTTTAGGAAAAAGATCTGGCCAATAACATTTATGATAATAGATTTACCTACAATGGAAATGCAGAGAGCCTCAAATATTATACTGCACGGAATAGTTGATGGGTCAGAAAATCCTTCAACATTGTTTTGGAATACAATTATTGATAAAGTGTATACGGATATTGAAAACATTTCATTTAATCTGGCTCAGTACACTCTCCATTGCACAATAGTATCCTGGGTAGCTGATCAGCCTGTGAGAAAATTTACGGTATTGGATGATAACTTAATGAAATTCAGGCGAAAAGATCGATGTTTGGAATGAGAAGTTGCAATTCTGAAAGTAGTTGTTTTTACGGTCTCTGTAAAGGAACGAGATATAAGACCTTGGCTCCTCGTAGGTTAACCAACAAACAACCATAATAATTACATTCGAACGTTCCAGCACGATATATTGATCGGTTTGGTACCCTTACAGATGACGATGCGAAAAATGGATTAAATGGTTTCGGGCTGGTGTACCCAAAAATAGTTGACTATTTATACCCTTATGATACAGTTCTTGATCTATTGCATAACGGTTCGGAAGGATTGTTCCAGTTAATTATGAAAGGTAACTTCTAAGAACTACATATATATATATATACTCCAAGATACAACAAAATTCAGAATCACTAAATGCGGATGAACAAAGAAGATCTGATTTGTTTATGAATGATCATAAAGCTCTCATGAAAGCTTGTGAATCTGTGAAAGTGCCACCGGAATTCACAATAAAGGACATGACTAATGGAAGTGAGAAAATCACGGTAATGATGAACCTAATCCTTTGTTATAACTTATCTTGCAGTTCTTCCGCGTAAACCTGGGGCTGGCTTCCATAACACATCGTACGCTGTCGCCTAAAGCTCGACTTGCTATAGTGTCTATGATGGTTGTCGTCAACCAAATGTATTCCAATGCTTCTGCTTCTAAACTATTTCATGTTCATCTAACCGCTGCGTCAAGATGGAGCTTAGAATCTTCCTCCAAAACGTACATGGCCACTAAGGCTCATGTAAGTACTGAATATCAAAATTAAGGGAAACATTGTAACATTTAGGAGCTACTGTCTCATCTACCATATGCTTTGAACCAGTTCGGCAACATCGCTTGTCTTAGTACTTTCGGATTTGAGCACTTTTATAAGTTTGCTCTGAAAGGATTCAACCCTCAACTTACAAAGGGTTTTATTGATACAGCCATCAAAAGGTTTGATACTATCAATCTATTTATCTTATCCCTACGCTTCAGAATCCTCATACATTCGGCGGTTAGACGTGAAATGAAACAGAGAGCCAAAAATCCTTCTTCCAAAACAATCGAAGATTTTTTAAGAGCAACACCACAACTGAAGCCATTTCGATACACTTGGAAGTTTCGTATTAATCAACTGGATGAAAGAGATATGGTTATTACGATTCAAGACTGGCAAAAGTTCTCCTGTTTGAAGCTTCCCTTTGGGAAGCTTATATCTACCTATAAAAACAACGGAACAACAAGTGACATCTTTTTTGCAATAAATGAACAAGGAGATCATGCTTGTTATCGATTCATTTGTGTATGTGTCGAAGGAGATCAGGCAAAAATATTAGCAGAGAGGATTCGTAGAATATGTACGAATGAAGAATACCCTCTATTCAGCAAAGAAGCAGACGAAATGACCGCCCCCGGTAACACTTATTCTTGGAATGTTTTGAATCATTTGAAACAGTTTCCTGGACTAATTCATGGAAGAAAAAGCGGAGAGAAAGAAATAATTTGCCTGAAGAATGTTCAAGGAGTTGGTGGATATCTAAAAGATGGTGATTCTGCTTATTATCTCCAGCTTAATGGAGCTTCTGTTCATCACTAGAGTTTTCCCCCGTTTCCCACGTGTTCAGCTAGTGCGCTCTACTGCACATTTTTGTTGAAATTACCTTCACGTTATATTAATTATATGTATTGAACGCCTTTTTACTGCTGCTTTTTCTTATTGATAATGTATAGAAGAAGTCGAATGGAATACTATAATAATAATAGACAAAAGGTATGTGTTTCGTTTTATCATTGCCAACTCTCGCCCGGTATGCTTGATTTTTTACAGACGGTGGCGTCAGAAGCCCTCTCAAGTTCAGTTTCCAATCAACAAACTCAGCCATCCACCTCTGATCATGTAAAATGTAATAGGAATTCAAAAATGGAAATTTACAAGCCTTTGCCGAAGCATAATAATAATTTTCATTCAAACATCTGTCAAGAGGGTAATCAAAGTCAAAGTTCAAATCTAAAGGTGAAGAAAACTATTTCTGTGCTAACAACGATTGTTTCTTTTCAGATTCGTGAACTTCCGAATGAAAAGTATTCGAATGGTACTAGTATTGTTAAGTCGAGAAATGATATGTCAAGAGAAAAGACTAAATCTGAAAGAGTAGCTTTATATCACCTTTAGCAGTTAAAAACCATCATTACTTTCAGCGTTCTTGTGTTAAAACAGAAATGAATGACGAAGATGAAGATAGAATGCTTACGGGATATTCGATGCAAAATGTTCCATTGGAAACAACGAGTTCTAAACTATATGAAATGAATACTTATGAAGATTCAGAAGATTATAATGTGCGTTCATGCGACTCCATACCCATCTCGATAAGTGAAAAAAACTGTGAACCCACTGGCTTCTATGCGAAAAGTGATAGTAATGATAGAAAGAGACAATTATATACGGAGGACAGAAATGCGAGAAATAATAGTGAATCAATGTATAAGAAGATAAAGTCTTCTGAAAACGGCCGTTGGATTAGTTCTAATTTGGCGGAAAACTGTTGTTTCGATAGCTCGTCTGGTGTTTTGCTAAACAGAGAGCAATGCCTGGTAAGTGTTCGCTCTACATCTTCTACAATCATCACAATTCAGAAAAATTTGCATGCAGCTCTAAAAAATAAAAAAGAGTTCGATTTCTACGAACCTCTTCAACTTTCGCAACACGAAAGCATAAAAAATACTCCGATGGAACAGGCTCTTTTAATGATGTCTATTAACACTTTTCGTATGGAAAAGTTAGAACGAAAGAATATGCATTCTCCGAAAAGTGGAATAAGTAAAAGTCAATCACTTATTTTCGATATTCGAAAAGCGTGTTCTGTGGATAGAGAGATTTTCTTGCCAGGCGGACAAAGGATATTGATTTCAAGCCTTCTTACACCTGCTTTAGTGTCCCATTGGAGTTCTTCTACAGTTGAGAAATCTATCGAAAAATCTATTGTTTCCATTCTTGAAGAAGTAAGTTGTTGAGTATGGAATACATGTTTCTTACCTTTTATAGATTTTTATTCGAGATGAATGGTTCTTGACCTATTCTGTTGCGGAATCGAACAGACCAACATGGTACCCCCGTGTTAATAATGATTTTATCAATTGTATGGCTGAAATTCTGTTATACGGTTTCGATTTATCGCAAGATTCATACAGTCTTCCAGTCGTTGCCGCGACTGTCAAAGAATCGATGAGAAATTTCATGTAAGCTGTGTTCCCCGTTCTGACCGAAATTATGTTTTTTTTCAGCGGACGTAGGCGGAAGTATGTAAATATGATTGCTCTCCATTCTTCTTTTAATGAAAATTTCAAAGCGTGAGTCATATTCTTTCGTCATTAATTCATTTAAATATCTTACAGAGATCCATCGTTCCGATCTCATCGAGAAATTATAACTTCATCAACTCCGCCCATTCACACCACGTCTGCTTAGCTTCAATATTGGCCTGTGATGAAAGGCATGTCGTTCAAACATCTTGTAAAATTCTAATCTTGTTCAATGCATCGGTGATTCAGAGCTTTTTGCCAGTTATTTTTTAATTTCAAAATAGTTCGTCTGTTGAGTTAACTAACATATCTATTGTTCTACTGATTTCATTAATAAATTGCATTTTTTTGAATTAAATCTGCCGTACAGTGAATGGCCGAGGCGAACGAGTGTTGCATATTCAAAAATGTTAGTGACATATCATCGACACATGAAAAAAATCCCAAAAACCGAACGCAAACTCATGAGTCGTTAGTTCTCCCTTCACATGTTACTCGTATGTCACTCAAGAGTTTTTCGTGTGTCCCGTTTTACCTGTGATGCCGAACACCTGTTTCTCCACAATTGTTGGCAGCCTTGATAACCCGCTGCATTTGGAAGAGAACTCAAGATGCAAGAGTGAAACAATGAAACAATTGAAGGAGGCATATTGTAATGAAGCTCGCGGGAAAGTAGAATACGTTTGTTTAGTTTCAAAGGTTACTGTACTTCTGAACTGTTCGGGAAAGGCAAAAGACAATGAAAATTGAAAAAAGAGAAAAGGTTTTTCAAATTTTAAAGTTCTCGAAGCAGCAAATCGCGGGCAAATGGTGGAAATTAAAACTTTACTCTGGAATTTTCTAAAGTCATCGAATTCTTCTAGAAGAGCGAGAGATAATGATAATGGAGGAGAGTTGAAACAGATTTTGAATCTGTAATTCGAAATTCCGAAGTTCTCGAAAGAATAATCGCGGGCAAAGGGGGGAAATTCAAATTTAGAAAACATCTGGAAGGCTCTGAAAGCTTCTTTTTCTTCTAGAAGAGCCTGATTTTGATCTTCTCATTTGAAATTTTCTTTTTTTTTTAATTTGAATTTGAATTTTGAACTTTTTTTCGTTTTTTTTTCAAAAATAAGAAGGTTCTGGAGGTAAGTTTTGGGGGTATAAAAGGAGCTAAAAGTTGCCAGAGGCATTCTTATTTTCCCATATCCGACAGTATCCCATTTTTCTAATTTTTCCTGAACTATTCAACGCCATCACGATAACAATGGACGAAGAATGGTAAGTTTATCAGTTGTATATTCCTCCTTTTAAATGTTCTTTCTTCAGGTCTGATGGTCCAGACGAGCCTTCCACGTCTCCAAGCACTTCCGAACCCCAGCAAAACCGCCAACTATCTGCTTCTGAGAAGAAAGCTATTCGAAATGCAAAAAGCAGGGAGAGAATGAGGCTGAAAAGACAAGCTGAATCGGGAAAGGATAGTCAAGAACGTCTCCAGAAAGCCTCCGAATACAAAAAGAAAATGAAGGAGGAGGAGTCTGATGAACATAGAGAGCAGCGCCAAATCAAGGATGCAGAACAGAAGCGTCAACGTCGGTCATTAGAGTCTGATTCTGAATATGAAGCTCGAAAAGAAGTGGATGCAACAAGACACCGCCTGTGCCTACAGAATATGAGCGAGACAGAGAAAGATTCGAAAAGAGACAAAAATGCTCAACGTCAGCGTCAAAAACGTCATGAAGAAACAGAAGAAGAATCAGTGAATGTACGTGAGAAAAATGCTGAAAGAAAGCGTCAGAAACGTGAAGAAGAGCCGGAAGAGCAACGGGGCATTCGTCTTTTATCTATGTCGGAAAGGAAAAAAGAGCGAGAAGATAAGGAAGATGAAGCGGCTAGATGTGAGAGATTGAAACGACAGAAAGAGCTCAGAGAAGCAAAGAAACTTCAAAAAGCTGAAGAAAAAAGAGCCAAATTAGCAGAGAAGTCAAATATTGAACAGGACTATCTTGGAAAGATGGAAGCAGAATGTAGCCATTGTGGGGCAATTTTCTTCAAAGGTGAGGCTTTTTAAAGAAATTATTGCTTAGTAATCTGCCAGCTAGGCTGATTTCCAATTTGGTTGACTTCATATTTTCCCTTCAAATCGGAAGATTCAAATTTTCGTTCTAAAAAGTGCATCCAATCACAATAAGTTTTCCATTTGAAGCTGAGTTTTTTTTAATTTGCAGATGAAGTCAAGGGCCATCAATTGAGCAAAATCAACTTCTGCTGTTCATCTGGAACTATCCAAATCGATCATTTCTCCAATTTCCCACCACAACTTCAAGAGCTTTTCGAAGGAACTGGAGATGATGCCAGAAAGCTTCAATCAAAAAATTTCCGCAAAAACAGTCGTCAATTCAATAATTGCTTTGCCACGGCTTCTTTCGGTGCAAATATTGATGATAAGATGAATCGAGGAGGAGGTGGACCATATTGTTTTAAGATAAGCGGTCAAGTGTATCATCGAGCCGGCCCACTCCACCCAGAACCAGGAAAGAAACCGTCTTATGGTCAAACATATATATTGGATTCTTCTGAAGCCGCAGCTTCTAGGCTAGACATTCCAGCCAATTCGGATTGTGACAAGTCCATTATGGAAGAGCTCAGTGAACTCATGGCTCAAATCAACATTTTCGCCAAGACATACAAGATGATGCATGAGGTAAAACAATCAAAACTGATTCAAATTTTCATTTTAAAATTCCAGGTCGAAGAGCAAGAGGAATTAGATGCGATTCTTCAAGGAAGGACCACAAGACCTGTACGTCTTCTCTTCGATGTTTCCAAACCGAACCTTGATCTTCGCCGTTATAACAAGCCAACATCCAATGAAATTGCAATTGTATTCACATTGGAAGATGGGATGATGCCACTCAGAAGCATTGCTGCCTGCTCACGAGACGGAACTGGATGGCTCAATATTTATGAAACGGACCCCATTGTTGACCCGATGACCTATCCATTGTTTTTCCCACGTGGTGAATTAGGATGGGGAGCTGATATCGAAAGAGTCGACAGTGACCGACTCAAGTATACAAGGGTACAACAACAACCCTACTATCGATACATGATGATGATTCGGAAGTCACTCTTCAATCCCATTCATTTTGGAGCCAACTTGACTCAACAATTTTTGGTGGATGCATGGGCGAAAACTGAGCAGAATAAGCTACGGTATTATCGGACGCATCAGGCAGATGTTCGATCAGAAGAATACAGGGATCTTCGTGATTTTGTCACAAATCCCGGTGGATCCAAACCCGGTCGTCGAGTCGTCTTGCCATCAAAATTTCGTGGATCTCCAAGATTCATGATTCAAGAGTATCAGGACTCAATGGCAATTATGACAAAATGTGGCAAACCTGATTTCTTTGTCACATTCACATGCAATCCGGGCTGGAAAGAAATCCAAGAGAACTTGCATCCAGGACAAACTGCGTCGGATAGGCCAGACCTAATTGCTCGGGTTTTCAAGGAAAAAGTAGACCGCCTTCTTCATTATTTGCTGGAAGTGAATCTTCTTGGAGAAGTAGTAGCACATGTTATGGTTTTCGAATGGCAAAAACGTGGACTGCCACACATTCATTTGCTTCTGACGATGAAAGAGGGTCACAAACCCAAAACAAAGGATGATATTGATCTATTGATCCGAGCTCATCTTCCTGATCCTGTCGAAGAGCCAAAGCTTTATGAAATCGTCAAGAGGCAAATGATCCACAGGTTAGTATAGAAACTTTTTGAATACAAAATATGCCATCTGAAAGGATCCTTCTAATAGAGGTAGTCTACTAAACTGACTGCCTTTTAATTAGAGGTGCCCTTTTAATAGAGAGGCAAACTGAAAACTTGCCTTTCAACTAGAG
Organism: Caenorhabditis doughertyi; assembly: GCA_963572265.1. NCBI lineage: Eukaryota > Metazoa > Nematoda > Chromadorea > Rhabditida > Rhabditidae > Caenorhabditis > Caenorhabditis doughertyi. The sequence continues at coordinate 20,182,059 of OY751556.1, read as the reverse complement.
GTTTTTTTTCTTATTTCTTTGTTTTCCAGACCATGTGGACTTGACAACCCGAAGTCGCCATGTATGAAAGATGGTTTCTGCAGCAAACGATTTCCAAAACCATTCACAGAAGAGACAAAGTGGGAAATGAATGGATATCCGGAATACAAAAGACCCGATGACGGAAGGACTTTCATGTGTCAAGGAGTTGAGATGAGCAATCGCCACGTGGTCCCATATAATGATACGCTGCTTCTCCTCTTCGATGCCCATATCAACGTGGAGGCATGTGGATATTTGGAAGTCGTCAAGTACCTTTGTAAATATGTTTACAAGGGTTCTGACCGTGCCGCCGTTCGCATTCTGAAAGGACAAGATGATGATGAGGATATAGATGAAATTAATCACTATATGGAACTTCGTTATGTATCAGCACCTGAGGCATGTCATCACCTCTTTGGATACTCCTGCCAGATAAAGTCTCATGTCATCTATCGTCTTCCCATTCATCTCCCTGATCGCCAGAATGTCACTTATACCACCGGAAATGAGCAAGCCGCTGTCACTGCCGCTGGAAGGAAAGGGACGAAATTGACGGCATTCTTCAAGATGAATGCTCAATTCAAAGAAATGGAGGAGAAAGGAGAAGATTTCTCTGGAAAGTTGGATCCACGGAAATACAGCTATATGGACTTCGGAAATCATTTTGTCTTCAATGAAGCCACTCGCAAATGGGGAGAACGTCAAAAAGGAGGAGAGAAGGTTATTGGAAGAATGTACGCCGTTTCACCAAATGACCCGGAGCGATTCGCCCTCCGCCTTCTTCTGAAATCTACAAAAGGAGCAACTTCATTTGAAGATCTAAGAAGAGCTCCAGATGAAAATGGAAACGAAATAATCCATGACACATTCATACTTGCCGCAAGAGCATTAGGTCTCTTAAAAGATGATTTGGAGTTCAAAAAAGCTCTTCGAGAATGTGAAGCTTATCAGATGCCAGCTCAGATGCGAGCAACTTTCTCCTCTCTTTTGGTCTTCAATGAGATTGGTGATCCCCAAATGCTATGGGACAACTTTAAAAAAGGAATGTCGGAAGATTTTGTCTTCAAAGGATGCTCTGAAGAAGAAGCTGAAGCAATGGCTTATGAAGACATCAAAGAAAAAATGAGCAGGTAATCAGATTAAAATTCTAGAAAATTCCAAATATGAATATTTTCAGATTTAGCAAGAAGATTGAAGACTTCATCAAGACTCCAGATTACGTCCTCATTGCTCCACCATCTCCAGATATTGACTACGACGCGATTGCATCTGAAGGAGAACGTCTTTACGGCACTCTTAATCCGGAACAGAAGCACGTGGTCGATACGATTCTAGAAGCATATGATAATCCACTCCTCCCTCGCCTCTTCTACATCGATGGCCCAGGAGGATCTGGGAAGACTTATGTTTATAATGTGTTATACATAATTCTTACTGGAAGAAGAATCAAAATGGCTCTGAGCGCTTGGATTGGGATTGCTTCAACATTGCTTCCGGAAGGCCGGACAATTGCATCTCTTTGGAAATTGAACATCAACGATGACTGTAAATCTTCTCTTATGAAACTGAACAGCAAAGAAGCTAATGCTCTTCGAGACGTGGAAGTTTTCATTGGAGATGAAGCTTCAATGATTCCCAAACAAGCGCTGGAAACTGGAGATCAATTATTTCGAGATCTGATGGAAAATAAGAAGCCATTTGGAGGGAAACTGATAATCCTCGGCGGTGATTTCCGTCAGGTTCTTCCTGTTGTCAGAAGAGGATCCAGATCAGATCAAGTTGGAGGATGTATCAAAATGAGCTCACTTTGGAGCCAATTCCAAGTACTTCAGCTCAAATCCAACATGAGAGTGACAAGTGGAGATGCGGATTGGATCAACTTCCTTCTCAGAGTTGGAAATGGCTCTGAAAACAATTCAGAGGATCGTGTCATAATGGATCCAGAAGTCTACACAGACGGAGACCTCATCCAGGAAGTATTCGGATCCAAGATAGACAAGGACACAGATCTTTCTGAAACAGCCATTTTGGCACCCAAAAATGTGGATGTTGATAAGATGAACGAAGAAGTTCATATGAGAATGGAAGGAGAGGAAAAGGTATAACTACAGTAATCTACTTCAAATACTGATTGCTCAATTTAAGGTTTACTACTCTCGAGATGAAGTGGCAGACGACAGCAACATCAAAGTGGTCACCACAGAGTTCCTCAATTCCATCTCAACTTCTTCTCTTCCACCACATAAACTGAAAGTGAAGATTGGCTCAGTGGTTATGCTTCTTCGAAATTTGGATGTTGTCTCAGGCCTTTGTAATGGCACAAGGCTGACAGTTGTGGAGTTAGGACGACGTGTGATGATGTGCAAGTTCTCTACTGGAAGTCGGAAAGGTGAAACAGTCCTTATTCCAAAAATTGACTGTTATGATGACAAGAATCTTGCATTCAAGCTCCGAAGAACCCAATTCCCAGTAAAACTTGCATTTGCTCTTTCCATCAACAAGTCTCAAGGGCAGTCATTTTCAAGGATTGGACTATTTCTTCCAGATGACGTTTTTACTCATGGCCAGCTATATGTGGCCTTATCTAGAGTTCGTTCAAAAGAAGGACTGTTCATCAAAACCAATGGCCAAGACCCACTCAATGTCGTCTTCTCAGAAGTTCTCTGATTCATCGCCTTCTCTTCCACGAGTAATCTTTTCATATTTTATCCATTCCAAGATAGCACCCTATTTTTCCTGTTTTCTTATGATAAGGAATCAGGTTCACTTTTTATTTTTATCCACTTTTCCCATAGCTCCAAATATATATTTTTGGTCAATTTATTACTCAGACCTCCCCACCCCGTTTCCCATTATAGTTCAGATATACTATACCCCTACCCAACGTCTTTCCTAAACTTCCCAGATATTTTCCCCATTATTTCCCCGTTATCATCATGCAATTCCAGTGCCATTTTAATGAAATTTGAGAAAATCAGATATAACTGTTTTCTGTTACGAATAAACTTGAAAATACGTTTTGAAGTTTCACTCAGAAAATTAGGACTTGGATAATTTTGCTTTTCACAATTCACTGCCGAAGGCCCAGACTGAATGGCGGCGGAGCCGCCCTTTCAGGCTGGTAAAACACTAAAAAAACTATGCTTTCAATGAAACCCACTTAAGGAAACCGCAGAAATTTTTACAGAAATGTGAATCATAATAAGAAACAGGGCTGGGCTTTTACGTTTACGGTTTTCGCGGATTTTACGGAACTTTACGGATTTTCAATCCGTAAATTTTACGTTTTACGGGTTCCGTAAAATAAAAATTTCACGCACAGCCTTGATAGGAAAACGTTTTTGAATAAAATTGAAAAATAAGGGTTTAACTGTAAAGTTCAAAAAGTTTATACCCCTTCGGAAAGGTCGTAAACTACTAAAAACTCCGCCTTGTGAACATGCAACAAAACATATTCGGTCCATATGAAGACCGGAAAAAACAGCAGAAATAATACGAAGTGAAGAAAGCACGGAAGCGTATCCAAGGGAGCTCCGAGCGGACCAACGGAGCTCCAGAGAACAATTGGAACTGAGAAATAGGGAAAAGGGGGAATAAGGAGGAGAAGAAAAGCTAGTTGTATTTTCAATTAGAGCTACTTAAGAGGTTCCCAGCAATTCAAGATTTATAGACCTTCCGAATTAAAATCATGATGGAACAGAAGATGTTCCACATCAAAAAAATCGAAAACTCCAGAAAAAAGAGTATTCCAAGAAACAAAAAAGTCAAAAAAGAAATAATCTAAGAATAAGTGAATCAAGATTGACATTGTAATGAGGTTTCTCTCTTTGAGGGGAGGATTAAGTTGTTTAGTAATAGAGAAAAAGGGATACTGGAGGGGTGGGAATGCTTAGAATACACTGACAAGTAGTGACATGATATAGAGGGACAAGAGAGATAGAGAGAGATATAGAGAAGGATGTGTTGTACATAGTAGTAACAATAGAAGGAACAAGAAGGAGTCAATGGCATTAAAGTTTGTTTTCTTTGGGATTTTTTCTGAAAGATTGGGGTGCTTTTTTGGCTGCTTTTCTGCAAATTTTTAGCTTTCTGGCGGAGTTTCTCTAATCTAAACTGTATTTTCAGAATTGGATCCAGAAAACTATGCTCTAAATTGACCAGTGTGATCTAGTTCTTTTAGTCATTATAAACATGCTGAAACTGTTCAATTTTTTGGTTTTATAACTAATTTGGTTCAAAATTCAAGTAGGAACCCCTAAATCTGCTTTTTTTTCTGCGTCTCTCTTGAATGCACAGTTTCTAGCTGATTGATAAACGCAACAGGTCAGATCATCCTAATCAAGACAGCGAAAAGTTTTCCAGGAACCAGACAATTTCCTGTTGATACCTTATGAATCTGACTAAAATTTACGAGATAATGATATGCGAAGAGCAGTGGAAATTCGAAAAAACGAAGAAATAAACAAACTATCTACAACTGGAATTTCGTAAGCATTTACAGTTTCTAAAAGTGGAGAAAGGGTAAAGGATTACATATCTTTCGCTTTACCGATGAAGTAATTTACACTTTAGTGTTAGTGAAAATTTGTTAGTGTTAGGAATTACTAATCGCTAAAAACAATCACTAAAAACTAATGGCTCTATATGGCTTTCCTGGTCCCAAGGCCAAAAAGACTGGTCCCGAAAAATAAGGCTGGTCCCAAAAAAGTGAGAAGACGGGTCCCAAGAAAAGACTGGTCCCACAAAAATAAGACTGGTCCCATGAGACTGGTCCCAATGACGAAGACTGGTCCCAAAAAAAGAGAGGTCCCAAAGAAGACAGGTCCCATCGGAGGAGACTGGTCCTAAGAAAAGACAGGTCCCAAGAGACTGGTCCCAATGGCTCTTGAAAAGACTGGTCCCAAGATCCACGGATCCAGATCATAGTTAGTAATGCATTAATTCAAAGGCTTAGGGCCTCCGGGGGCGCGCCTCACAAAGTATTTTCCTGGCCGGTAAACACTTGCTATTCCTCGAAAATAATACGCTCTTCTGGTGCCTAAGCCTTCAAATAAGTGAATTCCAGGTACTTCTGGTTTTTCTTATTCGCCTGCTCTTTCTTTATCTCAAATCCATTCTGTTTGACTAAAGCCAAAGCCTCGATAGTTCAGGAGTCATACGAAAAATTCAACAAAATAGTAGATCCTAACTCATTTTTTTTCCAATAAGTTCTAAGGAAACATTTGGTGTTGTTTTATTATTGGGACCAGCCTTATCTGTTTTGTTGGGACCAGTCTTATTTTTCTGGGACCTGTCTTTTCTTGGGACCTCTCTTCCCTCTACCGTTGGGACCAGTCTCTTGTTGGGACCAGTCTCCTTCGATGGGACCAGTGTCCGTTGGGACCAGTCTTATTTTTCTGGGACCAGTCTTTTCTTGGGACCAGTCTTCTCACTTTTTTGGGACCAGTCTTATTTTTCTGGGACCAGTCTTTTTTTTTTTGGGACCAGTCTTATTTTTGGGACCAGTTAAGCCGTAGAGAGCCAAACTAATCACTAAAAACTTGTGCAAGGAATTTAAACTTTTATTTTTGCAGGCGGTCCGCCCATTTTCGTCTGCAAGCTAAAGTTGAATTTCTACAGTTCTCAGTGAAAGTCGGCGGACCGCCCGCGAAAATGAAAGTTTTCATTCCTAGCAGAAACTTCATTATTTTGACAGTCGAAATAAATTCATGTAATTATCGAGAAAGCTTTCGCTGACTAAAAAAAATATTGCTCATGAAGCAGTAAAAACTTTTTAAATTCAAGTACTGTCAAGTTGATAATAGTTTTGCAAGGAATTCAAATGTTTCTCTTTGCGGGTGGTCCGCCCACTTTCACTTCACACTGCGTGAATTCAAAACTAGCTTGGAGGTCGCAAATAAGACGGACCGACCGCAAAAATGGAAGTTTGAATTCCTTGCACAACTATTATGAATTTGACCTCTCAACTGTGCAAAATGAACCAGAGCAAGTAGTTCTTTTTAGTCATTATCGACAAGCTGAAACTGTTAAATTTTCTTATTCGATAACTACTTCGGCTCAAAAAATGAGTAGGGACTTCTATATCTGGATTTTTTCTCCTTCTCTCTTGAGCGCACATTGTCTAGCTGATTGATAAATGCAACAGATCAGATCATCATAATCAGGAGGGCAACATTTTTTGTATAAGTTTTATGTTGGTACCAGCCTGAAAGGGCGGCTCCGCCGCCATTCAGTCTGGGCCTTCGGCAGTGAATTGTGAAAAGCAAAATTATCCAAGTCCTAATTTTCTGAGTGAAACTTCAAAACGTATTTTCAAGTTTATTCGTAACAGAAAACAGTTATATCTGATTTTCTCAAATTTCATTAAAATGGCACTGGAATTGCATGATGATAACGGGGAAATAATGGGGAAAATATCTGGGAAGTTTAGGAAAGACGTTGGGTAGGGGTATAGTATATCTGAACTATAATGGGAAACGGGGTGGGGAGGTCTGAGTAATAAATTGACCAAAAATATATATTTGGAGCTATGGGAAAAGTGGATAAAAATAAAAAGTGAACCTGATTCCTTATCATAAGAAAACAGGAAAAATAGGGTGCTATCTTGGAATGGATAAAATATGAAAAGATTACTCGTGGAAGAGAAGGCGATGAATCAGAGAACTTCTGAGAAGACGACATTGAGTGGGTCTTGGCCATTGGTTTTGATGAACAGTCCTTCTTTTGAACGAACTCTAGATAAGGCCACATATAGCTGGCCATGAGTAAAAACGTCATCTGGAAGAAATAGTCCAATCCTTGAAAATGACTGCCCTTGAGACTTGTTGATGGAAAGAGCAAATGCAAGTTTTACTGGGAATTGGGTTCTTCGGAGCTTGAATGCAAGATTCTTGTCATCATAACAGTCAATTTTTGGAATAAGGACTGTTTCACCTTTCCGACTTCCAGTAGAGAACTTGCACATCATCACACGTCGTCCTAACTCCACAACTGTCAGCCTTGTGCCATTACAAAGGCCTGAGACAACATCCAAATTTCGAAGAAGCATAACCACTGAGCCAATCTTCACTTTCAGTTTATGTGGTGGAAGAGAAGAAGTTGAGATGGAATTGAGGAACTCTGTGGTGACCACTTTGATGTTGCTGTCGTCTGCCACTTCATCTCGAGAGTAGTAAACCTTAAATTGAGCAATCAGTATTTGAAGTAGATTACTGTAGTTATACCTTTTCCTCTCCTTCCATTCTCATATGAACTTCTTCGTTCATCTTATCAACATCCACATTTTTGGGTGCCAAAATGGCTGTTTCAGAAAGATCTGTGTCCTTGTCTATCTTGGATCCGAATACTTCCTGGATGAGGTCTCCGTCTGTGTAGACTTCTGGATCCATTATGACACGATCCTCTGAATTGTTTTCAGAGCCATTTCCAACTCTGAGAAGGAAGTTGATCCAATCCGCATCTCCACTTGTCACTCTCATGTTGGATTTGAGCTGAAGTACTTGGAATTGGCTCCAAAGTGAGCTCATTTTGATACATCCTCCAACTTGATCTGATCTGGATCCTCTTCTGACAACAGGAAGAACCTGACGGAAATCACCGCCGAGGATTATCAGTTTCCCTCCAAATGGCTTCTTATTTTCCATCAGATCTCGAAATAATTGATCTCCAGTTTCCAGCGCTTGTTTGGGAATCATTGAAGCTTCATCTCCAATGAAAACTTCCACGTCTCGAAGAGCATTAGCTTCTTTGCTGTTCAGTTTCATAAGAGAAGATTTACAGTCATCGTTGATGTTCAATTTCCAAAGAGATGCAATTGTCCGGCCTTCCGGAAGCAATGTTGAAGCAATCCCAATCCAAGCGCTCAGAGCCATTTTGATTCTTCTTCCAGTAAGAATTATGTATAACACATTATAAACATAAGTCTTCCCAGATCCTCCTGGGCCATCGATGTAGAAGAGGCGAGGGAGGAGTGGATTATCATATGCTTCTAGAATCGTATCGACCACGTGCTTCTGTTCCGGATTAAGAGTGCCGTAAAGACGTTCTCCTTCAGATGCAATCGCGTCGTAGTCAATATCTGGAGATGGTGGAGCAATGAGGACGTAATCTGGAGTCTTGATGAAGTCTTCAATCTTCTTGCTAAATCTGAAAATATTCATATTTGGAATTTTCTAGAATTTTAATCTGATTACCTGCTCATTTTTTCTTTGATGTCTTCATAAGCCATTGCTTCAGCTTCTTCTTCAGAGCATCCTTTGAAGACAAAATCTTCCGACATTCCTTTTTTAAAGTTGTCCCATAGCATTTGGGGATCACCAATCTCATTGAAGACCAAAAGAGAGGAGAAAGTTGCTCGCATCTGAGCTGGCATCTGATAAGCTTCACATTCTCGAAGAGCTTTTTTGAACTCCAAATCATCTTTTAAGAGACCTAATGCTCTTGCGGCAAGTATGAATGTGTCATGGATTATTTCGTTTCCATTTTCATCTGGAGCTCTTCTTAGATCTTCAAATGAAGTTGCTCCTTTTGTAGATTTCAGAAGAAGGCGGAGGGCGAATCGCTCCGGGTCATTTGGTGAAACGGCGTACATTCTTCCAATAACCTTCTCTCCTCCTTTTTGACGTTCTCCCCATTTGCGAGTGGCTTCATTGAAGACAAAATGATTTCCGAAGTCCATATAGCTGTATTTCCGTGGATCCAACTTTCCAGAGAAATCTTCTCCTTTCTCCTCCATTTCTTTGAATTGAGCATTCATCTTGAAGAATGCCGTCAATTTCGTCCCTTTCCTTCCAGCGGCAGTGACAGCGGCTTGCTCATTTCCGGTGGTATAAGTGACATTCTGGCGATCAGGGAGATGAATGGGAAGACGATAGATGACATGAGACTTTATCTGGCAGGAGTATCCAAAGAGGTGATGACATGCCTCAGGTGCTGATACATAACGAAGTTCCATATAGTGATTAATTTCATCTATATCCTCATCATCATCTTGTCCTTTCAGAATGCGAACGGCGGCACGGTCAGAACCCTTGTAAACATATTTACAAAGGTACTTGACGACTTCCAAATATCCACATGCCTCCACGTTGATATGGGCATCGAAGAGGAGAAGCAGCGTATCATTATATGGGACCACGTGGCGATTGCTCATCTCAACTCCTTGACACATGAAAGTCCTTCCGTCATCGGGTCTTTTGTATTCCGGATATCCATTCATTTCCCACTTTGTCTCTTCTGTGAATGGTTTTGGAAATCGTTTGCTGCAGAAACCATCTTTCATACATGGCGACTTCGGGTTGTCAAGTCCACATGGTCTGGAAAACAAAGAAATAAGAAAAAAAACCTCTAGTTGAAAGGCAAGTTTTCAGTTTGCCTCTCTATTAAAAGGGCACCTCTAATTAAAAGGCAGTCAGTTTAGTAGACTACCTCTATTAGAAGGATCCTTTCAGATGGCATATTTTGTATTCAAAAAGTTTCTATACTAACCTGTGGATCATTTGCCTCTTGACGATTTCATAAAGCTTTGGCTCTTCGACAGGATCAGGAAGATGAGCTCGGATCAATAGATCAATATCATCCTTTGTTTTGGGTTTGTGACCCTCTTTCATCGTCAGAAGCAAATGAATGTGTGGCAGTCCACGTTTTTGCCATTCGAAAACCATAACATGTGCTACTACTTCTCCAAGAAGATTCACTTCCAGCAAATAATGAAGAAGGCGGTCTACTTTTTCCTTGAAAACCCGAGCAATTAGGTCTGGCCTATCCGACGCAGTTTGTCCTGGATGCAAGTTCTCTTGGATTTCTTTCCAGCCCGGATTGCATGTGAATGTGACAAAGAAATCAGGTTTGCCACATTTTGTCATAATTGCCATTGAGTCCTGATACTCTTGAATCATGAATCTTGGAGATCCACGAAATTTTGATGGCAAGACGACTCGACGACCGGGTTTGGATCCACCGGGATTTGTGACAAAATCACGAAGATCCCTGTATTCTTCTGATCGAACATCTGCCTGATGCGTCCGATAATACCGTAGCTTATTCTGCTCAGTTTTCGCCCATGCATCCACCAAAAATTGTTGAGTCAAGTTGGCTCCAAAATGAATGGGATTGAAGAGTGACTTCCGAATCATCATCATGTATCGATAGTAGGGTTGTTGTTGTACCCTTGTATACTTGAGTCGGTCACTGTCGACTCTTTCGATATCAGCTCCCCATCCTAATTCACCACGTGGGAAAAACAATGGATAGGTCATCGGGTCAACAATGGGGTCCGTTTCATAAATATTGAGCCATCCAGTTCCGTCTCGTGAGCAGGCAGCAATGCTTCTGAGTGGCATCATCCCATCTTCCAATGTGAATACAATTGCAATTTCATTGGATGTTGGCTTGTTATAACGGCGAAGATCAAGGTTCGGTTTGGAAACATCGAAGAGAAGACGTACAGGTCTTGTGGTCCTTCCTTGAAGAATCGCATCTAATTCCTCTTGCTCTTCGACCTGGAATTTTAAAATGAAAATTTGAATCAGTTTTGATTGTTTTACCTCATGCATCATCTTGTATGTCTTGGCGAAAATGTTGATTTGAGCCATGAGTTCACTGAGCTCTTCCATAATGGACTTGTCACAATCCGAATTGGCTGGAATGTCTAGCCTAGAAGCTGCGGCTTCAGAAGAATCCAATATATATGTTTGACCATAAGACGGTTTCTTTCCTGGTTCTGGGTGGAGTGGGCCGGCTCGATGATACACTTGACCGCTTATCTTAAAACAATATGGTCCACCTCCTCCTCGATTCATCTTATCATCAATATTTGCACCGAAAGAAGCCGTGGCAAAGCAATTATTGAATTGACGACTGTTTTTGCGGAAATTTTTTGATTGAAGCTTTCTGGCATCATCTCCAGTTCCTTCGAAAAGCTCTTGAAGTTGTGGTGGGAAATTGGAGAAATGATCGATTTGGATAGTTCCAGATGAACAGCAGAAGTTGATTTTGCTCAATTGATGGCCCTTGACTTCATCTGCAAATTAAAAAAAACTCAGCTTCAAATGGAAAACTTATTGTGATTGGATGCACTTTTTAGAACGAAAATTTGAATCTTCCGATTTGAAGGGAAAATATGAAGTCAACCAAATTGGAAATCAGCCTAGCTGGCAGATTACTAAGCAATAATTTCTTTAAAAAGCCTCACCTTTGAAGAAAATTGCCCCACAATGGCTACATTCTGCTTCCATCTTTCCAAGATAGTCCTGTTCAATATTTGACTTCTCTGCTAATTTGGCTCTTTTTTCTTCAGCTTTTTGAAGTTTCTTTGCTTCTCTGAGCTCTTTCTGTCGTTTCAATCTCTCACATCTAGCCGCTTCATCTTCCTTATCTTCTCGCTCTTTTTTCCTTTCCGACATAGATAAAAGACGAATGCCCCGTTGCTCTTCCGGCTCTTCTTCACGTTTCTGACGCTTTCTTTCAGCATTTTTCTCACGTACATTCACTGATTCTTCTTCTGTTTCTTCATGACGTTTTTGACGCTGACGTTGAGCATTTTTGTCTCTTTTCGAATCTTTCTCTGTCTCGCTCATATTCTGTAGGCACAGGCGGTGTCTTGTTGCATCCACTTCTTTTCGAGCTTCATATTCAGAATCAGACTCTAATGACCGACGTTGACGCTTCTGTTCTGCATCCTTGATTTGGCGCTGCTCTCTATGTTCATCAGACTCCTCCTCCTTCATTTTCTTTTTGTATTCGGAGGCTTTCTGGAGACGTTCTTGACTATCCTTTCCCGATTCAGCTTGTCTTTTCAGCCTCATTCTCTCCCTGCTTTTTGCATTTCGAATAGCTTTCTTCTCAGAAGCAGATAGTTGGCGGTTTTGCTGGGGTTCGGAAGTGCTTGGAGACGTGGAAGGCTCGTCTGGACCATCAGACCTGAAGAAAGAACATTTAAAAGGAGGAATATACAACTGATAAACTTACCATTCTTCGTCCATTGTTATCGTGATGGCGTTGAATAGTTCAGGAAAAATTAGAAAAATGGGATACTGTCGGATATGGGAAAATAAGAATGCCTCTGGCAACTTTTAGCTCCTTTTATACCCCCAAAACTTACCTCCAGAACCTTCTTATTTTTGAAAAAAAAACGAAAAAAAGTTCAAAATTCAAATTCAAATTAAAAAAAAAAGAAAATTTCAAATGAGAAGATCAAAATCAGGCTCTTCTAGAAGAAAAAGAAGCTTTCAGAGCCTTCCAGATGTTTTCTAAATTTGAATTTCCCCCCTTTGCCCGCGATTATTCTTTCGAGAACTTCGGAATTTCGAATTACAGATTCAAAATCTGTTTCAACTCTCCTCCATTATCATTATCTCTCGCTCTTCTAGAAGAATTCGATGACTTTAGAAAATTCCAGAGTAAAGTTTTAATTTCCACCATTTGCCCGCGATTTGCTGCTTCGAGAACTTTAAAATTTGAAAAACCTTTTCTCTTTTTTCAATTTTCATTGTCTTTTGCCTTTCCCGAACAGTTCAGAAGTACAGTAACCTTTGAAACTAAACAAACGTATTCTACTTTCCCGCGAGCTTCATTACAATATGCCTCCTTCAATTGTTTCATTGTTTCACTCTTGCATCTTGAGTTCTCTTCCAAATGCAGCGGGTTATCAAGGCTGCCAACAATTGTGGAGAAACAGGTGTTCGGCATCTCAAGGTTTGCATGGCGCAGCAGGGTTAGCGCGCGGCTGTCGCTCGCAAGGAGTGAGGTTCAATCCCTTTTGGGGCGAATCTCTCTTTCTTCTTGCCCAAAAAGTGCGAACATCCCGACAGAGACACGGACATACGCCTCTGGCTTTTTATATATAAGAATGATTTGAACCTTACTGAAATTTTTGAAATGATGAAATGAGATTGGGAATTCGAAAAAAACGAAGAAATAAACAAACTATCTGCAACTGGAATTTTGTAAGAATGAATGAATTTTGCATAACAACAACAACAACAACAACAAAAATCAAGATGACTAACATGCAAACGGAACAATTGATGTAATCTGACACATTTGTTTATGAGGTGTGTGTCCATATGTTTGATGAGCGAAAAGAAAGAGGGAAGGAAGTGACCTTTATAGGTTAGACTTGAGAAGGCGCATTTCAATACGAGAATTGATTTCAATACGAGCGATTGGAAAATTCTGAGAAGTTTTATTAATCCAGAGACTGAGACATTAAAAAACCCATTTTGCACACAGAAAAGTATCAATCCGGTTTCTATCATATATTTTTTCAGCTTCTGTTAACCAGGAAAAAAAACCTTCTCTTTAATTTTAAAGCTGCTGAAAGAATGAAATTATTCTACGATAGTGGAATGCCGCTATGAAAAATATTTGAAACAGAAGTGCCTTTGTTTCATACTACTGTTTCAATGTGCGGGTTTATTAGAAGATGGGAAGGAATCGCCACTTGATAGATTGGAATTATATTTACACTGAAACTTTTTTAAAAAAACCAAAATGGATAATTATGTACGTAGAATGAAAATAGGTTTCGATAGGTAATCTTGTTCAAAATATCGGGGTAAACTCTAACAATTATTTCAGACAAAAGTTTGAATTAAATACGGTTGCAATACCTCTAGTTATCATTAAGCGGTAACATTCAAATAAATAATTAGAAAGTGGTAGAGTAGTAAAAAACGCTCACTGTTCCAATCCATCGCCAAAAACTTCTTGAAAATAGGCCGTCTCGTTGTTTGCCACTTTTTTCGAGGTGTCTGCAAAACATTCGATTTTCCGAATGAACAAGAATTATGAAACAAAAAAACGGGCACGGCTTTGGAAATGATAATAAAAAAGGAACCTCTGCAGTTATGGCAATTTGAAACAAATTGACTCGAGGTGTTTTTTTTTCGTGTTAATTTCTTTTTCTTCAGAAAAATTAGTTTTTTCATAAGAAAAATACTTTTTCGGTTGCGACCATCTTTAATTATCGTTTTCTCGAGGTTAGGAATGCACATGAGCACGTGTTGAAACCGTTTGTTTTCAGAGAAAAGGAAAATAAATTTTCTATTTTGAGTTGAACATTTATACCTTGGCAAGGCAATAATTTCATTCATATTTCCATGAAAATTTAAATTTTGACCAAAATAACTTGTAAATTTGTCATCTTAAATTCCAGCAAACATCAGAAATTTCTCTCCGCGCAAGAAACTTTTTCTGGAGGAAAAGTTAGGATCGTGTTCCCAATTATTCCAGGAGTGCACAAAGAAATTTCCAGACCAATCAGACGATTATTGACCTGATTTAACACTCACATCAGTTTTGATATCACATCAAAGATCACACTTTCACATCAAAGTAACACTCACATCAGTTTTGCTTGCCACTGTAAGTGAATCAGAAAAGAAAACGAATAACATCATCAGATCAAACTTTTCCAAACTCAGTGGAAAAAATAGAGTCTTGAAAGCCGTAAATTTTTTATTTAAAAAACCCTGGGGTCCAGCTCTAAATTTGACTGTTTCAAAGCCTCAAGATGACATTTCAAGAAGATTACAAAAATATTCCGTCCAAAAATTGGTGTGCATCTGAAATTTATTGAGACATTTCTGGCGTTTCTAACAAAATATGAACACCTTCAAAATGTGTTTGCCTAACGATAACAAAAATCGATGTAATCTCGTTGGAAAATATTGTTCAATGCTTTGAGTTTTTCGATCAGATCAGAAATAAATAAAATAAATAGATATCGTTTTAGTTTGATGAATTGTTATTGATATTTTCGAACGATGACTTGGAAATCAAGTAGATACGAAGACAAAATCAGAATTCTTGCGCTTGAGTAGTTACACTGACACATTGAAACCGCTATTTTTCAAAGAAAAGAATGATAAAATTTCTGTTTCGAGTTGAAAATTCATAATCTTGGCAGCAAGGCTATATTTTCTTAACAAAACCTAAATTTGTTAGTTTTCATTTCGTCAGTCAGCTATTCCATAGGAAATTTCTAGACTGAAGGTTGGACGATCAAGGGTGATTGGCAACAATATAGTCGTATTGCTGATTTGTTTCTTCGACACATTTTTGGAGAACATTTGAAAAGTTTAGGATTTGGAACAGTTTTTGTGCAAATTTTTCTTTCAAAAAACGGGAGAAAAATTTGAAAACCATCGAGAAATTCGAACTATCCTGTATGGGCTTTTATCATCAAATCTTTTTTTTTTCGAGAAAGAAAATCTAGTTGAATCCTTGAAAAAAAACAATGCCCAAAATTGCCGTTCCGGTTTCTAGACTCGGCGATTGCAGAAATGCCGGAAAAAATCTTGCCGTTGCCGTTCACCCTTGTTTGTGATCAAAAAACCATTGTTCTTAAGACCAAAATGGTTTTTTCTAAAGAAATATGTGAACCGAGCCACATAGAGCAAATGACAGAAAATTTATATTGCTCGAAATTTCACTAGAATTCATTTTAAGCTCAGTATTACTAAAAAAAAGAACATTTTCAAAAAAAAAACAGTAGAAATGAACAAGGGCCAACTGGGAAAAGGAAAGTAGAGTTTGAAAAATAGGTAATAACCGAAGAAAACTTCTGTTTCGAAAAAATGATCAAAGAAATTCCAAAACTGATTAAATATGAATCAGCGAAAACAGAAAAAAATTTTACCTAAAATATTAGGTTGTTCCATAAGTCTTTGACACTTTTTAAATTTTTTCATTGCTCATCGTAAAATTGATTATTTTTCATTTTCGTTTTTTTATTATTATATTGTATAATCAGTATACTCTCCACATTAAATGAGATTATAGGTAGTTCAATAATGGCCGAGAAATTGCTCCAAGATCAACATGCACTTCGAGCAGTCTTTTTGTATGAATATCTGCAGGGCCACACAAGCAGCGAAGCTCGACGCAATTTGTGCACTGTATTAGGCGAAGACATCATCAGTCGCAATACCATCAAGAATTGGTTCAAAAAGTTCCAAGAAGGGAGTTTTGATTTGACAGACAAGCCTCGCACCGGGCGCCCTCGTTTGGATATTGATAGTGATATCTCGGATGAGATGAAGAGAGAGCCGAAAGCAAGTGTCCGTGACATTTCCTCGAGTATAGGTCTAAGTAGTACCACCACCTTCCGTCACCTCCACAGCCTGGGAATAGCTCCAAAGTTTGGACAAGTTGTTCCACACGAATTGACGGACGACCAGAAAAGTGTTCGATGTGCTCTTGCACTTTCTCTCCTTACTAGAAAAAGAAGAACTGACTGGATCAAGGATATTACCACTGGAGATGAGAAGTGGGTACTCTATGTCAATCATACAAGGAAGCGCCAGTGGGTCCCAAAAGGAGAAGCGGCACAACCGGATCCCAAAGGAGAACTTCATGAGAAGAAGGTGATGTTGTCTATTTGGTGGGACAGCAAGGGCGTCATTTTCCGTGAACTGCTTCCAGATCATGCCACCATCAACTCGAGTCTCTACTGCACCCAACTGGAAAAGATGGTCCTCGCTCATCAATCTCTCCGTCCGAAAGGGTCAAAATTGCTGCTCCTGCATGACAACGCGAGACCACATACAGCATTGACGACCCGCCAGAAGCTCCAGGCACTCGGTGTCAAAGTTCTCTCACACCCGCCGTATTCTCCCAACCCGGCACCTACTGACTACCATCTTTTCCGTTCTCTTCAAAACCACCTGGCTGGACAGAGATTCCATGACCGAGAAGCCGTTGAAAAGGGAATCGATGAATTTTTTGCCTCGAAATCACCGGAGTTCTACGAGAGCGGAATCTCTTAACTTCCAATGCGCTGGCAAGAGGTCATCGACTCTGATGGTCATTACATTAATCATTGAAATTTGTTTCCTTTGAATAAATATTGTTTTTAAAAAATAGTTGAAAAGTGTCAAAGACTTATGGAACAACCTAATATAAGCAAAAAGTGTTCTTTCCAAACAAGGAACACCCAAAAAGTGGCACAAAACATTGCAAAAAAAGTAGATAAGAAAAGAGGATTAACACCTTCGTTTTGGAACTCTCCATGATTGATGTGATATTTCGAGTTAACATTCGAAAATAAGCCTTCTCTCTCTCATCTAACCACTTAGAGACATTGACACCGCAGACTGGTAGACAGAGAAGCAAAGAAATAGTATAGGGAGAGGAAGAGACGCAGACACATTTGGTGCATTTTGGAAGAGCCGTTTGGAAAGAGAAGAGGAAGGGCAGCTGGTGGTCAAAAGAGAAGAGAATTGGAATGGGGAGGGAGAGAAGGATGAATGGCAATGAGAAAAGAAAAAGAGAGGATGGGAAAAAAGAGGAGGAAATGAATTTCGCATTTCTTTTCACTGGTTTTGGTTCAGAAAACACAAGATTTCGGGGTTTTTCTTTGGGTTTTTGAGGGTCGGGCACTTCTTAGGGGCTACTTTTTAGGAGCAAGTTTAGTGGAAAACCAAAAAAAGGTTTTTACTTTCATAATTCACGAATTTACTTCGAAAAATTGTAATTTTTTGTCTGTCCACTGTATTTTTTAAAATTAAATCAGATTTTGTTAATATTTTACCGTTACCTCTTGAAAGCTTAAAAAATTTTAGAAAATTTTGCGTTGCTTCTCGAAGACTTTCCCGGTCAAGCCCCAGCAAAACCTGAACGATTTCTCGATATTTCTTTTTTTTCTAGAGAGCTTTTTGGGTTAACACATGGTTCTAAAAAATTGCTTCTGAAATGAAATTAGCCACTTTTTGGATTTCCATTTTTTTTTTCAAAGTTCTAATGTTATTTTGACGTCTTCATTATTTTTTATCATGAAAGATTTTTTGCGATTTCAATGCAGTTTTTTGTAGTTTCGCTCACTGCTTTCGATGCTTGTAAGAAATTATCGCCAAAATATCAAAAACTCAAAAACGATTTTTCCCAAAAAACTTTATCAGATCGAAAATATGAACTGAAGAGGCTAACTGGCATATCTAACTGGCATCAGAAATCTCTGAATACAAAGGATCTGAAAAAAAGTGATATCATTTTTCAGCTGTAATCCTACGGCTTCAAACTTTTATGGTACCAGTAGTGCAAAGTTTCTGATTTTCGATTATTTTTGAACGTTCCTCTTGTTCCTAAAAAATGGTTAACGGCTTCACCTAAAACAAACTTCACATTTTGATTACGAACCCCAAAATACATTTGTTTCCTTCAAGTTCTTGACAATATCCATTGATAACGCGACGCGAACTGTGTGATGGTAGGCAACGATAAATGATCCAAAAGTACTTGCTTGAGATAACATAAATTATATGTCACATGTGAGGAACAGGAGAAAAATTTTTGGGTTGAATGATTTTTGCAGGATTGCTCACGAGATGAAACTACATTAGGACACATATGGTTCGACAGGATGGTATTGCGGGAGGATATGAAAGTGTGAATGACCGACAGGTAGCTCTTGAAGTTCAGGAGTTCACTGTGGACCAAAAAGTTTGATAAAAACTGAAATAATTCTTTATTTGAAGACCTTCACCGTTAATTTGTCAAGTTAATTTTCTTTCTTGAAAAATGATTAAAACAAAATAAATCACTTTTTCACCAAGATGTTTTGTGGCCTGTACGTTTGATTCATTCGGTGCGTCATCTCTAGTTTTTACTTCCAAATAAAGAAAACTGAAAAGTGACATGATATCCACCAATAACAATTTTCACCTTCCCGTTCCCCCATATCAGCACAAGATATCAAAAACAAAGTTAATTTTATTTCCTGATAACATTAGCTATTCTCTAGTCTATGCCTTATCCCTCTTCTCCCAAGAGGATTTCTGGTTCTCAGTAATTAGAAGCTAAATAATTATCATCTGATGATTGCTGACGCTGTCAGTTGACTCTCCAGAATTCATTCAAAAATAGAATTAAACTTCTGATTTTCGCGTTCATTCTTCTTCTATTTTTCTCTTCGAAATGAACGTATCAACGGATTGCTCTGAAATGCGAGATATTGCCACTTATACACCATTACGGATCCTTTTATCTGTATTCATTATCATCTCAATCACTTCTATTCCATTGCTTATCAAAGTTATCATAAGAATTGTGAAGAATCCATTGTATCATTTGAATATGAAAGTGGTGTTGGTGGCACATGCGATTGCGCTCATTGTGCATCATTCGGATAGGTGAGTAGAGATGAGAATAGTGGGCCATGATCGAAAAAAGAAAATGACAAAGTGTACTCATGATGTTAATGAAACAGAGACAAAAATATGAGTTTTATGGGATAGAGAAGCTAGAAGAGATTTGAAAATTATTAAAGAAGGTGTATAAAAATGAAATTACTTTTGTATAAATGTCGAGATGTGGCAGTTTCGATGCATAATTCACTTGCCCAACCTAATTTGTTTTTTCACTACACAAGGTCGTCGGTGAGCATGTACCTTCAAATTCTCGTAAATCTATATGAGGGGGGGGGGGGGGGGGGGGAAGCGTTGCGTGCTCCGCGTCGCGTCGCGGCAGTATGCAGCGGGCCAAGACAATGAGAAAACATTGCTGCGTATCATTTAATGCGTGTCCGCGGCGCGGCGCACGCAACGCGTCCCCCTTCATGTAGATTTACGAGAATTTAAGGGTACATGCGCATCGACAACTCTGTGTCACTAGAACTTGGCTGTATACTCCTATTCGAGAATTTTGCGAGGAATTAAACTAGAAGTTTGAGTGAAATGCAGGAATTTTATTTTTGCATCGAAATAATTTTACTGCATCATTCAGCTTGAAAAACAACACGCAAACTTTCTACTGCAGTAAATAATTGTTACTATCAAAATAAAAAACGATTACTTGACACCGTCACGTCAAAATGCACAGCAGGGGGTCCGCTGACCACGCCCCCTCCAACATTTGCATATTTAGCTGTTTCAGCTGTTTTTGCATGTTTTTCCCAGTTTTTTTTAATTCTCTTGACAAAAATATGGATTTTATTGCTAATTATTAGAGTGTCGTCTCACGAGAAGCATTTCTCATGAGAACGAGAATCATTCCGAGACTCACGAGAAAATGAACGAGTCTCGACATTCTCGATCTCGAGTTCATTCTCGGAAATTCTCATTCTCGGATATTCTCGAATGTTCTCATTCTCGGGTTTTCTCATTCTCGGGTTTTCTCGAATTATTTCATTTCTCGGATTTTCTCACGAGTCTCACTGAGAATGATGAGAATGAAGAAAATGTCACGTTTATTAAAAAAGTGTTGAAAATATTTTTCAATTTTTTGTTTTGAAAAACAAAAAAGTCCACGTGGAATTTTAATAAACTTTTTTTCAAAAAATTCGGAAAACTTTCAAAAATTTTGTCATGGCCGTGACCTTTTCCACTGTTCTCATCATTCTCAGTGAGACTCGTGAGAAAATCCGAGAAATGAAATAATTCGAGAAAACCCGAGAATGAGAAAACCCGAGAATGAGAACATTCGAGAATATCCGAGAATGAGAATTTCCGAGAACGAGAAATAGTGAGAAAAAATCGAGAATGATCGAGATTCAAGTGAGAATACTCGAGACTCACGAGAATTGTCTCGTGAGACGACACTCTACTAATTATGTTACAAAAATGCACAAAAACTATGGGATAGAAATTGCAGTCCGAAATCGTCAATCTATGTTTTTCCTCTATTTCTGGCTTTATTTCTATTTTTGTGCATTTTTGTAACATAATTAGCAATAAAATTCATATTTTTGCCAAGAGAAATAAGCAAAACTGGGAAAAAACATGTAAAACCAGCTGAAACAGTAAAATGCAAATGTTGGAGGGGGCGTGGTCAGCGGACCCCCTGCTGTGCAATTTGACGTGACGGTGTCAAGGAATCGTTTTTTACTTTGATAGTATGATATGTGAAAACTAAAGAAATTTACTTTTTCAACACCACACTAAACTGTTCTAGTGTTATCTCACCAAGTGGACCAACAAAGTCATTCAATTTTCATTAGAGTTTTTAGCCTCTGCGAAAAAGTTTTTGCAAATTCTGAAGTGATCAGTTGTAACGTTTCCGCAGAGCTGAGAAAAATATAACGAACGTATGTACGTATCCGAATGTTTGTTAGAAATAATTTTCTGTTCTGATGACATAGTTAATTACAAAGAAAGGAATACTGTTGTTGTGTCATCAATAGATTTCAGCTCTGTTTATTCAGAATGTTATAACATTTTTTCCGTTGAAGGAAAAATGGGTATTTTTAGAATAAAATCTTATAAGTTATAACACTCATTTTCTTCCCGATTTCCCCTTCGAAAAAATGAAATAATCGTTCGTTTTACTATCATATTCTGAACAGAGACCAAATTTCTGGCCTATATGAAACAGCTATGAGCAAAATACATAATTTCATATTTGACCAGTTCTAGTTCGCAGGCTCTCATATTACTCGAATTCCAGACTAGTCTTCCACGGTTGGGATCTCTACCGTTATTTCATCGTCCTCCCCAATTCTCCATCTCCATGTGATATCATTTCCACTTCCGAACGATGCTTTTCCCTCCGTATCGCCTTCAATTGTGCTATGTGGTTCTGTGTTTGTACCACGCCTGCATTGGCTCTCGAACGCTACCTTGCCACCAGAAGGACATACACCTATCAATCTGATAAATGCTCCTGGTTCCCAGTTCTCGTATTTCAAGTGTTGTTGGCTGCTTTTCTATTAGGGTTCGTGTATGCTGAGCAGAAATTCGGAGGGACAACTTTGTATTGTATGGCAGCGAGTGCAAAACTTCCTCTGCATGTTTTGGCCGCTTTCGTTTTGACGGTTTCAGTTCAGTTGGTGGCTATTGGATGCTATAGATATTTGCTCTGGAAAAATGAGGTGAGCTATGTTCGTTTATGTTTCAAAAAGAAGGTAAAAACTATGGCTGCAAAAAAAAACAATAAGATGATATAGTGCATTTGTTCGAAAATCGATTTGAATGAAAGCAGTGGAGCGCGGTTCAATACCCGTAAGACTTCAAACTTCAAATAGTTATTACTTGGTTCATACAAGTCGTTGAGACTTCGTTTTTAAATCACACTGATGCAAATTTCAGCCCGCACCTACTGCAAGCTCACACCTAAAAGTATTACCCACGCGAGGTATTGCCGAGCCTAGCTTTTTGGTCCGTTAGGCATCAAAAGCTCAAGTAAGAAAAAAGCGAAGTTTTCAACCAGCATTTTTTCACCTCACTATCTTTGTAATACTAGTTTTCGTTTTCAGTGATGACACTTTATAACATAACTGAAACTTAATTTCTACAAATTATTTTTCGTACGATTTTCCCAAAAAAAAGTAAAGAAAAACCGATTAAGATTAAGTTTTCAAACGTTCTGATTGTATGGTGAACGTGGGTCTGAAAAAACTACCGCTTCATTGTGAAATAAATTTCTACTACTAGGTATCTTTAACGATCACTCGAGATGCCCCATGTGGTTACTCAGAACACGCGCAAGCAAAAAAAAAAACAGACTCTGCTGTTCCTTACTCAACCATTTGATATTTTTTCAGAAACTCCGTGAAACTCTCCAAAAATCTGGCGGTGGCCTCATTCGGAAATATCAAGTGGAAGAAACAATCCGTGCATTCCGTATCCTCTATCTCCCTGTTCATTTGATGTTCCTTTTCCAATTTTTCTACTGCTTTAACTCTTTTTTTGTTCTTTTCTTCAATTCTCATTTCTCTCGACCTCTATATTTCTTGTTAATGGAAGGTAATATCTATCTTCCAGAATATACTTTAGCCTTTGTTTATACTTTTATTCGAATGGAGAAACATGTAAGTGATAATAGTACGAAAGGATTGAGAAAAATTATTGAGGTTGATACGGCTGTGTACTTTGAGAATTATAATAGGGATTGGTCTTAATTTTTTATGTCCTTTTGAGTTGTCATCATTGATTAATTTCCTGTTTTAAAGGCATTGTTTAAAATTGAGTTTTTCTGATACAAAGTTGTGTGTTCTCGTATAATACAAATATAGTTGTTTACTTGAGATAAAAGAAACAACTTCTTGTTCAAAACTAAAAAAAATAAATATTGAATGATTAACGGGTTGACTGAACAATCATTGTTTTCAAATCATTAATAGAGCGGATGGAGAAAGTGATTCTTTTCATTTGAAAAGTGAGCTCACTTTCCCATGGGTATTTCTGACGTCTATGCATCATAATCATCTTTTTCTTTGTGTCGGATGTCTCTAACTGGTTTGGACACAAACTACATTGTAAATTAACCCAAATCAATTAGAATTTTTCAAAAACTTTTCACTTTCAGAAAATTACTGAAAAAAAGAATTGTTTTTCATGTTTACAGAGAAATAAAATTCACTGTTTTTAATTTTCCATTTTTGGACTTGATTGTCATTTTGCCTTGATTCTTTTCTTTTATCGGAAGTTTGATAGACATAGTTGCGTAAGCAACCGCGGATTTGAAAATAAAAGTTCAAGTTTCCTCTAGAGTAACGTCTGTAGCAAAAATAGTTTGTACAAAGAGCATGACAACATTTATCTGAGGATGATTACAAAAAAATTCCTTTTTTGATTCCTTATTTAATCTGATATCGACCTTGTACTTTTGATTATTTCGAGAATTTGGCATTACGCCTCTCAAACATTACTTTTCCACGAGAAAAATACTTCTTTGAAAAAATTGGATCACAGATCAGTATCTTGTGCTCGTAACTGATGAAATTAATTGGATGTTATCCGTTGTCTGGTTCGTAATAGGGAGTTGGCGGAGGCATTCTGAGGAAGAGTCATAGTCATTTTTTCTTATTTCTTAGGTAGAACTTTTTTCTTTTTCATTTCCTAAAAAAAAGCTCTTGTCAGTGTAAGAATATAATTGATCATGTCACGAAGGGCCGAGTGCACAGTTATGTCCGTCTTAAACCCTGTATGAGATTGACTTTTTTTTTTGGATTTTAGCAAAATAAATTGTTTTTTTTTTGGAGCTTTTGAAAGAGTTCAACTTGATTAAACTATTTATTTTTTCCGTCAATGGTGTATTGTGTCACATTGGCGGTTTTTCAAACATTTTTCTGAACTGAAACTGGTTTTCGTTTATTTTTTTCGAAACTTTTTCCCAAGAAAATTCATTTTTAGTACTAGCTCAGAATTTGAAAATCATTTGAAGATCGAATGATAAAGAAAACCAGAAGCACAGATCAGTATCTTTTTAGGGAGAGGGCAGAGGTATTCCCAACGGAAATCGCATTCATTTTTTCTTTTGTTAGCGTCTGATGAGACATTGGCTTCGTTTTTCATGTCTCCAAAAAATCCGTTTCTCATTGTCTTCAAATCCCGATCATTTTTGATAAAAACTGATAATATTAGTCGATTCGACTCAATTTTTGATTAGGAAGGCTCTTTGGAGAAAATAGCTCTCTGTCTGTTCATTTTGACCGAAATTGATGGACATGGAAGATTTATTCATTTTCCGGAAGAAGCCTGAAGAAATTCCGGTTCATTGTTTCACAATATACATAAATTGATACATCTATACTTTGTGTCAATAAAGTCTAGTTAGCGTGAAGTCACTTTCCCGTCAGAACCTCAAAAATCTACTGTTCACTTTTTTCTTTTTGTATTGGGACTAGTGCGTGTTATCGAGAAACTGTTATCGATAAATCTTCAATCCGACAAAAATCTGACAAAAAAACGACAAAAAATTATCGACACTTCCCGTTTATTATTCGATAAATTTTTGCAAAATTTGTCGATAACTTCATCGGTAAAATTCGACCAATCGATAAAATTTTGTCAGGGTTGTTTCGATAATTTACCGACATATTATCCATAAAATTATCGATAAATACACGATAAAAAAAACCGATAAAAATTTATCGATAAATTGTCGATAATTTAGCGACAAATCTATCGATAAATTTATCGGTAAATTTGTCGACCCTGTGTCGATTACACACACTGATTGGGACAATTCATTTCTAGTTCCGCTTCTAACAAACGTAATTCGTAGATGAAGCTCTAATTGCTATAAAAACAAAAGATGACTAATCCGTCACATAGACAAAATTACTTGTTATCCACTTTTTTTCTGTTTAATAGTAGGGAGATGGCTAGGTATTCTGATCATAAATCACTTTTATTTTCTTCTCATTTCCAGGTGACACTTCCTTTTTTCTAGTTTTTTCATCTGTTTCTGTCTGTCCACAAATTTCAGTATGTTCTAAGAAAAATTAATTTACAGTGAACCTTTGATAAGAGTGACCTAATTTTTGGATTTTGACCTAGTTCTGACTAATCTCTGGAAATTCTTTTAGAAACATGAAACACCATTGAGCCAAATGCACTTTTTAGTAATTCTGAGATGAATATATCTAGTTAAGAATCCAAAGTCATGCTCCTATAAAGTTCATTTTTAAGTCCGGCACGTAATCAGTTGTCTATTGTCTGATAAAACTAGTCATAAGGGGATTGAATTTATAGAGAATATCAAATTGAGTTAGTCTGACACCATTAGCCTTACTTTTTTCTGTTTCTTTTCCCTTTTTTATTTCTTATACTTTTCTTTTCTTTTAATTATCTCCATTTTCTTTCCTTGCTATTGCATATTCCTTTTTCAGAATGTCATCTCCACTCGTACCTGTTTCCAACTGTGATTTGATGAGAGATATTGCCACATTTCGCCCGTTATCTGCACTTTTAATGTCTTTCCTATTGATGTCTGTGGTTCTGCTTCCACTTATGGGTTGGCTCATTTTGAGAATTGCCAGGAATCAACTTTATCATTTGAACACCAGAATTCTACTGATTATTCATTGTGGAGCCATTTTTGTGCATTGTTTGGATAGGTTTGTTTGGAGGGTGGTACTAATGGGCTTAAACTTCTATAACTCTTAACGAACGTTCTGAAACGAGTTTTTTTTTAAATCTAAGTTAGTTTTGACTTTTTCAGTTTCATTTGTTCTAGTTCTCTTTTGCGCCGTTTTTAGAATCAGTGGTTTGTCATTAGTGGTTTAAAAAAATTTAGGGGCAATTTTTAAACGATCCTAACTCTTATTCAGATGAGACTTTACTCTGGCCTAACAAGTTTATAAATCTGTGAAGGCTCTCAATTGCTAGTTTTTTATTCTAGAACGTTTTTATTTCAATTGTTAACAGGCTGGCAAAAATGATCTATAGTTTCAAACTGTTGAGGTAGTTCAAATGGATTCAGACGGCTCGAATTCTGAACCTTGTGTCAGTTTACTGTTTTTACATCATCTAAAATTTGTTTCAGACTGTTCCTCCACTCCTCTGACCTCTATAATTGGCACGTGGCAATGTATGAAACTTCATCTTGTGAAATTATTTCCACTAGTGAACGGTTTGTTGCCAATCCTCAAAGTTTCCATCCAACTTCCGTTCCGGTTTTACAGATGCTTCAGTCTCCGTCTCTTTTTGAATGTTGGAATGTTTATTGCAATATACACAATGCCAACTCTAGTAGTGGAGAGATGGATTGCAACATGTAAAGTGTCTACGTATCAGACAAATCGAACCGCTTGGACTTGGTTATTAATGTTTCAGGTAGGGGGTTAACAGTAGAGCTATGGGATCAATGGCAAAATGATACAAGCTCACTCAAAATAAATTAGAGCGTTTGAAATTGAGTACCCAACTTTCCTGAACTATTATAGAAGCCATGAACCAGTTAACAAACGACAAGAAATTTTATAGTCTCAAAAAAAATTACTCATACGCATAATTTTTTTAGTTGAACTGGAGCATTATTGTCGATCTCAACTAGCCTAACTAGTTATCCTAAAAGTGCACGCCATAATCCAATTTCTATTTTCAGTTATGTCTATCAACTTGGTTTTTGGGTCTCATTTATTCAAAAACCACATTCGGAGGAACTGCAGTTTATTGCATTGCTGCCAGGGAAGGTTAGTTTGCAAGACATAGTCAGGAAGCTTCAAAATTATTTCAAGTAATATCTTTCAAGAAAAAAACGGAAAAAAGTAGAGGGTATGAAACTGAAAAAAATGTATTCATAATCGGTGAAATCAATCTTGGTTTTAGTTTTATTTACCGCCAAATTATCTGTTGTCCCTTTATTCTCGATGCCCCGCCCATTGACAAAATGTGGGCGTTCCGCAACTCTGCCGCACAGAAAAACTGCTACTTATTTTTCCGGTGATAATTTTCAGCTGTCCCATTCAACATGCTTTTGGCGTTCTCCATGTCAATTGTAGTCCAAACTGTGTCGTATTCTGGATTCCGTTATTTGGTTTATAAGAATAAGGTGCGTTGAAAAAAAAGAAAGAACACTTTCAAAAAAAGACCGGGAAACTCGTGTCTCGACGAGGCCAAGACTCGTCTCGTCTCAACTCCGTCCGTGTCTCGGATCGTCTCGTCTCCGCTTTTCTCGGTTTTGTCTCGTGAGACAGAACTCTACTTGTCGCAGTAATTTTTTCCACAAAAACTGCACTTTTTCGTGGTCCCATTTCGAGTTTGTTATAACACGATTTGTACTATACGTTTTGTATTATACGTAGCTGAATTATACGTTTTTTTCATACCATTTCCATTTCAGAAACTAAAAACCACCCTCCAAAAACGTGGCTCCGCCCTCATCAAACGATATCAAGTTGAAGAATCTATCAGATCCCTTGAAATAATATCCCTTCCAATTCATATGATGTATTTTTTTGAAGTATTTCATAGTCTTTCATCTTTCCTTTTCCTCAATTTCAATGCTTTAATGCCACGTCCTTGGTATTATTTTTGGATGGAATGGTCTGCTTGTCTACCAGAATATGCTATCGCATTTGCAATTGCTTTTGTACTCCAGGAGAAGAAATTGACGAAAAAGGGTAAAAATTCATTGAGAAGAGAAATGGAAGCAAATGGCGATAACTATTTCAATCAGATGAGAATGGTGTGGATTACTGGAAAAGATCTCTGAAATCGATTTATCAATATTTTTTTTGGAGAATTGTATTTGTTCTCTTGATAAATATAATAACTGAAATTGTGGAAAGCAACATTTTTTGGTCAATACACAAAAATTCATTATACTACGATTGTTTTTTTTTCGATTTCCAAACAGTTCCAACCAAAACAAAACTTGAGAAGCGGTATCACAGTTTCAAGAAACTGTGAAATATTAGCAAATTTCTTTTGATAAGATGTCAATTTGCTGATGAAATTTTGATGAGGTTCTGTTAAAAATACCCGCAGTGTGTAAAAGTAAACCAGGGCTTTATTTGGAAAGACTTTGGAAAATTAAATTGAAAATAAAAAGAACATTTACATATTTTTCGCCGAATACTTTTCAGTTTTTCAAAAATGTGATCACATTTGGTTCGTTTGCACAAATGCTTTCACAAGTTACAGACAGAATTGTAGTCTAAATAATTTACATCAGGTGTGAAGAAAATAGGAAACTAGAGGAATTGAGCCCAGAAATCAAAAAAAAGAAACAATTGTCACACATAATTTTCTATCAAATTGCTCTTTATGTGAACTGCTGCTCGTATTGAATTTGAAAAAAAAACAAAGATTTTTTTGTTCTGAAAACTCTTCCAACTTTACATACCGTAAAATCTGTATTAGTATTGCCCCTTAATTAGAAATGCCCCTCTAATAGTATTGCGTCCAGAAATTGGCATTGAGAAATACACTTGCCCCTCTAATAGTATTGCCCCGCTTGGCAGATAGTGATGATATTATTGAAACCGCATAATATATACCATATATAAGTTTGGTATATATTATTTCTGACTCATTTTTTGCATTTTTAAAGCTTTTTTTGTTAAGATTCTAATTTTTGCCCTGTTGATTTTGGAATAAATTTGATTTTTTTTCCGATTTACGGGCATTGAAAAATAAACTTGCCCCTCTAGTAGAATTGCCCCTCTAATAGAATTGCTCCCGGGCGAGGCCTTTGAAAAATAGTATTGCATGCAATACTAATAAAATTTTTACGGTATGTAATTCGAAACTTTCCATCATTTACAGATCCCATAATATTTCAGTTTCTGAACTTTTATTTTTTTTTGTGTTCCTTAACTTTTCAATTGTTGGTGAGACGCCACATCTGAAAACCATGAACAATGATAACAATAAATTTGAGATTTGCATTTCAATGCATTTTGTATTTAATATTCTCGAACCGCAACAATAACATATCACCTTTCATACATCTCTTCAAAAACTGGAATATTCTTCAAGCTGAAAATGAAGCTTGACACGTTTCTAATCCTTATTTTTTCAACATGTTTCTTGGGCTTGGCTCACGGAGCTTCAACAGCTAGGCCAACTGATCAGGTAATTAGCAGGCTCTGAAAATGTTCATTAAGAATTTCAGACGCCAACGGCTGACCCAAACTGTGCTAACAACACTGTGGATCCGGTTCTCTTTGATAATCCAGATTTGGGAATTGGCGGGAAAGTTGTGGAGGAAGAGAAGCAGAGCACAGAGACACCACATGTCACGACCGAAGGTCCGGGAGAAGGTAGGAAACGAAGAGCGAGAAGTGCAGAGGTTAAAAAGATTTTGTCATGAAACAGAAACAGAAAAGTGTTTTTAAGTTACGAAAACGGCATGACGACCAAGAGCTCTAGGCAAAAAAACTAGAATTTGAAAAAAACTTCACGTTTCGAATCGTCTATAAAAAAAAGGGAATCGTTAAAAGTTAGTTATCATCTTTTTGACTAACATAATAAGCTTTGTAACATTATCTCAATAAAATGTATTATCAGTAACACCATCAGTTGCACCTCCGACGGAAACAGCTAATCCAGGGAGTCAAACTCCAGAGCCACCAACTATTGAGCCGGTGACTGCAACCAGTGGAACAGATTTCCCAACACTGCCATCGGAAGGACCCATTGAGAGTACAACGAAAGGAGCGAACGGAGGTAAGAATACCGTTTCAGGAACCAGATGAACCACCGTTCTTATTTGAAATCAAAGATGGGAATTGTTTTGCCTAAAACTCAAAGAATATATTTCTCAAACGAGCGTTTTTTGAAAAATTTTTAAACAGAGTGATTCAACTGAAACAAGGTTTTCAAAAAGTTGATGTTTCACTTTGTAATCTTTAGATTCTACGAATAATATCAGTCAGTCAGATGGCGGGTCAATCAACTTACAGAACTTTAAATAAACTAATGCTAATGGTTTTCAGCCTCATCAGTCGGACCAACAACGGGATCAACAGATTCGGGAAGTCAATCTCCAGAACCGCCAACTATTGAACCGGTGACTGCAACCAGTGGAACCGAGTTACCAACATTGTCAACGGACGGACCCATTGAGAGTACAACCAAAGTATCAGACGGAGGTACGAACACCGTTTCAAGAACGAGATAGATTTCCATTCTTATTAGAATTCGATGGTGCGCTGTTGAATGCATTTTTTAAACATTCGAAGATTGTATTTTTCGAAAAAGAATCGAGATCAGATTATTTTTTGAATTCCGCAGAAAAACTGAATAAGCAAGTTATAAAACAGAGTAATTCAACTGAAACAAGGTTTTCAAAAAGTTGATGTTTCACTTTGTTATTTTCAGATTCTACGAATAATATCAGTTAGTCAAATAGCGGGTCAATCAGCTAAATAACAAAGCTTCAAATAAACAGTTTTCAGCCTCTTCATCAGTTGGACCAACAACGGAATCATCTAATCCAGGGAGTCAAACTCCAGAACCGCCAACAATTGAACCGGTGACTGTAACCAGTGAAACCGAGGTACCAACATTGTCAACGGATGGAGACAGCCAAAGTATCACTGGCGGATCGGAGGAAGGTAGGGAAAAGACATTCTTCGAAATAGGGCTTCTGAGATACTTCGAAGACGATTTTCGTTTACCTTTAAGCTTTTAATCCAAAGTTATCAGTTTCAGCAGTGCTCAAAGTAAAGTGATTAATAAAACACAAAAACGCAGAACTTAACTGTTCAGAGAAAGTGAAAAAAAATCTTTGATAAATATTACGAGTATTGTAAAATATTTATGTTTTTTTAGAACTTTCCACTCCGGATTCTTCTCCAACTAATGGCCCACCTACACAAACAACTCCATCTGTTATCCTCCCTTCCACAACTTCTTCCATTCCGTGCTCCGGCGTCATTTGCTCTCTTCCGCAAGAGTTTCAACAGCTTCTGGCACAAATCATGGATTTACTTCAGGGTCTATTCGAGACTATCTTGGCTGCCCTTGGGATCACTAATTTTGGATAATTGAAAGAGAAATCGTTTTTTGAATTGCATAAATATTGAGAGCATTTTTGTTAAATACTAGAGTCGGAATGTCGCACCTGCGGCTCATAGTTGCGCACCTCAAAACTGCCATAAGTTGCAGGCAGAGAGGCTATTTAGTTGTGTGCTTTGTTGGTGCAGCAGAGTTAGCGCGCGGTTGTTGCTCATAACGATTATAATGACTACGAAATCTTTTTTTTTTTTGACAGACAAGAAGCCGGAGTGGGTGTAGTTCGTAACAATCGATGATGAATTTCAAAAGATCTCGATGGCAAAGTTGAAAAAACATCCGCTCGTGAATCTCTGAAAATTAAACTCTGAAAATGGAACAGTGAAAAAAGTGTGCTGAACAGCTCTCAAGCCAAACAATGTATCCATTTCATGGAATTTGGAAACGTCTTTCTCCCAGGATTGCTGAGAACAATTGATAATATCCAAGAAGGCGCAGAATCTTCTCAAACATGTTGAGGTACAGAAAATTCATCTATGAAACAGAATTCTAATTAATCAATATTTCAGCTTGTGAAAGCGAGAAAAATCCGAATGAAAAAATAACCGGAGTCAGAATCTGAAAGCGAAGGAAGTGCTAGAACGTCAGGAGTTACCCTTATTAAGAAACGGATTCGGGGGCGTAAAATTTTTGTTTTACGGAATCCGTAAAAACGTAAAATTTGACTCTGAAGCTACATACAGATCACTTTTTTCTCTCTTTAGAATAAAACTCTTTTTTTTCACGCCTACTCCAACATTTGCAAAGCTGAACATGCAAAAGTTGGAGTGGTTCAACTTTTGGCTCAAGTCATTGCTTTAAATTTGGGCCTGTTCGATACTATCTTGGCTGCCCTCGGAATAACTAATGTTGACTAACTGAAAGAGAAGTTGTTTTTTTTTGCAAACTATTTTCAACTGAATTTTCAACTGAAAATGAACGAAAGTTGTAAAATTTATAACAAAAATGATGCTCTAAAATTTTTAGTTTCCTGTTGAAAATGATTGGAAAAGAATATGTGTTTTTATTTATTTTCCTTCATTTTTGTTGCTTTAAACGTGGCATAAATATTGACAGTATTTTTGTTGAACTTTACTCTCTACCTACCTTTACTCTCTACTCTCTACCTTCTCTTTAGTCTCTACCTACAACTTTCGGCGATTTTGAGGTGACGATTCTTGATGATTACTGACTCGTGAAAAACTCACTGTTCTGGTAATGGAACATAAAAAATTGTGCTGAACAGCTCCCAAGTAAAACAATTCTTTTCATGGGAAAGGAACCATTTTAAGCAATCCGAGAAACGTAAAATTCAGGGTTTCAAAACCCGTAAACTAACGTCAAATTTGTAAAAACTGTAAACGTAAAATCCCAGCACTGGTTTGAGAGATCATTGCATATCAACTCAAATGTCTTCAGATAAGGAAATTTCATCGGAGAAACAGATATCTATTGTAACAATATTTCAACTTGTGAAAGCGAGAAAAATCCAAATGGAACAAGAGTTGGAACCGGAATCTGAAAACGAAGGAACTCCTGGAACATCAGGAGCCCTCTTATCAAGGAAAATGCAAAAAACGGAGCGAGCGAAGTTCAGTACTACTCATCTACTAAAAATTTTGCAAAACAAGAAAAATCATAATAAATCCAAAAATAGGAAGTTTGCAGTAAAAAGCTTCGGTGAAAACTCTTAGGTTCGGAGGGTCTAACTTTTGCACCCACAGCCGTTTGATTCCCAGCGTGGCACTTGACTAGTAATACATGTAAGCCTTCTTTTATGAAAGCTGAAAAACTATCATCACACTCATACTCATTATACTCGACTAAAGACAAAGCCTGGATAGGCCATCAACTCTATTTGTTGAGCTAGATGAGCAGATAAACTTTCGATTTCGCTATGAAAGTCAATCTATTTTTCAAATGATTGTTAATTGTGATACCAACAGTGAAACAACTAATAGATACGAAACCTCGACAAATAATATGAATCGTTGAATACGAATTTTGAATTTCCATTTGAAGATGATTGCAAAAAACTCTATTTTTGCTACTTTGAACGCGGCATGAATATTGATTGCAAAATTTCATCGAGAACCAGGGCTATGCGTAAAAATTTAATTTTACGGAATCCGTGAAACGTAAAATTTACGAATTGAAAATCCGTAAAATTCCGTTAATTTCGTAAAACCCTTGAACGTAAAATCCCAGCACTGGTTTAACTTAAGAGACCACTGATCAACTCAAATGTCTACAGATTAGGAAATTTCATCGGAGAAACAGATATCTAATTAATCAATATTTGAAATTGTCAAAGATAGAAAAATCAGAATTCGAAACGAAGGAAGTGATTATGGAAGCTGAGAAAATGAGTTTTTTTTTAGGTAAATGAGTCACAACATCCTACACTATTCTCGAACTTTTTGATTTTTTTTTGTATGTTTTTTTTTTATTTTGAGTTGTTTCTGTAAAAAGTATTGTAGTAGCTACAAAATCTCAATTAAAAAATATGAAGCGTTTGAAACTTTAATATTTTTATTTCCGACAGAAAAATTTAAAAAAAAAGGTGATTCGAAACTTCCTGTCTCAATCCCAAATGACGTTTTCATGAAGTTTTTGAGAGCTCTAAAATAGGTTTATGTGCAAACAATTTGAGAATACAACATCCACCTACATACATTTTCTCAAGCTCACTTTATTAATGATTATCTTCAAATCAGAACATTCGCAGTGATTTTTTTTTCAAAGAAAAATTTGTTTTTTCAAGCATTTTGTGGGAATGATTGAAGAGTTTCAACTGTAGAATTGGTCGAAAAACAATGAAAAACCATTAATCAAACGAGGAAACCCCGGAATCCAATTCCAGTGCATATATCAATTGCTGCACCCAATTCGGCATCTTGTCTGAAATATAAATCAGATAATACGAAAGAAGTTGAAAAAACTGAAAATCCAAGAAATGATTCTGATTCAATATGGTTGGATAATTGAAAGTTTCCTTTCCTTCCGTGATAATTGTATAGATCTCGAAATTGAAAATGCTTTCTCCTCCATTAGCGAGAAAAAAAGAAGCCACTTTTAGTTTTCGGGAATTTAATCCTAATTTTTATACTTTGGTAAACATTTCATCTGAAAAGTTTTGACTGGGATAAAGTGAAATTTGAAAAAAAAATCATTGAAGCAACATTTTAAGTTCATTTATTTAAGTCATTATTTGTCATTTTCCGCTTTAAACTCATTTCCAAGAATTATCAAAAACTCCATTCCAAGAATTATACTCCATTCCAAGAAATATAATTTAAAATCCATTCGAAGAATTATCAGAAAAAGTGAACTAGGTAAGGAAAAGACATCTGTGAAACAGACTTAAAATTAATCAATATTTCAGCTTGTGAAAACGAGCAAAATCCGAGTGAAAGAATAACTGGAATCAGAATCTGAAAACGAAGGAAGTGCTAGAACATCACAACCCCCATTGTCAAGATTATCTTGAGAAACGGAGCAAAGCTAACTATTCGGCAGACTACGGGGTTCTTAAAAAATGTCACTTGGCCCGGCGCCAAGAAGCTTAAATAAAAACGTCCTATACTTATCAGCCACCCTGTACTCTTTTCATGAAAAAAAAAGTGTTTCTACCTGGACTACCAAATACTAAAACGTCTTGAGGTGCAGAAAACACATCTGTGAAACAGACTTCAAATTAATTAATACTTCAGCTTGTTCAAGCGAGAAAACTCAGAATGGAACAAGACCACGCGTTATCAAGATTATGGAAGCTGAGAAATTGTGTTTTTTTTAATGGACACTAAATGATGTCGACAGCCACAAAACTGCGACAACAAACAAGGGACGGGTCAACATCTGAACTGAATTACAACGGCTGGGCAGATACATTTGAAGTGACTTTTTAGAAACTGAAAGGTCTCGTGCAAGCTGCTAAAAAAATGGCCGCGACTAGAAGAGCTATCGAAAATCGACACACCTGGGTCGTTAGCAACAGCGGCACGAGTAACCCCAATTTCACTAAATGAGAATTGTGAAACATTCATTCTTGAATGAATTTAAACCGAAAATGTCTCAAAATTAGTTGTTCCATCATTTCAGACCAGCAAAGATCTCAATACTTCGTCACTCTACCTTTCTCACACTGCAAAAATCGTGAAGTTTGCTGAACCCGGACCCACTATCTAATCGGCGTCTTCTTTATTGGCCACAAATCCAAAAGCTTCATTGGCCATGAAGCCAACTTTTCATGTGAGTTATACCGGTCGGTTCAAAAACATTTTAGGACTTGTTTCGACAAACTTTTTTAGACTCTAAAAACGACAACAAAAGCTATTTCAATATATTCTATGAACTCTCTTTTCAGATCGATCCTGCAAACATCGTATCGAAAAAGCGAAAATTCACGTTCTAAAGGCTTGTATTAGGAACATTGATTTTTTTTTCTCCAAAAGTGTATTGTTTTATTATTTTTGTGAGAGAATGAATGATCAATGACTTTTTATTTTAAAATTCAAATAAAAAACAATGGAAATCCATTAAAAAATCACAACAACCTTCTGATCCGTTTTTTATAAACAAAATGATCAGTTCATATGTATCATTTTCAATGTAATCGCTGTTAGATTCGGTTAGGTTAGGCTTAAACTCAAAGAGCGTTTTCCCTCGTTGTTCGATTCTTGATATGTTGAATTTCTCTCTAGTTCTCATCTTTTCCTCTTTCTCATCGATTACGATGAGAACCGTTTTATTTTTTCTACTTTCCCATGAAGAAGAAATCTAGAAGTTTTTGCATAAAAGAAGCAAAGAGTGGCAAGAAAATCATTCTTTTTTGTTTTCGTTGACCGAGTGCTGTTCGGTCTTGGCTTTTATTTTCTCGAATATCTATTTATTTGTTCATCATTTTATGATGATAAACATCGAATTCTGGCTAAATTTTGTAAGGTAAGCAGTGACTTTTTCAGACCTATATTTTAAGGTTCATAGTTTTTTTTAGGACGAACCTTGATAGCAGATTTCAGATCGTTGGAGAATTTTATTGCCACAAAGCCTACTTCCGCTATCAAAAAAAATAAATAAATGAAGATTTAAGAGTTTAAATTTGTTTCTGTTTTTGTTTTTGTTTTTTGAGAAAGCAACCGGAAAACAACACGCGACTATGAACATAACTTGCACTGTGTAGTCGAACATTTCCGATCGATTACGATTTTACCTCCCATTTACCGATTTCCAAAGTTTGCAAACTGTTTCAACTTTTTGTCTTCCTCACTGTTTTTCCGTTCAAGAATGATTCCATCCGACTGATTCACAGGATTGGAAACGTAATGAGGAGAAATAACAACGAGATCGAACAATAAAAAAAAATTAGAAGCTGAAAAAAAACGGGTTTTTTGCCACAGCAAGAGATAAGGCCTCGATGTTTTGAAAAAACGAAACAAGCACCTCTCCATAAATTTCAGACTGATTTCATGGTTGTAATTCCCCAACTGCGTCATCAGGAAGCTAAGCCAATATGGTAGTTTTACTAACCTGAATTTACATCAAACATTTGAAACCGCAATGGTTCATCCAAGGTTTCTTAATAACATTGATTTTATGTTTCGACATTCCAATTTGACTTGAAACGTCAAACGTTTTCGCTGGAGTTGTACCTTTTAAATTTTTTGGAAAAGCAGCCAGAATTTTTGTTGTTGAAGCAATGCGTTTTTTTCACGGTAACTACAGCTAACCACTATTAGTTCGTGTTACAGTAATCAGAAATTCATTTTATTTTAACGTGTGCAGCATCCGCAAGTAAAGTTTACAATTTTTAGATATTCAATCAAGGGGTTCAGCTTTCAAAGTGTTTTACAATCTCACCACTACTCAAAGATCACAAAAAGATTTCTATTTGCAGTTACTGAATTGCTTTGCATTCCAAACGAAGGTCATACAATCATAGAACGGTCAGCCGGTCCTATCATATCAATTTGCCCAGAATCACGCACAGAGATATGACAGACTACACAAAAGAAAAGATAAGAAAAAAAAGAAAAAGACAGTTCTTTCTCTTCTGTTCTCATCTTATCATCAACACACAATTATTTCTTCATTTCCTATATTTGGTTTTCGAACTTTTCTTGGGTTGTTAGTTTTATTTTCTTCGTCTTTTGTAACCCTATTCTGTTTGAAGATGTTCTTGAATTTGTAAGGTTTATGAAACTGTAATACAATCGGCTTTTTTCGTATGAGCCAAAATCTTGAAACGAAAATCTGGAAGGTATAGAATTTTTGAAGGTAAAGAGACCATTACCTCGCTTACTTACTTACTAGTGCCACTTACTTACAGGACCCACCACCCATCAATTTTAGGATTCCGTGAAAATGTTAGCCCAATTCTAGAACCGAAAATTTTTGTTTTCACATTTTTTTTTCTGAATTTTTCCAATCCGTCGAAGTACCAGATTCTCTTTTGAATAATATCTGACTGTACGGATTTTCGATTTGTTCAAAAATTTCCTTTTTTTTTAATTCACGCTTTTTTGTCTATGCTCATCACATAATTCAAGCTCAGCCAAACCAAAAAAAAAAGCCAAAGTCTATTCAATTTACTTTCAATGATTAGTGTTTTTACATTTTCACTAGTATGACAAGAATGAAGTGCGAATACACATTCCAGTCATTCCCACGGTCGGAATATTGTTTTCTTTATCACCTTCAATCTTATTGAATACTTCTATTCTTTTTCCCGTTTCATTTTCATATCAAAATGTAGCTCGATTTGTTTTTTATGTTGATTCCACTTCTACTCTTCATGTCGTCTCATCTGTTTATACATTTTCAAAAATCCAAATCATTTCTATTTCTTCTAGCTGCAATATGCCCCCAAATTGCCCTTCAAAATGCCACGGTGGTCCTGGCTACGCTTCTCCTCAGGATGCAATTAAAGGACCAAGAGAAGAAGTGCTTTTTGTGACAGCTCCACATGCTGCTGATGGTCCAGACGCTATATTTACAGTGGATGTCAATCCCGAAAGTGATACTTATTGTCAGGTATGCTTGTTCAACGATGTGATTATGTGGGTAAAGTGGCAGTTGATGTCATCCCTTTTGTATGTCCCAAAATAGAGAAATCGTCTCCGTGAAACCGTAATCTTGGTTTGACTTAGTCAATTCTTTAAAAAAAGTTAAAACATCCGTGATATATTATCAGTTTTTATCATTTCACAACTGCTGGAAGCTTTTCAAACCCTCGATTCCAGAAGATTTTCCGGCTTATTAAAATTTTTCAAAGTTTAGAGCTAGTTCTGTCAACTTTCTTTGTTTTATGAATGAATCTAACAAAACTCGATTGGGCTTAAATTTTGTTACCGATTTGAACACTTCTAAAAATCACAAGAACTCATGTTCTCAGTTCATCATTTCGTGCTTGTCGGAACATTTCTACGAGTTGATTTTTATCAGAAAAAAAACGTTTGAATTTTTCGTTGGGGTCTAGAACTAACCAGTAGCTTTTTGACGCTCACTCATCTTACTTTCGAAGTGGTTCGTGAATTCACTGTTGCAATATTTCCAATTGATTTCTGCATTCTCCACCAAGAACAATTTATTTTTTCCGAATTCGATGCAAGGAAATGTGTCGATTTTGCAGGTAATCAGTAGAGTGGACGTACCACATATTGGTGATGAAGTCCATCATACCGGATGGAATGCATGCTCTTCGTGTCATGATAATCCAAAGGAGAAAAGGTAAGACGAATTCGAAAAGAAATCAACAGAACGCAAAACAAAGACTACGAAAAATATATGGAGGTGGTGAAATAGAAAAAAATTTGCAGAATTTTATTTTCCATTGAGAAAACAACTAGTGGAATAAGACCAAGTCTTGAAAATAAAATAAAATAAAAATTTTTTGCACTTTCAGATTTTTTTTTAATTTTAGAATTCATGACTTGTGATATCTAGTAATCGGCATAAATTGTAAATTGCGAATAAAAAACCCTGGTTTTGATGTAATGAACAAAAACAACCAAGCATTAGTTTTTCCGAATTTCGAGACTTTTTAATGCGAACCTGACACCGTATATTAAATTGACTGAAATTTATACTAAATCTGATTGAATCAGCCACATTTTGTGATAAAACTGTCAGAAAATACTTCTCCAAAACATAAATTCATAAATTCAGATCGCAACTAATTGTTCCATGCCTGAATTCCGATCGAATCTACATAATCAACGTGGAGAATCCTTCCAAAATCTATCTTCAACACACAATTGAACCATCAAAACTCCACGCTCTAAACCTTTCCTTTCCTCATACTTCCCATTGTTTAGCCGATGGAAATATCATGATAAGCACATTGGGAGAAGCCAATGGAACTCCATCCGGCAATTTCCTACTTTTGGATGGAAAGACTTTCGAACCAAAAGGAACCTGGCCGGCAGACGATAAAACAGTCCCATTCAATTATGATTTCTGGTACCAACCGAGAAGAAATATCATGATTTCAACAGAGTGGGGATCTCCAAATCATATCAAGAAAGGCTTCAATCCTGCCCATGTGGAAGAGGGTCTTTATGGAAATAGTGTCCATATTTTCGATTGGGAATGTAAGAAACTTATTCAGACTATTGATTTGCCAATGCCTGAAGGGGCATTGCCACTGGAAGTTCGATTCCTTCATGAGCCAACTAGTGAGAATGCATTTGCCGGATGTGCACTTGGATCGACAATTTATAGAATTCATCCGGATAAAGAGGTGAGTGTTGTTTGTACCTTTTTGTAGTTCGTGTTCTTCGCAAATTGTTTTACTGTTTCTTTGGTATGTTATTTTGCTTAACATATAACGCCTATATTCGTTTCTACATATTGTACTGTGAGAGTAGACCCTTTTTTCGCACTTCACTTGAATTTTCCAGTGTTTTTGGTTGTTGAAATTTCAGAACAGTTAATTGCTTGATTTGTACTACTCTGTTTCTGGAATTTTATTTTACATTTACAAGTAAATTCCCAAAACAATCCGTAGAACTAACTAGTAAAATAGAGCCGTTAACTGGAATCGAAAACTTGTAAATTAAAAAACGAAATATTTTTGTAGTTAGCGGTTAGTTGAAAGGAATCATGAAACAAATGGAATTTCTAGAAAGTGGATTAACTTGAAAACAACCCTTGGAATTAGCAAAGAGTGTGAAACCGGAGGAAAATAATAGAAATCTTTTCATTCCTTGAGCTAATAGTTTCACTAGCCACACTATCTTCCGCATACTAATTCAAGAACATTCTCAGATAATTTGTGAAAATCACGAAACAAATTTTCTTTTAATTCTCCGCTTATGTACATTTTCATCCGCCACAAATCCGGTTTTTTAAACTATCAACGCTAATTTTTTTTTTAGAATAAATCTCTCCAATCCGCCACTCTTGTTTCCTCCATTCCTCCTAAGAAAGTATCAGGATGGGCTCTACCAGAAATGCCAGCTCTCATCACAGATATTCTGATTTCAATGGATGATCGTTTTCTCTACGTCTCCTGTTGGCTTCACGGTGATATTCGCCAATACGATATCTCAGATCCAGAGAATCCAAAATTGAATTCTCAAGTTTACATTGGAGGAAGTATTCATTCAGAATCCACTGGGAAGGTTTTGGATAAGGATCACATTGAAATTCCTGCTTTGTACGTCAAGGGTAGGAAAATAGGAGGTGGACCACAGATGCTGCAGCTGTCTCTTGATGGAAAGCGATTGTATGTGACCACATCATTGTACAAAAAATGGGATGATCAGTTTTATCCGGATCATGTTAAGTGAGTTTTGTTTTCGGGTTTCATCTTTCAATCATTCTGAGTTTGCAAGCTTTATGTTTTTTATAGATCCGGAGCCACAATGCTCCAAGTCAATGTAGATCCTTCGACTGGAAAAATGGATGTTAACCCTGAATTCCTAATCGATTTCGGAAAGATCTCTGGAGGTCCATATTTGGCTCATGAGATGCGGTATCCTGGTGGAGATTGTACTTCCGATATTTGGATTTGAAAAAAATTAGTTTTTCTAACATTTTTCTGTTATATTCAGTCATCAATATTTCCCGTTTGGAATAAAATGACTATTGTAATCTTGATCTTCACGGAATCGAAAAGTTCCATAAAGCAACGAATTCATTGAATCACTGTAACAGTATTGTTCATAGCGTATTGAAAACAACCTAGAGAAAATTGTTAGAAGTGCATTTTTCAGCAAACTATAAAATTTCTGAAAGATTGAAATTTTTGAACGATTTCAATAGATCACGTTGGTTATTTTCAGAAACAAACTTTCGCCGAATGGGGTGTCTGTCTGATTAGCGACTTTATTGAATAATTGAAAAACTAATTTTTATAGATTATTAAAAATAAATTTCTGAAAATGGGATATGGAGAGGTCGTAGAGCTTACTACCGGTTTGATGCCCGTTTAAGGCGCAGCGACAAAAGATCATCGGGTCCGGTCACGTTTACACTTATTTTGAACTTAGAATTACTGTAATAGTGGCAGGAACCAATAGAAAGCTCTCGCTGCGCCTTTAAATCGAGGTGTCAAGCTTTCGCAAATGAGTAATTGTCGGATTACACCTTCGGCAGAAACGTAGAAAAAGTTATGTTGTCGATAAATTTCGACGTGAAAGATCATTAATCATCCCAAAGATCAAAAATTACCTCTAAATTTAAACTTGATTAATATGTTTTTCAAACTCCTATATATCCCAGTCCCCGTTATCATCGCTGCAAAATTTGTTGTTTCACGTCATCATCATCTATTTTGCACATGCAAAGGTGCACAGTTCTTTGGTCGGTTTGTTTCCTTTTCATGTGTAAATCGAAAATATCGTTGGTAAATATTGTTTTTGTTTGTGTTTCAACAGATCAGTGCTCTATTCTCCCTCTTATTTTTCATTTTTGTGTCATTACTTACTTCACTTTCACAAAATGGTGTTTAGATCATTGAGCATGTTCACTCACGTTTAGGAAAATTTTTAATTTTTTCTTTCTTCTGTTTTTCTTGAAGATTCTATTCGAAAAATATCCAGTTTCGGTAGCTGTTGTTTTAGACAAGATGTCACATATGTTTTGATCTGATGCAATTTTGAGCAGTGGTCTATTTAACTTTTTCTCTTTTATTTTTTCGATAACTTTTTATTATTGTTTTACTTTTTGCATCATTCTGTTACCCGGCTCACTAATCCCGATATTTCTGCTCACCTCAATCGCTCACATACGCGGTTTTTATTCTTCAGCTCCTTTTTTCCATTTTCTTACGATCATTTAAAAATGGTTCTGATCTGTTTTCCTGCTCATTGTTTCCCGTACTTTTCCTAATCCAATAATTTCCAGCTGCAATATGTCCCCAACCTGCTCATCAAAATGCCATGGTGGTCCTGGATACGCTTCTCCTCAGGATGCAATCAAAGGTCCAAAAGAAGAAGTGCTCTTTGTGACAGCTCCACATGCTGCTGATGGTCCAGACACTATTTTTACAGTGGATGTCAATCCCGAAAGTGATACGTATTGTCAGGTAAAACAAAAACCGTGTTATGAACTACAGCCATATTGGAAGATAGCTGAGAAACTTAATTTTCGATTTCGATGAACCAAAAACATTGTGGTCTACCAAGTTTAGGGATGAAACTATCATTTCTATATGTATTTGAATAAAAAAAGATTGCCATGAAACAACGATCTTCAATTTTCTTAAAGAAGATCAGAGCATTGATACATTTCGAAATTTGTGAAATATCACAAACGTCGATCCCCTGAGTATTCCTCAGATTTCATTCCTCAAGCGGTTTACCATTCTCCTGCTATGTATTTGAAAAAACGATTATATCAATTTTTGCAGGTAATCAGTAGAGTGGACCTCCCTTACATTGGTGA
The DNA here is from genome assembly GCA_963572265.1 of Caenorhabditis doughertyi. Classification (NCBI taxonomy): domain Eukaryota; kingdom Metazoa; phylum Nematoda; class Chromadorea; order Rhabditida; family Rhabditidae; genus Caenorhabditis; species Caenorhabditis doughertyi. The sequence continues at coordinate 20,138,986 of OY751556.1, read as the reverse complement.
TGAAGTCCATCATACCGGATGGAATGCGTGCTCTTCGTGTCATGATAATCCAAAGGAGAAGAGGTAGGATGATGAAAAAATCTGGAATGTAGATGGTAGTCAAACATTCGCAAAATGTTGTTCTTTTCATAGTTTTTTGAAACATTGTTACAATCTAACAAAAACATGTTTTCTGATCTTCAACTGCTGTTGTTTTCACGCTGATCGTTCAAAATCGTTGCCAGTGCAATCACCTAGTTTTTTTTCGTATTTTTGTTGAAAAAATAATAAATGTACAAACAAGAACACTAAATAGAAATGATGTGACAGTAACATTGATCCAAAAAATTTGACATCAGAACAAAAAGTAAACTTTCAAATGCGTTCAGTTCTCGAAAGTTGTGGTCCGAAGAACAGGTGAATCAGAAAATTCTGATGCAGTATTACTTCAGTGGTTCTTGAATCAGAAAAAAAATAATGTTAAGAGAATACATGGAAACCAGGCAATGAGATTTTTCAAAAACATATTGAAATAGTCGAAATATTATTTGAATTTGGCCAAGTAGCAAAGATTGTTATCTCAAAACTCAACTTATTTATTCAGATCTCATCTAATCGTCCCGTGTCTCAACTCCGATCGCATCTACATAATCAACGTTGAAAACCCTTTCAAGATTCACCTTCAACACACAATTGAACCCTCAAAAATCCATGATCTAAACCTTTCTGCCTTTCATACTTCCCATTGTTTAGCCGATGGAAATATCATAATAAGTACTCTAGGAAAAGCCGATGGAACTCCATCAGGCAGTTTTCTTCTTTTGGACGGGAAGACTTTCGAACCAAAAGGGACATGGCCAGAGAATGAGAAGACACAATTCAATTATGATTTCTGGTATCAACCACGGAGAAATATCATGATTTCAACGGAGTGGGGATCTCCAAATCATTTCAAAAAGGGCTTCAACCCTGAACATGTGGAAGAGGGTCTTTATGGACATAGTGTGCATATATTCGATTGGGAATTGAAGAAACTTATTCAAACTATTGACTTGCCAATGCCTGAAGGAGCATTGCCACTGGAAGTTCGATTCCTTCATGAGCCAACTAGTGAGAATGCTTTTGTTGGATGTGCACTTGGATCGACAATTTATAGAATTCATCCGGATAAAGAGGTTGTTTTTTGATTTTCCTTTCTCATTTTCATTATTCTGCTCTCTGCCGAGGAATCACCCCTGTTCTTTGCTAAATATTCCGATCACAATTTCAGAATCCCACCCTCCAAACGGCCTCTCTTGTTTCCTCCATTCCACCTAAGAAAGTGTCTGGATGGGCACTTCCAGAAATGCCAGCTTTCGTCGCAGACATTCTGATTTCAATGGATGACCGATACCTTTATGTCTCCTGTTGGCTTCACGGAGAGATTCGTCAATATGATATCACCGATCCAGAGAATCCAAAATTGAATTCTCAAGTTTACATTGGAGGAAGTATTCATTCAGAATCCACAGTAAAGGTTTTGGATGAGGATCACACTGAAATTCCTGCTTTGTACGTCAAGGGACGGAGAATCGAAGGTGGACCCCAAATGCTGCAGCTATCATTGGATGGGAAAAGGTTGTATGTTACAACATCTTTTTACAAAAAATGGGATGGCCAATTCTATCCGGATCTTGTTAAGTGAGTTTTTTTCGGGTTTTATGACAAAATCGTTCTGAATTTGCAAGCTTCATGTTCTTTTATAGATCTGGCGCCACAATGCTCCAAGTCAATGTAGACCCTTCGACTGGAAAAATGGAGCTTAACCGAGACTTCCTTATCGATTTTGGGAAGATCTCTGGAGGTCCATATTTGGCTCATGAGATGCGTTATCCTGGTGGAGATTGTACTTCCGATATTTGGATTTGAATTTGTTAATAATTTTTTGTACTGACTGGTTTCGTTTGGAATAAAAAATGTGCCCCAGATTGAACAAGTATTAATATTCGAAATTCCTTTTTAATGTTAGGTACGAGAAACAGTAAAAGTTAATTGTGAGCCAAATAAGAATGTTAGCTACTGTCTCACTGTTAGTCTCACCCAAAACATCACAAGCTGACGGAATGGAGCAAAACTAACAACAAAAATAAAAATCACTGAAAGGCACTTCTGGAAACCGTAAATTTTGAAAATGTTTGAAATTACTTATTGCTATGAGTGATAGAGAGAGCTTTAGTGTTTGCTGGAACACGAGAACTCATGAGCCATTTTCGAAGATTTGTAGGACGTGTAGGCTTTTCGTCAGTCTCAGTTTTGCGGGTTGAAACTCGTTCAAAAACTGGACAAAAAAAGAGAAAACTTTGTTTAGGTCTTCACAGGATGTCATCAAAAAGTTCAATAAAGCAACGAATTCATTGAATCACTGCAACAGTTTTTGACTTCTCTCTGAATGTTTTGAATACTGTTACCAATTTTTTTTGCTGAAAACTTCTCCAACAAGCGAAGGGCCAAATTCCAATCGGAATTACCGTATTTAGCTCAAAAATTAGAAAAAAAAATTTGATGAAACATGTTTTTGACAAAGTAAATTCCAAATGAAAACCAATTTTTGGGAGCACCAGCGACGGCACAAATCCATACTCCAGTTCGTTTTACATCAATTCTAGATTTGGATTCAGAAATTTTGGATTTTCGTAACAAAATTATTTTTATTTCATTTCAAATCAACAAGAAATAAAGGATCATATTCATGAGATGAAGCTTATTTCTTTGTTCTCATTTCGCCTCCTTTTTACAGAGAACTCCTCTTATAGCAAAGCCTTTGAAACCATAGCATCTGAAATATTTCAATTTAAAATCAGGATAATTATAGTATTCCATACTCCAAATCGTCCACTTCTCCATGTCTTTGGCTCCGGCTGTCAGCATTGATTTTCAGATAAGTACAATTTTGTTTCGGGTCTCTTGTTGCTCCGTTTGGTTCATTTTGACTCCAAACATATCCGAATTTATTGACAAGTGTCGAGTCGGCGAAATCGAATGCCTGTAAATAAAGGGAGTCGCCTGATCATCTAGTTTTTCAGCTTACTTTTGTCGTAGGACATCTGGTGTTTGAATTAGAACATTCAGATTTTCTCAATCCATCCAACCAGACTCCCCAACCTTCTTTTGCTACTGGACCAGCATATTGCATTTGTGCATTTCCAATGACGAACTGTAGTTCTTCAAGGCTATCAGGACCACTGATTTGAGCTGATTGCTCTTTGCATTTTGATTGCGCAAAGGTTTGGTTCATATTAATCCCGTGAACAAAAACCTAAACGAAAAAGTGGCTAAAAATAGAGTTTAGACGTTATACCTTCAAGCAAACCCAGAAAAAACCCCTTCGGAACATTTTCCATCCTTCCTCACATGTCTTTAATTCGAATTTTCCATATGGGCAGGTATCTCCGTTTAAAGTGGCGGGGCATGAAAAATTGAAATTTAGTTACTTGTCTATAAATCATACTAAACCCGTATTTGGAACTTGGTTAATCACCTTGATAATTAAACTGTAGTAGCGATAAAACAGAAATCGTATCCCTTTTGATCAGAGTATCAAAGCTTGAAGTGATCTTCAATGCAATATGATGAGGACTATCGGTTACTCTGCTAATACTGGTCAAGTTTCCATAATAGCAATGAAAGCATGTTTTCTCATCCATATAGGCGAGCTAATGAAAATGAAAATTTTGTTAGAGCAAAAGTAAATAGTTTCAATACCAAACAATTCGACGTTTTTCCACAATCGATTGTACACCATGTACTGTTATCGGAATTTCTATCAGAGCAATGATTATGAGGAACGACTTCTCCTTCAAAAATGATCATCTTTGTTTGTTCCTAAAGTTTCATAAATTTATAATTTTTATCAGAAATTTATCATCAACACCTGGTCACCAAGGGCAATATGAAAGCTCATAATCAGTAAGTGAATTTTTAGGAGAAACATCCTTTTGAAAAAGTTGAATTGTGAAGTAGACATCGGGAAAAAAAACTTCGAAAAGTGGTTTGAGGAATCCATAGAAACATCAAGTACTAGATTTTGTCTCGTACTTCAAACATCCCCCAAGTCTGTCTAGAAACTTTGAAAAAGGGCCCCGCCGTAAATCATTCAGTCAAATGTACTGAAAGGTGGCTCAGAAACATCAAGGTTCTTTTTTTCTTGGGGGAAAACATTCTTCTAACAGCTTTTTGTATCTTCGTAATACAGGCAATTCAATGGCCCTCCGCCTCATTATTGCAGACATAAATCAACGACTAAGAAAACTGCCACATAAAAAATTAACTCATTCATCTGGTCAATTTAATACCGCAAGATTATCAATGAAAGGCGAGTTTCAGAAATAAGGCTTCCATACGGCCGAAACAAAGTTATTCGGCCGTCAGTCGTTGGCTAGCCGGTTCAGTCGCTCTCAGTCTCGCCAGCCGTCTGCAATATTGCGTGAGCGTGATTACGTACCAAGGCATTTTAAATGACAAGCAACCTCTTCTTTTTGACATTATTTTGTGATTTTAGCTTTATAAAAAAAAGATGATGCAATAAGTTTCAATAATTCACATTTTTTATCATCAAACACCATCAAACGGCGCGGCCGGCTAAATTTTCGGCCGAATAGAAGCCTTAGTCAGAAACAGAGAGTGTATTTCATTTGATACTGTGAATACGTTTGTAACATGGTCATCTTTATTTCATTTCAAGTCAACAAGAAATAAAGCATAAATTTGAGAAAAAGTTTGCACTTATTCTGCATCCTTTTTGCAAAGAACTCCTCTTCTATCGTAGAGTTTTATAGAATCACATCTGAAATCGTGTTGTTTAAACCAGATTGGTTATAGTATTATTCAAACCCAATATCGTCTAATTTTCCATGTTCGTCCTTACGAGAGTCAGGAAGACTTATCATCAGAAATATACAATCTTGTATTGTCTTTTTTTTCTCTCCATTTGGTTCCCCATCATTCCAAACATATCCAAGTTTATTGACTAGTGTCGAGTCGGAGAAATCAAATGCCTGGAAAAGACACGTAGTGGCCTGATAATCTGATTGTTCAACTTACTTCTGTGCTGTTACAGTTGGAACCTTTCGCTCGACATTCTGATTTTCTGACTCCATCCAACCAGACACCCCAACCATAAATCGCTTTTAGATCAGCCAATTTCATTTCCCGATCGGTGAAATCTGAAGATAATTTTTGTGATTTCCTCATCAACAACTTCCGATACCAATAACAAACTGTAGTTCTTCAAGGCTATCAGGTCCGCTGAGTTGAGCTAATTGCGATTTGCACATTGATTGCGCAACGGGTTGGGTCATTGAAGTCCCTTGAAGAACAACCTAAGCGGAAAAATAATATTAAAAGATAGTGTTCCGACTGAATACCTTCAAGCAAACCCAATTGGTACCTCGTCGGAACATTTTCCATCCTTCCTCACATGTCTTCAATTCGAATTTTCCATGTGGGCAGGTACCTTCGTTAATGATGGCGGTGCATGAAAAATTGAAACTTTAGTTACCCATCTACATATTATGAAGAATGAACCATACTAAACCCATTTTTGAAATCAGGATGACCATGACTAGTAGGAGATAAAAATCATCCCGCTCTATAAATTCTGGGCGCGCAAAGCAAATGCATGGGCGCCAAGAAAGGGCTGCCGAATTACGGTAGCTTAGCTATATTTGAAATTGGATAATTAGTGAACACATCACATCCTACGACAGAATACGTACGAATACTACAGAAAAAAAAGCTCCAAACACTTTCATTTCCTCATACCTTTAACGAGCGGTTCCAGCCAGGAAGTAGATACCGTATTCTCTTTAATCAGAGTTTCGAAGCTTGAAGTAATCTTCAATGCAATATGATGAGGACTATCGGCTATTCTGCTGACACTCGTCAAGTTTCCATAATAACAATGAAAGCATGTTTTCTCATCCATATAGGCGAGCTAAAAATATTTGTAGAGCAAAAGTAAAAAGGTTCAATACCAAACAATTCGAAGTTTTTCCACAATCAATTGTACACCATGTACTGTTATCGGAATTTCTATCAGAGCAATGATCATGAGGAACGACTTCTCCTTCAAAAATGATGATTTTTGTTTGTTCCTAAAATCTCATAAATTTATAATTTTTATCAAAAATTTATAATCAAAACCTCGTCACCAAAAGCTAAATGAAAACTCATGAACAATAGAAGAATCTTCAGTAGGAACATCCTTTTGAGCAAGGCGAAGTGAGAATGGTGAAGTAGGAATGAAAAACTTTAGAGTGCGAACGAAAAATCCATAGAAACATCAAGTTTTAGATGTGGTTTCGCACTTCAAACTTTCGAAAACTGTCGACAAAAGCAATCCGCCGTAAATCAATCAAATGAATGTACTGTTGGCTCAAAACATCTGACGGAACGATGACAAGAAGCACATATTTATGGCTATTATAGGCCGGGTAGAGGCTTAGTACCAATTTAGTACCATTTTAGGATCAACTTGTTGGATGAGCGTTGGTTGGACCTAAATCCCTAAATTGCACCTAAATTGCACCTAAATTGCACCAAAAAAAATGTATCAAAAATGTACTGTCTCGGAAATGTCACAAAAAAATCCACGTCGAATGAGGTGACATTATAATAATAATATCAGATTTATGAAACCGGAGGGTGATCAAGCCTCCGAAGTTCTTCAATTTTTTCATCCTCGTTTTTGTGGTGTGGCTTCGAGTGATTCCGGCGACGCCGTCTGCGTTATTGAGTTAAACGAGCAACCAATTCTTGTTCAGAATTGATTAGATTTTGAATGTAGTTTACCCCGTCTTCTTCTTCTCCACTGACGTCGAAATAAATCACTTCGATTTCTTCATCACTAATTCCATTAATTTCTTCCACTTTTTGAACTAAATTCAAATCATCACAATTTTTCTCGGTTTCAGGTTCCCAGTTTTTTCGATGCAAAAAATGTCGATTGTTTTGCTGCTGACAATAAGTCTATTGGAGACGGAGAAGCTTGCTGGTGGGTCGAGACATCTTCCTCAAATGGATTGATCGCCGTCGCTTTCTGAAAAAAAAAATGAATTGAAATTGAAGCATTTGATTACTTTTGTTGTGGCTCAAGTCGTTTCGAAATAGTCTCAAACAACTTAGGCTACTTAGGCTAGACAGAATGAAGCTATTTTCTTACCTCGCTTTCATGAATTTTTACTTTTGGCCTGCCCTGTTTCACATATTCTATACAAGTTCAAATACATTTGTCGAATCCGATTTCCACATTGATTTTCAAGAACATGCATTTTAGCCAACTGGCGACATCTTTGAGCTGTTTTATGTCCCTTTCCGAAAAACTTGTCCAATCGATATTTTCTTTGTTGAATATTTTTCTTTCGGTCGAAAAATGACAGCTGTTTCAGTCGATTGACAACACAGGATGGTCTTTAAGAGTCTCCAGTTGTATTTCCACTAGTTTATCGTTGCTTGTATAAATTGAAATCTTTTCCCGCTGGGGAGCAACTCCGAAAATGAATCGGGGAGTATTCGTTATTACAGCTGCGGTGATTTCTTCACATGACTACCAATCCAAAAAAGAATCGTCTTCAGAAGGCACCGAGTTCACAGAGTCTGAGGTTTCAGCGTCAGGAGTCACCAGGTTCACAGATTTCACAACTGAATCCAAACTCTTCTTTTCTGGAGGTGTTATCACTTTTTGACTTGTAGAATCATCCTTTGGCAATTTCACTGACGACTGAAAAACAAACAAATTATTAAAATCAGATTTACTCGAGTCTTCACATTGACATACCTTCTTTCTTTTTCCATTCATTTGATTTATTCTGTTCCGGATGATTGAATACAGAGGCGCCAATTTGAAGTAGGAGCAGTCACTGCCGAAGTTTTCCTGTTTCTCAATCTTCTCAAATTCGCAGAGTTTCTGTTCAATCTCACTTATTCCATAAATTCGATAATTAATTCTATAAAATTGCTTTCGACTTCAATGGTGTAAACTACTGAGCCATTGTCGATTTTCGGCTGAAAATTAAGACTGTTTTAGCACCATTCCAAATCAAAGTTTTTTACCTCATCTTATTCAATAACTTCCAAAAACAGTGTTTGCCTTTGGAACAATTCCTTTTTATTTTGAACAGTTGCCCGTTCCCTGGATGACCGAAATTTTTTTTTTCAAAAACTTTCCAAAATGTTTGGGTTGTTAGAGGATGGTTAGTTCGGCCTTTTGACACAATTTGGGGACTCTACCATCACTGGATCATGCTCAAAAGCCGCTCCAAAGTAGTGATTTCGACAGAAATTAGCCAGAACCGAGGTCGCAGCTTCTTTCTGAAGGGTCGGCAGCAGAAACAGAATTCAGTTTCGTAATCAGCGTGCTCTCAGCGTTCAAATGAGCTATCACACGTCCCAAAAGCTCACGTTAATTTCTGACCATTCCCTAGTGAGACCCAAATTATCATAGTGAAGTAGTATCATAGCATATCATAGTAACGCTGCATTAGTACTAATATATCTCGGCAATTGGTTGTGAAACTTTAGTATCCTCTCCCGACATTACCCTTCCATACAGTACTCCTGGCGAGTTTCGGAGTGTCGTAATGCCCGCTGTTTAGTGGGATGGGTGTGCGCTCCGCTCGCCGTAATGGGAAGGAGACGGTGTGGTGTGGAGAGACGCACACATCTTTTTTTACAACTCCTCCCTCTCGCACACAAACACTCTGCAGGTCATCTTGTTTGTCTTCATCTCATTTCCCTTTGAATTATTGATTTTTTTTTGCCACTTTTCTTATTCTCTTTGAAACCTTCTGAGTTTTTTGTTAGGGTGAGAGCTTATGGAATGAAGTTTCCAATCATTTTCTCATTAAGTAGGCAATCGTTCAAACAATTTTCATGGGGTTTTCGATGCTCAGAAACTTGAATTCTAACATTCATATTTCCCCTTAACTTCAGTTTCAATTGATATGGCTTAGAACGTCGTCCGCGTATTTTGTTTTTTTTATTTTCGCATATAATTCCCCAGATCTCTATTGTGTTTCTATGCTTGAACCAATATTTTTTCAGACCCCCAACTCAAGAGCATGGCGAGTGTAGGTCGTCAATAACTGTGGCCTGAGCACGATGATTTTGCGAGTTCAACTAGTTTTGGAGCAATTGACAAAGAGTTGGAGACCCGCAAGGAACGACACAGTCAAACAGTTGAGGATGATGCGAATACACAGGTATATGTATCTATTCCCTACTCCTTTTTCTTTTATCTCAGCTAGGGTTGATGTTTTTCTCGAATGTTCAACCTTCACTGTTTAAGAACCTCTCAATTCTATGAATTGAAACATTCAACGCGTTTTCTGAAATTGTGACTATAAATCAATACTTTGGACTTTATAGATTTCGCAATCAGTTGGTACTTATTGATTTTGTCGCGCTCGATTGATAATTTTGTTGCGTTTTCTGGAATTCAAACTAAAAATAAGAACACCTGGACTTATCTTAACTATCCAAGAACCCTACCAAGAAAATTACTGGAAAAAATACCAATTTTTGAATCTTTCGCGCTCCCTAGAGTTTAGAGGTTCACCTGACCTCATGCCGCATTGCAGCGTCCTTCAGGATTCTCAGTGAGGATACAGGTAGTTAAGGGAACCTCTAAGCTTAACATGTTCATACTTTTTGTTGCGTTTTCTCAAATTCAAACTAAGAATCTGATCACCTGGACTTATCTTAACTATCCAAGAACCCTATGAAGAACCCTATGAAGAACCCTACTGAAAAATATTCCATTTTTTGAATCTTCCGCACTCCCTAGAGTTTAGAGGTTCACCTGACCTCATGCCGCATTGCAGCGTCCTTCAGGATTCTCAGTGAGGATACAGGTAGTTAAGGGAACCTCTAAGCTCACCATTTCCTTCTTTTTGTTGCGTTTTCTGAAATTCAAATTAAGAATCTGATCACCTGGACTTATCTTAACTATCCAAGAACCCTATGAAGAACCCTATGAGGAACCCTATCAGGAAAATTACTGAAAAATATACAATTTTTTGAATCTTCCGCGCTCCCTAGAGTTTAGAGGTTCACCTGACCTCATGCCGCATTGCAGCGTCCTTCAGGATTCTCAGTGAGGATACAGGTAGTTAAGGGAACCTCTAAGCTCACCATGTCCTTCTTTTTGTTGCGTTTTCTGAAATTCAAATTAAGAATCTGATCACCTGGACTTATCTTAACTATCCAAGAACCCTATGAAGAACCCTATGAAGAACCCTATCAGGAAAATTACTGAAAAATATACAATTTTTTGAATCTTCCGCGCTCCCTAGAGTTTAGAGGTTCACCTGACCTCATGCCGCATTGCAGCGTCCTTCAGGATTCTCAGTGAGGATACAGGTAGTTAAGGGAACCTCTAAGCTCACCATTTCCTTCTTTTTGTTGCGTTTTCTGAAATTCAAATTAAGAATCTGATCACCTGGACTTATCTTAACTATCCAAGAACCCTATGAAGAACCCTATGAAGAACCCTATCAGGAAAATTACTGAAAAATATACAATTTTTTGAATCTTTCGCGCTCCCTAGAGTTTAGAGGTTCACCTGACCTCATGCCGCATTGCAGCGTCCTTCAGGATTCTCAGTGAGGATACAGGTAGTTAAGGGAACCTCTAAGCTCACCATGTTCTTCATTTTGTTGCGTTTTCTGAAATTCAAACTAAGAATCTGATCACCTGGACTTATCTTAACTATCCAAGAACCCTATGAAGAACCCTATGAAGAACCCTATCAGGAAAATTACTGAAAAATATACAATTTTTTGAATCTTCCGCGCTTCCTAGAGTTTAGAGGTTCACCTGACCTCATGCCGCATTGCAGCGTCCTTTCGGATTCTCAGTGAGGATACAGGTAGTTAAGGGAACCTCTAAGCTCACCATGTTCATACATTTTGTTGCGTTTTCTAAAATTCAAATTAAGAATCTGAACACCTGGACTTATCTTAACTTTCCAAGAACCCTATCAGGAAAATTACTGAAAAATATACAATTTTTTGAATCTTCCGCGCTCCCTAGAGTTTAGAGGTTCACCTGACCTCATGCCGCATTGCAGCGTCCTTTCGGATTCTCAGTGAGGATACAGGTAGTTAAGGGAACCTCTAAGCTTAACATGTTCATACTTTTTGTTGCGTTTTCTCAAATTCAAACTAAGAATCTGAACACATGGACTTATGATAAAAGCCGGATGTAGGCCGGTCAAATGCCAGGATGTGAACTGAAAGGCATATTCTAGGCGGTTCGGAAATGTTTTTTTTGGAGGAACAATTTAGACAAGTTCATTCAATATAATTTAACATAATATAATTCAATATGACAGAAAATATGCATATTGAGCACAAGGAATCCACGCGATGTTTATAATAATAATATCAGAATTGTGAAACAGGAGGGTGATCAAGCCTTCGAAGTTTTCCGTTTAGTAGCTGGGACGTCCTCGTTTCGACGATGTGGCTCCGAGTGATTCAGGCGACGCCGTCTGCGTTCTTTAGCCAAAAGAGCAACCAAATCTTGTTCCGAACTTATAAGGTCTGGAATGTAGTTGGTACCGTCTTCTTCTTCTCCACTGTCTTCTTCTCCAATAAATCACTGCTATGCCTTCATTATTCATTCCTTCTGATTCTTGAACGGGATTCGCCACTATTCTTTACGGCTTCGTTTGAAATTCCGATAGCTCTCTTGTTCCGAATCCCAAATTTTTTCGATGCGAAAAATGTCGATAGTTTTGCTGCTGACAACAAATCTGTTGGTGACGGAGAAGCTTGCTGTTGGATCGACGCTTCTTCCTCGAATGGATTGATCTCCGTGGTTTTCTGAAAAAATGAATAGAAATTGAAGCATTTGATTACTTTTGTTTTGGCTCAAGTCGTTTCGAAATAGTCTCAACCAACTTAGGCTACTTAGCTACATAGAATGAAACTATTTTCTTACCTCATTTTCACGAATTTTTACTTTTTGGCCTGCCCTGTTTCACATACTGTATACAAGTTCAAATAAATTTGTCGAATTCGATCAGGATATTCTTTAAGCGTCTCCAGTTGTATTTCAACAGGTTCTTCGTTGCTCGTTATTATCGAAATCTTCTCCAGCTGGGGAGCAACTCCAAAAATGAATCGGGGAGCATTCGATACTTCAGCTTGGGTGATTTCTTCACATGGCTCCCAATCCATGAAGAAGTCGTCTTCAGAAGGCACCGATTCCACAGATTCTGAGATGACAGGGTCAGGAACCACAGGTTTCGAAACTGAATCCACACTTTTCTTTTCTGGAGGTATTATTCCTTTTTGACTTGTCGAATCATCTTTTGGCAACTTCACTGACGACTGAAAAACAAACAAATTATTAAAATCAGATTTACTCGAGTCTTAACACCGACATACCATCTTTTTTTTCCATTTATTTGATTTATTCTGTTCCTGATAATCGAATGCAGAGGGGCCAATTCGTCACTGCTCAGAATTTCCTGTTTTACAATCTTTTCAAATTCGCAGGGTTTTTCTTCAATCTCCAATTGGAAATAGGAACAATCATTCATAAGAGTCATCAGTTTATCAATTTCACTTGGAAGGTTTTTTGCATTTCCGTGTTCCATGAATTCGATTATCATATCCATGAACTTGCTTTCGGCTACGATCGTGTATATTATTGAACCATTGTCAGTTTTCGGCTGAAAGTTAAGACTGTTTGAGCACGATTCCATCTCAAAGTTTTTTACCTCTTCTTTTTCCATCACTTCCAAAAACAGTGTTGGCTTTTGGAATAGTTTTGTTTTCGTTATTTTGAACATTTTCTCGTTTCCTGGATATCCGATCAAAAAGTGAACATGTTCAACTTTTCCAGTTTCTTGATTACATTATCCAAAATCTCTTCTAAATTCATTAATGCCTTTCTTTGGTCTTGTGTTACTAGCGTATTCAATGGCATTCCACGTTTGAGTTGCTGACGTAACTCGAGAAGGAGTATTAACATCTCACTTTCAGGGTTCGTCTTGATGATCATAACCCCTTCGTTCTCCTACATCTCATTTTTGAATCGTTGATTGAAGTGAGCGATGTCTTCTTCTTTTAGACAACCAGTTGCTCCTTTCACAATCACGGCATATGATTTAATGGTTCAAGGATTTGGCGTCGGCGAACTTTCCTGAAACAAGATATTGGTTGTAAAGGTTTGAAATTAGCATCTTGGACTCGCAAAGATATCTTGAAAATTGTATTCGCTGGAAACTGGGGCAAAAGGAATATCAAAGCTTATTCAGAAGTTCGATAGTTTTGAAATATCTGCCTAGATTGTTTTTCTGAGCCTGAATGATTGTAAACAACTGGGCGTGAAGTCCTATTCCATAAATGTTTCCAAAAGAAATGAGCTATTTGGTTGGCCGATAACTCACAATTGTCTTTTCACGTGGCAAACTCATAGAGACTTGCTCAAGATCAGGGGTGTTCACTTTCTCGGAGAGCATTTCGATCGTCTCTCGGCGTGGAATTTCTTGACACTGCTTGTTCATTTCAGTAGTCTTCCCGTCCTCGGAGATCTTATCATGCTTCGAATCAGACGATTTGTATATAATTTGTTTGTGGTTTACAATGGAGCATTGGTGAGAGAGTGGCGGGACGTCGGAAAGTGTCAATGTCAGTGTCTGTAAAATTCATTCTTGATGTTGACAAGCATTGTTGAAAACCAAAAACTCACCAAAGTCTGGCTGTTCGCCAGATTCACAGTATAGAGGCCAATATTTGGGGCAGCGGGAGTAGCTGTATCGGGCGCTTTGTTATCATCATTTTCTGTTGAACTTTCCGACGGAATGGCGGGAGTCGGGATCTCAGATGGCGGATTCTGAAATAATAAACGTTGATTTTTGAGACTTCAATTGCATCCGGTTTTGTCAGAATGCATTCTATATTTCCGAAAGAGTTGAAACGGTTCCTGCAATGAAAACTCAAATGAATGTGTATTCAACTTATTCCACGACCTTTTTTTCGTGGACTTGCAGAGATATCTTGTGAACAACTAGAAACCAGTCTGACGGTATTCTGCTTGTGAAATAATGCAAACACGCTTTGTTGACAAAACATGTTTTGAAATCCTAAAATAATTATTTTGAGATGAATTATAATACATGTTTTGTTTTCGTCGACTTTTCTGATCAATCTCGGCTGGTTCTCTTGCAGAAAATCTGGATTCTACTTTTTAAAAAAATCCTAAACGCATTAAGTTTCGCTTCCTACTTTAGGCCACGCCCCCAATCGATGCAGCGCGTTTTCCAATTGGCTTGAATAATTTAAAACTGTCAAGAATAATGCACCACGGTCATAACATGCGATTTCGGGTGGAAATTGGTCGCTTCAAAGCGTTTTTGAGCGACTTCTAAATAAGGACTTTAACGTAAAAAGGAAAAATTCTCCACAAAATCAAGCTTTTTTTAGCTGAAATTTTTGAAAAAACACCTGAAATACAAGAGACCAATAATTGCCCGCGAAAACTTTTCGAAAAAATTTTTGCCTTTCGAAAGATCAAAATTATATTTTTTAAAGTTTGATTTTTTTTTTTTGATTTAGGTTTGTGAATTGTTTCTTCTGAAAATTTTAGTAAAAAAAATTTTTTTTTTAATTTTTTCATTTAATTTTTATTAGAAATCTTTCACCAAAACCATAAATAAATTTAAAAACAAAATAAAATTAATAAATTACAAGTAAAATACAAAATATATCCCTAATGATTTTTCAACACTTCCTCCACTTGCTTTCGAGTGTCTTCTGGTCCCTCAACAGTGTGTCCAATAGTCCGTTCATCGGCGAAAATCTCATGATCATTTCCACCGGGAGCGGTTTTATCACCAAAGAAATGAATAGTATCAAAATCATTTTCGAAATATTGAAGACAAAATGTTTTATCCCATCCAGTCGGAAAGACATCCACACTAATCTGTCCACCAATTGCAAATTGAAGTCCGTATTTTCCGAAATTTTTGCGAAGTTCTTCGGCGAATTTTTGACGAATTCCGTGTTTTGTATCGAAAAGAACGAATTGATTCCGTTCCTCTTGTGAACAACTCCGTCCAATTGGTGATAAATTAATCATTCCATTTCGGAATTCCACAAAATTTCCACGTTTTACAGGCAGTTGAATATCGGACATGTAGCGGAGGGAGAAGTTGATTAGCTCTTGAAGTTTATCGTCTCCGATTGCTTTTTGGATCGACTGAAAAAATAATTTTTTTTGTTTTTATAGAGGAAGCTTGCAGAAAAGAGGCGGGGATTACTGTTTAGAATGACTGAAAAGGTAGAAAAAGGGGCGGGACCAAAGTTTTTTTTGTGGCTTTTTGAAACTTTGAGACTCAAAATTAAAAAGGGGCGGAGCCAAATGGTTCCACTTTTTGTATGATTGCACTTTTTGAAGCGGCTGGAAATCGAGAAAAGTTTTTGGAACTTGGAAAAAGGGGGCGGGGCATAAATTTGAAAAAGTGGGCGGAGCATGTGTTTTTAATTTTCAAAAACTAGCCACGCCCATTTTCAGCTTCAAAAACCGAAGAATCCGACCAAACTTCTTGTAGGTCAAACAATTTGAGAAAAGTGGGCGGTGCTTCGTTCTATTTCTCAGCTCGCGGACTTTAATAAAGCACTACATATGCGACGAGTATAGGTGCTTTTTTGGAAAATTTGGAATTTTTTTTTGAAATTTGAAAAAATGGGCGGAGCCTGTGTTCTTAACTTTCAAAAAGGAGCCCAGCCCACTTTTAGCTTCAGATCGAAGAGTGGGCGGAGCTTCACTCTATTTCTCAGCTCGCGGGCTTCTCATGAATTGGGCGGCGCTTCAAATGCAATGAGCACCAAAGTCTTCATTTTGAAATTTCGTTTTTGAAATTTTTGAAAAAGTGGGCGGAGCGTAGCCCATTGTTTTTAAAATTGTTGGAAAAAAGTGGGCGGAGCTTAATCCCTTATTTCCAAATTTTCTGGAAAAAAAGTGGGCGGAGCTTCTTCCTTACCTGCACTGGATATTGTTCGGTTCCCTTGTAACCAAGAAGCCCATTCTCAGAGAAGACGTAGTCGAACGATGTGAGCACTGAAACCGAAAAATAACTTTGTACTCCTCTCGGATAATCTGTGTACTCCTCTCGGGCAAAAATTCGCCAAAAAATCTTACACAATTCCTGATCATGTCCTGCCAATTGTTCGGTGATCTTCTTGAAATCGGAACCGCCCACCACTGCCAACGGAACTCGTTTTCTCGCCTCAATCAGAAATTCACGCATTTCTGGAGTGATTTGCTGAAAATCGTTTCAGATTTTGGGTGGAAAAGTGGGCGGAGCTTGGTTACCTGCCGGGCAGCGGTAAGGGTTCCATCAACGTCGAACACTAGAATGGTTTTGGATGACGTCATCTGAAGATTTGGCGGTGATTTGAAAATTTTGGAAAGAGTTGAGAAAGGGAGAAAGGGAGTTTTTTGGAAAATCTGAAATTTTTTATTTTACAAAAAAATTTTTTTTCAACTTTTGCCACGTGGCAGGGATTTGAAATGTTGCAAAATTTAGGAAAGGAGAAAGAGAAAAGATTTTTACCTCGAATTTCTAAAAAAAAAAACTTTTTCAAATTTTGCCACGTGGCAAACTCCAACGCCAAGATATCATTACAAAAATGACTGAAATTCACAAAATTTTCGAAATTTTTTCTACAAAACAAAAACACAATTTTTCACAGTAATGCCATATTTATTTATTGTCAGGAGATGATAGTAAAAGAGAGAGATCATACACGTCAAATTGAGAAAAATTGTGAGAGAGGACCATAATAATAAGTAGGCGAAATAATAATCATAATAAAAATGATAAATGGGAGGGAGGTAATCAGGAGAATCAGGAGAAAAGTAGCAATTATAAAGAGGGGGGGATAAATATGATAAAAAACTGAAGAGGGAAAATGAATGAGTGGTAAAAGCCACACATGTAATGCAACGTGGTTTTAGGAGGAGGAGGAAGAGTCGATGTGTCTGCGTCTCTCAATCTCTCGCCTCGCTTATTCAAATAAAAGAGGAAAAACGTGGCAAAAATTAAAGAAAAAGAGTGATATGAGAGGGGGAAATGGGGGAAAAGTGTGCAAAAAGGTAATTTTTTAATGGAAAAATGCAATGAAAAACAACAAAAAACACATAGAAAAAGTAGAAAAAGGATACCTAAAAAACTCGGTAAAACAACAAAAATTTGACAAAAAATTTTTTGTCACAAAAAAATACTATCAAAGTGAAAAACGATTCCTTGACACCGTCACGTCAAAATGCACAGCAAGGGGTCCGCTGACCACGCCCCCTCCAACATTTGTATTTTTAGCTGTTTCAGCTGTTTTTACACGTTTTTTTTCCAGTTTTTCTTATTTCTCTTGACAAAAATATGAATTTTATTGCTAATTATGTTACAAAAATGCACAAAAACTCCAGCGATTCTGAAATTGCAGTCCGAAATCGCCAATCTATGTTTTTCCTGTATTTCTGGCTTTATTTCTATTTTTTTGTGCATTTTTGTAACATAATTAGCAATAAAATTCATATTTTTGTCAAGAGAAATAAGAAAAACTGGAAAAAAAAACGTGTAAAAACAGCTGAAACAGCTCAAAATACAAAAGTTGGAGGGGCGGAGTCAGCGGGCCCCCTGCTGTGCATTTTGACGTGACGGTGTCAAGGAATCGTTTTTTACTTTGATAGTAAAGTCATTCCAACAATCGATCAATGCTGAAATTCGACGGTGGACGTGTCGTTGACGTGGAACTTGTGGAACTCGGTGATGGTACAAAAAGTGGTTGTTGTGGCTGCTGTTGTTGTGATGGTAGTGATGATTGGAATGGTGATGATGATGATTGTAGTAGAAGTGGTGATAACGGATTAAAATGATGGTGAATAGAAGAAGACACAGAAGAAGAAGTAGTGGTAGTGGAGGAGGAAAGATCAATATGAAGTGGCTGGAATGCCACGTGATTTGTGATCGTGAATGCAGTGTCGGTGACGATTCCTGGAATCATACTAACAACAGAAATGAGCCAGGAGGTGTCATGGATTGGATAGGAAAAAGGTGATTGGGTTACTGTAGGAGAGAGAAAAATGGGGCGAAATTTTGGGCGAAAAGTGGTCAGAAAATAGTTCGAATTGGAGTCGAAATTGGTGGAAAATTGGGTCGAAATTCTGTCGAATTTCGGGTGAAAATATTGAGGAATTTGAAAAAAAAAGGTCAAATTTAAGCCAAATTTGGCAATTTAGATCTTGAATTGGCTCAAAAAATAAGCAAAATTTGCCAATTCCGGATCAAAAACGTCCATTTTTGGCCAGATTTGAACCTCAAAATTTGCACAAAATTGGCAAAAAATATTCGAATTTGGCTAAAAAATAGGGAGAAAGAGGTCAAATTGAAGCCGAATTGACTGATTTCGATCTTAAATTAGGTCAAAAATGGTACAGAACTGATGAAATATAGTTAGTTTTCGGCCAATTTTCAGACTTTCAAGTTAAAAAAAAACGGTTGTCTCTGGGACTAAAAATGGACAATTCAGGCCTTATTCGACTTTAAAATCAGTAAAAATTCTTCTGAAAAGCTCTAAATTGATAAAAAAAAACCAAAGCACTTTCAGCCCAAAAATCTACCCATCTTCCTCCACATTTCTATACAATAATCTAAAAATGAAACCATAGCCAATTATTTACCCTCTTCTTCTCTTCCAATCTCTGGTGCAACTTCTCCTTCAGAATCTCCTTCAATATCAACATCCATTTCTTCCTCATCTTCAGCCCCCTCTTCATCGTCTTCAACTCTTTCATTTGCCATAGTAGCCATGAACATTGCCGTATCCTCTAAATCCTCATCTGTTTTCTCTTCAGTCGTCTCACGCGATTCTGATGCATATGAAGACGTCGATGGTTGTGCTTCCTCTTCTTCGGCTCGTTTTGCGGCCTCCGTCGCTTGAAGCTTCTTCACCACTTTTGCGTATTCCTCTTTGTCGATAACTGTGGCGGCTGAAAACTTTTGAATAAGCTCCGCCCCTTTTTTCAGAGCCTTACCATCTTTTTTGTGGACCAGAATGGAGAGAGAGTTCAAATACCAATCGGATGAATCGTCAAGTTTATTTGATTCTGCACAAATTTCGCAACATTTTTGGAAGATAACAGTCTGCTCCAGCTCGATGCATCCACGCATTTTCGGCACCCATTTGTGATGTTTTACACATGCGTCCTTCTTCGTACGACATCCTTCTTTGCCGAATGGGCTGGAAAAAAGAGATAGGGTTACGATGGGTTACTGTAGGTGGGGAATTTTCCAGCCGGAGTGAGTTTCGAGCTATTTTCAAGTCCGTAGGATTACTGTAAGCTATTGTCCATCTTTTCTACCCATTTTTCCATTAGTTGCAAAACCTGTTTTCGGTCTTGGCAGATTACTGTAGGTTACGGTATACTGATTCGTCGGTCTTTTTGGGATCTACAGTAATCTGAGAAATCGTCACAGTAATCCTTGATCTACAGTAGTCCTCATGAACTCAACTACAGTAATCTTCATGACCTCAGCTACAATAACCCTGAAGGAATAAAGGATCTTTTGTGGTTTCAAATTGTCTTCGGGCTTAGCAGAGTACTGTAGGTTACGGTAGACTAATCACGAGAAATCAGTACCGGACTTTTTCTGTAATCTACAGTAATCTTCATGGCCTCCACTACAGTAATCTTGAAGATTACTGTGGCTACGGTAGAATGATTACGAGGAAACAGTACCGGACTTTTTTTGTAATTTACAGTAATCTTGAAGTCACCGAAAGGCTTTTAGTAGTTTAGAACTGTCTCGATGTTTTCCAGAATACTGTAGCGGTTACGTTGGACAGCCTCCGGGACATTTGAAAACTGGATCGGACTTACAAAGACTGTAGATCTACAGTAATCTACAGTAATTCTTACAGTAATCCTTGATCTGTCTCTCAGACCTCAACTACAGTAATTCTAAAGTGATTAATGGTTTTCCGTGGATTGGAACTGTCTCGAATCTTTTGAGGGTACTGTAGATTACGGTAGACCGTGGCATTTCACATAGAACTTACTCATCCATTTCCACTTGCTTCGAGAACACGTTTGAATAGTCTTCAGTGCCGAAAAGCCATTTCTGAGGGTATCCACACACTTTTAATCCTTGTTCCACATCCGGTTTTCGATGCTCCGGACACAATGATTTGAGTCGTTTACAGTAGGAATGAGTACGAGAGTCAAAATTCTCGCAATAGAATGCCGCGTTACCCTTCTCCGGCGCACCGAACGACATTGCTTTCTCGCTTCGCGCCCAACACAGATCGATGTGTTTGGCGAATTTTCGAACGGAAATGTCTTGTCCACATATCATACACGATTCGTACTGAAAATAAAAATGAGAAAAGTTAGAAGGAGGAGGAAGCTCCGCCCCTTTTACAAAGAGTCTGAATGACTCCGCCCCAGGGGTTCGAAAACTTGAGAAAAAAACCGGTAAAACCAGACTTGTCGCGGGCCGGGCCGGGCCGATGGAGAAATTTCTACCGGCCCGGCCCGGTCGGCCCGGGGTTCAGGGCAAAACATGTTTTCCTCAAGTTTTTTTTCGAAATTTTCTTTCCGCGGTTTTTTTCTTACTTTTTTGGCCTATGTTCTCAGGGAGGGAATTCTGATCGACTTTTGAGTAAAAAGAGCCGGGAAAAGTTTCGAAATAGGGCTGAAAATCGGGAAAAACGTGCTCAAAAATTAAAAA
Organism: Caenorhabditis doughertyi; assembly: GCA_963572265.1. Classification (NCBI taxonomy): domain Eukaryota; kingdom Metazoa; phylum Nematoda; class Chromadorea; order Rhabditida; family Rhabditidae; genus Caenorhabditis; species Caenorhabditis doughertyi. The sequence goes on along the minus strand of OY751556.1, from coordinate 20,118,228 downwards.
TTTTCAAACAGAGCCGACCGGGCCGGGCTGGGTCGGACACACTGAAAATTATTTACCGGCCCGGCCTGGCCCGGTTTGGCCCGACTTGTCTTGCGGGGCTCAAAATTTTTTCCCACCGAAAAAAAAATATTTTTCGTTTTTTTTTTTCGTTAACTGTGAGAATAGTTTTCTGGAGAAAAATTTGGATATTTTTAGAAGGAAAAACTCAGAGATATTATAAAAATAAAAATCGAAAAAATGATTTCAATTTTTAAAAAAAAATTTCGATTTTTCTTGATCGAAACGTAGTTTTTTTCTTCTGAAAAAACTCGGAATTTTAATAGTAAATTTCAAAAAAAGTCCAAAATTTTATCATCAATTTTGATTCAAATTTTTCGAAACCGGACAACTCTGCTCCGCCCATTTTCAGTACGGATTTCGTCTTATAAGCTCCGCCCCTCTTTTTTGTGCAACACTCACAATGTTATCATCATAGCTCTCCTCGGTGCCAAGTGGCTTCAACTCGCATTGACCCTTTACGAAATCGTGCAGTTTTATTAGAAAATCGACCAATTTTCGCTCTTTAGCGACCGTTTCATCGAGCTCTTTTTTCAATTTAGCTTTCCGCTTTTTAATCTCATCTTCGACAGTTCGCGGGCCACTCGGTGTGGGACCAAAGTGTTGTTCGGCACGTTGCGGGAGGAGAGTGACGAGACGGAGACGGGCGAGAGCCATTCCACACTCGTATGAACAGTATTTGGAGCCTCGATCCGCCTCGTAAATGCAGTCCGGATTCATGCATTGACGTGGTTCATCGGCGTAGTCGACCTGCGAGGAAAAAATGGAATAGAAACTTAAAGGAGGACTATAGTCTCATTTTTTAATTTTCGATTCTTGTTTATTTTTTCATGCTGATTTCATTGCGCACGAAGAAATTGCTCAAAAATCGCTCTGAAGCGCACAAATTGCGCCCAAAATCGCGCGTTACAGTCTGGCGGCCGCGGCCGTCTGGCCGAGAATTCCACAGCGCGGGGCCGTTTTCTCCATATTTTTCGCTTTATTTTGTTCATTTCACATGTTTTTATGAAGAAACTTCAATAAGCTTCAATTTTAGCATGTAAAACGTAGCAAAAAAGCGAAAAATATAGAGAAAATGGCCCCGCGCTGTGGAATTATCGGCCAAACGGCCGCGGCCGCCAGACTGTAACGCGCGATTTTGAGCCCAATATGTGCGCTTCAGAGCGATTTTTGAGCATTTTCTTCATGCGCAATGGAATCAGCATGGAAAATGAACAAAAAATGGAAATAAAAAATGTGAATATAGTCCTCCTTTAAATTGGAGAATTCTAGTCCCCTCCCGGGACCAAAACCTACATTTCTAACTGATCTTTGTCGTCTTGAATCGGCATTCGATGTCTGTCTCGTTGGTCGATGTGGCACATAATCATTCTGACTTATCTGTTGAGCAAGTCTTTGTGCTCTTTCTCTTTCTTCTCTCTCAACAACTTCTTTCTTCTTTCTTCCACGTTTCTTCTTCTCTGGTTGAGGTGGTTCAGAAGTGCTTGTTGAAGCGATTTGAGCCGCCTCCAAAGCCGCAGTTTTGGCTTTTATCGCACGAAGATTGTCGTCCGCTTTTTTTGCCACTGGAACTTTTTTTCGGGTTTTTGAGGGGATAAATTGATTGAGGTTTTGGTTTTTAGTTGAATTTTTGGATCGTTTTTCATAGGGTTACTGTAGTTTCAACGGGACCCGACAGATTTTACATTTGCCTTTAGCCACACTTTCTCATGAAGAAAGAAAGTGCAAAGTTGAACTTTTTATTCGAATTTTTGAGGAAGAAAGTTCTGAAAACTGGCCCAAAAACAAGGAACAGAACAAGCGCGCTCTGATGAAAAGCGAGGGAACGTTTCGAAATTTAATTTTGTTGAAAAATTTCGAACGAAGCACGAATCCAAAAGAAATTATACTTCAAAAAGAAAAGAGAAGACTTCTCCTAAACCTCGTTTTGATCTAATTCTAAAAATAATCATATTTTTAGAGACGAAAATCGAAGAAAGCAAAACGTTTGGTAATTTTTTGAAATTCAGCGAAAAAAATCCCGGATTTTCCAGTAGGAAAAACAAAGTTTAGATCATGGAAAAACGACTTTTTTCTACTGTGAGAAACATGAAAATTTAGTTCAAAAGTTTGGAAAAATATAGCTTTTTCTCAAATTTTAAAATCTCCCGTTTCAAAATTTAGGCCCAGTTTCTACAGAAAAAGCAGGGAATTTCAGGCAAAACCCATTTTATTCCGTACTTTTTCTTTGAATTTCCGGGTTCCGAAATTTCTCAAAAACATTCCGAAATTTCAAAATCCGGGCTTCAGAGAAAAAAAAACCTACATATTTTGGTCCAGTTTTCATTGGGAAGCCCACAAATTTTCGAACAAAACGCAATTTTTAAACCCCATTTTTCCAAATTTCCGGGCTTTTAGGCCCTATTTCAAAAATTTAAAACAAAGAATTATAAAATCCGGGCTTTCGAAAAAAAAAACCCTGAAACCCCGGAAATTTTCAAACAAAACGCCATTTTTAAACTTCAATTTTTAAAATTTCCGGGCTCTTAGGCCCGATTCCAAAATTCGAAAACAAAAAATTTCAAAATCCGGGCTTCTTCAAAACAAAAAACTGAAAAACCCACATTCCTCCTCAGTCATTGGTGGTGCCAACTCCATAATTATAGTCACAGAATATCAAGGAGGGAAAAGGAGGGGGGTAAGCAACTAATTGCAAACTCTCTCTCACTCCTACTAATCTTTCCTTCTCACTTGACACCGGAGGGAAATTCAAACGCTCTTTGTTTCCTCCTCTCCTCTCTAGAGACGGAAACGCAGAGAAAAATAAGCATAGAGGAGGGAGAAGGGAGATGGAAGGTTGTCTCCAGTGGTTGTGGTGCTAGTTTCAATATGAAAAAAGTACAAGGAGAAAGAGAGAGAGAAATAGTGTGTAATAAGCAGAGAGACATGGTTAGAGGGCATGTCTAGACACTCTCATTTCATTTCTTCATGTTGCATACGCATTTTCTCTCTCATTTTTCTACCTTTCCTGGCTGGGAGAGGAGGACATAGGTGTCACTTTTTTAGTGATTGATTAGGAAATGATTAGCCTGAGTGTCGGATAGGTAGAGCGTTTGCCTTTAATAAAAGGGCATTCTAGATTTCGTGATGTGGAAATAGGGAAAAAGGTGAGGAAATGAGTTTCTTGGCTGAAAACTTCCAAGAGATTTCGGATTTTCGAACAGTCCAAAAAGTCTTTTTCATGTGGTAGGCAAAGCCAGAACCATGCCGTGATCCGGAACTGTGGACTATCCCTAGCTTGTTAGGTGGCTGACTTTTAGAAACTTTTAGAAGCCAAGAAGACCTGTTCGACACCCTTTGTCAGTTAGGAAACCGGACTCAGTTACGAAAGTTACAGTTAGGAAAAGTTACGAGAAACTAGTTATGAAACGAGACTTTCCTGATAGTGAGCCAGCCTTTCGTTTCCAAATCTATCTCTAGGATCTTAGCCCGGAATCACTTTTAGGAGCAGTTTTCGGCTCTTGATGCACCCAAAAATTTCCTCTCGGAATTACAATAACTTCGGTCATTGAGATTTAAGCTTTGTTCTGTTGTTCTAGGTCTGACTGAAGAATTGCTTTTGTCTAGAAATACAGTAGTTCTGAGGACAGTTATGAAACAGTTTTCCGTTTCCGAAATTTTTTCTAGTATTTTGACCCGGAACCACTTCCAGCAGCAGCTTTCGGCTCAAAATGCGCTCAAAACGCGGTGTTCCGGTGCTCGGGTTCTTGAAAACAGTAGTGTTCTTATCCTTTTTCGCAAGCCCTTTTCAAAGTTCCTGCTTGTGGCCGAGAAAGTTCGTGGGTTTTCTCGGCCATCCAAAAATGCTGACTGTTTTTCTGAACCGACTGTAAAGAGGCTTCCGAGATTTCTTCGAAAAGACCTTCGAGTTCAAATAGAGAAAGGTTCCTCTTTCTTCTGAGGCGCTTTCATAGGCTCTGGAGGTTCTATTTTCGTCTCAAATTGCTCACTCTCTTCGCTTTCTCTTCTCATTAGAAGCCCGCGTTGCCAAGGGTTACAACGCGCTTTCCTCTTTCTTCTCCTTTTTCATTCATCTTCTTTTTCTTCATTTCTTTCTATTTTCTACCCTTGGTTAGGTAAGTAGACTAACTAGCGAATAAGGCTAATGCCCATTATATCCATCTCTCAAAAGGACAGGTGGAACGCCTCCCTTCAATTTTCTAATTAGAACGAGACGTTCATCTTCTTTTCGAGATAATTGTAGGATTATATAAATGGAGGAGGACAGGTGCACTTTCTTCCTTTCTAATTTACTTCGATTTGGTGCTTATTAAATGTGGATGAGCTCGCGAGAGAGATTTAGATTTGAAGCCGAGATTACCTATAGGTCGTGATCGTGAGACTCAAATGGGGTAGTAAAGCTGCCCTGTTGACAGAGGAGGAGGAGGGAGGGGTTTATGATTTTTGGCGTTTATTCAAATTTTGGTTTTTGAAAAATAAATTGAAAGTTTACTGATGGATTTGGAGGTGTCAAAAAAATCGAGAGCTTGTAGGTTTCGAATGAAAATTGAAATTTTTTCGTTCAAAGATATCGAATTTTTCGAATTTTTCAAAAATTGTCTTTCAAATCGCTTTTTCCGGACCAATTTTCGAGGAAAAAACTCAATTTTTTGGAAATTTTGAAAAAAATGCTGATTAATTCACTCGTTTCGTACCCGATTTCATATGATTATGGCGTAGATTTATCGAAAAATCGATTTTTTTTTGCCCATTTTTAGACAAAAAAAGAAGTTTTCAAGCCAATTTTCTCCGCATTTTCAGAGGAAAACCTTCATAATCTCTATTTTTTGGCTTTTAGATTTTCGAATTTTTGAAAAATTGTATTCCAAATCACTTTTTCCGGACCAATTTTCTGTGGTAAAATATTTGAAGAAATGCTGATTAATTCACTCGTTTCGTACCCGTTTTCATATGATTCTGGCGCAGAATTTTCCAAAAATCGATTTTTCTTCCCGGGTTTTTGTATTTTTTAAGCAAAATCAAATTATGTTTTTCAGCCAATTTTCGCCTGATTTTCAGTGAAAAACCTTCATTTTCTTCATATTTTTGGCTTTTTTTTCTCCCGAATATCAACTTTTTTCGAAAATCTTCAATTTTTCCCAAATTTCGACCAGTTTTTTTTCCCAATTATTACATTTCTCGTGATACAATTTCCTTGCCGAAAAGCATCGTCGCTTCTCGCACGTTTTGCCGGCTTTACACGCATTACACGCTTTGCAGTTGACCTTCTCCATGCAACGTATGCAATTGTTACACTTCATTTTCCATATTTCCTCATTGTCCTGATCAAAATCACGTGTGGACAGGCCACTCATCCTTAAGATTTTGGTTTTTGAATTTTTCAGAGAAAATAGTGCAGAAATTTGAAGAAATTGTGAGAAAAAGAGATAAAATTCGGATCTAAGATTACCAAAGAGTGTAATTTGTCTAGAATTGTTTCAGAGAGGTTTTCTTTATTGATATTTCATTTTTAAAAAAAGTGTGGTGGTGAAAACTCAAAAGAACAGAGCAACTAATATATATGAACGCAAAAAAGAGCAATTGTGTGCTTCATATTTTAAAATAGAAAATTTGGCTTCGAAACAATCGGGACAGCCGAGAAAAAAGGGGTGAAAAGATGGAGAAAAGCACAGAGATACAGTGTTAGACAAGAGAGAAAAAAATGAATGAAAAAAATAACACATTTTGAATTAAAACAAGCAAAACAAAGATATTTAGGCCTTCGCCTCCTCCGTCTCCTCTTGCTTCACGTCTTCTGCCGGCGACTTCTCTTCTGAAACCTCAACAGGCTCATCTACAGATTCAGAGGTCTCGGATTTTTCAGCGGGTTTCTCCTCCTTCTTCTCCTTATCATCCTTCTTTTCGGTAGACTTCTTCTCCTCCTTTTTCTCCTCTTTTTTAGGTGCTGGCATGGCTTTTTCAACCACTGAGAAGATGCGATCCGCGTGACGTTTACAGTCTTGGAGGGCCTGTTTAAGGGAGGAATTGTCGTCTTGGACGGTCTTGAGTTGGGCGCTCGTCTCGTTCAATTTCTTGTTCGATTTGTGGTAGTGAGAGTCGATGTCCTTCTTCTTCTTTTCAATGTCCGATTTGGCTTCACGGAGTTGTTCTGAAAATCAAACAATGGCCTAGAAAAACCTAGTCCCCCTTCATCACTTACCAATCAGCGAGATTTGCTCATTAACAGTTGCCTTCGCCTCGTCCCTCTCCTTCTCCATCTGCTTCAATAACTTCAACTTTTGCACAACATTCACCGCACTTCCATTGACAATCACAACACCATCAGAAGACGCTGTGACCTCTTCTGATGACTTCTCTCCGATGGGCTCCAAGCTCTTGGCTAAATTCCAACCGAATCCACGAATCAAATCGTCAGTCTCCACGACGTCGTCAGCTCCTCCTGGAGTGTGCCGCACATTTCCGTCCATATCAGTGAGCACATCAGTCAGGTGTCGATAATTGATCTTATCACGAATGCACAACTTCTTCGAGAGCTTCTGAATTTGACCACGAGATATTCCGAATTCCCCGTTGTGAAGGATGTCTTCTATATCTTTTTCTGTCAAATAACCACAAAGATTCATGTCGAAAAGGGAGAACGCCTCGTAGACAGTTCTATTAGCAACAACTGATTTCAGCTCGATTTTCTCTTTCTTCTCCTTTTTCTCCTCTTCTTTCTTCTCCTTCTCGTCCTCCTTCTTCTCCTCAGTTGGCTTCTCTTCAGCTGGCTTTTCAGCAGATTTTTCAGCATTTTCAGCCGGGACTTCTGCTACCACTGGCTTCTCTCTGGCCTCATCTCTTCGCTTCTTCTCCGCATCTCGATCTCCACAATTGACAAGAGTCTCATAGATAGTAAAAGCGGCATTTCGCTCAATCATCTCCTTGAAAGCCTCGGCAAAGAGGGAAACTTCAAACTGATTCTCCTTATTATCATCGTGACGATAGTCCAAAAGAGAGCTCAAACTGAGCACTTTGCAGTCGAATTTTCCAGATTTGAAGGATTTCGATGGATAGACAAGGATCTTCTTCTCTTTTGGCAGTTGATAATGCTTCTCGAGTGATTCTCTCTTGTCTTTCTTCTCTTTCTCCAACTGTTCCTCCTTTTTCTTTCGTTTGTCAGCCTCTTCTTGCTCTTTCTTGGCCTCTGCGTCGGTCTTGGCTTTGGTCTCCTCTATTGGCGGGGCTATGAAGGCTGCCTGAAAAAAGAAATTGGTGAAAAACTAGTGGGAACTTATTCGGAATTATAGCTCGCTTTAATATCTACGAGAGTCTGAAAATGCGCTCCACTGGTGCCTCCAAAAACAGCATCTGAACCTAGGAGACGCAGTGAATCACAATTTCAGGCTCTTACTCAGGCTATACTACTGTAAATTCTTACCGGATTCTCTTCTCCAGCCTCCGTCTTCACTGCCGAATCGGATACATCCTTCATCTCAACATCCTTCGCCGCAGCGGCCTCTGTCGACTTTTCAGCGTCAAGAGCCGTCTGAAGACGTTGCACCAAAAGCGTCTTTATCCCCTTCGTCTCAAGACCACGAGTCTCAAGTTCAACACGAAGTTCGGCGACTTTCATCGATTTTGGATCAAGTTTACTCCAATTAGTGGGCCCTTGACCGGCTTCAACTGTCGGTGCTGCATCTCCAGTATCACTGTTCATACTGACATCGGCGATCTCCTAAAATTGAGAGATTATGAATGGAAAAGAGTGATTTAATGGAAGAGAGAGAGAGAAAGAAATATCCTTTTTGACAAGGAACTTTCCAAAGAAAATAGATAGTTTCTTTTCTTTTTTTGATACCTAAATTGGTGATTTTCTCGAACTGGATTCTGTAGATTGACGTGGCATGCGGTTTGGATTAGAATTCAGGGGGAATTGTATGAATATAAAAAAGCACGGAAAAAACACACACACAGCACAGATAAAAACTAAGAACGTCACGTGTTTGTTGGAAATATAAATGAAATAGGACGATACTTTCCTTGACATCATCCTTTGTCTCTTCTGGAGCTATTGCTGCTGCTGCAACTGCCGCCGCCGCTTCTGAAGTCTCTTCCTTCTTCGGCTCGACGCTCTCTTCAGCCATTTCGACGACGTTCTCTGAAGGCGTGACAACCTCTTCTTCCTCTTCTAACTTCATCGCATCAATAACAGCCAGTTTAGCGCGGAGTTGTTCGCCAATCTGTTGTTCCGCCTGTTGCCATGTCGCATCATCTAGAGCCAATGATTGAGTGTCGGGCAGCAACAGATTGACATGATCTATACGTTGTTTATCGGCACGGTAGTAGCGAACGCGGACCATTGTGAACCTGTGTTTTCCAGAGAGAATGTTGAGGCAAAATGAGAAAAATAGAGAGAGATGAGAGATAAGAGAGAAATAGAGAGAGATGAAAAGAGAGCCTAGAAGTCGTGTGTGGGAGAGTACTGTAGAAGATCGGCAGACACTCGGCTCTCTCGGGGGGAGGAGGAAAAGACTCTTTTCATCATCATCATCATCGCTCATATCAAAGAAAGGTGTTTTTTGGTGAGATTTTAGATGAATAACACATAACTTTTTTATGCTTTTTTTGGACTAATCAGGGAAAAATGCTTAGAAGAAAATGAATGGCTTACCACTGAGAAACTGATGAGAGATCGATTCCGGTGAGGGCACGAGTCGTCCGAACTGCTGTACGGATCATTGTGGTCGGAGAGTTTGGATCGGCACCGTCCAACGATGGAGACCAACTTCCACCGATTCCCATTGTTTCTTTGCCACGGGCTCCTAGAAAATGAGCAATTAAGAGATGAAGTACGGTATTCTGAGGCGGTTTTTTCTAGAAGTGTTTTGACGGAAAACCGTTTACTTCACAATTTTAACGTGGCGGATAAACCTTTCCAGGCGAGTTTTCAGCTTTTTCCAGCACTTACCAACTAAAAAGTGCAAATTCTTCAACAAGCTCTGCGGCTCTTGATGATCATCGGTAGTTCCGTCGGCCATCAAACAGAACGACTTCTTGACGACTTCCGATTTTCCGGCGTGCGACAAAAGCAACACCTTCACCTGATGACGATGATCAGCATCCTCTGGCTCGAGCTCTGGAAGTGGTTCTCCAATATAATCGACGTCTTTGTTGAAGACGTGGAATTGAATTGGGTTATTCAGATCCAACGACATATCCAATTGAACAGATCGAACCCATTCGAAAGAGAGATCAACACAATCTGATGGGAGATAGAGTTTGGAGTATCTGTGACGAAGAATCGAAGCGGAAACTACTGCGGAGAGCAGAGCTGGCTTCTGAATACGACACTCGTAACGTGGAATGATTCTGGCACGTCTTCTCGGTGGACTGGCACTGTCACGACGAACCGATGGAGCCACGCTTCCACTTGGACTTCTCTCACGCTTTCTATCGTTCTTTGGTGGCGCTGATGGCGAGGCGGCTCTTCTTGGAGATGTTCTACGTGGTGGTGGAGATCTTCTGGCTTCTCTTGGCTCTCTAGCCGGCCGGGCATCTCTCTTTGGACTGCTACGTCTTGGTGGAGATGCTCTGCGAGCTGGTGGTGAGTGACGGCGAGCTGGAGCAGAACGGTGAAGTGGACTCTCATTTCCACGTCCACCGCCGTTACGATCTCTATCATTTCCCCCTGTACTTGCACCCCATCTTTGTGATTCGCCACGTTGTTGTGGGATCTGTTGCTGTTGTTGTGGCGCTTGCTGACGGACTGGCTCCTGTTGAGTGGCGGCGTTCAAAAGTTGTATTCTATAAGCGTTCCATTTGAATGGCATCGATGGATTATAGTTGGCTTCCACCATAACTTTGTCGCCAACACGTGGATGAGATCCGCGTATAACACTGAAAAAACCAAGAGTTCCCCAACTTTATTTTCAGAAATTCTGTATCAACCTGTGTTGGAAAAACACGTCATCATCGACGAATCCGTAGGTATCCAGCATTTTTGTGACGACTCCGACGAAAGTACGCTGATTTTTAGCGCCCGCCGCTTGTTGCATGTTAGCCCCTTGTTGAAGACCGTTTTGTTGTTGGAAAGCCTGGAAATTATGGTGTGTGCGCATTCAATTTATCGCCAGTTTTTCTCCAACTCTCGTTATATGAACAAAAATCAAAAAACCACAAAGTTTCCACTAAAAATCGATTTACCGGTTGCTGTTGAGTGAGAGATTGTTGTGGGACGGCGCCCATGATTCCTTGCATGCCGAGCACGTTTGGCGACGAGAAAGCGGCCTGATTGACCATTCCCATCGGTACACCCATTCCGACCATCGGAACACCGCCAAAATTGACGGCTGGAAAGCCGGAGAGTTGAGGTGCACCTCCTGGAGCAGTTGGACGATGCCATTGACCGGGCGGTTTACCGCCTCCGAATTGAGACATCTGAAACGTTAGGAAAATGTTGAAATGGGGTGGGAAGCAGTGTGTTTGTGGGTGAGATCCAGAAGAATTGAAGGAGAATTGCCAGCGATTCAGGGAGAAAAAGACGAAAACCAGTCGGCCGACGAAAATGCTCGAAATATGGACAATTACACGAGAAATATATGATTTTTGTTGGTTTTAAGCGAATAATTTGATATTTATTAATTTTTTCTTCAGTTTCTCACCAGAAAATTCGATAAATTCCATAGAAATCCATGGAAATTGACGAATTAACGTTCGAAATCGAAAAACCGCGCCGCGTGAAGAGAGTATAACAGTGGAGAGAGCACAGAGAGAAAACAAATCATCGTGGCGAGACCCGCGCATGACTTGACTATACGCACCTTTAATCTCTCATTGTCTGCGTCTCGGTTACTGAATTAAATTTTGGGAAAAATAGCGCGAAGTTTGGGAAAAGCAGCGGGGAAAAAGAGAATTTGAAAAAGTAAATAGAAAAAAAAACCGCGAGAAAGAAAAAAAGAGAGAAATGATTGAAAAAATAACCGGTTTCTCTATTTCTCTCTCTTTCTCGAACTGGACAATCGGATTTTACGATCCCGTTCGGTTTTCCACGCTGTTTTCTCTGCGTCTTCGAGTTGATTGGGAAAAGAAAAGAAGAAGCGGGGCTTGTTCATGTGTTTGTGTGACCATAAAGCTTCTCTTCATCTTTCACAGAAAACCGTATTGTTTGCGTCATCAAGTGCTTTGTGTTTGTTGCGAAATGTGCCGGGATTTCGCAACGTGAACGCATTCTGAAGACGCCACGTGGCACGTCGTTAATTCTGAATTAAGACACTCCGGATGATTAATGAGTTATTTTAGCGATAAGAATCGCAATAACTTTGATAAAAACCTCCTCTTTTCTCTCAAAAATTTCAGACTGAAAAATCTGAAAAAAAAGGAAAAAATCCCGCTCTAAAAGTTCAGAATAAATGGAAAATTTGACACCTTCAACCCGCTCTTCTTTCCTCATCATCATCATCATCATCGTCCTCATCATCACGAGTTCTCTCTTTTTCCACCTGCCCCTCCTCTCCTGTCATAATATTATATATATGACTCATTTCTCTGTTTATTTTATTATTTTCCATTGATTTTTCTATCATCGTTCGTTCGCCGCACCTTTCCTCATAAGTTTTCACTTCCTTTTTTTCTTTTTTTTTCTGGAATAATTTTAAAAACTTTTTTATTTTTCAGGGCGGAATGGCCCAGGTGCGAGCGGAATATGACTTCGAAGCTCAGCCCAATTCCGGCGAAATGACGATAACGGCCGGGGAGATTTTGACAGTTATTCGAGAGGTAATTTGAAAACTTGTGGAATTTAAAGCATGCGAAAAATTGAGCGAAAACGCTGGAGGAGCCCTGAAAAGCTGAAAAAATATTTTTCTAAGTTTCTTTGTTTTAATGCGGTTTTTTAGATTGAAAAACCGTAAAAGTGTTGAAGTTCAATTTTTTGTTATAAAATTTACATAAAAGTAAAAAATCACTCAAATTTTCATAAAAATTTTGCTGAAAATTCAGTTTTTTCAATACGAAAATTTCCAAAGAAATTGCGTTTCCAATCTCGAAAAAATTATTTTTTAATTAAAAAATCGGTTTCTAGCAAAATTGTTGCTGATTTTTTGTAGTTTTCACACATTTTTTTGTCGAAAAAAGATTTTAAAAATCCAGTTCATTCCGGTTCAGTCCAGCTCTCAAGCGAAAATCGGCAAAATTCAATTAAAATCGCTTAGAATTAAGCCAAATTTTCAAAAATTTGAAAGCTATTGTCCACAATATCTCGCCACGATCATAGAACTTTGAAAAAATCCCACAAAAACCCCGAATTTCCCTCTAATTCCCCCTCACTTTTTTCAGAACATTGACGGCGGATGGATGGAAGGTCGAAACGTACGTGGATCTGTTGGACTCTTTCCCGAAACATACGTCAGCCCGTATCAAGCGTCTCGTCCACCACCGGTAATCCTATTTTGTGCCTCTTTCTGCTTGTTGTTTTCAGCTTTTTCTCATCTATTTTAGTGGGGAGACTCGGCTCTGATTGTATTTCTGAGGAAGGGTTGTTTCCCCCACGCAGTGGATTTCGTTTCTAAATTGAGTCTCTCTCCGGGTAACACACAAACAAAAGCATCAAAATGATTGGAAATTTAAATTTGTTGCCTTCGTTTTTCATCGGAAACAGACTTCTAGGCGCTCAAAAATGCTCATTTCTCTTCGGAAAAAAGCAAAAAACACATGAAATTCAAAAATTTTTAAAAAGAAGAATAAATATGCGATATAAGCAATAACAATGGAGAGGACTAGAAATGTCTAAAACTCTCTTAAAACACGGGACGGCGGAAATTGGTTTTTTCCTCCGTTTTGAGACGTCCCTGGAGACGAAGGGAGGATCCTTTACTCAAAGCTTCTTGAGGATAAGAAGAAGAAGACGTTGACGAAAAAAGAAAGAAACCTAAAAATGGATGGATGGGCCGGAAGAAGACGAAAAAAACAATCATACCCCCTCACTTTGGTGATGGCAGCGGTGGCGGTGACTACCGGATTGTGTTTTGAGAGGATTTGTCTACTTTTTTTTTCGATTCTCCTTTAAGTTAGAGTCGAATTTTAGGTAGATTTAGGACGTTTTCGAAAGTTTTAGCTTCGCCACGTGGCTTATCAGAGTTGAGCAAAGTGGTTATTTTAGGCAAATTTACCTTGATTGGAGGCCTAGTTTTTCTGAATTTTCAAAAATTGAGTATCGAAATTTGGTGATTGTAGACCGTTTTTGGGACGACTTTTAGGCGATTTTTGATGACTTTAAGTTCTACTTTTTGAGTTTTTTCATCATTTTTTCATCTATCGAAAGGCCGAATTCTGTAGGTTTAAGCTGTTTTTGGATTTTCCACGTAGACCGATTTTTCTTACTTCAAGGTCCTTTTGATATTTTTCCCAGCTGTTTTGAGTGGTATGCCGTTCCAGAACTTTCCCTTATTAGAACGGTCCCGTATCAGATCTATGATTATATCAGAACTGTCCCGTATGAAAACAGCGAAATTCCAACCTGAAAATGGCGTTTTCTGTTCTGATGCGATACAGTCCTGATCAGGGAAACGATTCTCGTACGTCCCTACTACCGTATTCTGAGACTTTTACCTGACCACTTTCGAACTCTTTTTTTTTTGGTTTAAAGGACCCAACGAATTTTATGGAATTCGACCTCTACTATGACTTATTTACCACGTGGTGTCCTTCTCGAATTTCCCGTCTTTCTGAATCCACCTATTTTGAAGTGTTTGTGTTGCTCATTTTGAAAAGCACACAATATACATGAAAAGCCACTATTTCCCTTTTCCTTTAGCTGAAATTTCTGGAATTTGAAGACTTTCGCCACATGCAGACAGTAGATTCCCAACAAAACAAGGAACTCCATCAGGTTTCCACGGAGACCCGAATTTTCGATGAAATTCAGTTTTTTCTCGGACATTTTCATAGTCTTCACTCTGTGCTCCAAGGAGTCGGAAATCAAGCTCCAAGCTATTTTTTCTTCTTTTATTCGCCTTTTAACCTTATCCGTAGTCTCACTTTTGGTTTTCAGCGTCATTCCCCATTTTCCTTCGAAGCTCCGCCCACTCCATCCACTTCCCCTAGAATTCCCCGAATATCAAAATTCTCGCAATGCTATTCACATCGTCTCTTCGAAAAGCGGTCGAAAACTATCCGACGCCGTCGGGCGGCTCTTCTGAAGAGGCCCACCGTCAACTCCTTGAAAGACGTCGGAAGCAGATGCTTCGGCGTCACACGTGTAGTACGCTCATCAAGCCAGAGCCCACGTCTTCTTCGTCTCCAAATAAACGGCCGGCGGTAGTCCAACCGATTCTTCTGGAAGAGGAAGATGAAGGGGCTGCTACCGGACATCATCAACATACACAGCATCGGAAATCACAAGAGAAAACTTTTGGCAAACTTGGCAGCGGACTTAAACAAGTATGCAAGCACGCTCTATTCGGAATTCAAAATTCGAAAATTTTTCAACAAAAAATCATTTCCAGGTCGCCCCGCCCCCATTGCCACCAGTTGTTGCTCCTCAATCCAGTTATGTGCCCCCGCCGCCACCGCCTCGTTTCGATGATTGGGGCGCTGCTTCAGACAATATCCCGCCAGCGTATTCTGCGTCTTCTGGAGCCGCCGCCGCTTCACACAACTATCCGACGGCGTCGTTGCCAGAAGTTCCACGGTCGTCGGCGGCTTATCCAAGTGCTGCTGCCGCGCAAAATGATGATTTTGATGATGAGTGGACTGATGAGGATGATGAACAGGTAAGATTTGATTGATGAATGAGTTTTTGGGTTGGTAATTGAGCTCTATTGATAGTTTTGATATTTTTTTTTTCAAAGTTTTGAGAAATTTTTTTTTTGAAAATTTTCGAAAATTTTTTTCAAAGTCGAGATTTTTGGGTTTTCCGAGAATTCTCACTTTTCCTCAGAAAGCCACATTTCGCCGTTTTTTTTCTGACAAATTTTCAAAAATCCTTCTAAAAAGCCTCGAGCTGCCCTTCTAATAGAGGAAAGCCCAAAAAAAGTCAAATTTATCACTAGAGCGCATACTTGTGATTTGGCGGGCCGGGCCGATGGAAAATTCTGCCGGCCCGGATTCAAAAAATTTTGAAAAATTGGGGTCATTTTTTCACTTTTTTTCGGTGATTTCGATGAAATTTCTGACTTTTTCTTACTGGAAATATCCAAATATCCACTCCTACAGTAATCGAAAGAAAAATACGAAAAAAAATTTTTTTTTCAGTGCAAAAAATTTTGACCCCCCTCAGAGCCGGGCCGGGCCGGTAGAAATTTCTCAGTCGGCCCGGCCCGGCCCATCACAAGTATGCTAGAGCGCAATTAGAACAAGACCTCCAACCTGTAATACAATTGCTCTCAAACAGCTTCAGATAGAGCCCTTCTATTACATGTTTTCCTCTATCGCTTATTTCCTATCTTTTTTCTCCCAATCTTCTCCCGCTTTTCTCCCATTTAACACAGAAAACTAAGGATAGAAACAGTTAAAGAAGATGCTCTCTTCTCCATTCGTTTTCATCTCTATTTATCGTGAAAATAAAGGAAACCGATGTGGTCTCGCAACATGGCTTCCGGTATGTGTAGAAGACGTCCGACGTCTTCTTCTTCTTTGCCTTCTTCTACTGCTCTTTTTGATTCTTCATTCGTCGTCCCCTAGTCCTCCTATTCGTTTGAATCTCCAACAATTCACTCTCCTTCTTTTTTCTATTCATTGGAAATTCTGGGCATTCTCCTCCTCCCGGTCCTTCTCCGGGTGGTTTTTCGTCGTTTCCAATTGGTGGCTAAACTTCTTCGAAATGTGGTTGGCGGCGACATTCACTTAATCCAATTCTACTGTTTTTTGTCTGAAATTTTGCTGGAATTCCCTTCGAAAAATGTTATTCGCTCGTGGTCGATCAGCTAGTTTCATCGCACTCGATCATCTTCAAGTCAGCCCGTCGCAATCGTTCCAGAATGTAAATTTTTATAAAAAATAGTATATTTAGGGTCTTAAGGTAAAAAAAAAAGTATAATTTAGGGGCCCAATTTGTCTGAAAATTCTAGAATTTTCCTCGTCGAAAAAAACTGGAAAAGCACCCAGTGCCACTGTATTAGAGGTCTCGTAATACGAACATGCTACGGGGGTCTTTAGTGGTTGCCCTGGTTAATAATCCCTTTACAAATCAGCGTAGAGTGAGCTGGATTCTCATTACGTAATCCAAAAATATCAAGTGGCCTAGAATTTCCAATTAGGTTTCTAGGTCATTATGAACTTTTGGACTACACAACGAGAGTTTTTTCCGCCCTATGTGCCGATTCGAACAATTTTCAAGTACAATCTCTATGAAAATTGAGATCCGCGTCCATTTTTAAAACTACAAAAATCAGAACAAAAAATGACTCTAGCCCTTTTTTAAGGGTTTGGTCCTTTTTAAAAAACCGAAAAAAAGTCTAGGGTATCCTCCCGCTTGCTCTTTTGCACACCACCACGCATCTCACTGAATTACCCTCTTCCACACAAAAAGTCTAGTTGTGGCGGTCCCCTCCTTTTTTGAGTCCAAATTCTACCCCTTGATTGCCGCTATTGAGAGAAGACGTTGTTCCTTCTTCTTTCGGCACATACACTCTCTTCAGACATTTTCTGAAGACTGCTCTTTTTGCACGAAAACCATCTCTGAGGAGCACAATTTTTCGTCTTCTCGCCCCTCGTTTTCTATATATCTCCTCGTCGATACATATAAAAATGAAGGAAATGCGACGGTTGCGTCAATCCGACGCCGACGTCTTCTTCTATAACCGCCCTATTCCGTTATCGGCGATTCGTGGGGTGCATAGAGCAAGCGTATCGTTTTCGCCGTCTTGGGTTAGTTTTGGATGGCCTAGGTCTAGTTTTTTGGGAAGTTAGGTCATTTTCAAATTCAACTGTTTTATCGTTAAGGAACATCGTTTATCTGTCCATGACCCGTCTTACTCGGCGCCCTCCTCAAATCATCACATGATGCATCATCCACGTGCCAGTGGGTCTCGAACCGACATGTCCACAGATGATGAAACACGGAGTAGTCATCAAGGTCTCTTTTTCCACATTTGGGACCAGCACCCCCCCTCATTGTGAAATGTTACAGATGGAAATAACGTTTCCAAGCGAAATGGTAGTACGGGGTCTTCCAAATCAAAACGGTTGAGCCGTCAGGATAGTACGCGGCGGCGACGGCCCAGCGAAGAGCGTGATAGTCGTCGGCGGATTGAAAAGTCTGCGACGACTATGAGTGTTTCATCGTCGCATCATAGTCATCATAGCCATGATAAGGTTCGATTGATAGTGGTGGTGTAGATTGTAGAAATGAAGCTCATAGTGGAGCTTTTTTGTCGTTCGAGTTCGGAGCTGATCATTGTGGGATCCCGGAGCTTTTTCTATGTTCATTGTTGGTCATGTTGCAGTACATCCGTTCTTGGACTAGCTGATAAAATTTTGGTTCATCGCCGTGTTTTTTCCTAGTTTTGGGCTGATTGTTATCAGTGTTGTGATCAACTTGTCAAGGCTCTAATTTAAGCAAAATTACAGTTCTATACTTGCTTCTTATTTTGTAGTTTGTAGTCTCGAAATCCCCGCTCTCTTTCTTTGTTTTGCATGCCCTTTTTCGTGTTCCCCAGTTCTCATTTTGTTAAAGTTTTGCAAGTTCCCAAAATTAACATTAGAGCGCGCTTGCATGCCTATCAAACTCCCAGCTACCCCTACCAACCATAGCCTAGTTTAAGGAGCCATCCCGTCCGACGATCGCCTCTTCCGTGGCCTCAAACTCGCGTCGAGACCTCAGCCGCTCGCATTCGGAACACGGAGGAGCTGATAGAGGATCCAACAAAGTCAACAAGAATATCAATCGATTCTCCAACTTCGTCAAATCCGGCGTGGAAGCGTATGTGATTGGCGAGTCGAAGACGTCAAGTGCCATCTCGGAACGACATGAAGTCATTATGAATAATGGAATAATTCAATGGAAACCCATTCAACAATACTATCATTGTGTGGTGGATAAGCCAAAGAAGGAGTCCAAATTGAAAGGATTGAAGAGCTTCATAGCCTATTCGATTACCTCCAGTTTGACTAATATTCAGGTAAGAAAGTGCGCTCTATCGATCTTTCTCTAACCAATTACTAGTGTCAGGTATCCCGTCGTTATAAGCACTTCGATTGGCTCCATGAGCAACTTTCCGCCAAATACATTTTCATTCCAATTCCACCGTTACCCGAGAAACAAGTCGCTGGACGATACGAGGAGGATCTTATTGATCATCGAAAACATATTCTTCAGTTGTGGGTCAACAAAATTTGTCGGCATCCGGTATTGAGTCAGTCGGAGGTGAGTAAAGGGGCTAGCCTTTTCCTAGGCCACCAAAAACCAAATTTTCTAGGTCTGGCTTCACTTTATCAGTTGTACGGATGAGAAGGACTGGAAGAGCGGAAAACGGCGTGCCGAGAAGGATGAGTATATTGGTGGAAGCTTCCTGAATTGTGTTACCGTACCACAACAGCCATTGGATCCGAATAGTGTGTAAGTTGAAGCCTACAGTAACGTTCTGTAGATCTACAGTAGTCTCGATTAGGCCTACAGCCACCCTTTTCGAAACCACAGTACTCTTCACCTTTATTATCTCCCCGAGCTTACAGTAACCTCTCATAGGCCTACCGTAATTTTTCGCAGAGTTCTAAGAAACTACAGTAACCAAATGAGTCTTTCAGATCTACAGTAGTACGGTACTAAAGCTACGGTAACCTCCCCTTCTACAGTAATCTCCCCTCCATCTACAGAAAGCTCCTACCGTAATCATTTCTTTTCCAGCGATCTCCAAGTGGAACGATTCCAACGAA
This sequence comes from Caenorhabditis doughertyi, assembly GCA_963572265.1. Classification (NCBI taxonomy): domain Eukaryota; kingdom Metazoa; phylum Nematoda; class Chromadorea; order Rhabditida; family Rhabditidae; genus Caenorhabditis; species Caenorhabditis doughertyi. Next base: position 20,099,322 of record OY751556.1, on the reverse strand, counting down.
GCGTCAAAACGTCAGAAGAGGCTATGCGTGTGATGCAAGAACGAATGAACATGTTCCAAAAAGTTTTCTCTGGACGTAAGTTTTCCCATGTTGCATTTGCGCCCTATTGCTAATCCCCAATTTTTCAGCGGTCAAACAAAACTGGCAAAAGATGGGAAGCGCCTTCAAAACCCTTCAACAATCGTTCGAAATTGATGAGACTGTTGGTAAGCAATCCCATTATTCGGTACCTCTAATACAAGGGCAGCCTCATTTCCAGCCAGTCGTCGTCTGACAGATGCTCTCGCTCACACCGCTTCAGAATATCATGAGATTGGTCAGGTGTTCGATGCGCACACCAAAAATGATATGGAACCAGTGTTGGAAAATTTGTATTCGTATAAGGGAACCGTGCAAAATGTTCCCGATATTATTCATGTTCATAAGGTATGCAAATGTGCCCCATTGATAAAATTGGTTTTAGCCGTTTTAGCTGGAAATTTCAGCCAAAGAATTCTTTTTTTTTTCAGCAAGCCCTTCAAAAATTCCGCGACAGTGAAGGACGTCTCTCCACCCCCGAAGCCGAGAAAATGAAGCAACGAATCGATGCGATGAGCTATGCTGTAATTGCTGAAATTCAACATCAAACGGCTGAAAAAGTGGAGGATTTGAAGTCGACAATGGGCACTTATTTGAAGAGACAAGCCGCTTTTTATCAGGATGTCGCGAGCAAATTGGCTCAACTTTCGGCTAGATTTGATTGATTTTTCCTCTTTTTTGAATGATTTTTTGATCCGCTTTTTTCACTTTAGTTTGAATTCTATATTTTCCATATTTTCTTGTGCAATTTCTCTTTGTTTTGGCTCCAGTAACTCGATTTCAAAGACTAACGTGATTTCATTTTTCAAACATCCCGCCACTTTTTATTCTTCTTCTTTTCACTCACCGTATTTTTTGTACCATAATTTGATATGATTCTTTTTTATATTCCCCTTCTCTTCCTCTTGTTTCTTATACTCCTCTTCCCTTGGTCCCTTATCTATTCATTCTTCTGCCTCTCCATCTCTAGTAGCACTATTTTTCTATTGAGCCCGATATTCTTTATTTTTTCCAATTTTCTTCAATCTTTTGATACACAAAAACAAAATCGGAATAAATTGTGATGAATGAGATGTTTTTTTTTTCTTTTTTCAGAATTTAGGCATAAGTTACAGGTCAGAAAACACTGACATTTCTTAGTTCAACAGAGGAATTTCGGGTGCTACCCCGGATCAGAACTGGCCGGATCAGAACTGCCCCGGATCAGAACCGCGCCCGGATCAGAACTGGACGGATCAGAACTGCCCCGAATCAGAACTGCCCGGATCAGAACTGCCCCGAATCAGAACTCTGTGGCGGGAAAGACTTCGAACTCTAGGTCGGTTATTCCGCCGGTATTTATTGTTTTGTTTGAGAGATTTTGTAGAGAAAAAAATTCTCTATCGAATGGTGTATATTGTGCCTAGTGTTTCTCCAAAAATTATCACGAAAACAGGGAAAAATCAATATTTTCGATAAATTTTTGTTTTCTCTTTTTTTCGACCGAAATTTTCACAAAAACCTAGGCAAAATATACACCATTCGATAGAGAATTTTTTTCTCTACAAAATCTTTTGAACAAAACATAGAAAATCAGCAAAATAATCGACCTGGAGTTCGTCAAACGACCTGCCGCCGGCAGAGTTCTGATTCGGGGCAGTTCTGATCCGGGCAGTTCTGATTCGGGGCAGTTCTGATTCGGGCAGTTCTGATTCGTCCAGTTCTGATCCGGGCGCGGTTCTGATCCGGGGCAGTTCTGATCCGGCCAGTTCTGATCCGGGGCAGCACCGAATTTCGGGCTGAACTTTGTCTTCAAAAAAGTTTAACATTTCCATGAAAATCTTCATTTTGTCTCGTTTTGGTCTCGTCTCGAATGTCTCGACCGAGACTTAAAAATAACGAGACGAGACATCCCGAGACAAACGTAAAGACGAGATCAAGCCAGGACAAAGGCGAGACTGTTCGAGACTCGAGAAACGTTTCGTGAGACGTAACTATATTTGAGTGTGAAAAGTGTTGATTTTATATATCGAGTTTTTTCGAAGACATCCCACAGGCCTGACCTCTCTCATTACGTAGTTTATCTTCACGTCTAAGACTCCGCCCCCTTTTGCGCAGGACGCTATGTTTATATATGTGGGACTGTGCAGCAGCGTACACCATTCAAACCATTCTTCTTGCATTCTTCTCCGTCTATGCACCATCTGCAGTTTATTGATTTTTTCAAAGTCCCCATCTTATAGTTAGCCCTCTGTCCAACGGGTTTTTTTCTCGGCAGTTCTGATAGAGTTCTGAAAGAAGGTTCTGGTGCAGTACAGCTCTAATATGGCCAAAGTTTTGATACGGGAAAGTTCAAACGGTACGGCATACCGCCGTACACAGACCTGACCTCTTTCATTACGTAGTTTATCTTCACGTCTAAGACTCCGCCCCCTTGTACGCAGGACGCTATTTGTGTGGGACTGTGCAGCAGCGTACACAATTCAGTTCATTCGTCTTCCATAATTCTCCGTCTTCACACCTGATGCTGTTTATCGATTTTTTTTCTTCGTCTCTAATTTTCTCCCTTCGCCACCATTTTTATATTTTTGGAACATAGAAAAAACATCTGGAATAAGCTCAAAATTACTTCAATTCGATAGCTAGAAAATTAACTTTTCGGTTGCCTTTATACTATAGAATGGAAAATTTGATGATTTGGATCCAGAAAAGACCTCTAATACTAGGGCACTCTTTGGTTCCCTGGCATAAGCGTACTACTCCTTCCAGCGCAAATTATTGATTTTTTCCCAAACCCCATCTTGACATAGCCCTCTGTCTCGCAACGTTTTTCTTCACGTCTTACAATTGTTAGACACTGCGCGTCTTTTTTCAAACCGTCGCGATCATTCTGTACACTGATCGCGTAACGAGTACGCGTTTTCTTTATTTCATTACGATTTATTTCATTTTCTTTTTTTTTCATTTTGAGGACTTGTCTAGGGGTGAACTCTTGAGTGACGTGGGCTTCCATATGGGATTTTGGTTTGATTGGGTTATTCGTTTAGTTTCAGCGCCAGTAGGCGCTATATCTTCGGGTATAATTAAAGGTTAGAAGTTGGTTTGTAATTGCATAATTCATGTGAACCAGCAATGGTCACTCCTGGGTAAACACCGGATTGAATTGAATCTTCTAGTTTCCGTCATCCCCTTTAGAAGAATTAGTTTGAAATGGAATTTATCATGTGAACCATTCATGGTCACTCCTGGGTAAACACCGGATTGAATTGAATCTTCTAGTTTCCGTCCTCTTTAGAAGAGTTAGTTTGAAATGGAATTTATCATGTGAACCAGCAATGGTCACTCCTGGGTAAACACCGGATTGAATTGAATCTTCTAGTTTCCGTCATCCCCTTTAGAAGAATTAGTTTGAAATGGAATTTATCATGTGAACCATTCATGGTCACTCCTGGGTAAACACCGGATTGAATTGAATCTTCTAGTTTCCGTCCTCTTTAGAAGAGTTAGTTTGAAATGGAATTTATCATGTGAACCAGCAATGGTCACTCCTGGGTAAACACCGGATTGAATTGAATCTTCTAGTTTCCGTCCTCTTTAGAAGAGTTAGTTTGAAATGGAATTTATCATGTGAACCAGCAATGGTCACTCCTGGGTAAACACCGGATTGAATTGAATCTTCTAGTTTCCGTCATCCCCTTTAGAAGAGTTAGTTTGAAATGGAATTTATCATGTGAACCAGCAATGGTCACTCCTGGGTAAACACCGGATTGAATTGAATCTTCTAGTTTCCGTCATCCCCTTTAGAAGAGTTAGTTTGAAATGGAATTTATCATGTGAACCAGCAATGGTCACTCCTGGGTAAACACCGGATTGAATTGAATCTTCTAGTTTCCGTCATCCCCTTTAGAAGAGTTAGTTTGAAATGGAATTTATCATGTGAACCAGCAATGGTCACTCCTGGGTAAACACCGGATTGAATTGAATCTTCTAGTTTCCGTCCTCTTTAGAAGAGTTAGTTTGAAATGGAATTTATCATGTGAACCAGCAATGGTCACTCCTGGGTAAACACCGGATTGAATTGAATCTTCTAGTTTCCGTCATCCCCTTTAGAAGAATTAGTTTGAAATGGAATTTATCATGTGAACCATTCATGGTCACTCCTGGGTAAACACCGGATTGAATTGAATCTTCTAGTTTCCGTCCTCTTTAGAAGAGTTAGTTTGAAATGGAATTTATCATGTGAACCAGCAATGGTCACTCCTGGGTAAACACCGGATTGAATTGAATCTTCTAGTTTCCGTCCTCTTTAGAAGAGTTAGTTTGAAATGGAATTTATCATGTGAACCAGCAATGGTCACTCCTGGGTAAACACCGGATTGAATTGAATCTTCTAGTTTCCGTCATCCCCTTTAGAAGAGTTAGTTTGAAATGGAATTTATCATGTGAACCAGCAATGGTCACTCCTGGGTAAACACCGGATTGAATTGAATCTTCTAGTTTCCGTCATCCCCTTTAGAAGAGTTAGTTTGAAATGGAATTTATCATGTGAACCAGCAATGGTCACTCCTGGGTAAACACCGGATTGAATTGAATCTTCTAGTTTCCGTCATCCCCTTTAGAAGAGTTAGTTTGAAATGGAATTTATCATGTGAACCAGCAATGGTCACTCCTGGGTAAACACCGGATTGAATTGAATCTTCTAGTTTCCGTCATCCCCTTTAGAAGAGTTAGTTTGAAATGGAATTTATCATGTGAACCAGCAATGGTCACTCCTGGGTAAACACCGGATTGAATTGAATCTTCTAGTTTCCGTCATCTCTATTAGAAGAGTTAGTTTGAAATGGAATTTATCATGTGAACCAGCAATGGTCACTCCTGGGTAAACACCGGATTGAATTGAATCTTCTAGTTTCCGCCCTCTCTATTAGAAGAGTTAGTTTGAAATGGAATTTATCATGTGAACCAGCAATGGTCACTCCTGGGTAAACACCGGATTGAATTGAATCTTCTAGTTTCCGCCCTCTCTATTAGAAGAGTTAGTTTGAAATGGAATTTATCATGTGAACCAGCAATGGTCACTCCTGGGTAAACACCGGATTGAATTGAATCTTCTAGTTTCCGCCCTCTCTATTAGAAGAGTTAGTTTGAAATGGAATTTATCATGTGAACCAGCAATGGTCACTCCTGGGTAAACACCGGATTGAATTGAATCTTCTAGTTTCCGCCCTCTCTATTAGAAGAGTTAGTTTGAAATGGAATTTATCATGTGAACCAGCAATGGTCACTCCTGGGTAAACACCGGATTGAATTGAATCTTCTAGTTTCCGTCATCCCCTTTAGAAGAGTTAGTTTGAAATGGAATTTATCATGTGAACCAGCAATGGTCACTCCTGGGTAAACACCGGATTGAATTGAATCTTCTAGTTTCCGTCATCCCCTTTAGAAGAGTTAGTTTGAAATGGAATTTATCATGTGAACCAGCAATGGTCACTCCTGGGTAAACACCGGATTGAATTGAATCTTCTAGTTTCCGTCATCTCCTTTAGAAGAGTTAGTTTGAAATGGAATTTATCATGTGAACCAGCAATGGTCACTCCTGGGTAAACACCGGATTGAATTGAATCTTCTAGTTTCCGTCATCTCTATTAGAAGAGTTAGTTTGAAATGGAATTTATCATGTGAACCAGCAATGGTCACTCCTGGGTAAACACCGGATTGAATTGAATCTTCTAGTTTCCGTCATCTCTATTAGAAGAGTTAGTTTGAAATGGAATTTATCATGTGAACCAGCAATGGTCACTCCTGGGTAAACACCGGATTGAATTGAATCTTCTAGTTTCCGTCATCCCCTTTAGAAGAGTTAGTTTGAAATGGAATTTATCATGTGAACCAGCAATGGTCACTCCTGGGTAAACACCGGATTGAATTGAATCTTCTAGTTTCCGTCATCTCTATTAGAAGAGTTAGTTTGAAATGGAATTTATCATGTGAACCAGCAATGGTCACTCCTGGGTAAACACCGGATTGAATTGAATCTTCTAGTTTCCGTCATCTCTATTAGAAGAGTTAGTTTGAAATGGAATTTATCATGTGAACCAGCAATGGTCACTCCTGGGTAAACACCGGATTGAATTGAATCTTCTAGTTTCCGTCATCTCTATTAGAAGAGTTAGTTTGAAATGGAATTTATCATGTGAACCAGCAATGGTCACTCCTGGGTAAACACCGGATTGAATTGAATCTTCTAGTTTCCGTCATCCCCTTTAGAAGAGTTAGTTTGAAATGGAATTTATCATGTGAACCAGCAATGGTCACTCCTGGGTAAACACCGGATTGAATTGAATCTTCTAGTTTCCGTCATCCCCTTTAGAAGAGTTAGTTTGAAATGGAATTTATCATGTGAACCAGCAATGGTCACTCCTGGGTAAACACCGGATTGAATTGAATCTTCTAGTTTCCGTCATCTCTATTAGAAGAGTTAGTTTGAAATGGAATTTATCATGTGAACCAGCAATGGTCACTCCTGGATAAACACCGGATTGAATTGAATCTTCTAGTTTCCGTCATCTCTATTAGAAGAGTTAGTTTGAAATGGAATTTATCATGTGAACCAGCAATGGTCACTCCTGGGTAAACACCGGATTGAATTGAATCTTCTAGTTTCCGTCATCTCTATTAGAAGAGTTAGTTTGAAATGGAATTTATCATGTGAACCAGCAATGGTCACTCCTGGGTAAACACCGGATTGAATTGAATCTTCTAGTTTCCGTCATCTCTATTAGAAGAGTTAGTTTGAAATGGAATTTATCATGTGAACCAGCAATGGTCACTCCTGGATAAACACCGGATTGAATTGAATCTTCTAGTTTTCGTCATCTCTTTTAGAAGAGTTAGTTTGAAATGGAATTTATCATGTGAACCAGAAATGGTCACTCCTGGGTAAACACCGGATTGAATTGAATCTTCTAGTTTCCGTCATCCCCTTTAGAAGAGTTAGTTTGAAATGGAATTTATCATGTGAACCATTTATGGTCACTCCTGGGTAAACACCGGATTGAATTGAATCTTCTAGTTTCCGTCATCTCTATTAGAAGAATTAGTTTGAAATGGAATTTATCATGTGAACCATTTATGGTCACTCCTGGGTAAACACCGGATTGAATTGAATCTTCTAGTTTTCGTCCTCTTTAGAAGAATTAGTTTGAAATGGAATTTATCATGTGAACCATTTATGGTCACTCCTGGGTAAACACCGGATTGAATTGAATCTTCTAGTTTCCGTCATCCCCTTTAGAAGAGTTAGTTTGAAATGGAATTTATCATGTGAACCAGAAATGGTCACTCCTGGGTAAACACCGGATTGAATTGAATCTTCTAGTTTCCGTCCTCTCCATTAGAAGAGTTAGTTTGAAATGGAATTTATCATGTGAACCATTTATGGTCACTCCTGGGTAAACACCGGATTGAATTGAATCTTCTAGTTTCCGTCCTCTCCATTAGAAGAATTAGTTTGAAATGGAATTTATCATGTGAACCATTCATGGTCACTCCTGGGTTAACACCGGATTGAATTGAATCTTCTAGTTTCCGTCCTCTTTAGAAGAATTAGTTTGAAATGGAATTTATCATGTGAACCATTTATGGTCACTCCTGGGTAAACACCGGATTGAATTGAATCTTCTAGTTTCCGTCCTCTTTAGAAGAATTAGTTTGAAATGGAATTTATCATGTGAACCATTTATGGTCACTCCTGGGTAAACACCGGATTGAATTGAATCTTCTAGTTTCCGTCCTCTTTAGAAGAATTAGTTTGAAATGGAATTTATCATGTGAACCATTTATGGTCACTCCTGGGTAAACACCGGATTGAATTGAATCTTCTAGTTTCCGTCCTCTTTAGAAGAATTAGTTTGAAATGGAATTTATCATGTGAACCATTTATGGTCACTCCTGGGTAAACACCGGATTGAATTGAATCTTCTAGTTTCCGTCCTCTTTAGAAGAATTAGTTTGAAATGGAATTTATCATGTGAACCATTTATGGTCACTCCTGGGTTAACACCGGATTGAATTGAATCTTCTAGTTTCCGTCCTCTTTAGAAGAATTAGTTTGAAATGGAATTTATCATGTGAACCATTTATGGTCACTCCTGGGTAAACACCGGATTGAATTGAATCTTCTAGTTTCCGTCCTCTTTAGAAGAATTAGTTTGAAATGGAATTTATCATGTGAACCATTTATGGTCACTCCTGGGTAAACACCGGATTGAATTGAATCTTCTAGTTTCCGTCATCCCCTTTAGAAGAGTTAGTTTGAAATGGAATTTATCATGTGAACCAGAAATGGTCACTCCTGGGTAAACACCGGATTGAATTGAATCTTCTAGTTTCCGTCCTCTCCATTAGAAGAATTAGTTTGAAATGGAATTTATCATGTGAACCATTCATGGTCACTCCTGGGTAAACACCGGATTGAATTGAATCTTCTAGTTTCCGTCCTCTTTAGAAGAATTAGTTTGAAATGGAATTTATCATGTGAACCATTTATGGTCACTCCTGGGTAAACACCGGATTGAATTGAATCTTCTAGTTTCCGTCCTCTCCATTAGAAGAGTTAGTTTGAAATGGAATTTATCATGTGAACCATTTATGGTCACTCCTGGGTAAACACCGGATTGAATTGAATCTTCTAGTTTCCGTCCTCTCCATTAGAAGAATTAGTTTGAAATGGAATTTATCATGTGAACCATTCATGGTCACTCCTGGGTAAACACCGGATTGAATTGAATCTTCTAGTTTCCGTCCTCTCCATCAGAAGAATTAGTTTGAAATGGAATTTATCATGTGAACCATTCATGGTCACTCCTGGGTAAACACCGGATTGAATTGAATCTTCTAGTTTCCGTCATCTCTATTAGAAGAGTTAGTTTGAAATGGAATTTATCATGTGAACCATTTATGGTCACTCCTGGGTAAACACCGGATTGAATTGAATCTTCTAGTTTCCGTCCTCTCCATTAGAAGAATTAGTTTGAAATGGAATTTATCATGTGAACCATTCATGGTCACTCCTGGGTAAACACCGGATTGAATTGAATCTTCTAGTTTCCGTCATCTCTATTAGAAGAGTTAGTTTGAAATGGAATTTATCATGTGAACCATTTATGGTCACTCCTGGGTAAACACCGGATTGAATTGAATCTTCTAGTTTCCGTCCTCTCCATTAGAAGAATTAGTTTGAAATGGAATTTATCATGTGAACCATTCATGGTCACTCCTGGGTAAACACCGGATTGAATTGAATCTTCTAGTTTCCGTCCTCTTTAGAAGAATTAGTTTGAAATGGAATTTATCATGTGAACCATTTATGGTCACTCCTGGGTAAACACCGGATTGAATTGAATCTTCTAGTTTCCGTCATCTCTATTAGAAGAATTAGTTTGAAATGGAATTTATCATGTGAACCATTTATGGTCACTCCTGGGTAAACACCGGATTGAATTGAATCTTCTAGTTTCCGTCCTCTTTAGAAGAATTAGTTTGAAATGGAATTTATCATGTGAACCATTTATGGTCACTCCTGGGTAAACACCGGATTGAATTGAATCTTCTAGTTTCCGTCATCTCTATTAGAAGAATTAGTTTGAAATGGAATTTATCATGTGAACCAGCAATGGTCACTCCTGGGTAAACACTAGAGTGTCGTCTCACGAGAAGCATTTCTCATGAGAACGAGAATCATTCCGAGACTCACGAGAAAATGAACGAGTCTCGACATTCTCGATCTCGGGTTCATTCTCGGAATTTCTCATTCTCGGATATTCTCGAATGTTCTCATTCTCGGGTTTTCTCGAACCATTTCATTTCTCGGATTCTTACTGAAATATTTCCATTGCGTGACCTTTTCCACTGTTCTCATCATTCTCAGTGAGACTCGTGAGAAAATCCGAGAAATGAAATGATTCGAGAAAACCCGAGAACGAGAACACCCGAGAATGAGAACATTCGAGAATATCCGAGAATGAGAATTTCCGAGAACGAGAAAGAGCGAGAAGAGTCGAGAATGATCGAGATTCAAGTGAGAATATTCGAGACTCACGAGAATTGTCTCGTGAGACGACACTCTAGTAAACACCGGATTGAATTGAATCTTCTAGTTTCCGTCATCCCCTTTAGAAGAGTTAGTTTGAAATGGAATTTATCATGTGAACCAGTTTTGGTTGGACACCAAAATGAACGTTTCTTCTGTCTTCCGGGTATCCCTAACTTTTTTTTTTCTTTGAGGAGCCTAAAAGAACGTAGGCTGATTCCCAAGCAGATTCGTTTATTGGAATTCTACAGAACTACAGTTACCTGGAAAGCCCTGTTCTTGAAGCAGTAACAAAAATGAAGAAACACAAAAAGTTTAAAAAAAATTGATGGTAGATCAAAAAAATTTCATAAAATTTTTTTTGATCTACACATATTTGTGCGCGAATTTTCGTTGTTTTTTTTTGTTTTTTTTTTCTCGTTTTTCTTTCGCTCATTTCTTCTCGTTTTTTATTGTTTTGCGTTGGATTCTGATTGTTTTTTTTTTGCATCGACTTTTTCGAATTGTTTTTGTTAAAATGTTCAATTTTTTTTTAAATTTTGGCAATATTTTTTCTCATTTTCATCGAATATTTTCTAGTCACTCACTCTCCACACAATTCAAACAACATATCACAATGGCACCGACGGCAAACGCCAGTCCTCTTGTGGATGTCGAAATAGCTATCAAGGAGTTGAAAACACTTATGGACGAGAACAAGGTATGTTTTTAGGATTCTGTAGCCCACAATTCGTGGCTACCGTAAGAACTGTATTAGTAGTGCTCCTTTAATAGAAGTGCACCTCTAATAGTGGTGCCCCATTTTCAACATGATTCCTCCTCCAAATTTTCGACTTTTCGACCGTAAATTCAAGAATGTGGAGCCCTCTGTTAGTGGAGCTCTCCGGATAAACAGGTTAAAAAATAATGGTGCATGCACTACTAATACAGGTTTTATGGTTTACAGATTCGACAATAAGCTTTGAGTATCTTAAAACCATGTTTTCAGCTTCTGAAGAACAATGGACAATTTCAAAAGGCTGTTGAAAAATTGGAGGGATTTGTCAAGTCAAATCAGAAAATGACTCGTGGGGAACGTCCTCCTCCTCATCGACGATCCTCGTCGAGAAATGCAAGAAGTTCAACTGTTAAAACGACCACAAATACTTCACAAACTAAGAGCGGACCTTCAGCTGGAACTTCAGGCTTGAAAGAAGACTCTCCTATGGAAGTATGCGGAAGTTCTGTTAAAATGAACGAGAAGTCTCAGAAAAACAACAAATCTGATGGCAAGAATCGCGATCCATCAACTGACGCAATACAAAAAAAGAAAGACCAAATCGAAAAACTTATTGTTGGAAGAGATGAAACACCTTCTGTCAATGAGAAAATCAAGAGAAACTGGGAAGAAACGTACAAGTTGATCGACGATCATGGAGAGTTCTTCATGGTATGAATTTAGGGCTTTTTTGTAGAGTGTCGTCTCACGAGAAGAATTTTTTATGAGAACGAGAATCATTACGAGACACACGAGAATATCAGTGAGTCTCGACATTCTCGATCTCGAATTCATTCTCGGATTTTCGCACGAGTCTCATTGAGAATGATGAGAATGAAGAAAATGCCACGTTTATTAAAAAAAATAAAAGAGATTGTTCAATTTTTTGTTTTGAAAAACAAAAAATCCACGTAGAACTTTTGGTACTGTTCTAAAATCACGGTCCCATCCAAGAAATCACGGTCCCAGAAAAAAATCACGGTCCCAAAAATAAAATCACGGTCCCAAAAATAAAAACACGGTCCCGGATTTAAAATCACGGTCCCAGATTTAAAATCACGGTCCCAGATTTAAAATCACGGTCCCAGTTTTAAAATCACGGTCCCAGATTTAAAATCACGGTCCCAGTTTTAAAATGGCGGTCCCAAAAATAAAATCAGTCAGACGTCTTAAGCAAAGTATTCTTTCGGACCGTGATTTTATTTTTGGGACCGTCATTTTAAAATTGGGACCGTGACTTTAAATCCGGGACCGTGATTTTAAATCCGGGACCGTGATTTTAAAATTGGGACCGTGATTTTAAAATTGGGACCGTGATTTTATTTTTGGGACCGTGATTTTTTTTCTGGGACCGTGATTTTCCGGATGGGACCGTGATTTTAGAACAGTGCCGAACTTTTTTTTTCAAAAATTTCGGAAAATTTTCAGAAATATTTTCATTGCCGTGACCTTTTCCACTGTTCTCATCATTCTCGTGAGACTCGTGAGAAAGTCCGAGAAATGAAATGATTCGAGAAAACCCGAGAATGAGCAATTCCGAGAACGGAAAATAATTAGAAGAGTCGAGATTGGTTGAGAATCGAGTGAGACTATTCGAAACTCACGAGAATTGTCTCGTGAGACGACACTCTACTTTTTGCTTTTTTTCGGAAATTACCGGAAAACCTGTATTAGTATTGCACATGTTATAAATTGTCTCCAGACCAGAGCTTTGAAAAACACAGCTTTCCCTATTATTATTGCCACCAAGTGACAGCTCAGAATAATAGTGTTGCATGCAATACTAATACAGGTTTCGCGGTATTCATAAAAGAACTGAATTCAAACGTTTATTTTTGTGCTGATCACTTTTCTTTTTCTCTTAAAACGGCGAAAACGATTTCTCTGAAAAATTCAGTGTCCAAACTTGATCACTCAACTCTACGCTAACATTTTTCAGTGCCCCGAATGCAACCATTGGATTTCTGAGCTCCAAATTGAGAAAAGAGAACGGAAACTTCCTTTCAAATGGGAATGCGTGGAATGTTACGAAGAATTCAAAGACAAGGACAAACTTAGGGATCACTACATGGTTTGTCTTTCTAGTTTCGGAGAAGATAATTGTTGTATTATGAATATTCGGTTTTCAGGAAATTATGGTATGCTATCAAAAGTTAGCTCGTCGCGACAAACCTCCGAAACTTCCAGTTTCGATCCGTCGCTTTTGTGTGCCGAGAGCTCAGCCGAAAACTCAGCAACCGTCTTCAAGCAAAGGACCAGAGACCTAATAAATTGATTCACTTCTCTCAATATTCGGATATCTAACTTGATTTATTTTGTATATTTTGTCTCATTATTTTCATGACTTGTGAACAGTTTTTTGAATTGAATATGAACTTTTTCTGCTAAAAAATCTTATTGATTTAATAGATCTTCTAACGTGGGAAATCGTCTCGGCCAAACGAATAGAAAACCGCCAAATGAACTTCAGTAACCCTCGCTTGAACTTTCTGAGCTACAGTAACTTGAGGAGATCAACTATCCAAAAAAAATTCAAAAATGAATGGTAGATCAAAAAAATTTCAAAAATTATTAATGAAAATGTTTGTGATCTACACTTTTTGCGCGTTTGTTTTTTGTTTTTTTCTCCGTTTTTCTCTTCTTTTTCATGTTTTTCTCGTTTCTCATCGGTTTTTGTTCGATTTTGCTCATTTTTTTGCTATTTTCATCGACGTTTTCGAAATTTTTTTGCTAAAATTTTCAAATTTCTTCCACTTCTCACGATATTTATTCCCCAGTTCAATAAATTCTTTTTCAGTCACTCACTGTCCACACAATCCAAACAACATATCACAATGGTACCGACGGCAAACGCCAATCCTTTCGTAGATATCGATATAGCTATTGCGGAGTTGAACAAACTTATGAAGGCAAACCAGGTAAGCTTCTGTAACCCTGTATTCAATGCTATAATCCTGATTTCAGATTCTGAAGGAAAATGGTCAATTGAAAATGATCAGTCAAAAATTGAGTGGATTTGTCAAAGCAAATCGGAATAAAATCCTTGCTGATCCACCTCTTCCAGTTGGCCCATTCTCCTCTTCCTTTCCGAGAACTTCTAAACCTTCAAATGTTAAAAGAACCACAACTCCTTTAGCAAATCCTGTCCAAAATAGAGCCAGACCTCCAGCTGGAACTTTAGGCAGAGGCGGATCATCTTCTCTGGGAATACCCGGAAGAGCTATGCCGAAAAACACAAAACCCATGGTTGGGAGAATCGGAACTTCTCCCTCCAATAGAGGAAAACCTGTACCTGTCAAGAAAGACGAACCATCTTCTGTCAAAAATGTCGGACCACCTATTAAAAAAGAAGAAGCACCTGCTCCGAAATCGACTGTCAAGGAAGCCGACCCATCTTTTGCTAAGGAAGAAGTGGCATCTTCAAACAAGAAAGACGAAAAACCTACTGTCACAGAAAACGAGTCTGTCGAAAAAGAAGAGACGGAAGATCTCTTCACAGAATATGAACCATCTTCTGATGAGGAATGCGAACCACCTTCTGGTGAGAAGATCGGAACAACTTCTGCCAAGAAACCGTATGTCAGAAACCCTGAAAGAGTTGCTAAGCTGATCAAGGAATATAGAGAGTTCTTCAAGGTATGAATCTAAGAATATTTTACACAACTCTAAGCTATCATTTTTTTTCAGTGTCCCAAATGCCATCGATATATTTCTGAGCACCAAATTGTGAGAAGAAAACTCAAAATGCCTAATAGATGGGACTGCAAGACTTGTGGCAAACATTGCAAAAACAAGAACGAACTTGATAAACACTTGGAGGTTGGTTTTTGAGTTTAAAAAAAAGTTGTAGTCTTCCGATATTGGCTGTAACCGCGCTCTACTGGACTAGGTACCTGATTTTTTTCATTTTTTTCGGGTAATTTCACGGTTTTTCCTTCAAAATGCTCAAATCTGTCACTGAAAATTGTAAAAAAATTAAAGATTTGGAGCGTTTTTTTGGTGGAAATTTGAAAGACCAGAGTAAGGGAAGTGAGTTCAGTGGAGCGTAGTTGCTCATAATTTCAGAAGGCTAATATTATTTTCACTCAAATTTCAGTGGCGTGCCGGATGCTATCAAAATTTTCTTTAGGGTACCGATGCTAAAGTTTTTCCACGTTCGTACTTCCGATTCCCGAATGATGATCACTTGAAAGCTCAAGAACCGTCTCCGAGTAAAGGAACAGTCGCCCCCAAAAACTCAGTTGAAAACTCAGTCGAAAACTCAGTCGAAGCTCAGCAACCGTCTCCGAGCAAGGGACCAGAGACCCAATAAATTGGTTCACTTCTCTCAATATTCGGATATGTATTAGGTTGGCTAAAAAGAAATGCGCGTTTTTACTGTTTAGTTCTTTTATTATGAAATTGGATGTTGTTGAGTTTCATTCAAATGGTTTTTTGCATTAGTATTGGCCTAACATGGGGAACATTCGAGCCAAGATTCAAAACCTCAAATGAAGGAATAGGTCCGTTGTAATTAAATGAAACCCTGTAGCCAGAATTCGACATTCCTGAGAATCATGAGTTTTTCTTGACTCCTGAGGGCAATACTGACGAGATTAAATGTGGTTCAGATAGTATATGTTCTAGGCTAATCAGCGCCAAAATTGGAGCTTCTAAGATAGCTGCTCTCATTTTCAGCAATCCTCCAAGTTACTGCGATAGCAAAGTTGAGGCCTCAAAAAATCAACTAAAACTCATTTTATTCCGATTTTTTTGTCTAATCACTTTTCTGACCAAACCAAAACGACACTACAGTAACTTTAATATGACTTTGAATGGTTGATTTAAAATAATAACAAAACCATTGTTTTTACTTCGTTATCGGAGACTAGAAACGAGTTCAAAATGAGCTATCTACAAATCGACAACTCTGTGTTAAAATAGGAAGGGTCGCTGCCAGCATAAATAATTTGATAGAAGAAGTTACCCAATTACTGAAAACAAGATAATTAATTTTTGGGATATTGATTGAACTCTCAGGAATTTTTATGATGACCAAATTGAGAAGCGAGATTTTTGACAAAACATTTTTCGCCGGTCTTTTCTCAATAGAATTTAATGAAAACCTAGACACAGTATATATCAAAATGACCCCCATAATCCCCTCTATTAATTAAAAAAAACCGATCCTGAAAATCTTTTGTTTTGCTAAAACAGCACGCTTGCAAACACAGCGCGCATTTCTTTTTAGCCAACCTAATAAATTGATTTATTTTGTATATTTTGTTTTATCATTTCCATGGTTTGTGAATAGTTTTTTGAATTGAATATGAATTTGTTCTGCTGAATATCTTTTTGAGTTAATAGATCTACTGATTATTTTGAAGCTCTGACTTGAGTGGCCAAGCTAACGCTAATTATTTTAAACGCCATGTAGTAACCAGGTTTTACAATATTTAGAAACTTCAATTAGCAAAAATGTGAGAACAACTGGAAGCAAAGTGTTACAGTTCTCATCGACTGAATTAACTCAAATTGTTGGAAAGTTGCGAAGAGGATTGACGCCATGGAAATAGTCGGCCATTTCATCAGCTTCTTATCATTATTTTTGCACGTCAAATTAGAAAAAAAAATGAGGAATGAGCTAATACCAATGAGGAACAACAGAAATAAATGATTGTTTGTGACTAAAGACCAAACTGTTCAGAATGCTTCAATGATGAAATTTCTATGATAAGAGTACTAAATGTCAAAATCGAGAACAAATGAGGAAGAAAAACATAAAGTGGTAAAGATAAGAGGTAATGTTGTGCCCAGTTCTTCCAACAAAAATTAGTGCTCACAATTTTTGAGAATGTCCGAAACGCAGAGTTCAAAGTTTCATCGTGGAAAATTTCGAGATTTTTGGGAAAAATGAATCCATCCAGAGTTAAAGTGTTGTGTACATATTTGTTTTTCAATTGTTGATATTTTCAAAAAAATCTAAACCATTAAAATTTAGCAAAATCTAGGTTATTCAAAAGAAGGGGGACAGGAGACTTTCGGTGGGAAAATTTTGGGTATGTAGTGAGTTCTGTCGTTAAATGTGGTGTATGCACTAACTTGACAGTTTTGTATATTTGTAAAAAAAAAAACAAAAATCATCATCCACGGGTCCCAGCTAGCACGCCGGCTGATTTGAACGCGAAACGTGTTACCGATTGAGCCACAGGGCACAAAACACGGTTCAGCCGATTTCATTTTTTCATGTCATACCTTCTTTAACTAAGAATTGTGATGTGCCGTGCCAATTGGTGAATGGACGTGATCGCTTTTCGATTTCTCTCGAACGAAGAAATGTTGACAAAGCTTTTTATCAAGAAATAGATTTATTTAGAAAACCCGAAAAATGCCGCGACGGGATCGATAAATAACATTTATAAAACTTTAACATCCTTTTAGTCTAATGAGTGTTGAAGAGACTTCTTCCTGCAGTCTTTGTGATTGCCTCGTAAATAAGAGATGCGAAGTGATGGCAATTTCTCTCGAAGACGTGATATTCGCAGTCCAGTTCGCCTCTGCAAGGAAAAAAAAATGAATTATTGATATTCGATTTGAAAGTTTCACCTGTTGATGATCCATTGTACTGCATCCATAATGTTCTCTCCAAACGAGACATGAGAAGATCTACCCTCTTCTCTATCGGTTGGACGTTTATTACTTCCATTATATGACTGCACCTGAAAACGAAAAATTATTTCACACGTTCAAAATATCTTCCACTCCTCTTACATCATTTTTATTTTTGCTTCTCTGCACATAGAGCCCTTCCTTTGTTTTCTCAAAGCTCCAGTACCAGTTGGTTGTTTCAACTATTGTATATTCATGCCAGTATCCACATTCACCGACTACATCTTTTACGATGGGAATTTTTGTGAACCAACTGGACAAAGTGTACTTGCGAATTTCCGCAAAAATGATGTTTTCCTGCAATGAAAGTTTTTTTCCTTAGGCTTCAATTCCGGCCGGATAGACAGTTTATGGGGATTTATCTGTAAGCTCACGTTTCAATGGGAGAACAAACCTCTTCGGCGCCAAGGTCGTATCGAAAATAGCGGATTAAAGCATCGAGATTCTCGAACTGTAACCAATTATTTGGGACATAGTAATGTAGGCATCCTGTCCAATCACCTCCTTTCTTTCCATCTGAAGAATCTGAAGAACTCATCGGAAAAAAAAATGAGGAGCACCTTTATTCCTGATCGCCTTTTGTACCAAGGATGAGGAGCGAGGAAGAGGGAGAGAGAGAGAGAGAAAAAATGAATGAGCAATAGATGATGATAAGAACTGTGCAAGCAAAAAAAGGTGACTAGGAGAGGACAATTAGAGAATCAGAAAGCCCCGCCCCATGCCCCTGGAATGATCTGTTCTGCTTTAAACCCGGATCTTGATGATAAGAACTAGTATAAAACTCCTTATGATAACTTCGATAGCCAAGTGCACTTTTTTCTTCCTATTCATTCTTCGTCCTCATTTGCATCCATCTACAATGGGATCAGAACAGTTAGTTTCGTTTGCTGATTTCAAAATTTATGCCCCTTTCGAAAGAGTTTTTGAAAAGAAAGTGTTGTGTTTGGAGAATCTGAGTAACATAGACGGGCCTCAAAGTTATATAATGGGAAATGAAATGAAATTGCTTGTTTTCAGATCGACAAGTGACAGCAGCACTGTCAAAGACCCCGTCATCGTGGTTAAGTTTGACGGTATGCAATCAGGAAGAAATGGCAAGATGATGGAATTCGTTACTTCTTTCGTTCCTCAAATCACTTTCTCAAAGACGGACCAACCTTATGCTTTTTCTTGATTATTATTGCTTATTTTCTTTTCTCATAGACTACTGAAGTTTTGAAAGAAAATAAATTGTTGTGTTAGTTTTGTCTCGAAACATAAGGAAAAGGAATCGCATTAAAGATGAAACAGTGATCGTTGCGCTGTTGGATATTCGGCCAGACGGCCGCGGCCACCAATCTGTAACGCGCGATTTTGAACGCATTGTTGAGCAACTTCTTTATGAGCAATGGAATCAGCATGGAAAAATAAACCAGAAACTAAATGAAAAATGTGACTTTAATCCTTATTTGAAGGGGATTTGAGTTTTTTTATCCAATAAACATATCATCCGTGAAGGATAGGCCATAGAAAAATTTTCATGAGAAATTATATTCATTGAATCAGAAGTTGCACAGTTCTCAGAAAATCAAAACTAAAGTAGTCTGGAAAATGGGAAAAAATCGCTGTTACTCGCCATAAGTTTCTAGGAATCGCTTGAAAACTTTAATATTCCTTTCATCAAAGACTTAGCTGTAAAACTTTCTTTTTCCAGATCGATCTTTTTTCTGGATTGATTGAAACAGGAAACCCCACACTTTTTGAAAACACACAAGGATGAGAAATTCATTAATTAGACAACAGTTTATCAAAAACGTGTCATTCATTAGCAAAATAATCATCCATTCTTATTCCGTGTTGTTGAGTCTTCTGTGAATCTTGTCTGAGTTTTCTCTGTTCGTTCTTGTAATTGCTTCGTAGAGAAGTGAAGCAAACCAGTGATTCCTCATATCGAAACAGTAATATGAACTAATCACATTTAGCTCATTTCTGCAAGAAAATATCGTATTCGAGGATGACTCATAAATTATTGGGAACAAAACAATTGCCTAGACTTCCTTAGCTCTTGGAACTCACCTTCTGATAATCCATTCCACAATATTGACAATATTTTCTCCGTACGAAACTTCCGAAGATCTGCCCTCTGGTTCATCTGGTCTACGTTTTTGACCCCCGAAATAACAACGGACCTTCAAAATTACTTTTATTTCTAAATGGCTTTTTTTCAACTCACATCTTCTTCATTTTTTCCTCTCTGCACAAAAATACCAATCGAGTTTCTTTCGAAACTCCAGTACCAATTGGTTGTCTCCACTATCGTATATTCATGCCAATATCCAAATAAGCCCAGAAACCAATTTGACAAATTGTACTTGCGAATTTCCGAAAACTTTATGACCTCCTGTAATCATTTTGTTTCATTTTACCTTGTGGAAAAAAAACTAACATTGTCGGCTTGAAGTACATCACGGAAGTAATCAATTACTTCATCAGGCCGAAGCTTCTTCCATTCACCGTCGATGAAGAAATAAAGGCACGAAGTCCATTCTACTCCCATGATCGTAGCAAAAAATTAACCAAATGATGAGAATAAAATCAGAACCTTCTTTCTCAACTTGCCAAAACTAGAGAATGAGAAAAAAATGAGGTGGGCAGTATGGAAAAATAGAAATGAGGAATAATAGCGAATGATGCAATTTTAGCATGAGAAAATGAACCATGTGATCTGCCTCGGAAAACATCGGTGTTGAAATTTTTTATATTAGGAATAGCAAACTGATGGAAACAGAGGAAATAAATTAGGAAAAAAGAGCAAGAATGAAAATAAGAGTCCTTTTTTTGCAACCAAGTTTTTTTTTCTCATCACATCAGTTTCTCAAAATTTCCTAAAGTCACGGGGGGGGGGGGGGGGGGGGGGGGGGGGGAGAAAAACAAAGATGCTCAAAGCAGATTGAAACGTATTATCAAATATTGAAACATTTAGACTAATTTCTAATTTAAAGCTTGTTGTTGGGGACTAATTGGTGTTGTCAAGGCTTCTTCCTTTAGTTTTCGTGATTGCCTCATAGAAAAGAGATGCAAAGAAATGGCAATTACTTTTAGTGAAGTGATATGTTCTGTCCAGTGCACGTCTACAAGAGAAAAGAATCATAATCGGTGTAAGCCTTAAGGATTTGGAGCTAATATAAGTGCCTTATTTTTTACCTATCATTCTCGTTACCTGTTGATAATCCATTCCACTGCATTAACAATATTTTCTCCGTGTGGTACATGAGAAGATCTTCCCTCTGTTCTGTCATCATTCTTACGCTTTTCGTCTCCAAGATACAAACGAACCTGCAAAAATCTTACAATTTTGCGTTGAATACCTCTCATCTTACTTTATCTCGATGCTCGCTTCTCTGAACGAAGATCCCTACCATATTTTTCTCAAAGCTCCAGTAGTAATTGGTCGTTTTGACAAGTGTGTATTCATGCCAAACGCCACAAAAGCCCAGTATCACATTAGACAAATTGAATTTACGAATCTCCGCAAAAGTAATGATCTCCTGTAATCATTTTTGGGTTTTACCTGAAACTTCAACAAAAATATACCTTTTCACCCTTTAGTTCGTTTTGAAAATAGTTGATCACTTGATCAGACCTTAATGGTTCCCATTCCTTTTTTGGGTTGTAGAAATGCAGGCATCCTGTCCAATGACCTCCTTTTGATCCAGATGTTTGGTTCATCTGAAAAGAAGAGCCACCTTATCATTTCTCGCACATTTTATTGCTCATTGGGAGAGTGAGTGACAGGGAAGGAAAAATGATGAGCAATGCATATTATTGTTTCGAATTAAAACTCAAATGAAAGAAGCCAAACACAATAACTTTCGTGTCTGAAACAAATGTGAGCTTTACAGCAGCAACCAGCAAAGTAACTAGTAAGGTCAATATTATTTTGTAAACGTTTGAGAATTTGTTCAGAGAAGGATGATTTTGGATATAAATTTATCAATTAAACAAGAAACAGGAAAATAAAACAAGTTTAAAAGTTGTGTTTAGGTTCATTTCAACGCTATTTTCGTCCGCTGTCCATCATTCAATTTCATCTAAAGGTGTTACTTTACCCTCATCAATCAATCTCAAGAGATGGTAAGAAATCGAGTATTTTACCGTATGACGCTAATTATCTAATGACTCATACTCTGCCTCTCCGTCCAATGAATATCTTTGTGTTTATTTCAGAAAAGAGTAGAATTCTTTTATTACCTGATTGCGAAATAATATCATTATCAAATGGGAGAATCAATTAATTATATTTATACAGCATACACACGTCAGGAATTTGTTCCTAATTGTTGTTGTGGAGACTTCTTCCTTCAGTTTTTGTGATTGCCTCGTAGAGAACAGATGCATACTTTTGGCAATTACTGTCAAAGATGTGATATGTTTCCTCCAGTTCCTTTCTGTAAGAAACAGAGAATTACATGACATTTTTAGGGGTTGGGGGGGGGGGGGCGAAGCAGAAAATAGGTTTTTTTGACCTGCGTTGCTTTTACCTCCTAAGCATCCGTTTCATTATTTGCATAATGGTTCCTCTGTTTGAGACTTCGGATTGTCTACCTTCCGGTCCTGGTTTGTTACGTTCTTCACTCCCATGATACAAAGACACCTGAGATGGAATTTTATTAAAGGGTATGAAGTTTGCTCTCCTCTTACTTTTTCTTTCTTTTTGCTCCTCTGCACATAGATGCCTTTCTTTATTTTCTCAAAGCTCCAGTAGTAATTTTCCGTTTCCACCACTACGTATTCATGCCATAACCCCATAGTGGCCGTTATCGGACCAAGCAAGGGGAACTTCAGAATCTCGACAGCAACGATGATATCCTGCAAGCATTTTTCTTTTACAAAAAACTTGAAATTCGTTCGAAAACGAAATCTTAAAATTAGGATACAGTTCAGCTGGAATTTCAGAGAGTAACAAACCTTATCAGCATTAAGTTCCTTAAAATAATGTTTCATTTGATGAGCCTTCAGTTCAACGAATTTATTTGAAGGTCGTTTGCAAAAAAAGAGGTTGCCTGTCCAAGAACCTCCCAGCCATCCTTCGAACGCCATCGGAAAATAATGTGAACCCCTTATCTAGTTGCGCTTTTTATACCAAACTTTGCGAGGAGAGGGGGATGGAGGGAGATACAGGTAAAGGGAGTGATTGAGAAATAGTGATGCAAATCTTTCTCAAATTCCGAAGTCGAAACACATTGATTAAGGGTCTTCTCGCTCTCTGGGGGATTACAAAAGGGCTTATCCTTCCTACTGCAGTGAGGTGTTCTCGGTAAAGTATGGTAGTTTCCGAGGCTCTGTTCGGGTATCGGAGGCCGAAACGGAAATCGGAGGACGAAGGTTCAATAGAGTTTTTGAGGAAGCTATCTGATTTTTGGAAAACTTGTCAAAGTTTATTTCGTTTAAAACTTTTTGCTTATCCTGCTTTTACACTTGAAACCGTTTTGGAAAAATAGGCTTAGGCTTGCGGGGAGCAGCGCCGCAATTCCGTAACAAGTCATAGTTGTTATGTTATCATGAAAATCTAGACCGAAGAACTCGGTTTCACCTTAGGCACAAAAACTCGGTCTTTGGCTCCGACAGAGTTTTGGTTGGAGATCAACTTGAGGACGTCATTTATACTTTCTTATTATAGTTTTTGACAACAACTATTTGATAAGTATACATCAAGAAAACTAGGTCTTTTAGACCTCTTACTTTCGGTCGGCCTCCGATTTTCGTTCGGCCTCTTATTTTCCTTCGGCCTCCGATTCCCGTCTCGGCCTCCGATTTTTTTCGCGCACCCAAAAATCACCCACCGGTCTCCGATACCCGAACAGAGCCGTTTCCGGTCAGCAGGTATTATGTCGCAAAAATGTTGAATCATTCCATGAAATTATTTATTGCTTCGACCTTGAAGTTTTGATGATAAAAATCAGGTGTCAACACAAGAATAATGGACACAAAGAGGGAGAGTGACAAGCGAAAAAAAAGAGACTACTGGAATATTCAAAGAAACAAGTATTAAATATTCATTTAATTTCCACAAATCAAGCTCCTATATCTATTTGGTGTTATCAAGTCTTCGTCCTGCAGACGTTCGTGTGATTGCCTCATAAAAAAGAGATGCAAAGAAATGACAGTTACTCTTTGTGAGATGATATGTGTTGTTCAGTTCATTTCTGCAATAAAAGAGGTTTTGGTGAGATGTCCGGAGGTAAAACAAAAGAGTTTTTTTTCACTCATTTTCACCTGTTAATAATCCATTTCACTGCATCCATAATAGTTTCTCCGTATGGGACATCTGAACTTCTGCCTTCTGGTACGTCTTCGCTCGGACGCCTGTCATTTCCAAGAAACAAACGAACCTGTAAAAGTCTTTCATTTTTACATGAAATATGTTTCGTCTGATGTACATCATTTCTCTTTTCGCCTCTTTGCACATAGATCCCTGTGTCGTGCTTTTCGAAGCTCCAAAAATGTTTGTCAGTTTTCACTATCGCGTATTCATGCCAGGC
The DNA here is from genome assembly GCA_963572265.1 of Caenorhabditis doughertyi. NCBI lineage: Eukaryota > Metazoa > Nematoda > Chromadorea > Rhabditida > Rhabditidae > Caenorhabditis > Caenorhabditis doughertyi. The sequence goes on along the minus strand of OY751556.1, from coordinate 20,075,249 downwards.
TCCAAATAAACCGAATATTCGACCTCGCAAGTAATATTTGCGAATTTCCGCAAAAACGATGATCTCCTACAATATTAGGACTTTCTCATAAAAAAAAGTTATTTTGATATTTCATTGAGGGGACTTACTTTTTCGGCTTCTAATTGTTGAAAATGCTCGATGATTTTATCAGACGTAAGAACCCATTTTTTGTTTTGGGTAAAGAAATAAAGACATCCTGTCCAAGCACCTCCTTTCGACCCTTCAGAAGACGTCGAAAAAGAATGATCGTCCTTATCTTTTTGCGTTTCTGGCACCAAAAGAAAAGGAGCTATGGCAGAAAAACAGTGTAAAAATGATGAAATAAAGTGCTCAAAGATGGAAGGCGGAAGTGGCATGGTTTGTTTATTACATTGAGTCACTGATGAACATTTCGAAATTATTGAAAACAAGTTTAATACGAGTCATTTGTGTCTACTTGGTGTTGTCCAGACTTCTTCCTTTAGTTTTTGTTATCGCCTCATAGAGAAGAGATGCAAAGAAATGGCAATTACTTTCTGTGACATGATATGTTTTGTCCAGTGCACGTCTGTAAGAAAAAGAGAGTTTGGTGAAATTTCTGAACAAAAAAGGTTTCTGTTTTACCTGTTAATGATCCAGTTCACTATATCGATAACGTTTTCTCCAAATGAAACTTTGGAAGATCTGCCTTCTGTCCTATCTGGTTTTCGCTTCTCAACACCGCAATAACACTGCACCTGAAACAAGGAACTAAGATTAGTGATGCTCTTAAAATAGAAGTTGCCCTCTAATAGTGGCTGTGGTTAATAGAGGTTCTACAGCCAAACCTTACTTTTTCTTTCTTCTTGCTCCTTTGCGCAAAAAGCCCTTTATCATATTTTTCGAAGCTCCACCACCAATTGGTAGTTTCCACTATTGTGTATTCATGCCAAACACCGAACCATCCGAGTATAGTTCCGAGAATACTCCCGTATAGATTGTACTTGCGAATTTCCGCAAAAATTATAATTTCCTGCAAATCTTTTCTTGCTTTCTATGTTTCAAAGTTTGCCAAACCTCTTCAGCATTTAGTTCCTCTCGAAAATACTTGTATATATGATCTGGGTGCTGAAACTGTAGTTTTCCTTCTTCTGGATCCAGGAAATGAAGACGTCCGGTCCATTTACCCTCGCCTGATCCAGATGATGAGCTCATCGGAAAAAAATGCTTTTGTATTATTACGAGTATGCTGAGAGAGGCAGAGAATGAGAGGAATTAAGAATGAGCAATGAAATTCCAAAGAAAAAAGGAAATAAGTTTGTGTATGTTTACAAATCAACGACCTTGTTGTCCGTTGCTATCTCTCAGTTTTCATCTGTGGGAGGTGTCACAAATAACTTCACGAGAAGATAGAAATGGGAAAACTAGAGAATTCTATTTCAAAACTAGATTCTTGATAAGAACTAGTATAAAATGAATATTACTTGTCAAAATCGTCAAGTCCACTTTTTTTCTGAATAATTTTTTCAGTTTCTCTTTCATTACCTAAAAATATAATGAAAGTATTAGAGTTAATCGTGGAATCCTAGCCATTCTAATATTGCACCCAATACTATTTTTTGAAGTCATTATCATGGGAATTTCAGAACTAAAATTGATAAAAACAAGGTCAAAAGCAAATTCTTCCAGATTTAACGGTTAATGAACAATAAAGTGGGTGGCACATGAGAGAAAACTAAATTGCAGTTTAATGTTACAACATGAAAATTTAATTCTTCTCTTCTTCTTGATCTGCTCCATCTCTTTTTTCTTGCTCTCCTCGATTCGGTTCCTCAATTTTTCTCTTCATTTCAGCTGTCCTTGTTCTCCACAAGCCTTGGTCAGAAGCCACAACTCTATCTGCAATGGGATCTGGACAGTTAGTTTTTTTTCACTTTTTTTCAGTTTCGAAATTTCAATTTACTCACGAACGTTTTCCAAATAATAATGAAAAAGTCTCATTAATGAGAGGTTGGAAAACATACACGAGTATTGAAGTTATTGTAAAAACTCGATGATGTCGATCTATTGTTCAAAAACCTGTATTGGTGTCGCTTTATCAAAGGGGTCATTCTATTAGAGTCTGCGGATGCTTAGAGGTTTTACGGTATATTTTTTGAAAAATAATTGTCGGTTGTTCTCAGATCTACTAGCAACAGTACTATCGTCTACGACCCTGATGAGAAGAAATCAGGAAGAGTAGCTGAAATGGAACACTTCTCTTCTTTTGTTCCTCAATGCTCCTACTCAAAGATGATTCAGAATAATGTAAACTCTTGAGAATACACTTCGGTCATTTTCTTTTTCTTGATAACCAGTCTGTTTGTCGCGCCTTCGGCGCATCAACAGGCTAGTCTATACTGTTCGTCGCTGCGCTCCTCACTTTTTTCACTGGTCCGGTGGCGCAGTGGATGAGCGCGTACTGAAAAAAATTATTTTGCGATTTTCCTTTTCGTTTTTTGAAATACAACGAAAAAACTTTGTGGGAATCCCAATTTTGAAATTTTTCCTAATTTTTGAAGTTCATGAAACAACCATCAACTTTTAGTTGCCAACAGCTCTAAGCCGTTATTGTACCTCACTGGGAGAAAAATCCGAAGCTCAAGTATCATTTACCTAGCTATGAACACAATAATAAAAAAATTGGCGAAACAGAAAATCACAGCTAACTGCGTAAAGAGTGTAAGAAACCAAACTGTTTTTATGTGCTCATCTCTAAAGAGACAATGAAACAGAAACGTGAAAATGAACTCCCCAATTTTGAGCGATTCATGTTCTGTTCAGAATTTGGCCAAAAATGGCATAGTTTTTAGAGAACAAGAACTGAATTAGTCTGAAAAATGTGATAAAGAATAATTTATGTGAAAGCTTCGCTTGGGAGGAAACAACTTCGCGTTATCCCCAACTTTGAAATTTTTCATAACTCTCATCCCGCTAATCTCTGAAGAGACAATGAAACAGGAACTTGATCCCCTCAATTTCAGCCTATTTCTGCTCCATTCGGATCTTGGTTGAAAATCGCACAGTTTGGAGAAAAGTCAGTCTGAAAAATGTGAAAAAAATCGCTGTTTCTCGTCATAAGTTTCTAGGAATCGCTTAGGCCTATGACATTAGATCTTCCCCTTTAAATAAATGTTTTGTGAGTTCATTGAAACAGAACACCCCGCTCTTGGAATTACGTCAAGATGAAAAATAAATTTATTAGACAACAGTTTATCAGAAACGTATTTTTATAAGTACGATATAATCATCCATTGTTATTCAGTATTGTTGAGCCTTCTGTGAATCTTGTCTGAGTTTTCTCTGCTCGTTCGTGTGATGGCCTCGTAGAGAAGTGAAGCAAAGAAATGGTTGCTCGTATCGACAAAAAAGCAATACGTACTGGGTTTATTCAGTTCATGCCTGCAATTATATTGTGTTTACTTCTCGTTTCTCGTTAGGAACTCGCCTCCTGATAATCCATTCCACTATATTGATAACGTTTTCCCCGTACGAGACTTCCGAAGATCTACCCTCTGATCTATCTGGTTTACGGTTTTCACAGCCGAAATAACAACGCACCTAAAAATTGGAAATTTTTTTCATGTGGCTATTTTCCAACCCACATCTTCTTCATCTTTCGCTCTCTGCACAAAAATACCAATCGAATTTCTTTCAAAACTCCAGTACCAATTTGTTGTCTCCACTATCGTAAACTCATACCATGCTCCGAGTATTCCGAGGAACCAATTATTCGTTAAATTGAACTTTCGAATTTCCGAAAATTTTATGATTTCCTGTAATCATTTCTCTAGTTCATACAATTTTACAAAAACAAACTTTTTCTGCATGTAGTATGTCTCGAAAATAATCAATAATTTCATTAGACCGAAGTTTTTTCCATTCTCCGTCGATAAAGAAATAAAGGCACGATGTCCATTCGGGACGATTATTTTCATTTGCAGAAGGTCTGGTAAAGCATTCCATGATTTTTAGGTTAGAAAAAGGGCAATTATGAAGGATGAATTAAGAAAGAGTACGTGATAATATGCACGTGATCAGTTGACATTATGATGAAACAAACACTCTCTGCTACGTGGTGGAAAATTTGTTGATAAGAGTTTGAACGATGTAAGAGCCAACAACAAAATTGATTTAGGGTAAAAAGCAAAGACTAGAAAAAAAGAGAGAAAATGATTTTCTTGAAACCCGATACGATGAAAAAACTGTAGTATACTCTGAAATTTCTGAAAATCTTATGACGCCGTTGCAATAATTTTTCAAAATATTTCAAAAATTTATCTCCACGCTGAAAAAGTAATCAAAGTTTTGAACTAAAAAAATTTGTCTTTCTTTTTACCGGTGTTGAAGCCTCAGAAGGGTTATGAAAATTACAAGGGTCCAAACGAATTTTGTTTTCTGTACCAGTAAAGTTTCTATTTGTACCAGTAAAGTTTCTATTTGTTTCTGTTTGGCTCTTGTTCTCATTTCCAGTTTTTTTTAGATTATCCAATTTTCTACTGAACGCCAACTTATGATAGAATTCAACTTTCGCTTCTTCTATTTTGTAAAAAAAACAGTCGTAGACACATTGGGTACTGTTATAAAATCACGGTCCCAATTTTAAAATGACGGTCCCAAAAATAAAATCACGGTCCGAAAAAAAACTTTCCCTAAGAAGTCTCAGTGATTTTGTTTTTGGGACCGTCATTTTAAAATTGGGACCGTGGTTTTAAATCTGGGACCGTGATTTTATTTTTGGGACCGTGATTTGTTTCTGGGACCGTGATTTCTTTAATGGGACCGTGATTTTAGAACAGTACCGACACTTTTCCAAGCTTAAAATTTATTGACAGTTCCAAAATCATTTAATAAATTGTTTCACCACATCAATCTTTAGTATCTAAACTGTATTGTTAAGCCTTCGTCCTTTACATGTTCGTGTGATTGCCTCATAGAGAAGAGATGCGAAGTGGTGGCAATTTGCATGCCAGAAGTGGTATTTGCATCCCAGTTCATTTCTGCAAGAACAAAATAAAAACTTTTTTTTTCTATTATGTTTACAATAGAGACATTACTCGCCAGTCTCGGAATGTCTCGGTTTTTTACCGATTTGATCTCGTCTCGTCTCGGTCAGCGTCTCGAGAGACGAGAATAAGACACAACCGAGACGAGACGAGTGGTTCTCGGGCTCGTCGAAACACGAGCACACGGCGGTCTAGTTTTTACTTATTTCTAATCCAGTCTATAGCATTGAAAATGTTTTCTCCAAAGAATACATTCGAAGATCTGCCCTCTGTTCTATCCTCGTTTGGACGCTTACTAGTTGCATTATATAAACGGACCTGAAAAAAATAACCCTTTTCTGGTATAAATTTTAAAAATTTTCCATACACCATCTCTATCTTTGCTTCTTTGAACGAAGATTCCTTCAGCAGTCTTCTCGAAGCTCCAGTGCCAATTAGTAGTCTTTATTAGAGTGTATTCATGCCAGTACCCGCAATGGCTTGCCAATTCATTCAAGAATGGTATTTTCGTAATCCAACCCGACAAAGTGTACATGCGAATCTCGGCATGAGTAATGATCTCCTGTAAACTCAAATCTAGATGATGTTTAGGTCAGAACAAAACCTTCTCAGCATCTAGCTCGTCTTCAAAATAATCACTTGCATGATGAGAATGCTTGAACTGTATCCATCCTTGATCTGGATCGTAGAAATGAAGACATCCTGTCCATTCACCAGGCTTGAATCCAGAGCTCATCGAGAGGAGAAATGAAGAAAATAATTATCTTTTTCAGAGGAAATTGCGGTGAAGCCATCTCATGATGAGTACAAGAGAATTAGAGAACTTTTTCCCCACATCCGGTGATAAGACCTATCATAAAACATCAGTAATCAATACCGTTTTGAACTCGGGTTCATTTTTTTGGCAGGGATTTGTCCTTTTGTCAACTTTGTTTGCGAAGGAGATGACGTGTTATAATCATTATGAAACAAACAATTTTTTGAAATTGTACATTGTGTAAAATTTGTTGATAAGAATTTGAACTTTGCAAATGCCAGCAACAAAACTAATTTAGGCCGGAGGGCAAAGAGTGGAAGTGAAAAGACAATTGCACTGTACCCTCAAATCTTTGAACCAATAATCATGCTGTTTCAATAATTCTCCAGAATTTTTCAAAAAATTATCTCCATGCTGAATAAAAATTAAAGGATTGAACTAAAAAAACTCATTTTTCTTTTTCCCTGTGTTGAAGCCGCAGGAAAGTTCTGAAAAAAACATTGAACTTTTTAATGTACTCTCCGCAACGATTACGGTCAAAACCGTAGTGAAGCCGTAGTTTGCTGTTCTTCTACCACTAACTTTTTTCGCGCCGCTGAAAATAAATTGAAGTCGTGGCGAAGAGCTCATTGAAAAAATTCGATGGACTTTTAACCACCTCTTTGTGAAAGCATAATAAAACTGGCTCATATTGGAAAAAAAAACTCTTCGAGATGGCTTAATATTTCTCCCCGACTATGAACTACCATAAAATTTCAAAAAAATCGTTAACGCAGTGTTGGAGCAGAAACATATTTTTGGATTGAGGATTTGTTTGTTTGGCTGTTTGTCCGTGATGAAGGTGCAGGAGATTTTAGATACTTTTTTCACAAAGAAAAACCTACTACTCATGGTGTACCATCAAAAATAGGATCAGAACAAACTTCATTTTGTGTCAGTGAAGTTTCAAATCCTTACAAAAACTGGGTATTCTGTTACAAGTTTGGTTCTTAATAGAATGCATGGATAAGTTTATTGACAACTAAAAACTTTGATCTAATTTTTATTATCAAGTCTTCGTCCTGCCGATGTTCTTGTAATCGCTTCGTAGAAAAGAGATGCAAAATGATGGCAATTTCTTTTGAATAGATGATATTCGGAATTCAGTTCACCTCTGCAAGAAAATAAAACTTTTTTTTTTTAATTTTATATTTTCACCTATTGATAATCCATTCCACTGCATTTACAATATTTTCTCCAAATGAGACATCCGAAGATCTTCCTTCTGTTCGGTCCTCGTTCGGGCGCTTACTACTCGCATTATATAATCGGACCTGAAAAAATCTGTTCTGGTATAATTTTTCAAAAAAATTTCTTACTCCATCTCTATTTTCACTTCTCTGCACATAAATTCCTTCAGCAGTTTTCTCGAAGCTCCAGTGCCAATTGGTACTTTTCATTAAAGTGTATTCATGCCAGTATCCACATTCTCCGATAACATCTTTTAACAAGGGAATTTTTGTGAACCAACTGGACAAAGTGTATTTGCGAATTTCAGCGTAGGTTATGATCTCCTGCAACTTTAAAATTAGCTGAAATTTCAGCCTGGAACAAACCTTCTCAGCTTCTAATTCGTCTTTGAAATAATCGATAATGTGGTCAGTATTCTCGAATTTTATCCATCCTTCACCCGGGCTGAAATAATAAAGACATCCTGTCCAATCGCCGGCCTTCAAACCAGAAAACGTACTCATGGGAAGAAATGAAGAGAAAATTTATCAATTTCTTTGTATCAGTTGTGGTTAAACAACCTCACGATGAGTGTTAGAGAATTAGAGAACTTGACACTGATAAAAACTACGTTAAAACACTAACAATCAACATTGTTTTATCGTCACTATTTTCTTATTCATTTGCCTTTTAGCCACCTTTGACAAAAAAAATGGGATCAACTAAGTGAGTTTTAGTTTTAAAACCGTTTCAAGAAATTAGTTTAGACCGAGACACATAAATCTGGTTTATTTTCACACTCAAATATTGTGAGCATAAAGGTCGCGCCAAGTTCGCACCACGAATAACTTTACGATCTCAGGTGTTGCTCCCAACTTCTCAGCGAAAATTTGACGGCTTCTGGGCGAAAATAGGGCTTTTGCGGCATTAGAGCGAACCTTTGCCGTCTTTTGAGCGGAAGTTAAAAATTGTCGGCTTTTTGGCGAACTTTTAGCGAACTTTGGCGAAATTTGGCTCTACACAAATGCCTGTCCGGCGAAGGTTGGACAGCTTTTGAGCGGACTTTGTGCGGCATCTGACAAAATCCTAAGCGAAATCGCTCAACTCACGCCCAGAAGTTGACAGCAACACCCGAGATATGACCGAGAAATAAAAGATGGAATAGTCGGAGCCTCGGACTGTGGTTGCAGTTTCGACTCTTCCAGCGACCCCGGGCAAATCCACCTCCTCTTCCAGCATTTATTTTTCGGTCATATCGAAAAGTTATCCGTGAGGCGAAGAGGCGAACTCGAACTTGCAAACTTTACGCTCATAATAAATTGAAATATTTTCAGTTCGACAATCAATAGTACAGGGAACGCAGATATCGTTATCACCTATGATCCTGACAAGAAAAAAGAAAAGAAAACGGAAACACCTACAGAGAATGTCACTTCTCCTATTCCACCACCTACTCCAACATTTGATACACCGCCAGTTTCATTGATCCAGGATGATAATAATACGAATCCTTAATAATATAATTTTCGTTTTTTTTTGTTCATAGACTAGTCGATATGTTAATGAAAATGAATAGAAGACATTTTTCAATTTCTTAATAAATCTGGTTTTGTTACTGAAAACATGTGAACTTTTTTGAGTACGATATTAACATTGGTTAATCTACAAAAGTAAATTGGACTTTTTGGAACCGTAATTTTGTTGATTTCAAATTTGCATGATCTTTTTTCCTTAAACCTTGTAGTACTAAAACAGACCAAATTTTACCACTCACATCAGACATTACAGTTCAGAAAATTTTTCAGTGTTTTTTCGGCTCCAAAAACAGAAAAAGTTGCAAACTGTTTCATTTGTATTACTTGGGTGGGTGATAATAGATTGTTTTAGTACTTTGTTAAGTCAATACGTAATTGAAAAATTTGATTGGACCCGAAGCATTAATCAACTTGGTAATTCTGATATTGCCAAATGGACACTTGAATCAGATTATTTCAGGTAAAATGAATTTTGAAAGATCTTCTGCCAATATCAATCAACGACATACGAAAACTGTTTCATGATTTCAGTAAATTTCGAGGATATGAAACGAATATATTGCACAATACGTAGGGAAATTTCTAGAAGATGCTAAGAAGGCTTTTGGTCCTAATTGAATGAAATAATTGAGTAAACACAGGAAGAAATGCTGTATATAGTTCACACAAATTCCCAATTCAGTTTTCTGAGTTCATTTCTCAATGTCAGCCTGACCATTGGAATGTCGCAATTCAAAACCGTTCATTTCTCCACTAACTTTCCATTATTCCCTTGAGAAAATCTCAAGTTTCTTTCTTTTTTCTCCAATCCAAATCATTCCCGAATGTCCCTTCATGTCCTATTCCTGGTCTACAGTTCCTTGGATTCCTTTTCTCAAGGTTGTTTTGGAATCAGTCAGTTTCACAATGCGAAAATAAAATAGAAGTTATGAAACCGATCAATTCAGAGGTTGTCAGAAGGACTCAATTTTTGATAATCTATCGAAAAAATAAACCAATTTACATTGAAAAACCACAAATGTTCTTGACTTTTTATCCGAATAACTACGACCGTTTCATGTATTTTGTTTATTCCAAGCTCATGAAACGGAAATATTGTAGTGGCTGTGTTTCACGAGACATCCGGCAGGTTTTGGAACATTCTTGATGTGGTAGGTTCAACAAGACACTTGAATTTACACCAAACCGCTATTCTAGTTTTCAAATCCAGTCCATTTGTTACACTTTTCATCGAAATATTTCTATTCAAAACCATTCATTTTTCCACTAACTTTCCATTATTCCCTTGATAAAATCTCAAGTTTCTTTCTTTTTTTTCTCAATCCAAATCCTTCCCGAATGTCCTTTCACGTTCTGTTCTTCTTTCACTGGGATTCTTTTTCCGAAGGCTGAAGGAACCAGTCAGTGAAACTGTTTCATGCTTCCAGTTTATTTCAAGATTAGGAAACGGTAATATTAGAAAGAGTGTTGTAATTGTAGAAAATGTCCAAAAAGTTTTGGAGCATTCTTGATATGTCAGTAGGATAACAAGACACGTAGACTAGATTTCACACCAAAACCTTGATTACACTTGATTTTATACCAAACCACTATTCCAAGTTCCGAATCTAGTCCATTTCTCAGCCTGCTTATCGGAATCCAGCGATTCAAAACCGTTCATTTTCTACTAACTTTCCATTATTCCATTGAGAAAATGTCAAGTTTCTTTCTTTTTTTCTCAATCGTCCAAATCATTCCCGAATGTCCTTTTCTGCATTCGACTTTCTCTTCCCCCTTTTTCCCTTATCCGCAAAAAGTCGAAAACGACTAGTAGTACACGTCCTAGATCAGTCAAAAACGGGGGCCGCATTCCTTTCCATCTTCTAAATGGAATGTGTGTACAAGAAAAAGGAAAATGGGGGGATATCATCTTTTCTCCTCTACAATCGGATAGGAGAAAAGAAGAAGGTAAGTCGGTCAAGGCCTTGACTCTTCCCTGTCGTCGGGATGAAGAAAAAAGTGGGAGGAGATAGACGGGTGGTTGTACGGATGGACGGAAAAGAAGGAAGACATCGTCCGACCCCTTTTGCCTCCGGAGAAAAGACGATACGCATCTTTAGAAGGAGGAGGAGATATCCACCATTTTTGGTTATCTCTTTTTATTTGTCTCTCTTATTTTTCTCTTGTGGATAGGTAGGGATTCCATCTCATTGTATTATCACCTAGTTTTTAACGCCCAGATTATGAGCACATTGTGGACCAGAAAATTTTTAAACTTCTGACAAAATTTACTGTTTTTCAATGAATGTTTCTGTTGTCCACGTTTCGGCACTCAGTTCGCATTTTTTATTGCAATGGTTTATTAGCTTTTAGCATACGTTTTATCAGGTTTCATTAAAAATGGTCTTAATTCTTCACTACTGTACCATTAGGAATTTTTCCATCGCCATGCGGGTTTTGGATAGTTTTGATTCACGCAAACTGCCCTAAGCATTCCTCTGATCATTTATCATTATTTTAGAACAGAACGTTTTTGAGAAATTTCTAAATTTTCGTACATATCTCTTGATGACCTGAACTCAGTCGGTAATAGTTCCGAACTCCCAGGTTATCATCGATGTTGTTTTTACTGTCAGCGTGTCAACATTCCGACGAAACAGTTTAGAAATAGTTCAAACTGATCATATGACGGATTTGAAACATAACCTTCACTGTTTTTTCGAACTTATCCTTTTTTGTGCGTTTTTCTTTACAGCAGTCTGCATTGCTTGAAAAGTTTACGAGGACTAGACTGAAAGCATTATCTCAAAGTGTTAAAGCAGAAATTTTTCAGATTTTTAGTTCCCGTTTTACTGTTTGATGTAAATCTTTTATTAGACTCGTTATATTTTTTGATAATACTGGTGCCCCTAGACCCATGTATCCAAAAAATGCACTTCGTACGCTGTGGATGCTACACTTTCGATAACCCAACGAAATAGACATTATCCAGCATTTGAAACAGAACATTTTTGAAAGAACTCTTTCTGAAACTTCCAACGTTTTTTTGAGATTACCGTATTGTAGTGAAACTCATCGCAAACACCAACTGTATCAAACTTCATTCCGAGTAACATGACATGCATTTGAAACAGAAGTTTGGTTATGCTTCCTACTTCGCAAAAATAAAATACGGGTTGGGAAAATACGGATTCATATACCGGTGTAATACTAACCGAAGTAGACTATCAGAAGCATTCGAAACTAGAAATTCCCAGATTTTTTTCCTACATTTTCTACCGTGTTTCAAAGACCTTTCCAGCCGCGTTTTTAAAGCACCTACAGTACCGGCCATAAAGATTGCGCGTTTGCCAGTTTTCAGTTGAAAATGACCATTTTTGAGACCATGCTACAGAGCGTGTGATTGGCACAGTGCTCCAAAATTTTTTGAGGGTATTCTACCACTAGAGAGCTCCATTTTTGTAGTTTATGACTTTTTTGGATAATCAACTTGAATACTTTTTACGGACCGTCAAAGAAAAAAAGCACAAAAATCTCATAATTTGCACTGGAAATCTCGTTTTTTCTGGTGTTTTTTCTTTGACGGTCCGTAAAAAGTATTCAAGTTGATTATCCAAAAAAGTCATGAACTACAAAAATGGAGCTCTCTAGTGGTAGAATACCCTCGAAAAATTTTGGAGCTCTATGTCAATCCCTCTCTTCGTGACATGATCACGAAAAAGGCAAAAAATTACGATTTACCACTGAAAAAATAAAAACAGGCATTCTTTATGACCAGTACTGTACGTTGAAAGTTATAAACACGAACTGGTAGATATTTGAAGCATGCTAGAAAAGTAACTTTTATTCAAAATGTTACTGTAAATTGCAGAGTTTTTAGTACAAGCGAAGCTGCTGTCTTTGACAGAACTTTTCAAACGAGCAACGAAGAGAGAACGTTCTCAAAATTCTTCTAAAATAGTTACCAAAGTTTTGAAACCGAAATTTTATATTTTTTCCTAATAATTATTGCTGTTAAATGAACAATTTTTTTCCATAGAGGTATCGAGTTCTACTAATTCTTTGAATGTATTAACTTGAAAAAGTTTTCAAAAAGTTATAACCACTAAGCAACCGAAACAGAATGGAGAAATGGTCCTTCTTTTTTCCAGTTCGCGACAAATAATCAAACCGAGAAACTGAAAGTCCAAAATCCGATTTTCTAAAAAACGACGTCTGATCGGTGAAAAAGAATCACTGTTATATTTATTAGTTTTATAAAACGGCGTTTTGTACTTTCGATAAAGTTGATTTGTATCCAACGTAGCCCTAGTCATGAGAAGTACCAAGATCCTAGGTGCCATTCTAATAAAGGGAAACTTAGTCATGATGAATGTCGCTTTATGTTTCATGACTATAACTTAATCCTTTAACACTAGCACTATTTGATGGTGGTTCTAGACAGTTTATTCCAATTTGATAAGTTTGTTTTAAAAAAAAATATTACCGCTTCCAAACTGTGCTTTACTTCTTGGACGTTTTTTCAATACTAAAGTTACCCGGGTCTCTCCTTTTTCTCCACATTTCCTATACCCCTTCCCATCTACTAAATTACGGATTCTGTCTCTTTTTCTGCCCCCTTATCACAAAAGGTCATCTTCTCTTCTTCTTCTACCCCTCCCTCGCTCTATCCCTTTTGTAGACTTATCCAACACCATCGATAAGTACGGTTTCGTTGATTTTGTGTTTGTGAAGATGATAGGGGATAATCGGGAGAGAGAGGAGAAAGTTGTTAGCGACTAGTACGAAAAGAGAAGAAAGAAAAGAATGACCTATATTTCTTTTTTGTAGATAGGAAAAAAAGAGAGAAGAAGGTATCAATTTAGGGAAGGGGAAACATTTACTGATTTGTCAGGAAGATTAATTGGGATGATGGGGTGTACTTATGTTGCATTGATCTCAAGGTTTTGAACTCGTCAAGAGCTTCATAAGTTTAGCCTTTACGCTAATTTATTATTTCCCAAATACTTTTTTGATTTTATTGAAAATCTAGAAGAGACTGTTTTTTACAGTTTCAAATATATCGTAAGTCATGTTTTGAAAAAACACATTGTTCGGCCGTCTTCCCGGAGTCATATGTTTCTCATTTCGTTTCCCCAAAATATAAATTGGTATTTTTTCAAAAAAGACCACAGATTTAGGAAAATGAATTTGGATCATGATTCTCGATGCTTTTTTCTCATGGCTGAAACAGTTTTTTTTGAGAGAGTATGCATTTTATCACAAAAAATAATTGGCGGCTCCAATGTCTTGTTTTATAAAAACTGTCTCATATTAAGATTTAGTCATGTTAAAATTTAGCCTCAGTTGTTCTAAACAGTTTTGATTCTAGCTAATCTTTATTTTTTGCCTAAGCTAGAATTGTAGATAGGATTTCTGGAAACTAAAGAAACAATGAAAGAGCTTCTTCCCATAGCTATAAACAATTGAGATGAAACCTTTTATTATTTTTTCAGTTTCCCGTAATTTCTAAATCTATTAGGTCAGAATAACCTCTCATTGGAAATCTCATTAACGCGAGTCAAAGAACCTTTATACAATGGCGCCATTATCAGTCCTTTAAAAACAAAATGAGTCGAGTTTTGAAGGTTTTCTTCAGTTTTCGCTTTTTTCTTTTGGCGATAGCTGTCAGAATGAAGAGTTATTTTTCAAACTATGAGCTATCGTCAAGTTGAAACTGTCAAAAATCAGTTATGAGTTCAGCATAGAACAGATAACAAGCTTTATCGGATCACAACAAAACTAACTGAAAAGCATTGACAAAACTATAACCTCACTAAGTGAAACATCAAAAGAAATGTATGTTTCAAGTTCTTCATATAATATTTCAGAACAGGGTGATATCAATTTGTCTAACTTCAGCCACAATTATTCTCAATAAGAAAAAAAACCAGTTAGAAGTTGCACCGAGTGAATAACCATCAGAGTTATCAGACAATCTCAAAAGCTGAGAACTTGAAACATGAAATTCGTGTTTCGCTTCCACCATTTGTACGATAGTTTTCCGATGTAAAAATTCCCGATCTCGTGAATTTTGAAGAACATTGTATGTTAATTAAAAACAAATTCTTTACCGTTTCCAATCAATCATTTCTCCAGACTCCGTTTATTCCAAAATTCAGTTTTTGAATCTCGATCAAAATTATTATTTCAATTTCACCATCACGTCATGATTGCCCTTCTTGATCTTTTTCATTGCTTCCATCATCTCAAACCCCTAATATCTATGTATCATCCCTTATCTGATAAAGTTCATTCCCCCCTCCCCCTTTTCTGGATAGATTCCATTCCTTTTCTCTCTCCCCCACCCCTTTTGCTGACTCATCCTTCTATCTTTTCGGGAATAGTGACGCCTTGAAAGATCCTCCCGTTCTCTTTTCTCTTCTAATACTGATCCAGTTTTTTCTCGGAGAATTCCATTCTTTTTATCCATTTCTTTATCCCACTCTCGAACAAAAGTTTATAAATATATGAAAAGGCGTATGAAATATTGCAACACTCTTGACTTTCTCAAGTTTCCTCGTGGGTTGAAGGACTGGAGATTTTTGGTGAATTAGTCTGGCCTAGACCAATTTAAACTGATTTTTAAGCGATTTGAAGGTGTTTTTGGCTGAAAAAGGTCTGAAAACTCTATTTGGTGCATATTTTTGAGGTTTGAAAAGCTGGAGCTTCTAGAAGGCTCCTATTTGTTAGATGAGAGGGTTTTCGAGCTTTCAGCTGTTTTTGGTGTTAACGGTCATTGGGAAGAAGCCTAAAATTTCTGCTCCAAACCTGGTCGATTCATGCAGTTTTTGGACCTTTTAGAACCCTGTCAGCCCATCAAAAAAGTTCCAATATGATCTTAAAATTTTGCAGAAAAACAAGAACCGAGAAAAGTATCGTTCTAAAAACTCAAATTATTTTCCGAACATTTTGAAACTGAAAAGTACCTGGACCCCTCTCACTAACCTCAACTCCCGTCTTTTTCGTCTAATTTTCAATAGATTTTTTCTGTTTTTTCTGCCCTATATTATCTTTACCTTTTTTATATTTCAATTCGGCTTCAGTTTCGTTCATCACTCTAATTCAATTCAAATGTTTCAGCCTAACAAATGTCTCGGGTGATATTATTATTACTCGCCGGCGTTGCCGCTGTCTCAGCGGTGTTCGAGTGCAGTTCACACGAGACAACCGCTTTTGTTCGAATCCCTCGCGCCAGGCTCGATGGTACTCCAGTCGTCATTTCGACCGCAGGTTTGTCTTGTTTCCCCTCTCTCTTTGACGTCTTCTAATTGACCTAGTTTTCGAGGCATGACCGAAGACAGTTTTCGATTTTTCTTATATATCTTGTTAGTGGGAAAAGGGAGGAGGAGGAGGAGGAGAAGTGGTTTCGATTTCGATTTCCGATTTCTTTCGGAGTGATGAAAGCGATGAAAACGCTTTTGATGATTGACCTGGGATAAGGGGAGGGGTTCGTTTAGACAAAAAAAGTTTGGACAGTTTCAGCCATGGTGTTTAAAAAGTAGGAGGGTTCACAGAATAATGAGAAAACTCCCAAACTTTATTGATCATACTGTATGTCTCAAACTTGTGCACTTACAAAAATTGAAAGGTGCATATTATTTTTTTTGGGAAACTGTATGGTGAAACATTGTGATTTCCAACAATCTCGTTTTCAGAACTTTATCATCTGATATGGAAAATTTGAAACGTAATTTACGGCGATAAACAACAAAACTTTCAAGACAATTAGCCTACAGTAGACTTACAGTAACACTTGATCAATGTTTCAAACAGCTGACAGAAAACTTTCTAACTTTTAGAAAACTATTAAGTGAAGCTGAGAATGACTGTATCAGATTTTGAACTGAGCCTCCAGTAACTTCAAAAGCATTTGGAAAATTAATAGAAAATCAAGTTTCAGCACTTTTAAATAAATGTCGCTAAATTTCAAAACATAATCCCTGATCTTCGACTTCATCCCGATTGGAAGCATTCTAAAGAAACTATGCCATCCTCGTTTTCTCAATTTTATGAGTTTTCCATGAACAAGGATCTGAAAAATTATTTCGATAAAAAGAAGCATGCGACACGTAATCAATCGAATTTCGAGAAAAAGAGCGACTATATAAACTTCCCAAAACTGAAAACATTTCACAATTAGGCAGTTGATCGTCAAAAATAGTCAGATTTCATAATTTTCAGTTTCCGAAATAAAGTTTATCTAGTTTCATTTTGCCATTTCAGTAACACCGGCATAAATATGAAACGTCCACCGTTAAAACCCGTTTGCCCATTGATTAAATGCACTCTTCGAATCAGTTTCCATTATATTCCAGTGATTTCGGGCTAAGGTAAAAAACTGAGCTTTTTTTTTTAAATCTCCTGTTTCGAAAAGTTTAAGAAGGGGATCAGAAAACTAAGATAATGAACGAGATATGTTATGATCGCAAAATAATTACCCAACTCAAATTTTCAAGAAGACGCTTTTATCTGGAAACTTTATTCAAAATCATTCTGGCTCTTTACAACCAGCTCCCCAACCCTCTTCTTCCAAAGTACGATCAGAGCATAAAATTGTTCACGGTTTCAAAACATTGGTGAAACATGAATTTTACCACAACCTATAATTATCTCTTTCATCGATTATTTTCCAGGACACGACTTGACATGTGCTCAATACTGCCGTAACAACATTGAACCAACCACCGGAGCTCAAAGAGTTTGTGCCTCATTCAACTTCGACGGACGGGAGACTTGCTATTTCTTCGATGACGCCGCCACTCCAGCCGGAACATCTCAACTCACAGCCAATCCATCTGCCAACAATTTCTACTATGAGAAGACTTGTATTCCAAATGTGTCTGCTCATGAGGCTTGCACCTACAGATCATTCTCCTTCGAACGGGCTCGCAATACCCAATTGGAAGGATTTGTCAAGAAATCCGTCACTGTTAAGAACCGCGAACACTGCTTGTCTGCTTGTCTTAAGGAGAAGGAATTCGTCTGTAAATCTGTAAACTTCCATTATGAAAACAGCCTTTGCGAGTTGTCCGTTGAAGATAAGAGATCCAAGCCAACCCATGTTCGTATGGCCGAAGGAATTGATTATTATGATAACAACTGCCTTTCCCGCCAAAACCGTTGTGGACCATCCGGAGGAAATCTCGTGTTCGTTAAGACCACCAACTTCGAGATCCGTTATTACGATCACACCCAATCAGTTGAAGCCCAAGAATCCTATTGTCTTCAAAAGTGTCTGGATTCTCTCAACACTTTCTGCCGTTCCGTCGAATTCAACCCCAAAGAGAAGAATTGTATTGTCTCGGATGAGGACACATTCTCTCGGGCTGATCAACAAGGACAAGTTGTCGGAAAGGACTACTACGAGCCGATTTGTGTGGCTGGTGAGTTTAATGATGCGGATCCCCCCCCCCCCCCCCCCCCCTCCTTTCTCTTGGATTCTTCAAACTATACGTTTTTACAGCCGATTTATCGTCGTCGACATGCCGTCAACAAGCTGCTTTCGAGAGATTCATTGGATCTTCAATTGAGGGAGAAGTTGTCGCTTCGGCTCAAGGAGTTACCATTTCCGATTGTATTTCGTTGTGCTTCCAGGTGAGAAAAGATATGACGAAGGGATACCATCCTAGAAGTGGAAAAGGGAATTCAGATGCAAAGTTAAAAACAGTGTGAAACATAGAATTTATCCTTAGAATATGGTTTTTTAGAGGATTCTGTGGATCGGAAATCAGAGAAAAAAAAAGATAAATTTGCAGTTTCCATTACAGATTATAGCCCAATAGAAACTTCTAAATGTTATTAGATGCACGTAAATGGATTGAACAATTTTTTAAACTGAGCTTAGCTAATCCTCAGGTGTAGCTCAACTTACTAGTTAGACACCTTTGATCGAAGCATTCCTCGATTTTCTAGACGAAACTTAAAATGTCCAACTTAAAATGTCAACGAAACTTAAAATGTCTATTACAATCGATTTAGTTTTGTGATCGTTGATATGAAAATTGAACGAAACTGGCTTTAATTTAGTTTCAACTTGAAATTTTTTTCGGGCAAAGTATGTTTAGCCTATTTTCCACTTGAGGGTTATATCAGACCAAACTGAATCTAACTTTGGCCTAGTTTTTGTCGAGTTGAGTTTGCCGAGATTAAACTTTAGTTTGACTCAGAATTTCAAGTGTGTGACATGGCTTTGGATTGTATATGATATTCCTCGTACCATCTGAATAATCATTTTTCAAAACTCCCAAAAAGTTAAAAAACAATCTGAAACGGTACATACAATACAGTTTTGTCCTACCATTCTCTAAGAAGTAATTGGATTTTCAGAATTACAAGACACATTTCAAAACTTTTCGAAACCAGAATTTCTCATTTCTTGAGCAAGAAAACCAAGCTAAACTTTTCGAGCTTCAGAGAGTTTCGAGAAAAATATTAGATATGACGATCAAGTCAGAATGCTCTCTGATGAAAACTCAAAAAAATTTTCCTGTTTTAGAAACCGCAAATATTGGCATACTTTTTTCTAAAACTCATTCATTTTTTTGCCTCTACAATCCTTTCTTTTTCCAGAACCTCAACTGCAAATCGATCAACTACGATCGTACCGCTTCATCGTGCTTCATCTACGCCGTCGGTCGCCAGGATGCCAACATCAAGGCCAATCCATCAATGGACTATTACGAGTTTAACTGTGAATCCCAATTCGGAGGAATGGCTCTTTGCACAAACGAGGGAATCAGATTCATCGTCAACACCAAAGAACCATACACTGGAGCCATTTATGCCGCTGAGAGATTCTCTACATGCTCTCAAGTCGTTGAGAATGCCAAACAAATCTCGATCACATTCCCACCACCAACTGTCACCTCTGATTGCGGAACTGTTATTCGTGATGGAAAGATGGAGGCACTTGTTGTTGTCTCTTTGGATGGTGTCCTTCCACATCAAGTTACCACTGAATGGGATAGATTCTATCGTGTCTCTTGTGATGTTTCTATGGATAAAATGGTTAAGGAAGGATCAGTTGTTGTCACCACAATCTATGAGGCTTCATCTCAAAATACCACTGTCTTGGACGTCGCCACACCACCACCAGTCACTGCTGAACTCCAGATTTTGAACCAATTGGAGGAGCCACTTCACAAGGCCTCTATCGGAGATCCATTGCTTCTTGTTATCACTTCTGAACAAGCTGGACCACACAATATGATGGTCACTGAATGCACTGCCACTCGTGTTGGAGGATTCGGAGATACAGTTCCATTCACTCTCATCGAAAACGGATGCCCAAGATATCCAGCCTTGGTCGGCCCTGTCGAACAAGATTTTGATAAGAACCGCCTTAAGTCTGACCTTCGCGCATTCCGTTTAGATGGATCATACGATGTCCAGATTGTCTGCTCGATTATGTTCTGCGCCGGACCGAATGGATGCCCAGTGTCAAATTGTTTAGATTCGGGAACCAACGAGTTGTTCATGTCGCACGGAAGAAAGAAGAGATCCGCTGATTTGGAGGCTGGTGAGACCGAAGAGAGATTGTCGGCTATTATTCGAGTGTTCGCCAAGGGAGAGGATGAGGAGGAGATGGAAATGGGAAATAATACGATGATGACTAGGTAAGATAAGGGCAGAATGTTGGAAGATTATGAGGGGTCAACGAAGGTTGATTACATAAAGAGGATTTACATAGTTGAGGGCACATTCCGAATCCTGAAAAAAAAGGAAAAACATACGTAAAAAATATGGCGTTCGAGCCATTGTGAGGCATAAATTTAAAAATTTTCTCTGCGTTTCCTGGCTGCACACACTCTTTCTCACGAACGATTTTTCAGCAGCCCCCTCTAGAGACTCAGATATCAAAATTTATGTCTGCGTCTCTTAGTCGCACACACTCTTTTATTTTTCCGAGTAAAAAATTCCCGAGCAAAAACTCTTTATCCAGGCGAAACTGTTGAAAAATCCATCAAAAATTCCAATTTTCAGCCTTGACGAATCCACCGATCTTCTCTGCATTTCGGAGCCATATTTCGTCAGCTCGGTTGTCTCTCTTTCCGTTCTTTGCTTCGCACTTTCAGCCATTATCGCCATCTGGGGATGCCATTCTCTTCACGCCAAACCAGTCAAACAAGTGGCTGCTTAAGCTAATTTTCATTTTGAGTTTTCCCTCTCCCTAAAAGAATTCTTTATTCAAAACATCTCTCGACGCCCCCAATCTCTTTCTCAATACTTTTTAGTGATTTTGTTTTGAATTTTTAATAATTAATAATTCCTCCTTCCTCTCCCCTTGACACTACAATCATTTCACCAAATATGTATGAATTAATAATCCCCCCAACGTCCTTCATATGGGTTCTTTTGTTCGAAAACACTTTTTACTTTAAATGCCAAAATTCTTTCAATTTCTTCTTTGTCTTATTTTTTGTTGTTAATAAGTTTTATTTTCGAATAAAATTAAAAATGAACAGATGGATTTTCTATGCAAATGTGCTAAGGATAGAGCGAAAGGATAAGAGCTAAAGATATCATTTTTATGTAAATTGAATCAAAAGCTGAACAAGAATCGATCGAATTTTGAAAATTCGCCCGGCTTTTTCGGTGCCTCATTTTTGGTGCCTCATTTTCGGTGCCTCATTTTCGGTGCCTCATTTTCGGTGCCTCATTTTTGGTGCCTCATTTTGGGTGCCTCATTTTCGGTGCCTCATTTTCGGTGCCTCATTTTCGGTGCCTCATTTTTGGTGCCTCATTTTGAGTGCCTCATTTTCGGTGCCTCAAATACAGTGCCCCATTTTCGGTGCCTCATTTTCGGTGCCTCATTTTGGGTGCCTCATTTTGGGTGCCTCATTTTGGGTGCCTCATTTTCGGTGCCTCATTTTCGGTGCCTCATTTTCGGTGCCTCATTTTTGGTGCCTCATTTTGGGTGCCTCATTTTGGGTGCCTCATTTTGAGTGCCTCATTTTCGGTGCCTCATTTTCGGTGCCTTTTTTCGGTGCCTCAAATACGGTGCCTCATTTGCGGTGCCTCAAATACAGTGCCTCATTGACGGTGCCTCATTTTCGGTGCCCCATTTTCGGTGCCTCATTTTCGGTGCCTCATTTTCGGTGCCTCGTTTTTGGTGCCTCATTTTGGGTGCCTCATTTTGAGTGCCTCATTTTCGGTGCCTTTTTTCGGTGCCTCAAATACGGTGCCTCATTTTCGGTGCCTCAAATACAGTGCCTCATTGACGGTGCCTCATTTTTGGTGCCTCATTTTGGGTGCCTCATTTTGAGTGCCTCATTTTCGGTGCCTTTTTTCGGTGCCTCAAATACGGTGCCTCATTTTCGGTGCCTCAAATACAGTGCCTCATTGACGGTGCCTCATTTTCGGTGCCCCATTTTCGGTGCCTCATTTTCGGTGCCTCATTTTGGGTGCCTCATTTTGGGTGCCTCATTGTGGGTGCCTCATTTTGGGTGCCTCATTTTGGGTGCCTCATTTTGGGTGCCTCATTTTGGGTGCCTCATTTTCGGTGCCTCATTTTCGGTGCCTCATTTTCGGTGCCTCATTTTTGGTGCCTCATTTTGGGTGCCTCATTTTGGGTGCCTCATTTTGGGTGCCTCATTTTGGGTGCCTCATTTTGAGTGCCTCATTTTCGGTGCCTCATTTTCGGTGCCTTTTTTCGGTGCCTCAAATACGGTGCCTCATTTGCGGTGCCTCAAATACAGTGCCTCATTGACGGTGCCTCATTTTCGGTGCCCCATTTTCGGTGCCTCATTTTCGGTGCCTCATTTTCGGTGCCTCATTTTTGGTGCCTCATTTTGGGTGCCTCATTTTGAGTGCCTCATTTTCGGTGCCTTTTTTCGGTGCCTCAAATACGGTGCCTCATTTTCGGTGCCTCAAATACAGTGCCTCATTGACGGTGCCTCATTTTTGGTGCCTCATTTTGGGTGCCTCATTTTGAGTGCCTCATTTTCGGTGCCTTTTTTCGGTGCCTCAAATACGGTGCCTCATTTTCGGTGCCTCAAATACAGTGCCTCATTGACGGTGCCTCATTTTCGGTGCCCCATTTTCGGTGCCTCATTTTGGGTGCCTCATTTTGGGTGCCTCATTTTCGGTGCCTCATTTTGGGTGCCTCATTTTGGGTGCCTCATTTTCGGTGCCTCATTGTGGGTGCCTCATTTTGGGTGCCTCATTTTGGGTGCCTCATTTTGGGTGCCTCATTTTGGGTGCCTCATTTTCGGTGCCTCATTTTCAGTGCCTCATTTTCGGTGCCTCATTTTTGGTGCCTCATTTTGGGTGCCTCATTTTGGGTGCCTCATTTTGGGTGCCTCATTTTGGGTGCCTCATTTTGAGTGCCTCATTTTCGGTGCCTCATTGTCGGTGCCTTTTTTCGGTGCCTCAAATACGGTGCCTCATTTTCGGTGCCTCAAATACAGTGCCTCATTGACGGTGCCTCATTTTCGGTGCCCCATTTTCGGTGCCTCATTTTCGGTGCCTCATTTTGGGTGCCTCATTTTGGGTGCCTCATTTTCGGTGCCTCATTTTGGGTGCCTCATTTTCGGTGCCTCATTGTGGGTGCCTCATTTTGGGTGCCTCATTTTGGGTGCCTCATTTTGGGTGCCTCATTTTCGGTGCCTCATTTTGGGTGCCTCATTTTCGGTGCCTCATTTTGGGGCTAAATGTTACGCTAATGTTACGCTAAATGTTACGCTAATGTTACGCTAAGTGTAACGCTAAATGTTACGCTAAATGTTACGCTAAATGTTACGCTAATGTTACGCTAAATGTTACGCTAAGTGTTACGCTAATGTTACGCTAATGTTACGCTAAGTGTAACGCTTAATGTTACGCTAAATGTTACGCTAAATGTTACGCTAAATGTTACGCTAATGTTACGCTAATGTTACGCTAAATGTTACGCTAAATGTTACGCTAATGTTACGCTAAATGTTACGCTAATGTTACGCTAAGTGTAACGCTAAATGTTACGCTAAATGTTACGCTAATGTTACGCTAATGTTACGCTAAGTGTTACGCTAAATGTTACGCTAAATGTTACGCTAAGTGTTACGCTAATGTTACGCTAATGTTACGCTAAGTGTAACGCTTAATGTTACGCTAAATGTAACATTTAGCGTAACATTTAGCGTTACACTTAGCGTAACATTAGCGTAACATTTAGCGTAACATTTAGCGTTACACTTAGCGTAACATTAGCGTAACATTAGCGTAACATTTAGCGTAACATTTAACGTAACATTTAACGTAACATTTAGCGTTACACTTAGCGTAACATTTAGCGTAACATTTAGCGTTACACTTAGCGTAACATTAGCGTAACATTTAGCGTTACACTTAGCGTAACATTAGCGTAACATTTAGCGTAACATTTAGCGTAACATTTAGCGTTACACTTAGCGTAACATTAGCGTAACATTAGCGTAACATTTAGCGTAACATTAGCGTAACATTAGCGTAACATTTAGCGTAACATTTAGCGTAACATTTAGCGTTACACTTAGCGTAACATTAGCGTAACATTAGCGTAACATTTAGCGTAACATTAGCGTAACATTAGCGTAACATTTAGCGTAACATTTAGCGTTACACTTAGCGTAACATTAGCGTAACATTAGCGTAACATTTAGCGTAACATTAGCGTAACATTTAGCGTAACATTTAGCGTAACATTTAGCGTCACACTTAGCGTAACATTAGCGTAACATTAGCGTAACATTTAGCGTAACATTAGCGTAACATTAGCGTAACATTTAGCGTAACATTTAGCGTTACACTTAGCGTAACATTAGCGTAACATTAGCGTAACATTTAGCGTAACATTTAGCGTTACACTTAGCGTAACATTAGCGTAACATTAGCGTAACATTAGCGTAACATTTAGCGTAACATTTAACGTAACATTTAACGTAACATTTAGCGTTACACTTAGCGTAACATTTAGCGTAACATTTAGCGTTACACTTAGCGTAACATTAGCGTAACATTTAGCGTTACACTTAGCGTAACATTAGCGTAACATTTAGCGTAACATTTAGCGTAACATTTAGCGTTACACTTAGCGTAACATTAGCGTAACATTAGCGTAACATTTAGCGTAACATTAGCGTAACATTAGCGTAACATTTAGCGTAACATTTAGCGTAACATTTAGCGTTACACTTAGCGTAACATTAGCGTAACATTAGCGTAACATTTAGCGTAACATTAGCGTAACATTAGCGTAACATTTAGCGTAACATTTAGCGTTACACTTAGCGTAACATTAGCGTAACATTTAGCGTAACATTTAGCGTAACATTTAGCGTTACACTTAGCGTAACATTAGCGTAACATTAGCGTAACATTTAGCGTTACACTTAGCGTAACATTAGCGTAACATTAGCGTAACATTTAGCGTAACATTTAACGTAACATTTAACGTAACATTTAGCGTTACACTTAGCGTAACATTTAGCGTAACATTTAGCGTTACACTTAGCGTAACATTAGCGTAACATTAGCGTAACATTTAGCGTAACATTAGCGTAACATTAGCGTAACATTTAGCGTAACATTTAGCGTTACACTTAGCGTAACATTAGCGTAACATTTAGCGTAACATTTAGCGTAACATTTAGCGTTACACTTAGCGTAACATTAGCGTAACATTAGCGTAACATTTAGCGTAACATTTAGCGTAACATTAGCGTAACATTAGCGTAACATTTAGCGTAACATTAGCGTAACATTAGCGTAACATTTAGCGTAACATTAGCGTAACATTTAGCGTAACATTTAGCGTAACATTTAGCGTAACATTTAACGTAACATTTAGCGTAACATTTAGCGTAACATTTAGCGTTACACTTAGCGTAACATTAGCGTAACATTAGCGTAACATTTAGCGTAACATTTAGCGTAACATTAGCGTAACATTAGCGTAACATTTAGCGTAACATTAGCGTAACATTAGCGTAACATTTAGCGTAACATTAGCGTAACATTTAGCGTAACATTTAGCGTAACATTTAGCGTTACACTTAGCGTAACATTAGCGTAACATTTAGCGTAACATTTAGCGTAACATTTAGCGTAACATTAGCGTAACATTTAGCGTAACATTTAGCGTAACATTTAGCGTTACACTTAGCGTAACATTAGCGTAACATTAGCGTAACATTTAGCGTAACATTTAGCGTAACATTTAGCGTTACACTTAGCGTTACATTTAGCGTAACATTTAGCGTAACATTTAGCGTAACATTTAGCGTAACATTTAGCGTAACATTAGCGTAACATTTAGCGTAACATTTAGCGTAACATTAGCGTAACATTTAGCGTAACATTAGCGTAACATTAGCGTAACATTTAGCGTAACATTTAGCGTAACATTTAGCGTTACACTTAGCGTAACATTAGCGTTACATTTAGCGTAACATTTAGCGTAACATTTAACGTAACATTTAGCGTTACACTTAGCGTAACATTAGCGTAACATTAGCGTAACATTTAGCGTAACATTTAGCGTAACATTAGCGTTACATTTAGCGTAACATTTAGCGTAACATTTAACGTAACATTTAGCGTTACACTTAGCGTAACATTAGCGTAACATTAGCGTAACATTTAGCGTAACATTTAACGTAACATTTAGCGTTACACTTAGCGTAACATTAGCGTAACATTAGCGTAACATTTAGCGTAACATTTAGCGTAACATTAGCGTTACATTTAGCGTAACATTTAGCGTAACATTTAACGTAACATTTAGCGTTACACTTAGCGTAACATTAGCGTAACATTAGCGTAACATTTAGCGTAACATTTAACGTAACATTTAGCGTTACACTTAGCGTAACATTAGCGTTACATTTAGCGTAACATTTAGCGTAACATTTAGCGTAACATTTAGCGTTACACTTAGCGTAACATTAGCGTAACATTAGCGTAACATTTAGCGTAACATTTAGCGTAACATTTAGCGTAACATTAGCGTAACATTTAGCGTAACATTTAGCGTAACATTAGCGTAACATTTAGCGTAACATTAGCGTAACATTAGCGTAACATTTAGCGTAACATTTAGCGTAACATTTAGCGTTACACTTAGCGTAACATTAGCGTTACATTTAGCGTAACATTTAGCGTAACATTTAACGTAACATTTAGCGTTACACTTAGCGTAACATTAGCGTAACATTAGCGTAACATTTAGCGTAACATTTAGCGTAACATTAGCGTTACATTTAGCGTAACATTTAGCGTAACATTTAACGTAACATTTAGCGTTACACTTAGCGTAACATTAGCGTAACATTAGCGTAACATTTAGCGTAACATTTAACGTAACATTTAGCGTTACACTTAGCGTAACATTAGCGTTACATTTAGCGTAACATTTAGCGTAACATTTAGCGTAACATTTAGCGTTACACTTAGCGTAACATTAGCGTAACATTAGCGTAACACTTAGCGTAACATTTAGCGTAACATTTAGCGTAACATTTAGCGTTACACTTAGCGTAACATTAGCGTAACATTAGCGTAACACTTAGCGTAACATTTAGCGTAACATTTAGCGTAACACTTAGCGTAACATTAGCGTAACATTTAGCGTAACATTAGCGTAACATTAGCGTAACACTTAGCGTAACATTAGCGTAACATTAGCGTAACATTTAGCGTAACATTTGCGTAACATTAGCGTAACATTTAGCGTAACATTTAGCGTTACACTTAGCGTAACATTAGCGTAACATTAGCGTAACATTTAGCGTAACATTTAACGTAACATTTAACGTAACATTTAGCGTTACACTTAGCGTAACATTAGCGTAACATTAGCGTAACATTTAGCGTAACATTTAACGTAACATTTAGCGTAACATTTAGCGTTACACTTAGCGTAACATTAGCGTAACATCAGCGTAACATTTAGCGTAACATTTAACGTAACATTTAACGTAACATTTAGCGTAACATTAGCGTAACATTTAGCGTAACATTAGCGTAACATTAGCGTAACACTTAGCGTAACATTAGCGTAACATTTAGCGTAACATTTAACGTAACATTTAACGTAACATTTAGCGTTACACTTAGCGTAACATTAGCGTAACATTAGCGTAACATTTAGCGTAACATTTAACGTAACATTTAACGTAACATTTAGCGTAACATTAGCGTAACATTTAGCGTAACATTAGCGTAACATTAGCGTAACACTTAGCGTAACATTAGCGTAACATTTAGCGTAACATTTAACGTAACATTTAACGTAACATTTAGCGTTACACTTAGCGTAACATTAGCGTAACATTAGCGTAACATTTAGCGTAACATTTAACGTAACATTTAGCGTAACATTTAGCGTTACACTTAGCGTAACATTAGCGTAACATTAGCGTAACACTTAGCGTAACATTTAGCGTAACATTTAGCGTAACACTTAGCGTAACATTAGCGTAACATTTAGCGTAACATTAGCGTAACATTAGCGTAACACTTAGCGTAACATTAGCGTAACATTAGCGTAACATTTAGCGTAACATTTAGCGTAACATTAGCGTAACATTAGCGTAACATTTAGCGTAACATTTAGCGTTACACTTAGCGTAACATTAGCGTAACATTAGCGTAACATTTAGCGTAACATTTAACGTAACATTTAGCGTAACATTTAGCGTTACACTTAGCGTAACATTAGCGTAACATTAGCGTAACATTTAGCGTAACATTTAACGTAACATTTAACGTAACATTTAGCGTTACACTTAGCGGAACATTAGCGTAACATTAGCGTAACATTTAGCGTAACATTAGCGTAACATTAGCGTAACATTTAGCGTAACATTTAGCGTAACATTAGCGTAACATTTAGCGTAACATTTAGCGTAACATTAGCGTAAGATTTAGCGTAACATTTAGCGTAACATTAGCGTAACATTTAGCGTAACATTTAGCGTAACATTAGCGTAACATTTAGCGTAACATTTAGCGTAACATTAGCGTAACATTTAGCGTAACATTAGCGTAACATTTAGCGTTACACTTAGCGTAACATTAGCGTAACATTTAGCGTAACATTTAGCGTAACATTTAGCGTTACACTTAGCGTAACATTAGCGTAATGTTACGCTAAATGTTACGCTAAATGTTACGCTAAATGTTACGCTAAATGTTACGCTAATGTTACGCTAAATGTTACGCTAAATGTTACGCTAAATGTTACGCTAAATGTTACGCTAATGTTACGCTA
The DNA here is from genome assembly GCA_963572265.1 of Caenorhabditis doughertyi. Taxonomy (NCBI): domain Eukaryota; kingdom Metazoa; phylum Nematoda; class Chromadorea; order Rhabditida; family Rhabditidae; genus Caenorhabditis; species Caenorhabditis doughertyi. Next base: position 20,046,473 of record OY751556.1, on the reverse strand, counting down.
AATGTTACGCTAAATGTTACGCTAATGTTACGCTAAATGTTACGCTAAATGTTACGCTAAATGTTACGCTAATGTTACGCTAATGTTACGCTAAATGTTACGCTAATGTTACGCTAATGTTACGCTAAGTGTAACGCTAAATGTTACGCGAAATGTTACGCTAAATGTTACGCTAATGTTACGCTAAGTGTAACGCTAAATGTTACGCTAAATGTTACGCTAATGTTACGCTAATGTTACGCTAAATGTTACGCTAATGTTACGCTAATGTTACGCTAAATGTTACGCTAAATGTTACGCTAAATGTTACGCTAATGTTACGCTAAGTGTAACGCTAAATGTTACGCTAAATGTTACGCTAAATGTTACGCTAATGTTACGCTAAGTGTAACGCTAAATGTTACGCTAATGTTACGCTAAATGTTACGCTAATGTTACGCTAAATGTTACGCTAAATTTTACGCTAAATTTTACGCTAAATGTTACGTTAAATGTTACGCTAAATGTTACGCTAAATGTTACGCTAAATGTTACGCTAATGTTACGCTAAATGTTACGCTAATGTTACGCTAATGTTACGCTAAGTGTAACGCTAAATGTTACGCTAAATGTTACGCTAATGTTACGCTAATGTTACGCTAAATGTTACGCTAAATGTTACGCTAATGTTACGCTAATGTTACGCTAAGTGTAACGCTAAATGTTACGCTAAATGTTACGCTAAATGTTACGCTAAATGTTACGCTAAATGTTACGTTAAATGTTACGCTAAATGTTACGCTAAATGTTACGCTAAATGTTACGCTAAATGTTACGCTAAACGTTGCGCTAAATGTGTAAATGTGAACCCCTCTGAAAATGTGAACCCCCCTCCACCGAAAAAGTCCAAAATTGCACCAGAATTGCACCCAAATTGCACCAAAATTGGCCCAAAATTGCACCAAAATTGCACCTTGGTGCAACGTTGGTTTTCAAACCGATGTTAGCCTCCTCCGCTCTATTTTTCTGTTTTGAATTTGAAAATTAGAAAATTTAGTACTCGGATTCCAAAAAGTCAATTTTTTTTTGAGACATTTATCTAGTAAATCAAAATCAAATTGATATAAGTTATGTGTTCGTCAATTTCGCACTATTTCGTCATCCACTGCTAACTTCACTTGATCCAAATATGAATCTTTTAAGACTGCTTAATCGATCGTTGAAAATGATCATAATGAATCTGAAACTTCACGAAAACTCAATCAATAATCCATTTTCAAATTCGTTACCCATCCAAGACATGAACTGTCTGCCATACAAAAGTTGCACAAATAAAGGACCAGAAGCGATGATTGCTTTGTGAACTGAAAAATGTTTTTTTTTCCTTATTTCCGTTTTCATTTTTTGATTACCTTAACTGATAGGTAAAAAAGTTATCGATCAAAAACAATGCGTCTTGAAGAATCGTTTGAAAAAATAGCCAAATGTTTTTCTTAACAAGAACCCACTTTTGTTTGTCATTTCGATAATCGGAGTTCTGAAAGATCAGTTTTTGGAAATTCTTAAAACAGAACGTGCAAACTAAACGAACAGCATGTAACATTGAACTAAAATTGGCGGTTATGTACATGCAAAAACGAAAAAAAACGCCTCTTCTAATGGAAGGTTAGTTGAATGGAGGCTACGGAGGAGTGGGAGCTCGAAGAACAACCGACCAATGTCTGACCAAAAAATCGGAAGTTCTCCGTTTTATGACTTCCAGCTCACGGTTTTAGACCAAACATACAACAATTTTTGTTAAAATCTGTCGTAGAGGGAGGCTCAAGTAAAGTTCACAATGTTCGGTCTAAGCTGGTAGAGTTGACGTTTCTCGGAAATATCTAGGTTAGGAAGGGAATTGTTCGACAAGAAATTTCAGATATTTTTCTCGGTTTCTGAACAGTAGTATTTTTCAGATTTGATATTGAGCATCGTTCTGTTGGCTCTTTTTGATTTTACTGGTCCCAAGCCCTATGCCCGGATCCCAAAGCCTCGACCCGGGTCCTAACGACCCAACACAGGTCCGAATTGAAGGTGTTAGGACCCGTGTTGAGTCGCTGGGACCCGGGTATAGAGCTTGCGACCAGTAAAACCAAAAACAGCCGTTTTTTTGATATTGAACATAATCTGTCTCGGAAATAAGATCTGCGTTTTGTCGTGAGATATGATGTATACACTGACTGATTCGCTGATTTCAAATGCTCCCAAGATTCAACGGCCGTTATCACTTTCAGGGTTTTTGACTTAGCTCCTACAAAATGGGCACCGACAATCTTCTAGAGTTGTACTAATCACAGATTCTGCACTCCAATAATGTGATTGGACCATATTTTGATGCACAAAAACACATATTTCAGGCCATTTTTCAACCAAGGATTAGTCAAAATTTGGTCATTTTTTGTTCGATAGTTAGTCAGTTTCTGGTCGTTCGCTGGCTGGATCTTTTGCGGAAAATGCGACTCTAATCAGATTTCCACTTCCTCCTCCATCCGATCAGAACCACTTCAGCCAATCAGATTTCCTCTTGCTACGTCACCTAACTAGGTTCAAACTCTTACCAAATAAAACAATGTAATCCGAACAAATGTTGAAATGTTTGCCACTAAAGCAAGTAAAAACATCAGTGCAAACTTCATAACCATTCCATCTGCAGACACTTCTAGAGCAGTAAATGTCAATAAATCCGGGGAGAAACTAATGTACTTTTCTTCGTCTGAAAATTATCCTATAAAAACATGCAATTGGTTACAAACTAACCCATTCGATAATAAGTCTCAAATGCCACATGCACGAAACGATTTCCAAATATAAGGAAATTGACGATGCAAGTTCCCAAATTCCCGCATAATTTGTTATAGTAATTTGAAAAATAAATGGCAATGAATCGATTGATTGATATGTAAAGACTTTGAAATTCATTGAATAGATAACAGTTCAAACTGACACAGATCAAAATGGATTCAATAGAAGCAGGAAGAAGTGGGATGCCTCTGAAAGTGAGATAGTTCGACCTCTAATACAACGGCATGTCAAATTTTTGCACACAAATTCTGGAGATTCAGACAACATCTTGTTCGAAGTAATGCTAGTTTTCTGTATCACTAATGTTATTTGTAAATTTTCAGAAACATGTTAAAATAATAGGTCGATAGATCGGAGTGCAAAAACACCTCTAATAAAACGGCACTTCAAAACTTTTGGACAGATGTTTTACGCTTATCGAAAGTATCATAACGATCTTACAGCAAAGTTTTTGGAATATAAACCAAAATAAAAGCAGTGATAAAAACGATAATATTATTGCATGCCCTTATAATACACATCATATTGAACGATGACTTTTGATGCTTATCAGTTGTGAACACATAAATCAAGCCTCCACTGAAAAAAATTCCGAAAAAGCAATTCTGAAAATTTTTATTTTTTTCAAAATTGATTCAGCTTTTTTTTACCAGTGTCATCATAACAGCAGCCACACTGTTTGGCCATAATCGATAATCCGACGACATAAGAATCCTTGAATATGTAGAATTCATAGTTGAGAAGAAGTAGTAGACGAATGATAATGCAATGATTCTGAGAGAAAGAATGTTTGACTTTTTGAATATAGCCTTTACATCACAACGTTTTTGATAATAGGGTGTCTCTAAAAAGAGAGAGTTTCAAGAAAAACTCAATTATCGGAATTTGTGGTTTTTTCGTGTTTTGTGAGGGGAACTACGAATTGAACAGCAATAATCGAGAACTGAGAAAAAAAACATTATTTTCAAAAAAAATATAAACGCGCTGCTACAAAAATAGAAAAGGTTCTGCCAGAAAACTGCATAAAGGAGGACTAAACGCACCTAATTTTAAAATTTTTTCTGCACGAAAATACTACCCACACCACGATTTTCAATGTGATTTTGCTTGAAAACCGCTCTAAACCGTGAAAATTGTTCTGAAAAGCTGACTCCTGGCCTAGGAATCCCACCGTGTATTTCGAGAGGACAAGAAGACCAGGGAATCACGAGTGAAATCTCTAAGTCACGTTGTCCTCTCGGACTTCACGGTGTAATTACTAGGCCAGGAGGGCACGGTCATTTTAATTAAAAAGCGGTAGCTGTATTCAGAACACTTTTCACGGTTTAGAGCGATTTTTACGCGAAATCCTTATAAAAGTCGTGATCAGCGTAGAATTGTAAAGCAGAAACAATTTTTTAGGTGTGTTTAAGGCTCCTTTAATGTGAAGCAAGAAACCCAACTCTGATGTTTTTTTCCGGTTTCAGCGTGGTGTTAAAAAAAGTGCATTATTTCCGAACCACTAAAAATTGAAACAAATGGGAGAACCCGAAAAAGCCAGACAATTCCAGAATGTTGCAAACATAGTTTGGAACCAAAAAAAAAGGTTGAGCTCAAAATAATACACCAAATGTTTATGAACCTTCCTACTTTTTTCTCGGCTCATTTTGCACGTACCTTGAGCGACGAGAGAGGTAATCTAATTGACTGGCTTGGTTCTGAACCAAAAACTAAGCAGTTCAGCTTTTTCAATCTATCAATGTCATTGGTAGGGGGCGTTTCAAGCAACAACTTTTTTGAAAAAAATATTAGTTAGGTTATCTGGAAAAGTTGTGAAATTCGAATTGGTCGAAAGTTTGTTGTTTGGTTAACAAACATCAATTGTTTTTGTTCAGTTAGACAATAGTACATAACGGTAAATTTTTAGTTTCACTGTATTAGTAAATCCATCTCTTTTATTCTTTCAGTACTGTTGATAAAAAACATTCTTGAAGCTCGAGAACCCATATTATTCCATTACACGTGTTGTCTGAATAAAAGTTAACAAGACATTGTATCACTTTTTGTCTTCGATACACTTTGTAAAATAGTTTTTTTCAGAGGGAGGCTTGAAAAGAAGCCATACAGTCAAATTCGATGCAGATGGAGTGGCAGTTAGGAATCTATTATAAGAGTTTCATGAAAAGTGACTAAAAAGGCAATCATTCAGCAATAATAATCTCTGAAATTCGTATTTACTAGATGTCTGATTCTGTAAACTTTTTTCAAGGACTGTTCTTCATAAACAGTTTCATGAAGAAGATATATGAAAATTTCGTTTTTTGAAAGCAGTCCTGAGCTAGATCCTTCGCTCTCTCGTATATGAAGCAGATTTCCTTCAGAAAGTTTTTTGCTGAGCTCATCGATATACCCTAAGTCAGAGCATGGCACGATTCGCATCATTCCCGATATCTCAAAAAAAAAACAACATCTTCTTTTCAAAAAAAAATGTTTTTTTTAAATGAATCTCTGCGGTTCCTAAAATGTTGCTTTAGTTCTAGAAGTTTTTCATTGATAGTTGCACTCTCATACTAATCGATAAAAGAATATCTCAAAACAACTTTATTATTCGAAATCAAATAACTCTCTCAAAAGTTTCATCCGGCGACATCAACGATAAATCCTTGGCAGTTTTCAATTGTTCCATATCTTTCATCATTCCGAATGATCCATTATCGATTTCGATATGCAAAAAATCACAGTGAAGAGGGATTGAATTGAGAAGATTAGTGACGAATGGAGCATGTGATTCACATTTGATTGTCCATTTTTTGCAGGAAACGCCTGATGGAAGTTGTGGTGGGTTGAGGTAGGAGAGCTGAAAAAATTTCGTTTAAAAGACGAGTCAAATTACTAATAAATAAAAATGAAAAGTCATTGTGTTACAGGGACTTTGAAACAAGGAATATTCTATTCAAGGTCGTACATCTCACAATTTCTCATGATCATTCTAATGATTATTGTGATCATTTAGTGAGTAGAGCAGTCCAATGAGCTGGACAACTATTGATCCGCATTCATTTCATAGCTTTTCATTTTCCTAATGAATTTACAAAAACGTTAGTCTTGGAAGGCTTTTCCTTGAGAGTGTTCGAAGATTCTTCTAGTAATCAATCGATTTTGATTGCCAAATGAAAATCGGTATTATAAAACTGTGATTTGAAGTTTTAACTCTTTGAAGACTCTCAATAACGATTTCATTCATGGGAAAGACTATTGTTTAGCAATACTTCTAGCCAATATAAAGATCTCATAAAGCTGTAAATTTCAATTTCCTCTGGTGGGTGTACACTTCCTTTTTTTCATTCCGATCGTGGAATGTTTCGAAATCTCATTCAAAAACCATAGCGATTCATATTGACAAACACTTTTTCACATGTTTTTGGCGAACTTTGCCTAGTTAAAAAACCGAAAATTTTTCATGTTTCATCTTTGTCTTGTTGCCCCCCTACATATCAGTTTTCAGTTAATCTTCAAATGTTTCTTCGAAAAACTGACCAATAAAATCGAAATTTCTTCCAATTCCTTCTTTGCATATTTCTCCTCCAAATATTCTTTGACTTTATTTGCCACGTCATTATCGTCGTTCAATGTGACTTTCTCATTGACACCATCTTCAATTGTGGCCATCTGAAAATAAGGGAGAAATTAGCAGGGAGAAGTGGAAGAAAAACGATCAGATTCTGCAGATTCTTTGCTGGAGACTGGATGTAGAAACTAAAAAATTATAGAAATAGTGTGGCATGTAGATATCAGAATGGAAAAAAATAACAAAATTCATAAAGAGAACTTGAAACACATATTACATTTTTTACTGAAATTTATGAAAATTGCAAAAAAAATTATTACAGTTTTCACAGCTAAATTAATACTTTTTTCTACTAACGAAAAATAATCCTCCCATCATCTGATAAACGGCACTCACCACATCCGAATACATTATTTTAAGCGAAATCTTCGTCATTTTTCCGGCGAGATGTAGTTGCACAAATCAAATTGATGCTAAAATACTGAAAAATCAGAAATGGAAATGGAGAAACCGATAAAAAATGTAAAAGTTCAACAAACCAAAATGAGTCACACTACGCGATAAGAGATACGCAGAGATAGAAACAAGGGAAAAAGGGGAAACGTCATTTCTTTTTCCGTCAAGTGCAAACAGTTAGAAAAATAGAAAAAGATGGAAAATTAGAGTAAACTAACAAAAAAAAGAGAAAAAAGTTAGAAAAATTCATCAGAAAAAGCAGTCCATTCAAAACAGTTTTCAGAGTAAAAAATAAACCTAAAGAAAGCTCGTTTTTTGAGCCCGACTCATTAAGGAAAAGAGTGAACCCTTTTATTCTGTGACGGTCTTTGATAAAATTTGATTTTTTTTTACGAATAAATTTTTTTGAAACAATAATCAGGTCAGTATAGAATTTCCACAGTTGCATCCACTCAGGAATATACTCTTCCTGGTCTGAACTTCAGTAAAGTTAATCCAAGAAAACTGTCCCGAACCGAACTGATAAGCCAGACTGATAAAAAAAAACAACTAATTTTCTTGTGATCGAACAGTAATAGGTCACAAAACAAGAGTCTTATAGTTGCTCCTCGAATCAACAAAACTTGTTGATGTTTTTTTTTTTGAAAATGATGTGGTATTTTCTGTTTGTCCTGTAAAGAAGAGTCTAGAATGTAATTTCTGAAACGTTACCGAAGATTTTTGTACGATTCTAGGTCCTGATTCTCGAATATACTCTCTCCGTGGCCCTTGAAAACTGGCAAGAATGAAAATAACTTCCGTATCTCATAATTTTTTATTAGCATCGTTATTTTTTTTCTGTCAGTAAATACTTCCTCACTATACCTCATTCGTCTATATAATCCAAAAGATTCTCTGCCAAAATTTTTTTTTAAAGGTGGCGAGACAAGAAACAATTTTATTTGTAGTTACTTGTCTATTAGGAATAATGGACCATTCTGAACTCATATTTGAAGCCCGGATAATCATAACTAGTTAGAAAAGAAAGTTATCATGCACTCTAGATTGTAGGCGCGAGAGGCAGGTTCATAGGCGCCAAGAAAGGGCAGCCGCGTTTTGGCCCCTGTGGCTCAGCCGGTAACGCGGCCGACCGCCAATCGGTGCGGTAGCTTAGTTCGACCCCTTCGATGGTAATGGTTTTTGTTTTTCTTGAAAATATTGAAAATTGAAAAATTAGTGTTTGCACCATACCTTACGACAAAATGCATGCAAAGTCTACGAAAAAGTCTACAAAGTTTTCATGTCCCCCCACCTTTAAATACATAGTTGGAATAGGCTTCATGGCTTCAAAAGAGCACAAATTTTAGAAAGTGATTTTTTCAAACAAAAAATTTTAAGCCAATTTCTGAGCATTTTTGTATTCAGCTCGAAAATTCTCAAATTCTAATCTGGCATCTTCCTACAGTAACCCAAAATAACGTATTACAAAACTTTTCCTTTGTTCACTTTTTGCAGTCAATTATTTTTTTTTTTTTTGAAAATCCGAAAAATCCAATTTCAATTTTCGGAAACCGAACTTCATTAAAAAATTCCGGTTTTCCAATAAAAATTGCAAAAATAAATGCAAAATAACGAATTTTTGACAGTAATCCCTCTCATTAAAAACTTATTGACACCGAGACGCAAAACTGCACAGCTTATTATTCCCCTCTGATTTTTTTCCGCCAAATTTTTTTTCGGGCATTTCTTCTGCATCTAATTCCCTCAATTTCATCGTCATCACATCGCCGTTTCTCTCTCTTTTTTCGCCCGAGCAGCAGCCGAAAAAAAACTCATTTTCGGTCGACAAGTGTACATGTGTTCAATAGAGCGTATTTGCATTCTCTCAATAGCCTCCGGGAGAGAGGGCAAAAAGAGAAGGGAGAGGCGGCCGGCGAGGACGACGACGTCAGACTCCTTTCGCACGCAGCATTTCTCTTGATGTCGTCGAGAAATAATATCGATTTTTCATATCCGTTTTGCTGCGATTTTCTTTTTTTTTATTAAACACATTTTTGTTAAAAGTTCCCCGGCGGGAAGAAAATTGGGAAATTTCGGTCTCCGAATGGTTTCGGTTGTGTTTATTCTCTTGCTAATTTGTTTAGTTTTTGAGACGAATGGGACGGCGCTGGGAAGAAAAGAATTTATGAAATTTAATATATTAGTTTATTAACTTATTTAGTTTCTGTTCGGATTATAATCGATAAGTCTAAACAATTTGAGTTTTAATTTTGTGTAATTTTGAGTGGGAATGTGCGAAAAATTTGGTGAAATAGTGGTTTTTTGTGTCGGAAAACTTTACACACTCACTAAGAAACCGAAAAATTAAAAAAATTAAAAAAAAACTTTTTGTTAAATTTTTACTTTTAAAAATTTTCATTCAACCAGCAATTTTTAGAATTTTTTATAAATTTTTTGCTTGAATTTTGACGCGAAAAAATGTTTTCTGGAAAAAACATTTAAAAAAATTTTTAATTCGATTTTCCTAGTTAAAAAAACTTTGATTAGCAAATTTTTGTTCCATTTTTCCGGAAATTTTTTTTTTCATAAAAATGCAGGAAAAATCACAATTTCAAATTAAAATGTCACAAAATTTTTTTTCCGATTTTCGATTATTTTTCCCTGAAAATTCAATTTTTTAAGAATGTAATTTTAAGATGAAAACATAGATTTTCAGCCAAATTTCAGCCAAATAAGAATCCAAAAAAAGTTCTGAAAAAAATTAACTTTTCAGACAAAAAACCTCGATTTTCACTCAAAAAAACACACATTTTCCAACGATTCCCACTCGAAATTTCACCTCCTCTAACCTCTAGAAAAACAGCTTCTCACCTCTCCATTAGCTCTAATTTCCAACTTCTAATAATCAATAACTTTCGACGACTAAAAATCGTTTTTTTTTTCAAAAAACTCCATCATTTTGGCTATAATTTCAGAGAGCCGCTATTATGCCCTCTTTGTTGACGTGGGTGAGAATCTCAAACGCTACACAAGATCGCGAAACACGTTGTTCTGTAGCACAAGATCAAATTGTTAAAGTTGTCCGAGAGGATGGTGATTGGTATGAAGAAAATATAGTTAGAAATATAGAGATTTAGGTGGAAAATAGGGGTTTTAAAAGGGTTTTGGAAGGTTGGGGGAGGTAAAATTATTCGAAAAATGAATTTTTAGATAAAAAAAACTATTTGTTTTTCTAAATTTTTGAGTTGAAGTCCAAATTCCTGTGAAACTGTTTAGACAAACCCAAAAATTCACATTTTCCGGGCATTTTTAAAATCTGTAATGCCTGATAAAAGTTCCTTTTTTTCTGAAAATTTACAGTATTTTTTTCTTTTTTCCATATGAAAATCTCCAAATTTCAACCTAAAGTAACCCTCAAAATTACGAAATTCTACCCAGAAAACTTCCACGTGTTTACACATGTTTCTTGGCTTTCCCACTTTTCTCAATGATATCCGTTTCTCTCTTTTTCTCAACCGCAATTACGCCGCTTCTTTACCCTTTTTCTTAATTTAATTAAGGAATGTGGGTTTCTTTTTCATTAGAAAAAATATCCCGGCCATTGTAAACTGAGAATAGAGATTTCTCGGTTTTTCTGCCAGAAATTCTGGAAGTTTCGTAAAATTTGTTTTGGAAAAAACTGAAAAAAATAGTTTTTATTAGAAATCAAAAAACAAAAGACCGTGGAATGTTTCCCAATGAATCATTTTTGTGTTTTTTTTGTGTGAGAAAATAGTATTTTCTAGATTTTTCGGGAATTTTTTTTTGGAAAAAACTAGTTTTTGCGTTTTAAAAATGGCTGGAATTGTGACGATTTCGCTCAAAAAAGTCTGAAAATTTGATTTTTTTTCGTTGCGAATTTTTTCCAAATAAAAAACTCAAAAATTAGAAAAAAATTTAATTTTGTTTTTCTTAAGCCTTCCATTTGGGCGTGAAAAGGGCCCCTTCGCCTCGCCCTGCCCCACGCCCGCCCTACGCCTCGCCCGTCTTTTCGCCCTGCTCTCGTTTTTTAATTTTTCCCGTGATAAAATAATTCAAATTTATCATTATAAAAGTTATTCGAAAATAATATTTGAACTTCCGTGAAACTATTTTCAAAATTTACGTGGCCTTCGGGCGACGAAATCTACGTGGCAGGGCGAGAGGGCGGGCGAAGGGCGGGCGGGCGTGAGGCGGGCGAGAGGGCCCTCAAATTTCATTGCCTCCATGGAAGGCTTAGTTTTTCTCAGGAGTTTTACCGAAAATTGAAAATTGGCCGACTCAATTTCGAGAAAACAGTGTTGAAAACGGCTCCAAAAATTCCCATTTTTCAAAAAAAAAAAATTTTTTTTGAATAATATGCATTTCCAACCCAAAACCTCCCAAAACCACCCCTCAAAATCCCAGTGACCTAACCCTAGTTTAGCCTCACTGACCCCTTCAAAACCCCCCCCCCCCCCCCCCCCCAAATTCCTTCATTTCTAGGTGTCACATCGAAACAATCGAGGGGGTTACTGGCCGTGTTCCCAAAGTTCTCACTTTGCCCATCGTCGATCCAAAAAGGTTTTTCATCTGAAAAAGGGGCGGAGCCAAACCAAAAACCGAAATTTCCAGATTACCCGGGGAACAAATCTATTGTTCAATTGATTCGTACACCTCTGTTCGATCCGATGATTTGTCATTTGCACCGTTTTCAATTTTTGGTATTCAATTTTTTAAAAATTTTGGGAAATTTGGAAGCCGGGACGGTGAAAAAAACATCTGAAAGTAGCTGTTTTGAACCGCCCGGATTTCAAATTTCTCAAAAAAATCTTAATTCTCAATAGAGCGCACTTTCACCTCCCACATTTTTCTCATCCATTTTCAGTAGCCAAACCATCGGCACAAAACGGTGGCGGATACCTCGACGGTTATCTGGTGAATGACAACGCCTCACAAATCGGTCGACGCGGTCTGTTACCCGAAAAATATCTCGTCAATTTGCATGTTCCATCGGACAAAGAAACGATCGATATGAAGGCGTCGTTTACCACCGATTTCAGCGAAGAAGACGTCAAATTTCGGACGCCGACGAATCGAGCCGTTACGGCGAACTATTCGGTCGCGCCGTATGCTAGAGCCGTTTTTGAATTTCAGTAAGGAAACGTTTTTGAAGATGAAAATAAGGAATTTCAAGCAAAAATGGTCGAATGAAGTTTTTTGAAAAGCCAGGAAAATCTGAAATTTCTCTGAAGAAAGTAAAAAAAAATTTTCTCAAAATTTGTTTTCATTATTTTTTGTTTTTCTCAAAATGTCTGAAAAATCGCTCGTCGAAAAAACCCTCAAAAAGTTCTCAAAAATGGAGTTCAAAATCCAAAATTTCAGCCGGTTTCGATTCGAAAAAAATTATTTTTTTTTGTTCGAAAATTATCAAATTTGAAACTTTATCAAAATCTCAAACTATCGGCTGCTTTCATTGAAAAATCGGCAAAAATTATTTTTCCACATTAAAAAAAAATTTTGTTTCACAAATTTTTTTTATTTGAAAAATCATGAAAACTGAAAAAAAAATTATTAATACACTCGAAATAACTTTCGACATATCCTGAATAATTATTCTAAAAATCTAAAAATTGAAATAAATTTCATTAAATAACCCCAATTTCCGAAAAGGTTCTCCAAAATCTCCTAATTTCACTCCCTTTTTTTTCCAGAGGCGAATTCGACAACGAGCTCTCATTTTCCGCCGATGAAATCATTCATTTGCGTCGTCGAATCGATTCCGAATGGTTGGAGGGGTCGATTGGTTCCGCCCGTGTCGGGCTATTTCCCGCCTCTTTCGTTCAAATTATTGTCGATCTTCCCGATGAGGATTCCGCTTCGATTAATGCGGTAAGATCAGAAAAAAAGATTACGGTAGCTGGCACAGTGCTGGAAAAGGGTCTCGCCACGACTACAGTAGCTCACAAAATAATCGTCACAAGACCCAATAGTCGCTGCGCCTTTAAACAAAAGTTCACCCTTCTCTTTCAGAGCAACCGTCGAAGCACCACCACTGAAAACGACGGAATCGGATTCGCCAACGTCCGTCACGCATTTCACGGGCGGCAAGGTGATGAGCTTACTGTAAACGCGGGGGATACTGTACGCGTTCTTCGAATGGTCAACGATGAATGGGTGATGTGTAAGGATCCGGATACGGAGAAGACTGGAATTGTGCCTGTTGGTTTTTTGGAAGTGTATTTAGATGATGAGGATGAGGATAACCAATCGGGGCAGGCGCCGACGAGACGAGGCACTGGTGGTACTGGAAATGAATTTTCGGTAAGGGTTCTAGAAGCTGAAATGAGGGGAAAAAACGGAAGAAAAAGAGAAGGTTGATCTTTAGTTCAAAAAGTGGGCGGAGCCTAGCTTTGGTTTTTTTTTAATTTTTTCAGTCAGAACATTCTTACCATAATGCGTACTTTTTCCAAAATAGCTGAATTCAAAAGGAAAAAGTGGGCGGAGCCTATCATCTCACATTCTCGAAGCCCCGCCCACTTTCACAATGAGCACCGGCCGTTGAAATGTTACTGGCTCTGGACACTGTTCCTCAAAATTCTGAAAGTAAATTCACAAAGCAAAGTGGGCGGAGCCTATTTCCAGCATGTTTGGAGCTGCACCCGTTCTCTTATTCATCACAGGACGCTGAAATGACGAAAATGACCCCAAACAGCAAAAAAAACTTGAAGGAAAGTGGGCGGAGCTAGTGAAAAAGCTGTTTTGTAAGAAAAAGTGGGCGGAGCCTATTTTCCACGTTTTTGAAACTCTGCCTACTTTTTCAATGATCCTAGACCGTTGAAATGTTTCAATAGACTAGCGACTTCCGCTACCTGTTCTCTTCGAAATAAAAAGTGGGCGGAGCCGAAAAATTCCTGACCCTCAAAAGTGGGCGGAGTCTATTTTCTTCATACCCTCCACCAACACCTATTTTTTTCAGTTTGGCAGTTCAAACAACCGTTCCTCATTCATCTCAAACAATGAATCCTCCTCTGACTGGAGGCCTTCCCGTACTTCCACGACAACAGATTGGGCAACATTCGGAGAACCATCATCAACCACAGATGCGACGTCTTCATCAATTCTGGGAACGTCTTCAAAACCGTCTCAACACTGGGCAACATTCACAGACGATTGGTTGGCACCGAGCCAACCTCCAAGAACTACGGCTCCAGCACGGCCTCCACCACCAAAACAGAGCTCAATTCAATCGCCATCTTCCACTGATATTGGAAATGTTTCCCAGTTGTTTGGATTGGATCATACGAATATCGAACCGCCATCAGCTGAAAGAAATACTGGAGCATCTGGAGTGATAATGTCGGCCAGTGATTTTGATTTGGGACTTGCCTCGGCTACGGAAGGAGCATCGAATGATGAGGATAAACGATGTCGAATTATTGAGGAGTTGATTAGTTCCGAATTACAGTTTATTAGCGATATTAATTCGTATACAGAGGTGAGTTTGTGGAGTTTGGATGAGAAAAACGAATGGAAAAATTTGGGCAGAAAATCGCAAAAAAAAATTTTCAGGATTGTTATCCGTTTTTGGCAGAATTAATTTTGAAAAACCGCCAGAAATCTCTTTTTCTTAATTTTTGCGAAAAATTATCTGTCGAATTTTAGAAATTAAATAATCCGAAAAAAAAACACTTTTTCAAGTTGAGAACTCGAAATGAAAAGCATAATTATCTTAGAAAAAAAAATTTAAATTCCAGAAAATCAGATTAAAAATTTGGAAAATGGAAAAATCATATCAAAATCTCCAAAAGAATGTACACGAAACTCTGAAAATTCTGGGATAAAAACCGAAAAAAAGCTGAAATCTTTCAAAAAATTTCGAATTTTAAAATGTTGTAAAGATCTAGTAAATCCAAGAAAACGGTTTTGAAAAGTCTTAAAATTTCAAAATTTCCGCATTTTTTTTCAAACCTCCTCACCTCAACGCTTCCAAAACCATCCAAATTCCCTCCACTCTCAGGCCGTCGACAACACCCCTCTTCTGAACCAAAAACAAAAAGTGATTCTAAAAAACGGATGTGCTCAAATCGTTCAACTCTCGGCCAATCTCGTCCAACTCCTTACCAACGAACAAATCAAACCACAGGATGCTCAACAGATTGGTGCATGTTTCCTTCAACTCAGGAAGCCTTTTGCTCAGACTTATGGGTTCTATTTCCGGAATATTGAGCACATCAATGCGTTGACAAACTCGGCGGTAAGGGATTTTTTGAATCAAAGGGTGCAAGTGCGCTCCACTGACAATAATTTTTTCACCTAAAATCAAAATTTTTTAATTTTCAGAAACACGAAAAAACGATGGAATCCGCTTTGCAAGATATTGTAAAACGAATGCGAGAGGGTGGTGCAGTGGTGATAGACGGACCGACGGCAGTGTCTAGGCCAATTCAGAGAGCCACAAAATATCCATTGTTTTTGAATGAAATTGTGAAGGTGAGGGCCTAGAAAAACCTAGTCCGCCAACCCTTCCATTTTCAGCTCACTCCACTCGTCCACACGGATCATCCAAAATTGACAGAGGCCATCAAACAAATGTCGAATCTTGGGCAGAAAATGAATGAATCGAAGCGCCGGAAAGAGCTCAGTATGTCAATTTTTAGCATGTTTCAGCCTAAAAATCCCCCTTCTTTCCAGCCGCAAAATACTCAAACGACGACAAACAGACATTCGGTGAGATGCTCTCGAAAATGACATTCCACTCGTTGAAAAAGAAATCGAATCGGTTCACATATCGAATGGGATCATCATTGGGAGTTGTCAAATTGGTACGGTTGAAAGTTAGGCCACGCCCCTTTTTTTGAGAGAGGCCCCGCCCATTTACAGTAAACGTCGTGTTAAAAGTGCAGCACGCTTTTCTGTAAAATGTTTTGTGGTGACCTGTGCGGGCTTCACAAAAATTCGAGAAAAAAAATGTCTGGATTTTTTTTTTCTGTAATTTCTTTTCTCAACTTTTCATGGCTCAAATTCGTAATAAGCCTATTTTAAGCTCTAAAATGCTCTAAAACTCCTGCCGACTCCTCACTTTCTCAGCCAACTAAACTGCGAATTTTCAGCTCCGTGACACAGATTTCGATCGTCTCGTCTGCGAATTGGATAGTGCTGAACGGCGTCTCGTTCGATTCAACTACATGTTAGTTATCTATCGAAAGAAGATGTTCCATGAAACTCGTGTCCTAATGCACAAAAAACTAGTGGAACCCCGAAAGAAACAGCTCTCAAATGGTGATATTGATCATCAACTTCAACCATTCAATCACGCGATCAAACTATGGGCAAACGAAGTGAATATGAAAATTCGTGATGATATTGTGAAGGCGTTAAGAGGGATTCCGAAGAGATTGATTAAGAAAAGAAATGATAAATTGATGGATTATGAGGCATCGAGAACCAAAGAAAAGGGCAGTGGAAAGAGAGACTTCGCAGAGATTCAGAAGGATTATGAGGCGTTGAATACACAAGTGAAGACGGCGTTGCCCAGGGTTACAGAATATTTGACGGCGGTAAGTTTGAAATTTTTTAAAATTTTTGGAATTTTTAATCGACAAACAGTTCAATTTTCATGAAATTTCCTTGAATTTTCAACAGAAAAATCCTATTTCCCACTTTTTTTCCCCAAATTTTTCCCCTAAAACTCATTTTCAGGTCCTTGCAAAATCGATGAGACTAGTCTCTGACCATGATAAACTCCTAATGGAGACCCTTCGAAAACTATTCAATGAGGCCAAAGCTCGGACGAATGATGATCAATCGAGACAATCACGTGCATTGATCCTCCCGACTTCCATCTGTTTCGTCGATTATTATGATCAGGATCGGATGAAGGCGTTGCAAAAGATTGCTAATAAGGTAAGAGAGGAGTGCTAGAAATGCTGAAAATTTGGGGTAGAAAGACCTGGAAACAATCAAATTGCACTGGAGAAAAGATTTTGAAAGCAGTCTCCCCCCCCCCCCCCCCCCCCCCTTGTTATCGACCAGGAATATGATGACTCATTTTCGATCGTTTTTTCTCGAAAATATCATTTTTACACCAAATTTGTTTGAAAGAAGCCTCCAGAATTCTATATTCCATTCTTTTTCGCTGGAAAAAAGTCATAATTTTTTCTGTTCGGAAGAAATGGTTTTCAGAAGAAAAAAGGTATGAAAAATTGGCTCAAAAAGTTCAAAAAACGGTCTGAAAAACTCCAAATTCGCTCTGTGAAAATAGGCTCCGCCCACATTTTAGTCCTTTATTTTTGTTCTTTTTTCAAAATCTTTATTAGTTAATCCCGGAAAATGTCTTATTCTGGTCTAGAAAAGTCTTTTTGAAAAGCTAGGTCATAGAGACTTCAATTTCCTCCCGACCCCATCCTGATCCCTCATAGTTCCAGGCCATTCAAAACATGAAGCAACGTGCTCGATCCGCCTCTCCGACCAACAACAAAAACTCCAAATCCACCTCTGCGTCCTCTACAACCAACATCACAGAAACCCGAGATTTATGGGCGGCTCAATCCTCAATTCTGGCTCCATCGGCGACTGAAATCTTGCCAACAATATCCGAAACAACAAGTGGTCCAGTGGTTCATAATCACAAGTTCCGCCCACAAAGTCAAACCGAACGGAATACAATTCTGGAAAAAGCCGGAGCCAAAGGACGACTTTCAGACATCTTTGTGGCCACTTCTCACTATCCGGCTGATGCTGGAATGCTGAAATTGGCGCTGGCCGAAGGGAAACTATTGATTGTCCGACAGAATGATGTGGTACTGGCCGTGAATCGTGAGGTTCCAAGTATGTGGCTCTGCTATAACGGATACTACAACGCGATGCTTCCAAGCAATATTCTGAAGCCCTACACGTCGATTGAACGTGGCGAAGAAGCTGTGGAGAAGCCAGCTGCCCAGAAGGTTACTGTACCCTCAGCTCCTGTAGCTCCGAAGAGCCAAAATCTGATAGACTTGGAAGATTTGTTCGGAGAGCCCACACCAGCTACAGTACAAGCTCCGCCCCCTCAACAAACCTTTGCGGACTTTGGCTCCCTTCAACCTCTTCAACCCACAGTCTCGACCCAGAGCGCATCCTTCGATTGGAATCAAGCTGCCAAGACTCTGCCGCTGGCTCCGCCCCCTCCAATCCAACCCGTTCAAAATCAAGCTCAACAGCCACCACCATCCCAAGGAGCCAATTACAATCTGGATCTTGATGACTTGTTCACTGGACTCTCTACTATCGATTGGGGAGCCAAGCAACCGTCTCAAGCCCCGCCTCCAACTTCCGATCCCATCTACAGTAATACCCCTGCGGTCTCCGCATTCCGTGGAGTTGACTTCCAAACGGGTGTATTCAATCCAAACTCCCTACCCGATGAAGCTCCGCCTCCACTTCCTGTTATTATGAATCCAACTCGAGATGTCGATCCATTCTCTGTTAATTTTGACGCCTTCAGCACGGCGCCTACATCTGGAGGAGTCCAATTCCCGGTTAGCTTTGATGACGTCACTCCGATGAGTTCAACACTGGGTCTACCGTCTTCTGGTGGTGGAGGACAGGTTAGAAGTGCATCGGCGGCGGCTCAACCGACAAGTAGCACTGGATGGCCAACGAATATGATGGCGAGGTAAGTATTATCAGGATTCGCCCCTTTTTTAAACACAGTTCTAGCTCCGCCCACTTTTCGGGCTCGTTTTGAATTCCACTCATTCATAATCTCTTTGAATGGCCCGCCCTTTCATAGATCCTTCCTACATCCGCTACCGTAACCTCTAGTTCAAAACAACAGTACCCTTAAAGGCGCATACTCCAATTTCTCATTTCTTACAGAAGCGATTCCCCACAACCATTGATCCCATCCCGGCCTGGGCCAGCTGTCAAGAATCAAGTGTATCCGAACTTGAACGATTTCAACAACACTTCCAGTTCATTTGGAAGCACTTCTAGTGCAGGTGAGGATACTGTAACTGGACTACGGTAGACACAATTTCCAAATTTCCAGGATTACCACCTCGTAACACCCAACAATCAGCCCCGTCCTCGATGCCGCCAATGTATTCGGCCGTGCCAAATGATACGATGAGTATGACGTATGCGATGCCACCAATGTATGATACTACACCATCTGGTAATAAAACCTCTATTAGAAGAGCAGGGTGTAGACCAAATTTTTTTAGGCCAACAATACCAGCAACCACCTATCCAGCCTACACCAGCTGCTGCCTATGATACGCCACCATCGATGACGTCAGCCACGCCAGCCGCTCCGATGTATGATCAATTGCCGAATGAGCCAACGCCGACGTCACCGGCTATTCGACCAGTGGTATGGTAGTTTTTTGAACGGGTGGCCTAGAGGATCGGAAGGGAAGCCTAGGCCACGGAGTTGGCAGAGCATGAAGGGCTAATGGTAGCCTAAAAGTCCGAAATAAAGCTAGGCCAGCAATGACGTTAGAAAAGAAAGTTTGATAGTGGTGGTCTGGAGTTTTCTAGGCCATGTGAAGAAAAAGTTCGGCCAGCAACTGATTTTGGCATATTGGTGGCCTAAATTGTAGAAAAACTAGGCCACCTAACTTGAGTAGAAGTCTAACTTATCTGATGATCATTTTCAGCCTCCAGAAGATTCTGGCACATTAGAGCATGCAAATCCTAGGCCATCCAGTGAGAAGTTAGGACACTTTGTTGTACCGGCCTTATTTCCCAGATTATGAAAACTAGGCCACTGCAGTCGCTAGAATTTCGATACCTCCGGCCTAACTTCCTTATGCAGCCTAGGCCATCACCCCTCGCGCCACCCTAGATGAAAAACTAAGTCATGGCCTAACTTCCCAATCCCATTTTCCTAGGCCAACCTCTTAAAGTTTCAGCTGTGTCAAGTAAAAGTGGACTATGACTTCCTGCCGCAAGGCTCAAATCAAGTAGAAGTCCGCGAGGGAGAAATTATTGGTGTCCTTCAAAGAACCGATGACGATGGAAATCCGGAATGGCTCCTTATCAAAAGAAACAGTGGACAAGTTGGATACGTGCCAGCCGCCTACTGTAGACCCGTTTAACACCTTTTTTCCCATTCATGTTGTAAATGCGCTCTATCGCTAATCTTTCATGTAGTAATCGCCTCACATTTCCTCCCCCTTTCCCACGAATTAGGCCACGCCCACTTTTTATATCTTCTTAAAATATTGCTGAAAATCTACCTATCCCGGGTTATTGTTCACAAACACACAGACTTTTTGGTGCTCATTTTTAGTTTTCCTTTTTCAAATTTTTTTCTTCCCGCCAAATTTCCCCCTTGAGAATTTTATCCCGATTTTTCAAAAAATTTCCCCGATTGCCCTTCAAGTTTAGTTCTATATATTTATTGCATTATTTTTAGCATATTTTGTACTATCTATGTACTATTTTCTTGCTCTTTTTGAAGCCACGCTCCCTTTCTACTTTTTCAGCATCATGTGACAAAAAAAAGAAAAGTTGTTTTATGAGAAAGACATCGTATCGTATGAGTTTTTTGGATTATTCCTTTGTGTGAAAATATTTTCTATTTATTTTATTCGTTTTTATATAAAGTAATTGCAATTTCATTAGTTCTGAAGTTTTTGAATGAGATTTAGAGGAAGACGACGAATCAAATAATTCTGAAAATTTCAGAAAAACATCATGTTTGGGAAACTGCTCTTTTCTGTGAATTCCTTATATCAGACTTGAAAAAATTTCCAGAAAAAAGAAATCGAAAATTGAAAAAATTTCGGTTCCAGAATTTCCAAAAAATGGTTGTCAGTTTTCAAAATTCAATTCGTGGTCTAACCAATGTGCTAAAATAAATAAATTTCACATCACCGAAAAAATTTTCAGTTTGACCAGAGGTAGTAGAAAAAGCCATTTTGAACAACTGAAAAATAGGAGGTAACTGTCCCGTATCAGAAAGATAAAATTCCCCACTTGAAAATAACATTTTCAGTTCTGATACAGGACAGTGCTGATGAGGGACAGTTTTATTACGGGACGATTCTGGTCAAGGACAGTTCTGATAAGAGACACGGTTATGGAACGTCCTACCGCCGAAAAATCGGAAAAAGATAGAGTTACCCTTTTTCAGCGCGTCCTAAACTCATTGGACGGATCTTTCGATATCTTTTCTAGTTTTTTCTGGAACCTTTGAATTATGCGGTATCATTTTTTCATAGGTTACACTTCTACGACTATAGATTTCTCAATAGCCCGAGCTTTACGACGAATGTGATACGGAAATTTCTTCAATTTTTAGAAACAGGCGATTTTTATGGCTTTCAGAAGTCTGAAGATCTTGAAGGAAAGAATTACAGTTTTCGAAAAACGCTTCAATGTTTCAGCCATACCTTGATCCAGAAGGAAAATTGAAGACCGTTGATGTAGAGAATTTGTCTCAAAAAATTATTGTGTGTCCTGAAAAGTTTTCGGTTTCAGAATGGTGATTAAATGCCATCCAGTTGTTCTACTACATTTACTATACATTGTTTGGTCGTGCAAGTTTTTTAAAATCAAATTTGTAGTATCAAAGAAAGTTTCATAGGCTACTGGAATGGTAAAAAATTTTGAACATTGGGTGTTAAAGTTAGGGTGCAAAAAATTGAATGAAAGAACTTTCGAAAAAAAAACTCAATACTTCAATGACTCTAAAACTCAACTGAGAATCAAAACCAATTCAGTTCAGAAGTACATTGGTCTTCTTGAGATTAGAAGTTATGCCTTTGAATCATGTCTTCGAAAAGGATCTTATCTTATAGTATCTTAGTCTTCAGCAGTAACTGCACCATTTTTTCAGCATCAAATTTCCCATATATAAAACTTGTCTTTTTGTATCAACAATGTCTTTTGTACAAAAGAATCAAGTGGAAAATTCTTTTGAAAAATTCAAAGACCATGAAACATCTACATGTTTGGATACCCTTGATTTAAATGAGAAGTACAAAAAAGTAAAATTGAAGGAATGCGTCTAAAAGTTTCGCTCTATTTTACATTTTTTTGTTGGTTTTCGATAAAGTTACAAAACCAGATACCGTAAAACCTGTAATAGAGGGACATGTCCTTCTATTCTCAACCCTTCTATTTTGGTGTCTTTGTATTACAGGTACTGAAGGTGTCCTTCTAATACAGCTTTTACGCTATTTGATTTATCTTTCATAGCGGTCTCAAAAATCAAAAGCTTCTCATTCTTGTAAAAATCGCAACGACTCAATACATAATTATCGTTATGACAAAAAGCAACTTTTTAATATGAAACGGAAAAGTTTCGGAAATTAGTTCTCTAGGCTACAGAAATGAGAAAATATTTAGAAAATTGCGCTCAGAAAACAAAAAACAATTGAACGAGTGAAAAAATATCACCGTTTTCATTGGCCTACAATTCAACTGAAAATTTGAGAAATCATTGGATCGCTTCGCCCCTTCCCCTGCTCTTCTCCATCGTCATGCTTTTGCTCACTTCGAGCTATTAAAGAAGCATGCTCATGGAAAATTTTTCTTTAAAAAGAAGTCAAAGCTTATTGAGGCTCATTTTCAATCCGGATCCCCAATTCGATTCTACGTCAAAAAACGAAATCCCGAGGAATAAAAACATTGAAGAAAAAAGAAGTTTTCCACGTGAACCCCCTAAACCCCCTATTCAAAAGTGTTCCACGCGTCGACCTCCGAGGGTCAAATATCGATTTTTCGAAGCTTCTCGGCGGGAAATCAAAAAAATTTCTTATCATTTCTGGAATCAATCTTCTTCTCGCGACGACTTCTCTCTCTCTCTTCTTGAGGAGTCTACAGTTTTGAACAATGAATGTCGATAATTACGGATGGGAAAGCAGCTTATCAATGGTGGCGAATGAGCAAACACGAACCGCCCGTCCAAGGCTTAATGGAAGTGTTCCGACACTTTTGAGACCCGTCTTTATGAATGCCGTTGAAGTCGGATATTCGTGAGTTGGGCGTACTTCGAAAAGGGGTTGACGTAGAATTTCGAACTGGCTGGATGCGTGGCAAACGAAGGGAAGGAAATGTGCTCTGTAGGAAAATTTTAAGAGGAAGTTTCAAAAATTTAAAAACCCGTAAATAAAAACGAAACTTTTCTGTTTCAAAACCCCCGTATCAAACTGTTCTAGTTCAATTTACGTTACGTACGGATTTTCGAAGTTTGACGAAATTGTTTTGTTGAAAAATTAGGAATTGTTTGGGAGTAAGGTTTGGATTTTGGGAAAATGAAAAATTTGAATGACGCGCGTGGAAGACTGAATGAAGGAATGTGTTCTGTTGCAAAATTGCAATGGAAGTTTCGAGCTTTCAAGAAAGCAAAAAAAAAACCAGGAAAACTTTCTGACTCAACATCTTCGTATCAAAGTGGCCTACTCGAATCGGGGTTCGATGGCCTGTTTTTCTGTAATAGAAAATGAAATTCACAGCTTAAAAATCAGTCCAAATTAGTTGGAAAAAAAACTGAAAACATGATATAGCCTAAACAAATAAACTAATTGAATTTCGAACATTAGTTTACTGTTCAATGCCCTTTCAAGAAGCCGGACGTTTTATTAATTCGATTCTGTTTTTATTTTCACGGTTTGAAAAAGAATTCGACATAGTTACTGTTTCAGTTAGATATTTCCTCACCTACCCAACTTTCCGATTTACTAGGTGAAACGGGTCGGGATAAAACCATGCTGTTGTAAGAACTTTCAACACAAGATAAATCAGGTTTATGTTTTTGTTCTATGTGATAAAAAGTCATCCAAACAATATTACATTCCGATCAAAATTCCTTTGATATTATAGGGTTTGCCCCTAGAGCGCATTCACGATCTTCACGAAACATTAATACGTGTCCTTTTTCTCAAAATGTTTTTTAAATTAAAATTTTTCTAGAAGGATATTCTCTTGCCTTGATTTTAGGAATCGCTTGAGAGTATGATTACTGCATGATTACTGTGAAACAATTCCCACTTTCTCAGATTGTCAAGCTTTCTTTTAAAAAAATTACGGTTTTGTATAGGCATTATGAACATCATAGATATCGGAGTAATTATTATCCACGAGGCGTACAGCTTGATTAATTCAGTCATTCATTACCTCTTCCAGATATGCTCACTGTGATCGTGACAAGAAACTGAATGTGCGTGGCGTCACCATCGCCTTATGGCACTTTATTTGTCGTGGTCATCAGGCGATTGCTCTTCTACCGTATTGTTTCAAAAATTATGCGGAAAAATCGTCGAGATACTCGGAATTAATGATGCTTTATCGTCTCAATTTGATCGAATTCACACCGGGTTACGGTAGTGAAAAATATGCGGAAGTCAATCGAATTATGGTCAATCGTGCCTATGAGACGGGCGGTTGTTTGGTGGCAAGAAGTCAAATGCAAGGGATTACTGATAATAAGACACATTTGATTGATGTCGTTGAGCAGAGGTGAGGCTTTTTTCATTTACCGTAAAACCTGTATTAGTAGTGCATGCACCACTGTTAGAGGGACACTTCTATCGAAGGAGCACTGAAAGTTTTAGAGCATAAAAATTTTTTTTTCAAAAATAGCCAAAGCCGAACCAAAGTTATTCTTTTTCAAAACAATTGTAAAAGCTTCACTCAAAAACTTCTTTATTCCGCGGCCCTTTTTTTGTAACCCACAATATATTCAGACTCCTAATGCCAACATTCAACGGTGACGACATAATGTTTCCAATCGACGGACCACTTGGTCGAAATGGACCATCTCTTGAAGAGACTCTTCAATGTGAACAAGGATCTCCTGATTGGAGATCATGCTCCGAACACCAGCTGCTCCTTTCGGATCAACGTCATTGGTTGGAGAAATTGGCTCTGTTGGTGCCAGAAAAAGTGGTATGGACCCGAATGGTTCAGATGATTCAGGCTGGTGGGTCGGACGATTTGGGAGCGGAGGACGATTTTGAGAATGAGTGAGTGGGTATGGGGATAGGGAAGCTTAGGAGAGTGGGCTGGCTGAAATAGGGTAGATTTTTTGAAAAATTTTTCTGCATCTGAAATATGAGAGATCGGTTGAGTTATATTCTGTTCAGTGTTCAACGCGTGCTGTCCACATATTGATTTCCTAGTTATTAGTGAGCACATACTGAAAAACCTCTATTAAACCGGCATGCCGCTCTATCGCTCAAAGAACTTTTTTAAGTGCAGGCTAGATAAAGGTGCCGTTCTATTAGATTCTGCCGCTTCTATTCCTATAACTTCCTAGCGAATTAGGTCCAGATCAGAAACAAAAAAGGTGCCGCTCTCTTAGAGGATGTCGCTTGTATTCTTAGAATTCTCTAGCGGCTTCGGTTTTCTCATGAAATTTTGGAAAAATCAGTTCCGAATTTGGTTTTTTTGCTGTTTCCATCATTGAGACAAATTTGGCTCTCAAGTGAGCAGTGACAATGCTCTATTACACCGGCATGCCGCTCTATTGTTTGAATCAGCTGTTTGGAAGCCGGTTCAAAAGAGGTGCCGCTCTTTCGGAGAGTGCCGTTTTATTTTCTAGCGAGAGCCAGAAACAATTCTCAGGAAAATTCGAAAAATTTGTTTTGATTTATTTGCTATTTCCATCATTGAGACAACTTCGGCTATCAACTGAGTAATGCTTTTGTTTAAAATGTTATAGGTGCCGTTCTATTAGAGGTGCCGGTGTAAAAAAGGTTTTCAGCCCGATGATAATCTAGAAACACTTTCGATCAAAAGTCACTGGTTTAAATATAGAATCCTGTTTCTAGAGCATGTGTTGAAATGGGAAATTTTATGTACAATTATTCTTTTGATTTCATCAGAGCCTTTCTAAAATTGATTGATTTCCAGAATCCCAATGCCTCCATCATCACCACCACCACTCGAGAATCCATTCAATCGTTCATCTTCTTCTGCTGCCAATTCGATTTCTCGTGTTCCATCAAACACTTCAATGGGAGGAGCTGATCCATTTGGACCACTACCTTCTTCTCAACAACAACAACAACCCACTCAAACCCATTATTCTTCTCATCATCATCAATCAAATCACTATCAATCATCGGATCCATATCCTCATTATAATCATCAACAACATCTTCCAAATCCTCATCAATTTCATCAACATCGTCGTCAATATTCTTCTGTTCAACGACACTATCCGGCTTCTCATTATCATATGAATTCGAGTCCACATTATTCGCATCCAAATCATCATCATTATGGTAATGGAGGACGTCATGGATCAACTCGTCTTATCATTCGTTATGGATCATCACCACCACGGGTGGTTGGTGCACGGAATAATAATAGTTTGAATTCGTTGAATGATGGAGGAGGAGGAGGAGGTGGGGGAGGACCAATTCATAATCATCATCAATTGGATCAGCTTCCACCGACGAAGACACAGATTCCACATCGGACTATGAAGCATTCGGCGACGACGGATTCTGTGGAATCGACGGAAAGTACACAGTCTGGCGAGAGAGAGGTTAGTGATTTTTTTTTGGAGTTGGTCAAGAACAAAATTTGAGCTGAAAAGTTGGAAAAAAGTTGCTGTTCCAACAACTTTTTATCAACAGTCCCCGTTTGACGAAAACCATTACTACAATCTTTTCCTGATCATATACAATCCAGACCCTAAATTCCAAATTAATTACCAACTTGAATTGAAAAGTTGGAAAAAAAGTTGTTGTTTCAACAACTTTGTATTATCCGTCACAGTTGAAATATGTATTGCGCAAACTCCTGTTTTTGGAATCAAACCAAATTTTTGAAATTTATCCCCTTCTATTTCAAATGAATACAATTTGCAGAGTCCAACTCCATCAATCGAAGGAGACGAGGATGTGGCACGAGAGTTGAATGCTCGAATGATTGAAGAGGCACGTTTGGAGAATGAGAAGAGAGATAAAGAGGAGGCGAAACAGAAGAAAAAGGACGAGTTGTTGGCAAAGTTGTCACAGATTTTTGGATATTCTAAGGTGAGAAATTTCGGTACCTGATCACAGTTGGGCCGTCCTTTTTTTACTTTGAAAAAATTGTTAGCGTTAAGAGATCACAATTAACATAGATTTCTAAAAATCTACGAGTTTTAGTTGTTCAGTCATCGTTGATCTGCCCTTTTTCTTTAAAATTTGCTAAATTTCTAAAACTAGACTAGAGACCAAAATAGGGTAAATCTTCTTGCTTCAAGCAGTGTTCTAAGGGCTCTTATATTGAATTTGCCGTTCTAGTATTGAGGTTGATGGCAAAATTGTCACAGGTTTTCGGATATTCTAAGATGAGAAATTTCGGTGCCTAGTTATAGAAGGGCTCTTTTTTTGACGATTGGAAAATAGCTAGACTTCAAGTCTCGACCCAAGAAACAAGAATTTCAAATCAAGAACCAAAAATATGAATTTGCTGTTTCAGTGAATTATCATAAATTTAAAAAATCTAAGAAGTTTAGTTGTTCAGTCAGGTTCAGTCAAATTTAGTTGTTCCCTTTCTCGTGGAATTTACGAAAATTCAAAGTTAGATCAGAGACGGAAAAAAGATGACCGCGCGCAAAACTTTTCAATTCCACCATCAACTTATCAATTTGGCATTTGTTCCACGCTTATTGAAACACTGTGAAACCGTATTAGAGGAGCATGCTCTTCTATTTTTCGAATTGTCTTCTAAGAAACTTACATTGAAAACGCCCCTCTAATGTTGGTGTCTCTTCTCCGAGCACAATTTTCCAGAAATTAATGAATAAAGCACCGCAAATTTTGTCATTTTTCTTCAAAATTACACATGTTTCCGTGCTCTTCAATTAGAGCCGACCCCTCTAATAGAAGGGCTCCTCTTATAGAGTTTTTTTCGGTTTTAGAAATCCAAGTGCCGAAATCTCAATATTCAAAACTCTTGACAAGATACATATCCACTATCAGAAACCGAATTCTTTCTTTTTTTGCAGTCAATCCGAGTGATTTCCAAGTTTCCAAACATCTCAACATTTCCTCTTCTCGTTGAAAAGTGTATCCATGAACCGGACGAAGAAGGCGATGGAGGAGAATTTGCCGATATTTGGACTTCAGAAGGTGGCGTCACTGCTTCTGAAAATATTCTTGAAGAGAACGAGGATTTAATTGATTTTTCCGATGAACCACTTCCAATTGTGACAACTGGAATTGAGGTGGAACAAGAGAGCAACTCGAATCTTATTGATTTGATGTTTTAACTGAATAAAAATGATAAAAAGAAGAGAAAGAAGAGGAACTGATTATGAATATTGATTATTTGTGGGAAATTATTCGTGATAAACTTTTATTTGGGATTTTAAAATGTTCAAATTCAGCAATTTATCACATTTTATTCTCAAAAAGTTACAGTTTTTTGAAGGTTGGAAAGCAAATAACTTAAGATACATTTTGATTTCAAATGATCAAAAGTCGACCAATCCATCTGAAAGTGGGCTACGAAAATTAAAAAAAAACGAAAAAAGGCAATTTATTTTTTAGGTATCACTTCCCCTATCCAATATCTTATTTTGGGAGGTATCGAGCCTGGGGGAATGCCGGTTCAGAACCGTGCCCCGAATTAGAACTGTCTCGTATCTGAACTACTTCACGTTAAATAAGAGTTCTGATTCGGGGCACGGTTCTGATTAGGGACCGTTTTGATACGGGAAAGTTCTGACGTTCCCCTCGAACTTCACTAATCTTACACGAAAGTTGCAGTTTCAAAAGATTGTTATCACCAACTTGCCAATCAATAAAAATGTCCGATTTGAGTTTTAGGGTTTCAAAGAAGAATTCAAAAATTCCTTCGTCTATTCCACATGGTTCTGTGTAATACCCCACACTTTCCAACCTCAATAAGGAGCTAGTACCTGAGTTGTGTAGATTTTTGACCGTTTCGTTGTCACATGAAGCCAAGATCTTGTTGCGTCCTACAATCAAGTCAAATAAATTCAATAAAATAAGCATGCTCATTTTTTTCTCAAGAGAAAAACAGTTGCAGATTCAGAATCCACATGTAACAACTTTCCTTTCCATTTTCACTGATTGGTTGACGGCTTTACTTCTTCTGAAGAAGGATGTTGCTGTCTAACTTTGATATGGAGCGAAAAGAGGTTTTCAGATTTAAATAAAAATCACTGGTTCAGATTTCGCATGAAGCAAGGGACTGTTGAAAGCAACGCTGCCTTCATGGTTAGAAGGAAATTTTAATTAAAACAGCTACACAAAGGTTATCTGCAACTTTTTGAACATTTTCGATCAGTTTCCGAGAGTTGATCTAGACATTCAGTGTCGAAGAGTATTTTCCATTTTTTCATTTTTCTGGAGAAGTATCGAATTTCTCTAATCTTACACGAAAGTTGCAGATTCAAAACATTGTTATCACCAACTTGTCAACCAATAAAAATGTTCCAGTTGAAATTTTTCCATTCAACCGTGAGTTGTCTAGATCTTCAGAGAAGAATTCGAAATTCCTTCGTCTATTCCAAATGGTTCTGTCTAATACACCACACTTTCCAATTTAAACGAGCACCTAGTACCTGAGTTGTCTGATATATTGATTGTTTCATTGTCAAATTAAAGGAAGGTTTTGTTGTGTTTTATATTAGCCATTCAATTTCGATGTGCAGGTTCAGTTTTTTTTTCCCAATACAAATAAGTTGCAGATTCAGAACCAACATATCTGCTTTTCCATTTTGGCTGATTCGTTGCTTCGCAACACACTTGAACACAGGAAAGTTGCGTTTACTGAGGTTGGGGGACTGAGTATGCATTTTGTCGTAAGATGTGGTGTACACTAATTTGTTAATTTTGATTATTCTCAAGAAAAACAAAAACCATTATCAGCACAGGGGGTTCGAACTAGCACACCGGCTAGATTGGGCGCCAAGCGCGTTACCGGCTGAGCCACAGGGGCCAAAACGCGGCTGCCCTCTGAGAGCCTATTTGAACTTGCTTCTCTCGCTTACAATCTAGGGTACTTGATAACTTTAGTACCGGGCAAGTTATGATGTTCGAGGTTTCAAATATGGGTTTATAACGGCCTCTTCTATGGGTATGAAAAAACTAGTCAAGTTCAATTTTTTCATGTCCTGCCTCCTTTAAACATTTTTTTTTGTTTTTGTTTCCCAAAGGCATGTCTCATTCGTCCGCTTGTTTCTTTAGTCCATCAAATTAAACCTTCACCTTTCTTTTTGCGGCACGGTCCTAGGTCGGGGTCACCATATCTACCAACCTCACATTGCTCCTTTTCATCTCCGCACAACGACAAGCCACGCCCCTTTTTACGATATGCCCTTTTGTAGCGCGTTTTTGGGTGGACAGCGTCGTCTTGTAGACTGCCTAGTACAGTCATTCTTTTCATCTACACGGTCCTGAACGGTCGTCTCTTTTTGGACCTCTCTGGTCTCTTTTTTGGTCTCTTTTTTTGGTCTTTTTTTTGTTCTATTTTTGGCCCCACCCCTTGATAAAATGGGAATAATCAAGAACCCATTAAGAACGTTCTTATGTAGCTCATATCTGGCGATACCGTCAACGAGTATACATGCGTCAATTGATAGTACCAATTACTATCTCCCCTTGATAAAATGGGACAAATCAAGGACCCATTAAGAACGTTCTTATGTAGCTCATATCTGGCGATACCGTCAACGAGTATACATGCGTCAATTGATAGTACCAATTACTATCCCCCCTTGATAAAATGGGAATAATCAAGAACCCATTAAGAACGTTCTTATGTAGCTCATATCTGGCGATACCGTCAGCGAGTATACATGGGTCAATTGATAGTACCAATTACTATCCCCCTTGATAAAATGGGACAAATCAAGAACCCATTAAGAACGTTATTATGTAGCTCATATCTGGCGATACCGTCAGCGAGTATACATGCGTCAATTGATAGTACCAATTACTATCTCCCCTTGATAAAATGGGAATAATCAAGAACCCATTGAAAACGTTCTTATGTAGCTCATATCTGGCGATACCGTCAGCGAGTATACATGGGTCAATTGATAGTACCAATTACTATCCCCCTTGATAAAATGGGAATAATCAAGAACCCATTAAGAACGTTCTTATGTAGCTCATATCTGGCGATACCGTCAGCGAGTATACATGTCAATTGATAGTACCAATTACTATCCCCCCTTGATAAAATGGGAATAATCAAGAACCCATTGAAAACGTTCTTATGTAGCTCATATCTGGCGATACCGTCAGCGAGTATACATGGGTTAATTGATAGTACCAATTACTATCTCCCCTTGATAAAATGGGACAAATCAAGAACCCATTAAGAACGTTATTATGTAGCTCATATCTGGCGATACCGTCAGCGAGTATACATGCGTCAATTGATAGTATCACTTACTATCCCCCTTGATAAATATTGTAATATTGGGGTTGTTCTAATATTGGGGTTGTTGGCAAAGTTGTCACAGATTTTTTGATTTTCTAAGATAAGCAATTTCGGTGCCTAGTTATAGATGAGCTCCTTTTTTACATTGAAAAAAATTGTTAGATTCAAAGTAATCACCCAAGAAACAAGAATTCCAAATCAAGAACCTGCTGTTTGCTGAATTTGCTCTTTCAGTAGAATAACATAAATTCCAAAAAAATCTATGGATTTTGTTAGTGAATGAAATTTGCGGAAACTGAAAGCTAGAATAAAAAAAACAAAAAAAGGCTATTTGCCCGCCGAAACTTTTCCAAATCTCACCTGAAGGCTCTGTCCAAACTGTATCAGTTTGGCAATTCTTCCATGCTTATTGAAACACTGTGAAACCGTATTAGAAGAGCATGCCATTCTATTTTTCCGAATTGTTTCCTGAAGGCCTTACATTCAAAAGGCTCTTCTAATATAGGAATCTCTTCCCCAAACACAAAAAAAGTTTGAGGAAACATAGAGTTTCGCAGAAATTAATGACAAATTCACAATTTTTCATCCAACTGCCAAAATCTCATTATTCAAAACTTTTGAGAGGATAGAAATTCCCTATCAGAAACCGAAATCTTTTTTTTTTGCAGTCTATCCGAGTGATTTCCAAATTTCCAACCATCTCAACATTTCCTCTTCTCGTTGAAAAGTGTATCCATGAACCGGACGAAGAAGGCGATGGAGGAGAATTTGCCGATATTTGGACTTCAGAAGGTGGCGTCACTGCTTCTGAAAATATTCTTGAAGAGAACGAGGATTTAATTGATTTTTCCGATGAACCACTTCCAATTGTGACAACTGGAATTGAGGTGGAACAAGAGAGCAACTCGAATCTTATTGATTTGATGTTTTAACTTGATAAAAATGATAAAAAAGAAGAGAAAGAAGAAAAACTGATTATGAATTTTGATTATTTGTGGGAAATTATTCGTAGACTGGCCAAAATGGCGTTTCACGGCGCCAATTACAATTTTATAAATTTGTATTGGCCGCCATTGCAAATTAATTTTTAAGGTCATTATTTTCATTTCCAAAACCTTATACTTTTCACTTTAAAAAATTATTTTTTGTTCACGCAGTTCAATCCTAAATTTGCATTGAAATGCAATTTTGGAAAACCAAATTTGCATCCAATGCAATTTTTAAAATAGGAGTTTGTATCAATGCAAACTACGTGAAAAATATTGGCTTTTTCATTTTACATTGGCGGCCAACAACATCCCTAATTATTCGTGATAAACATTTATTTGGGATTTTAAAATGTTCAAATTCAGCAATTTATCACATTTTATTCTCAAAAAGTTACAGTTTTTTGAAGGTTGGAAAGCAAATAACTTAAGATACATTTTGATTTCAAATGATCAAAAGTCGACCAATCCATCTGAAAGTGGGTTACAAAAATAAAAAAAAACGAAAAAAGGCAATTTATTTTTTAGGTATCACTTCCCCTATCCAATATCTTATTTTGGGAGGTATCGAGCCTGGGGAGATGCCGGTTCAGAACCGTGCCCCGAATTAGAACTGTCTCGTATCTGAACTACTTCACGTTAAATAAGAGTTCTGATTCGGGGCACGGTTCTGATTAGGGACCGTTTTGATACGGGAAAGTTCTGACGTTCCCCTCGAACTTCACTAATCTTAC
Source organism: Caenorhabditis doughertyi (assembly GCA_963572265.1). NCBI lineage: Eukaryota > Metazoa > Nematoda > Chromadorea > Rhabditida > Rhabditidae > Caenorhabditis > Caenorhabditis doughertyi. Next base: position 20,013,606 of record OY751556.1, on the reverse strand, counting down.
ACGAAAGTTGCAGTTTCAAAAGATTGTTATCACCAACTTGCCAATCAATAAAAATGTCCGATTTGAGTTTTAGGGTTTCAAAGAAGAATTCAAAAATTCCTTCGTCTATTCACATGGTTCTGTGTAATACCCCATGCGTTCCAACCTGAATAAAGAGCTAGTACTTGAATTGTCAAGTAATTTGGCTGTTTCTTCGTCAAATTAAGCGAAGGTTTCGTTGTGCCCTACAATCAAATCAAATAAATTCAATAAAATAAGCATGCTAAATTTTTTCTCAAGAGAAAAACAGTTGCAGATTCAGAACCAACATGTAACAACTTGCCTTTCCATTTTCACTGATTGGTTGATTGGTTGACGGCTTTACTTCTTCTGAAGAAGGATGTTGCTGTCTAACCTTGATATGGAGCGAAAATACGTTTTCAGATCTTTACTATTAACAATCATCAAAGGGTGTCTGTTTGTCCGTGTGTATTCAATCCTCCAGCCCTTCCTACTGAACCGATTTTCATCTTTACTATTAACAATCATCAAAGGGTGTCTGTTTGTCCGTGTGTATTCAATCCTCCAGCCCTTCCTACTGAACCGATTTTCATGAGACAAAAACAGGTCGATACAGAATTTTTTCGGAATAATGCCCGTTTTTTCCGTTTTTGAATTGGAGCTCTGTGAAGCTCTGTGCACTCTGAGCACGAAGCCTAAGCCCCGCCCACACACACACAAAGTATAGTGGTCATCGCGAGCCTGGATTGGTGTCGGCTGCGCGCATTAGTGAAATCGCCGCGCGTCGCCCACTGCCCGGTTCAATTACCCCAGTTTGAGGTAAGGGGGTTGATTTCCCTAACCGATTTTTGTGCTTGATAGCTCATTTTGTTCGTCTCCATCTCGAGAGACGAAAAAGCTTTTCAGGATGAAAATCGGTCTTATAGTTTTTGAGAGAAAAGCATTACAAGTTTGAGTATTGAAGCAGTATGGTGTAGTGGCGGAGACGGTTGTTCGGTAAATTCAAGACCAAAGTTCAATTCCAAGATGTGTCAGATCTTTTTTGCTTTTTTTTTAAATTTTACAAGAATTGAGAAAATGGGGTCTTTGTGGGCATTTCGATGTTTTAAAAAATTTCCAACAGAACTTCCTTATGAATGTTTTGATGAAGGATAATGTAGTTTCTGTGAGGATGTTAGCTCGCAAGCAGTTTCGTGAAGCAAATAAGAAATTTTGAAAAGAAAAGTTTGATGACAGTTCGGAATTATTTCAAAAAACTTTTTTTTTCCATATTGTAGGGAACTGGGATGTTTTCACTTTCAAAACTGCAGAAAATAGAGACTTTGTGGAGGAGTAGGGTTTTTTCCCAAACTTAACAAAAACGGCGATGCTTCGCATTTTGCCTGTAGCAGATGTGATATAATGTTGAGACACTTACATCTGAATTTCTTCCTCGATTTTTAGATTGTCAGCAGTTGTAAAAAAGTCGTGCAAAAGTTGCGAGAAGTGCTGCAGAAAGTTGTCACCACAACTTTTTCAGCATTTGCCACAACTCCGGCGTAGCACTTCAAAGCTTTCTCCACACTTCTCGCAATTTTTTGCACGACTTTCTCACAACTGCCGACAATGTGGTTTTTATATCAGGTGAAACAAGTCCTTTGAAATCCCGCAAATAATCATAATGATTTTTTCAACTGAGTACTTTTATAAAAATCAGGGAGACACACCAACCCAGGCTCCACAGAAAATGGAGTCGCCGGAGGCGACGCAATTTTCTGGTTTAAATAAAAACCACTGGTTCAGTTTCCGCATGAAATTAGAGACTGTTGAGAACAACGCTGAGAGGAAATCAACATTTACACAAGTGTTACCTGCAACTTTTTGAACATTTTCGATCAGTTTCCGAGAGTTGATCTAGACATTCAGTGTCGAAGAGTATTTTCCATTTTTTCATTTTTCTGGAGAAGTATCGAATTTCTCTAATCTTACACGAAAGTTGCAGATTCAAAACATTGTTATCACCAACTTGTCAACCAATAAAAATGTTCCAGTTGAAATTTTTCCATCCAACCGTGAGTTGTCTAGATCTTCAGAGAAGAATTCGAAATTCCTTCGTCTATTCCAAATGGTTCTGTCTAATACACCACACTTTCCAATTTAAACGAGCACCTAGTACCTGAGTTGTCTGATATATTGATTGTTTCATTGTCAAATTAAAGGAAGGTTTTGTTGTGTTTTATATTAGCCATTCAATTTCGATGTGCAGGTTCAGTTTTTTTTTCCCAATACAAATAAGTTGCAGATTCAGAACCAACATATCTGCTTTTCCATTTTGGCTGATTCGTTGCTTCGCAACACACTTGAACACAGGAAAGTTGCGTTTACTGAGGTTGGGGGACTGAGTATGCATTTTGTCGTAAGATGTGGTGTACACTAATTTGTTAATTTTGATTATTCTCAAGAAAAACAAAAACCATTATCAGCACAGGGGGTTCGAACTAGCACACCGGCTAGATTGGGCGCCAAGCGCGTTACCGGCTGAGCCACAGGGGCCAAAACGCGGCTGCCCTCTGAGAGCCTATTTGAACTTGCTTCTCTCGCTTACAATCTAGGGTACTTGATAACTTTAGTACCGGGCAAGTTATGATGTTCGAGGTTTCAAATATGGGTTTATAACGGCCTCTTCTATGGGTATGAAAAAACTAGTCAAGTTCAATTTTTTCATGTCCTGCCTCCTTTAAACATTTTTTTTTGTTTTTGTTTCCCAAAGGCATGTCTCATTCGTCCGCTTGTTTCTTTAGTCCATCAAATTAAACCTTCACCTTTCTTTTTGCGGCACGGTCCTAGGTCGGGGTCACCATATCTACCAACCTCACATTGCTCCTTTTCATCTCCGCACAACGACAAGCCACGCCCCTTTTTACGATATGCCCTTTTGTAGCGCGTTTTTGGGTGGACAGCGTCGTCTTGTAGACTGCCTAGTACAGTCATTCTTTTCATCTACACGGTCCTGAACGGTCGTCTCTTTTTGGACCTCTCTGGTCTCTTTTTTGGTCTCTTTTTTTGGTCTTTTTTTGTTCTATTTTTGGCCCCACCCCTTGATAAAATGGGAATAATCAAGAACCCATTAAGAACGTTCTTATGTAGCTCATATCTGGCGATACCGTCAACGAGTATACATGCGTCAATTGATAGTACCAATTACTATCTCCCCTTGATAAAATGGGACAAATCAAGGACCCATTAAGAACGTTCTTATGTAGCTCATATCTGGCGATACCGTCAACGAGTATACATGCGTCAATTGATAGTACCAATTACTATCCCCCCTTGATAAAATGGGAATAATCAAGAATCCATTAAGAACGTTCTTATGTAGCTCATATCTGGCGATACCGTCAGCGAGTATACATGGGTCAATTGATAGTACCAATTACTATCCCCCTTGATAAAATGGGACAAATCAAGAACCCATTAAGAACGTTATTATGTAGCTCATATCTGGCGATACCGTCAGCGAGTATACATGTCAATTGATAGTACCAATTACTATCCCCCCTTGATAAAATGGGAATAATCAAGAACCCATTGAAAACGTTCTTATGTAGCTCATATCTGGCGATACCGTCAGCGAGTATACATGGGTCAATTGATAGTACCAATTACTATCCCCCTTGATAAAATGGGAATAATCAAGAACCCATTAAGAACGTTATTATGTAGCTCATATCTGGCGATACCGTCAGCGAGTATACATGTCAATTGATAGTACCAATTACTATCCCCCCTTGATAAAATGGGACAAATCAAGAACCCATTGAAAACGTTCTTATGTAGCTCATATCTGGCGATACCGTCAGCGAGTATACATGTCAATTGATAGTACCAATTACTATCCCCCCTTGATAAAATGGGACAAATCAAGAACCCATTAAGAACGTTCTTATGTAGCTCATATCTGGCGATACCGTCAGCGAGTATACATGTCAATTGATAGTACCAATTACTATCCCCCCTTGATAAAATGGGACAAATCAAGAACCCATTAAGAACGTTATTATGTAGCTCATATCTGGCGATACCATCAGCGAGTATACATGCGTCAATTGATAGTACCAATTACTATCACCCCTTGATAAAATGGGACAAATCAAGAACCCATTAAGAACGTTATTATGTAGCTCATATCTGGCGATACCGTCAGCGAGTATACATGCGTCAATTGATAGTACCAATTACTATCACCCCTTGATAAAATGGGACAAATCAAGAACCCATTAAGAACGTTATTATGTAGCTCATATCTGGCGATACCGTCAGCGAGTATACATGCGTTAATTGATAGTACCAATTACTATCCGCCCTTGATAAAATGGGACAAATCAAGAACCCATTAAGAACGTTATTATGTAGCTCATATCTGGCGATACCGTCAGCGAGTATACATGTCAATTGATAGTACCAATTACTATCCCCCCTTGATAAAATGGGACAAATCAAGAACCCATTAAGAACGTTCTTATGTAGCTCATATCTGGCGATACCGTCAGCGAGTATACATGCGTCAATTGATAGTACCAATTACTATCACCCCTTGATAAAATGGGACAAATCAAGAACCCATTGAAAACGTTCTTATGTAGCTCATATCTGGCGATACCGTCAGCGAGTATACATGCGTCAATTGATAGTACCAATTACTATCCGCCCTTGATAAAATGGGACAAATCAAGAACCCATTAAGAACGTTATTATGTAGCTCATATCTGGCGATACCGTCAGCGAGTATACATGGGTCAATTGATAGTACCAATTACTATCCCCCCTTGATAAAATGGGACAAATCAAGAACCCATTGAAAACGTTCTTATGTAGCTCATATCTGGCGATACCGTCAGCGAGTATACATGCGTCAATTGATAGTACCAATTACTATCCCCCCTTGATAAAATGGGACAAATCAAGAACCCATTAAGAACGTTCTTATGTAGCTCATATCTGGCGATACCGTCAGCAAGTATACATGCGTCAATTGATAGTACCAATTACTATCCCCCCTTGATAAAATGGGACAAATCAAGAACCCATTAAGAACGTTATTATGTAGCTCATATCTGGCGATACCGTCAGCGAGTATACATGCGTCAATTGATAGTACCAATTACTATCCCCCCTTGATAAAATGGGACAAATCAAGAACCCATTAAGAACGTTATTATGTAGCTCATATCTGGCGATACCGTCAGCGAGTATACATGGGTCAATTGATAGTACCAATTACTATCCCCCCTTGATAAAATGGGACAAATCAAGGACCCATTAAGAACGTTCTTATGTAGCTCATATCTGGCAATACCGTCAGCGAGTATACATGCGTCAATTGATAGTACCAATTACTATCCGCCCTTGATAAAATGGGACAAATCAAGAACCCATTAAGAACGTTCTTATGTAGCTCATATCTGGCGATACCGTCAGCGAGTATACATGCGTCAATTGATAGTACCAATTACTATCCCCCCTTGATAAAATGGGACAAATCAAGGACCCATTAAGAACGTTCTTATGTAGCTCATATCTGGCGATACCGTCAGCGAGTATACATGGGTCAATTGATAGTACCAATTACTATCCCCCTTGATAAAATGGGACAAATCAAGAACCCATTGAAAACGTTCTTATGTAGCTCATATCTGGCGATACCGTCAGCGAGTATACATGTCAATTGATAGTACCAATTACTATCTCCCCTTGATAAAATGGGACAAATCAAGAACCCATTAAGAACGTTATTATGTAGCTCATATCTGGCGATACCGTCAGCGAGTATACATGGGTCAATTGATAGTACCAATTAATATCTCCCCTTGATAAAATGGGACAAATCAAGAACTTATTAAGAACGTTCTTATGTAGCTCATATCTGGCGATACCGTCAGCGAGTATACATGGGTCAATTGATAGTACCAATTACTATCCCCCCTTGATAAAATGGGACAAATCAAGAACCCATTGAAAACGTTCTTATGTAGCTCATATCTGGCGATACCGTCAGCGAGTATACATGGGTCAATTGATAGTACCAATCACTATCTCCCCTTGATAAAATGGGACAAATCAAGAACCCATTAAGAACGTTATTATGTAGCTCATATCTGGCGATACCGTCAGCGAGTATACATGGGTCAATTGATAGTACCAATTACTATCCCCCTTGATAAAATGGGAATAATCAAGAACCCATTAAGAACGTTCTTATGTAGCTCATATCTGGCGATACCGTCAGCGAGTATACATGTCAATTGATAGTACCAATTACTATCCCCCCTTGATAAAATGGGACAAATCAAGAACCCATTAAGAACGTTATTATGTAGCTCATATCTGGCGATACCGTCAGCGAGTATACATGGGTCAATTGATAGTACCAATTACTATCCCCCCTTGACAAAAGGGGACAAATCAAGAACCCATTGAAAACGTTCTTATGTAGCTCATATCTGGCGATACCGTCAGCGAGTATACATGCGTCAATTGATAGTACCAATTACTATCACCCCTTGAAATATGGGACAAATCAAGAACCCATTAAGAACGTTATTATGTAGCTCATATCTGGCGATACCGTCAGCGAGTATACATGGGTCAATTGATAGTACCAATTACTATCCCCCCTTGACAAAATGGGACAAATCAAGAACCCATTAAGAACGTTATTATGTAGCTCATATCTGGCGATACCGTCAGCGAGTATACATGGGTCAATTGATAGTACCAATTACTATCCCCCTTGACAAAATGGGACAAATCAAGAACCCATTAAGAACGTTATTATGTAGCTCATATCTGGCGATACCGTCAGCGAGTATACATGGGTCAATTGATAGTACCAATTACTATCCCCCCTTGACAAAATGGGACAAATCAAGAACCCATTAAGAACGTTATTATGTAGCTCATATCTGGCGATACCGTCAGCGAGTATACATGCGTCAATTGATAGTACCAATTACTATCACCCCTTGAAATATGGGACAAATCAAGAACCCATTAAGAACGTTATTATGTAGCTCATATCTGGCGATACCGTCAGCGAGTATACATGCGTCAATTGATAGTACCAATTACTATCCCCCCTTGACAAAATGGGACAAATCAAGAACCCATTGAAAACGTTCTTATGTAGCTCATATCTGGCGATACCGTCAGCGAGTATACATGCGTCAATTGATAGTACCAATTACTATCACCCCTTGAAATATGGGACAAATCAAGAACCCATTAAGAACGTTATTATGTAGCTCATATCTGGCGATACCGTCAGCGAGTATACATGGGTCAATTGATAGTACCAATTACTATCCCCCTTGATAAAATGGGACAAATCAAGAACCCATTGAAAACGTTCTTATGTAGCTCATATCTGGCGATACCGTCAGCGAGTATACATGCGTCAATTGATAGTACCAATTACTATCCCCCCTTGAAATATGGGACAAATCAAGAACCCATTAAGAACGTTATTATGTAGCTCATATCTGGCGATACCGTCAGCGAGTATACATGCGTCAATTGATAGTACCAATTACTATCTCCCCTTGATAAAATGGGACAAATCAAGAACCCATTAAGAACGTTATTATGTAGCTCATATCTGGCGATACCGTCAGCGAGTATACATGCGTCAATTGATAGTACCAATTACTATCCCCCCTTGATAAAATGGGACAAATCAAGAACCCATTAAGAACGTTATTATGTAGCTCATATCTGGCGATACCGTCAGCGAGTATACATGCGTCAATTGATAGTACCAATTACTATCCCCCCTTGATAAAATGGGACAAATCAAGAACCCATTGAAAACGTTCTTATGTAGCTCATATCTGGCGATACCGTCAGCGAGTATACATGCGTCAATTGATAGTACCAATTACTATCCCCCCTTGATAAAATGGGACAAATCAAGAACCCATTAAGAACGTTATTATGTAGCTCATATCTGGCGATACCGTCAGCGAGTATACATGCGTCAATTGATAGTACCAATTACTATCTCCCCTTGATAAAATGGGACAAATCAAGAACCCATTAAGAACGTTATTATGTAGCTCATATCTGGCGATACCGTCAGCGAGTATACATGCGTCAATTGATAGTACCAATTACTATCCCCCCTTGATAAAATGGGACAAATCAAGAACCCATTGAAAACGTTCTTATGTAGCTCATATCTGGCGATACCGTCAGCGAGTATACATGCGTCAATTGATAGTACCAATTACTATCCCCCCTTGATAAAATGGGACAAATCAAGAACCCATTAAGAACGTTATTATGTAGCTCATATCTGGCGATACCGTCAGCGAGTATACATGGGTCAATTGATAGTACCAATTACTATCCCCCTTGATAAAATGGGACAAATCAAGAACCCATTGAAAACGTTCTTATGTAGCTCATATCTGGCGATACCGTCAGCGAGTATACATGGGTTAATTGATAGTACCAATTACTATCTCCCCTTGATAAAATGGGACAAATCAAGAACCCATTAAGAACGTTATTATGTAGCTCATATCTGGCGATACCGTCAGCGAGTATACATGCGTCAATTGATAGTACCAATTACTATCCCCCTTGATAAAATGGGACAAATCAAGAACCCATTGAAAACGTTCTTATGTAGCTCATATCTGGCGATACCGTCAGCGAGTATACATGCGTCAATTGATAGTACCAATTACTATCCCCCCTTGATAAAATGGGACAAATCAAGAACCCATTGAAAACGTTCTTATGTAGCTCATATCTGGCGATACCGTCAGCGAGTATACATGCGTCAATTGATAGTACCAATTACTATCCCCCCTTGATAAAATGGGACAAATCAAGAACCCATTAAGAACGTTATTATGTAGCTCATATCTGGCGATACCGTCAGCGAGTATACATGGGTCAATTGATAGTACCAATTACTATCCCCCTTGATAAAATGGGACAAATCAAGAACCCATTGAAAACGTTCTTATGTAGCTCATATCTGGCGATACCGTCAGCGAGTATACATGGGTTAATTGATAGTACCAATTACTATCTCCCCTTGATAAAATGGGACAAATCAAGAACCCATTAAGAACGTTCTTATGTAGCTCATATCTGGCGATACCGTCAGCGAGTATACATGCGTCAATTGATAGTACCAATTACTATCTCCCCTTGATAAAATGGGACAAATCAAGAACCCATTAAGAACGTTATTATGTAGCTCATATCTGGCGATACCGTCAGCGAGTATACATGCGTCAATTGATAGTACCAATTACTATCCCCCCTTGATAAAATGGGACAAATCAAGAACCCATTGAAAACGTTCTTATGTAGCTCATATCTGGCGATACCGTCAGCGAGTATACATGGGTTAATTGATAGTACCAATTACTATCTCCCCTTGATAAAATGGGACAAATCAAGAACCCATTAAGAACGTTATTATGTAGCTCATATCTGGCGATACCGTCAGCGAGTATACATGCGTCAATTGATAGTACCAATTACTATCCCCCTTGATAAAATGGGACAAATCAAGAACCCATTGAAAACGTTCTTATGTAGCTCATATCTGGCGATACCGTCAGCGAGTATACATGGGTTAATTGATAGTACCAATTACTATCTCCCCTTGATAAAATGGGACAAATCAAGAACCCATTAAGAACGTTCTTATGTAGCTTATATCTGGCGATACCGTCAGCGAGTATACATGCGTCAATTGATAGTACCAATTACTATCTCCCCTTGATAAAATGGGACAAATCAAGAACCCATTAAGAACGTTATTATGTAGCTCATATCTGGCGATACCGTCAGCGAGTATACATGCGTCAATTGATAGTACCAATTACTATCCCCCCTTGATAAAATGGGACAAATCAAGAACCCATTGAAAACGTTCTTATGTAGCTCATATCTGGCGATACCGTCAGCGAGTATACATGCGTCAATTGATAGTACCAATTACTATCCCCCCTTGATAAAATGGGACAAATCAAGAACCCATTAAGAACGTTATTATGTAGCTCATATCTGGCGATACCGTCAGCGAGTATACATGGGTCAATTGATAGTACCAATTACTATCCCCCTTGATAAAATGGGACAAATCAAGAACCCATTGAAAACGTTCTTATGTAGCTCATATCTGGCGATACCGTCAGCGAGTATACATGGGTTAATTGATAGTACCAATTACTATCTCCCCTTGATAAAATGGGACAAATCAAGAACCCATTAAGAACGTTCTTATGTAGCTCATATCTGGCGATACCGTCAGCGAGTATACATGCGTCAATTGATAGTACCAATTACTATCCCCCCTTGATAAAATGGGACAAATCAAGGACCCATTAAGAACGTTCTTATGTAGCTCATATCTGGCAATACCGTCAGCGAGTATACATGCGTCAATTGATAGTACCAATTACTATCCGCCCTTGATAAAATGGGACAAATCAAGAACCCATTAAGAACGTTCTTATGTAGCTCATATCTGGCGATACCGTCAGCGAGTATACATGCGTCAATTGATAGTACCAATTACTATCCCCCCTTGATAAAATGGGACAAATCAAGGACCCATTAAGAACGTTCTTATGTAGCTCATATCTGGCGATACCGTCAGCGAGTATACATGGGTCAATTGATAGTACCAATTACTATCCCCCTTGATAAAATGGGACAAATCAAGAACCCATTGAAAACGTTCTTATGTAGCTCATATCTGGCGATACCGTCAGCGAGTATACATGTCAATTGATAGTACCAATTACTATCTCCCCTTGATAAAATGGGACAAATCAAGAACCCATTAAGAACGTTATTATGTAGCTCATATCTGGCGATACCGTCAGCGAGTATACATGGGTTAATTGATAGTACCAATTAATATCTCCCCTTGATAAAATGGGACAAATCAAGAACTTATTAAGAACGTTCTTATGTAGCTCATATCTGGCGATACCGTCAGCGAGTATACATGGGTCAATTGATAGTACCAATTACTATCTCCCCTTGATAAAATGGGACAAATCAAGAACCCATTGAAAACGTTCTTATGTAGCTCATATCTGGCGATACCGTCAGCGAGTATACATGGGTCAATTGATAGTACCAATCACTATCTCCCCTTGATAAAATGGGACAAATCAAGAACCCATTAAGAACGTTATTATGTAGCTCATATCTGGCGATACCGTCAGCGAGTATACATGGGTCAATTGATAGTACCAATTACTATCCCCCTTGATAAAATGGGAATAATCAAGAACCCATTAAGAACGTTCTTATGTAGCTCATATCTGGCGATACCGTCAGCGAGTATACATGTCAATTGATAGTACCAATTACTATCCCCCCTTGATAAAATGGGACAAATCAAGAACCCATTAAGAACGTTATTATGTAGCTCATATCTGGCGATACCGTCAGCGAGTATACATGGGTCAATTGATAGTACCAATTACTATCCCCCCTTGACAAAAGGGGACAAATCAAGAACCCATTGAAAACGTTCTTATGTAGCTCATATCTGGCGATACCGTCAGCGAGTATACATGCGTCAATTGATAGTACCAATTACTATCACCCCTTGAAATATGGGACAAATCAAGAACCCATTAAGAACGTTATTATGTAGCTCATATCTGGCGATACCGTCAGCGAGTATACATGGGTCAATTGATAGTACCAATTACTATCCCCCCTTGACAAAATGGGACAAATCAAGAACCCATTAAGAACGTTATTATGTAGCTCATATCTGGCGATACCGTCAGCGAGTATACATGGGTCAATTGATAGTACCAATTACTATCCCCCCTTGACAAAATGGGACAAATCAAGAACCCATTAAGAACGTTATTATGTAGCTCATATCTGGCGATACCGTCAGCGAGTATACATGCGTCAATTGATAGTACCAATTACTATCACCCCTTGAAATATGGGACAAATCAAGAACCCATTAAGAACGTTATTATGTAGCTCATATCTGGCGATACCGTCAGCGAGTATACATGCGTCAATTGATAGTACCAATTACTATCCCCCCTTGACAAAATGGGACAAATCAAGAACCCATTGAAAACGTTCTTATGTAGCTCATATCTGGCGATACCGTCAGCGAGTATACATGGGTCAATTGATAGTACCAATTACTATCCCCCTTGATAAAATGGGACAAATCAAGAACCCATTGAAAACGTTCTTATGTAGCTCATATCTGGCGATACCGTCAGCGAGTATACATGCGTCAATTGATAGTACCAATTACTATCCCCCCTTGAAATATGGGACAAATCAAGAACCCATTAAGAACGTTATTATGTAGCTCATATCTGGCGATACCGTCAGCGAGTATACATGCGTCAATTGATAGTACCAATTACTATCTCCCCTTGATAAAATGGGACAAATCAAGAACCCATTAAGAACGTTATTATGTAGCTCATATCTGGCGATACCGTCAGCGAGTATACATGCGTCAATTGATAGTACCAATTACTATCCCCCCTTGATAAAATGGGACAAATCAAGAACCCATTAAGAACGTTATTATGTAGCTCATATCTGGCGATACCGTCAGCGAGTATACATGCGTCAATTGATAGTACCAATTACTATCCCCCCTTGAAATATGGGACAAATCAAGAACCCATTAAGAACGTTATTATGTAGCTCATATCTGGCGATACCGTCAGCGAGTATACATGCGTCAATTGATAGTACCAATTACTATCTCCCCTTGATAAAATGGGACAAATCAAGAACCCATTAAGAACGTTATTATGTAGCTCATATCTGGCGATACCGTCAGCGAGTATACATGCGTCAATTGATAGTACCAATTACTATCCCCCCTTGATAAAATGGGACAAATCAAGAACCCATTGAAAACGTTCTTATGTAGCTCATATCTGGCGATACCGTCAGCGAGTATACATGCGTCAATTGATAGTACCAATTACTATCCCCCCTTGATAAAATGGGACAAATCAAGAACCCATTAAGAACGTTATTATGTAGCTCATATCTGGCGATACCGTCAGCGAGTATACATGGGTCAATTGATAGTACCAATTACTATCCCCCTTGATAAAATGGGACAAATCAAGAACCCATTGAAAACGTTCTTATGTAGCTCATATCTGGCGATACCGTCAGCGAGTATACATGGGTTAATTGATAGTACCAATTACTATCTCCCCTTGATAAAATGGGACAAATCAAGAACCCATTAAGAACGTTCTTATGTAGCTCATATCTGGCGATACCGTCAGCGAGTATACATGCGTCAATTGATAGTACCAATTACTATCTCCCCTTGATAAAATGGGACAAATCAAGAACCCATTAAGAACGTTATTATGTAGCTCATATCTGGCGATACCGTCAGCGAGTATACATGCGTCAATTGATAGTACCAATTACTATCCCCCCTTGATAAAATGGGACAAATCAAGAACCCATTGAAAACGTTCTTATGTAGCTCATATCTGGCGATACCGTCAGCGAGTATACATGGGTTAATTGATAGTACCAATTACTATCTCCCCTTGATAAAATGGGACAAATCAAGAACCCATTAAGAACGTTATTATGTAGCTCATATCTGGCGATACCGTCAGCGAGTATACATGCGTCAATTGATAGTACCAATTACTATCCCCCTTGATAAAATGGGACAAATCAAGAACCCATTGAAAACGTTCTTATGTAGCTCATATCTGGCGATACCGTCAGCGAGTATACATGGGTTAATTGATAGTACCAATTACTATCTCCCCTTGATAAAATGGGACAAATCAAGAACCCATTAAGAACGTTCTTATGTAGCTCATATCTGGCGATACCGTCAGCGAGTATACATGCGTCAATTGATAGTACCAATTACTATCTCCCCTTGATAAAATGGGACAAATCAAGAACCCATTAAGAACGTTATTATGTAGCTCATATCTGGCGATACCGTCAGCGAGTATACATGCGTCAATTGATAGTACCAATTACTATCCCCCCTTGATAAAATGGGACAAATCAAGAACCCATTGAAAACGTTCTTATGTAGCTCATATCTGGCGATACCGTCAGCGAGTATACATGCGTCAATTGATAGTACCAATTACTATCCCCCCTTGATAAAATGGGACAAATCAAGAACCCATTAAGAACGTTATTATGTAGCTCATATCTGGCGATACCGTCAGCGAGTATACATGGGTCAATTGATAGTACCAATTACTATCCCCCTTGATAAAATGGGACAAATCAAGAACCCATTGAAAACGTTCTTATGTAGCTCATATCTGGCGATACCGTCAGCGAGTATACATGGGTTAATTGATAGTACCAATTACTATCTCCCCTTGATAAAATGGGACAAATCAAGAACCCATTAAGAACGTTCTTATGTAGCTCATATCTGGCGATACCGTCAGCGAGTATACATGCGTCAATTGATAGTACCAATTACTATCTCCCCTTGATAAAATGGGACAAATCAAGAACCCATTAAGAACGTTATTATGTAGCTCATATCTGGCGATACCGTCAGCGAGTATACATGGGTCAATTGATAGTACCAATTACTATCCCCCTTGATAAAATGGGACAAATCAAGAACCCATTGAAAACGTTCTTATGTAGCTCATATCTGGCGATACCGTCAGCGAGTATACATGGGTTAATTGATAGTACCAATTACTATCTCCCCTTGATAAAATGGGACAAATCAAGAACCCATTAAGAACGTTATTATGTAGCTCATATCTGGCGATACCGTCAGCGAGTATACATGCGTCAATTGATAGTATCACTTACTATCCCCCTTGATAAATATTGTAATATTGGGGTTGTTCTAATATTGGGGTTGTTGGCAAAGTTGTCACAGATTTTTTGATTTTCTAAGATAAGCAATTTCGGTGCCTAGTTATAGATGAGCTCCTTTTTTACATTGAAAAAAATTGTTAGATTCAAAGTAATCACCCAAGAAACAAGAATTCCAAATCAAGAACCTGCTGTTTGCTGAATTTGCTCTTTCAGTAGAATAACATAAATTCCAAAAAAATCTATGGATTTTGTTAGTGAATGAAATTTGCGGAAACTGAAAGCTAGAATAAAAAAAACAAAAAAAGGCTATTTGCCCGCCGAAACTTTTCCAAATCTCACCTGAAGGCTCTGTCCAAACTGTATCAGTTTGGCAATTCTTCCATGCTTATTGAAACACTGTGAAACCGTATTAGAAGAGCATGCCATTCTATTTTTCCGAATTGTTTCCTGAAGGCCTTACATTCAAAAGGCTCTTCTAATATAGGAATCTCTTCCCCAAACACAAAAAAAGTTTGAGGAAACATAGAGTTTCGCAGAAATTAATGACAAATTCACAATTTTTCATCCAACTGCCAAAATCTCATTATTCAAAACTTTTGAGAGGATAGAAATTCCCTATCAGAAACCGAAATCTTTTTTTTTTGCAGTCTATCCGAGTGATTTCCAAATTTCCAACCATCTCAACATTTCCTCTTCTCGTTGAAAAGTGTATCCATGAACCGGACGAAGAAGGCGATGGAGGAGAATTTGCCGATATTTGGACTTCAGAAGGTGGCGTCACTGCTTCTGAAAATATTCTTGAAGAGAACGAGGATTTAATTGATTTTTCCGATGAACCACTTCCAATTGTGACAACTGGAATTGAGGTGGAACAAGAGAGCAACTCGAATCTTATTGATTTGATGTTTTAACTTGATAAAAATGATAAAAAAGAAGAGAAAGAAGAAAAACTGATTATGAATTTTGATTATTTGTGGGAAATTATTCGTAGACTGGCCAAAATGGCGTTTCACGGCGCCAATTACAATTTTATAAATTTGTATTGGCCGCCATTGCAAATTAATTTTTAAGGTCATTATTTTCATTTCCAAAACCTTATACTTTTCACTTTAAAAAATTATTTTTTGTTCACGCAGTTCAATCCTAAATTTGCATTGAAATGCAATTTTGGAAAACCAAATTTGCATCCAATGCAATTTTTAAAATAGGAGTTTGTATCAATGCAAACTACGTGAAAAATATTGGCTTTTTCATTTTACATTGGCGGCCAACAACATCCCTAATTATTCGTGATAAACATTTATTTGGGATTTTAAAATGTTCAAATTCAGCAATTTATCACATTTTATTCTCAAAAAGTTACAGTTTTTTGAAGGTTGGAAAGCAAATAACTTAAGATACATTTTGATTTCAAATGATCAAAAGTCGACCAATCCATCTGAAAGTGGGTTACAAAAATAAAAAAAAACGAAAAAAGGCAATTTATTTTTTAGGTATCACTTCCCCTATCCAATATCTTATTTTGGGAGGTATCGAGCCTGGGGAGATGCCGGTTCAGAACCGTGCCCCGAATTAGAACTGTCTCGTATCTGAACTACTTCACGTTAAATAAGAGTTCTGATTCGGGGCACGGTTCTGATTAGGGACCGTTTTGATACGGGAAAGTTCTGACGTTCCCCTCGAACTTCACTAATCTTACACGAAAGTTGCAGTTTCAAAAGATTGTTATCACCAATTTACTAATCATGGAAAATGTTCGATTTGTTTTAGGTTTTCAAAGAAGATTTCAAAATTCCTTCGTCTATTCCAAATGGTTCTGTCTAATACCCCAGACTTTCCAACCTGAATGAGGAGCTAGTACCTGAGTTGTATGATATTTTGACTGTTTCATTGTCACATGAAGCGAAGATCTTGTTGTGTCCTACAATCAAATCAAATAAATTCAATGAAATAAGAATGCTCAAATTTTTCTCAAGAGAAAAACAGTTGCAGATTCAGAACCAACATGTAACAACTTGCTTTTCCATTTTCACTGATTGTTTGACGGCTTTACTTCTTCTGAAGAAGGATGTTGCTGTCTAACCTTGATATGAAGCGAAAAGAGGTTTTCTGATTTAAAAAAAATCACTGGTTCAGTTTCCGCATGAAATTAGAGACTGTTGAAAACAACGCTGAAAGGAAATCAACATTTACACAAGTGTTACCTGCAACTTTTTGAACATTTTTGAACAGTTTCCGAGAGTTAATCTACATTCAGTGTCGGAGAGCATTTTCCATCGTTTCATTTTTCTGAAGAAGTATCGAACTTCACTAATCTTACACGAAAGTTGCAGTTTCAAAAGATTGTTATCACCAACTTGCTAATCAATAAAAGTGTTCTAGTTAAAGTTTTTCCATCCAACAATGAGTTGCCTAGATCTTCAGAGAAGAATTTCAAATTCATTCGCCTATTCCTGGTTCAATTTGATAAGCAGGTTGAAATTTTCTTTCCCAAAACAAAAAGTTGCAGATTCATAATCAACATGTAAAAATCTGCTCTTTCATTTTTGATAATCCGTTGGTGGGAAATTCTCTTTTTCTAAGAAAAGGATGTTCTCACTTAACGTTGATATGAAGCAACAAGAAGCTCTCATATAAAAAAGTTCACTGGTAAACCAGAGACTTTCGAATTTAACGCTGCCTTTATTGCTGAGAAAGAAACAAAATCTACACAAAAGTTATCTGCAACTTTTTGAACATTGCAGTGCCGGCCTTCAAAGTCTGGTTAGTTTCCGAGCGCTATTCTAGACATTCCGTGTCGATCAGTATGTGACCTGAGAGTTGTCGGTCGGAACCTAGGCCATGATTTCAAAAATTGCTTCTTTATTAAAATTTAGGAAATTTTTTCGGTTTCATAGTTTTCGAAAAATGGAACATTTGCATTAAGAATATTCAGTTGACAATTCTAATATCGTACAGTTGAAACAGCTAAAAAAGACACATTTTGCGTGCTTTGAACATTTAGTTTTTTTTTATATTTCCTCTTTTTTTGCTACTTTGAATGCCACAATAAAAAAATCAAAGAAAACTAACTGAACAGTAAACAGTAAACACATCATTATGAAAAATATTTTATTATTTATTTTCAAATTGATATTTCTTCAGTTCAAAAAATATGAATAAACAATTAACACAGGGAAACCCGATTCGACACAATTTCTTTCTTTCGTCATAATCACAAAACGAAAAAAAATCACATTTGAGCTACACAATTTTTTGGCGAAAAGTAGAAAATATAAGACACTGGAGCAATGTTTTTGGTGGGCGGGGAATTCAAGGAATTAGGAAAAGTCATGAAGTAAAAAACAAAATGGCACAATAATTATATCCGTGTGACCTCTTCTTCAAATCCACGGAGCATTGATTGAGCAAAATGGCGGACGTCTTCAGAAGAGTCATTATCCGCGACGTAGTTAATTTGTTTTGAAATTCGCGGGTTCTGAAAAAAATATTACGGTTTTCGGATTACTGTAAAATAGTTCCCGATCGAAATGTTAATGATGCGAAGCTAAACCCACATCAAAAATAGCCAGAGCTTTCAGTGCTCCTAGTCTGGCATCCACTGAATCATCCTCCAGAAGGCAAAGATAAGAGGATAGCAAATCGGAGAGCAAATGACCATGAGCTCCGCGGAGGTATTGTTCTGAAATTATCAAATGAATTTGGTGGCCTGGAAAAAAACTAGTCCTTCTATACTTACCAATAATAAGAGAAATCCTGAAATCTCCCTTGGCTAATAGCACACCCAGATGTTTCAAAGATTCCAATGGTGGTACCACTGGAACATTAGCCAATCTATCCACAACTTGAGCCACTTTTTGAATTTGCTCCGTATCCAACAGAGTCACCATCCATGCGTCATGACCCATATTCTCAATGTACGGCTCAAAATGTCTTCCCTTAAAGACCCCTACGAAATGGAATACGGTAACGAACGACGTCTCCTTTTGCACGTTATCGTTGAGAAGACGGATTATGGATTCGGCAACTGAAAATCATAAATTATGGGAGAGCAAAAAGACAAAAATTTTCTCCCCGGCCGGGAATTGAACCCGGGTCTCGCATGTGACAGACGCGGATACTCACCACTATACTACCGAGGACACGGGAGCGGCCTAGCCGGTAGGTCATATAAAAAAGCGGGGCAAGCGCGCGGATTGTGCTTATATTGGAAAAAATGTTCAAAAGTATTGGATCAAAATATAACATAACCCTTTAAAAAATCCTTACCCCGGCTAACAAGATGTGGATAAATTTGTTCGGTGATATGTGCAATTTGAAGCTTTATCTGGGTCTTCAACTTGTCCTTCGGCACAATTAACGAAGAATTCAATGGGTAACAAGTGGACAGCCAAATCTCTTGAACTTCTGGACACGCCTCGATTTCTGTGAGCACATTTGAGATGTTTGGCAAGGCTGGAGCACTTTTGGCAATTCTCAGAAGATCATCAAGGGTTACTGTCTCCACTTCCAGCCGTTTCAACATTTCCGATGTTTTGTAAACTAGCGGGCAATCCGTCTCGATACTCTCGAGACTCTAAAAAAAATTTGGGTCAAAATTATGTTAAAAAAGCAACAAAATTTCACCTCTAAACACTTCAAAATCCGGTTCAAATGATACTGTAGGCATGTGTCAATTTCATGGCTCCCTGTCACTGTATGATTCTCATTATTATTTGAAGCCGTTTGCCAGAAATAATCACTTTCCAAGTACAATTTTTCAATTTCCGCCGAATCCATCAAGGCTCCCAGTGACTTCCTTCGCTCTTTTAATTGACGGAATCTGGCTCCTTCTCTGCTTCCTTTTGATCCATTTTTACTGTAGCCGTCGAGTACGTACGGCGAGCAATTCTGACGGAGAGAGTCTATTCCAGAGTCGTTTTCAGAGCTGAAACTAGATATTTTTGAATATTAGAATGAGAAACGAAAAAACTCACTGAATCTCATTGGTAATCAGCACATTATCATCAAGCTCATCTGAAGCAGTAGATGACGTCATCGGATGGTTTCGTGGAATGGAGTTGATGGACTGTTTTTTGGGGGCTTTCTGAAAAATTAATTTTGAGGACTTTCTGAAACTAGATTAACTAAAAAACTTTCGCCAAAGCAAAAAGATTTCTCCCCGGCCGGGAATTGAACCCGGGTCTCGCATGTGACAGACGCGGATACTCACCACTATACTACCGAGGACACGGGAGCGGCCTAGCCGGTAGGTCATATAAAAAAGCGGGGCAAGCGCGCGGATTGTGCTTATATTGGAAAAAATGTTCAAAAGTATTGGATCAAAATATAACATAACCCTTTAAAAAATCCTTACCCCGGCTAACAAGATGTGGATAAATTTGTTCGGTGATATGTGCAATTTGAAGCTTTATCTGGGTCTTCAACTTGTCCTTCGGCACAATTAACGAAGAATTCAATGGGTAACAAGTGGACAGCCAAATCTCTTGAACTTCTGGACACGCCTCGATTTCTGTGAGCACATTTGAGATGTTTGGCAAGGCTGGAGCACTTTTGGCAATTCTCAGAAGATCATCAAGGGTTACTGTCTCCACTTCCAGCCGTTTCAACATTTCCGATGTTTTGTAAACTAGCGGGCAATCCGTCTCGATACTCTCGAGACTCTAAAAAAAATTTGGGTCAAAATTATGTTAAAAAAGCAACAAAATTTCACCTCTAAACACTTCAAAATCCGGTTCAAATGATACTGTAGGCATGTGTCAATTTCATGGCTCCCTGTCACTGTATGATTCTCATTATTATTTGAAGCCGTTTGCCAGAAATAATCACTTTCCAAGTACAATTTTTCAATTTCCGCCGAATCCATCAAGGCTCCCAGTGACTTCCTTCGCTCTTTTAATTGACGGAATCTGGCTCCTTCTCTGCTTCCTTTTGATCCATTTTTACTGTAGCCGTCGAGTACGTACGGCGAGCAATTCTGACGGAGAGAGTCTATTCCAGAGTCGTTTTCAGAGCTGAAACTAGATATTTTTGAATATTAGAATGAGAAACGAAAAAACTCACTGAATCTCATTGGTAATCAGCACATTATCATCAAGCTCATCTGAAGCAGTAGATGACGTCATCGGATGGTTTCGTGGAATGGAGTTGATGGACTGTTTTTTGGGGGCTTTCTGAAAAATTAATTTTGAGGACTTTCTGAAACTAGATTAACTAAAAAACTTTCGCCAAAGCAAAAAGATTTCTCCCCGGCCGGGAATTGAACCCGGGTCTCGCATGTGACAGACGCGGATACTCACCACTATACTACACAGGTAGTTCGCAAACTATCCGTTACGGATGCACCAGCGGTCGCAAACTACTGGGATCGGTAACGGAAACGAGACTCGTTGCGGATCCGTAACCGACCCGTCTGCGAACTCATAAAAATCAGCTAAATGGCAGTTATCCGTATACTATCCGTTTGCGAACGACGAACTGCTATTGGGAAACGGCCTGCTTACTATTTTTTTTTGTTTTTTTGTTCTAATTGAACAATACTATGATTAATGATGAAAATTTATTATTATACAACTTTAAAGAACACTAAAAAGCAAAAAAAAAGTAAATTACAATAAAAAGAGGAAAAATAAATTTATCAGTGGCGGGCGTCCAAAAAAGGTCGATCCGGTAGAAGTCGTCCTCAATATTGTCGATCCACCAATCGGACGATTTTTCTGAAAATATATTATGAGAAAATATTTGGATAAATATAAATTCACCTTTGCTCCGACACTTTCGTCTTTGAGCTGACTCCTACTTTTGTCGTCTTCACGAAAATCACAACGATTTTTAGCGATTTTCTGCGAAAAAAACTTCATATATCAATAAAATTAATTTTCGCAAATAGAGTTTGTAGTTTTAGTCACGAAAAATGATAAAAACGAACAAAAAACATTTCTTTTTCGATAAAAATAAAATGGAAGAACTAAAAAATAAGTTCGGCCAGACAGTCTTCTGCTAGGTCAAGCATCCCTATGCCAGCCGTACGCGAACAGCTAATAGCAGCTGGGGCGACATCGGTTTACGACGTTGTATGCGAACGTTGTATCCTAACCGTGCGCGAAAGTTAGGATTGAGATTTTCTGT
The DNA here is from genome assembly GCA_963572265.1 of Caenorhabditis doughertyi. Taxonomy (NCBI): domain Eukaryota; kingdom Metazoa; phylum Nematoda; class Chromadorea; order Rhabditida; family Rhabditidae; genus Caenorhabditis; species Caenorhabditis doughertyi. The sequence continues at coordinate 19,991,613 of OY751556.1, read as the reverse complement.
TTTGGCGAGAGCCGCATCCCATCCGTATGCGACTAAAAAGTGCCAGCCGTTTGCGAACCCATTTTCGCGAAAGAGGTTGTAATGGCTCAAATACGACCCAGCATACGATTCGTATCCTAAACGCGTAGACCCGCGAATGACCTGTGTACCGAGGAAACGAGAAAGCATCGTTCAACAGGGCGTATAAGAATGCGAGGGGAGCGAGGGAGAGTGGCGCCAGAGAAAAGCGCGAAGGTTATTTTTCTGTTTCTAAACATTGACTTATGGGAAAATTTTTCAATAAGCCAGTTTTCTTGAACTACCTACCCAAAATGGGAAAAAAACACAGTTCCTGATTGTAGTTATATTTCCATTCCTTTATTTTTTTTTCAATACTACTAGTGGTAAAATAACAAAAACCTCACCTTATTCATCTTAATCAACGTATGCCATTGTGCCAACAAATTCACCAGACTACTCAATTCATCATATTCCCTGTACATTCTATTCGCTTTCGGTTGAATTTCTTCAATCATTTCCAGAAGACCAAACACTTCCGAAGCCGTTGAACTTCCATCAGTTTCACACGAATTCTTGAATTTCCGGTTGAATTCTCTAGTGGAATCCGGGGTTGTAGCTCCCAGTTGTGCTAGGCTTTGACTCCGTTTTCCCATCAGAGTGGAAGATGACATTGGCGAGTAACTTGTGAAATTTTTGAATTCCCGCTTGCTCGCCGGAGCCGGAAGCGTTCCTGTATTGAGTTCTTTTGGAGCTTTCCTCAAGTCAAGGGTAGACATGGCATCTACTGAAGGGATAGTTTTGGCGACATCCAAATAAATGGAATCAAGCATATTTGTGGAATTCCTCCATTGCTCTTTCATTGCAACTCGAGCTGCAGATCCACGCTTCTTCTCTCGGAGTATAATTCGGGGTTTTCTGTCGATTGTGGCTTCACCGTCCATGGGAACAGGGGGATTAGGGGCTAATGTTGGCTTGGAGGAGGTTTTGGAGGCCAGTAGGGGTCTGAAATAAGTATAGTCTGAGGAGAAGATCCAGTCGAGAGAATAAATTTTCAGTTTCAGGGTTCCTATATGATGTTTCGAAAAAGTTTCGAAAAAGAAAAATATCACAAGTTAATCAGAATGAACATTTAATACTCTTCAAACCTTTTATGTTGAATTTTCTTCATCGTACACAGTGTTGATGAGACCATGGAGATACAGTTTATACGTATTTTTTTTTACTGTTTAGTCTGCTTAGTACAAAGAAAAGTCCGAATTTTATAATGATTGGTGTAAGTTTGAAGGTCAACGAAAACAACTTTTCCGGTTTTTTACTCTCTCTCTAATAAAAACTTCTCTGAAAAACAATTCGGTTTTTAGATTTTTCCAAATCGATAACAAAAGCATTTGCAGTTTCAAAAAAAAATTGAAAAGTCGTTAGTTTATTTGAGTTCACCCGGCTTAGAAGTGAAAAAATTCCGTTTCAACTTCTTCATGTAATTTTTCAGACTATATTCAATATGATCGTAGTAGTATCGTTTTTCTTCTGTTTGCTCCACTGCCAAATAGTTTTTTTTGAAAGGAAACTTGTGAAGAAAAAAAAATCTTTGTTTTTGAGTTTCGATGAACTCTCAAAAGTTATTTCATTTTCAATTTCATTAATGACAGATTGATAATAACGAAAACTAGATCCAAAAACGGTTTGAAGAAACCGTACAGTTTTTTCCGTTTAGTTTTTTTTAACACTATGATTTTTTGAACTAATGCGAAACGAAAATAGATGATTTACAGTCTCAATAAACTACGAAAATTTATTATACAAATTTCAAGACTAATTTTTACTCCTCAAGCTACATATTCTACAAATTCGTTGAAAAAAGCGTTGTCAATGAAACCTTATTTTCTGAAAGTTTTTTCATGAAGCCGAGTTTTTTTTTCAGTTTCATTGAACTATCAAAGTTAATGGGATTACTGTTCATTTCAATTATGGATGGTTGCATAATTCTAGTTTTGAACTTTAAAAAAATAGGTTTCAACTACCTCATGAAACAATCAAATTTAAAAAACTTCCAGTATTCATTCCGATAGCTTCACCAAAAACAAACACAACCAAGTTATTGTCAGTTCACACGAGGTGTCACCTACAGTAACCGGAAAAACCGTGCGGCAAAGCGATTTGAAACCCCGCCCCTAGTGCGCGGGATCTGCAATTTCCCCGCACGCTTTCCGATTAATTTTTTCACTGCAGTAGTTTTTTCGTTTTCTTTTCATTTTTCAGGCAGAATAATAGAGATTCGTTCAGTCCTGAGACGGGAAAACATGTCACTTAAACATTCTGAATATAGAAAAGGCTATGATTATGGAAACTCCAGTTTTTTTCGTTAATATCCTCAGTTTTCGATTAAAACCCATCACATGTGCTAATAATCAACAAGTTAACAAAAATAAAGCCAATTAAGCTTGGAATATGCAACAACCAATAGTCAACACCTCCCGCCGACCCAAAAAAGCTTTATTAGTAATCATGCAAAATCAACAATTAGTAAACGGAACTTTCAATAATAGGTTTTAACTCGATAAGAATATAATTTTCGCATTAAAAGTATTTTTTTAACGAAAAACATAAAAGAACACTGAACGAATCTCTATTTTGCCTGAATCACATGAAGAAAACGAAAAGATTGATGCTGCGATAGGTTGAAATGTGGAAGTATGTGCCACAAATTGCAGTTTTGGGGCGTGGCCTAAATTACAAGTGCGCCGCAGTTGCGGAGGTGACACCTCGTATGAATTGACAATAGTTCATTTGAGTTGGAACTGTGAAAAATTTTCAACTTCTTCAGTTAACTTTTCAGACTCTATTTAACACGATCATAGTCGGTTTTCATTTTCACAGTAAAATGGTTTTCTTTTTTTTTTTGAATATTCCTATTTGCTCTACTGACAGTTAGTTCGTTTTTGAAAGGAAACTTGTAAATAAAAATTATTTAATTACAGTTTTGATGAACTGTCAAAAGATTTTCATCTTAAATTTCATTAATGATTGATGAGCGAGGATAGTTTCAAAAACGGTTTCAAAAAGAAAAAATCGTTTTTTTCTGAAATTTTATCCAATAAATAGAGTTATTTTTTTTCAGTTTCATCGAACTATGATAATTGATGAGACGTACTTCTGTTCAATTCAAGGAACGGTGGCGCCACAATTAGCTCAATGGTTCTTTGAAAGTGCTTTGAACTTAAATAAAACAGGTTTCAACTACATCATGAATTAATAGAATTTTTGAAACTTTCAGTTATCTCAACGTGCCAGAAGTTAAAAAAAACTCACAACCAAGTGACCACCAATTGCAGTTTGATAGTTCCCATCGAATTCAAGTTCATCGTAACCAATTGTGGTTGACTTGAGAATAATTGACACGGATCAAAAGATCGATCATTCAATGATTTCGATTTGAATAATCTGCATTCTGATACTTTTACATCAATCGATTGATCCGGAATACATGTGAGAACTACTTGCTCTTTTTCCCATTTTTGTGTTCTATCTTGAAGAGTTTTTCCTTTCGTTTTCCATTTTTGATTTCCATGTCTTATCAATACTTCGAAGACGTCTCCAGGAGAAATTCTGGCGAATCCAACGATAGCTTTAATGTCGACAACTACTCTTCCCATTAAGTTCGCTAGCTCCGCATCGATAGGCTTTTGTGAGGCATCTGGTTTGGAGCCAATGAAAGCGGCACGGAGCTCACTGAGACTGGAGGATCGTGCTGAAAAATGAAGTTTTAAAGAAGGCTACAGTAACTTGACCTACCTTTCATCTGTGTATATTGTCCGGATTTGTAGCTCTCATATAGTTTGTTGAGTCGGTGTAAACGGGCGTTGTAGATAATAAGTGTTTCTTCGCAGAGGAGGAGTTCCTGGAAAAAAGTAGGTTGTACTTGAAGAACAGGTTGTCACGCGAGATTGATTTAGTGGAATTTTTTATTGAAGTTATGCAAATCAAGAAACGCAAAAAAATTTCTGAATTCAGGCAAGGGGCACATTACAACATTTTCAGACTGAGTTAAATCGAATAAAAGATGACGAAATTTCAATTTCAAAAAAAAATTCTGTTTCATCATTAAATTAATTAATTTAAATTAAATTAATTACTCTAATTTTTGCTTCGTCTAACTTTTAAGATGTTTTGAAGAGCTTCCCATTATCAAAACCTCAAAAATAGGGATACAGTTCCAGAACTTTCAGATAAATCTGTACTTTTGCGATATTGTTGATCAGTTCGGAAAAAGAACATTCAGTTTGAGTGAGGACCTTAATGAGAAAACCAGTTTTTGTGTAAAGTGACGAAATTAATGAAAAAAACTCCAGTTGCAAAAATGGCACAAAAGTTTAGAATTTCAAGAAAATTAATAAGAAAGTTAAAAATACAAAGGCTAAAGGAGATTATGGAGAAAAAACTTTTTTAAAAAGTAATTTCCGTTGCGAATGCTAATACCAATTTATCGGCTCTCAGTTGCATATGGATCAAATTTAAACATTCCAACTAAGTTTTTCTCAATAAAGTGAAACGGTATTTAAAGTTTTTTGAATGCTCGGCTTCTGTTACAAAATCCCAATAATAAACAACAAGTTTCAAGAATTTTTAATGAAAAGTATTTAAAAAATTGGGAAAATAGAACAAGAGATTTCAATTTTCATAGACTAATCTTGAAGTTTTTTTAAAATTAGAAATGAGGAGAAGTGAGCATAATGCAGGCTGGCAGGGATCACAAAACGAGTAAATGAGGTCATTATATCAAGTAGGAGAAACATTAAAAAAAGGTCGAGATTTTTTGAAATGAACTTTAGGATGAAAAAACGCTTATATAATTAATCTCGGATAATCTTATAAAGTGGAGGAGCAAGGAAAATCAAGTCTCGGATCAAAAAACAACAATCACAGCAATATCAAGAAGTCTGTGAACAATTTCAATATACACATTTGGAAACAGTTTTTTTTTCTATAAAAAAGCTAATAATGAGAAACTTCGGAAAACTGTGAACTAGTATTCAAATGAGGGTGTTGAAACATAAATACTATATCCTAAAATTCCGAACATGCATTTTTTTGAAATGATTCCCGCTAGTTGATTTATAAATGAACTTTCACTTTCCCGTCAGAATGGATTTTCATCAGGGAATCACAAAACAACCAAAAATTGAAGTGCATTCGAAACAGAAATACTGTACCGAAAAAGCAAGGACAAAACGACAAAAGGAAAACAACAGCTACAATATTTATTGTGATAATCTAGATGAAAAAACTACTGACTACGCAAAAATAATTAGAAAAAACCGAATGGAATTTTATTGAAGACGCCTGACTTATTTATCTGAGGGAGGAATGTTACTGTTTTAAAAAGTTCATAAAAGCCAGGGTTGATTTATAGTTTTGCTGGTAATGGCCGAAACAGACATATCTTTTTTGCATGTGGACACAACGTTTAAATTGAGACAACTCTATAGCTCCGAGATTTCAAACTTCTCAAAAACCGTAAAAAATCGGAAACTATAAAAATCAAAAGGAAGAAAGGCTGCTTCTTTGCGCCATCATCCGGAACAGAAAAGACTGTCAATTTCATTGGAAGCACGCTTGGAAACAGTGACTAATTTCATTTTAAAAAAAGAAGGAACTTTGGAAAACTGTGAACTAGTATTCAAATGAGGGTGTTGAAACATGAATAATATATCGAAAATTTCGAAAATTTTGACGAGAACATGCATTTTTTAAAAATAAATCTCAATAGTTGATTTAAAAAGGAAGTTTTAGTTTTCCATTATATTGGATTATAACCACAGAACCACAAATTTTCAAAAAGTTGAAATGCATTCGAAACGGAAATATTGTACCAAAAAATTTGAGAAAAAATGACACAAGGGAAACAAAAACTATAATTTTTCTTACAATTGTTCAAACACACGCTGTTCGATAGTTCCTTATTTTTGAGTCAAGAAGGAAGCTGAACGAACAATCGGTCAATTGAACGCTTCCGACAGATTTTTTGAATTATGGCGATTGTGGAACAGAAATACTGTGTCGAAAAGTTTATAAAATTCAGAATTGGTTCATAGTTTTGGTGATAACAAACGGAATGGACGCATATTTTTTGCATGTGGATACAACTTTTGAACTGAGACAACCATTATGCTCCAAGATTTCAAATTTCTTCAAAACCGTAAAAATCGGAGAACTCTAAAAATCAAAAAGAAGAACGGCTGCTCTTCTTTGCGGCATTTCATCCGGAACAGAAGAGGCTGTCAATTCCATAAGAGACATAGAGAAGAACACATACTGAATTGCTCTCTCTCTCTCTCTCTCTCCCTACCACATGAGGTGTCCATCCCGAGTGTGCGCACGGCGGCGGGTGAGGAATGAATTAACGAACTTAACAAAGCCAAACAATGACGAAAAAGAAAACTAGAGAGAGAAAGAGAAAGAGGGGAAAACTTGACCGTCATGTAAATTCATTCATTTCGGAGGAATAGTGGGAAGAAGAAAAAATTCTCACTTTTGTGCTTCTCGGCATATAGTGAGAGAATGAGCACATTAGGGGAGCTTCTAGAAATATATGTCGTCAGATTATTAGCATGAAAAATTGGAAATTCTTGATGTGAGCAACTTGAAACGGTGGTTTTAGGATACATACACTGATAAAACTACTGTTTGAAAAAGTCATCAAAAAATCTAAATCTGAATGGGGAAATAGTGATATCCGTAGCGAACCTGGGGATATTCGTTAAGATTACTGTATCATTGTGAGCATTTATCGATATCTCACAAATTATTAATGATGCTTTTGAACAGACAGAGTCTATGAAAACATCATTGTGAGGTCAATTCAATAGTCATTTTGGTCTTGAATCTTACCACGGTTTCCAAAATCAAGAGATATTGTTTTTTTCATTGAATGTAGACAAAAAGTTATGCACAATACTGGTGCGAAATTTCACCGAGTTTCAACTTTCTCGATTTTTTCGAACAGAGTCGTTATGGTTATCATTCGCTAAACTATGGCTTAACACAAAATGATGTCAGTAAAACAGTAACAATAACTATATTTACGAAATTTCACTTGATTCAAAAATTTACTGTATCCTGCAATTTTTATGCAAAAATCTTTGAAAATGGCTTTGATGAAACGATTGTTCATGACCATAATAAATTTGAAAATCAGACCTATTCAGAACTCCATTGGTAATAACGAAACCCCATTATGGCGCTCTTAAAACATTGAAAAAATTAAAGGTCGTCTGATATCATGATCTTGAAACTGTCTTTTTCATTATCTAGGTTTCAAAAGAATACTGTATCATGAAATAGATAAAAAAATCCGACTGTTACCAAAACGATTAGTTGGGCTCAATACGATATCTGTTTATCAAAAAATGAACATTCATTTATAAACGAAAATCTGGTCCTGTTTAGCTCTTATTGGATTCCTAAAGCTGGTTAGCTATGTTATAATCGAAAATGAGATGCCCAGAATTTTACATTCAGTTAGCATCGGCATTGTGAATTTTGTGATTTATGAGCTTTTTGAAGCAGTTTTTTTTGAGTACCTAACTTCACTGTTTCGATAAAACCATGAGTTTTGTTTCTTTCGGAGTCACACTGATTGCAATTCCGTGACAAATACTAAGCTTAATCAAGTCTGCTCAATTATTTTAAAGACAGTACTAAACCGAGTTTCACTACAATTCCTACGAAGTCAAGTTTTAGCTTGTAGCACTTCTCAAGAAAAAGTCTCTCGTGAAATGACAATAACATTTGTGAAATCCTTTGAAAAGGTTACAAAACAGCGAACCCATTTTGATTTATTAGTCTTCACCAAAAAAAACTGTGTCACGGAGTACATAAATAAGGAACTCTGTCAACTGATCTTGTTGGAGTTGGAGTGGGTGTCCGCTAATAAAATGGATTGATAATGAACTATATCAGTATGGAATCATCGTTAATTTTACAGAAACTTCTGTATTTATAAAAAACTCTTCCCGTTTCTGTGCCAAAATATTCACATGACCAAAATCAGAAAAACATTTTCATTGGATTTGTGCTCGTACATTCGTTGGTTTATGGGATGTATAAAGAAAAAAAAGAAAACACACAGTCACTTTTACGTTTCTCAAACCTATTGAATAATTATAGACTATCACTAAAACAATGGTCGTATGCAACATTAGTCCAAATAATTAGATTCATTATCTCAATTTCTCCTTCCCCTATTGATCTTCCAATCTTTAGGATATTCCTTGCTTTATAAGTGCATGAGTAAACAACACTCATTCGTTCTTTTCCTCTCTCTCTTTCATGTTTTCAAATTGAACTAACTAACGATTCAATGATCAAAGCGTTTGGGATAATTGAAAAAAAAACAGTTTCTTTGGCGTTTTATTCGGCTGTGAAACAATAAGACTTGTTGAAATTTTCATTGCATATGGCTGAAAACCGAAGCAATTTGAAATAATCCTAGTCGTTTTGAATGTTTAACCTAGTTGGCAAAATAACGAATTTTCCCGTTTTAAAAATAAGAAATAGCCTCTCAAACTGGAAAACTGATGATAAATCCGAATTTCACAGGGAATAAATTTTCGAGAACGGCCATATTTTTTTCTTGAAAGCAACCGGATTAAACTTTTCAAAAAATTTAGGGTAGACCAATACAGCTGATAGCTCTAATGGCTCTGAAAAAGCAGAGAGTAATCTTGTGAACTTTTTGAAACTGTAACAAATAAAATACTTTTCGAGTACCGAGGGAAACATGTGCGATACTTTTATTCATATTCGGAAACTCGAAAAATGCAAAATAGTCAGATTTGAATATAGATCACCCATGAATTTGTTTTGTTTACTAGAGCGTGGGACTAACCTTGCTAAAGGTAATTCAAATGCGTTTAGAATTTTCAGAAACGGGGAAAGTTTGATGATATTTGATTTTTGCCTGATTTGTTCTGAACCACACTGCACAGAAATACTAACTCGGAATCTACAGCTCAAATAAAAAAACGTTGATGAACGGATGCACACGGACCAATATAAGAACGAATTCACCCGAAGGATACGATCAGTGAAAAACAGCAAATTTTTGAATAAAACACAGAGAAATTGATTCTATAATATATAAGAAAGTTCGTCCGATAGAAGATCCTAACTTCTAAAACATTACTATCACTTCTTCGAGATAATAGCGGTTTCACAATCATTGTGAAAACTTGAGCATTTTAATGAAAAATACATTTTTTGTAGTGAAAATGGAGCAGCAATATTCAATCAAATAGGCTTCGTGGAAAGAATGTAAAACCAATTCAGCCGTTGTATATTCTGATAAAAGGAGGAAGTTTCGAGACTTCAAATAACTGAAATAAATTTGAAATTTCACGAGTGGCAAGCCAATATAGTTTGTATTACAATTTCAAAGATGCACTTTGATGGAAAGAATGGGAATAATATTATTGGCTTGTGGAAGATCAATTTTTTTATTGAATTCAAAGTTTTTTTAGCACATAGAAACTGAAGAAGTTCTAATGAATGAATGAATCAAATAAATCGGAAAGACGTAGAATCAATGTGAAAATCGAGTTTCAAATTTTTAACACGGGATCAGAAATTACAACTTTGTTGTCTAAAATAAATTTGATTAGCACAAAACGATCTTGGAAAAAGGTTCGAAATTTAAATAGCACTAAAAACTGAAAACTTTTTGAGTTACTCAATTTAAATGTCTAATGAATCAGCTTGTCTTTTCATTTCATCCTAATTCTAGACTTTTAGAAAATGCAAAAAAAATTAAGATTTAATCGAATTTTTGAAGGGGAAGAAGGTCGGCAACCGAAAAAACCGAGATCAAAAACTCTCCTTTTTCCTGAACATTTCAAAACGGGAAAAAAGCTAATTGAATCTGGTTTTTCGACCGAATTTTCATATAGAACTGTTTATCGATGAAAATCAGTAGCTGATAAAATAATATGTGGAGAAGAGAGAGAACAGAAGTACGAATCGATGGAACAAAACAAACGCGGTTTCATCGATTCCATGAAAGTTTGAACAATTTTTTCAGAGTGATCATCGCAATAAATGCAGTTAAGAACCTCAGATACACAAAATAAAGAAAAAAGTTGAAAATAAAGATCACTTCAAAGAAATGAAACCCCAATTTTCTCAAAGTCTTTCTCCGTTCTTCTCAATTTCTCCATCTACCTCTCCCTCCCTCTATTCCATTCCTTCTCATTTGTTTGTATTAGTTTAAACGCCTCCCTCTTACATACATGCATAAATGTATGCATATAAAGATACATGTCTCTCCTTCAACTAAACGAAATTGTAATTCGTTTTTCGGCTTCTCTATTCATCAAACGAATTGTTGAATGTAAAAAAAGCAAGAGAGAGATTAGAATGGAAAAAAATGAGGAGAAAGTATCTTGAACCGGGAACAGTGAAGTGGTTTTTTTAAGTTCAGGAGGCAAAAAAAAGGGAAAATCATCTTTTTTTAATGAAAAACGATAAGGTATCGAAAAGCCTGGTCAATCAAAATTTTTGTAGCAGCCACTGTTCTGAAAGCAAAATGAAGCTGCATTTTTTGTTACACCTGTATTAGTTCTTTGAAATGAAATAAAAAACCAATTCCAATCAGCCTAAGTCCAACTTCTAGGATACAAAAGATGCTTATGAAACAAAAAACTTCCCATTCTTCTTATTTTCTGATACTGAAAGTAAGCTTTGAAAAATGTTACATTCACTTGAATGCTTGTCAAATTTCGTATATAATTTTTCTTCCAATATCAACATTTTCAGGCTCCCACTGCTATGGATGAGATAACTGTTACTAGGGAAGTGTTTGACGAGACCACTTGAGAATTCGCTGAAATTTTGTGAACAGACTATAGCGACCCTCCTGAATCCATTTCTGAAGTCAGTTTGGTCCGTTCGGCCTTTTCATTTTTTCGGATTTTTCAGGCTTTCTCAGGCCTTTGCAGTCTCACGTTTCACTGAGTTTATATACGCCCTCCGGCAAAGCGGATAAGTGTGGCGATCTGGCGCATTGGCAACGCCCTCGTCCACCGAAACAAGGGCGTGGGTTCGATCCCGGTCTATGCAAAATTTTTTAGAATTTTTCTCACAAAATTTCCGAAGGCGTAGCGTTTTCAGAAATGCCAATTTTTGGATTCCAAACAATGTCAATAATCTCGACTCGAACAAAAATGATGATTTCTATGAAAATTTTTTTTCAAAAATTTGTCGATTGTTTGGGCTTGTTGACTATCCTGGACTTGTAAAAAAATTTTTGAACCAAAAAATTTTTTTCGAAAAAAAAATCCAAACTTGCCGGGGGTGATAAAGGATGACCAAGAAAGTGTGTCAACTTTGTTTGTAGGCTCTCTGGGTGCATAACAACACTCAAAATCGGATTGGAAGTCATAGGCAGCTGATAGGTGTCTAATAAAGTGGGCTTCAAAAGGCCGAAAGGACCAAACTGACTTCAGAAATGAACTCAGGAGGGTTCATATACCCTACAGATAAAATTTCAGCAAATTCTCAAGTGGTCTCATCAAACACTTCCCTAGTTACAGAAATCTTTAGGAGTTCTACGAAATTCGTAACGAAAACCGGACTACTACTCACGGAAAAAACGTGTCAGAATGATCTAAATTCGATGAAACTGCAGGATTTTTTTCTATGGAAGCTCAAACTTTAGAAAAGATTCTGTGTAGATTCTGATAATAACGTTCAATAAGAACACCATTTTATGGCATTGAGATGTGTACTACAAACAATTTTTCGGCGAGGTATAATTCATCTCCGACTGGAACACAATAATTAACCTTGTATCGATCTATGTTTCAAAAGCGTCATGAAGCAGCAATTTTTGAAGGTTTTAAAATTCGTGTTTATCGTACTGAGAAAAATTGAGGAACGGATCATGAGTAAAGAAAGCTGTGAAAAGGTGCTTTGTTGAAACTCTTAGCTGGTTCACAATCGTTATCTCAAGCATTGGAGTTATGTATTTTTTAAATTTTCAGAGTCTTAAAAAGACATCATGTACTCATCAATTATCATGATATTGACTTTATTGATGTTCTTACTGTGACAGGAATTTTCAGCAGTATTTTGGAAACTGAAGTGATAGTAACACGAAACATGTCGGAGGACGTCGGTTTGATAAAACTGCGGATTTTCGACAAAAAAAATTCGATGCATTGTATTCGTACATTATCTTTCTAGATAAATATACTGTTTCATAGCCTTTGTGAAACATCAAGTTGATCGATTTCGACAGTCTTTATGGATCGTGTGATGAACCGAATAATGCTTATTGAAACCATGCTATTATATGTATTTTGAGCTTTCTTGAACTGAAACTTGCATTACCCAGATCCCTAGGGCTTTGAACAAATCCTAGATTCTAGAAAACTACCCGTTTGGACATGCTATTAGAATTTCACTGCTTCTTTAGGTTCACAAGATTATCGATTGTTTCAAGTGTTCTATTATATAGCCGAAATTCTTGTATTATCAACTAAATATTATAAATGCATACAAAATTTGTAAAAACATTATGGAGAATAACTTCGAGCCCTATAAAAAACTATTTGTAACAGAATATTTCGAAAAATCTATCATTTTTCTCACAGTTTCGCGCAGTTATTTACATAATTGTTCACTTTTAAAGCCAAGAACAATCGGCACTTGTGTTTAATGAAAAAACTCACATCATTACTAGCCTTCAAAGCATCGCCATTCAATTTGGTATTCGCTATCTCTGTCTTGATTCGAGTCGCTTCGGATTGATAGTGGTTGATGCAGGATCTGGAATACTTGGGAGTTAATCTCGTGTTTCGAAAATATTCAATGAATATAGTTTTTGATAAATAAAGCTAATTTTTTTTCGAAACCTACAATTTAGTACACGGAATAATTCTGTTACTGAATATACACTTATTGAAACATCAATTTTCAACAACAGTTATCAATTTGCGTTTGGAATCTAAAAACTTTTCTACGAATGTGAGAGCAGATAACTGTTCCAGAACCTCATATCTAGTCTAGCAACTTTTTTGAGTTAAAATAATCAAACATTATAACAAACACTGAAGTTTCATCTTTAAACACTGGCTGGAACAGAAACATTTCTAAAAAATTGAGAAAATTTGGAAATGCTACGAACATTCGACGCTATCGGACAACTCGCAGAAATGTTGTTTTTTTCCCATGACGAACAAAGATCAACCAACATAATTTTAATTATGATTTTGCTAATGAAAAAATTCGGAAACAGACAAGTTTAGGTTGAATCGAAATTTTAGAATAAAAGTAAATGGCCTCGAAACGATTTCGGATTGAGCTGGGAATAAAACGGCAGTAATGGTGAACTAATGAAACCGGACTTTCACTATTTCAATTTGCTAATATGAAGAAACAAAAAAAGTTTCAGACAATTCTTAAGTCATTAATTCTTTTCAAGGTTTAGTTGATACTTCGGAGCACACAATAAACAGTGAGAGTAAACAACTTTATGCAGTTAACTGTCCTAATCAGAATATATGAAAATATTTTAACCAATGCTTCAAGATTATATTATCAGTGAAGTACTGATAAATTCGTGGTTTTTGAAACAAAAATGTTGGAACTAAGTAAACTGGAATCACGTTAAGACCTAATTAAAAATCTTAAAGTTTCCAACTAATTATGCTGTCTTTGAAACTCTATTTTTACTCAGAACGGTCGATTGAGAAACATTTCGTTTTAAAAAGGATATTTTCATCGCGTTGAATTTAATACTCACCGAAATCCTTTAGCAAGTGTCTGAAACACAACTTCTACTCGTTTTTGATGAGCACTGGCATAGCTCATCCCATCGCTCGGCGCCATTCTCGGAAGAGTGTCGATGGTGGAAGGGCGACCGTTCTGGAATAAAAATATAGTAAAAAATGGATTATGGAAAGATTTTGAGATAACTTGAAGGTATTGGTACAAGTTTTGCAACATTTCGGTTTCGTACAGTTTTTGTTAATTATGTTTGTTCTCAAGTGGTAATGAAAATCTATCCAAGACAGTTTTGAGCTTTGACGCCTTTTGGGAAAAAAATTACATCAAGATTGTTATTCAAAAAATAAGCACATGAGGCACTGGCTCAAAGAAAATTGGCATTTTGAACAAAACACGATGAAATAGAAAAAAATCTTGGATTTTTAGATTCAAAAAACTTTTATAGCTCAAAAATCTGATCAACAGAGTGAAATTTAGCTAGCCATAGGGCGGTTATGTACCTAATGAAACAGAAAAATCTCATCAAATCACGAGTAGAAGTTGCTCAAGCAGTATAAGCAAAACTTAACGAGAGTACGAGGATTTTCGCTTTTTGTAAAACTGAGGGGTGGAACAAATAATTCTGTTTTTCTTGATTCACAAAAAGGCAAAATGTAGTAGCAAAATTCGATAGACTTTTGACAAAATGAGTAATTAGTTTCTGGCGGGTTTCAGGACTTGAGCAAGTATTTAGCTTCAACGATCAATCAAGAAAATGATCAAGAAAACTTAAGGAGATATTACTATTAAAAAGACAGTGACAACAATGAAGCAATTTCTCATAAACTTACTGATAATAATTTTCTGAAACAGAATTCAGTTTTTCTCTTTTTCGGGTTTTTAGTTTTTTCAGTTATTGATCAATATTTTAACATGTCAATTGCAATTAAAACAGTCGACTCATTTTTTATAATCACTTTAGAATCATATCAAAACAGTAAAAAAAAACCGAGACATAATTCGGAAAATAATCTGAACACTTGGGGTCCTTTTTCATTTGAGATTCATATGATTCCTGATAGCCAATAAAAAGCTCGTGGCCCAGAAAAAGCATATTGATAGTGTTCGATGGATAGTTAAAAATACAGTTCGTTATGTAAACTCAACGGAAACGCACGCACAATCAAGGTGAGAAAGAGAGCTCGTTGATGAAACAATACTGAAAACTGAATTTTTGAAAAAAAAATCGTTTTTCTTGCCAGTGATAAGTTTACCCTTACAAGCAGTATTCAGTTAATGATGGTCTCTCGAAGAAACGGTGTGAATTTAATCATACATAATTAGAAATTGAATTGATTTTGAACAAACAGTTAGTTTTTTTTGTTTCTAAGTCATTCAAATATCATGAACGATTACAGCAAAGTGAAATCAACGATTTGAAACATTTCGCTTTCCAGATGAAATCGAGAATAGAAAATTGGAACAAACTTAAAATATGAACGAAACTGCGAGAATTTCAGGAAAATCGAATTTTTCCAGTCTGAAAATGGTTATTGGTATTTTTCTTTCTACAACCAAAGTTGCCACTAGGCTAATCTATGAAAAGATTTGGAACTTATAAAAATGTATAAAAACAATTTTTTTTTCAATATCGTGTTTCCATAAAATGAGAAAATCAATGAAAAAAGTTAGTCTAATGATATTTCGATAATGGTCGAATAAACAAAAAAAAGGGAGTGAAAGCCATTTTTGTTACACTTATCTAGAGGAGAAAAAAGAGAGAGGGAGACAAGGTGAACGAACAAAATATTGGCATTTATTTAATTGGCAGAGATCTGTTTCATGATCTCTTTTTTTCTTCATTTTTTTTGTGATTTTTCAGTCTTAGTAGGAGTAGGGAAATTATAAAAATTCATAA
This sequence comes from Caenorhabditis doughertyi, assembly GCA_963572265.1. Classification (NCBI taxonomy): domain Eukaryota; kingdom Metazoa; phylum Nematoda; class Chromadorea; order Rhabditida; family Rhabditidae; genus Caenorhabditis; species Caenorhabditis doughertyi. Next base: position 19,975,934 of record OY751556.1, on the reverse strand, counting down.
GAATTGTGATTCCAACTCCAAATGAAGTACTGTCTTATAAAAACAAGTGAGTGAAAGTGTGATTTGAAGAATGAAAATTACAGTTTTTGGGACATTTCAATTAGCCACAATTCAGAAGGAGTTAGTCGCATTGCCTAAGTGGTTATCAAATTGTTCTGACTCAGAATCCGGAAAAAAAAGCCTTCAACGTAATTTCCACCAACGGAGGTAATAGCTTCGCAATTTCAAAATGTCAGTAGAAGTCTGATTGTCCAATAAGCGAAATTCCATTAATCACTGGTTGGTTATTTGAAGGAACATAAGTAAACTGTTCAGAACAGCACAATTTTACGCTAGAAAAAAACTGAATCGAGTTTGAATGGATCGATGAACCACAAATTAATAACGATCATTGAATTTATCAATGAATTGAAACCTATATTGAATGGTCATGGTATTACAACAGTTTATTCCAATATTGTCTGTTTTCCAGAAAGTTTTTTTTTTCACCTCTCATTAATCCGAAAACCGAATCATCACAAAAAAAAACCATCAGAATTGCGAGAACCACGACAGAAACAAGCAAAAAACCAACACGAACCTTTGGAGCCTACATGAAATCGTGAAGTTTTTGCGAAAAAGTCCGTTGCACAACCCTAAGAAAATGAATCAAAAATTCGTAATCCAATAAAGTTTTCAGGTTTTTGTAATTGCTTCAACAAAAGACGCTGGCAAATCGAATTAGAGCTGTGCTACAAAACCAAACCAATACAAAAGAAGCTTTCAACTTCTGTGAGCACTCTGGAGCTGTGAAAAAAATGATAGCTTTTATACTTGGAGAATGGCGATTGCAGCAAATTCCAAAAGTCTTTCAACCTATACAATCTATGTGAATCAGAAAAGTAAAGTGATTCGCAGAAATGAAAAGACAGAAGTACTGAAAAATCGGGAATGAAAATTTCCGAAACAATTGAAACAGGACTTCGGAAATATGTTGGTTGATTTACGTTTTTAACACACAAAAAATATAATAATTTTGATGATAAACCACAGAAAAATGGCATTAAATCAATAAAAAACATGAGGACGAGAAGATTTGAAAACAATGTGAAACTGCGTTCAAGAAATACGGGAATCATAAAATTAATTGTAGACAAATTTTGAGCATGAATGAGCCATAATAACTAACACATCCAGGATGAACTATTCAAAACCTACTGAAACCGGTATTCAATACTATTAAAAAATCTGGCTTCAGGGTTTTTTTGAGCCAGAAGCACCCAAGTTTTTCAAGCTAAAAGCATGATTAAAATTTGTTATAGAACAAGCGAGGGGTTTGAAGAAACCAGGATTCTGAGAAGTTAAAGCTCACTGAATTCGGCACGAGGAAATGAATTGCACCGAATGAAATGAAATGCACTGAACCATAAAAAGTTCCAGAAACTGGAATAAAACTATGAAAAATTTCTAAAAAACGCTGTTTCTTCAACTGCGGGAAAGCCTTGAAGTATGAAGCAAAAGTATTGGTAAGAAGCTCACTTTTTCTCTAATTACAGTAATCAAAAGTTTCAGAGCCCGTATAATCCTACCCCCCCCCTTTTCTCAACCTTTCCGTAATACAATACCGCCAAAAAAGGAGAGAGGTCTCTCGGAGCAAATGTTCACTTTTTATGGGCTCCAAGGTCTACATAAAAAAGGGATGCATTGGGTATGTATATACATAAAACAGTGCAAACTATAGCTTAGATGCGGGAGAGAGGGAGGGAAGGGGAAAAGAGCTCCCGGCTGATGATGCTCGACGGAAAATCCGGAAATCTCTGAGCACTGTTTGTTGTAGTTAGTACAAGAGGAATAGAGAGATAGAGAGAGAGAAAAAAAGAAACTATGAGAGTATACGACAAGCTGATTAACCGAAGACCACCTACCCTTCGGGCAAAGTGACTGGCGGTCGAAAAGAAGGGGAAATAAGAAGGACGGCATGTAAAAGAGAGGACACAAAATGAGGTGGGAGAAGCATAAAGAACACGGAAAAAACAATTGAACACACAGAGAGACACACGTACAACTTGAATGTACTACTAGCCTGGATAGATGCTAACAGGAAGCGTGAATTATGTTCGACAGGGGGATAAGAAGCTTATGGTAGCTCAGTGAGCTGGATGGGAGCTTGAGTCAGGGGATTACTGTAGCTTATAGTAAGAGAGCTTAGATTTGATCTGAGTTGATTGCATATTGCTAGATGGCTAGAAGAAGTTGTTTGGAAACATTTGATGAAGCGGATTACTGTAACTTATGGAACAGAGCAAGAAAAAGTTACTTTGCTTACTAGCGGTAACTTGAAACTGTAGTTGGCTTTTACAAAAAATTGAAACTGATGCGGTCTGGGAAAATTGACATAAGATTGTGTAAAATTACTGTTATCTGTATTAGACCTACAGTGGCTTGAAAAAAATCCGTTTGGTTCTTAATGTGTCCTAACCCAAAAATCACAGCAAAACATGGAATTATTACAGTTAGGATTGATAGTTGTGTTTTTTTAGAGAAATCTCAATGTGTCATGGAACACTAACATAATTGGTTTGTGAAAAAAGGCAAAAATAATACGAGGAATACGAAACTGCAATTTTTTAGTTTGCAGAGCTGGCCACTTTTCTATTTCAAAATGATTGCGCTTCTTCTGTGCTTTATTTTCCATCAAGTAATTCTCCTATAAGAAATTATTTATTTTTCCTGTCTCAAATTTTCAAAAAAAAAGTGGCACAGTTTCAACCGACTGATATAATTATTATCGTTTCCCAAATAATGATGAATGATGCGTAAATTTTAATTTATTTCCTCCAAAACTAAAACTTGTTCTTTCCGTAATAAGTAACCTTCCATGACCAGTTTTCATCTCATTCTATCATAGAGCTAGGTATAAAAAAGTGTTTCACGTGATAGTTGAAACTGATAACTTTTCTAGAGATTATTGACTTAACTGTCAGATATTAGTGAAATTTTTGAGAAGAAAGCAGTTGAGTTTTTTATATCATGTTAAGATGTTCTAGTTTTATAATCTCTCTGGCCAACAACGAAGCAACGTATATTGAATCGAAATTGATTAAATCACTATTTATCAGTTTCATGAAACACATTTTTTTCTGGTTAAATTCAACTATCGATGCAACATGCTTGATCATAAAAAACACTTACTATTAAAGTATGATCATACCAATTTTCGAGAAAAACAAAGTACGGTTTCTAGAATGTTACTTCTTGTGAAGAGCTATTTATTGAATAGTATGTCTATGATCTTACCCTCTATCAAATTTCATAATTTCCAAACATCCCAAAACTAATCCAATTTCCAAGTTGATAGTTTAGTTAGCCTATGCCATAATTCTATGCTGCTAGCCGTCGACAATTGAAAACGAAATCAAAATGTCAAAAAACTATTGGAAAAAAGAAGAAGCAATGGGAGATGTAGTTTTCAATTATAATGATGATTGGATAGGAAATGAAACTTTTTGAAAAAAAAAGAGATGAAGCTTTGAAATAGATGGAATTGAAGAGACCCAATCACAGTGAGAATTAGAGTATGTACTTATGAAAATTGTGTTACAGGAAAGTATTATAAGAAATTGAGTGGATACCATTTCGATGGGTTCGGTGAAGGTGAGCCAAATGTTTATTCTCATGTGGATTCTTTCGAGAAAGTTATGGCTTTTTGAAGCTTCATTCAAAAGAAACTCTACCCTATTCAATGCATTTTGGTTTCGATACGTTCAATTGACGGAAGAAAAGCTCAAATTAAAAAATTACTATTTCCAAAGTGTCAGAACTGAGAGCGATATTTTTTTTACGTTAATCCATAGTGATGGAAGCTGTGAGATATTCCATTCGAGAATCTGGACACATATTGAATAAAAACTTTTTATAACTCTTTTCATAGAATATTGATAGCAGTAGCAAAACGTTTTCTCGAATTGAATATTAAAAAAAAACAGTTTCAAAGTGAACAGAACTAAATTGTAACTTTTAAAACCCGCTGGATCGAGTCTTACAGGAGTTACTAAGTGAAAATTTGATTTATCTTGAATTTCAACATTTCATATCATACTTATGCATTATTGTTTTTTGATGTGGTAGTGTGAACATGTAACATTGAAAAGAACTGGGCCATGCGAAAGAACAGCTGATTACAGTGAGAAGTGAACCCAAAGTTTTATGAAGTATGATAAACAGTAATTTAGAAATAGAGAACTTTAAAGAAGATTAAAATTATCCAGCTCCGCGTTTTAGTTTTCGTTTTTCCACTAATTGATACGGGCTCCAGAATACACTGATTAGATATTTTTGCAGAACAAACACAACGAAGTTGATCGAAGTTCTTGAAAAATGGGAAAATGCATCTCACATTTTCAAAACAGAAAAAAAAACCCATGGCCTGTTTTATGATCATATCAAATAGAATATGTTAATGTCAATCAATGATCCATAGCTCATGATCGTACGTTAATCAAAAATCACTTGAAAACACACATTTTTAAAATTGGAAAGCATGTATTGAAACCTCGCTGTTTCTTCTACACCATGTTAGCTCTTGATGTTTTCGAGCAGCTAATAGTCACGGTTTACCTTCGAAAAAGTTTCGTATTCTTGTTTTGTATTCTTCAAAACTTGTTTGAAAGAACCAACTCCCTTTCAAACAAAAGATTAATGGATACAACGAAACTGGAAATAAATAGCAAGTTTATAACATGGGACTCCAAACTCAAAATTCCGTTTATAGAACCCGACAAAGCTACTTTTCAGATTGAAATAGCGATCTCTGTATTAGATCTGACTGAATTCCATAAACATTGGTGTCCCTTTGGGACAGTTATATTCTTCTATAAAATGATGGGCCCTAGTCTTATTGTATAAGAGTCCTAATCATAGAAATTTCTGTTTCATTTGAAACAGTTTTGAATCGGTCAACTAGCTACGAGCAGACATGAGCGGAAGAAAAAATTTTTAATCCGGAAGAGGGAAGACGGAAGTCGGAACAGTTTTTGAAAACTCGGAAGACGGAAGACGGAAGGCGGAAGAAATTCCAAAATCCCGGAAGACGGAAGGAAGGAAACGGAAGGAACAAAAATTGCTCAATCCCGCTCCAGCTAGAGAAAAAACTAAATTTTGTGGGACGAAATTGAAATTTTTGGAACAAAAACGTAGTTTAATGATTAAAAAAGTATGTTGAAAAACGCTAAAAACGTGTTGAAAAGTTGAAGATTTTGAAAATTTTCGCCCGAATTCCCGTTTTCTCAAAGCTCCTCAACGTCCGAAAACACGGAAGACGGAAGCCGGAAGACGGAAGACGGAAGAGAAAAAACCACGGAAGACGGAAGACGGAATTCCGCTCATGTCTACGAGTAGTACGTAGATTTTTTTTATTTTTCTTATCACTAGAATATTCAGTTTGGTGAATGATACATTTGGAGGACGAACGTAAATACGGTTACACACATCCGATTTACGGATGCTTTGTAAAAGTATTTCTGATCGACTTCGAAATTATCCAGAAAAAAACTTTCAGTGAAACTTTGTTAATTTAGGCCATCGAATCAGTTTGTTTCGTTTTGCTTTGATGAAAAACGGTTTTAATGCAGCTTACAGTTCGTTTGTCCTAGGAAAATTTCAGATGTTAGGAAAAACTCGGGCCTTAATTAAATATACTCATTTCCAATGAAAGATTTTCCATACACTTGCCTTATGAATGAAGTGAAACAGGAAATCATTCGCATTATTAGGTCTTGAAGCGGTAAACTTTTTTACAGAAATTGAAAAGCTCGTCACAGTTGATTGAAGAATATTGGTACTAGGTTCGGCGTGTTTTCATATGTCTTTGAAATAAATAAAAACAGAAATCATAGAAATTTCTGTTTCATTTGAAACATTTGATAACTGTTCAAATTACTAAAGGTAGTGAATTTCAGGGTCACATACTTTTTTATTCATAAGATTATGCTATAATGGAAGCAAATACAGTTTCACACACCCGATTTACAAACGGTTTGAAAAAGCATTGTTTATGGTACTTTACTAGACAATATTTGTTGTCAATAGTTTTATGGTACCGATCCGTCTGGGCAAAATATCTGAGCTGAGTCTAGCTGTTCTGTATTCTATTGTTTTCTCACAAGAATCGGTAGCAAAGCAAATGCAAGTTATAAAAATCTCAGTTTCATATAATTGATTCATAAATAATTTGGTACTCCATTTCAATACCACGCTGGAGTTCACATCAAAAAAACCACAAAGTTCCATTTTTCTTAAATCAATAAATCCCCTCCCAACAAACACAAAACAACAAGAAAAAGCGAAAAGAGAAAGGACATCTAGGGTCTTATTAACAAAAAAAAGGAACACACACACAGAATAAGAAGAAGCTGTCAGAAGACACCTACATGAGGATATGTAAGAAAGTGTCAAAAGAAGAGAGAAAGAAGACATAGAAACAATTCTGAAGAGAAGAGAAAAGGGCAAGAAACAGAAAACGACCAGTTTAGATTGGATTGAACTTTTTTTTCTTTATGAGAAAAGGAGAGAGAGGGGAAGTCCATCTATGGTTGCATACAATCAGATTAGCTGACCTTCAAACTGTCCCCCCGGACAGGACAAAAAGCAACGGAATATATGCATTCAATCATATGGATGTGTATGGGTATAGATTTGAGAAGATAGCTAATAAGAGGGTTAGAGGGGACCTCACCAACTGATTAGCTTCAAACGTTACAGAATTTCAAAAATCACTGTGACAGTAAAAAAGCTCTGTATCAAAATATTGACTTATTGAAACTTAATCGGCTTCAAATTAGTCAAGGAAGACGTTTAGGAGCAAAAATTATGTATTTCTTTGCGTCTATTTGTTGCACACACTCTCTAACATACATCGCGACTAGAACTTTTGTTACCAGCTAACTGACTTCGAGCAGTTAATCTATTCAATCGGAATTTTCGAAATGAACTTGAAACAGTTTTTAAACTAAAAAATTCAAAAATAAGTAGATTTAAGTTTTTTTCCTTTTCCATAGAGATGCTGGAATCTGCATATGTACAAAGCTAATCATGCTTTTTCTCTGAGCCTCTCAGCGCACATACTCTCTCCTTTATGCTCGCAAGAAGCAACTGCATGTTTACCGTTTAGAGATTCTCCAACGTTACTAACAACTTTCAATCTACCGTAAAAAAAGTAACTTGAAACTATTTTAAATAAAATGGAAACAGAAAAAATTATTGTTTCAAAATTCTTATTTACAGAGACATTTTTTTGGTTGCGGTGATAAAGGCTGTCTGACTAGAGGATGTGAAAATTCAAAGCTACCAAAAAACAGATAGATCCGGCACTTCTAAGAATCGTCTCTATTCGGAGCTACTTTCAACAGATCAGAGAGGAAGTGTGTGCAATTAAGAGTTGCTGCGGAAAATATAACTCTGCGTCTCTTGTCCGCACATACACTTTTGTTTCAACTGATTGTGGAATTTGAGCGTTTTCATAAAGGTGCAAAACGGTTTCACAAATATACCCATTATGGAACGTTAGTGAATCGGTGAAGCGGTCAAATCAATTCCAAGTTATCATGTAAATTTGAAAATCATAAAATGCCTAGTAAATTCAGAGAGCCACGAAACTATGCCACACTATGAAGATACTTTTTGAGTAAGCGGTCAGAAACCAAATAAAAAATGCTCTGAGCTCCAGAACAGTTAGTTCTCAAGACTTGATATCACGCACAATCCTTTGTGACAAACAAAACAGAGTTTTTAAGGATTCAGATAGCCAGAATGGATAGAAATAAAAGTTACTGTTTTTCCCAAGTTTCAAAAGCAGAAAAACTTAAATTTATTAGTTTTCATATTGAAGGTGATGGAATTGGAAGCAGCATTGCTTGTGCAAGGATCAAAACCCAAATATACAGAATGAGAAACAGTGGAACCACAAAGAAAGAGAGCCGCTATTCAAAAAACGGTTTGTGGACTTTCCGGTGGAACAAGACTCAATCTGAAGCCATGAATGCATTTTTTCTTCAATTTTGAGTTTCAGTGACTGCTTTGATAGCGATCAGATGATTTTATCAAGTTCTTAGAAAAAAAAAATATTTTCTAATCTCTCCCTCCAAAAACAGCAGAAATGTTTTGATTGTTAAACTAAATGGGAATGTGTCTCCATTTCTTCTCTCATCACAACGTTTTAGAATAATGCAAAAAAAGAGAAGGAGGCGATGGTTTAAACACATTTAATGATGCGAAGATAACGATGAAAAAAGAGAATAAAAGAAGAGGAAAAAAGGGAGGGAAATCAGAAGCAATTTGAAGATTCAAAAGAAAAAGCGAGAGGTAGAAGGTGGAGATAACAAGTTTGATTGTAATGGAAAAAAAAGCGAGTATGATCAGAAATAGAAAAAAACATCGATTTCAAAAAAATTATGAATCAGAAAATTTGCATACTCAAAAATGCTTCTGGGTAACCTTCGAATTGGAAAGTTTTTTTTCTGGTCTGTAAGAAAAGGATGAATACTAAAGGCGTGCTATTCGTATACTTTGATCGAGGTATTCAAAAAATTTATTTTTTGGAATCAAAAACTGTTCTAATCAGTTTGGAATCCCAGTTTGTATTAGGTTGAACACTAATTTTCTTCAATTTTTGGTGTTGATTTCGATTTCAAAAATCTCCAAGAATATAGATAGCAAGAACTGGTTTTTATGCTGTTGGTTTATGGTAAAGATATGCTATTGTTACCACCAACTCACTAGTCGGTGCTTGCAGTTTAGAGAGATTCAGACACTTACTCTTAGAGCATCATTATTGATATACCGAATTCGCTCCTATTTTTCGAACCGTAAAACATTTGAATTCTGTGGGTAATGTTGTTGGTTGTATAAACCACTGATCAAACTTCATTTATATCAAATTTGTTCATTTTTATCTACCCACAGAAAAATAATATTTATTCGATTCCATAGGAAAATTTTCAGCAGTTCGAATTTTTGGTTTGAGGAACTCAGTTTAGCTACTCAAGGACGTTGAGGATCATGAGTCTTAACTATATTACAGTACAGGCATGCGTCACTAATATCATAAATAAAAATCCTTATTCCCTCTTTTGCGTTTTGTGAAAAAGAGCTCAAAGCACAAGATATGCGAAAATCATCATTGTGGGCGATTATCACCGAATACACGTGTATAACATACAAGGGATTCTAGTATATTGTAGACATATGAGTACACATTCCATCCACAAAAACACTTAAAATTGGATGATTCCTATTTTCAAGATAACGGATACTATAGACTACTTGTTCACTACAACGCACTTCTAGGATTATGCCAAAAAGTGATTAATGATTTTTTATTATATTTTCCGATTATAAAAGTGTTTGGTTTCAGTTAATTGATTGCATAATACAGTTCAATAACTGTCATTACTAATACATAATATAACTTTCATCTAAGTCCACTCTCAAAGTTGTGATATCCCACCTAATGTGACACACTGAAAATTGCTGTCAGTTGTAGCTGCCTCTGCCACTCCTTTCTACTAGATTTGAGGACCAAGTCTTTTTGCATGTAAAGTTTGGAGACATTGTATGTCACTTTAGGATATTCACCGTCAAAATTTATCTCCATCTGATAGTTTTAAAAAATGAAAGAAAAATCTTCTTCCAAACATTTTTTTAATACGTCTAGTTGGAATGTGAAAATCTCGAGACTGGAAGGTTGTTGAGAGCTGTTATTAAACGTATAAAGGGAGACTATGAGGGACTAATATAACCCCAAACTTCATGACATTTCATAAATTCATCGTCTCATTACAGTTAGTCAAAGTGACAACACTAAAAATTGAAGAAAATTAGTGTTCAACCTAATATGATTGAACTGAGAGTTTTTTTTTTGAGAAAATTAGAAAAAAAAGAGATAGAGTTCCAAAAAAGTTAAGGTATCAATTGCCCTATTCGTTTCACATGCTTCGAAAAAGATATTGAAAATCCGATATAAAAACTAGGAACACTTCGCGAACACCAATGAAAGCTTTTCAAGATTCAAAGAAAAACAGAATCTTTGAAACATAGAAAAATGATGGAAAAGCAAATTAAGAAGTTGCTGTTCACAGAATCAAATATAGTTTTAGAGTTTCTACAGCCTTTATTGTTTCTACGTTGAAAAGTTCAACAATATTCGAAAACTGGAAATTAAAAAAAACAAAACAACTTTTCACTCTGAATAAATCATTGAATTATCGTCAGTGAATTATCATATTCAAGCTTCAAAAATATGAACTTTTTATGTTTGAGAGAACCCACGTATTAATATCAGATACAGCTTCGTGGTGTTATGAAACATTTTCAAAACAGTTTTATCACATTGCTTCTTGGCTTATTGCATGTTGTCTAGAAAAAAAAACACGAAGGTGAAAATACGTTAGAATGTCATTTCCTGATGTGAAAACCAAAAAAACTCTATCAGTTTTCAGAAAAGGTCGAAAAACAGGAATCCCGAAAACACAGTCACAACAGATTAGGATATACCCCTAAATAAGTGGAAAAGCGAAAACGGCAAGAATATCTAGAAAATGAATAAAATCGTTGATTGATTTACAGAAAATACTGTTTCAAAATGCCGATATGGCCCTTGAAACTGTTTTTGGTTTGTTCATTAGGTGTTAATTCAAACGTATTGTTTTGATGACTTATTACTCTTTCAGAAGTTTCTAAATACATAGATTGACAACCATTTCAGTCTCATAACACAAAAATGGAATAAAGCCGAGAATAAGTTAAAGTTTTGCATGAAGAATGAAGAAGCAGTTTCTCAAAATTGTGTAGAACCTAACAAGAAATTTCTAAACTTCCGGTATGAATAACCTTCATGAAACATCAAAAACGTTCAAAAAGCAGGATCGAAAATTGCTGTTCACAGAAATAATTATAGTTTTTCGAGTTTTATTATTGTTCACTTTTCTTTTACGAAATTGACATCTTCCAAGTATTTTAAGATTAAGATCATTGAAAAATATTTTTTCGAAATTTCAAACGTGCCGCACACAGAATAATGTCACATACAAATCTCATGGTGTTATGAAACACTCTTAAAACAGTTATTTCTGTTGACTTGATATTTGAAATGGTACAAAAATAAAAAATCGAGCGTATAATCATGTTAGAAGACCATTATCTGATCTGAAAACTCAACAAAAACTTATCAGTGTTTAGCAAAGTATTCCGATCAAAATTCAAGGAGTGAAACACAAGAGAACGACTATCCTATGGCTAGATTCCCCAAATAAATGAAGAAGCATAAACGGCAAAAATTTCCAAAACGTTAGCGAAATTTAGAATTAATTTACTAAAAGTACTGTTTCAAAATGCCGAAATGACCCTTGAAATTGTTTCAGGTTCGTTTATTTATTGTCACCATCACAAGTTTCTGTTTTGAAAAAATGATATGGTTTTCGAGGAATCTGAACTTTGAAGGATAAATCCATAGATAATGTATGGAAGAATTCCAGGAATATCGAAAAATTTTTCACGAAGAGTTATAAAATAAACGGTTTCTCAAAATTGTTGAATACGCGGGAGGAGCTGAGAAAAATAATTCTGCGATCTCAAAATCAGGGTAACTACTACAATGCCGAAAACGTCAAGAAAAAACATCTTCATTTTTCTTTTTTCCGCATCGAAAAAACGGAATGAACAAAAAGAAATAGGAGAAAGAGGATGCTGGTGTCACATTAGATGTGTCAACTTTAAAGCGAAGCTTTAAGCTTCAAAATCTCAAATTTTGTCATGGAATCTGATGCGAAAGTTCCAAAGAATCTACTGAAAAATCAAGGAAAGGCACCTCTATTTCCCGTTTCCATTTCCCAAAAAAAAAAACGGAGAAGGACAAAAAAATTTTGAAAAGAGGTGGCGGTGTCACATTTGAACTGCCAATATTGAAGCAATCCAATACAATACCTATGAATGAGTCAAGTACTAAAAAGGAAAATTTTACGTAAATGAGGAAGATGGAAAGTAAAACTATCAAATTCAACAAATGATTACCAAATCGTGAAATAGAATAAACCTTTCAAAGCAATAAATTACTGTTTAAAAATGTGAACATTTCGTTTCGTGTTCCGGACTCTTGGATAAACGAAATGGTTAGCAAATGAAAATAAAAAACTCTAAGCCAAAATATCTCTTTTTCGTTAGTAAAAAAACTATTTCAACAATAGAAAAGTGAAGCCCAAGTCTCAAAGAATCTACAGAAAGTCAACCTCCGTTTTCTTTTTTTCCTATTCAAAAAACACGGAAAAAGGACAAAAAGAAAAAGAGGATGATGTCACATTTGAACTGTTAACTGCCAATATTAATTCCCCACAAGATAAGAGTGGCAAATTGGTCTTATTAAAAAAAGGAACATTCGACTCATTAGTTAAATCGTAACTGGATCTATCATAACCGGAGTGATAAACCGAAAAAAAAAGATTACGGTCTCGAAAAGGAAACATACTGTTTGAGGTTTGCGTATCTTGGATAGAAATGAACGATTTTTAAAAAACGTTTAAAAAATGTTGAAAATTCCGTTTTCGCTTGTATAAAACCTGTATCTTTTCCAAAAAGAACGGAAAAAGGAGGTGGTGCCACATTTGAACGGTCAACTGCCAAAGGAATAACTCACTATCAAAAAGGGAGGTAAATTAGCTTTCATAGCAACCGAAAAATTACTGTTTCTGGATGTGAGTATTTTTTTGAGGTTTCTGAATCATGATTAGGATGTAAATTTGAATATCTCAAAAAGTATATAAAAATTGTATTTATAAAAAACTGGTACTAAAGTCTCAATGAATCTTTTAAAAAAGTAAAAAAAAACCCATCTCCATTTCTTTTTTTTCTTTTCCAAAAAGAACGGAAAAGGACAGAAAGAAAAAAAAAAGGGGTGGTGTCATACTTGAAATGTCATCTGCCAAAGCAATCCAATACAATATACACTCACAAAATAAGGGTGGCACATTGGCTTTACTAAAAAAAGTGAACATCCGAACCATTAGTTTTAGTCATAACCGGAGTGATAAACCGAAAAAAAAGTTACGATTTCCAATTGTGAACATATTTTTTGAGGTTTCCGCATCTTCAATATTCCTTCAACCTTTAGGAATTCTCTCAAAAATAACAGAAAAAGAGATGGAAAAAATTAAAAAACTTTTTATCAAAGTTCTATCAAAGAAGGAGGGTAAATTAGCTTTCATAGCAACCGAAAATTTACTGTTTCGAAATGTGAGTATTTTATTTGAGGTTCCTGGATCATGAATAGAATTCTCATTTAAATATCTCAAAGAATCTACAAAAAGCCAAGTAAAAACCATCTCCATTTCTCTTTTTCATTTCCAAAAAGAACGGAAAAGAACGGGAAAGGACAAAAAGGACAAAAAGAGGGTGGTGTCACATTTGAACTGTCAACTGCCAAAGAAGCAATCCAATACAATACCTCCCCTCCCCTTCCATAAAAGGGGAGTAAATGGCTAGGTGACCTTGTTGTTCTTTATAATAGAGGGGGGTCTTTGCTTTTCTGCATGGAAGAGGACACCCTTGTGTGCCTGTGTCTACGCATTGGTGCATCCAAACGATCAATAAAAGGTGAAAAGAGGGGAAAGAAAGGACAGGTGTCTGTTTGTGTATTGTCCCCTTCGTGTGCATCATCATGCCTCCCATCTCGTGGCCTTTTGCGGACCGTTTGGAGGGTGGTAATAATCGGTTTTTATTTGTGTGTATGGTTTTATTATTTCCACCCGTTTCTGCAGAATATGGTTTTGGAATATAGCGAGAATTCTGAACGGAAAAACGATAAAAATAGTTTCTGATTCTTTAAGGAAAGAAAAAATTATTTGTTTTAAGATTGCTCGTTCTATTAAGAATAAAAATTAGAAAACTAAATATCAGAGAAAGTTTAACCAAAGAATGAAAGAGAAAATTTTTGTTCCTTCATATTCGCCGGAGGGGCCACCGCATCAAAAGTTTCCCGAATCAGAACTGCCCTTAATCAGAACCGTGAAGAAGAACTATAATTTTACGTTGTGTAAGTCTAAAACGTGACAGTTCTGATTAGGGGCACGGTTCTGAAATGGCATATCCCTTTCTTGCCCATTTTTGACCGTTCGAAAGCAAAGAAAGTTGTACTATCTGTGTGTTTTTGCACCTAATTTTGCGGAATATGGTTTCGAAGGATATCGAAATGTTTGAGCAAAAATTCTTTTAAAAAAGGTAATAAATCTTCTGTTTCTTCTAGTCGGTAAAATATTCATTGATGTTCCATTTTTGTTACGATCTCGACTCAGTTTTGAAAATTCCAAAAAATTATCACGCTATAATTATATGAATTTGAAATCCTTATACACGATAGACTAAATAATTCGTTTCTGTACAGCTTATACGTTGATGTCGAAACAGAAAATATGTAGAGTTTATATTGTAAATGTATTGTTTTTGGCTCACCTTTGTGTTTGGAAAAATACTAGTTGGATTGTTAAGGATCCCAAAAGCGGCTGACGATTGAGTCCTCGTTATTTGAAAGTGTTATATGACATTCGTGTTACAGCAAAATTTAAAAAACCATTGCACAGTTAAATAATTTTTGAAAACGCTAAAAGTTAAATTACAGTTTCTCATTGTAAAGATAGAAGTGGACTGGGATCTCAAATTCGTTAGAATTTCATCATTGCTTGATGAAATTGATCTTATTATTTGAAACTTGAGTCCAGATTATTTCAAGCTTTCTTCATTGCTGATTTCGGATAGGAGACTTAGAGCTTTCAAAAATTGAAATGATTCACATTCCGATCGAACTGTGTATTGAGAAATAAACTGTTACTCATAGTCAAGATTCGAATGATGGAACAGGAAAAAAAGCTGGCTTTAGTTTCATTCTTAACGGTTTTGAATGAGCGAGATATGAGGCTTATTGAGATAATCAGTGAACATTTTGCAAATGACTTATTGAAGTTCCTCCAACTACAAATTAAAACTGAAGGAAATACGAAAACCTCTAATCACATTAGTTCACACATAAATTTTTCAGAATTTACAAAAAAGTTGAAACAAATAATTATGTTCCACAATCATCACAACAGGCTCCAAAATTTCAAGTTTATAATAGTACCGTGGCTCTCCCGATAAAGTAATAAGATTACTTGTCAACTGATAATGAGAATACCTTCGTAAAAAGAAATGTAAACTCCTCTTAAGCTACAAGAAATCTCAAATTTGGAACTGAACATTTTCAAAAAATGTCATTAAAATGCAACTCCAACGCATTATTTCTGAATTTATCTGTGTTTTATAATGAAGGTTCATATTTGTCAATATTCTGAACTGAGATTTGTAGTAGATTGAAATTGAATTTTTGTTCCTCAAATATTAAATCAAAGCAAATCACTTTCTCATCAACGGATCTGATGAGAAACTTCTATTAGTCGGAAAATAGAAACATAGTGTTATAAAATTCTCTTATCAGGATTACGGTAACATAATGTTAAGCTAATGGAAAATGTGAACTTTTTTAGTTAGTCAAAGGAAGTCATACATATTTTCGAAAGATACTAGATGATCGTAATCAGCTTCATAGTGAATGACACACTATCGCCCTTTTATGCTACCAGATCTTCCATCAGAAATTTTAAGAGAGTTGAGCATGCCGTTGTATTAGAGTCCGTAATTGGAAATAGAAGCCCAATGTATGATTCATTAAAACTAACATCTAACCCAGTATTTCCCAATTACTTGAACTAATAGTTTTTTTTTTGGAATCACCCTCAAGCTCGGAGAAAACTATTCCAAACGTACCTGTCTTTGAATAGTATCATAATCCGTAAACTCGTTGTTATTGTCCATTAGATGATACTCACTTCGAGAGTATCGTTGGGCTCGTGACTTTTCCAATGAGGCGAAGTGTCTGAAAATAAGAATGTAATTGGAAAGTTTAGAAAAAAGTGATAACTGTTTCAAAAGTTTGTCAAGAAATGTTTATGAAGAACGAAATAAGCCGTAACTCGCCTAAACGTTTCAAAACGTATTGCTCCAACAGATGAAGAAGTGGGAGCGAAAACGGGAAAAAATTTCGATTACCAGCTTTCCAACGCCGAATAGTTTGTCAACGTTTTGAAACAGAACTCTACAAAACTAAGGGCTCCTTTGTTTATTGTGTCAGCAGGTGTTTTTTTAACAGTTTCGAAAAGTTCTGAACTTTCCAATTTCATTTGATGAGACCAGTGTCAAAGATCTATTGCATTTCTAAAAGTTTTTTAGCGCTACTTTGTTGGGAATGAAAAATATACTGTTAAGCTAATCTGAAGAAACCGGTTGTGCTTAAAAAACGTAAAAAACTTCGCGAAAAAAATTGGGAGAAATCGTTAAAATAAAAAAAGAAAAAGATTGTCGAAGAAATTGAATTCTCATCATTCGGAGAAGTTAAACACTCACATTGTTCGTCGATGTTTCACTGGAAAGCTATTTTAAACAGAGAGCCTTAGAAGTTAGAAAAAAGTCTAAAAAAAAGTCTAAAAAAACAGGAAGTTGTTGATTTCACATTACCTACCTATTAAAAAAACAAATGGGGTCACATGTAGTTCATTTTATTTAACAAGACTTTGGATCAGTTGGCAAAGTATCAGAAGTGAAAGATTGCAGTTACACAATACACATTTTTGACCAAAGCTAGCTGAAGCGGGAATAAATTTCTTGAGTGTACTTTTGAAGTGAAAAAATGCCAAGAGAATACGGAAAGCAACTTTATTATCAGTAGACAAGAACACTTTACGCACTATTTTTGATTCGAATGAATCTAAGCTGAAAACTCGTTGAAACTGTTAATGAACGTAACGTAAATTAAAAACAACGGCCACTTTTGTATATCAAAGCCGGTTAACATCATCCAAGCCAAGCACAAAATCACTATGTTTGGATCCAGAAATGAAAAGAATGAAAATATTCTGAAATTGTCAGAAATTTAGAAGCTGATACCCCACTCATGTCATTATAAAATTCATGCGGATATCGACTGAATAAAGGTCGGAAAATATCCTTGTAAATCGAAACTTTCTGAAACCGTGGTTTCGATAGAAAAGGAAAATCTAGGCAAGTGATAATTTTTTACTCGGTGCCCTTGTGTTAGAGGAGATGTTTTTCAAAAGTTTCCTCATGATGCAATCGTCGAAGTAAAATCCTATAACCTGAATTTTTAATAAGAACTATCTGAAACAGTAAACAACAAAAAAGAAGCCGCAAGTTTTTTTTAAACACAACTTTGCTTACTATCAGACAGAACATTCATAATAATTCAAATATTATTTATTGTATCACTGTTCCCTCGCTCTCTCTTTTCTTTCTATTTTTATTTGTTTGAGTGTAGTGTAAGAGGTTGTATGCATCATCATCTCTCCTTTATTCTCATGAGAAAAGAGAAGAGACCAACCGTTCGTGTTCACATAACAATGGATGAAGAAAAGAGAGTGATGGTCTCTCTTATCATTGTTTGGAGCATACAAACACATTTTGCATACATATTTACAAGTTTTATGTGTTATGAAGACAGAAAAAGGTGAAAAAAATGATAGAGAAATTGTGGGAGCAAGTTCTGGGTTTTCGTCCGACTCAATTATTAATTTCAGAAAGTTTCCACTGTTTTTCACTGTCTATGAAACTGAGAAGAAAAGTTATATTAGAAGATTTCTCGAAATCACAAAGAAGGAAAACTTGAAACTCAGAAAAAAATAGCCGACTTATCAAGGGTGCCCTTATACTAGAGGTTCTCCATGAAGTTTCACAATTACTTCTCGATAAATTTAGTATCCTTATAAAATTACTATCGATAAAAAAGTAATGTTTCAAATAAACCATAATTCACTCTTGTATGGTTTTAGCATATTTATAAAACAGATTGGTAAATTTGGTATTCTGCAAACTATTCGTACTTGGGCACTTAAATTTTTTGGTTCTAAACTTATATGTAGGTGCACAAAACGACACGGCAATGAATTTCAAACTCAGCACGGTTATTATGAATTTTGTGCTACAGTAAAGCCTTAAAAATAATCAATTAACTTTAAAAATGGGGGAAAAAACTAATGCCTTTAGCTTGGAAAAAATTGGCCAATTTAACTGACTAATTTATAATTTGCCAGAAATAATGGGATTTCGAAACTGGGATTTTGAAATGTCGAAAATTTTGTCAACCAAACATAACTAGGCCAAAGCCGCTAGTAAAAAAAATGTCCTGAAACTGAAACTGAATGTGGTGAAGCGTCCGATATTTTTGGCACTGTGGATTGTCAATTATCCAAATCACAACATAATAAAAATCTTCGGAAACTGTCGGCATAGGTTGTTAGAACTGCAAGCCAATCTTGGCTGGTGATAAAAATTTATTTCACGGTTTCAAATTCTTGTTAATAAATTCATTTAGTTGAGTCCGGTTGATTAGAATCATCCCAAATAACAACATACATAGTTCTTCGAGGCTTTTTGTTCCAATAAAAAATTTACATCTAGAGAGAAAATCAGAAGCCATTCGTTGGGCTGATTTGGTCTGGACGGTGAAACGGCAAGAAATGTTCATGGAATAAGAAACCAAACTACATAATGATTAGTTACAGTTACAATTTTGGCATTTATGTTTGGTGAAATCTTAGAGAAACAATGTCTAAACATCTATGGCCGGCTCTAAACGGAAATTCCAAAATTTCCATCTACACTTTTCCCCTGACTATCCCCCAACTCCCTTCCCCCGGAAACAAAATTTCCAATTTATGTTCTTTCGAAACAATTTTCCAACCATAAACTGATAAGGAAAAACACGATGAGTCATCATTTAAACTGATAAAAAAAAGCCAAAAACACCCACCTTCCTCCGTGAACAACATGCCCATTTCCATGCCCTCCTCCACTGCTGCCTCCAACAACTCGTCCTACTGTAGATGCTCCCATTTGATTATACATCATACGATCATTCCATGTGGCAGGCGTGGAAGAGGATGACAGATAGGAGTTGTCGTGAAGTCCTGGAAAAAGTGCAAAGGTTTGGAGGGGTTAAAAGAATGGAAATACTGGGGAAATACGGAAAATCTGTAGTCAAGTGGGAATACTGAAAAGTAATTTTTTTTTTCGTAAAAAAAAAGAAGAGTTTCGAAATAAATCTGTTTCAAAATTGCTGTAAATTTGTTTCAATTTTTTGAACACAGTTCGTCTTGACAAGGGCTACCAAATTTGAATAAACTTCTAAAATCTGAATGAAATAATGGCTCCAACAAGCGCTGGGTCATCTGGATCAGTATAGTTTTGTGTTTTTTCTGCTAGTTTTGCTCACAAGTTCCTACTGAAATTTGCTTTTTTCTAATTTGAGATGATATGTCTATGAAACTGAACTGAAATTGTTATTTGAAAACTTTAACATTATGTTTTTTAATTTTATGGCGAGAATAGACAAGTCTAATAGAGAAGTTTCTTCAGCCGTCATCATTCAGTAGCCCCATCAATTTTTTCCTTCTCTCTGACTCTATTTATAAAAAATGTGAAAAAGTAAGCGCTGAAAGTAACACTAATGAAGCTTTACATTTTTCAGTTTTTAGAAAAGAGATGGAATAAGAAGTTTTTATGCTTTATTTGGGGCCTGGAAGGATCTATGGACGAAAAAGGAAAACCAAATTAAAATTTGTATCACAAAAGTGAGATTTATCCCTGTCAGCTGATTATTTTAAGATCAAAATTGAAACTAATTTGAAACAGAAAATTTTGTGAAATTTTGTTCTCAGTTTCACTTCATTCATAAGATTTCACGAACATTTTTGGAAGATATTGCTAATGTGACTGGCTTTATAGAGCTAAAAACCATAAGAAGATGAGAGATTTCTTCAATAAACAATCACCTCATGAATACCTTTTACTTTTTCAGAGCCTCCAGTTGAAGGTATCGTGAAAAAGGAAAAATGTTAAGAAATCGGCCCGCTGTGTTTTCTCCAAAAGTTTTCTTCAACAAGACGTTCAATAAATTATGGTGATTTCAACCGGAAGTTTTCACAAAAGCTACATGCTGGAAAATTATGTTTCCAGAATGTTATGAAAAGAAGTTCTAACCAAATTGAAGGCTGATAAAAATATATTGAGCGTACAAAAGGGAAAACGTTTTGGATTTCATATTTTCCAAACACTTACCACAGCAATGCAATAGTTTCAAAAAAAACATTAAGACCAGTTGGAAAAAGAACATTTCAAAACTTGTTTTCAGTTTCACTTTACTCATAAAATTATACTAAAACTGAGACTGGAATAAAGAAAATTGGAGAAAAAAACGAGTCACTCCATTAAAATCCGTATCAGTGTGTGCAGACGAGAATTTTTTTCTCGAGAAACGATGTTTTCCTCGAGAAATTCTCGAAAAATATTTCTCGAGAAAAATTTCTCGTCTGCTCACACTGCTCCGCATCCCTTCTCGTTGTTGCTGCTCAGTGAATTTGAAAGTCGGCGTTAAAGGAAGTAGCTACGCGTACTCTCAAGTCAAACTAAAAACTTTCAGAAACAGAAAAGTTTCAAAATTTCTCAGTTACAATATATTAATTTCTGGGCGGTGTTTTAATACAAAATTATTTCATCATTGTTGGATTTTCTAAAAACTTAAGAAGAATTAAAAAAGCCTACCGTAATTCCTGGGCAACGTGGCAGCATGCATTGGATCAGCTGCGTAGGGTCGGAGCTGAAAAGTCGTAAAATTGGAGAAAAAAAAAGTTCGGATTCAAATTAAAGACAACATTGGATAACATGAAATTAATAGGTTGTCGATATCGATGCTATTGACCTTTCTCATTAAAAATGAAGTTCCCTGGTATGGAAACTCCTAGAAATCTAGTTTTTCAGACTTTTTTATTTTCATTTTCAGCTATAGTTTTTCCAGTTCCATAAATATTTTATACAGGAACCATATAGTTTGAGAAGCTCCCACTCGATTCTGTATTTCCGAAAACTAGATCCCCTAATTACCTACCAAATTACTCTCATAAAGAGCCGAATCCGTGTCCAAGCTCGCGAAAAAGTGGCTTAATCCGACACGTTTTGTCATGCTTGCAGCAAGTTTTCAGCCAATTTTCAGTCCAACAAAATACTAGGAATTTCAGAGAATCTGATAGTGAGTCACACAACAAAGTCACTGACCGTTCTTCTTCTTCAGGCGGGGCGCCGCCGGTCTATTAAAACTAACAGAAGTGATACAGAAAAGAGAGAGAGTGAAGAGGGTGACAAAGACAAAAAACAGAAAAATATCAAAAGAAAGGGTTTGGAGCGCCCGCAGAGGGGTGTATGATTCACACGTTATATTATAGACCCGACAGGAGAAGAAGAATAGAAAATGAGAGAGAGAGAGAGAGAGAGAGAGAGAGAGAGAGAGAGAAAGAAAGAGTTTTCGAATATTTTATTGAAACCTCTCTATCTATGTATTCGAGAAAAAAGACCATCATGATGGCATTGTATTCTGCCTCTTCTCTGCGAAAAATTGGGAAATAAAATGTACAAAATAATGATATTCACATACATATGCGGGGTTTTCAAACTGTCCTGTTTCTCGGTGTTGATAGAATTTCGAGTGTGGGGGAAAGAGTTGGTAGGACGATACGAATTTTTAAGACTTGTAACAGTAGATCACTTGTAATAGAGAGACATGCACTATTATAACAGGTATATTAGTTGGTATACAATACGATAGTACCTGCCCCATGCTAAAATTGCGTTTCATTAAAATTTGATTAGAAAACAGCATTCTGACACAGAAAAAAAAAATCAGTTTCACACGTTTTTCATATCATCTTAAAAACATCCAAATTATTCCTGGAGCAGACGACCATCATTTTTCCAACTTCCCCTAGTGCATGCACTACTGATACAGGTTTTTTTGAAAATCTATTTTGAAACGATACGCTTCACTGGAATAAAGTTTCATGAAAATTCAAGTTGAAACCAGGTTTTTGACACAGAAAAATACAGTTTCACCCATTTTTTATATGAATTTAGGAAATTTTTGAGCTGTTTATTTGTTCCTGGGGTGTTTCGTAGTTTACAGTTTTGAAATCCACCTCGAAGTATTGTTCTCGTTAAACTTCTGGCGTAGATATGAAACTTCGCAAGTGTTCAACTGGTCAGTGTAGACCTTATCATTTCGATTTTTATGCTTGTGTTCTCTTGTTTCGATTTGATACTAGACATAACAAAAAAAAATTCTTGCTTCTCAACTCCCTTTTCACTGAACTAGTCTTCGTTATTTATTCCCTTTTAATTATGAAATTCAGTTGTAATTTTGAAAGAGTAGGTTGTCGAAATTTCCATATTTTTTCGTCAAAGTGGGTGCGATTGCGAACTACATAGCAGAATTTCAAGTTGAATGATGTTCTGATACAGAAAATGTGAAACAGAAGAAAAAATTTGAAATGGACGATTCCTGGAAAACCATTCGCATTCTCAGATTATTTTGTGCTTATTCATTGATAAATAAAGCCTGCACAACACATTTTATAAGAAAAAAATCGGAAACGGTCATTGGTACGTCTCAGTTTCGAGAATTTGTTATTACGGTACCAATTCAGTTTTTTATTACTGCATAAGATCCCATCGTTCAAAAATTCTATCAAGAACCATTGGAAAAGTGGAGACATTCTTGCACATATTTTTTCTGAACACGCTTTTCATCAAAATGATTTTTGGTGTTACATGAAACTTTGAAACCCTTTTTTTTACAAAGTCTAACAATCAAAGAAAGCCTGTTTTTCTACCGTATTTTTGAAACATTATTTCAAAAAAAAAACATTCAGAAGCGAAAGTCAACTTCTACGCTTAGAAATTTGCGTTACGTGTATTCAAGCAAGCTTTTCAACGTAGTGTGCCAGAACGACTGGGAAATTCATCGTTTGATGCCGCGGGAAATTTTTGGGATAGGAACCATGAAACATAAATTTTCATGAACCGTAGGCTATCCTCTTTTTCATGTACACCTCTTACCATGGCCTCCCCGTTCAGAACTATTCAGTCATCGAGATTCGTAAACAATCAGAACCAGATTAGAATGCTTCCCAATTATTTAGTTTCCCCACTATAGAATGAGCGTTTCAATTTTGGTACTGGTTCGAAAGCGAACAACACAAAAAAGGAACTAACCCATGCAACTCTGGCCAAACTTGACATCTTGGAGTAACTGGAAACTTTTCGACTGATGTTTTTCGATGCACTTCCGATTGGATTCTGAAAAAAAAACTGGGAAATTTTCGTGGTTTTCGATGGTTCTGATGTGAAGAAAACTCGATTGCTGTACATTGTGTAATTTGAATTCTTTGATAACTTTAGTTTTTCTTTTCCAGACAAACAAAAAAAACTTATTTGGATCACGATTCCTTAAATATGTGTATTTCAATAATCCTAATCATATTTGCCGTTTGTAATCAGACTAGCAGCTTATCACCATTACCAGATGGATAACTACATTTTGAAACACAGCCTATTTCTCGCCGTACCTTTGAAAATATCACTGGTCGACTTGTTGGTGGATTCCGATGGGAAGGTGTTGGCTGAGGGTAAAAACAAACACGATGGGGGCCAATATTATCCAAAGATACTCCTGAAAAAATGAATATTTCATTAATGTTTTAGAATTGTGTTTTCATCGTCGAACGGTTGTTCTTGCCGATAATTCGTCGCAATGTTAGTTTTGGAATTCAATAAATCAGACTAGTGTTTTGAAATTGACATTTTCAGGGTTAAAATGTGGTTATAACAGAAAACTTTTTTATTTTGCACTGTATTTCAAATCTTTCTTTCCCGCCGTTTTATAGTTCATTAAAATATCGGATACCTTTACTTTTTCAAAACTGTTAAAAAGGTGACAACAGTAATGAGATTATCAATAAAGTTATGGGAACAACAAAGTCGATTTGAAAAACTCCTGATTTTTTTTCGAATCTCACTATCAGAGGTATCGTCTCAATCTTACTGAATGGATTTCGAGAACTTCATTATGTTCAGTTATTTCGAAAATCTCATTTCTTTCCAGAAACGTGAAAGGTTTTTCTAACAGTAATTAAGGAAAATACAACTAGATTCCAGTCACTGATAGGAAGGCTACCAAAATTTAAAAAACCATTACCAAATCCGACAACAACAAAAAATTCATTTTCGCGGGGATTTTTTTCGAGAATCAAATTTTGATGTTTCTGCTCATTGGTATCAATTTGACAACAAGTAACTAACTCACTAATTTCAATTAATTTCTGAATATACTCCGCTTTAATGCAAAAAAAAAAACGGTTTCGGACATGTTTCTTTTTTTTTATATGCTCAGTTAAAAAATCGTTTCGTCGATAATGTATGCACCTTTTTCTATAGTTATCAGTGAACGTTTCAATGTGGTATAGACAATCAATCAATCTCAAATTATCTTCTTTTTTGCGGAACTATATGCCGTATTTACAAAAATAACTTGTTTTGAAAACAAACTTCAGCAACGCAATTAAATTTTTTGTTTTTGTTTTCAAAATCAAAAGCAAAATGTACTGTTCCGAACAATCGCTATTCTAATGGAACTCATTCTAATGTTAATTATGAAATCTATTCAAGTTTCGAAAAACCTTTTTTACGGTGGTGTTTTCATAAAAATTGTGTTTGCACCTGGAGTATTAGTTTCTCAAAACAATTATATCATTATGAAATATTCGAAAAACAGTATTCACGGGTAGTCGGAACGTCTTTTTTGACACTGTTTTTTTGAATTCCCGGTTAAAACCCTTGAAGAAACTTTTTGTAACGCGCTGATTATAAGGAACTCCGGAGAAATGTTTCCACCGTGAACGTCTGATTGAAACAAAAATAAAAATACAGTTTCTGCCCTCCTCTCTCTTGAAAAATAGAAAGTATGACTCACGGGCAAATGTTACCGTAACCCTTGAAAACGTCCCAAAAATGTGTCCCAAAAATTTTCTCGGCTCAGAGAAGAGCTTTTTACGTGCTCTTTATTTTTGTTCGGCAGGAAATCTTCTCGAGATGAGGCGGAAAATTTTTTGAAGCAATCTGACGTCCAGAAGCCGAGCTACAGGCGTTATTATGAAGCCACTTCTGAGATCCACCGTTTTCGCGTTTTTCTCACTTTCATTAGGCTTACATATACGCAGGCGTCTTCTAGCTTTAACGGACCGGAGGTCCGGAAAAGCTAGTCCTAGACTCTAAATGATGTGCTGGAAGTACATTTTTTTAATGCTTTGAACAACTGCCTTTAAGAACTCGCCATCAAGATCAAAAACTAAATTTAAAAAACCCCCGAGAATTTATGTGGAATTCATGAAACCGATATTTTTTCTTATAATTCAATAAGTTCCTTCAACAAAACGGAATTCAAACTCAAAAAAAACTTCCAGAAAAACTTTCCGACTTTTACAAATCCGTGATAACAGTAATTCCAATGTCGTTATATTTTTTTTTTGTTACTTTGAACACCACTTCACAAAATCACCAACCTCTTCTCAATTTATCCCGAAATTGAATGGCGTCATACGTTTTGACGTTTGATGAATGCCTTCGGATGGTTGGGGATATTTGGGATCTGAAAATATGTATCTTAAATTTATATAAACACAAAAAATTAAAAGTTCCCAGCTAAACAACAAAAATGAAACTGAAACTATCCAAAAAAAAATTCTAAACGAAAAAATCGATTTTCTCGGAAATTCCGATCAAAAATAGAGATAAGTTTTCTTCAACCAAAATCGTCTAATTCCCTCACCTTCCCTTTTTTCTCTTTTCTCATTTATCTTTTTCATTTCGAATCAAAAATAAAGAATTAGAAAAAAGAAACTTTAGTTCACCTTCTGTTATCATGTTGCATTTCATCTATCAGTCTATCTGTGTGTGTTAATTCTTTGGTTGATTTGTTGATCAAATTGATAGAAATTGAACAAAGATTGATAAATTGTTGGCTGGGATTTCTGGGTGTTCTGAAAGTATACTGAAATTAATTTTTGGCAAAATAAGGTGGTTTGCTAACGTGAAGGAAAATGAAAAAGGAGAATTGTGAGGAGCGTGAAACATGGGAAAAAGTTGAAAAAAAAGGTGAGAAATCGAGAAGTTGACTGTGCAAAGTTAGAAATTTTCGCATTCTGGGAGAATTTCTTCAGTTGTACTAGAACACTTTGTACAGTTTCAGCAATCAGTTAACAATTTTTCAAAATTTTTTGGAAACGATGGGTCCGGAAATTGTGTTACCTATTTTTGATTGATTTTAGGCGAACTTTTCAATTACAAAAAAAATTTTCGATTTGAAAAATATTTTTTATCATTAAAAGTAGAATTGTTTTCATATAAAGGCAAAACCAAGAACTCCTACTTTTTCTTGAATTTAATTTCACCAAAGAAAATGAGAGTAATAGAATTGGGTTTCAAATCTTTGACTTATCATGAGCTTGAAACAAAAAACTGCTTTTGCTTTAGAAAAGTATCGAATAAGTTTCAAAAAGTTGATAAAAGAGGGAAAAATTTGTCAAAAATAGTACTCATCTTTCCTCGAACTTCAAACCCTATCCAGGAATGCTTCTCTCAGTTTCAATTACTGAGTATTATGTGTGTGAAATCGTTGTTTTTAGTTTTTGTGACATCATATCCTCACAATTTTTTGAAAATATAAGAGAAAAGTTCAATCTTGTGTCTAAATTTGCTTTCGGTTTTAACCACCTCAAAATATCTGTCAAAATAAAGTCAGACCGTTAATCAAACGCCGAATGCTAATTAAAATTTCACAAACATGATTGTGGTTTAGAAAGAGTACAAGATTGCAAAAGCTCCGTTCAAAACTTCGATAGAGATCAATCCTAATTTTTTGGAACAATTCGTGAAAATTATTCATCTTGTTGAACATTTCCTCGGAGTGCAAGTAATACTCCTATCTGATTGTTACTGGTAAACTGAAAATCAGAAAAAAAACCTTAAAACTAATTATGTACATATCTAATGAAAATAAGCTCCCATACAGTTCATACTACTTGTATATTAGTTTTCTCTGCTTTTTAATAAAAACCAAAGTTTGCTGTTTTCTGAAAACGACAAAGAACGGTGGTGAAACAATGGAAAATTATTGCAAGTGACCGAATTGCTGGAAGTTTCATACTATTAACAGACCACTCGGTGTTGTAAAAAAGCCTTCTTGAGCTAAAAAAAATGAACGTTTCAAAACCTAGATGAATAGGCGATACTTTGACCGGACGTATTCTTTGGTCTGCATTGAGTATTTCTAATTTTGAAAATTGGGAAAATTGTTCTACAAGAGAAAAAACTGCTAACTCATGCCAGTGAAAATGCCAGTGAAAATGTTTCAAGGTCCAGATAATCATTAGTGGCAATAATTCGAGAATAATTATACAACACTTTCTTCGACGTTTAATGTAGGAACGAGAAACGGACGAAATTCCCTCCGTTGTCTCTTTGTTTTGAGCGTTTCAGTTCTTCCGATTAATAATTAGGATTTTCGATTAGTCATCTTCATTCATATTGAGAAACTAAGTTACCTTTTCAACCACTATCAGTTGGTTATATCCGTTTCACTTTGTAGTTAAAAAATAAGGACAGCTAAGATTTCACTTCGTTTAAATGTAAAGATACCAAAATGAAACACTGACTGCAACCTTCGTTTTCAATTTTTTGATGGGAACCGCGTACTGAGTAAGTACATAAGTTCTGTCTACAGGTAAATAGAGTATTAGAAACAGCACGTCATTTGTGATTTCTGCGTGAATGAATAGAACTAAATTGTGAAAAACTCACGGAAATTTGAGAAAAATGCAAGTGAAGATTGAAGTGATAATATACGTATCTTAGAAAGAGCAAACACTGAATTAAATACTCAAAATGGGCCAACTCTTTTAAATAAAGCAAACGACATAACGAACTTTACATAAAGCTTCAGCTTCAAATTAGTTTCAAAACAGTAGATCCATAGGATTACTATTATGTGCATATTGTTATAAAACCAGATGAATTCAAAAAGGAAAAGATCAAATTTTTGGGGGATAGTTTGATGGAAATTAAAGCTAGTTGGGTGACCAAATTGAAAAACAGTTTACACTTTCGTTTATACCTCAATGTCAAAACAGTAAGCTTTTGTTAACATACGGTCTGGTAAAACTCGAAATTTGAAATCGAAATTTCAAAATTTTCTCGATTTCATAATCTGAATAATAATATCTGAAAATTTTTAGGCAATTCCTGTTCAAGATACATTGTTTTCCCAAGAATCCTACAAAACTAATCCCTCCCCCCAAAAAATTAAAACCCCAAAAAATCCTTTTAATCGAGAAAAATAACTGAACGTGTCCACCTTTTCTAGTGTTGCTCTTTTTTGGGATAGGAAAAGAGGGGATATAGACGGAAATGAAGTGGGAGAAAAAGAGAGAGAGATATTTGGAATTGAGAGATTTAGAGAAAGAGTAGAGGCGATTTTGAGCAAATACAACAAAGAAATCGCGCATTCGAGGATAGAGATATATATGATGAAGAGGAGGAGGAAGAAGGGAATTGCAAAAAAAGACCAGAGAATGTTCATTGTGTTTTGCTTGAGAAATTTTTTTTTGGATATTTTAATCAGAGACAGGAAAGTGAATGGAAAATTTGCAATAAAGTTGAAACTGGAATTTTTTTCAATCCTGTAAAGGAACTGAAACTGAAGGATCCTTTCAAATTTACAAAAAACAGTCTGAAAAACGATTTTGGGCTCTGTTCTTTAAATGAGAAGTCCGTATCAGCGATCTTTCATGTAAAAGCTTTCATTATCAGGGGGTAAAGTCATAATCAAAATCTAAAAGATGTTTTGCAACGGAAAAAACATATTGAGATAGAAAATTTGGCTCTGTTCCAGAATAGGGGTCCCTTGATATTACAGGGGTCCCTGAAAATTACAGGGGTCCCTTCCAATCCCTCACAAGTACAAGGGTCCCTTCCAATCCCTCACAAGTACAAGGGTCCCTAAAACTTTTCAGGGGTCCCTGAAAAAGTACAAGGGTCCCTAAGTCAAAAAAACAAGCAATTGTTCCGTGCACAGAATTTTCACATTTTTTCGTTTTTCTTGGTATTTTCTCATTTTTTCTGTTTACAATTCGATGGGACAAGTCTCTTTGAAAAAGTTTTTGAACTGAAATCGAGTACAAACGCTAAAACTGATTGTCTCAACAAGGCATCCAATATCCGCTCCCATCCTCTAACATGAGCCTTCCTCGCTCAACTTCGCTCACGCCGCCCTCCGGGCGGCTAGAAGTACGTGTTCAGAGGGCTAAGCCTGGAGAAAAGTTACGATTCCTCAGGAAAGCTTCATTAGACGTTTCGCCAGGTTTAGGCCTCTAAAAACGTATACTAGCCGCCCAGAGGGCAGCGTGAGCGAATTTGAGCGAAGAATGATTCTAGGACCCGTTAAACCATGAAGAGCCATAAGTTCTCTTGTTTGTGGCTAGTTAGTGGATTATACTTTTGTTGATATCTTCAAACAGAAAAAAATGAGAAAATACCAAGAAAAAACAAAAGAAAATTTGAAAATTCTGTACACGGAACAATTGCTTGTTTTTTCGACTTAGGGGCCCTTGTACTTTTTCAGGGACCCCTGAAAAGTTTTAGGGACCCTTGTACCTGTGAGGGATTGGAAGGGACCCTTGTACTTGTGAGGGATTGGAAGGGACCCCTGTAATTTTCAGGGACCCCTGTAATATCAAGGGACCCCTATTCTGGAACAGAGCCGAAAATTTCCTAAGCTTTTTTCATTTAAAAAAGTAATCTTGAACCATAAGAAGCGTTCATTTTATAGGGAAACTTGAACGAAAAATTTGTTCGGAAAAATTGTTGATTCTCTATTATACCGGCACTTCACCTAGAATGGTTCTCGGATGAAATGAAATGACGTTCCAGTGTGTTTTACTTTTACTTTTTGAAGGCTAATGAGTCAGTTTGAGTAAACTATAAAAAATTCAAGAACGTAGAAAAGCCAAACATCAATGTTCCACGAATAACTTCCGTTACCTTTTCGACATAAATAATGACCATCTGAATCAGAACCCAATTTCCGTTTGCACCGCAGTTAGACTTGTAAATTTGGTTTGTGTTTATCGAGTAAATGTCAGTTTATTTGATAAATCGTTCTATCCTTAGATAATTTTGTCTTGAAAATGAAGCATTGAATTTCATTATCACTGCTGCCCAAATTTTTGATTCAATTTTTCTTGAGTGTTGGATAGCCTTCTTCACTTCTCGTTGTTGAGAATTCATCTAAACCTTAACGTTTCAACTTTCTTATTATTTCAGAGAAAAAAACATTGAAAGTAGTTTTCATATTCTCGAACTTCTATTTTCATCAACAGAAAAAACAAAACCTTTCAAAGAATGCATGCGGATAAAAGATTATTTTGTTCCTCCTTTACTCCACTTTAAACTCAAAATACACCTTGTCGAATTCTGTTTCATTTTCCGCATACAGGAATTTTCTATTCTAAACAGTCAGTGATGTGGCGCTGCACTAAAAAACAATTCGACCGCTTTCTGGAAGTACAATAAGTGTACTAGAGTTCTAGATTTACAATCACATCAAACCAAATGGTTCGAACTGTGGTTATTCAGAAAACCTGCTATTGTGATTCTGAATTATATTTCGAACGATAGAGCTGTTTTTTTTTTAACTTTTCAGTATATCATTATCACAAGACAAGAAAGAAAATCTAGTTTAAGTAATATTCAAGAAAGAGACAGTCGTTTCACTGGAAATCACGTCAGGAATTTCTGAATATGGATAATCAGTAATTCGGATCAGTAACTTTTTCAAACTAAAAGATAAAAAAATTCTCGAAATCAGAAAAACGGTCAAACTAAACTCAACCAAACGGGGAAAATGGAATTAAATAAAAAAAAGATTATTGAAACATTCGAAAATTAAAAACCAGGATAAAATTAATATAAAAAAGAAGCATTCGAAGTAATATAAAATCAGAACTTCTACAACTTCAAGGAAAAGAGAAACAGAAAATTTTTTCTCAAGAAATACTCTCTATTTGGAAAACGCAGATAGAACGAATGAGGCAGTAAATGATGTATTGACAAGAACATCTCCACACACTACTTTATGAAAGTTTACAAACTGAAAAATTTTTCTCAAATCCCTATTTTCCAAAGTGAAAAACTCTCAAAACCCGGATGTCTGGATCCATCCGCCACTAGATAATCCATAAATAAATGATCGAAATAATCATGATCGGCGAGAAGCTTCTTCTTCCTCTTTTCCTCTCCTTTCCCACACACACAACTTGCTACATTCTCTCAAGTGGACTCTTTTCTTTCTTAGTTGGCCGATGGACGAGACTGTCTCTCTCCTATTAGATTTGATGATGATTCTCTTTCTTATATTAATGTTTGCATAACCAAACTGAGGAAATTGGAGGAAATGGAAAAGGAGGAGGAGGTAGATCAGACTAGATTTGTGGGGCGGAGAAACTAGAGAGATAATTTAGAGTTTTTTTTCGGCAAAGTAGTGTCGCTCTTTAATTAAAATGGTCAGAACCTAATCGAATTATTGAAAATGTGAATCAGTAACAAAAACTGAAATTTGGCTGAAAACGGTTCAAGAAATTATTTTCAGTTTCTTTTGCCACATAAAAGCTAACAGTGAGAGAGTAATACAATTTATCGAGAAATTGATGCGAAAACCCAGAAAAATCGAAAAAATCGGTCTAATGGTAAATGTGGTACTGTAAAAATCACAACTTGGTCACTCATATCGTGACCTCCGATTCTCAGATTATATTCAAATTGTGAGAAGTCATTTACTGCGAGCGTGAAACTGAGTCGAAAAATGTGAATTGGCTACAAATTCTAGACAAAATGTTCTTTTTTTAGAATCCTTCACCGAAGTACAATAGTTAAATGCTGAATGTTATGAGGAATGTGAAACAGTAATCAAAACTTGATTTTTGCGAAAATGACTATGCTTTCAAAAAATTGTTCTGTTTCAGATTCCTTACAGTTTTTGAGCTCAGGTCAAGCATTAGTGCGAGCAAGTAATTAGCCTGACTCGATAGTCTGATGATGGGCAAACAAACGCAAGACTCAATTGAAGTCACGCTGAAAAACGTCAACATACAAGAACAGGAAACACAGATTTACAACTCAACTCGCATGTAAAACCAACTTCTCTGTTTTAATTTCTTTTCAAATTTTCAAGTTCAGAGGAAATAACGATAATTTCAAGAGGACTATTGTCAAAAAAATATTGTTCCGACCCCGCGAAATTAATTAGATGTAAACAAGTGGGGTCGCTAGGCTCCTCCCATCGTGTGCAAGTTTGCCGCGCACTGTTTTTTAATCATTGGCTACAAGCAAAGCCTTACAGGGATTGAAACAACGTGCGGGAACTTTGCACACGATGGGAGGAGCCTAGCGACCCCACTTGTTTACATCTAATTAATTTCGCGGGGTCGGAACAATATTTTTTTGACAATAAATAATCTTAATTCAAAGGCCCAAATGAAATTCTAATAAACGCTTTGAAAATGCAATATATACTCCGTTTCTGATACAAAAAAAAAACAGTAGCTGTAAAATTTTCCGCCAGGTTTCCCCAAGTGTCCATTACTTTTTTAGAGGCTCACACACAATTCTTTGAGCGCCCAGGCTTTTGAATTTTAAAGAGTTTCAAAGTTTATGCGCAAAAAATAACCACTGTTTTTTCACGGTGCACAAATCGATAGAATGAATAACCTGACTGTAAACTGTCCAGAATAATCGTTCGATAAGATTTGTTTTAGAATATACGATTTGTAATATTGTAAAATCTCGCACAGTAAAACAAAAACCTTATTTCAGTTACAGTTTCTTCTAGGGCACGAAACAGGAAAAATTTTGATTATGAATTCGCATTTGTACATACAGACGAAATCTATAATGTAACTTTACAGTTCAAAATTAATATAATTCCAGAGCATGGTAACTTACTCTTTCACTCAGTGAAAAAACAATCCGTGTTATTCTATACTTGTTTCCATTCAAAAAGAAAAACGAGTGTCAATTTTAATTTAAGTTGTATGCTTTCTTGACAATTACTGTTTCTTTAATCTGATTAGTCGATCAGAATTCTCTGTATGGATTTGTCGATCCGACTGTATTACAGAGAAGGAAACTACAACTTTTGAGAAAGGAGCCCTTAATTATAATTTTAATATCACGATTGGAAAATCGTTTCTCCAAATGAAGAAAGTGAAACGGATTAGTTTTCACTTAAAATAACTGTTCTATGGGTAGCAGATGTAATAATGCGTGGTAGCTAGTTCTGATAGAATTAACTCTACATACAATAGCTCCTACATAGAATCCACGACAGCGTGAGGCTACATTATCGATAATTAGACTGAACACTCAAGATGTGGAATTTC
Organism: Caenorhabditis doughertyi; assembly: GCA_963572265.1. Taxonomy (NCBI): domain Eukaryota; kingdom Metazoa; phylum Nematoda; class Chromadorea; order Rhabditida; family Rhabditidae; genus Caenorhabditis; species Caenorhabditis doughertyi. The sequence goes on along the minus strand of OY751556.1, from coordinate 19,942,497 downwards.
TAAAACAGTAAATCGAAGAAAAGCGGAATAAAGAAACTTGGAATCTATTCTTTCATGAAAGCCTTGTAAAAAAGTGTGCTTCGAGTTGAAGAAGAATCGAATTTTTCTGCCGGAAAAATGAAAGAAAAAACACAATTCTAGAACATTCGAGCCACTATGTTAAACGATATATAAAGAATCGAGTGGAATAACAAAAATATCACAGTTTCACCTATTTGATGTAACTGTAAGAAGCATTGAGTGATCCGTTGTTCATAGGTCTTGCTTTCTCCCTAACCTTTTTTTTATTTGGGTCCAAATGATTCAAGTGAGTCGATTCAAAAGCAAAGACCTTCAGACTGTTCACATTTAATTTCACATTCTAAATGCCAAATACCCTACTGAAATACCGATATTTATAATCCGAAATGGACCTAAAACTGGTTAAAGATATGAAAAGGGATAACTGGAGAACATGGTTTTGACAACAATCACTGTTTTTTCGAGTTCATGAAGCTGTACAATATAGTAACTAGATGTTTAAAAGGATTGGCTGGGTGGAAAAGGTTGTAAAAATGGACCTAATTCATCTAACTGGAACTCTGGACTCACTAGTGAGCCAAGATAAAATTCAACAAAAAAACCTTTGAATTGAAAAAATTGAGCCAATTAATCTAAATGAGCCGGTTTCCGTAAAACCTTTAGGACTTGTTATCTACTTGACAATTTCGGGAGGATCATTAATTAGGATGTGGGTATTCATGTGGAATTGTATTCGGATCATCAAAACTGAAATATTATAAAATGCAATATAAAGTTCTTGAAACAGTGGACATAAACGATCTTCTGAAATAAAAATTTCACGGGAACTGTGCTTTATCAATACCAGCGACGCCTTTTATATTACCACCGAAAACTAATTTCTCAACTTATAACCTAACTGAAACTTTTAAAAATCTAGATCAAGCTAACTTCAAAATAAATTCGAAAACAAATCATTTGTATAATCGTCTCACCGACCACAAAAGAAAAACGAAACTATGTGTTGATAGAGGGAACAGAGAGAAAGGGAAAGAGCGACAACAAATATGTCAAGAACCATTAGGCACCCCCCTCTCGACTCTCTCCTTATCCCCTCTTTGATTGATTCCAATGTGTTATTTCAAATGGAGAATATAAGAATGAGAGGAGAGGGAGCGAAAGAAAAAAAATATATAGGAACATACGTGGAGGAGCAATGAAGGTATTGATGATCTTTTAAGAAAATGCACCTAATGGGATATGAAGAAACCGGAAAAATTTCACAATATGTATGAGTTTTTCTAGAATTTCATCGAAAGTATGCTTTCTTGATTTGCAATCGTGGATTTTATTAGATTTGTACGCAAAAAAAGGACTCCAGAATCCCATTGTGCACTACAAATATAAAAACCGAGAAACCCTAAAAGTTCTGTTGCTCAATATTTAGAAAAGCTAAATTTATAGACCCGTGCGTTTTTTCACTTGCAGCTGATATAGTTTCAAATCAATGCTCATTGAATTGTTCAAAAGGTTCCCAATAAAGGAATGTGCATTCATACATAAAGAGATAAACAGGTTTAGCTTCACAATTGAACACAATTTTTCAGAAGCGTAATCAAAATGTAGCGTGCTCATCATCTTCAGCGAAGTCATGAAGCTGTACGTACATTACAGAAGTGGTATCAGATACTTGTCCCCAAGCCACATGTAACATCTCATCCCAATAATAGCGCTTGATCTCCAGGTTCGTCGAATTTAGTACAAAATTGAGTAAAATCACTGAAATCTCGATTTTCGGCTAGTTGTGATTTTTGTCAGAATCGGTCAGAAATGATCAGAAACTTTATAAAACGTACAGAAATGGGAAGATAAAGCATTTTGGAGTATTGAAACTTCGGAAAATTTATCGATCCATAACTTTTCTAGGGGTGTGCTATACTTATGACGCGGTTCAAAAACAGACTTTTTGATGCCATTCCCGGGATAGCCAAAGTACGATTCTACAAATTTACGCCCGGGGGTTTTTTGGAGAGCCGAACCGATTGGCATCAGCCGTTTTTTTCTAAAACTTTTCATTCTTCCGATAATGGAAAAATTAGGGGGTGTGCTATACTTATGACGCGCACTGTATGACAACACAGTCGTTGGTCAAAAACGTTTTGACTTTGTTCTCCATTTGATTAAAAGTAACTGAGCCCATAAAGCTTTAAGAAAGTTCTGAAACATCAATTTTGAAAAAAATTGAGAATTTTATACTGTTTTTCAACTTATTCTCATTTGCTGAAAAACATTATATATAGTAACGTACCTATCTGACGAATATAACGTTGACTTGGAACAATGAAGAGCGAACCCTTGGTACTCTTGGCACTCCCAATCTGTTTTTTTGGTAACAGTGATATTTTTGTTGATCAATGGTTCCGCTGGTTTTGAGTTCTAAACTATTTCCGTTTTCAAATAAAAACATTGTGAATCGTTTCGAAACATTTTGTAACTGTTTCTGATAGCCAGTTTCTGGTTCTACTGCAAACTTCATTTTGTTTCTTCTAATGTTTTCTATCAGAATACGAACGATGTGCCAACACAGAGCAAAACCTAGAATTGAGCATTCAGTGCATAACGATTCCCGAGGTCTCGCATTCCAATTGATCACTGGGTTTCAGAAAACATGATTAGAACCATGAGAAGCAGCAAAATTTTTCGGCAAGATTTGAATTTATTGATATTGTCAAATTAATAATAGTTGTGCAAGGAATTCAAATTTTTATTTTCGCGGGCGGTCCGCCTTTTTTGATCTCCAAGCTATTTTTGATTTTTCGCAGTGCAAAGTGAAAGTGGGCGGACCACCCGCGAAAAGAAACATTTGAATTCCTTGCACAACTATTATTAATTTGACAGTATCAGAGTAAATTGCAGAAAGAGTCATGACATCACTTATCAGGGCTAGTTGAATACGCAAACAATCTTCTTGAAACAGGAACAAACAAATTAGACAACAAAAACAATATCAATGACATGTAATAATGATCCAAACATACAGAACTTGAACTAACTCAGGAATATCCATAATGAAACCTTGAAAAAAATGGTAAAGTTCCGAAACAGAAAAAATTGTGCAGTCTTTTAGGATTGTTTTATTTTTTACAGTGTACTAAAAAGCGGACCCATTCTAATCACCTATTCATCAGCTGGTGAAGCACACAATATAGGCTCGTTATCACATTTATCAACATAGAAGTCGATTTTTATACTCACTTGAAACCGATATATGTATTTTCGCAAAGTTAGTCTAGATTATTGTTTGCATCTTGTAATTAGGACAGATCAGAAAGTAGCAGAAATTACTACGAATAGATAATGGGACGGTTATCACACCGAAGTATTTTGCATAGAATCATGATTGAGGGCTTGTTGTTCATTGAATCCATCTTTCACAATTTTATAGCTAAGGAGAATAAAATTTTTGTTATAGCATTGTGGAATTGAGGTGTGAAAGGAGTGCTTGAAGAACTTGAATTAACGTGCTAACTGTTTCCGATTTTAAACTCACAGTCTGAAACGGAAAAAAGATGTTCATTTTAATTTTCTATTCAAACAATTTTTCCAGATTAAAACTCCCGTTTAGATAAAATATGTTTGAAGTTGTAGTCTTATTGCCCCCTTTTATACTGCTCATAATCGGGCAAATGGATTATTTTTAAAACGATAAAAAACTCGAAGATCCACACTAGTTTTCAGTTTCAAAGGTGTTGAAAAGACTCAGACTGTGATGAGTGAAACGATGCTAACTCGATGAATTTTTGTTAAAAAATGCGCTTTTCTGCACAACACCCAGCAAAGTTTTTTTCTTGCTAAAAGCCAATTGGAATTATCAGTAAAACAAAAAAGTTTTCGAAAACTTCATAACATTTTTATACCATGAAAAAAACTTTTGTGCTCTTCTTGCAGATCGATTCCTTCTCAGTTCTGATGTTTCTATTTCCACTCTGAAACAGTAAGGAAAGAGACGAGAAACAATAAGTTTGAGGTCAGTTGCAAGTTGATCGTATGAGTGAGAAAGTGGGTTGATAAATATTCAGCTTGCCATGATAGGACTGTACCGTTTACAATGTGATAAAAGTGAGATGTGGTCCCACTGAAAACGGTGCGAAGCTAGATATTAACAGCGGAATATTAACCGTGAATCTTTTAGAAACTTCAGTTCATTCTGAAACTGTAAAAGACGGTTCATGGTCTGGCGTATTCAAAACTGTTTCTACTGCTCCAAATAAACTCCGGGGAACAAAAGATATTTGTTGCTGTTGAATCAAAAAGACTCACCGTTATTGACACGAAATCTGAAACTATTGAAAAGCAAAAAAGCTCTAGTAAGCCTCTATTATACGGGCAAGTAGCTTTTCAGAAAAAGTGCTTTCGCAAGCTGCCGTATTTGTCAATAGGCTTTTCAAAAATGCTCCGTTCTATGGACGAAATCCTACCGGAAAAAAGAAGCTTTTCAGTTTTACGGCAAAATTGAATTTGGCACAAATTGTTCAAAGATTAATAAATCCCATCCTAGCTTTCGAAAATAATTACATAAAACATGTACTAGTATTGCATGCAATACTATTTTTCAAAGTCATCGATTGAAGACAATACTATTCGAGGGGCAATACTAATACAGATTCACGATATATTCGAATACCTCCCAATATTTTGAATTACTTTGATAAGAAACAAAAATCACATATATTGAAAAGTTCAATGAATCAAAAAACATGTGAGCTATTACAGAGCGCCTTTCAATTATATAAAGGGGCCGCTTTATTACGGGTTACCCTTAATAAAGAGGTATCAGCATTCGAGAATCTCAAAAAAATTTTACAAAATTAAATTGTATACATCATATTAAGATTAGATAATTCGCCAGCTGAGGATTGGGCCAAAAATCATCTCTGACCTTTAATCCCCAATCTGAATCCGTCAAAAAAACTAATTATTCTCTACTCACAGAACCGAAAAATCGAAACTTCCAATTTCTTTTTCCGATTAGAAACTACTTCAAGCTGTCAAAAAGTGATCCGTCGTCCTCCTCTCGGTTTTCCGTCTAAAAAATCTAAGAAGCAGAGAGATAAATTGGTTGACCACTCCTCCTTCATTTTTTTTCATGTGGTTTTCATTTTGCATCTCATTCCCCTTTTCCTCCTTTTCATCTTTGTCTTCTCATTCCCATCTTCCAGATTCTAAACAATTCGTGAAAAAAAGTGAAAAAAAAGTCTTTTCGGATTTTCCCTCGTCGTGGAAAAGAGAGCAAAACGAAGGATGGGATCGAAAACGGCAATTTTGGAAAAGTGAGTTGACCTTTTTGGAATGTTTCGAAAAGGGAAAAGGGGATGCACTTTGTGTTTTGTTTTGAAAAAGAAATTTGAGTTGAAAAAGAGGGATGTGATTTACTAATGGAATGTCTCAAAAGGGAGGTGAATATGTAGATGACTACTTTGGATAATTGAAGAAGGAAGTTCTCAGTTTCAAGATCTGGTTTTTGGTGGTTGAAGTTTGGGTTTGGTACTTTCAAAATCATTTTGTTTACTGTTTCATTGACTTCATTTTCTGACAGAATACTAAAGATTTAGTTCTCTTGTAATTCGACTATCTAGGCCAAAATGAGGATCTAATTTTGCATAATGAATCTTTGTTCATATCAAAACGTTTTTATCTATGAACTAGTTTCGTTTCCCAGTTAAAAAATTAGATGTATATTGTAAATTTCCCCTATTGGAGACATGTTTAATGTTCCATTTTTATGAAGTCAAGATGATACAGTCATTATTTTCGGTCGGTTCCATAGTTCTCAGATCTGGGATTTGATTTTAGTGGAGTAATTTGAAGAAACTATTCCGATGTTTTTTCAACTCCTAGTACTGTTTCTAATGATTTTGGTATGAGCAAATAAGAGTATCAGTTTTTGAGAAAAAAAAGACCAGGTTAAATTATTTATCACAATTTCATCCCTTCCAGTTTTGTGGCCAGAAATTTATTGAATCAGTTCCTTTTGATTTCGAGTAGGCAAGTTACAACCATAGAAATTCGCTCGATTTTCAGTCAGTTTTAGCCGGAATCCTCTCAAATTTGCTTCAAAAATATCTTGTTTTTCAACCTACTTTGGATTTTTTTTGTAATTTTTTGTTGTAAGCAAAACGGCTGACATTTTCTAGCGGAAAAAAAAACCAATTTCAAGTAAATATTGCAGCTTCATATATCCTAAATTTGTGGCTAGACATTTATTGAATCAGTTTCCGTTCTTCTCGTGTAGGCAAGTTACAAACATATAATTTTGCGCAATTTTCAGTCAGTTTCAATCGTAAACCTTTTCGATTTGCTTCAATTTGCTTGAAACAATTGAGAAACTGTGAAATTGGCTTTTCCATTCGAATCGCAATTTACCCAAACTACATTTTATTTATTGAATACAAAATGTTTAACATTTCTGTTTCAGTTTCTCAATCTAAGTTTTTAACATTTCGTGACAGACATTCACAATCTCAATCCTTGAATTGTATCAAACCACCTGAATTATTTTCTGGAATTTTCCTGTAGAAAAGTATATTTATTTGTTAAGGACGCCAGGAAAGTATCGCTGAGTGGCAATTTCTATAGTTTATTACGAAAGATCATAACAGTAATTCTCGATTTTAAGTTTCACATTCGAAAAAGAAAATGGATTGTATGAAACACTGATCGAATTTCGAGTTCTTTTTCGATATAAAAAAATTGGGTTCATAGTTTATTCAATTAAACAGCAAGTTTATTGGAAGATAAAGTTTCGGATAAGAAAAAAGTGAAATTCCGGTCGCTGGTCTATTTTTTCTCGGTTTTGTCTACATTTCGAATTTTTCGATTTGAACGGGCCAGAATTGAATGCCCTTGATTGTTTTTAAATGCATTTTGAAAAAGCTTTGCTAGAAACTAAATCATAAGTCTTATACATAGAATACTTTTTTGAGTTTGAGAAATTTCAGAAACCATTTTTTTCGTCTTTCTAGACTTATAGCTCAAAAACCTACTTCCGTAATCTATGAAAAAATCAGAATTTTTTTGTGTTTCACTAGTTTCTTATCCAGGAACCATATGTGCTTTCATTAATCATAAAGTGTCATACTTAAAACAATTATGAAAAAAGAAATCTTGGTTTCAACTTTCGTCCTAAATTCCTCAATCCACTCATACTTCAAAATTCAAGAGTTTGTGCAATTGAGAGGCGTAGATACAAGTTTTACGGAAATTTTTTAGACCTTCCAATTAGAGAAAAAATATCGACCTTCAAGAATAACGAATCGGTTTCTGAATATTCACAAGAAGATAATCATTGGACTACTGTTGATTGTTTTGTGGACCGCGTGAATGTTATTTGACTGAAACATTGAAAATCTACTGATTTCGGTAGCTTTCAGTTTCACTATTAGTTCGAAGTTCGTCCAAAAAAAGAAAACATTTGATTTGACGGCGATATATCTTTGTATCATCTGCATGTTTTCTTTGTATTTATCAGAAAATCCAAAGTTCCCCCTACATATTCTTACACTGTTCCTACTGATCGTTATACTTCTTCACCGGAAAAAAATGTCTCAATTTATAAAGTGTTCTCTGAAAATTACTAGATCAACATTTACTGTTTTCTTATCATCTCAAAGTTAATATTAGCGTTTTCTATTTGATACGGCTATAGGTCCCAATCGCTTTAACTTCAAGAAGAACTGGTATTCTTTGAATGCGAAATAAATCGATTTTGTCGTTTTTTTGCGGTTTTATTGCTTACTGAGTTCAACCAAAAAGTTTTTTCATTCATTTCTGCTCTCTGGCAACTGCTTCTAAAAAGAATGGAATTTGAGCAAGTGCCGCTCTAATGGAGAATTCCAGAAACACGACATTTTTTGTCACCTTTATTTAAAAATATTGATTGTTGAAAATAATGTATGTTTCAATATCCTTTTGTTTTGTCTGATTAAAGGAGGACTAAAGTCAGTATTTTTCACTTTTTTATTCAATTCCTTTGATATTTTTATTCATATTTTTCTCTTGCGAAACCCCTCGAAATGGGCTGTGAAACGAAAGAGAAGCGCCCGCCGTACCTAAATTAAATTTTTTTGGAAGAGCGAAAAAAGGATATGAGTGGAATAACAAAATGCTTACAGTTTCACCTATTTGATGTAACCGTAAGAAGCATTGAGTGATCCGTTGTTCATAGGTCTTGCTTTCTCCCTAACCTTTTTTTTATTTGGGTCCAAATGATTCAAGCGAGTCGATTCAAAAGCAAAGACATTCAGACTGTTCACATATAATCTCACATTCTAAATGCCAAAAACCCTACTGAAATACCGATATTTATAATCCGAAATGAACCTAAAACTGGTTAAAGATATGAAAAGGGATAACTGGAAGAACATGATTGTGATAATAATCACTGGTTTTTCGAGTTTATGAAACTGTACAATATAGTAACTAGATGTTTAGAAGGATTGGCTGGGTTGAAAAGGTTGTAAAAATGGACCTAGTTCATCTAACTGGAACTCTGGACTCACTAGTGAGCCAAGATAAAATTCAACAAAAAAAACCTTTGAATGGAAAAAATTGAGCCCTAAATGTGCCGATTTCCGTAAAACCTTTAGGACTTGTTATCTACTTGACAATTTCGGATGGATCGTTAATTAGGATGTGGGTTTTCATGTGGATCTTGTTTCGGATTATCACAACTGAAATATTATAAAATGCAATATAAAGTTCTTGGAACGGTAAATATAGGCTATCTTCTGAACTAATTACTGGGAAGCTCTGTTCATCTCTGTTTTTCTTCAGGTTTCATTTTTACACGTCTGACACATTACCACCAAAAACTCATTTCTTAACTCATAGAATAACTGAAACTTCAAAAAATCTAACTCCATCTTACTTCACACCAAATTCGAAAACAAATCATTTGTATAATCGTCTCACCGACCACAAAAGAAAAACGAAACTATGTGTTGATAGAGGAACAGAGAGACAGGGAAAGAGCGACAACAAATATGTCAAGAACCATTAGGCACCCCCCTCTCGACTCTCTCCTTATCCCCTCTTTGATTGATTCCAATGTGTTATTTCAATTGGAGAATATAAGAATGTGAGGAGAGGAAAGGGAAAGAAAAACAATACATAGGAACATACGTGGTGGAGCAATTGATCGTGGTGGTGGAGCACGGTGGAGCACAGCAATCGTGGTGGAGCAAATGCATTGATGATCTTTCGAGAAAATGCACCTAATGGGATATGAAGAAACCGGAAAAAATGTCAAAATACGAGTTTTTTTCTAAAATTTACAGATTTTTCAGCGAAGGTAAGCTTTGTTGATTTGCGATCGTCAATTTTATTAAATTTTTAAGCAAAAAAAGACTGCAGAATTTTTCTGTGATCTGAAAATGTATCTGAAAGTATAGAAACCAGAAAAAGTTACGTCGCTGAATGTTCAGAAAAGCTCAAATCATGATCTTACGGTAATTCTCGTATGGGCCAAGCACCACCAACTCATCAAATTCCCGAAAAAAAGAAACGAAAAGAATAGTTGAACTAGAACTGACTTTATGACAGAAATTTAGGAAAGTTCTGAAACATGAATTTCATATAAATTGATGAGTTTTGGATATCTTTCAGATATTTTCAGTTGCAGATTTCATTGAACTATATGTCTGATGGAGCTTTGGAAAAATGCAAAACGAAATCGTGTACTATTTCTTACTTTTCGAGTGAAGCCATTTATTCTGGATAGTCATTTCTGGTCAAAGACGAACTAGAGTAAAGAACAAGAAGTACTCCCCTAATCTGCTCTTCTGGTTACAGTCATATTTTTTGGTACTCATTGATTCTGTGAGATTGATTTCAAAGCAGCCGAAGAAATATTAATCCACTGTTTCTGATTGTTAGTTTGCAGTTCTACATCCAATGTCTTGCATTCCGAATTCTCACTGGGTTTCAGAAAATATGATTAGAACCATGAGTAGCAGCAAAATTTCCGTGTGAGATTTGAAAAAGCACATAAATTCCAGAAGAAGTTATCACATCACTCATCAGGACTAGTTGAATCCGCGAAAAAAAATTTTTTGCTTCCGAATAGAGATGTGAAAATAACTCGGGATACTGCTTTCTTGTTCTATACAGCTTTCTTGAAACAGGTACATACCTATCAAACAACAAAAACAACATTAAGGGCAAGTAATGATGCTCAATAAACCCAGGAGCATCCATAATAGAACCCCGGAAAAATGGTAAAGTTCCGAAACAGAAAATATTGTGAGTTTTTTTTCTTCACATTGTACCAAAAAGCGGACCAATTTTAAACACACTTTCATCAAGCTGACAAAGCAATTGACCTTAACTTGTTATCGAATTCATTAACATAGAAATAGCTTTCAATACTCACTTGAAACCGATATGATTTCGCAATTTTAGTCTAGATTTCTGTTTGAACCTTGTAATTAGTACAGATCGGAAAGTAGCAGAAATTACTTCGAGAAGAAATTGGCGTTTACCGACACTAAAGTATATTGCATAAACTCATGACATAGGGCAGATTAAAACTCCCGTTTAGATAAAATATGTTTCAAGTTGTAGTCTAATTGCCTCCTTTTATACTGTTCATAATCGGGCAAATGGATTATTTTTAAAACGATAAAAAACTCGAAGATCCACACTAGTTTTCAGTTTCAAAGGTGTTGAAAAAACTCAAACTGTGATGATTGAAACGATACTAACTCGATGAATCTTTGTTTAAAAAAAAAGTGATTTTCTTCACAACATCTAGCGGAGTTTTATTTTGTTAAAAGGCAATTGGATTTATCAGTAATAGAAAGTTCTCGAAAACTTCAGGACACTTTGAAACCATAAAAAAAGATGATTTTGAATGGTCGATCGATTTATTTTCCGTTTTGATGCTTTTATTTCCACTCTGAAACAGTGATAAAAGTAATAAGAAACAACAAATTCAAGATCATTTTCAGGTGGTTTTTATGAGTAAGAAAGTAGGGTATGCAATATTCTTGAAGTCGATGAACATTTCTATGAAATCAATGAACGATACTGTTCATAGTGCCAGAAAAGTAAGAAAGGTAAGAAAGGTAAGACATGGTATCACTGACAGTGATGCTAACAACAGAATATTAACTGTGAATCTTGTAGAAAGTTCAGTTCATTCTGAAACTGTAAAAGAAGGTTCATGGTGTGGCTTGTCCTAAACTGTTTCTCCTACTCCAAATAAACTCTGGCTAACAAAAAATACTTGCTTCTGCTAATGCAAACGTGAAGGTTCTCTTTCATTGATACCGAATCGGAAGTTGATAAAAAAATTCAGAACTTTTGAGCCTATTTCATAAGGGCTATCGATTTTTCAGCAAAGGAGTCTCTCGGGACATCGCATCAGTCGCAAAGCAATAAAAAAAGTCGGAGATCCACACTAGTTTTCAGTGTTGTAGGTGTTTGAAAAACTGCGAATGTGATGATTGAAACAGTACTGTTTCGAGTAACTTTTGTTAACCTTCACAACACCCAGCAAAGCCTTTTTTTCTAAAAGGCTAGAATTATCAAAAACTAAAAAGTTCTCGAAAACTTCAGAAAATTTTGAAACCATGAAAAACGTTTTGTTTTCGACTTGTGGATCGATTTATTTTCCGTTTTGATTTATCTCGTTCCACTCTGAAACAGTAAGAAAAGTGATTAGAGACAGCAAGTACTATCTCAGTTTCAAGTTGTTCGTATAAGAAAAAAAGAGGGTTATGCAATATTCCGTAGGTGGTATATACGCGGCTATGAAACCAATGAACGATACTGTTAACAGTGCGAGGAAAGTGAGATATGGTATAACTGACAAGAGTGAAAAATTAGATACCAACAGCGGAATATTCACCGTGAATCTCATAAAAACTTCAGTTCATTCTGAAGCTGTAAAAGACGGTCCATGATCTGGCCTGTTCAAAACTGTTTCTTCTAACCCAAATAAACTCTGACAAAAAAAAATTTGCTGCTGTTGATTCAAAGAGACTCATCGTCATTGACACGAAATCTGAAAATATTGGAAAACTAAAAAAAAAATTCTAGTGAACCCCTATTATAAGGGCAAGTAACTTCTCAGAAAAGGAGTTTTCGGAAGCATGTGTATTTTCCAATAAACTTTTCAAAAATGCTCCGTTTTATTTGTGAGAATCTAGCGGAAAAATGGAAACTTTCCAGTTTTATGACCAAATTAAATCTGAAACGAAACGTTCGAAGATTAATACATCTCTTTCTAGCCTACGAAAAATAATTACCATAAAACCTTTACTAGTATTGCATGCAATACTATTTTTCAAAGCCGTCGATTGGGGACAATACTATTAGAGAGGCGATACTAATACAGGTTTTACGGTATTTTCGAATACCTTCCAACATATCTTTTAAAGTACCTTGATAAGAAACAAAAATCACATATATTGAAAAGTTTGATGAATCAAAGAACATGTGAGCTATTACAGAGTGCCTTTCAATTATATAAAGGGGCCGCTTCATTACGGGTTACCCTTAATAAAGAGGTATCAGCATTCGAGAATCTCAAAAAAACTTTTACAAAGTCTAATCGTATACATCATATTTAGATTTGATAATTCGCCAGCTGAGGATTGTGCCAAAAATCATCTCTAACCTTTAATCCCCAATCTGAATCCGTCAAAAAAAGTAATTATTCCTCCACTCACAGCACCGAAATCCAAACTTCCAATTTCTTTTTCCGATTAGAAACTACTTCAAGCTGTCAAAAAGTGATCCGTCCTTCTCTCGGTTTTCCCGTCTAAAAATCTAAGCAGCAGAGAGATAAATTGGTTGACCACTCCTCCTTCATTTTTTTTCATGTGGTTTTCATTTTGCATCTCATTCCCCTTTTCCTCCTTTTCATCTTTGACTTCTCATTCCCATCTTCCAGATTCTAAACAATTTGTGAAAAAGTGAAAAAAAAATCTTTTCGGATTTTCCCTCTCGTGGAAAAAAAGAGCAAAACGAAGGATGGGATCGAAAACGGCAATTTTGGAAAAGTGAGTTGACCTTTTTGGAATGTTTCGAAAAGGGAAAAGGGGATGCACTTTGTGTTTTGTTTTGGAAAAGAAATTTGAGTTGAAAAGAGGGATGTGATTTACTAATGGAATGTCTCAAAAGGGGGTGAATAGATGACTACTTTGGATAATTGAAGAAGGAAGTTCTCAGTTTCAAGGTTTGGTTTTTGGTGGTTGAAGTTTGGGTTTGGTACTTTCCAACCATTTTCGTTTGCTGTTTCATAGATTCTAGTTTCTTGATAGATTCCCGTAGGTTTAGTGATTCGCAACTTTTGCCATCTGGGTTCGCAACAATGCGTGTTTTGTTCGGTTCATTTCAAAATGTTTTTATCCTCATATACGCTCCAATTTTGTTTTTTCAGTCAAAAATTGAGAAAAATACTGTAGATTTTCTCTGTTTCAAGACATTTTTAATGTTCCTTGCTTATGAGCTAAAATGTTTCCGTAGAGTCATTATTTTCGGTTTCATAGCTTCCCGATCTGTGAAGAGATTTTATCAGCTTTGTTCAGAATGTATTTTATTTTGAATAACTTCAGCCCTACTTTGAGGTTTCACTGGTATAGGCAAAAAAAGCTGGCATTTTCTGCGGAAAAAAATCAATTTCAAATAAATATTGCAGTTTCATATCCCCTAAATTTGTGGCTCGAAATTTATTGAGCCAGTATTCGTTTGTTGCGTGTAGGCAAGTTACAACCATAGAAATTCGCTTGATTTTTAGTCAGTTTCAATCGGAAACTTCTTCAATTTTCTTGCAAACTTCGCTGCGATTTTATAATCATGAATAGCTACAATGAAAAGAAAATGTCAAGCCTTCTATGTGGTACCGTGGCAAGAATAATTTCTAAAGCATTTTCCAAACTCTGAAAACTTTCGAAAACCGGGAAAAAATATATTTCTCCATGTCATATTTCTTCACATTTCTTCATTTATATATTCACAGTTTTTATCAACAAATTTTAAGACTTGATGAAATTTAACAATAATTACTCGATATATTTGTCAAAACTCAACAAAAACCCATCAAGAATCAATCGGAGCATGCTTTTCACCGATTTTAGTGTACGCGTAGGCTCAGCTCTGCAATACATAAAAAAGGTTTTCCGGGACCACACCAATCAAGTTTGCTCAACCCATGAAGTTAATGAAACAAATCAGAAACTGTAAAATTCGGCTTTTGATTCAAATCACAATCTCCCCGGGTTACTTTCGATTTTTTAATTATAAAATTTAGAACATTTCTGTTTCTCAATTAATTTTTTTCACATTTTCTGATAGACGTTAATTTTGTCTCAAACAAACATAATTATTTTCCGGAACTTTTTTGTTGAATACGGAAAAAAAAATCGCCGAGTAGCAATTTCGAAAGTTTATTACAACACATCAAAACAGTAATTCTCGATTTTCAGTTTCAAAAGATTAGTTACAGGGACTTAATTCTAATTGTTGCACTAACTCGTCTAGACTGTGGACACTGTTTCTGAATGTCATCAGGTCAGTAAGCTAAATAGAGGCTTTGGATCAAAATTTTTTTAAACAAAGTTTTTAAATTAGAGACTTAGCAATATTGCTAAACACATTCGAAAAACAAAATGTATCGTATGAAACACTGATCAAATTTCCAGTTTCCTCTCGATATTGAAAAAACAAAGTTGGGTTCATAGCTTATTCAATTGAACGAAAAGCTTATTGGAAGATAAAGTTTCGGACAATAAAAATATGAACTTCTGGTCCATTTTTTCTCGGTTTTATCTACATTTTGAAGTCTCTTTAGGCATTTTTTTCCAACAAAAAAACTACTTCACTAATCTATAAAGCAATCAGAACTTTTTTGATGTTTTAGTAGCTTCTTATTCAGGAATCGTTTGTAATTTCATCATTTCAATACATTAAAAAATATGAAAGAAGAACTCTTCGTTCAACTTATTTTCAAACCACTCGTGTTTTGGAGTCCAATAGTTTGTGCAAGTGATAGACGCAGAGACACGGGAACGTTTTGTTGCACTCAACAAATGTGGCTTTCCCACTGGAGAGAAAATGACGATCCTCAAGACTGAAGATTCGGTTTCTGGCTGTTCACAAAAAGATATTTGTTCGACAATTGCTGATGGTTTCGTGGATATCTTAAATCTATTTTAACTGAAACATTAATGAAACTTGCTCATTATGCTAGATTTCAGTTTCAATATCAGTTCGAAGTTCGTCCAAAAGAGGAAGTCTGATTTGATTTTTGTATCGTCTGCTTCACCGGAAAAAAAGTCTCAACATAAAAATTGTTTTTTGAAAATTTTTCTAACAAAATTTACTGTTACCTTATCATTTCAAAGTTTATGGATGCAGTTTTCTTTTGATTCGGCTACGATCGTTGATTGCTTTTCACTTCACAAAGGAAAGGTATTTTTAGTGCGAAATTAATTGCGGTGATTTTTAGTGATTTTATTGTACACTGAATTCAACCAAGAAGCTTTTTGATTCATTACTGCTCTCTTAAGGTTAGAATTCTGAATCTAAAAAAACCTTTGAATGGAAATCCGCTCTAATAGGGAATTCCAGAAACATGACTTTTTTCACATCTTTATTGGAAAATAATGATTTTTGAGAAGAATGTAGCTTTTTTATGTTTCAGCCTCCTCTTTTATCTGATCTAGTTTTCACCGAAGTAGTATATCCACCAGGTATAACGATTATCGTAGTTCAAAAATATGTTGTAAGCTTTTCTATATCAACAAATAAATTTTTTCAAAATAAAAATAAAATTCCCATTAGGCTTCTACATTTATCTCCCAACGACCTTCTTTTTATTAGATCCCCTTTCCTAAATTGAATACTCTTCCTCCCATAAAAAGTTTCAAAATGTTCCCAAAAAAAGTGGGTTCATATCCAATTTATTCTCTCTTTCAAAAAGTGGACATACGTATTTTATTGAATTGAACTTCTAGTCAATTTTTGAATACTATTTTCCCAGCTCCAAAGTTCCCAAGATGAAATAAAGGGATACATCTGACTTTGATTAATTTATTTTTTGGCGGCAGCACACAGCTTTACTTTTTTCATTATGTTTTTTGTTTTTTGTTATTCTAATGTAAGGGGCATACCACAAGAAGATATTGAAAGTAATGATTTTGGCATCTTATTTGAAAAGTTTATGAAAACGGGAAACTTTCTAGACTTTCGAGAAAATTTTTCTGTTTTCAACATTTTTTAATAGAGCTTATGTGAATTTTTCCATTGATGAGAGCTTGTATCTAAAATCGTAACTGAACGGTAACTCTAACCTAATTCTGGAAAAAAACAACCGAAAAGTTGTGGAAAGTTGAATCGGACTCGAAAATAAACTCTAGGTTTCACGATTTTCATATTTTCCATTCTTATCTTGGCGCTCCAGTTGTTGGTATTCAATTTCCGAATTTCTTAGATTTGAACAATTGGACATTGCCATATCTGCATTCTATAATAGGAATGCTGATTTTTTCTTACATTTCCATTTTTGCTATTTTACGGTTTCATTATGTGTTTAGAGAAAAGAAGCTCAAAATATTTCTATTCAACACGGGTCGAACACACATACTGCTAACAACAAATTATTTTCCATTTTTGATTTTGATGATGGGACATACTGTTTCTAAAATATCCTCTGGGTAGATTCCTGTTTCAGTTTCGGGATTATTTTTGAGTTTTCAACTCTTTCTCAATTCCAAAAATTGTATCTGTAACTTCAAAAAAAAAAACGCTTCAGTTTCTTTTTCTTAAAACCACGTTGAACTTTTTGTGAACAAAACTCGCACCGATTTTTCGAGTTCGACCACCATACCAAGCGTTTTCCTCAGTTTTTTGCACACTGTAAAAATCATCTAGCTTATTGTAGTCTGTCTCCCCGGATCAACAGTTATAAAAACGTTGGAACAGAGTAAACTTTTGAGTAAACTAGCGGTAAACCAGAAAAATAATTTCAAAGTTTCAAGTAATAGACTTGGTAACCGTGGTGATTCTTGTTTCACTTCCGGAAGTTATATCTCTGATTGGTTTTCTTTTTTCTGATGTCATTGTGAAGGTTAGTTCACCAGAGGGCCACGTGATCACTGTTTTGAGCCATTTTATTATTGTTATAGTGGGAAACCTCGAAATATTGTACTCTTTCTCATCAGACAACAGTTATAAAAACATTGAAACAGAATTAAATTCATTGATTGTAAAAATCAATAGTAAAACAAAAAATAATAATTTCAAAGTTCCAAGTAGTAGGTTTTATGGCTTTTATCGTTCCTGGTCTACTCTATAACAATGAGTGTGATCTGTTTCGATACTAGCTTTCCTGAGAGTTACGACACAACATTTTGTGAAGGATGGCTAATCAGGACACAACGTTTTCGGAAGAACTAATGGCCCAATAGGCTTTCCTCTTGAAAAAGCTATCCTTGGAACTGTGAATTTCACTTTTCAGATAGTTTTCCTACTGGAGTTTAGAACTGCTACAATTGTCTGAAGTGAAAACGTTGTAAACTGGATTTACCGTTTTATTATTTGCTTAAGGAAACATTAGTTCTTTTGAGATGATTCTGTACCGACAAAATTTAAATTTTTTTTCATAGCTGTCGTTCTCGCGATTCGTGTATAGACTACAGAGTTGTACGGAATGGATATTATCGATCCCGGAATTCGGAATTCGGAATCCGGAATGAGCTTCGATTCTACGGAATCCGGAATCCGGAATTCGGAATAATCTCTATTTTCCCGGAATACGGAATTCGGAATCCGGAATGATTGGCTTTGCGAAGTTCAAAGCTTGAAGCAGCGTTTGAGCTCGAAAAGTAGCTTTGCTCCGTTTTTTGGTGCATTTTAGAAGTCTTTTCATGCTGGAAACGGTGAAATTAGAGGATGGCTCAAATATTCTCTATAGTTTTGCTATATTTCTTGACTTGAAAATTTTGAGTTGTAACGGAATGAAATTTTATTTTCCGGAATCCGGAAAACGGAATCCGGAATGAAATCTAATTTTTCGGAATCCGGAATTCGGAATACGGAATGAAAAAAACCGCGGAATACGGAATTCGGAATCCGGAATCCGGAATTCCGTACATCTCTGATAGACTACAAAAAACCTCAAGATGCTTCACTCGAACCGAGAAACTAGCGGCAAATTCTGTTCCAACTAGCTCTTTCTTCATAGACTAGGCCGTTGGTTCACAGACATACGGGCAGTCATATAAAAAAAGAACTTTATCGTTTTGTGATTCTTTCAGTTTCATGCTGTACGCATTAGTATCATTTCACTACATGTGATATTCTTAAGATGATATAAGTAGGTTTCGATGTTTCAGAAATTCTTCCATTACATCAGAAGTCTTATCACGTAACAAAAACCACTTGAACTCAGCCTCTACACTACTGAACAAAACTTCGATTGTTTAGTTTTCCTTCTTCGTTTTTCTCACCCAATCCTTACACATTTCCTGACCAAGAAAAAAGTAACCGAACCGCGAGAAAAAAACACATTCAGGTGGTTTCTATGACTTCAAAATAAGGAGTCGTAAAGAAGGGAACACTCTCCCTCTCCTTTTCCCATTCAAAATTGCTTCAATCCGTGTTCATTTTTCTCCATTTCAAATCCAACGAACACAATTTATGGTGTCATGTATATAGCTCATTTTAGCTTTTTTTTTGGCTCTCGATTTTTTTGTTTGGTTTTTTAATAGAGCAATTAGAGCGTGTTTTTTTAAGAAATGTCTAGAAAATCGGATATTGGTTTTTTTTTGCATTTTCAGATCGTTTTGAAAATCTAGTCCTCATGGAAATTTTGATCGATGACATCTGTTTCGCCCAAGCTCATTTTATCCCTCAAATTGTCTCAAGTGATAGTTGAGAAAAAAAAGTGGGATCAATTTAGAAAGTTCAGACTTGTTCTGTTTCCGAACCCTGTGATTATCGGGAAGTTTTGCTAGTAACGTTCTCAAGGTTGTTTGGTATCTTTAGAAAAATGTATCAAAAGTGCACCGGAGAAAACCTGTATTAAAAGTGCACTGTATTGAAAATTCATAAACCGCGTGCTCAGATTTGCCTAGAATTCCTTTTTTTTCGAAGACTTTCCTCTCTGAACATCTCGAAACTGAACTTTTCTACGAAACAAAGCATCCCTGTTCCGAATCCCGAAAGCTTGGAAACTCCCTTTCATTTCTTTGCTCAATTCACATCGAAACACATTTTCCTTTCAAATTCAGAAATATAATATCGTCTTGGAGGCACTTCAGAACCTACTGAAGAATTCAGCCACCTCTCCGATAATATTTTAATTCAGCTTCTTATGAAGGTAATTTGAGCAGTTTGGGTGATCAGAGTCGAATTGAAGTGGTGACTAATCTAATACACCTTATTTTGGTCCGGCAACAGAAAAATATTGTTTTTTGTCCAACTTTCGAACACAAAAAACTGTTTCAAATTTAGCATAATCAGAGTTTGAGTTTTTGGGTGTACTTTGTAAAATCAAAGGAGAGCGACGTATTGGAGAAGTAACTATTCGAGTCTTATTTACTGTATTAAAGAAACAGGAATATGAGTTTTCTTCTAATCTTTGTCAAAGCGAGTTCTGTTTCGTACGTTGTCGCAACAGGCCGGGCCGATTTGAGAATTGACCTCCGTCCCGGCCCGGTTGGTGCGGATCCTATCTCTTTTCGAATAAAAATTTTTAACCGTTTTCGTTGTGAATTCATCGTATATTTTATCGAAATTGTATTCTGTTTCTGGCATCCCATTATCGTTAGAACCTTGAAATGATTGTAATAGCTTTTTAGCCGTTGCTCCAGATTAACTACATATTTTTGACAAAGAACATATGTATGGTTATGGCACTTTTGTACAGTTTTTTCCCCGTTTCATCACCTCCATTTATTTTTTTGGAATAACCAAAGTTCGTTACCGAGAAGCTTTAGTAATTTTAACACAAAACGTGCATTATCGTTCTTCTTCCTAAAAGTTCCTATTGTATTTTAGACAGTGAAGTAAAAGAAGAACCTTCGGGCAACATAAAAATGAATGGTTTTCTCATCACTGATCACAAATTCATTTTCTGTTTTAAAAACTTGTTTTTTCATTTGAAAATTGTCCTATAATAATTGAGCTGTGGTGTATTTCTTCAATTTATACAAGGTCTTATCTGCGCAATTCCGACACACTTTAAGTTTAAGCCACGTTCCTAACTGAGTGAAATTGCAATGTGTGTCTTTCACGAGCGTGGTTAGAAAACAGCTTGCTGTGCGCGTTCTCCTATTTCTTTAGGTGAAACCCCTGTGTAAGTTGACAATGGTTCCACCCTTGAAACATCTTTAACTTTTTCCCATCTTCCCAGTCGTGAAAGTTTGGAAAAATACAGAGAGAAGAAATACTGACCAATCAGAACTTTTTTTGTTTCAAGTCCTATTTTGTTCATGGGAACGTTTGTGCTAATTCTTACAGACCTGTCATAGGACATTCATGATTTTTAGAGCATTTTCTGCTTCAAGATCATGTTATTTTCTGAATGAAACTTTGCACAATGATAGGAAGGCTGAACCTTGACTCCTTACTTTTTTGTGTCTAGTTTTTGAGAATTCCTGAAGAAATTCCGTTTCAAAATCTTCACTTCTCTTCTGAAAATTCCACAAATATAATTCGCTCATTGCAATTCCAAATACATACTATCAAAAAGCGTTTTTTTCAATATCTTGTTACTGATTCACTTGAAGCTTTGCACAATAATGAGAAAATTTAACCAAGTCCTCACTTTTTTTTGTGTATCTTATTTGAAAAGTCCTGTGAAAATAGAAACTGTTCAGACAAAGTACTTCTCCATGGCATTAAAAAATAAACTTCTGTTTCAGAATCTTGATTTCTCTTCTGAAGAAACTACGGTAATAATTCTGTCATAAAAACTCCAAATACATAATTCCCATTCTAAATCATCCTCCTTCCTTTCTCCTCTCAATCCTCTTGACTCCCTCCTCCTCCTCCCTTTTCCTTCAAAATTCCAAAACCATTTCGATGTGTGCTCTCTTGTTCTCTTCCATTTCTCCCTATGAAGTCCCTTCTTCTTCTCTAAACACCTTCTTTTTCCTCCAAAAATGGGAGTGCTTAATAACTTGACCTCCATTGAATAGACACGTATTTCTGTGCACTTCTCCTTCATTCTTTCCTCCTCCTCTTTTTCTTTTTTCCAGGTGGTTTGGAAAAAAAGGAAGGGAAACTTCTTTTTTTTTGTCTTTTTACTTGGTTGACTGACTTAATGTCAATGCTCTTTTTATATGTGTAGGTGGTCCACGGACTCTTTTTTCGTGGGGAATCACGTAGGTAAATTTGTAGATTATGTGTAGGTTTCTTCTAGTTCCTGGTTGCTGGGTTTTCAATTTTTAACCAATGTGGACATATTGGTTTTAAAGCACAAGTAGAATAATTACGGACTTTCTGGAACTGTGAAAATTTGAGATTTATGGACAATTTTAATTGTTAAAAGAAGGCTTCCGGCCTATCGATTTCTATGCTCTTTTTTATATGTAGATGGGTTCACGGACTTTTTTCGGAGGGAGTCACGTAGGTAAATGAATGAATTATAGGTATTTTTGAGTTACTGGTTGCTGAGTTTTTAAAGTCCAGGCAGCGCTAAAATATTAGTTTCAAAGCAACAGTAGAATAATTATGGACTTTTTGAAACTGTGAAAGTGTAAGACTCGTGGACAATTCTGAAGTTCCCAGCCCTATTACCTTTACGAAAAAGTGTATTTGTTTTCATAACCATTTGAAACAGCCTTCAGGTTTTGAGAAATTATTGAACTTCATCATTGTTCCACTTTCAACATTTACCAAGTACTTTTTTAAAAACAAAGATAGAATCTTAATCATTTCCGATGCTATTTTTCATGACTAGAATAGTTTTAAATTTCCTGAAACTGCGAAAAAACCATTTGAAACAGCCTCCAGTTTTTGAAAAATTATTGAACTGTTACACTTTCAACATACAAAGTACCTTTTTTTACAGTTTAATGCTACTACTTTACTCGATTTCTATGCTCTTTTTTATATGTAGGTGGATCCTCGCACCTTATATCAGGGTAATCACGTAGGTGAATTTATGGATTATAGGTATTTTTTCAGTTACTGTTACTTGGTTTTTAATTTCTCACTAAAGCGAAGATATTGGTTTCAAAGCAGCAGCATAAGGATTATGGATTTTCTGAAACTGTGAAAATTGGAGGCTTGTAGAAAGTTCTAGAAGGTTTCAGACCTAATACCTCTAAGAAAAAGTGAATTTATTTTCACAATAATTTACATAAAACCGCCTCCAGGTTTGAAAAACTATTGAACTGTTTCATTTTCAACATTTATCAAGTACTTATTTTACAATTTAATGATAAGATCTGATTAAATTTCGATGCTCTTTTTTTATATGTAGGTGTGTTCTCGGACTCTCTTTTAGTGGGGAATCACGAAGGTAAATTTATAGATTTTGTGTAGGTTTCTTCTAGTTCCTGGTTGCTGGGTTTTCAATTTTTAAACACCGTGGACATATTGGTTTCAAAGCAACAGTAGAATGATCATGGACTTTCTGAAATTGTGAAAATTTTAGACTTGAGGATGAGGTCTTCGCCGTATCAACTTTAAGAAAAATCGAATAGATTATCAATAACTATAGGAACAGCCTTAACTTTTTAAAAACTTTTCGAACTGTTTCACTTTCAACATTTACCAATTACTCTATTAAAGCTTTTGTTTTTTATCGTCCTTTCGAATTTTCAGAATCTAATCACGTTGGTAAATGTATAAATCAAATGTAGATTTCGTTTTCGTCACTGGTTTCTGGGTTTTTTAATGTCCGATCATTGTCGTCCATTGATTTCAAAATACCACTAGAACGATCATGGATTTTTTGAAACTGTGAAAAATTAATTTTGTGGTAGCTTGAAATCCCTGAAACGTACTGTTATTCGTTTTTTTAGTTTTCCTCAAAAATCACCAGTTTCAGATTAGTTTTTTTCCCAGTTGTTGATACTTAGTTCTAATATTTTGAATTCATAGCAGGATTTGAATTCTTAGCAGTGCTCTATAAATATCAAATATATTATCAAAACCTATTGAAACAGCCTTAACGTTTTTAAAACTTTCTGAGCTGTTTCACTTTCAATTTTTCTGAATTTCTTTTCTAAGGTTTTTGTTAACTGACTAGCCATTATTGAATTGCTAGAAATCATTTCTTCAAAAACTGCAAAGAATTCTATGAAAATTGGCAAATTAATCATTCTTAAAACTAAATTTATAATCAAATCTGGAATTACCATTTCCGTTTTTCGATTCAAGATAAAAATTATTTTCATTCAATCTTTGAATATTCAGACTTTGTGAGTTGCTCTTGTACCTTCGGGGAACTAGAAATTATTTTTAAAACTAAAAAAAATAGAATGTAGCAAACGGGAATTTTTCTTTTCGGTCATTTTTTTCTTTCCCCGTTACGCGATTTTGAATACTTGAAAAAAGAAGATTTCAGGAAAAACATAAACAAATAGAGTATCAAACATTGGAAACGGAACACTTCCTATTTTGCTTCTTCATCCACTATTTGAAATTGGCGCCTAGAGACACCAATAATCAAAGAGTCATCTTTTCTATACTACTCAACCAAACCTCTCCCTCTCTATGACTTTGTTAGAAAAATCAAAAAAATCAAAAATCAAGAGAAAGAAAATGATATTGAAGGCGATATTGAAGGCGTACTAATTTACCCAGACTCATTTCAATTTTGGAACAGAAAAAAACGTTTCCATTTTTTTCAAGGTTTCTGTAGTTTTAAGTTTCAGATAAGTTGTAAATCTAAGGCGGTTTTCAAGATTTATTAGTTTCTGGAAAAATTCACCTAGCATTGGATTATTTTATTTTGTCCTCTGTTTCATTTTTTCCACAAAAGTGGGAAGAAGAGGAATAGAGAGTATTGTACGGAATGGACCGGCATTAATTAAATTGAGCCCCTCAATACATCTCACTATTAATTCAACTTGATTTCTTTCTTTTTCAATAAGATGATTTTGTGATAAGTTATTCCCACGCAACAATAAGTGTGATGAGTCTTTGTCGAAAATTAACAGAAAATTGCCATTCGAAACACCCATAAAAATATTAACGTATTCAACCTGAAGCCCGACAAAAATTATGCCACTACTGCAAAATAGCAACTAAAATCAAATCTTTTGTGATCTTTGAACTGAACCTCACGAATCAGAAAATGATTGAGAATATGTCGATTTTAATCTGAAATACTCTTATTGGTGTCTAAAAACAAAAAATTCAGCTTTCATTTTGCCATCGGAGCACTCATAGAATTACTAGCCATTGTACACGAAGAAGAAATTCACCGGAATGACTTTGCCGTTTTTTGCCACTTTTTTGCCTTTTCTGAAACAGTGATTTTACTGTTACTGAAAAAAAACCATATAGTAAAATTTCTCTTTGATAACTAGTTAACGATACATTCACAAAAATGTGAGTTGAGAAAAAAATAATCCGAAATTTCCGTTTCTTGATTGTTTTAATTGAAGTGTGTGGAAAGCTTTTATCGGTGCCTTAAGGAACTCAGAGACTCTCTTGGTCCACTACTTTTGAAAATCAACTCTCAACAAAATGGGCACAACTCTAGCCATTTTCATAACTTTCACGAAACAGAACACTTTGAATCATCGCTGGATTTTATCTCGAGAATGTTCGAAAAACTTCAGTTTCAGCTTGTTTTCAATCGCCTCTTGCTGAACTAACAGCTGATTTCGAATAGTCATTTCCCGAATTTCCAGAGGATTCACAGTTTCTAACCCATAGTATTTTTCATCAAAAATAGATTAGGTCGATTCTCGCATGCTCCCAATTTGTTTCTTCCAATTTCCGTTCGTTCTACTATAACCACCAACATCAGAGTCACAAAAAAGCCGGACTGGGTGGGTGGTGGAGCAACGAATGAAAAAAAAGGGGGGGGACCCAAGACGGAATAGAGACAATATAATTCGGGGGTTGTGTAGTGTGTAGTAGAGATCATAAAAAGTGTTCATCCATCCTTGTTTCCATTCTTATTTCTGTTGGCTTTCCTCTTATACTACCCACTCAACTTCCTTCTTCGTATTATTTGAGACTTGGGACTTTATAGGATTAAGTTAATGGATATGGGTTAATTTAAGGTCAAAAATTTAGTTTTTTAGGGAAAATTTAGCCTGTTATGCGAGCCAGTTATAGGGGCAAGTTTTATAAACTTTTTCAGTGCTTTGAGTTTGTTTTTAGGAATTATTCAGGTCAGGTTGCCGCTCGGTTTTTTAATATCTTTTCGAATTTTCCAGCGGAATGAATAGTTAAAAAAAACAGTAATTTGTGGAAAAATTGTGTCCAAACCTATAAAAAAAGTTGCTTTATTTTTCTATCAGAGTGTGTAAACCAAAAAATTGTTATGAAAAAAAATTATTTTAAGTCTGATAGAGATGAGCATTTTTGGTACTTTAATCATTGTGACAAATTTGTCTCCCAACTGGTGGATTTTGGTACATTGGAGGTGCCGTTCTATTAGGGATGTCGGTGTAACTTCTCTAAATCATCACTGTCGGTCCAAGCACCACTGGTTGATATATCAACCAAGGTTCAGAAAAGGCCGAAATCGAAATTTTTTTTTCAAAATAGTCCTGAAATCAAGGAAAATTTGTAACCCCGAGTTTTTTTTTTGACCGATCCAGTCTGATTTAGGCCGAATAAACTACAGACTCGAGCCGTATATGCCCACTTGAAAACCTGAATTTGACTAAATCCTGAAATCTTTTTCTCTCTTTCTCATTTATGATTTAATAAACATTCTGAAAAAAACATCAATCAACAAGTATTTTTTCTTTCAGAGACTCCGATGAGGCTGACGACAATCTCCGGAATCATCATCAAAATCATCTAGTCCAAACCACTCCAAAATCACCAAAAAGCACAACACATTCTCAAGCAAAAATGCAGTTGGATTGGGTCAAGAAAGCCGGAAAAAAGGTGAGCGGAATTCTTAATTATTTCTTTTTGTGTTTTTTTCCAGAATTTCCGTATTTCCCCTGGGGATTAGTGGGAAAGATAATTGAAGGGAATGGGAGGATGAGAAGTTGTCCCCTTTTTTTGTGCTGGGATCTCCCTCTTTTTTCTTCCTCTTTTCCCTTCGTTTTTTCTGTTTTGGTGAGGGTGTTGAACGGCGCGTTATCTGGGCTCAATGATCTTTGTGTCTGCTCAATTTCTCTTGTTTTTTTCTTCGAATCGTTCATTTTTTGAAGATTTTTTGTGATTTCTGATATTAGAACAGGTTTTTTTCACTATTGATAATCACTGCGCCGTGAAACTGACAAGTCAGTTTTCTACTGTTTACTACAGTTTTCTACCAGACAGTTTTCTACCAGTTTTCTACTTCGTTTTAGAAAGAGAACTAAAACGAGAAGTGCAGTGATAATGTCTTCTCTGCGTCTCTTAGTCGCATGCACTATCTACTTTCCCCATTTGATTGGAGTATCAAAGCAGTCTGTAGCTCCTTTTGATTACAATCACCCGTATGTTGGAAACAAAAACTTGACAATGAAACATTAGTTTTTGACTGAAAAAAGCTTTCAAAATGCCGCTTTTCAGAAACTCCTATTATTATTTTTGTACACTTTAATTTACCAGCCGCTTTATACTACCAGTTGCTGATAAAACCGACTAGATGAAATGTTAGTACTGAAACAGTTCTCTTCAGCAAATTCCTTAAAGTTTTCACTGTTTCACCAAGTGGTTAAATATTTTACGCATAAACATGAAAAAGGTGATTGTGCGTTTATTCAATTTTTGAGAGACATGCTTTACTAATGTTTTCAAGTCCGTCATTCTGATTCTACTTCACTGATGTATGCAGAAAATGTCAGTGCTTTTTTTTTCGAGCAGATGATGGATTTAACGGTTCCAATTTTCAAACTAAACAAGTTTCCCGACATCTAGTAGTCATTCCAAAAACCGGAACGGCAAAACTTCAGTACTGAAACAGTTAACTTTGTAAATTCGGAGTTGTTCTTTGTTTCACCAAGTGGTCAAGTATTTTTCACATGAACTCGAAAAACGTTGTTGATTCATTTCGATTCTACTTCACTGTTTTATGTAGATAATATCAATGCTGTTCTTTTTTAACAAATTAACAATTTTTAACAATTACGCTAAACGTTGATAAGAATTTTAAAGAATTCGATTTTCATTTTTTTCCGTTTGCAGCTATACCTGCTATCCGCTTCAAAGTTCATAAATTGCTATAAGTATACTTGCAGAGTAATCGTGGCTCCCTGAACCTTTTTTTACACACCAGTATTGGAACAGTATAGTGAATATTCAAAAAGCGCGGGATTTTCATATGAGTTTTGAAGAAGGGTCATCGTAATCCTAGCAGAATCAAAACTAAAAGAGCATTTAGGAAAAAATCCAGTTGCTTCTAGGTAAATTATAAAAAAAATTTAACGCTCAAATTTTAAGTCCCATTTGTCTCATTTGCTCATTAATGACGATCGTGACAATTATAAAAAACTCTGAATACACCCAACTTCGATTCCTACGTTTATAGTACCGGAATCTTGCAACAGTTTTATTGGGATGAAAATGATATAAAAAATACGGTTTCCTCGGTCCCATTTTTGACAGTAACTTGATAATCGGTTCGTTTCCAGAGCAGCTTTCGTTTTTTAACCTACAAAGATCTTTCGACTTGATTTCCAGTCCCAACAATTCTTCGAAAATCGATCTGTTTCAAAAAGTTCATATGAGACCCTCAGTTGTCTGCTTTCATTAGTATTCCGCATTCATTGATCTTCTTATTCCATAAAACCAAAGGTGCAGGCATTCATTAACAACCATGAATCTCCAGAAAGCTTACCTAAGGTTCTGATCAAAGTTTTAAAAAAATCTGTTTCAAAATGGTAGTATTCATTTGAATCTGTTTAGAACTGCATTATATTGGCTGCCCCATCTCTCAGCTTTCCAGTCCTAGATATTGTCCTAGTCCTAGATATCTAGACATCCTTTTCATTTCTTCTTGTTTTTTCCCAACAAAACATGAACCCCCCCCCCCCCCTTTGGTTGCCCCGAGCAGCAAAGTGCTCTCGTACTTTCTCTTTCATTGATGGATGAGTGGGGAGTGGTGGGAACAAGAAAAGACTGAGTCAGTTTAATTGGTCCGAAGGAAACATGGATATTAATCATGTCTGACTTCTCCTTCGCTTATTGTTACACTGAGGGATGGGAACATAGAACTTTGAGCATTTTCATTTTGTCTGTTTCATTCTTAGCATAGATTTCGTGTGAAATGTTGGCGTGATTGGAAGTAGATTCGTTTTTCCACTTTTTTCGGAATTGAAGATTTTTGGAAAGCTTGCTACATGGTATACCAAATTGAGCGCTTTTTTTTCAAAATTTGACTGTTTCCCAATAACGATTTATTTTTTCACAAATTTTTAGGTTGTTAACCAATAATTGAGTTTTTGCTTTGTAATATTATTTCCGTTTCATTGTATCATCACTGGACGATTAATTTCAGAATAGCGTAGTTTATGCCTGACTATTGTGGCATCAATAAAAATAACATACTTCCAGATAGTTTTATCCCTATGATGAAACATTGGAAATCTTCTGATCAAAACTTTTTTTTTCTCGAGACTGATTTTTTCCGGTTTGTTTCTAAAATAGGTAGTCAATCAAAACCAATGAAATCCAGGAAATGCATTTTTCGTTAACCGTTGTGATGTTTTTGTAACGGAAGCTAACTTCTTCACATAACTTCCCACAATTACTCTTTCTATCTTGAGCATCACTTTTACAATTGTAGAAAAACAGAAAAATTTTAGTTATTTTTCACTCTAAATTACGGTTCCAAGAACTTACCGAATTCGTGTAAAGACAGAACAGTCCAGTGGTTCGTCAAATACCATAAACACAATTTTTTGTGTTAAGATTTGAAAGTACTTTTTTTTACTTCACATCATGAAATTCATACGCCAAAATCTACAACTCTGCTGACTGACAAACTTTGAGAATGTGATATAACTGAGCTTTATTTATCTGAAGCAAAAATGAATAAACAATAAATTAGAATATAGATTCAAGTGAAACAAGAATCGAAGTTATCATTACTGATATAAAACATTTGAAACAAGAATACTGCCTTTCTGCCAGTGCTAAAAGTTGTTACAATGCCCTGAAACTGTTCCCAATGCTCAAAAAGTATCATTTACTTTTTCATTTCGAACACGACTTCCTAAAAGTCTGAACGATGAGATTCGCTTATCCCCTTCCACCGTTCTAACGGTAAAAAGTCAGAAACAGTGCTCAGTTTCTCAAAATGATAATTCAAAATCATAGATTTTTAAAACTAAAGTCTTTAGTGATGACAACGATTTGATGATTGAGTTTTTTGAGTTTATGACCATTTTTTCAAAGATAAGCTGAAATGACACCCTCCACCCGTTTTCAACGAGGCTGGAAAACTAGAAAAACGGGGTAGTCAAGTATTCCAGCTTTTTAGATTTGTAAATCGAAGGCCCAATCCAATTCAAAGAAAGTCATCTGTATGTGAAACAATTTGAAACGTTATCTTTTATCCAGACAGTTTTTTGATACCATTGAAATAAGTAAGATTTTCGAAGAATTTCACGATTCCCCGAAACATCTTTTTTTACCATTTCAAATAATTCATTTATCGCAACTTTTGAAAAAATATTCCATTAAAGACTCGGTTGTAAGCTTTTTGTATGCATTTAGACGTAAAATATGGCGTCCAATAATTCTTCTCTTAGAACAGTCTAAAAATTGAAGTTTGAAATTACTTTTTCTTTACATTGGACAAGTTATTGCGAAAAACCGAGACATCAGACCCCATCATGTGATCCACTGGGAGACATCTGGCCCCATTGATATGAGTAACAGATTTAAAGAAATTCGCAACTCCTCGAAACATTAGTTTTTTACCATTTCAAATACTTCACTTATGGTAGCTTTTGAAAGAAAAACTATTCATTTGAGTGAATCTTGAAAGCGTTTTGCATGCATTCTGACATTGAATATAGCGTCCTCACTAATTTTTCTCTTATGACTGTTTTTATTTTTTTTCTAATTTCCGTTTTTTAGAATTCAGATAGTCTTTGCCGGGAAGCTCTGAAATTAGTTCTTTAAGCCAATTATGTGACTATTATCAAGAGGGGGATTGAATGATTATTCAAACATCAAAGCAGTAAAAAATAGATATTTCAGGATCAGAAAAAATTATGTTTCCAACCCATTTAAAAACTTTCTGAACTTATTTCCGGGTTGATCCAATCGTTCCTTGCTCGTTATCGTCACATCTATACGAACCTTTAACCCCCTCTAAATCTCATAAATTCGATCTTTAAACTGAAAAAAAAACGCCTGACATTTTGCTCTCCATTCCTCGTTGTTGACACTTTGCTCTTCTCTCACAGAAAACCCACTAAAATGTTTAGATTTTGTTAAAGCCCTTCTCCCCCTACTCTTTCCTTATACACCGTCCAACCACTCTCTTCTCGTTTTTCGTCCCTTTTTCCCAAAAAAAATAGAAGGAGGAGAGAAGAATAGGAGAGAGAGAGGACAGAGATTCAATTACTTATTCATTTGATTTCTGTTGTCATTTCATTTATTTCACTTAGCTTTTTCTGTAGTCGTTAAAGTCGAAATCTTTTTTGTTTTTTCGGGTATTAGGACATCAGGATTTTCGGATTTTCGAAAGAAATTTTGCTGATTCATAGAATTGATAATACCGTGAAATCGTATATTTCTCACTGGGTAGATTTCTCCGTTTAGGAAAATTTTTCAATTTTAGCATTGTCACGTATTCCACAAAAACGCTTCTAAGACAGTACAAGGATTACAGAAAATAAGTAAAATTCTAAGACAATCTCTCCTCCCGTAGCGAGGAATGCACTGTACAGTTTTAAAAAAAGTATAGTCCATATGAGTTGAGATTGTGTCTGGTGGATACCCAAACACTTCTAAGACCTATGACACATGTCTCATTAGGCTCCGCCCCCTACCTACAGTAACCCAACTTCTGTATGTGAAAAAAATTATTTTTTTGCCGATAAAGATAATGAAGAAATCTCTTCGGGAATCAATTGAGCGTACTTTTTGAAGGTTTTTTTTACTAACAAAATTTGTTTCCAAATGCCCATCTTTAGGGAGAAAAGTTCATTTTTCTCGGAAAATCATCACTTTTCGTCAGTTTTTCGACTCTGGTGCCTCGGACAGGTCGAATGTACGACCGATCTTTCCGGATTATTATTCCTCACAAAATTTGCTACCGATTTGCTATCCTTAGAAAAAAATTCGTTGGTACCATGTTCGAGATATTTTCGGTTTTTTGTGAAATTTCTCGAAAATTCAACATATAGGGATACATGATGAAAAACTCAAAGTCTCAAATTTTGTCCATATTTGTTTTTTGAGTTGTACTAGAGCTCAATATACCATTCTCAAAGTTTCAGCTCATCTCGGTCAGAACTGAATACGTGGCAATTCCCTGACGTGAATATTTTCCTAAGATCCTAGTTCTGTTGATTGTAATGGAGATGAGCTGAAACTTTCGAAATGGTATATTGAGGTCTATTGAGGTCTAGTACAACTCAAAAAATAAATATGAACAAAATTTGAGACTTTGAGTTTTTCATCATGTATCCCTATATGTTGAATTTTCGAGAAATTTCACAAAAAACCGAAAATATCTCGAACATGGTACCAACGAATTTTTTTCTAAGGATAGCAAATCGGTAGCAAGTTTTGTGAGGAATAATAATCCGGAAAGATCGGTCGTACATTCGACCTGTCCGAGGCACCAGAGTCGAAAAACTGACGAAAAGTGATGATTTTCCGAGAAAAATGAACTTTTCTCCCTGAAGATGGGCATTTGGAAAACATTTTTGTTAGTAAAAAATCCTTCAAAAAGTACTCTCAATTAATTCCCGAAGAGATTTCTTCATTATCTCTATCGGCAAAAAAATAATTTTTTTCACACACTGAAGTTGGGTTACTGTAGGTAGGGGGCGGAGCCTAATGAGACATGTGTCATAGGTCTTAGAAGTGTTTGGGTATCCACCAGACACAATGTCAACTCATATGGACCATACTTTTTTTAAACTGTACAGTGGCCAACAGCCTGTTCCTCCTGCCGTAAGGAAAATTTGTCCTAAAATTCAAGCTTTTTTTTTTAATATTTGATCTTCTATATTTTTGAGACTGTTTCGAAAATTTGATAATTTTGTGAAACTGAATTCAAAACAATTAATTTAAAGAAAATTATTATTACTCCCCAAAAATTCAGAAACTCAAGTTTTTCAAATATGTTACTGTAATATTTCTGTTTCGGGAAGTTCATAATGTTAGAAAGACAATGCTTTTCTCTTTTTTTTCTCCGTCGAAAAGTATATTTTGCTCAAGAGTTCAGAAAGTGGCTCTGCGCCCAGTTTGTCTGATTTTCAAAATAACTGTATAAACCTTGGAGCATTTTTGAATTTTTAAACCAAATTTTCCATTATTTTGAAAACTATATACTTCAAGATAAAAGTCTTACAATTACGTACTGTTCCAAATCTGTCATTATTTTAATGAGCATCATTGCTGATTATTGATTGAGACATGTTCTGTTTTTCTGCTTTTTCAGTATCATTACAATTTTGATTACATCATAAGTTGGAAGAGCTCAACCCAAACGCATTGATTTTTATTTTGTTCTACCATTTTCTGAATACTTTTTTCATCCTGCACAACATGTTTGCTGGTATATCTGTTTCGGAAATGTCGTGAATCTAAATATACTGCGCTAACAGACAGTGAAAAAAGAGTTGATGAGGAACTTTTCAAATTCAAGTTGAATATTTAATAATTCCCTCATACCAGTCTGTTTCAATAAGTCCATAAACTTGGACAGCTAGTTCAGCAAAATTTACTTTTCTATATCTATGTAGATATATTGATCCCCGAGTTTTTTCTTGTTCAATGACTCCAATAGGAGGTTTCATCAATATCCTGATAAAACACGTTACAGTTTCATAGTTTTCTCAAGTTCACTTCCAACATACTCGTTTCTAGTGTGCCGTCGATTTCATATACACTTTATAGTTTTCCCCCTAATACAAAGTTACTGGAATACAAAGTTCGGTAAAACTGAAGAAACCTCGTTATCTAGCTTATTGCCCGGTTATCCTATCAAGAATAGGTTTTAAGAGCAGGGTCTGTTTCAGTTAGTTCATAAATTGATAGACTAATCAACCGGCTGAATAGAATTTTCGTTCCATAAGACATGAGTTCAAAAAAAAACCTCCAGCTACATAAATATAAAAAAAAATTGATTTGAATAACTGGTTCAAAATTGGAATTAGAGTTCACAAGGCTTATCACGATTACAGTTACACATTTCCGATAAACACATAACTGAAAATTGACCTCTATTAGACATTTAACTGGTGGACTAAGCTTGAAGTTATCATTTTCTAACAATCGGATAATTTTTGAATTTCGAGGTAAAACATTGTTTTTCTATTCGATTAGTTTTGTCTAAAACTGGGATCGTAAGCCTGACCCTCTATTAGAGCTGCATATCAGAGGAAAACCAATTTTCACTTAATATTTTTTGCGATTTCACCCACTTTTTTTACAAGAAGCAAATTTTTACTGTTTAGTTATAAGTAATCAAATTCAAATAATTTTTTGTTCCTGGTCCCCTCTAAATTAACTCCGCCCACTTTTTTCACGTCCAGCGAAAATATTATCACCTCTGTTCCAAAATTTACCACTTCAATGATTTTTCAATATTAAATTATTTTGTTCGCTTTCATAAATTCCATAAAAATCTGCATCATCACAATCAATTATTCGTCCTTCAACCGAAAAATTATTTTATCTTCTCTAATTCTCTTTGTTTCTCATAGTCTATATTTGCTGTTCTCTCATCTGTTCTACGATTTTCAATACAAATTTTTTTCACTGGTCCTTTCCTCCTCTCCAAAAAAACGGAATTTTCGGCAGCTCACGGATGGCTGGTTTTGGAGGTGGATTACCTGGCACGCCGTGACGAAAGAGAGAACTCCATAGACCTTCTCCGAGAGAAAGAGTCCACATTTTTCATTTCATTTTGATCCCTTGAAACTCTCTCTCTCTCTCTCTCCATCTCTCTCTCTCTCTCTCAAGAAGTCTACCAGGAAGTTGGAGAAGAAGAAGGCGTCGTCGAGAAAGGATGAAGCTCACTTTGAAGAAATCAGTGTTTCGTGGTGATAAGCAATTGTTGCAAAAGGTTACGACGCTATTTTTATGATAACTCTTTCAAGAATTTTATACTTGATGCTCAGCTACCACTGTTACCACTGCAGTAGTTTGAACGTTTCCATTATGACAAAATGCTATTTTAAAAACTGAAATTTATTTGGAAGTCTACGAATCAAAAAGTGGCCATTCTCTGAAATTTTAACGAGACTAACTTTACCAAAAAAAAAACCAAGGCTTCCAGAATCGTGAAAACTATTCTCCGTCTCGAACATCTATCAGAAAATATATCGAAATGCTTTTTTCCAGTTTGAACTCAGTTTGCGTCAAAATTTTTCTGGAAATTAAATTCTGCTGTTCATGTTCCAAAGTATAAGCTGCCCTGACTTAGACACATATTCTGAACAGTGTAAACGTCGATAATTATGTTAGTACCCTATTTCAAAAAGTTTCAGTTCCAAATGGTTCATATAATTTTTGACCTTTCTCTGACATCAGTTTTGCCCATTTAAACAGAACAAATACCTTAAAAAATCAGAAACTATATAACTAAGGCGCCTAGATTTACCTCTCTGTCTCAACATTGTTATATTAGGTTGGAACATAAGTTCTGCACCTTGACCAAAATTAATACCACGAAGTTTCAAGAATTTCTCGGATATTTTTTGTGTCATATACTAGTACTATACTATATGGGCTTTAATCAAAAAATTTTTGAGGGTCATGCCTCTGCCTGATTTTCAGCAATGGGACTTTCTAGTGATTTTGTCAGAAAATCTCACTGGAACAACCTTGAATAAATGAATGTTTTCTAGGCATTGATAAGATCAGTTTTCTTAAGTTTTTCTTGTCAATGCTACTGGGTCATGTGCAAAAATAAAACAGAAGAGACCAATTGAATTCCTTGTGAAAGAACGGTATAGTGAAAGAAATCCTGAGATTTTCACTAGAAGAAAACTTCACTCTGTTCCTGGTTGGAAGAGAGAGGAAGATGGTTCCAGGAATTTTTATCATTAGTTTTCAACTGATATTCACTTCATTCAATCATAGAAATTAACCAACTCAATCGGATAGAAATGGAAAAAATTAGCGATAATCATTTTGTAATATGTGATTTTTTGACTTCCCATGGAAGTTTGCACTTATACAAACCCACGAAATAGCCTCGAAGTTTATACTTTTTTTGTTGGATTATTCGATTATATCCTCTCATACAATAACCTTATCTTAGCACAAAAATCTCTTCCCGCCGAAAAAAAGTTCAATGATTATCATCGACTGAGAAAAGTCACCTTATTTTCTGCGTTAAGTAATTACGGTAGTTTTAGACTCTTGGTGATATAAATTTGTTGGATCATTGCACAACTATTTAGGGTACTTTCAGTGAAAATAAAGAAAATCAGAGTTCGTTTTGAATGGAGTTAAAACATAATTTCGACACTAGTCGCTTAGGTGCAAGACTTATGTTCCAACCTAATATATTGGTAGAGGTCATTTTCCTAATGATTCCTGATGGCTCTTACCACGTGCAGTTATTTTTTTCTGAAACGTTTTTGATCTAACAGTTTGATGAAAAAAAAAACACTTTGAAAATCAAAAACTTAACACGGAAAACTTAGGTTTAACGCATCTAGAAGTTTATGTTTCAGATTGTTGTCATGAAATTGTTTCCCTTTTTTCAATATTGGACCTTTTCCGAAATCTTCGAATTCTTTTGTTGCAGTTACCCAGTTTTCGATCAGTTAACTAACAAATTGAGTTTTTGCGGCATTTAGATTTTCATTTAACTCAAAGTAAGCTCTTTTCCACTGCCACTATAAAAGAGGTCCACGGTTACACTAATGTTTTTTCCTGTTTTTATTTTAATTTTAAGAATTATAATTGAGGCTTCTCGTTGTGTATCTGATTTCCAGATCATGAATTTTAGAAGCTTTGTGATTTTTACGGTAAGTGGCATCTGCACTTATAATGGATTATAAAAACAAATGTATGTTTCAGTAACATACCTTGAACGATAACTGATACAATGAAAATGTTAAGATAAACCTAAAAAAAGGATATTGCAAATTATTCCCAAAACTTTTGGCTTCATATTTTCTAATCTTATTTATTTCCAGGCCACTCCTCTCTTTGTTCACTTTCTTATGATAGTAAGTGTTGGAGCATACGCTATATTTGGAGCCCTTGTCATGAGAAGTTTGGAATCCAAGGCAGTTTCAACTATTGAGAAGAAGACAGATGTGCATAGAAGACATTTGAATTTGAGTCATTCTGGTGAGTATTGAACAGGGTGTAAAAGGAAGTCAATATAAATCTATGCCTGCTCGTAAATTATGGAAAGTTTGAAACTGCAAATCATGATTTTGATGGCCGGTCCAATGAAACGAACTGAAATCATTTTGAAAAGAGAATGAGATTAATCAGTACATTTTTAAACAGTATCTAAATTTCGCAACGTGGGAAAAAAATATTGCAATAGGCTAATAGAATCATTACTCCGGCACTTCTATTAGACCAACGAGTATCGAAAAATACAATTTATTGTGTATCCAAAAACCTTTGCAGAACTTTCTTACGTTTCAAAAGATGATTATTTTATTCGTCTAGAAAAACGTGAAAATCCTCAATACCAATTTGCACTGAAATCAGTTGAAAACGGATTCAAAACTTTTCACGTTTTTCTGGGCAAATAAAATATTCATCTTTTGAAACGTAGGAAAGTTCTCCAAAGATTTTTGGATATACAGTACTTCGTTTGCAGTAATACCACCGTTTTGTATGCGAAATTCTATTAATAGTAAAACGGAGGTGTCTTACAGACAATTCAAGTGGCTTTATAGGAACATTGAAGCAGTAAAACTATATGAAAAACTTCCTGTTATGGTTATCATTGAAGTTTCTTGAATTTACACAAAAATTTGATAATAATACCATTGTCATTTGCCTGATAGCCTGATAACTTGTTCAAAAGTTTTTTTCTGAAATTTTTTTTCTTCTCAAAAAGTTGAAAACTTCAAAATTAAACTTGGAAGGCAGTTTCTTAAAAACTGTAAGATGACGATCAAAAAATCTATGCATTGCAAGTGCTGATTTGAGTTTTCACTATTTTGCAGAATAATCCCACATCATTTCTATAAATAACCTCATCGTTTTTTCCAGTCGAAGTCCCCAATCTTCCTTTACCTTTGGAACAACGACATCGAAGAAGACGGAGACATAATGACACTTTGGAACAGGCTTCAGATAAGTGAGTTTTATTGGTAACTTTAAATCTGAAAGTACGAGTTTCAGGGTTTCAAGAGAGAAGAGAGCTGCAGCCCATATCATGAGGAGTCGAAAGTGTGTTATCAGTGTGATAAAGGTGAGAACGTAGTATGAATTACTGTTTCAAGTTAAGCATTTGAAAAGTGTTGAAAATGAAACAAGAATGTTCCTTCGATATTTATCAGAAACCTTGCAATATTGGCCTAAATCTAAAAAATCTAGACACGTTGACTTTCGGGGTCTAAACTCTGAAATACCGTATGTCCCAAAAATAAGGTCTCACAGAGGCTATAATTACTTTTTTATTCTGAACTTTTTTGTTAATCTAGTTTAACTACGTAGTTTAAAGAACAAGCAAACAATGAAAAGCTAACTATCATTGAACGAAAACTCATCTTTAGTCAGTAAAAGTTTCAACTACCTTCAATGGAATCCATTATTGCTCCAAGTAAAATAAGAACATAAACTCCGAATTAAAAACTGAACATTTTTTGGAAAAAAACTCGGCGTTTTTCCCCAATTTCTGTTCAAATCGGTTATCACATTCAGCGGATTGTCATTGTCTTCAGTTAGTTTCAACCTTAAAATTGTTAATTCTGTAACAGAACTATCTGATAATGAACGTCAAATTCTTCAATTTTGATCGAGAGTCTATTTGTCTGTTTTCGATTTTCCAAATAGTTTTTTCAAGATAAAAGATTTGAACCTAAAAACTCCGGTTTAATTGAGACTCGTTTCGACTTTTATTTTGCTTTCAGTTTCAACTAACTGGAAAGCAAGCCCTTGAATAGTTTGAACGCCCTTTGAAAATTCCTTCTGAAATAAAAAAAAATGAAGAAATTATCGTTAGAAAACCCTATGAAACCCTGTTTCATTGGAAGCAGGAGTGCTTAGAGAGAAGCCTAAGATGATCGGCTGGATCTATTTCTTGAACTTTTTGAAAACCCACTTAGTCTTCCATGACCTTCAGTTTTTTTTTAATCAAACATGGATGTGATCCAAGACTAGAGAAAATATCAAATTTCAGTGAAAATCTTATCGCTGTAACCGAATTATTTGATAATCTGAAATTATAAAATTCCATCATTGCTCTGACCTTCTCATCCAAAACCTTCATTATTTTCCAGAAAATGTCAAGTATGGAATGCTCTTTGGACACTTTGGATGAAAAACTCGTCAAAGCCCTTGATGAGTGTTACCACGTGGCAGTTGAACATAATACTCATGTCAATCATGTCCTTTTCACAAATAGTAATGAAGAAGTGGAATCAGTTGGAGAAGAATCAGAAGAAGAAGTTGCCGAATGGTCATTTATGGATTCATTGTTGTTTGCGTTCACAGTTATTACTACGATAGGTGAGTAAAAGTTGACAGTGGAAATTTTGAAAAAAGGGACCAAAATATGTATATGGTGAAACTGAGAATCAGCACATTTTTCCCAGTTTCAGTGTCAATGTCTAGGCGTTGGTATGGATATTTTGTCATATCAGTGTCAAAAGTCATAATCAAAATTTCTGAAATTCATGAAACTCAGAAGAAAGTTTTGAATGTTTTAAGAAGTACAGAATTCGTTTTCCAACTTGGCCTAAATTAATCGTAGCCTTAACCAAAAAAAATTAAATTTTTTCGAAGTTTTGGCTTTTTGATTGGATTTTAAAAACCATTATTTTTCCAATAATTGTATCGCTTCACGAATGAACATCATAGCTATGCTAGATCCATTACGGAGACTTCTCATATTAATGAAAACGAAAAAATATCCGCTTTCGAAAATCTATTTTTGTTTACTTTTCTCCATATCACCAGTTTGAGTGTTCTCCGTTTTTTTAATCCCAGATCAATAATTTTTGATTCCTCACCTTCATCCAAAAATTTTTTGGGTTCTTTGAACGTGCAATTTAATAGATATTTGAGAGTTCAGTTCATGGTTCGCCAACTCCAATTTAGTGGTTCAAAGGTCCAAAAGAGGAGGTTGGAGACCGGGAAAATACATAACAAGGGTCATAGATCCCACCTGAAAGATTCATCAAATACTTGGAGGCTTGAAATTGTGATTGATATAACAGTAAGACAATTCGAGTCAACAATCAAATCGCCAGTTTCCAAAACAACTCTTATTAATCAAAAACGATGAACAGGAAAAAAAATTTCCATAAGAGAAATAAAAATTGGCAAAAGCGTGTAATCTTGAAAATGTGAGCAGACCCGGTTACAATCTCGGTATGAGTATAAGTTCCGTATACTACCTACTGTTTTGTCAGTAATCCAGACTGACTAAAAACTTCAATCTGTTGTAGTCAATGAAGTAAAAAATAAACGAAAACTTTCATGTTTTTTGAAAAGCGTAAAAGGTGAAGATTTTGTTAATATATTTGTCTAGAACTTTCGCTGATGTGTGGCCATGGATATGGGAAAATACAAATTTTGGAAACTAGCATGGGGAAATGTACAGCAACAACCAGTTAAAAGAATAACTGTTCTAAAACGAACATAATGAATGTTGGTTCTGAAACAGTCTTATCGTTGTTTGTTTAATCCAAAAAATGAAGTAAATTTTCGAATTTGGATCATCTTTATTTTGACACTTCGTGGAAATTAGCATTCATGGAATAAATTTCTGTTTCTTGATCAGTATAACTTCGAAACTACTTTTCTTTTTATGATACGCCAGGGACCATCAGTGAAGTTTTGATATGATTCTCAGTACTGAGAACCAGGAAATAACACATTTCCTGGGCTTAGTTCATGGTTCAGTACGCGCAATCTCATAGTTTAAGGATCGAAGAACGGATAAAGACCAAAAACTAGTTGCATGAAACAAACTGATTCGTGAAGAACCTAAAAGCTGGAGGAAAGTTCAGAAACCTGATTTGATCGCAATAGCAGGCAACAACAAGTAGATAAAGATATGCTATTGAATATTAAAAGAACAGTGAGCTATTTGGCAATAAGAATTTAAAACACAAATGTTTTTTACTACCTTATGAAACTTCTATTTTTAGCTGGGATACATTTTCTATAAACTTTTTTGAAAGATACGATTCGTCTGAGTTCCCGTTACTCTGAAAACAGATATAAACAGGTGAAACTAGACTTCATTTAACTATAGATAATCTTGTAGCTAATTTAGTAAATCAACTTTTTTTTCTGTTTCACAATGTCTTTTAAGAATACAGTGACTCGAAAGCTTGTTAAATACGATGAACAATGATGGATAATCTTTCCGATAATTTTTAATGATGGATAATTTTTGTTTCATATTGTACATTCAAGAATTCATATGTTTTTTCCAATAATGCGGAATTCCACAGTGACGTCGGATATTTCAGGTTACGGAAATGTTGCGCCTCGAACATTTGGTGGTCGTTTATTCGTCATTTGTTATGGTTTGGTTGGTATCCCATTCACTCTTTTGGCAATTGCAGATCTCGGAAAATTCATTTCGGAAATGATGGTGGTGGCAAAAACATTCTGTAAAAAGACATGGAAGTAAGTTATCGAAGGGAACCATAGAACATTGGTTCTACTGAGGAGGGAGGGATGAATTGTTAGTGAAACAGAAATGAACTTGAATAAATGTGGCCTAGCAAACGTTATCATGGGAAATCGGAGGTTTTGAAAAGCAATGTGTTGTAGCAAGATAGTTTTATTGTTCTTGATCAGATTATAAGCGTACTACTAGTTTAGTGAAATAGGAATGTAATGTTTCATGGACTTGAAAAACAAACCGAGAAAAAATAGGTCATGCTCAAGTCCAGTTATGGGGTAGGAAATATTGAAAAATACATTTTCAAACAGCACGTTTAGAAGAAAATTTAGAATCGCGATTGATCATTTTATTGCATGTGTATTCTTCATGCCTCTGTTTTGAGAACAATTTTCAAGTGGTATTTGCCGTTTAATAGAGGTTCCATTTCATGAAATCTACACTTCCGAAAGTAATTCATATCTAAAAGCTAGTGTATCTGTAGGGTATCGATTCACTCCAATTATCAGAAGAAATAGTGTTTCAGTGAAACATGAAATTCAAAAATAGTTCAAAGAAGGGAGATTAAGGGGTAAAATTTTGGGAAAATAGTGTGCATTCTGTCGTAAGATGTGGTTTTAAATTTTTTTTAGCACTAATTTGTCAATTTTCAATATTTCCAAGAAAAACAAAAGGCATAATTAGTCAGGGGTTCGAACTAGCACACCGGCTAGATTGGGCGCCAAACGTGTTACCCGTTGAGCCGAAAACACGGCAGCCCTCTGACAATGTACCTAGGTAAACTTGCTTCTCTCGCTTATAATCTAGAGGGCGTCATAACTTTGGTACCGGAAAAGTTGTGATGTTTGGGTTTTCAAATATGGGTTTATAACAGGCCCTTCTATAAATATGAAAATTTTCAACGTATTTAATTTTCTCATGTCTGGCCTCCTTTAAAAAATCCTCATTCAAAAACAAAACCATACCTTTCTATAGTTGAACTGTCTATCAATAGATCATAAACTTCTAAAAACATACTGAAACGGAATTTTTGTCTTTTCCAATTTGAAAGAAAACTTCTCAATTTCTGTTTCAAAACCTCTTCATCTCAACGAGTGTCAATGAGCCATACTGACAACAATATAACTTTTCAGAAAACTCAAAAAAGCATGGAACCCGAACTTCATTCGCTATCCAAAACTGTCCGGAGCAAAAGATCTCTCCAATACAGACATTGAAGAGAAGATATTGGATAATGAAAAGATTGAAAATGAGCCAGAAGCATCAGAAACATCAGAAGAAGAAGATGATTTAACGGAGACTGAAGCAACTTCTCTTTTTATTCTCTTCTTAGTTTATATCGCATTTGGAGGAATGATGTTGGCTGCTTATGAACCTGATATGGACTTCTTCAAAGCAGTTTATTTCAATTTTGTGACATTAACATCGATTGGATTGGGAGATATTGTACCGAGGAGGTGAGTTGGTTTTTGTGTTGAAATTTAGGGTTTTTTATGAGACAAAAATAACTACAACTTGTGGTGTGTTCAATTTAAAGAAATTGAATATTCTGTATTGGAATAGAAGATAAGAGAGTTATGAAACTGGAAAAAGTTGTAAACGAACCGAAAATTTCAATCCGTAAAATTGTTTCGGTTTTTATTATTTCAAAAACAACGAAACTTTCTAAAAATAATCGGTTTGAAATGAGATGAAATTTTTAACAATAATTTTTTAATGAGTTTATAATCATAGCCAGAGAAGATAAATTTGAAAAGTTTACTAAACCATAACTGAATTAGTACAGCTCCTCGAAAATAAATTTTATGCTTGAAACCACAAAAAAAATTTTCAAAACATCCGTGGAAAAAAGTAGATGACGTCAAGTCTTTTAAAAAATTCATACTGACTTTAGAAGCCATAAAGCCAAAGACAGTCAAGTTTATAAAGTGAATGAAAAGTTCTTTTAGTTCTGAAGCAGCAAGGAAGTTTTGAATTCGCTGAAGTAGTACTAAATAAAGGAGAACTGAACTCAGGTTTTTTTTTAGTTTGAATTTCGGACATAGTTTCTTATTCTGATTATTTTCTTTCACTACGACTGCACTCAAAAATCACTCTAAACGAAAGAAACCTGCGTTTGAAGGCATGGCCGCGTACAGGTTCACGGCCTAGAAATTTGAAAAAAAGCGCCCGCAAAGCGCACAGTGATTATTGAGTGTAGTCGTAGTGAAAGAAAATGATCAAAATAAAAAACTATGTCGGAATTTCAAATTAAAAAAAACCCTGAGTTCAGTCCTCCTTTAATCAAATAGTGGCAAAAGGTGTTTTACAGAAACTAAGATCATCAAATCACGGTAAAAGCTTTTTGATCATCATAACGTGTCACTAGAACAGAAAAGGTATGATCTAATAGTTCTGAAACATCATATCTGTTCCAAAAAAGCTGTAGAAGTACAAGAATCAAGAAGAATTTTTTGAGGAACGAACTTCAGAAAACGTAGTATGCAAAATTTTCAATAACAACAGATAAAAATTTTGAGAAACCGAATAAAATCCAAACTATCCGTATAGTTTCCTCAACTTTTAGTGAAACCTACATGCTCATCACAATTGTCTACATTGCCATTGGCCTCGCTCTAACCACAATAGCCATTGAAATCGCTGCGGACGCCCTGAAAAAGCTTCACTATTTCGGAAGGAAAATCGAAAATGTTGGAAACGTGGCAATCTGGTTTGGTGGTAAAAAGTAAGCTTTCTTCTCTCTCATGCCCTTCTAATAGAGTTTCTGTTCCAGAATCACAATGAAAGCCTTGGTAAAAAATTTGGGTGATCAATTCAATCTACCGACTACCGTAGTCAAAAGTTTGAATTTGGATCATTTTGTGGATCAAGCGATAAAAGTGGAAGAGGGAGAGATTGAAACTCTTAGGCCACCACCATTTGAACCGGATTCTGATCGATTTGATGCTGAGTTTGCAGATGAACCAGGTAGGAATTATAACTGAGATAGGACAAACGCACCATCATTTTTTAAAAATATGATGATGTTTCATAAAGATTTTGAAACATTTTTCCTCAGAAGATTTTTTTGCTGTGAGTGTGTGTTTTCTCCATTTTTAGAGAGTGAATGGATTCGTGATCCGACGCCGACTCCGCCCCCAACACCACAACCAGTATACCGTCTTCCATCTCCGAAACCAAAAACTCCCTCACCTCTTCCAAGTCCAAGTATCACTGATGAATCAATGGTGATTGCGACGC
Organism: Caenorhabditis doughertyi; assembly: GCA_963572265.1. NCBI lineage: Eukaryota > Metazoa > Nematoda > Chromadorea > Rhabditida > Rhabditidae > Caenorhabditis > Caenorhabditis doughertyi. The sequence goes on along the minus strand of OY751556.1, from coordinate 19,898,141 downwards.
CTTCTCCAGAAGAATCCGATGATGATGAAGGTATTTAGAGAGAGAAGGGACTGATTTTAGTTGGGTGCTTTGAAGTTGGATTTTTAGTTTGAGCTTTTGACAAGTGATAAACATTTTCACAATTTCATTGAGAATTTATCTGAAATACGGAAAACGGAAAAATAATTGGAAATTACCTACCATTGAGAGATAGTTTCAGTTTTTCAATACTAACTTCTGAACTTTTAATGAAAACTTCAAAAAGTTAAGAAACTGTAAACGATTTCTCATGCAGTGCTGAATTAGTGTCGCTCGTTTACAAGTGGCACTCTTGAATCTGTTGATTTTAGTTGGATGGTTTGAAGTTGAATTTTTAGTTGAATCTTTCGAGAATCAATGACGAATTTCTATTCAGTTTCATGGAAAAGTTAACTGGAATACGGAAAACGGAAAACTGGTAGTTGAACTAGTACTAGTAGTAAAAGTCCGTTGCAGTAATGTTCGATGATTGATAATTGAATAAAAGTGGATCTCTTCGTTTTGTAAATCTTGACGCTCTTTCAAAAAATTGTAGAGTTGCAGTTCTAGGTCTCAAATCAAAGCTCTTTGTTTATACTTTACCAATGTCTTAAAAATACCCATGATAGTTGCGAACCTTAATTAAAAAAAGAACTAACGTAAAAAATTATAAGCCTGGTTTCGTGCTGTAATAATTTGTTGATATTCAGCTTACATTGCAGTTGAGCTTTCGGTTTTGTAGTGTTCACTTTTTCCTAACTGACTATTCCATTACGTTTGCTTTCAAGAAGTTGTCCGTCTCCAAATCAAAACTCATTTCCTCCACGGTTTCACAAACGTTTCAGAGAATAAGAGAAGTTTATTTACTAATTTCATTGAAGCCTGAGCTACCAACATTATTATCATCACTAGCGAGTTCGAATGGGATAAGTGGAATATGTTTCAGTTTTGAAGTGGATATTTTGCCCGGTGAAATGTTGCTCTTGATCTAACAGGAATAGAAAAACAAATGCTCTCACTGCTTCATGAAAATGTTGAAACGCCATTTTTTCTAAATTAAATTTAATCATTTTCTAACTTTAATCTTACCAGTTGGTCATCGGCGCTGCGCGCCTCCTACCGCCTGGCTTCACTTTTTTTTAGAAATGGAAAAACTGTGAGAAGTTCGACGGGGTTATTATATTCACGTGGCCCCCTGTTTGTCTCTCTCCCCAATGAAACTTTTTAAAAAGACCTGAAAACGTGGTTTTTTGAACCTGGTGACCTTATTTTTCTTCCTTTCAAAATTTGAAATAGACGGGCATCATCTCGAAAGAATTTCACGTACAGCTGTCTAAGTTACAGAGAAATTGGTTTAGTACAAATCTCGCTAGGGCCGGCGACATACACACACACACACACACACACAGACAGACAGACGGAAGTTCTTGATTGTTATTAGTAAAGATTGGATATAAGCGATGAAATTTCATTTTGAGTTAAAGTTTGACAGAATTGTTTTGGACGAAAACAAACCACCTACTTATTTTGTTAAAAAGTTCCAAACGTTTACTGTTCTACTAACTTAAAAATAGCGATGAAGACTGAACGCTAACATTAATGTATCCTTGAGTTGATCTCACTGTGAATCAGTTACATTTTCAAGTGAAGAAGACTGATTTTGAGTGATGGTAATTGAAATTCGTAAAATATTTGTTTTTTTTTCAATTCGAAATTTCAAAGGTTTGGAAATTTTTTCCGCTTGATTACGTATGATTAGTAAAAAGCATACGTCTTATTGTTTTATGAGAACGTTGAAATAATAACTTTATAAATTCAATTTTGATTTGAAATTTGTGGTGAATTGAATTTTCTCTTGAGTCGAAGTTCAACAGAATTAGGCAGGATAGATATGAACCACAAACTAGAGTGTCGCCTTGCGAGCATTGTTGCTCGCTGAGCGCGAGAAATCTCACTATGATCGCCAATTATTTTGCGAGACTTGCTCGTGCTCGGCTCGCACAAAGATGTCTCGCTTAATGCTCGCAATTGCTCGCTTGTCTCGCTGCTCGCAAATGCTCGCATTTTTCATTTCTCGCAACGTGATCGCACGTGATCGCAAGGCTCGCGAGTCTCGCATTTTTGGTCGTGCCACCACGTTTTTATTCATTTTTGAATTTTATTTTTCTTTTTTTTTTTGTGTCCCATTTTGTTTTTTTGTTCAAAATATTTTTCAAAAGTGTATAAAAACGTGACGACACGACGATAATTGCGAGACTCGCGAGCATTTGCGATCACGTTGCGAGAAATGAAAAATGCGAGCATTTGCGAGAACAATCACTTGCGATCAGCGAGACAAGCGAGCATTTGCGAGCATTACGCGAGACGATCTTCGTGCGAGCCGAGCATAAGCAATCGCGAGACGAGACGATTGCGAGACAAAACGAGCAATGCGAGAATTGTCTCGCGAGCCGACACTCTACCACAAACTCATCTTCTGAAAATGTTCCGAATTTTTCCTTTTTTATGAACTTAGAAAAAGAGAGCAAATATGAAATGAGAACATTGCTCCGTCCTCCATGTGACTCCCTAGAGAACTCATAAAATTTTCAAGTGTTGAACACTACATCTGAGTGTTAGTAATTGAGAATCGTGAAATCTCTGTTTTTTAAAATAATGTTTTCAAATTCAGAAATGCAGTTTCAAAGAGTCTTTGAAACCGTTTTAAAAAACGTACAGTATTGCTCCTGTGAATGGATATGGATGTTATAGCGTTACTTTAGTTGTACAACCCCTGATTTTATTCCAACAAACAACTAAAATGCCAACTGTTTCATCATGTTCAAAAAATGTGGTCTAAAAATTGGAATAATATTATGACAACAGTTATGATTACTTACAGACCAGACAGTTGTTTCAATAATTTTTTTTTTCCAGAACTAATCCTGCCCTCTCCTGAGCCAAGTCCAATTCGTGAACCAACTCCACCTCCACCACCAAGAGAATCAACACCTCGGGAGCCAACTCCAGAGCCAGAACCATACAGGGAGCCAACACCTCCACCACCACCACCTCCAAAACGTGAGTTTGAAAAGAATGAGAATTTACTTCTATTATAAAGGCATTGTGTAAATGGGGATTTATGGGTAAAATTTACTTTCTATCATCAGTTCAATGAACCCACTCATTTCTATTTGTACATTCCGAAACTGAGTAAATTTGGAAGTCAAACTGAGTTTTCTTTTAACAAAGTCCCTAATCTGGGCGCCTTTTCGCTCTGTTTTGTAAACAGACTGGAAGTAACAGAGTTGGAATGAACAATTCGTATTCTGGTCTATTCGTAAATTGAGTAAAAACCAGAATAATGATTTCTAAACCCCAGAAAACAGTAAACAGCTCTAGTTGTGCATGAAATTTTTGACTGGTCAAAATATGTCAGGAATCTTGATAATTCAAGCTAGAAGTGCTACAGTAATAAAACATGAATGTTAGTTGAATTTGTGTTTTACATATAAACTTCTTGCGAAAGCCTAACACCTCTGTTTAAAGGCGCAGCGATGAATTTTCATCGGGTCCTGTCACGTTTACAGTTGCTTTCAAGCGAGAATTACTGTAATCGTGACGGGACCCAAAAGACATCTGTCGCTGCGCCTTGAAACCGAGGTGTCAGGCTTTCGCGAATAATTAATAACAATAGTAAGGAGCACTAAGTGTTAGCAACGAGCTAATCATTCTAAAATGCCATGCTCGTTCTGAACTAAAATTTGGAAAATTTCCCGAACTATTAATATTCGATAATTAATCTGCAAACCTTTTTTGACTCTCAGATAACAGTAAAAATTGTTCCAAAATTTTCCATTGAAAGTAGTAGTTCTGGCAAAAATTATTATTCCCAAAAGGATCCACTTTGCTTATTTGAAAAAAGGTCCCATATTTCCAGCTCGCCCTCTTACCGCCGCCGAAATCGCCGCTCAAAAACGGAAAGCGTACAGCGAAGAGGCTTGGAAACGATACCAGGAATACCAGAAGCAATGGAAAAAATTCCGTCAAACTCAAAAGACCCCGGTTCCATCTTCATCTGGAGCATCAACGTCGAAACCTTCTGGAGCATCTCCGGGAGGAGCAGGAACAGCTTCTGGAACTGGACCATCGACTAGAAGTCAATCTGTAACTTCTGTAAATTCTGGAAAAACGTCAAGAAGTGCAACACCGGAGAGTAAGAAATCATCACATCCGAGTAGTTCATCGAGGAGGGAAAGTGGAGCCAAGTGATTGGGAATTGAAAATTATCAGAACTCATTTTGATATGATTTTGGAAATTTTTTGGAAAAATGAACATTTTTCTCGATTTTGGTTTCTAAAAATACATAAACTGAATGATGAAAGATTAAAATAATTTGTAATGTAGTGAATACTTTTGAACTCCATTTTTTCCATATTTCGAACCGGATGAAACATAATCGTACGGAAGACACACTTTGATAAACATTAACGGCATTAGTTCATCTCTGAGTTGTCCCTCGAAGGTGGTGATAACACCTTACTACTGAAAACTTCCAGAAATTTTTGAAAAATGTTTCAAAATTGTTTTTTTTTCCAAAACCTAGACTACTGTACAAACGTGTATTTGTGTGTATGTGTCGCCTAGCGAGATCCCTACTGAACCAATTTTTATCGGGAGACGGGAAATTTTGGAATATCAGGAAATCGGAAGACGGAATTCCGCTCGTCTGGTCGGTACGAAATTTCGACGCGATGATGACCGTCTGTTTCAGGTTTTGAAACTGATTGCGAGCAAAATGAGGTCACCAGGGTCAAAATAACTACGTCTTCGGACCGTTTTCAGGGCTTCAATGACCAACTTCTTCACCATCCACTTTTGAGAGTAATCATAGGATACTGTAATTGGCCACACACTACAAATTGTCATGCATAATGGAATATCTGTTTTGTTTATCAATGTTTCAAATGGAATCACAGTGAACACTTTAAAACTCAATAGTCACATTTTCAACAAAACTTCTCAACTTCAAGATATCGCGTTTGTAGATTCTCGAAAAGATTGAATTTGTTTCCCACAGGACTTCAAAAAATAGTGAATAAACGAGAAGAATAACATAGCGACAAAAGAAAAGATATGTGCAATGAAGAGGGACACATCATTCGTAGACTATCCACAAATTGATCTAGCAAAAGACATTAATTTGGGATAGTTGTTGGGAAGACACAGAGTATAAAAAAAATTATTTCGGCAAGAAGTGTTTCAAAAAAAATACAAATGATCTCCAACGACGACACCACTCATTTGCTTCCCGTCATTTCGTTGAATTCGAAATCCTCCTTTCAATTTAATTTTGCTGAGGTCGATTCTAAAATGAATAGACGTAAAAAAATTGAGCTACATAAAAAATATAAGATTGAAAAGAAACTCACCCTATATATACATGACGAGTCGATTGATCGATCCCAGTGAAATGTATCCCTTTTATCAGATTATCAAATATAATTGGGGTTTGAATACTGACTGAAAACTGGTTCAAATTTGGGAATTTCCCGTCAATCCATTCTTTCAAAAAGACATTCAATTCTTCACAAGTTAGTCTCGACCTCCTTAGTTCAATTCGAGAGCAATTCTTCGATTTCAGAAGATTTTCCAGAGAAAACCAACAAGAGTTTCCCAAATGCACTTCCTTCGCACCAAGATGATAGTCAAGTTTTTCGATTTTATTTGGGGATGTAGCTATAATGAACCTATCAGTTGCATCAAAATTTTCTAAAAAGAATTTGAATTTTTCAGCAGGGCAGAATCCGTCGAAATAGCACCATTTAACAGAAGATTGAAGACTATGAAACCATGTTGCCATATCTTCCAAGTTCCAAAGAATTTTGTCAGCACTGATTGCGAGATGGTCCAGTTTGGAGTTAAAGATGTAGCAAAAATATTCAGTCCATTTTTTGCAGAACATAATTTTCGATTCTTGTTTATCAACATCCAACATTGAGAGTTCTTTATCCAAGAAACGGTTATATTTCAATATTTTTTCTCTATTGAACACAAACTCGTGCTCTCGTTTGTTCTTGTATCTAACTGTCACATAAAGGCAGCGAAGGAAATACGCATCCGTCTGATATTTGTCTTTTGAAATTGTTAATCGAGTGACATGTCTACATCGCTTGGTGGACAAAGAGAATTTGATTCTGTGCGTTTTCATTTTATTTTATTGGGCTGATATTGAAAGCACTTACATTTCATAAATACTCCAGTTCTTGGAAATGAGTTTCAGAGCAAAAAGCGGAAGACGTAGAATTGGAAATGGCCGGAATGTGTTTTCCATTGAGTTCTAATAACACAGAGAAGGAAAAAGATGTTGTTAGATAGAGAATGGTCGGTTGACGAGGACAAGTAATTTGTTGAGGTCATATTGCTACGCAAATGTATGTGGTCTGTCCGAGTCTAAGCCTACCTGTATGTGTGTCTATATGTTCTATGACGAATTTGTTTCACATGCGGCTTCTTGAAAATATTTTGGTTCACGAAATCAAAATTACACGGTTGTCACAAAGGTCCTTCGCAAACGTATCCGTTTCATATTGATAGATTTCTCATATTTAACAGATGTTTCCTGAGTAAAATTCTCGCGAACTGACGGTAACGGGCCTATTTCACATTAGAAGCCTCGAAAACACATGACGGCTATGTCCAGGTAGGATTTGCTTTACTTGGTCCGAACTAGTGTTAACTAACTGAAGCTGTAGATGTGCAGAATAATCAACTTTATATTCTATTAAGTTAGGAAAAAAAAGACGAATGTCAAGGTCATATCATGAATGTCAAGATCATATCACAAGAGTATTAATCATCTTTTATCTTTTATGGTCATCTTTTTACGCAACCTCATCTACGGTCTAACAAAGGACGTTGATTCGGGATAGTTTTTGAGCATTTTCTGAGAAGACTCATTAGGGAAGTGTTTGATGTCGTCACTCAAGAACGGACTGAAAACTTGGAAACAGACTATATCGACCCTCCTGAATCCATTTTTAAAGTCAGTTTGGTCCGTTCGGCCTTTTCATTTTTTTCGTGCTTTTCAGGCTTTCTCTGGACTTGTAAAAAATTTTTGAGCCAAAGTTTTTTTTGATTCCGAACTAGTCAAAAATGATAGAGAATAGTCAGTTTCCAAAAACATATTCAATGAAGTTATTCGATTCCGTCGGTTTTTTTAAAAGTGTAAATCCTCATTTCAACTTGATTGCGTGGTAGTGAAGGCTAAAATGAATACATTTTTAAAAAATACATCAAGATGTAAAAAAAGCTGTGCGAATCGACTAACCAGTTTCAGTTAATCTTAAGTCTTAAAGAGTTTTATAGGCAATTGTGGTCTTTATTCAATCGAATGGAGTCGTTGGATGTAGTAAGGTTTCCATATTCAGGCCGATGAAAAGCCTGAATATGGTAAGAACTGTGTTATGGTGAATATATCACGTTCATGAAGTAAAGTGTAGCGAATTGTGTTAATATTTTGCATTGAAAATAAAGTCCACGTTAAACTTGAACAAACATTTTTTTCAAAAATTTGGAGACTAAAATATTTTCAATAAAATGATTCGAGAAAACCCGAGAATAAGAAATTCCGAGAACGAGAAATAGTGGGAGAAAGCTGGTGTGAGATTCAAGAGAGAATGCTCGAGACTCACAAAAAATGTCTCGTTTTTTGTGAAGTATCAGGAGAGGCCAAAAGGGGTTCAGTTTTTTTTTTGAGAAATCGGATGCTACGAGGATCTTTTGTGAAGCAGAACTCATCTAAAAGATGGTATATCGTGAAATCAGTATTGCATCTTTAATAGAATTGCCCCTCATTATAGTAGCCTTTAAAAAACCTATTTTTAATAGAAATATTGAAAAAAAGAACTTTCCTGAACTTCATGTGTGAAGAAGTTGATCTGGTTTAACGATTCCGTCGCCCCTCTTGTAGAATTGCCCCTCAAATAATACTGCCCTTATGTGACGGCTTTGAAAAACAGTATTGCATGCAATACTAATACAGGTTTTACGGTAAGTGTTGTCATAGGCTTTTGTGGAAATGTTGAAGACCCTGAACATAGAATTGAAGAAGGTGCTTTCGAGAAAACCATAATCGGCTTTTGGACGAAGAGAAAAATTAGGAAAAGGACAGTGAATGCAAAAACTGATGAGATTATAAAAAATTTTACTAAGAAGTAAAGAAATGTTATGGAACCCGAAAATGTGGGTTTTCTTCATAGCTCCCACAGTTTTCACAATTTCATCAGGTTGATAAGACAGTGTTGGAGATTTTTCAAGAATGAAATGCAAGTTCCTATTTTGATAAACAGTAAACTATTCTCTTTTTCGGAGAATGACGCCGTAATTGCCTTCGGAGTATCTGCAGTTTTTTTTCGATAGTTGTATATTTTATATATTGAACTCATGAAATTTTGAAATATTATTTATGCATACTAAGAAGCAATCAATTTTCATATGAAGATATCATGCAATGTGCAATTTCTGGCAGAAAACCAGTTCCATCTGATTTCCCTTGCATTTCATAACAGAGACATTCTTACAGGGTGGCTCCTACATAAATAGTAATGGTGAACTTTGCTCTGTTTTAGCCGGCCAGTTTTTTGAGCATTCACTTGACATTCGTTGTTAAAAGTTACTCGGTTAAATTTTGAAGTCATTTTTTTCAGAATTTGAATTATCAGAATTTGAAAGTTTTCCCTAACTTGTGTATGGGATCGTAGCAGTAAGAAAACACCGGTTCCCTTACTACTTTGCTTATGAAAACACCAGAAAACAAAAGTCTTCACACCAGGGCTGGGATTTTACGTTTACGGTTTTTTTGAGCGTCTGTAAAATTTTACGGGGACCGTAAAAATTTAAACCGTAAAATCCGTAAAAAAGTTTTAGGTCCGGAAATTTGATGTTTTTGAATTAATTTATCGTGAAAAATTAGTTTCGGAGGTTGCGGTGCTCGTTTTTTGAAAGTGAAAGGCTCAAAAAGTTGAAATTTAGAAAAAACACAGTCGAAAATTTTAAAAGCGAAAAAATTATGAGTAAAAAATAAATTGTAAATTTAGAAATTTCAATTTTCAGTCATTTTTCCTATGATATGCGCCTGAAATGGCTATCATAACTCCGAAAAGCAGTAATTTCACTCTTAACCACATGCTCCTCAGCTTAGGAATCAACTTTTACGTTTTTTTACGGATTTTACGGAATTTTACGGATCTTCAATCCGTAAATTTTACGTTTTACGGATTCTGTAAAATTAAAAATTTTACGCCCAGCCCTGCTCCACACTTATGAGCTACCCTGTATTTGCCAAATCCGGGGTTTGATAGGATTATCATAAATTTCGTTCAATGAAACTGAATTTATATTTGTTTTGTGCAGCCAGAAGAATGCTGACTTCGATTCAGAAGATCAGTTTTTAAATTCTTAATGAACAGGATCAAAAAATGACAGAAGAAGTATATGGTGGACGTGAGAAAATGTAACATTTTGCAAGGATAAGTTCAGACTTTTTTTCCATAGACAAAGGTTATCCACATACAGGGTGACAATTGATTATAGGAACACACACATAACCCGTTATGAAAATTTTCAAACAAAAATTATCTTACCAATTTTTTAATTGAATAACCATGGACAGAGAATGTTTGGAAAGTTCAAATTGTTCAAAGTTGCCTCCTTTCTGAGTACGGAAGTTCAGACTCTTCGGCAAATTATTGGTCATGGCAGCCGGGTATTGTGGAGTTATCATGCTTTACGCTCCAACCAATTCCTTCTTCAAGTCATAGAAAGATCTTAAATTATTTCTTAGGATGTGTATGCGAACCAGAAGAAAAATCAAGTTGGTTCAGATCAAGCGAGTTACTGGACCACAAATCCTTGATGAAAATCGCTAAAATGGAAGACAAATTTTGGTCTCGTCTTCATAACTGCCTTCAAAATTAAAACTATGACTAGATTTTTCTCAGAACTATAGAAGACATTTACAAAAAAATAAATACAACAAAAAATTGATGGTTGGGGTTACAGTAAAACTTTGTTCCCATAATTAATTGTCACCCTGTACACCAAGGACATCTACATACACCAACGTCATCTACATACAACAAGGTCATCTACACACACCAAGGTCATCGTGCCCGCTCCATATGCGCTCTACTGCACTCAGTACTTGGAGATTTTGCACTTTCGTCGCCAAATTGCATTTTTCAAAATAGTTAAAATGATGTTTTTCGAAGTGATAAGCATTTTTATGATATTTTCGGCAAAAATTGAAAAAAAATTTGGTGAATAAAGTCAAAATTTCAGAGAGGCGTTTTTCAACTGAGTGCAGTAGAGCGCATATGGAGCGGGCACCGAAGGAACTGTACATACACCAACGTCATCTACATACACCACATACACAAAGGTCGTCTACATACACAAAGGTCGTCTCTCTCTCTCTCTCTCTCTTTGCTCTTCTTATTATTGATTTATTTTCTCTACATCTCCCTGACAAATATTCAAAATTTTTTTTCGCATTTTTGCAGCTCATGTCATGTTTTTTAAACGGTGTTCTCGCTTTTTTCTAATTCACGAAACTAAAATTCACCTCTTTTTTCTAAAAATGTCTCATTTTCAGGTCTACGATGGCCACTCCTCCATCAAAAGCCATTCCACACGATTCTGTCGAAGTTTGGACAAAATATGAGTATTTCAAAAGGAATTCGATCACAGATGCACAAACATCGATTTGTGATGCATTGAGAAAGTTGAGAGAGCATAACTTTGAAATCCAACAAAAAAGTAAGATTATTCCATCACTTTAAATTATAATTTTTGGCATTTCAGGATCGGTTCTTCTATCGTTCAAGCACCTCCTTGGGAGACCCTCGCAACAGCAGGATATAGAACCAGAATACATTCCAAAAACAGACGAATCAGAAGAAACATGCAATAAAGATGAGTCGTTCATCTTCTGGAGAGCTCATTTAAACGCAATTCAACAGTTTCCACCATTGAACAAATATCCGTTAGAGAAGGTGGAATATACTTATGAGAAATCAGCTGAAGAAGAGAAATTGTATAGATCTAAAAACACATTCTACCATAGTGTGTTCTCCCCAAAGATTGGATTCATTGAGAAGTAAGTTTTTTTTTAATCCAGATAATCCTGGACTGGGAAGGTATGAACGGGTTTACGTGGTTTCCAATCCTGTTTCCCAGTCCAGAGTCATTTGGATTAGTATTTTTTTTCACTAACGTATAAGTGAACGTTAAGCTGAAGTATAAACTTTTCGTTCTATCTGTAATGGACTAACCAAAGTGGCAACTAGAAAAAAGAGTTTGTCTCACATTCTAAACAATTTGAAAAATCAGTTTCACATTAGCTATTTGCAGGCTCGGAACTCACCACGAGAAGATACTTCATGACGATGAATCCGGTTCGATTATTAATTGTATCACTATTCAGCAAAGTTATGCCTCGTATTGTCTGAGACTCGAAAAAAAAGAAACTTCCACATTCAACGGGAATAGTAAAACTCAAAGAAATCTGTATTGGTGGCATGTAGATGGATGTCTAAAATGGGATGCGGAGGATAAGGTAACGCTTATCAAAGGCGAAACATTCCAAGCTGTCGCTGCCAATGAAGTTTTTCTTTGTCTTGCGCATCCTAGATTGCAACTGGATCATTTGGCTTTTGTGATCAGTCCTTACGACACGAGATGGGGTGAACATACTCCGGACCTTCATTTCTACGATATTCTCCAAAAACAATTGCTGGAGATGAGAATTAAAAGTGGCAGACTAATCAGAGTTGTAAGATTAACGATTCATTTATGGCAAGATGAGGAAACAAGCCCTTTGTTCATTATACTGCCACACCTTCAACATATGGACTTTTCTCCAAATCAATTCGGTTTGCTTGAAATTGAACTTTTCAAATGGGATTACACTGAGATAAGGAAACTTGATCCTCGATTCCCGGTTGATTATTGGAAAAACACGTATGATATGGCAATGCAAAAACATCGAACGAATATGCCTAAGGCGTGGGGCCATTCCCAATCATTAACGATTCCTGATAATAAATTTGTGCCGGACTGGTTGATTTTCAATTCTTTCCGTCAGCTCCACATCAGAAATATGTCCACCTCTGCTATCGTACTTTATTCCACGGTGAGTTTTTCTGTTGTTTTCAATTTTGAAACTTTTTGATTTTTCAGGCCCATTCTGTCGATAAAGCTACAACTCCAGGAGAGGTCTTCCGTTTGACTTATGAAAACATGGAAGGAGACATTAACCTTGGCCCATCCTCTTGGACCGACAAGCGTGTCACGTGTTCTCACTATCCTTATGAAGAAACAAACTGGATCAACTATAGAGTAGATTCAGATACCCGATCAGTCGAAGTTGAAGTGCGATATGATGAGAAGACTGTGATCGTAACTCGTCTAATACCTTATGTGTCATCCAGATTGAATGTGGAATAATTTCGGCCTAAGTTTCACTATTATTTCTGTTTTTACTCGCGTGTTTATTGATGAATTTGACAAAAAATGAAGTTTTTTTTGTTTTTGGAGTTGAAAAACTTGTTGTTTGCATGTTTCATGGCGACAAGATACTGTAGTTTTCAGTTTTGAAAGAGAAATCTCATCTTAGTCTACCTAACCGGGAGCTCTTCTGAGAATAGCCGGACGAATCGAGGTGTAATTCCGATAATCAAACCGTAAGTGAAGAAGGTATAATGTCTTCGAAACGGTTTACAGTTAAGAGTGGAAGAATTGAGCAAACGATAGTATTAGGGTTTTCAGAATTAAAAGTATAATCCGGTCTTCATGAACTGTCCGAACGGCACTAAAACTAATTTTCAAATAGATAAAATACCAAGTAATTGTACTTGATTATCAAGCACACACAAAATCGCGAACTTCAACATTATCCGAGTTTCATTACGCAATGTACTTATAGCCATTTCTCGAAACCTCGAAACATTGTTGGTTTTAACCTCTACGTTGCTTCAAAAATCGAAATTAGGTTTTTTTTTAAATTAGTGTTTTCTCTCAAAATTACTCCTCTGAAATCAAGACTCATTAGCAACGTTTTGGGAAGATCGGGTCATATCTGACGTTTCAAAAACAATATTTTTGTTTTTTTTAAAATAATTTGTAGCATCACCACTCCTATTTATGTGCGCAAAAAAAACTTAGGAAGAAAACATCGAATTCCGGAAATATACTGAATTTTCCGACTCTACCCAAATCTGAGCATAATCAGGTATCTAGGGTGTATCTCAGAGAGCATTGCTTGGGTAATTTCGAAAACTTGGGAAAATATACTACAATAGTAGTGCATTGTTACACAAAAACGAGAGGTGCATAACTCCTCCTCATCTTATTGTGAAAGATAGTTCAACATTTTGGTGAAAATGGGCAAAGACTTATGAAACTACCTAATAGTTCAATTCTTCAAAGTCTAGTTCCAAGGAATAATGTGTGCGAAAAGTTGCTTTTTTCAAAACTCGGTTTCTCAATTTTCATGTATATTGACTATAATTTGTTGGTTTAGTAGAGCTTTCGGGTAATCCAATATTCTATTATTCGGTTTTATAAAAGAATGGAAGAAGTTCAAATAGTCAAAAGTCTTTCAGAGATTCAAGAACCAATTTAGTTCAGTCGGTGTTAGTATTTGGTTACTGTTACGAAAACACACTAATTTTTGCTTTAAATTTGATTGTTCATTGAGTCCCATAGACGCTGACTATCTGAAATAATTTGTTGCCCGAAACATTTTCTTTCGGTTCCTTGGGCTTCATAAATGTTCACGTCTTTTGAACAGTTTAGTTGTTTAGGTATTCAAGTTGCAAGATTGACTTCTTAGAATCTTCCAGATCCCCATTTTTCCAACTTTTAATTCCAGCCATCAAATTCCTTCACAATATTATCACTTCATGTATAAAAAGTCGACTAAGGATCATCATCCCTTTCCTTTTTTTTCTTCCTTCTTCTGACATTTTTTTTCCAACCAATAATTCTTCCATCCAATACAGACAATAACAACTCATAATAATCCGGTTTTTTTTTTCAATTGAAATCAAAGTTTTTTTTTTTCCATCAAAATGTGTAACTTAAAACAAAGACCCCTCTTCTCTTAAAATGATATCGATTTCTTCTTCCGATCATAGATCTTTTGTCGAACGGATTGTCATTGGTTTGTGATCTTTTTTTATTTTTATTCATATCCCAAAAAAAAGAGGGAAAACGTGACAAAAAACTATTGGCAGCTTGGCGAACAAAAGGAACTAGACACTCTGATGACACAATAATTCTGACCAGAAGACGTCTAAAAGAAGAAGAAGACGTGAGGGGCCTAGAAGACGTCGGAAGAAGTGACATCATCTGAAGAAAACTATTGAACGTCTTCATAAAACTATTTGACCGATTCGTCAATCTCTCTCTCTCTCTCAGAAAAAGATAAAAAGATATCACATCACTGTACAACCGATTCGGTACAAACATTTGATAAGCTTTCTTGTAGGGGGTATTCGGAGAAGACAGAATAGAGAATAGCTGGTTTTTGTCTTCTTTTTTTTGCAGAAAAAAAGGGAAAACGCCTTTGGATTTTTGGTCTTTTTTGAGGGTTACTGTATCTGTTTCAAAAAGTCATTAAATGTTTGTGAACCTAAGTTCTACGATACGAGAAAAAATCACTGTTAATCCTTTATTATAGCGGCATGACTATTTTTCTTACGACTTGAACAAAGCTCCTGAACTTAGGTCATTAGTTCTCATTGCGTTTGTACAGAAAACATAATAGTTTTGAAACAGCTTTCCTTGAATTCACGACCAGAGAATTGAAAAATTGTTTTTTGTTGAAAATAGATTCATTTGGTTTTATATTACAGAAAACATGAAACCGTTTTTTTTAATCTATGTTGGGGATACTGTACTGTTTCTGAAATGTATAAAATTTCAGGAGATAAGTTGTTCAGTGATCGGGTGAAAGAACTGGTTTCAAATTGTGTTCATTCTTCAGATATTCGGTTTTTTTTTCCTGAACTCATGAAATTTTGGGCAAAAGTGATCGGAAAACCATCGCGTTTTCTTTTCGGCGTACTGTACAAAACAGAATCAATAGACTTTTAAAAAAAATTCATTCTCATTGCATATGTACGTTGGGTTTACAAAATCACATTAAGATTCTCGGTATTTTTCGGAAACATTTCTGTTTCCTAGACAGACTTAATTTCGTGAAATTGAATCTAGAATGATCAATCTTGATGATTTTGGTGTAAAAAAAAACACACTACGAAGATTTCTCGGTGCCACGTTTTTTCTTCAGAGCTGACCGAAATTTTCTTGAAGTTCCGGTTTTCATATTCTTGTTCTTTCCAGATTATTTAACAGAACAAAGCTTGGTAAGTATTTCAACTTTGGATCAGTCTCTTCTAAAAATTTATATTATTTTTTGCTTTTTGGAAAAGAAGAACCATATCAAGTTTGAAGCACCAGTTTGTAATCAACACTTCTGTTTCAATACGGATGTATCATATTGTGCGGTGTTTCTAAGTGTTTCTGAGTTCGTGGTGTAGGATCGAATTAAATTTAAATAAGCAAAGGTTACTCTATATTTGAATGAATGAACGAAATTTTTAATGTCTCACCGTTTCTTCCATTACTACTCGATTCAGAATGTGAAATTTTTTCATGTTTTCAATAAAAGATAAAGCGGTAATTTTTGTTAATGTAACTGCTAGAAACCAGACATGAGCGGAATTCCGTCTTCCGTCTTCCGCCTTCCGTCTTCCGGGCTTTTTTCTCTTCCGTCTTCCGGATTCCATCTCCCGTGGGTCCGAACGTTCCGGATACTTGAGAAGATGGAAATTCGGGGGAAAATTTTCAAATTTTCCAACTTTCAAACACGGTTTTTTTGCTTTTCAGCATACTTCGCTAATCATCGAACTATGTTTTTGTCCCCAAAATTCCAGTTTTATGCCACAAAGCTTAGTTTTTTTTCGCTGGAGCAGTCCTGAGCACTTTTTGTTCCTTCCGTTACCTTCCTTCCGTCTTCCGGGATTTTGAAATTTCTTCCGTCTTCCGAGTTTTTAAAAACTGTTCCGACTTCCGTCTTCCGTCTTCCGGATTCAAAATTTTCACTACCGCTCATGTCTGCTAGAAACTTCAAATTATCTTCTTCGAAGCCTCTGAACTGTTGGGTTTTTTTTTAACTTTTGTTAATATGACGAAAAACATTTTTCAGTTCTTCCAGTTGCTCTTTTCGGGTCGGAAATCCTGAGCCTACATATTGCCGTTTATCAACTTATTCGGGTTCATATCTAGAGTATAAATGATCTCTGTAAAATAGACATGGTAGAAGAAGACATCAAATTATGACTGGAAAAAAACCGGAATTCAGGAACCGGTAAAACTGAAAATGGTAGGATAGTGACAATCGGATTGATTATGAACATTAATTACAGTTTTATAACTTTTTCGAAGCTTCATAAGGATATATCAGTTTGTTTGGATTTTGTTCGTATCTTGAATCACTAAATGAGTTTCTCATTGAATAAAGCAAAACTTATATTACGCAATGATGAAAAATCAACAAAATTCTCTGATTTTTGTAATCTGGGCCTTTAATAGAGCTGCGCTAATCAGGTTACAAGCTTAGTTTGTACTATCATAAAAGAAACCGCTCTTGATTTTTTCCGGTGCTAAGGCAATCATAAAAACGGAAACAGTAAAGCAGTTCGATGCAATTTTCAAAGTTTCAATTATCAAAATAGTTAGTTGCCTACACTGACCGTTTTCGGCTTCACAAAGTTTCTAATATGAAGTAATGGAAACTGGAATCGCTAGCAAAATTGTATAGCTGATTTTTTAAAAGTGGAATAGAACTAAAAGTGGTGCGTCACTTTTCGCTTAAAAATGAGTATGCAAAAAATGGAATTTCATAAGTTCACAAAAGCGTGTGGCCTTTGCGCATAAGGGCAGCTAAAAATGCTTTTCGAAACATCATTAGAGCTACAGTTACTAACCACCTTTCAAAACCACTTTGGTCGTGGTGAGATCCAATGAGGACTCAAGAAAGCGCTGACAAAACATTACGAAACAAATGCAGTTCCAATTTCTTTATAGATAGAACTAGTGAAACAAACCCATTATTCTAGCCAAATCTCTAACTTTAAGTGCTTTCCAAATTTTCTTTTTGATTGCTTCAAAACTATACAATCCCACTTTGTTAAGATTCGAAACGAAGATCCTTACTCAGAAAATCTATTATGCCTTTGTGAAAGGAGCTAGCGAACCTTGTCATTTTTAGATTCAGCAATTTATAGTTATTTTAACCACTCAACATACGCGAAACTAAGTAAATTCCTTTACTGTCTATTTGAAACTTTGAAAAAAAGAACCTTTGTCTATTAATTTGATTTCAGATTCAACAGGCAAATATCTACATCACATAGACATGAAATTCGTTTCTTTATGCGGCAAAACTTAATCACTCACCTGAAGAATAGATACATCGCGAAGATTAACTGCTGCTCCATGGTATTGTCAAATGGAACTGACTACATACGTTTTCACTCCGAGAATCGTATCTATCCGTTTGCTTTTGTACGAATGTTATTATCGAAGAGGCACTATAAAAAAACCGAGAACGACTAAATAATCGTGTTTTATTGATCCATTTTGATTCATTTTTCAATCACCGATAACTTTAATCCTTCAAATGGAGAAGATTGATCCGATTGAAAAAGTCTAAACTTATGTATCTTCTAATTGATACGGTAACTAGGTTGCTGAAAAAAATGATGAGTCAATCCGATCTGAAAAAAAACTGGACTGCCAGTTCAAAACCATAAAGATGCTTCATATTTCTTTCAATGAGTTTTCGGGCATAACAGTCATCTAGTCCAAAGAATTGAAAATTACAGCCAATTATCATAAAGAAAAGAGGATTATCGGAAGTTCTGTTACAAGTTATTCATAAATCGCGAAGGATGAAAAATTGCTTCACTGAAACATTTCCTTATGTTCTATGTTTCACCCTTTTTGGTACGCAAGTTCAAAATCGTGAGAGTCGTCTAAATTTGCAAAACACGGGAAATTTTCATAACATTTTCTGTTTTGTGTTCCCGCTTTATTAGGGTTCAGAAACAGATCGCTAATGTCATTGCTATGCCGAAAAAGTTTTCGATGTGGAATAGCTTTGGAATCCAGAACTCAAATGTATCAATGAGCTGAAACAGAAGAATCGGTTGAATTTTTCTTCTTTTTTTTTCTAGTAAATGATTGTTCAAACTATCAACTAAACTAGTAACTACATAACTGTTCGATCAATCAGTTTATTAACCATTGTTCATATCTTACAGAGAACGTATAACTGGGATTTTTTCACCGGAATTCAGAAAAAAAGTTTCTTTTTCTAAAAGTACAGAAGGCGTTGATGTAGAAACACTTCGCAGTCGGTGAAGAATTGGCACAACACAAAACATCTGCTAGAATTTCAAAATAATTATTCAAAGTTTCCTAACTGCCAGAGAAATGAGTCGATCGTATCAAGATAACATTCTTCCTCATAGAAACGACCGGAAACCGAAAAAACAAACTTCAAGAAACCAAAACAAAACAAAAACTATTCTTTGACCAATCTGACCTTTCTTCCCTCAAAACGGTATTTCCCCAAATATGAGTCAAAGTGGGCGGAGCCTATATATCTTCTCATTCTTCACATAAAAACATCTTCTGTCTTCCTTCCTTCCGTCAGAGATATTAATCATTCCATCATTTCCATTTTCTTCAAGGCTCCGCCCACTTTCTCTTCTTCTTCTTTTTTTGGGTATCTTCAAGTGTCTTCTGTCAAATGAGACTCCGCCCCCTTTTTTGGGGAAGGTGTTAATCTACAGTCTTTATATCTTTTTGGATTTTCAGATATATCTATTCTAGAATGCTTTTCTGTTGTTTGTGTTCATTGAAACATTTGAACTTTCCGAACTTATATGGAATTTCTGAAACTTTCATTTCTCCTTTTCTTTTTCATGTGCCTTTCTGATAGAGGCTAAATTTTTTGAGCTGGTACGTAAGGTTCTGGCGGTCCTTATGATCACGTTTGTTGTTTTCAAGATAATTATAGTCCAAATTTTTGTGTTTTTCTGGATCTATAAAACCCGTTTTCCACCTGCTTTTTAACTATCAGTTCTCTTCCTAGATCAACCGAAGTTTTCATATTTTTCTTAACTAAATTCAGTTTTTGAAACATTTATTCTTTATTTCTTGTTTCATGTGCTCTACTAATGGAGGAACCAGTTTTTGACAGCAATGTGATTCTGCAACTCTCAAAAATTTGAATTTTCCCATTAAAATGGTTTTTCCGTTTCAATTGCTCTTTCATGAAGTGTGCATCCTAGTAAGAACGATACGATTTGCATGCAAATTCCGGTATTCTACTTCAATTTTCTGTGAAAAATATTCAAAAAGTATGGACAGTATACCATCTTATCCACTTTTTTCACTCTTTTATCTGAACTTCATGAAGCAGATATCAACTTTCACTGTTTCGTAAGCTTATCTATTGGTGCTTCTTTTCGAATACCCATTATGGATTCAGTTGTCATGAATGATTTGAAACCTAAACTAGATAGTTGGAGTCAAATTTTAGAGGTTTCCGCATCTTTCAAACTTGGAAATTCAAAGTTCAGCCTCACCAACCGACGTACCAAAACTTTAAGCTATCATTTAACTTCATAACAATCATGTAACAGGATGTTTTTTCACTGGCGCAGTGGGCTTTTTTTCATCAGTTTCATGGACTCTTTTAATAAACTTGGCCTAATTAAGATGGATTCATGACGTCGCATTCGAACAGAAAAAAAGTATTTGACAATTGTACTTTTTTAGTTCTTAAAAATAGTCAGAGCACTTTGAGCTGCGCGAGCATTTTCTGACGTTTTCGAAAATTTGAAAATCAGAATCTTCAAGGTTCTTTTGCAACATATTGTCAAATTAATAATAGTTGTGCAAGGAATTCAAATTTTTATTTTCGCGGGCGGTCCGCCTTTTTTGATCTCCAAGCTATTTTTGATTTTTCGCAGTGCAAAGTGAAAGTGGGCGGACCACCCGCGAAAATAAAAATTTGAATTCCTTGCACAACTATTATTAATTTGACAGTATGTATTCCACAAAACGAATATTTGTTTTGGGTTTGAATTATCTAATAATTAGCTATCGAAATGGAATCATAATATTATTTTTATGCTCTCTCAACCTTTACAAACTTTCTAAAACCGAGTTTTTGATTTTACTGCTTCAATTCTTGCTTATCTCCACTTTCATTTCTCTCGTACAATTAATCCGTGCTTCGCTGATCCTTATATCAATTTTCAGCCATTCCCTAAACATCATGTTACTCCAATTAACGCCTCGTCGGCATGAGCTCATCTCGGTGTTTATGGTATCAATTGGAACCACTTTCATGTTTCTGGGATATGATGTTCAATCAATGATGGCCGAAAGTGTACTTCATTCAGTTAGTACAAAGAATCCGGATAGGATTAGCGAGTATGCTGGTTATTATGGGTGAGTTATAGGGATGGGGAAGGGTGGCCTAGGGTTTTGGAAAGTTAGGTCACGGAGATTTATAAACTAGAAAAGCAAAATGTTCCGGAACTGCATCGCCACAAAAATAGCGTATAATTCTATGACATTTTCTCAAAACAGTGGTATAGATTTTCCAGCAGATTGAGCAGACTGAAATTGAATCCACAAAGTTTTTTTTGTTGTAGACCTACTAGAGCCCCATTAACAAAACAACTAACCACAAAGTTTTTGCCAACAGTTTGAAACGGTGACCTAGTTTCCCCCGGGTTTTTCTAGGTCTTTTTGAAACAAGAAATGCAGAATTGAGTGAAGTAAGCAGTACATGGAAGAGACTGATCTAACACCACGTATCCAAGTTTCTATCTTGCTTTTGAAACCGCGCAATTGAGAAGAGAATTAAAAAAGTTTCTGGAATCCATTGACCTATAAGTTTGCCGACAAGTTTATCACATCATTCTGAAACTCAGTTCCAGATTTTTCGTAAATTTTCTAAGCCAGAACAAAAAAAAATGTCAGGTTTTTCTCAGCTTATTTAAAATCAATTAATACGTACGAATGAACAACTGACTCATGAAAAAGAATTTTAATTACATTTTGAAACAGTGACCTAGATTCTTTCCAACAAATCTCACCCACCATTTTTCAGACAAGCCATTCAATACATTTCATTTGCCTTCTTCTCCCTATTCACCGCCACCATTCAATACTACATTTCATCGAAATCCATGTTGGTCCTATCTTCAATTCTATTCACAACATGCTACATTGCCTATATTCATGTCAATTCATACATCTTCTACTCTTCCCAACTGCTTCTGGGATTCGCTTATGCAAGTGAGTTTTGGTTTGGAGGGTGCCCATGTTGTGGATTATCCTAGTCTGGGATTATCCAGTGATATGAAGAAAGTAAAACAGAAAAATTGTGGTTTTCAAGCGTCTCGGTTTTGAGCTTATTAGTATTCGATATCAAAGTTTTCCGTTCCAAAATGTTATCTTTTCAAGACGGGTTCCTTAAATTTGATCTGTTAGGAGTATTTACATTTATGGTTCATTAAAGTCCAGTTTCAAAATGCCCAGTTATGAAACGTCCTGAATCCTTTTTACTAGTACAAGTCCACATTTCGATTATCCATTCCAGACATTCCCCACTTTCAAAAATCACACACATTTTTGTAGTTTACACTTTTATTGTTCAATTTATGATGACACAAAGAAAACAAAAATCTAAAAAAAAAACAATATCATCACGAGAATTTCTTTTTAGACAAGTCAAGAAAGAACTAGTTGTTTCTTTGAACCTTAAACTTTTTGTCTCTTCATCACACTTTTGCATGTTTGATGACTTTCTTCTGATTAGTGATATCACTATCAAGTCTTTTTATGATTGTCACGTGGAAAACGGGGATTTTAGAACTGGGTACAGTAAGGGGCTTCACGTGAAGAAATAGGGGAAAAGAAGGGGGAAGCTGAAGGACGACGTAGTGGGAAAAGCTAAGGGGCTTTGGAATAAAATCATCTAAGAACCATTCTGAAACCAGGAAAAAATCTGAAATGTACTTTTCGAAACTGAAAAAATTGAAAAAAAAATCAAGTTGTAGCTGAAAATACTATGAATTTTTTTCCTTGTTCGAAACACGGAAAAATGACTACTGAGTATAAATTAACTTTTCAAAACTGGAAATAATATAATTTTTCCCGTTTCGAAAAGTTATTGAAACGTGTTGGGCTTTAATTAGGTTTGCTCGGGCGTCTTTTGAATCGTAAGACTAAAGGTATCAAATCCAATTAAAGGTATTTTTCCTGAGTTTCAAAAATATCTTGAACGGTTTCATATCATTTTCTTAACTGACGCTTTGTTCAGCTAGGCAATCCAGTGACTATGAACTCAAAAAACGGGAAGCAGTGTTCATTAAGCTTGAATAGTTCCAAAAGTTTGAAAGTCAGAAAATTCATAATTTAGAATCCGACGAATGAAATAAAAATAAGTAAATTGCTTCCTTGCACTAAAATGTAATAGAGATCTCGAAATTTTTGAAATCAAATATATGCAACAGTAAAAAAATTTCAATCCAAGTTCAAGAAATCATTATGTTTCAAGTAAGCTTCAAGATTAGTTCTGGGACCAGTAGAATAATACGATTGCCGTTGATTTCATCAGTATCTTTATTTCACGGGCATACCGCTCTCCCCAACAGTTGGTTATGCGTGATTATTTTATGTCAAGATCAGTTCCATTGAAACGGTCCAATGTGAAAAAGCATATGGAAACCGGGAAATGAACTACATATAATGCCAATTAGTAAGATGGCTGTCGTAGTAAGGTTTCTCAATTTACACCTGACACGCCACATCCAACGGTACAACCGTTATAATACACAATATCCCAACAATCTGAATCCGGGATAAATAGAAAAAGTCAGAACTACTTTACTTTTTCAGAAAATCCATAGTTTGGGAACTTTCATTATCGGGAGATTAAGGATCCATCAAGACTCCAAAGTAGAATTTTCCCGATACAACATTGCCAGGTTGAATCATGATTTGAAAAAATAAAAATTCTCAGGAGGGTTTCAAGTTATAAGAGGCATGGCTTCTCTAACTGATAAGATTTACTTCATTCAAAACAAAATTAGTTCGCGAATTCAAAGCCGAATCTAGCATCTGTTAATTTTTACAGTTTCACAACATTCTGAAATAGTCAAATTTTCTGGTTAGAATAATGCAAATTACGGATTCGTAGATAAGCAAACTAAACTTATACTAGGTAGGTTCATAATATCACAACCATTTGAACCAGAGAAAATTCTCTCGAACAGAAAAATATAGCTTTTTTAAAATATTCATAATTCCAATCACAATTGCATGGGGAGCTTCAACCTTCATTTACATTTAAAGACACAAACATTTTCAGTGTACAACAGCGCCGAAGGAACATATCTCTCCGAACACTCATCTCGTCGTACAATTGACTCAAATTCCGCTTTGGAAACAGGCCTCGGACACACTTCTCTCTTCTTCGGAGGAGTCACAATGCTCTTTGTTTTCCATTTCGTTCCACACACTTTTGATGGACATTTTTTGAATTTCGATGAGCACGTTGTTCAAGTGATTTACTTTTCTCTGATGGCATTGACTATCGTTTCTGTGGTACTGTTCACTTTTTTGCCAACCAAACAGTTCGATTCAATTGCATTGAATACTCCAAGAGTTACTCCATCGGTTTTGGCTCAATTCAGTAAGTTGTTGGTATTCAAAATATAAATCAGAAGCATTAATCATGTCATGCACCAAATGTATAAAAGAAAAGTTGATACAGTAAATATTGAGTGAATGATGAATATCATTTCTTGTTTTTCCGAAGTCTTCATTGAGAAACGGTGGCGAAAAGTTAAAAATTTTTTATTAATTTTACCAGATTTGGTATCAGTTTCAAAACAAGCCTAAAGTTTCTAGCCCTTTCTGAAGGTCGTTATTGGAATCTCTGATTTTTTACTTGAACTCATAAAGTGTGTTTCAAAGAGGTTTCGCCAACCCTCTAAAAACTTTCTGAACGTTAACCTGTATTAAAAGGGCATGATATTTTTTTAGGTAACTTTTAATAGAGGTTGAAGGTACATAAACGACCACTTTTGTTCGATTTTTTCTTGCCGTTTCAACAAAAACTTAATCATTGGAATATAAATTTTCATTGATACCTCTTTTTTTTTCCAAAGAGAAAATGCTAGTGATATAAAAATCATAGAAATTTGAAATAATGAACTGAAAATGCGGTGTTTGTAACCGCAATTCATGGCACAATTTTTTTTTGATGATACTACAACAAAACCCACTTCATCAAAATGCTGATGCCGATAAAAGCATGAAACTAAAAACCGTTTTGCAAACTTTGATTGGTTTTCTGGATCTGATCCCCTTATTGATCCGATTTTTTCCAAAAAAAAAGTACAGCTTCAAACCATTGTTAAAATCTGAAACCATTCACAACCTTCAATTCCACATTACCTCCCACCATTTCAGAACGCTTCGGAGAATCATTCACCCACCTCAACACATCTCTTCTCATTTTCACTTATGTTTACATGGGATGTATGGTATCATTCATGTATGGAATCTATCCAACTTCTCTTTCATTCACTTCGGAAACTGCTTCCGATGTCTACATTATTGCTCTTTATTTGTTGTCTTCTGGAGCCGCCGCGTTTTTGAGTGAGTTTCTTTTTTTGAGTGTTTCAAGTGGTAGGTTTATGGGAACGAAAAAATTTAGAGGTAATGTGTCGGTGATTGATTCTAGAGTACAAAAGAAAATAAGTGTAGAAAAGGGAGATTTCGGTTTCATGACACTGAAAATTCAGCTTCTATTCTAAAGAGATTTTATGGAAAAATTTATACTTGACAACTTTTTTATTCTCAGAGGGCTCTTTAGTTTCAATACAAATTTCAATTTGTTCTATTTTTGACAGTTGTCTAGCCCGAATGAATTAGGATCACTTCCCCTAAATTAAAAAATTCCGAAGGTTTTGATGAAACATTTTCTGATTCATGAACTTGAAATCAGCAAGCTAAGCTAACGTTAGTATTGGGGCAGATAGCAAACCATTTTTGATAGTTCCTAGGTAACGAAAATCTTTGTACGAAGTGTATGTTATTTGTGGTAGCCTCTCTAATTCGGAACGAACAGAACTGGTTTAGGGTTAACATGAATAAACATATTTTGATACAGATTATTCATCAATCGGCTAGGTAAGTTATTTACCTTCAGTACACTCGAAACTGAACGCATCGAAACCATCGTAGAAGTATTAGTGCACTTGATGAAACCTTCTGATTTTTTTCTGTTCTCTACATTCGCTAAATCTGATAATGAAATGATTTTTTAGTTTTCGGCTCGAAGTCATGACCTCCGTTTTAGGCTCTTTACTTGTCTTCTATACGATTAACTGAAAAATAATAACTATCGATATCTTCCTCTCTGAAGCTGCGACATTTGTTTTTCAACTCGCTGGTATCTTCAGATAATGTAACGTCTTCTGAATCTGATAAGATTAGTTTCTGTCTTGGGGCTATCTTCACCGTATCCACCACTAGCTTTCATTCAATTTTAACACACATGATAACGATTTGAATCAGAAAGTTTTTTGAACTTTTCAAATTTCTGGAAGAGGTTAATTTCTTCGAAACAATCAGTCTCAAAATCGATTGTTAGATGACGTGACGTCTTCTGAATCTTATTAAAGTAGCTTCGGCCTTGAGACTTTACGCTTTCGTAAAATCTCAGAATAGATAACAAAAAGTTAAAATTGACCACGTATTCGTCTTCAGTAGCGTCTTTGAAACATTCCTTTGAAATTTGAAAACTTTTTGAAACCGAAAATTTGAAAAAATTTTGAACTTTTTCTCCGGTTTCATGAAGTACATCAGTTCGTATGAGGTAGCTCAATTGGCTTTCGAAGACACAGTTACCAAAAAATTACCTCGACGTGACGTTTTCTAGAACCATCACGTCATCTTCTTTATCTTCGCTTATCACAAACCACTATCATTTCTGCTAAACGAAACCACTTGCAAGAACGATCAGAAACTGTCATGGCCATGAAAAAGAACATTCCATACGATTCTGATGTTTTTTTTTTCTTCGCCTCTGTCATCGACAAAAACTTCTTCTTCTTATATATAGTACACGATACACCCAAAGGAACATGTCGTTTAGTTCAAAAACCAAACCGTCACAAATCTATTGACCTATTTACAAATGATAAAGAAGCTATCTCATCCCCACTTCTGTGTTTTTTCCAGGCGCCATGTTCATCAGACCAATGATCAAACGGCTTCACAAATACAAGTTAATCGTTCCGATGGCAATTCATGTTTCTTCAATGGCAATCGTTATGATTTTGGTGTATTGTTCTGTGCCAAATGAGGCAACACAAAAGCCAACCAGTGATATGAATGTGTTGATTACGCCGAGGTAAGGGATCGGGGAAAGGAATTAGGAACAGCTTTTAAAAAAGATGAGTTAATGAGTCTGAAGTACAGCATAATGGGAAGTAGGAGTTGAGAAACTGATACATATATTTCTGAAAAATGGTTGGCGGATTTTGAGAATTCAGAATTATCCGGTTTCCTCATGTAAAACTAAGATGAAACAGAGAGTTTATGAAGAAATTCTAGCAAAAATTGGAAATGAATTGAGCCCATGTTTTATTAAAATGTAGAAAAAAACCATGAATACAGCCGATTTGAGAAAAAGAACTTCAACGACAATTCATGAGTTCAATGAATACAGTTTCTCAAAGTTCAAAAAATGGAAGACGAGTAACAGTATTTGCTTAGAGCGCTTTTTATTGATCCAGCACAAAAGTTAACCAGTAATATGAAGGGTTCAGGAAAAAGAGAACGCGTAGAATAGACCAATGGGTTTGGTTATCTTACTATTAGAAAGAAAGGGAGAATCTGATTTTTTCAAGTTTATTGACTGAAGCTGAGATTAGAATGCTGTATTGACAAGCTTGAAAATGTGAAACTGGGATGAAACACGGAATTTTTCAAGAAATACCAGAGTTAATTGGGAGGAGTTTTGTTTATTGCAACAAAAAAAAACTAGAAAAAAAAACTGATTTATCTTATTTTGAGGATCTAGAAAAAATGTTAATCAATTCAGTTTCTCACGGCCCCAAAAAATGGAAGGTTAGAAACAGTTTTGCTGTGTACATGGTCAGTATGAACACCATAAAAGTACTTTTAAGTTTCAGAAAGCTCTTTTAGGCTTCACCCATTTTTTCGAACAGTTCTAGAGTAGATAGTTCAGAAATTAAAAGAAAGCAGAGATCCGATTACGACCGTTATGAAAGATGAAGATTAAAAACAAGTTTTTGAAATGTTGTTATAGAGCATAAGAAACCGAAATTTTCAAGAACATTTTTAGGAAACTAGAGGTTTTTCTTCAAAGTTTGGTAGAAAAACAAGTAGATCTGAATGTAGTAACGGTTTCACGATATTTAAAAATAGAATATGAGAAAACTGTTTTGATTCGGATCACATATATAACTGGGAAAACCCAGTAAAAGTTTGGCTAGAGTTAGTTATAAAACATCTTTCTTAACTGCACCAATCTATGGATTGTCATGCCCTGTTCTAGAAACAATCAGCGTCCAAAACCCAATAAATCTGAAATCAAAATGCGACCATACTCAGAGCAACGATTCATTAAATATCTTTCAAATTCTCAAAACATTCCTGAAACCGTAACTTGCTCTTTATAAATGTCTGAAATTTCAGCCGCTACCTCTCCATCATCATTGGATTCCTTCTCGGATTCGCCGACTTCACTATCACAATGACAAGATCTGTTATTTGTCAGATTGCTGTACCAGAGTATCGAGCAGAAATGTTCAGTTTGACAAGGATTTATCAGGTGAGCAGCAAGAGAATGTGGATTGGTTAGTGGGGGAAAAACCAGGCAATTATGGATTTGTATAAACCGTGATTATTTTTAATTTAAAAATTGTCGACTCGAGATCTGCAGTTTTGGAGCAATGCATATAAAGGCACTAATATCAAATTTAAGTAACAAAAACCTTATGAGCATTCTGAAAGAGTAAACTAGGTCAAAAGTTATTTCTAGATCAGACATTCAAAAAACTGCTTTTTGCAGAAATAGGATAGTATCACCATCAAATTAGCCCATGAGATTCGAATATGAATGAACTGAAACAGCGAAGCCTTAGAATCGTCAAACAGGTCATAGAGTAACTGGAACAAACTGAAATAGTACTGAAAATACAGACAACACGGGCATAAACCTCTAATAAAAAAGCACATTAAATCAGAAGATGACTAAGTTTTTTATGGCAGACCACTTAGTTATCATTGTTAGCAGAGTTGCACGGAAGTGAAAATTTCCTAGACGGAAGTCGGAAGTCGGAAGTCGGAAGTAGAAATCCTTATACGGAAGTCAGAAGTCGGAATTAAATTTTTCTAGACGGAAGTCGGAAGTGAAAAAATCGGCGGAATTCGAAAGTTAGAGGTGGAAAATCTCCCAAAATTGTCGAAAATTGCGAAAATTTTCGAATTTTTGATAGCTTAACCTACTTTTCCTGTGTTTTTTGGACTAATTTCACTGAATTTACTTCGATTTCCGAAAACTTTTTTCCATTCTACAACTTCCGACTTACGTCTAAAATTTGGTCTCAAAACGGAAGTCGGAAGTCGGAAGTCGGAATCAAAATTCCTTAGACGGAAGTCGGAAGTCGGAAGACGGAATTGAAATTTCTTAGACGGAAGTCGGAAGTCGGAAGACGGAAGTGAAAAAACACCCGGAAGTCGGAAGTCGGAAGTCGGAAGTCGGAATTCCGTGCAACTCTGATTGTTAGGAAACAGTGTTTTAAGTTATCAATATGAATTTATCAATATTTTGAACAGTAATGATTTCTTTGCTATCATTTCCAAAATTTTCAGTGTGTCTCCTCGTGTGTGATCCTCTTCATCTCTCCATACCTCACTGTATCCAGTTGGATCATAATCCTCATCGTCTTCCTTATGGCTGGAATTGCAGCCATGTTTACAGTACTCTGCAGAACACACAATAACACTGTGGCTGCCCCAATCGAGCCTCTGGAAGAAGAGAAGGATGAAAAATTCCAAGAGGAAAAGACTTTTGCGTAATTTATATCCATTTTTTTGTGACTTTGATTGTATGTTTTGAAAATGACGTGGATTCCTTGGTCTGAAGGAATCATGAAAGAAGAAAAAGAGATTGCTACGGGTATAAACTTATGAATTTCACGATTTTTTGAATAAATAATTTTTATTGGATTTTTCTTTAAGATGCGTAACATGAAAACTCGATGAAACTGAACTGCATAAAATAGGCAATGAGGATCGTGCAGTGCAAATGCAACAATTTTCAATTTGGTACAGCAAGTACAGCATGAAAGTGATCTCAGTCTCAACCAACAAGCAGAACGTTACTTCTTATGAATGTCTCTTATCTACTAATCATTGTCAAATGAGTTTGCAGCTACAGTAATTCAATAAATTTCAATCAAAGTTTTGGCATTTCAGTTTGTGTCAAATCTGAAAAAGCAGAAATTGTTTTCCTAAAGTAAAAAAAAGTTTAACACAGTTCAAGAGGTATGCAACGAGCGACTTCGTTACCAATATCTTTCACATTGCTGCAAATTTGAAGCAGAAAGGAATTGTATCTTTCTTAGGTCTATCGACGTCATATTCCTGATTTTCAGCTATCTCTACCGCTCGAAACTGAATTCGAAAGCTCTTTTAGACCATTTCCCTTATTGAATTTCGTCTGGCAACCATCTCTGTTTTTTTCCTAGGCTCTTGCAAATAATGAAAAATTCAACAAACGTATGCTAGTAAAGCTCCTGTCTGAACAGGAAAAAAAGACAAATTCATATTTCTTTCGAACAAATTTTACGATTTCAGAACATTTTTTTCTTACAAACCTGGTGAACAACTCAGTTGTCTTTTGGAAAAGTTGATCAAAATCATATTGGTATCTGTTTCACCACGGTTTATGCCCAACTGAAGGATGTTCAATGCTCCGAAAGATCTACCACACAGAAAGATAGCACCGAAACGTATAATTATTGTCTGCGTTCAAAAGAAAAATATGATATTGCTGTTTCAGTGTATTCTTTTCGGGTTTTGATCAAGTCTATTTTCCTTATTGGAGGGCATTTAAACAGATCAACAACGAAATCAAACTTCTTCTCACAAAGTCTGTCCAAGCTTATCCGGTGTTACAAAATGAGTCATCGAATTTCCAACAATTTAAACATCCAATTTGAATGAACTTTTGTATAGAAGGCAAAGAGTTGGGTTCCTCCAGAATAAGAAAATCCAAATCTCGGCCTGTAACAAAGATAATGATAACTCCCAAGTCATTTCAAATACCAAACACACAAGACGAATGCAGCAACTTTTTCTCATTTTTCTCGAAATTTTTAAACCATGTTACTGTAACAGTGGTTGCTTATGTCACAACAGATACGTTTCTGATACTCTTCATTGTTAGAGAGTTCCAAAACTAAACTTTATGAACGGGTAAATGAAGTATTGCTAATGTTAGGTCAACATATCAGAGTTTGCGAGGGTTAAAGTCAATAGAGTGTTCCACGTTTCTTAATTTCTGCGTGCTGTTGAAAAAACCGTTGTAGTCTTTTTCTCAATCTAAATTGATACAAACGGGTTCATTCCGTGTTTCATAAGACGCAGTTTCACGACACCTGTATATTTGCGGGATTTTTTTCCTTTCAATTTTCGAAAATTAGTTCATGAAAAGTTCACAATGTTTTCACCCATGCTCCATTATTTTATTGTGTTACTCTAACAGTACTGGCAGATATTGCACAAAAATTACAGCAGAGAAATAATGCCTAACGAAATAATGCTTAACGAAACTGAAAAAAAAGACAAATAAATTATCAAATCGCTGTTACATACTGTTTACATCACTTCACAACAACTGACTTTTCTTTAGTTCGTTGCCCGCTTCTAGATCGAAAAAAATCTCTTAAACTCTTTGGAAAAAACAACTTCCAAAAGTTTTGCAATAATTTTATCTCATTTTGAATTTTTGAGTCTTATTACAAATCGCTACCAAATGCCGAATCTCAAAAAAATAAGAGTTCAAGTTGGACTATATAATTGGAGAAAAGACGTTCGTGCCAATATAACCATCAGGTACTCATGAAAAAAATTAAAGAAGGTTATCCCAACCCAATAGTTTGTATTTCATTGGGAAGTTGCAAAATAAGATTACGGCTACAGTATTTTTATGAATTCTGATAAAATGTTGTTTTTCAATTTTTTTGAAAATCTCCTATCGAAATCTCAAAAGTTATGGAATGATTCACTTGATGTACAAAGTGCAAAAAACTCAATTAAATAGAGTGATAACAGGGGAGAAATCCAATTTCATATCACAAGACATCAACATTGCTGCAGTTTCACAGCGTCTCTGAAGCAGGAATGTTGAAGATTCCTTCGTTTCATTTTTTGTTTCGTTTTTCCATTTTTTTTCTGTTGTCCTAAATCTCTTCTCAAGAACCTGTCCGAATGATTTTTTATTTTAAAACTAGTATAATTTTTTAAAGGAGTAGTAAACCTTTCTTCAATTTGTTGATAAAAATACTTCAAAAAATTATATTATTTATATTTTCTAGTCGAAACCCGACGAAAATTGCTCAATTCTGCAAAAAACGCGATTGAAGTCAGTGCCCGGGCACTGAGATGGCCTAGGAATCCCACAATGGCCTAGAAATCCGGATGGCGGGAATTCAAAAAAAGTTTTTCGGTTTTTTGTTCTATTTTTAAATTAGTCATAGCTGAACTATTTGCAGCTAAAAGAAACCAAAAATCTGTCCGAATAAATGAGATCTACAAAAAATTCGGTAAAATATGCTTTTTTTCGAGAAAGTTCTGTCCATCTCATTCATTCGGACAGATTTTTGGTTTCTTTTAGCTGCAAATAGTTCAGCTATGACTAATTTGAAAATAGAACAAAAAACCGAAAAAATTTTTTTGAATTCCCGCCATCCGGATTTCTAGGCCATTGTGGGATTCCTAGGCCATCTCAGTGCCCGGGCACTGACTTCAATCGCGTTTTTTGCAGAATTGAGCAATTTTCGTCGGGTTTCGACTAGAAAATATAAATAATATAATTTTTTGAAGTATTTTTATCAACAAATTGAAGAAAGGTTTACTACTCCTTTAAAAGTTTTTTTTGAGCTGCTTAAAATTAGAAATGAAACTCTTCGTTTATTAAAGGTTTGCGATAGGGCACCTGATTAGAAACCTATCGAAACAGCAAAAAAAAATCTGCGAAACTTTATTCCACCAGACGTCCCTGCGATCATTAATGTCCCAGAGTTAGAAGCTTGCCTAATATTGAAACAAAACCACTATCTAGAAATGTAGTTCTCAAAACAGCAAATTGCTCAATCCGAGAAATCGAAAATTGCCTCAATTGTGTGAAAAGGTGCAATAAAAAAGAAAAACGATGAACTTTCCTTCACGTCTACTGTCTACCGGGTCATTTTTCTCATATTGTATCAATCATTTTCGCATTTTCCACAGAGAGTATTAATGTTTCAACATGTTTCCAATACGCTATGACAGTTCGTAGACGTCATTGAGTCTCACGAATCATCCTAATAGTGCTTCGATTCTGAAGCATACAGTTGTGCGTTTGAAGGTAATCGATGGAGAGAAAGTTCATATATAGATTAACGGTACTCCAGATTTCTAATCACCGGTGAGTCGTTTTGGAATTAATATAGGCGCAGGTAACTGGAAATGCGGAAGTTTCGAAACGGAAAACGTACAAACCTTAACCTTCACATGTTCCTAACACTTCTCTTGACTTTCTAGTCCATGATTCTTCCGAACTGTGGATCTTACTTGTGAAAATAAAGAGAATGTGGTTTTTTTTCCGGTTTCTGATAGCTTTCAAAAATTCTTTATTTTATTCATACAATATTTGGCACAAACGGAATAAGTCCCTCCATTTCTTCTCCTAAGAAGCTTTAAGTCATGATTGTTTCCAACGCGTTTCACCTACGTTTACGTTTTTTTGAAAAATTTCTCGGTGAAACAGGATAAAATTCGCTACAAAAAAAATCAAAAATAAAAATAGTCTGTCGAAGCGCTTACCAATCTGGAGCGCCAAGGTTAGGGATTAGTTATAGAAAGTTTGAGTGCCAAAACCAGTTAAAGTCTAATTTCTGATATACAATAATTTCGGCTATTTCTAGTGTTTTAATATCCGTATAGTTCCGCGAATAGAATTGGAAAAAAATTTTTTTCGAACCGACATATGAAAACGTAGAAACATGGAAAAAATTTTTAGTTGTTGACAGCAACTATTCTCAGTAAATCGTCACCTGCTGGAATACTGTGGTTTCCAGTGAAAATTACAATCTCTGATAATTAGGTTATCTTTGAAATTTCCATACGACACGAATCCGCTATCTAACATTTTTCAACCCGTTAGTTTGTCATAAATTAGTTCACTGCAATATTAACTTCATGTAAGAAAACCACCAAGGTCTACATCGATACAGTTGATTTTTTGGATGGTCAGAAACTCGAGGAAGTGTGTATGAATTTGAACTCCGTTGCAAACTTGCTCATCGGATTTTTCTAATTTCTAATAACGGAAGTTTAGTTGAAATCCTAATGAGGAGGATTACAAGTTTTTTATTGTTTCAATTCGATTTCAAATGTGCAGATCGAATTTACTTCCCAGTGTTGTCAATACGAATTGATTAATGAAATTTGAATTCGATTTTTCCTGCAGTAAAAAAATGCATCCTTCCTAGCGTGCAATCCACTATGGCTTCCAAGACTTTTATTATCACCTCCATGAAACCGCGTCAAAATGAAAAAAAAAAACATTTCGATTTCTCACACATAGTGTTAAATTAAATCCTTTTTTCTCCCTCTCTCTCTCCGTTTTTTTTACCGAAAAGCACTTTCTCGAGATTTTGCCTACAACTATTCAGGTGATCTCATAAAGAAAATAAGTCTAACATTTTCAGCTTTTAAGTCTGCTAAAAATTAATTTACTGCAACAGTAATTTCATTTTAATTTTTCCCCTAAAGTTACCATTGATACAAAGACGATACCTGGTCAGAAGCTGTAGAAAGTATGTATCTGTCATATAAGAAAGAAGAAATTTGAAAATTTTTTATTTTGTACGTGAGGTTATCAATTTCTACAAAATTCTGTCAGACTTCACGCTTTTTTCGACTTTTGACGCTATTTTTTACCTTTGACAGAATTGTGCTGCAGCACAATTCTGTGAAAACACAGAATTTTCAAGAAAATGAAAAGCTCACGTACAAAATAAAAAATTTTCAAATTTCGTCTTTCTTATATATCCGAAACGTGAGATTTCTCATTGCGTTTTTCTTATTTCAATCGAGTCAATCCGTGGCAGAATCAAAATACTAAGTTAACAACTCCATGAAACCGTGATTCCAAATCGCTTCGTTTCCCTTCGATTAAAAAAACACGGAGTATTTTCTTCTAAACGAACCAATTCGAATTGATAAATTTGGAATGCGGTCACCGAATTCGCCATCGAAAAATTCATGAAACTTACGAGCACTCTCAAATTCTACCCAATTCTTTGGAACTTATGAATATTTTGTTCAGCAGGTTTTCTTGTGAAAATTCTAACCTTTCTCTGAATCCGTTCTCACATCCGAAATTTCAATTAACACTTTTCTGAAACAGCGCCAAAATAAAAAAAAACCAATTTGATATCGCAGCTTGAATTCAAATGCGTGAAAAACAACATGCACTCATAGTGTTAGATTACACCCTCTTCTCTCTTTTCTTTTCAACCGGAAAGATATCGGATAGAGAAAAAAAGAAACAGAGAAGAGCCTCGGCCACCGGAAAATCTTCGTCCATTTGGTCCCCTTTCTTCTGTGATACCTCTCTTTCTTTTCTTATTTAGCAGTATAAAAAGGGGTCTGAATCTTTATAAAGTTTCAGTTTTCTAGATTTTTGGTTGAAAAAAAAATTTTTTCGTGGATTTATTGAGTGGGCAAAAAAAATTTAATTAAAACAAAACAGGAAGGTGGAATAGCAAGTTTTTTGGTTTCACAAAGTTTTTAATAAATAAAATATTGTGGTCAAAAAAACCTATTGACAAATGTTTTCTAGCGTTTCAATGAAAGCTTGAAACATTGAAATTTCAAGATTCGAAATTGCGAGTGCGTTTCCTGTCAATTGAAAAAGTTTGAAAATTATTGAAGAAAATCGTTTTTTCAGAAAGGTAGTTTTAGTTTCAATTTATCCGACAGATTTATGTAACCTATCCAATATATTTTTCAGTCAAAAGCAGAACTTTCTTATTTTGTTTTTTCTTCAAATTTGCCAGTTTCAAATTATTTGTTTGAACTTTGAAAACATTGTTTGTTTGTTTTCTTTAAGACTTGTAGAACTGTACAGAGACCTAAATTGAGCGGATATTCATCTTCATTTTAGGCCAAAACTTCACGTTTTACCATTGATTAGTTCTCGTTCGCATAATAAATATTCGACTATCAACTGTTTCTATCAGCTCATTAGACTCTTAGCCAAAAACCAATTTTGTTCAATTTCACAGATAAACAACCAACTTTAACTTGAAATAACAAAATTCGTAATTTGTTTCCTTTCTGAACTTTCTTTAACAGGTGCACTTATGCAACCAAAAATGAGACCCTTATAACTTCTTTACCTACTTATTTTATCCAGAACTTTGAATTTCGAGCATTTTTCCCGTTTTCAGCCAGTTGACTAATACATAACCAACGGGTTTCATCCGATGGTTCTTCCAGAACAACGTCAACTCAACTAATCCATTTCTCGGATTCTAATGCGATTTTTAGCGCCCCCCCCCCCCCTTTTTAGTTTATATGTTACATTTTCATATTGTTTATTTGAACTGGGACTTAATATAACCATATTACATTGATCCAAATCATTTTGTTCAGAACTATAACATTTTTTGCTGTGGGAGCGAGGTGTCGGCTCTATCGGGACCAAATCACTTTCCCTTTTCTTTTCAACTTCCATTTTTAGACCAAATACTTATGAACTCTCAGTAAAATGATTCGGTTTCTAATGTTTGATTCAGCCACGAACGCTGTCTATTTTCTCGTTACCAAGATCGAAAAAAGCTCAAAATAAATTCAAAACATTGAAATTCACAAATTTTCTGTTGAGAATATTTTGCACTCACCAATAATTAGATCCCCCCCCCCCCCCCCTCCCTCTTCTACATTTCCTCTTTTCCTGAATTCTACACACATTTTGCTTCTTTTTCATCTTTCCCTCCCTCCTTTTTCCCATCTCTTTACATATATTTACTTCCCTTTTCTCATCATCATTCTGTTGTCATTGACCATTGTTCAGAGACTGACGGGACCCCGGTGGGAAGAGAGAAAGTGAGAGTTTGAGAGTGAATCATGAATTATTCATTTGGGGGGAAAACTATTGTTAGTAGACACCTAACCTTCCCCAAAACATTTGAACATTTATTTTCAGAAATCAATGTCAACTCTGGATAGTTCTCCATCGCCTATTAGGAGAAACAAATGGCCACCCAGGAGAACAGCTTTTATGGCTTTAATTGTTGCGTTTGGAAGCTCTTTCAGCTTTGGATTCCAACTTTTGATTACTAATCCGGCACAAGGAGCATTTATTAAGGTGGGTATTTTTGGTTTGCACGTGAGGTTGGTAGGAACTTTGAAAAACGAGAATAAAGACGTGAAATAATAGTTTCAAGAAGTAGAATAATTTAATATGATGTAATCGAAATAGTGAAAAAATTGCAAATTTCTCACAATTTTCACCGTTGCTCTTATCGCAGAATTGGTTTTTATCGTAAACACCTTATTGAGTGAGCACGAAATTGTCTCAGAGAATTTATCTTTCTGCGTCCCCTGTCTGGCCACACTCTTTCATCTTTTGATTTATCACAGGGTCGCCAGAGCGCCGGTTCGTTGAGCCCGCGAAAATGCATTTTTGCACGAGAAGCGTTGCGTGTCGCGTCGCGTCTACTGGACTCCAGTTGATTTTGAAGTTGGCACAGTGCCAATAATTAGAAATGCGATAGAGCGGGGTTGCATTAATTGGCTTTCGGCTACCCCGTGATTTACTCAACGAGATTTAGCTTTTGATCGCTTATCCCAGTGTGGTCAAGGTGAGTTGGGTATTGTTCAAAAATAACGAAGCACAAAAAATAGAACCATTCTTTACATGTGTTAGAAACTGAAGGTTTTTGAACATTTTCATGGGCGTTTTTCTATTTCTGACAGATCCCGTGAGTTCACAGTGAACCCTAATCCAATAACATAAACGTAAATTGAAAAGAAAAGTTCTCGAAACGAGACTTTTTTGAGATATGATTGTTTGTATTAAAAAAGCATAGACAAAATAATTTCGAATCTTGGAGAATGGCGCCGAGAAGCTGAAACTGTTTATTTTTATCACTGATTTTCGATCCTCTATCATCCGACCTTATTCTCACCGCCATGATTTTGTCTGGTAATAAGAAACGATGCACTTTTTATTGCATTCACTATTTTTATAGTTTTTTATGTCACTTTTCTGGTATGCCATGTGAGAAATGTCCAATTTTTTGTTTGATGAGTGAGACTTGCATTCGTGTCCATGAACATCCTTTGTGAAGAATCAGTTTCATTAATAACCTTAAAAACTGTCGAGAAATCAGTGGAGTTAAAGAAACTTGTGATTCGTATAACAAATGGTCCTATTAGACAGCATAGAAATGATATTGTCCTCATTAAATGGAATATTCATAACAGTGATTTTACTCTCTTTTTTTCTCAAGTTCTGGTTTTTTTAGGAATCAATCAGAACACCAAAAAGAAGTTTTTTTCAACGCGATCAACGGGATGTTTCAAATGTTCTAGCTTTGAAAAAGTTTTGTAACGGGGAGTTTTTCATTTTCAAAAAAACGTTTGGTTCACTATTGTTACCGCTTCAAATAGCAAACATGTATATTGAGAAGCAGCCAGCACTAGTCCATTCTTATTATCCAAATCTAGTCCAAATCAGAATCGGAAAAAAAACCCAGAAACCTGAAGAAGTTTCCATTTTCCGCACTTTCAATAGGCTCATTGAAGATTGCTTGAACAGATATTCAGAAGTTTTTTTTTTTTCAAACAGAATTCTCATATTTGATGACGCTTTGAAACACTGAATAGAAGTAAAGTTCACTGAAAGTTGGCGAGCAAAAAAAATTATGTTTTGTCAGCAGCATTTTGATGGAAGTTTATCGAATTTGCTAATGTGTTCTCGGGAGCTGTTTCTTACTGAAAATTTCTAAATTGTGTTCTAAAAAAATTTATATTGTCTTTTAGTTTTCTCATAACGAATAATACTGAGGTTTCGTGAACATCGAATTATTGGTTTTGATTCCAATCAAAATATTAAAAATTTAAAGAAACACTAAACCACTATTTCACCTCACCATTAATAGAACCGGAAGTTACTATCAACCATTCAATTCCCATCATCTTTTTCAGTTCCTAAACGCCTCAATCCACTCCAAGGACCCGGATGACAACAAATTGGCTCATTTGGAAAATGAGTGGTCTTTTATTGTGGCGTTGTTCTTCCTGGGCTCAGGAATCGGAGCTTTTTCGATAAAGACAGTGGCAGAGAGGTGAGTTTTTTCAACTTCAAGAAACCGAATAGCGAATCAAATACAAATTAGTACTCAGAAACTATTAAAAAACTAATTGAAACTGTATTTACAATTTTTTAAAATAATATTTCTGTTTCAAAACTAACATAAAGGTTTTCATTCTACTTCGCAGTAATGCATTAGTCGGTTGGAGAAATGTAAACTTCCAGATTTGGTCGTAAAAATGGAGTCATCGTTTCGATTATCACTCAAGTGATTTCTTCAATTCTATCAATCACAAGTTATTGGGTTAGCTCTTCCGTTTTTTTCGTAACCTTAAAATTTTTATTTTCAGATTGTCAACCATTATTTATTCGCCGTTGCGAGAATCCTAATGGGAGTTGGTATCACTGTTTCGATGGGAACTGCAGCCATGTTTGTCACGGAAGCAAGGTAATTTTTCAAAGTTTCAATGTTGTTTTAAAAAGATGTGGGAAGAAAAATGCACCATTGTCCCTATAAGCTGAGAGCAGAGCCCATTTATATTTTTTCAATGAACATTTTTTTCCATGAAAATCCATCATCTGGAAAAGAAACGTAATCGTTCACCAACCTTTTTTTCAAGAAAAAACCGTATAAGTTTGAGAATAACATGAAAACAACTGTTACAAAGATATGGTGCAAACCAATGCTTTTCTCTTGTTAATATTCACAAATTTGAATTTGAAAAAACTGTGAACGCAACAAAAATCCAAGAAAAAATAGAAAAATCGTTAAATAATAGGTATCAAAATAAATTCGTAATCGAGCTTTGTAGTTGACTTTGAGTTATTTATGTACAAACAGAAACACACATAAACGAAATGTATCGAAAAAATTTTTGCTCGTTTTCACAATTTCCACAAAGAGGAACATATGAATTCATAATTTTAATGGTTATCCATTTCACATTTTCAGTCATTTTTTCTGATGATTTGGAAACCATGTTTGGAAAAGCTGACTCACAATGTAAACAAAATCTTTTCGAACTTTTACTGTTCAAAAGTGAGTACAAAAGCACACCGAGAAAATCCGAACCTGACTCGTTTTGGGGTGGTTTTCAAATGTTTTTCTAAAAATAGTGAGCGACATTAGAAACGGATTCGATTATTCAACGCAAAATTTGGATGCTCAAAATCTTTAATGAACAACCGTAATAATTTTTTACACCAACTTATTCCAGAATCACGCTCCTCAAAGCTGAAATACGTTGTGTTAGCGGAGTAGTTTTTTGCTTCTTTCTGTAATTTTGAGTTAATCATCTTCAGAATAATTCCAAAAAAAAACGTGGACCTAATTATTTTCCAGCTTCTCGTAAAGCGTCATCCAAAGTTTGAACAAACATTTTTTTATGGAAAAGATTATTCGAAACGAAACTGACTGTCAATTATCTTCCATTCAAAACAGTATTCTTTTTCCAGCCCCGCCTACTGCCGTGGTGTCTCATCTCTCATCAACGGAGTCCTTCTTTCATTCTCCCTGTTCATTGGAGCTATCATGGCAATGCCAAAAGTCCTGGGAAGTGAAGATCACTGGTGGTTACTGTACCTTTTCCAAATGACTATCAACACTGTAGCTCTCTGTATCCTCACAAGAGTTCATGAATCTCCAAGTTACCTAGCATCTCAAGAAGTCAAACATCATCACATTTTCAAATCACAAATCGTGGAATCCGTCAAGTTCTATCATGAAATTCCAGATGAAGAAGCTGAAAAATTAGCTGAAATTTTGATAGAGACTCATCAAACTTCTAGATCCCAAGACTCCATTTTTTCCGTCTGGAAAACCTCTTTCAATCGTCGTGGGACTCTTCTTGGAATGATGGTTACTTTCGCAATGGCAATGTCAGGGATTACTGTAATCAATGCATTTGCATTTGAAATGTTAATGAATGTCGGAATGAAACAAGACACGGCTGCAATTGCCAATGCTGCTGTTTGTTTCTTCGCATTTGCCGGAATTTTGTGTTCCACCAAAATTATTGATCATTTTGGAAGGAGGCCACTTCTGATTTCTACTTTTGGAGGCTTGACACTTGTGAATGTGGCGATTGTCAGTTTGATGTATGCGTTTTCAAAGACTCTGGTTAGTATTTGGTGTTTTGGTTCAAATTACTAAAAAAACCTACCGATTCATAATACTAATGAGAACTGAAACAATTTTATGGAAACAGTTAACTGACATTTCAAACTCGCTTCGAAAAACGAATTTGTGTCAAGCTTTTCTTCATACAAGATTCTTGACATGTGAAACGAAAAAAAACTAATTCTATTTTTACTAAATAAGCTGTTTCTAGCAATTCTCATTCATAAGAATATTCTGAAGCATGCATTATAATTAGTGAATTAGGTTCAATTTTAAACCGGAAACATGTTTTTCCTGAACTCAATTCTCTGTGATTGAAAATTTTTGTTAGTTGATACAAAAACGGCAAATCACTGACCCTGATGGTCTTTGAAACTTTGGTAAAACAGCAAAACTTAGATAAATTTAGCGATTATCAGCTTGATGAATGTGTTTTCGAAGACTCAAGTTAGTGCTCGGTAAACTTCAGTTACCGTTTCATATCGATAGTGAAAGGGGAAACAATTTTATGGAAACAGTCAATACCGCATGTGAGAGTATTTCGAACTTGGTCAACTTTAATGTTTTGGAAACGTTTGTTCCCAGCTTTTTCTCAGAAATGGAGATTTTTGACATGTGAAACTTAACCCATTTCTATTAAGCGACATGTTTCTAGCAATTCTCATCAATAAGAATGTTTTCAAACATCCAATATAATTAGTGAACTACAAAGGCAAACCGGACATCATTTTCCTTTCCTAACCTCAATCTTTTGGGATTGAAAATTTTTGTTAGCTGATACAAATCATCCAAAATCCTAACTAACATATTCGAAAGTCCGTATTTCCTTTGAAACTTTGGTAAAACAGAAAAGTTGTTTCAATAGTAGGGCTTTTGCTTTACTACTAAATTAGCAGAAATTACAGTAGCTGGAACATTTAATCTATAGTTTGTTTTATTGTGTTCCTAATACATATTCCGTCTGAAAATAATCAGTGACTGTGTATGAAAGCTCAGCCAAAGTTCTACATTCCACCTAAACTCGCGAAAGTTCCAGTTTGCACATAAAATTCACAAAAGCTGTTACTGGCAGATCATAAAAATTCAAGAAATAGCAAAGAAGCGTTTAATCAATATTCAATAGAAAGTCACTAAAAATGTATTTTTATGAAGACTATCTGAAAATTAAAGTGACAAATCGAAATATTCCACTGGTATTGTGTATCCAAAAACGTTTGCGCGGCCGAGGGCATTTTCCTCATGGCCGAGTTTGAAAAAGGGTCGGCCACCTTCGAATTTCTCAAATTGAGGCCCGTTGCGGGAGACATCGTTTATCACTGATTTCTTTTATTTTTCGACCTTTTTTCTTCATTTTTTTGCTTTAAAAATATACAATTATGAATTTATCAAGACGAAAAATAAAAAAGAACTGGATTTTATAGCGAAATCACTATATAATAGCTTTTTTCATTTTTCCTTTATTGTGAGAAAACCGTAAAAAACGCTAAAAATCCAGCTCTTTTTTATCTTTCGTCTTGATAAATTCATAATTGTATATTTTTAAAGCAAAAAAATGAAGAAAAAAGGTCGAAAAATGAAAGAAATCAGGGATAAACGATGTCTCCCGCAACGGGCCTCAATTTGGGAAATTCGAAGGTGGCCGACCCTTTTTCAAACTCGGCCATGAGGAAAATGCCCTCGGCCGCGCAAACGTTTTTGGATACACAATACTTCATTAGATCGAGCCAGTTGAAATCCTGTTGAAAAATTACGCTTATTGAGCTTGAAATCCACTTCTTTTAATATAAGTTTTCTGTTCCCCCTTTTCGATGAGAAGCGCTCGTTAATCATTTTTCCAATTGCAAATTCGGTAGACAAGGGTAACATGAAATTCCAAAAGTTTGCCATTAAACATTGCTTTACCGGTTTCAGTGTCATTTCTTACTTCATTGAACTATTCCGTTCCATTGATCTCATAATACTCGATTACAGAACCAAATCGTCTCCTACCTTCTAATCGCTGCCATTTGTGTATTCAACTTCCTCTTCGCAATGGGTCCAGGTCCCTTATCAATGTTTATCACTGGAGAGTTAGTACCACAGACATGTCGATCAGCTTCATCAGTTTGGACGAATGCTATCATGGCTACTGTGTAAGTTTTTGGGAAATGTAACATACTGAACATAAACTGATAAGGAGTTCCCTTCTCAAAAACTTGGTGAAACAGTTCTAAAACACAAAAATTAATATGAGATTTTCATATCTTGAAATCATAGCATACCGATTTTCTTGATGGCTCAATGTGAAACATTATTCCAGACGATTCCTCACTCTAACCTTCTATCTTCCAATCAAAAATAAAACTTCCGAATTCACGGCTTATGCGATTTTCTTCATTGTTCCTATGGTAATTTTCCATCATGAAGTTACAGTAACCCCTCTATTTTCAGGTCGTGGCCGTCCTTGTTCTTTTCTTTTTACTTCCAGAAACCAAGGGAAGGAATGTGGAAGAAATTCGGGAAGAATATGAAAGGAAGGCTTTGTTGCAACATTAAATTATATGTTTTGATGATGTATTTATTTGAATAAAGGAATCATTAAATTTACGAACTTACAGCTTTGTCGGTTCATTGACACGAATTTTGGAATGGGCGTTATACCTGCCTGTAATCGGAAAATGTCAAAGTACAGTTGATTTATTAAACTTTGGGAACTGGAAGTTTCGAATTTTAGTAACTTATTTCAACCAAGGGGTTGAGATTGGAAAAAAACAAACGAACCAATGAAGAGAGAATACTCTTTTAATAAGATTGTTTGATGAAATCGCGGTTTATTGTTGCGTAAACACAAAACAGAAAAAATGTGGAAAATTGCATCCGTTTCTGAAATGAGAGGAGGGAACACTCTCAAAAGAGTTCGTACAACAATAGCAATTTTTGAATCTAGACGCTAACATGAACAGAAAAAGTTGTTTTTTATGATCGTGTCAGACAATATTTTTAAATCTACACACAGAAACAGCAACACTTTCAGAAGCGGCATAAATAGACAACGTCGAAATCTTTAAGGAAATATTTTTCAAAATGTTTCTGAACCTGCTTCTTTGTTTTATTGTTTTACATTCCTATTTTCAAAACGTTCGTATCCTGAAAAACAAT
Source organism: Caenorhabditis doughertyi (assembly GCA_963572265.1). Lineage (NCBI taxonomy): Eukaryota > Metazoa > Nematoda > Chromadorea > Rhabditida > Rhabditidae > Caenorhabditis > Caenorhabditis doughertyi. Next base: position 19,854,116 of record OY751556.1, on the reverse strand, counting down.
GGTTTATGCATAGGAAGTTGATTTGAATAAAGAGATATTGAAGAAATTTGAACGGATTTAGAATCTGAAAATGGTTGAAATAAAGCTATAGGGATTTCAAATCGGAGTCCTGAAACTTCAATCACTTTACGGATTCAATGAAACTGGAAATTGACTACCACAGTTACTTCCCAATTCTGTGGTAGATCACTACTTTTTTTCAAAGTCTAATCAGAAATTCTCTTTCGGTTATGGCGACTCAATCCTGTTCAGTAGCTCAATATCACCATACACTTCTGTTTTGCAAGCCCATTTCTCCAATGTTCAAATGACAATTATAATTAGATCGATTGATATTTTTCAACTGAAACATGTTATATTACGATGCTACATAACTGCGCGGACTGGAATAAAATTAAAGTTTTAATCCGTTTTCATAAAGATGGCAAAATTGGTCCAAGTTATTCATCTGATGTGAAATATGTAAGAACAATTTCTAACACAATAAGTTCATATAATTTTCTCAAATGGGTGCCAGGAAAATTCAGTTTCCCGATGACGTTAAATTGGTGCTCTTAAAAACTATTATCTTGTTAGTTCCATCTTGGGGGTAGCAGAATTATTTTTCATTCTGATAGGGAGAGCATCTTCTCTTCAAAAAATTTGAAGTTTCACTTCTTCATGAAAAGTAACACTATTTATCAAAACATTATTAGGTACAAAGGCCGTTGTCGTGTTGATCACCTTGATTGTAATTTTCAGAATTTTTGAACAGGGCAAACTAGGCTCAAAGTTGGAGTTTTGATTCTATTTTATAACAGTTACGGTAAACTTCTGTTTTCGAAATATCATATCACTGAATTTCGGGTTTCAAACTCGTTCAATGTGATCGTCCTGACGAAAATGGAAAGCCTCTAACAGATCAAACTAGGTACAATTTAGAAGCTTTAAAGCCTGGTTTTCATAAAAATTGGTAAGTATTTTTTTTGGCAATTCCAACATGAGAAAAGATCTCTTCAATCGAGAAAATAAGCTTCATTTAGGCTAAAATTTTCCGAAACTGATCTTTTTCAGCTTCAAAAAACAATTATTAATGGGCATCAGGAGGTTTCAGTTTGTCAGAGGTGCCCTTATGATAAAAATTTTCGGTATCTAACTCATCGTAAACAGTCCTACTTTTTTCAAAATGATAATCTGTGTGAAGTCTTCTTACTTTAGAAAAAAAACTTCTTAGAAAAAATTTTAAAGAAAATGATCAGATCAAAGAGAATAAGCGGCTATTTTCTTTGGGGAAGTTTCACTTTAGACATTGTCGCAAGCTGGAATTGAAATGTTTCAGCTCTATCTCAAAGCTAAAGTGGTGATTGATTTTTTTAGTTCTACTTCCGAAAGAACAGGAATCCTCAAAATAAGTTGTTCAAGCCCGTTATCATCAGCACTCAGGTTTTGAAAAATATTAAGCCATGGTGTGTAGTTTCCATCTATCCGAAGTGCTTTTAAAATAAAAATTTACGGTATCTAACTCATTGTAAATCCCACTTATTTTGAATTCCTACAATGCAGTAAGTGCGTTTTTCACCTGTGTTTACGTAAAAAAAACTTTTGTGGTTTTTCTGGATTATTTATTATTGAGATTACAAATATTTCAGAGAAAATGATCACATCAAAGAGAGAATAAGCTGCATTATTTGTTGGGGCGTACAAGAAATGAAAAGAGAAACTTCGTTTTTGTTGAAAAGTTACCAAGATTCAGAGAGTAGAGCGGAAGTGTATTGAGGTGGGAACACATAATAAGAGAAAAAGGCATTTGAATGGGTTATTTTTAATGATTTTCAGCATTTTCAGATGGTAAAAATCACTGAAAATAACCCTAGAGACATAAGAGACTCAGACGACGAGAGTGAGGAGAGGGCGGGAAAAGATCATTTGGAACAATTGTTTGGACGCGTATCAAAGGGGGTGTTCAGGAGACGGAAAGACAAATGAGAAGAGGTTTTTCGAGGTGAAAAAACACACAAACACAATAACCAGAAGGACCAGAATCAGGAGGGGGAAAACCTATTACGACTAAAATTTTTTGATGATGGGACTTTTTTTTGTTGAGATTTTCAGGAGGATTTTTAGATGAAGACGACTACAGAGAAGGCATATTTCCATGGGGGTTTACACGTATTGTATAGCGACAGAAATGGGAAGAAACGAGTGATTTTTTTTGTTGTTGAGGGGACGTGAATTGGCGGGAATTTAAATGAAAAATGGGTTAGGGAAGAAATGAGAAATACCTGAATGCACCAAGTTAGAATGCACCAAGTTATTACTGTAGGGATAAGGCAGATGAGGGAAAATGGAGGTTTTGGCTGGACGGAAATTTGAATTTTTGAGAGGGGTTTGAGGATTGGAACAGGTTGAAATCGGCTAAAAATAAGTTGCAATAGTTTTTTGACCATGCTTTAAAAGAATGAAACCAAATCGATCTTTTTCGAAAGTTTGAAAAAAAGTTTTTGAAAAAGTGAAAATTTTGGGTTTTGACCTTGAGGCCTAGCCAAGACTACTGATAGGCCGAATGACCGAAAATTGTGTTTTTTTGGAAAAAATGTTGGAAATTGGAATATTTCAGATCAAAACTTGAGTTTTGGCCAAAATTCGTCAAAAAAAAATTTTTGGTTTCAAAAACTTTCCAAAAAACTTGAATTTTTGAAGCTGACTGATTCATTGATTTCGGATTTCAGGAGCTTCTTTAGGCTTTTTATGGTCTTTTTGAACTGTTTCCAAAAGCTTTTCGGACTATTTTCAGCCTATTTTAAGCCTTTTTCAGCCACTTCTAAAACCTCGAAAACCCCCAAAAACTCAATTTTTCCCATCCAAACAAAATCCCAAAAAAATACAAGTAAACCGAAGTAAAAAAAAACCAATAATAAAAGTTTGAAATCCCAGAGTTGGAGAGCGTTGAGGAGACATTGTTTTTGCACTTGTAACACAGCTTTTTTTGAGAAAAGAGACTAGGATTCTAAGAAAAAAGGGGGCGGAGTTATCACAGATTGAAAAAAGTGAATCGATTGTTTGATTGGGAAGGCAGATAAGAAGGGGTTTTTAGATTTGTTAAGGCAAGAAAATTGAAGACTTGAAAAGTGAATTTAAAATAGAGAAATAAGGCGGGAAAATGGAGGTTCTGACTGACTAAAAATCACCAGAGGGTACAAGAAAAAAAAACAGTTTTTTGAGAAGGTTGACCCGAACGATAAGTGTTCTACGCGGACAAGTTTCACAAGCACACTTTGGATGAAAAAAAAATGAAAAAAAAAGTTTAAAATGATTGGATTGATAAGTATCGAAAAAAATTATTATAGCACAAGCGTCATTTGGACTTGAAAACCCGTTTGGCTATAAAAGGTACATGTCTTTCAGCGGTGAAGGGGGAAGAGGGGACTATAGAATCAAGAAGAGATAACTCGGATGATGAAAAAAAAGTGAAAAAAATGGACTTAGACCAGGGATATCATGAAGAAAAAAAGGGTAAAAAAATATGTACAAATGGTCACTCAGTTACCAATACGGAGTGAACTAAGACGGGTTCCATTGAGCAAATCGGTTCCGAATGGATCATAATAACGTGGTTCTTGACCTTGTTGATTGGGATCGCCTCCGATGTCAACGCCAAGAGCAGATCCGGTAAGAGTACGGTCTCCGATTGAACCGGCGTCTGAAAAAATGTAAGGTTTCATGAACTGAATTTAGTATTTGCAGGCAGATAGGGCTGTTTACTAGAGTGTCGTCTCACGAGACAATTCTCGTGAGTCTCGAATATTCTCACTTAATTCTCAATCAATCTCGACTCTTCTCACTATTTCTCGTTTTCGGAAATTCTCATTCTCGGATATTCTCGAATGTTCTCATTCTCGGGTTTTCTCGAATCATTTCATTTCTCGGATTTTCTCACGAGTCTCACTGAGAATGATGAGAACAGTGAAAAAGGTCACGGATATAGAAACATTTTTGAAAATTTCCCGAATTTTTGGAAAACAAAAGTTCCTTCAAATTCCACGTGGACTTTTTTGTTTTTCAAAACAAAAAATTGAACAATATATCCAATACTTTTTAAACAAACGTGAAATTTTCTTCATTCTCATCATTCTCAGTGAGACTCGTGAGAAAATCCGAGAAATGAAATGATTCGAGAAAACCCGAGAATGAGAAATTCCGAGAATGAGCTCGAGATCGAGAATGTCGAGACTCGTTCATTTTCTCGTGAGTCTCGGAATGATTCTCGTTCTCATGATAAATGCTTCTCGTGAGACGACACTCTACTGTTTACAAGAAAATAATTTTCATGGTTATCATTCAGGCTTAGCTTTGCTTGAAATTTTATGAAACTTCTGATTTAAGTTTCAAAAAGTGATTGTATTCTTGGTATAGTTTCATTTTTAGTGGACTTTCTATCACCATATCCAATATATGTTTCGCATTGTATTCAAGTCCTACTGGCTTCATCCACCACGTTATTCAGTTAACCCGGGTCCTTTCCGTTAAATGCTTCCATTCTAAGATTTTCTTAACTCACAAAACTAAAAACTTTACTGCTTCATTTACTGGTTTCAGTCATTTACTGGTTCTAGATTTTGATTGTTGGTGGCTCTGCTGTCTATTTTCCAACATCTAGACCGAACATCGCCTAATCAACAAACATAGTCTAATCAGAAGGGTTTCTAGTACAAAAAAGGTTTCAAGCTCTAGATTTCTTGGTTTAAAAAATTTTAGCTTTCATTAAGCTGCTTAATCCTTTTTTTGCAAACCAAAATTTTTTTGAAAACTTTATAGAATTTCCAATTAATTTCTCTGTTTTCAACATTGTATATTCATTTGGTCTAGCACGAGGCTCCTTTAATCGTATTACGAAGACACGAAAAAGTGGCGGTTCTGTTTAAAGGCGCAAAGGCAAATGTCCGCGATATCTCGCCACGCTTACCGTAATTATAATTCGTTACTGTCTGCATGCCTGGGCGCTCTCTTGAAAGTGAGAACTATTTTGACAAAGGTGGGCGGGGTTGACATTAGAGCGGGTATGCAGACGCTTCCGTTGACTATAACGAATTAAAATTACGGTAAGCGTGGCGAGATATCGTGTACATTTGCCTTTGCGCCTTTAAACGGAACCGCCACTTTTTCGTGTCTTCGTAATACTCCATCATAACGACTAAACTCCAAATGAGTATCTCCCAGAAAATAGTAGGATTGACTGTTTCTCTTAGATTGTATTTACCGATGCCACTCTAATATTCAGTGTGAGTGGTTGTTCTGAGTGAATTTCCAAGCATTGATCACATCTCATTTATGTGGGTGGACTTATGTTCGATTTGAAACCACAATCAATATTTATAAAATCTCAAAATATTTCAGCTATGAAATATTGTTAAATTTTCACTGTAAGATCAGCTACTTAGTTGTTCGCCTATTTCGTTATTGATCTCTGAACCTAGTTCATCTGTTTACTGTTTCCATTGCTTAATCTAAACCTAGAATTCGTCGTGGACCTTAGTGATACGCATGAATATTCTCGCTTTCATTTTCAGTCCCCCTAAATTCCCATTTTCATTTCCTCTACACTTTTCTGTCTCAAAGTTCAAAGTCGTATACATATTGATGTTTGCGAACAGAAAAGAGACTGACTGTGAGGCGACGGAAAGGGACGATAGGCGCCGCCCGTCTCTTTCTCTTTTTTTGGTTGATGACTCATTGAACTTTTTTGTGTACATTCGGTGCATTCACTGTTCACTTTTACAGTTTTTACTTTTTGGAATTTTTCAGGAGAAGGGGAGATGTACACAAAAAATTAGACAAAGATAAAGTTCAAAAAGTAGAACAGCAACCTGAAACCGGTAAACTTCGGACTAAAATTATTAGAAATAGAGACCAAAGAGGAAGAGAATAAGAGTGTGTGCAAGGAAGAGACGCAGAGAAAGTCATGCACAATTTCTCACTTGCTGTTTCTTTGATCATGAAAACAGGATCCAAAACGGCTTCAACTTTTGGAAAATATTGAAATAGGCTGGATGAAACAGATTTTTTTTTCCAAAATGTATTCGTATTACGACCACAAAATGTTGTAAACCAGTAAATTTTTCACTTTTTCACCGATATATTTTTTCATGACATTTTTTCGAGATTTGATTTTGCTTGCCGTGACACATTATGGAAAAAAAACTCACGATTAGAAGAAGAAAGTGCATTAATCTGACTAGCCCCATCAACACTTGGTGGGCTTGTGACAAAAAAAGAAAAAATAGTGTGTGCAAGAAAGAGACGCAGAGAAAGTTTGATTCTGCGTCTCTTAGTCATGCACATTCTATCACCACATTTTTTATGTACATCTGGATGGAAACAGCCTTAACTTTAAGAAAACATTGAAATGGGCAATACGAAACAGACATTCCAAAACCTAAGTTTCGCAGTTTTTGACCACAAAAAGTATGAAAACGAGTAAAAATGTTTTTACTTTTTCACCAATGGGTTTTATTGTCTTCACTTTTCGAGAACTTATTCCTCCGTCTCAATGTGTACAAAAAAGAAAAAACTCACGATTAGAAGGCGAGAGTCTATCAATCTGACTAGCCCCATCAACACTCGGTGGGCTAGCAGATCCTCCAGAAGCTCTCGACGAAGATCCACGTGTGGTCCCACCGATGACAGCAGCTCCACCACGTCCACATTGACACTGACATGTGCATCCAGATCTTCCAATTGGATTAATTGGCATTCGATCGATATAATCATCAGCTTGAACACCAATCGATCTCTCATTTTTGGCACTTGGTGGCATTAAAAGTGTATTATAATTGACACCGGAGAGAAGAGTCTCATTGAGTTGTGGATTCAATGAAAGTGAGGTAAGACGTGAAGCTGTCGATGCTGGAGTATTTGACCAGGTATTTGGAGAAAAAAGAGGAGACCATTGATCCCCGGAATTGGCGCTTTGGGATAAAGAAGATTGAGAGTCCCAAAGGGAGACCGGGCGGTTTGAAGCTGGAGTCATTGGGTGCTGAAAAAAAAGATTTGTTTTTTAGAGGTCTCATGTGAATTGCATGTGTTCAGAAGTTGTCCGAATAAGGCATGATTATTTAATGGAGGTAATATTTGCAATGGTTTGAAGACTTCTTGTATTTTCTAATCAGAACGGTAAAACGTTTTCAGTCACAATGAGAAACTCAAAGAAATTTTATGTTTCCTAAAGTTTGTGAAATCAAGAAATCAGAGTAGTTATTCGATAAGATTTAAAATTGCTTTTTATCTGAATCCAGCGATTTTCGAAAACGAAAAACTAAGGTTTAATCTAGAAAAATATTATTATTATTCATTCGCGAGGGACTGATCGCTCTCAATAAATTCGACCATCGCTACAGTCAGGTTTCCACACGGAAGAGACAAAAAATGGCTTGCGTGTAGATCTACGTAACGCGTAAATCGACACGTAAACAATGAATTGGCACAGCGCCAGCAAATGATCAGTAGATCAGTAAAAACTTGAAACTTTCCCAGTTTTCATCGTGTTTTCCAAGTAATACTGTTAAAAAAAGGTGTTCAAGGCTTTATACTACAGTTTTGAAACATGGAAAAAAACTCGCTGGCTCAAGTTGTCAGGAAATTCAAGAAAATATTCCCGTTTCTGTCGGTTTTTGTTTTCCTGTCTAATTTATCTTCAGTGATTCTCTGTCTGATCAAGTTTGCTGTGAAATACTTTTGTTGCGGACTCCAGACTCGAGGACCAAGCTGAATCCAAATTATACAGAATAGCTTTTACAGCCCAATAACTAAGATTTCCGTAAAATTTCAGAAAGTTGCCGAATTTGAAAAAGTATAAATTTCTAAATTAATCTTATGTTTCTCCATGTTTTCATCAATTTCTTTTCAGACGAATAATCCAATTGCCCATATTCCTCAATCCTTTTCAGATGTGCTGTCTTTTTTTAGATGAGTTCATTACTCAATATGTTTCCTATAGTAATCAAGAACTATACAAAATCGCTTTTCCAGCCAACTAACTAGGATCTCGGTAAGATTTCAGGAAGTTGGCAAAGTAGAAAACGTACAAATTTGTGAATGAATTTCATGTTTCTTCCAAGTTCCATAAATCTCTATCAATCCGATTGTTTCAATGCATCACTCCAAATTTCGACAATGGACTGATCAAAAAATATTGATTAGGTACATACCTAATCATAGACTTTGAATTATCGGGATACTTGAGGAACTACGTTTTTCGAAACGACTAGCGCCTATTAACCCATTATTGACTCTCAGTTACAAGCATTTTTCAAAACTTTTTGAAACATGGCAAAATTTCACAAAATAAATGTTTCACAATCAAAGTTGAGCCTTTTTGAGTTCTCATGCTTCAGTATTTCTCTCGCGCCTTTCTTACCTGATGTTGTTGCTGCATAATCAAGCTCTGTGGAGTTCTTCCAGAAGCAAATGCTCCTCCCATTTGTGCCGACATAGTTCTCTGAATTCCACGTGGTGGTTGTCCGTAATTCAGTTGACGACGTCCACTATCCAATTCAGGGAAGTGTTGTTTGATGAATCCGACATAGTCATAATTTGGAAGATTACGACGGACCGATACATAGGTACGATTTGGGAAAAGAGCAAAGACCCAGTTATGAGCAGTGAGAAGATTGAGGAAGTCTTGACGTCCCTCTCCATTATGATCTCGTACTTCTTGTGGAATATTCTCGGACATGTAATAGTCGAAAAGGGATTGAATCGAGGTGGCACCACCATGACGGAGCAAGAAGGAAGCGAGTTGGTAGACGGCTTGATACACGGCTGGGTACTGAAAATAACTTGGGTTCTTGGTAATTTTATTTGCATTTAAAGATAGCTGTAAGCTTCGTTAACGCATCGAAGTTGAAGGAAACAGCAGAGGAAATGAAGTCTATGAAACGGGATTTTTTTCAATGAATTTGTAGAAAATCCAATATTCGTGATATTTTCTAGTAATTTTTATAATATCACCACGAAATAAAGATGGGAAGGTACAAAATGGCTTAATCTAGAAGTTTAACGCAGTTTCATTGAGTCTTTCTATCTTGTGAGTTAATCAGTTTTTTCAATGCTTCCGCTGTTTGTACAGGAAAGTTGAAATTATTTCTATAGTTATTGACCCCCCCCCCCCCCCGCCCCTCCAAAAAAAAAAGAATATCCGTGTTTTCAGGACCAAAAAATCAGATGTTTTACTGTTTCACCCTCTTTTATTGAAAATGCTTATACAATACAGATACCACTAGATGTTTCACTACGTTCTTATTTCCATTTCCATTTTTCAGTCAGTGATAAAATATCCGGATTCATGGTTGTAACTAGGTATAATGGCATTATCATCATCTCCAAGGTAAGTTCCAGGAAGCAAAAAACATCTATATGATATGCCACGTTTATTACCTACAGGACTGCTATGCATATGAAATTTTCAAGATGTTACCGTAAAAAAAAAACTTCGAAATTCAACTGGAAATACTAACTTTTTTAAATGCTGCTGAATATTTCTCGTACACATTATGGAAAACTACCCTGTCCTACCAAATGCTCATGGTGTTACAGTAAAAAAAATTTAGCTCAAAAAAGGGATAATTGAGGGATTTTCGAAACAAAATATCACTTTTTCACAGGTTCCGTTTCATTTCTTTGAAACGTCATTCAACGTTTATTGGATTTTTTAGTGACAATGATTAGAAGCCAGTTCTATTTGTTTTTGAAACTTCTGGAAAATCCAGAAAATTTGGAGAATTGTTTGGGAAATTTTCTTGCGAAAACAAACTTTTTTTTACGTAAACACGATTTTTTTCACTGTTTCAGCGACATTTCTATAGAACATCCTATCACTATTAACCAATTCCATCTTTTTGAACAATGCCTCAATTTTTCTCTTAGACCCCATAAGTCCTAGTACTCTATTCAACAAAATCTTACCTGCAAAATAATGGAATCATCATTCTGAAGACGGAACAAGTGCGTGCGGCGCTCCACAAACTGACGTCGTTTGAGTGAAGACGTTCCAACATAACGGAACAACTCCTCGTCTCCACAATTCGACATTTGTGAGTGAAGGCTGAAACTCCTAAAGGGTTTCATGTGGATGCTGTTCGGAACAAATAGGGGGTATGTGTGTAAATGCACTCAGGAAGGGTTAAGCCATCAAAAAGCGTTTCAGGAGGAATTCACTTACCTGCTCAATTGAATCTGTTGGAGCCCGTGACGTTGGAAAATGGCCAAAAGAGCTGGAATTGCTTTTTGCTCCAGAACTGGAGAGTAGGCATCCTTTGAGTTGGCTGGAGTCGGACTAGCAGCTTCTAAATCAACTTCTGGAGCATTCACAAAGAGCAACTCGGCATCCTGTCCATAAATTGGCGATACAATAGTTGCAGTGTATTCGCTTGTCTCATTTAGAGTTGCTTGAAAAGACAAAGTGAATCCAACACGGAGAACGGAAACCAAATCATTGAGCATTTGATCACAGAAATCTTTCAACTGGAATGAGATGACCATATTATCCTTGCAAGTGATCAATCCAGCTTTTGCCGAGAGCCATGTCAGCTTTCCGAACCCAGTGATACTATCAGCACGTGGTGGTTGTGGTGGTTCGGTTGCCATCAATGGTGGTGGTGGATGGGGGAGGGGCATTTGAAGGCTCTGATTGTAATTGTGATTCTGCATCATGTTCATTGATGGCATGAATGGTACGTTTGGAACGTAACTGTCGGGAACTGAAATAATGGAAAAATAGACCAGGATGGAGATTTACTCGACTGGTGATTTTTTTGAATAGTCAGGTGTTATGAAAGTTATGGAACAGTCATAATTTTTTAGATGAGGAAATTTTTACAGAACTTTTATTATGAGCAATAAATTCACAGTTTTCATCTAACGATTTTTTGAGTGACCGATGCCCATAGCTTTGATACTGAAGCACCTCACATAAGATTCCAAATCAAAAACTATAAGAACCTACATGTACCTTTCGTAATACCAAAAAAAAAAGCTCAGTTTTGCAAATCGCATTTTGTAAAGACCGAAGAACTAACTTCTCTAAAAATAAAAAGCCTAATTCTATTACTGAAAACAATGAAAACGAGTAGCTTGATCTTCAAATTTTGGGATTAATCGATATTTCGCAACACTAAGAATTTGGATCACAATAATTCCAAGTTTCACATTAGCGATATCAAAAATGGTACTGTTTGCTGAGTTAATTTAGCACTAGGTTTGCCTCCAGGCAATAGGCTTCAAGAAGAGTACCCAAACGATGAAGATTGTAACAAGAAAGTGAGTTCAAATTAATTCAGTATTTGGAACCGAATTAATTCAGTATTTGGAACCGAATTAATTCAGTATTTGGAACCGATTTTTCTTTAAAGGTTTCTAACACCAAGGTTCTTGCCATACCGGAACTTTTAAAAAGTTCGGTTTTATCTATATCATATGTTATCTGTGGGTTTCAACTTTTTCAATGCCAATTCCAAAATTGTAACACTATGTATATCAAAACGGTCAACACTTTCGTAACGTCGTGCTCATAATTAAAATCAGCATTTCGAAACAGATTCTTACAGTTTCACTACGAAAGTAAGAAAAACGATTTTTCTTTTGAACTTCAATTTCGTTTGAAATGAACTGGGGTTAACAAAAAAAACTGAAAATCGATTGAAAACTGAATTTCTCATAAGAACTACAACTTTCGTTAAACTTTCGTAATTCGATCAAAAATTGTAAGGCTCATAGAAAATACTATTCCCTAAATCTCGTAAGATATCCAAAAAAAAAACGAACCCCCAATGGGAAAATTGTACTGAGGTTTTTCTAATCATAAAATTTTTATTTTACAAGTAAATAATTAGTTTTCAAATCTACAATTGAACTTGTTGTGAAAATCGCCAAAATCATTCAACAAAAACTTCCATTCATGTTTTAGAGCCTTCTAAAACTCAATTTTCCCCTTATCATCTAAAAAATTATTACCGTTTCCTTATGGAAGTAAATTACGAGTCAAACTTAACGTTTTGTTAGGTGTACGCATCCGGAACGTTTTCTAATATTAAATGTGGTTTAATTATAGAAAACTTCTGTTTCACTAGCTCTAAATTAAAATGAAAACATCCTTGAAGCTCTAATCATTGCCGAACGCGCGACATTAAAGACGGAAAGAAATTTCTCTTAAAAAGTGGTCAGAACTTGTTCAAACTCCCAGAAACAGGTAGCTGTTTTACTGTTTCACCCGCACAGTTTGAACTCCACTAAAGAAGCTCATTTACTTTCTTATTTAGTATGAACACGGTTGGTTTTACTTATTGAAAAGGTATGTTTCAGATCTTTTAGATAAGAAAAATTACAAATGAAAAATTACTAACTTTACCATCTACCATATTTGAGAAACAAACTAAAAACTTTCAACACAAACTTCAAAACCGTTCGATATTTCACTAAACTTTATTGTATAATGTCTGTCCGATCAAAAAAAAAGTTCTCCAAAGATCATGATTCGAATTTCAAAATACTATCAGTTTTTTTTTTGAATTAGTGGAAACCGTAACAATTTTTACAGAAAACTTCTGTTTCAGTAGCTTTGAACTAGAATAAAAGCAGCCTTGAAGCTCAATCTCATTATTGCTAATTTGGGAAACTGAACACTGTTCTGCCTACACCGTATGAACTCCAGTAAAAGAATCAGATGTTCTTTGGTTGCAAAATCTCCTTCAAAATTTTGAAAATTTCTGTTTCAGATCTTCTAGATTCAAGAAAAAGTCTATTAGACAATCTATTATTTCCAAAATATCTCGTGCACATGAAACATTTTCCAAATCAAAGCCATTTCTAGACCAAAAGTATTACATCACTTGCTGAAATCTTTCTCCCCTCTCTCTCAAAAACATACCTCCCATGGGTGTAAACTGTTGAAGTGACCACAGTGATTGAGTCGGCGCCTGAGGCCCAGGCGGTCCCATTCCAGGTCCACCACCACCACCATTCAGTGGTGGCTGATTGGCGGAAAAGAGACTGTTCATATCATAAGCCATATCTGTCTCTTTCTTCGTTTCAAGCCGTTCCTTCTTCTTCTTCTTCTTCTACCCACTCACACACGTCGTCCAATCGATCGTTTCGGGATGATTGATGACGTGATGGTGGTGCGCCGTGATGGTTGGGGAAGGGGGGAGGGGAAGGGAAGAGAATGGAAGCGAGAGGATTCTCGGGTGCCTCGAGAATACTGAAAGTTGGAATTTACAGTCTTAAAAGGAAAAAGAAGCTGAAAATCAAAACAAAAAGGGGGCTAGGCCCAAAAGGCGAAAAATAGAAAAAAAATATGAAGGGACGAATAAGAAAAGGCGAAAAAGTATGTGAAAAGAAACAACACACACACATAGAAAAGATAGAAAGTATTGAAAGGGGGAAAAAGAGATAGTAGAGAAAAGCGACGACACGGGATGTGCCGGCGTCCCGAAGAGAGAGAGAAGAGAGGCCGCCGATTCTTCTCCCTATCTCTCCGACTCTCTTCAATTCATCCACTATCTCGCTTTTTCTTCTACGTATACTCACACTCTATATGTATATAGAGACGTTTGGGATGTTGTGGCGTGCTGAAGTGAGCGGCGCAGTCCGTCTTTTCTTCTCTTTTTCTCTATTTTCTCCCTCTCTGATCTTCTTCCCGATCACCCTCTCTCTTCGCCGGTCTCTTCTTCTTCTTCCTCTTCTCATCTAATAGACGCGGCCCGCCCGAGGAGCAGCAACGCAACACAGCCCTCCCCCCAACCAAACCAACCCACTCAGACCCCCCGTTTTCCCTTTTTCCAACCCCCTTAGTGTCTCTTTTCACGAAAGAATTGAAAAATCGATAACAAGGGCGAATGGGAGGGAGGAGAAGGAGGAGGACACAGAAGTATATAAATAAATACATATATGTGAAAACGAGGGTGAAAAGCATTCACCTTCATTTTCGGGGTTTTGTCCCGGTGGAACGGTCAGCGGGGAGGAAAGCGCGCTCTAGCGGACTTTTTTGCAGTCCCAGTTTTTTTTTCGGTGAGGGGGTCGAAGAAGTTGGAATATTTGGAACTTTAAAATCTTGATATAATAGATTATCTGTTTCAAGATCACAGTAACTTTGAGATAGAAAGTCTGTTTTACTGGGACTAGGATTCTTTAAGGAAAAAAAACAACTTTTGCAAGGAATGGAAATCTGCAAATTCCGGAAACTTTTTATCCACTATCATAATCTTCCAAACCGGATGTAACCTTCAGAAGTAAAATACGCTCTACTGGACTCTTGGAAATAGAGTGTTTGGTAAAAAGATAATTTTGGAAATTCTGAAACTTTTTCGTATTGGATATCAGTTTCAACAAGTCCAGTTAAGTTCGGGTGGAATGTGTGCTTTATTATCTTCTTTTGGTATTCGGGAACCAAATAATTTTTAATAGGAGTTTAGAAATTCAAACAAACATTATGACGAATTCCGAAAACTTGAACTTTCTCAGAAACCGTCTCTCAAAAACAGAAAAGTATGTTTATTTCAGGCAACGCTCTGATTGTGAGAAACCCTTACGATTTCAAAGTTTCCATAATTGGAAGGCAAGAAACTGGAAATTTACTGACATTGTAGTATTTGTGCGATATAATTTTCGAATAATGCAAAAACCAAGAAAAATAATGAAAAGGAATCGGGAGAAAAACTTGCTCTACTCGGCTTTTCAAAGACTCAGATAACAAACGGTACTGTCTTAATTTTTGAATATAACAATTTTCGGTTAAAAATTTGAACCCATTCAATTTATCAACTTTAATAAGTCATGAAAAAATTTTGATGTTTCGAAGGTTTCATAATGAGAAGAATGAAAACTGGGATTGTACTAGACGGAACTGTCCTGGCAAAAAAACTTGTATAAAATCTTACGATGGCGTTGAAAAGTTCTATTCCAATTTTGACTTTTAAGAATCAATTTTGACTATTTTGTTAGTGGCTTCAGGAAACCGTTTCAGCAAAACCTTTTCATTGGAACTGAAAAAAACTTTATTTTCCGAGTATTCATTGAAGGGAAGCTTGATCTACTAGATCACTCGATGGTTGCATATTTCTATGAAATATAGGAAACGAAACAAAAAAACTTCCATGATTGGAGAAACTGAAACCACCTTGAAAATTCATCGATTATGCGTTTCAAAAACAGAAAAATTATTTTCACCGGTAGACTGAAACCAAACAAAACGCTGTCTACATTACAGTACTGCCTATCGGAACGATTTCCCAAATTGGAAAAATGAATCACTGAAAAATGTCAAACTGTTATCAACGAGCTGAACAAACACTGATTGAGTTGAGTGATCTCATGTTAGACAAAAAAAGCAGAAAATTATCGTTTAATCGTCGAGTATCAGAAGCATAGTTTGCTCATCTTTCAAAAACAAGGTGAAATAGTAAAAATTTGGAAACAATCCTGAACAATCCGTTTTTCGAGTAAACCCAATTCAGACTTATGCAGATGACTTCAACACTATTTGCTTCAAATAATGAAAGCCTTGGATTTAGGATTGACAAGTGAAAATTTGAAAACGTCATGCAAATCACTAGCACAGTTTATCTTTAGACTCTCTAAATTGACTTTCAAAAACAGAAAAATAAGTCATTAGGGTAGTCTTAAGACCAACAAACCACTATATATTTCATAATTGTATCATTTTCCATTTTGATAACAGAGTGACCTAGTACTCTTTTTCTTTCTCTTTTCACCACTGTTTTATATATTAGACACACTACCAACTACTGATAAGGTGAGAAGGTTGACCTAAATTTACGGTTTCAGAAATAGTGTTTCAGTTTGAGACCTGACAAGGTTCTGCAATGATTGAAAAAGGCTTCTCTAGGCAGAACTAGACAACTAGACAGAATGAAAAGTCAAATTCATTCCCGAGGAGTTTGTTCCCACATAACGGAATTTCAGGTTCGTGGAGTTGTGATAATATCAGCTGATGGAAAGAATATAGTTCAGAGAGCCGATTGGAGAGCTATTTTCACAAGATTTTTTTTATCATTTCTGATTGTTGAGCAAAGGTAAACTAATTTTTGGAATCAAAAAGTCCTAGTTGTAACGGAAAAACATTTAGTTTTGCATCACTCGGAAAGTGGTGTATGGGGTGAAGCTCAGTTTTCGGACCATGGAAGAAAACTTATGAATCCTGGAACATGTCAAACGGTATTTGGAGGTTCGATACCTCTAATAATCACTCTGAAATAGAAAATTTACTGTTTTGGGTGGTTTTTTTGTATTGGTTTTGAAAATTATTCATGATCGTTTTATTGAGTGGAATTTCTTCAGATACTGTTTTGATATCGTAGCATCTATCCGCTCGAATATTGGGACGTTTTTCCCGTTTCGACTCTTTCCGATTACAACACATCAAACTTATTTCATTCAATATCCATTTCGACGAATTTCTTTTTTTCCTTTTAGGTCGATTGTTTCGAAAACTTTAAGGCTACCGATGATTACAAAAAAAATTAGTTTTATGAAATAACAACACTGAAACTGCATGAGCACATATTCCGATGGTTTTCCTTGAACTGTTATTCCAACAGCTTCAACATGAGAACATTACTGTTTTAAGCTATGGATTTCATTTCGAATTTTGCGTTCCAGCTTAATTAGACGAGAATCGTTGTTCGCTCCTGTTCGCTCACAGTGTTTCTGTGAATCCACTTTCAGGAAATTTACAGAGAAAAACGGTTTCTGGTTGTTTTCGTCTAAATATTTCTTCGCCACTTTGAATCAATGACAACGGCATGATTGATGAAAATGTTCACTGTTTCTTAATGGTTCCTTTTAGTTTAAAAGAAGAATGTCTAGTTAATGCGCTGTTGTCTTAATGAATTCAAAAAATTGCTCAGCTTTTGTCGTCCACCGTGATTTACAACAGAAATTTCGAAAAGCGACAAAACTAAATAAATTAAGGTTTTGAAACTGTTTTTGAAATTTTGACTGTTTTCAATCGTTCTCTTTATTAACTGCGTAGAATTTTAACACAATTCAGTACTACTATTGTCAGCATACAGAGTACGGACGACAGGAAATCAGAAGCTTTTGAATAACAAATTTTATTTCTATCCTGCTACCTGATATGCCCGCTAAAAGTTTCGATTAACCAGCGAACCTCAGCTGAAACACAAAACACCAAATGCGTTCTTTATTACTATTATACAGCCACTTTTTGAGCCATACAACTTGGTAAAAGTTTTCAACGAGCACATAAACTCAACCAATCTGATCACCAGAATCACAGTTTCAGTCTCTACACATCAGTGAGAGTTTTTACTTCATTTTTACTTCTTGGTAGGCTGTTTTTCAGTACAGTATCCTCTCAGTGTCAAAGAGAGAATAAAATAACTTTATTTAGACATTCAGAAACATTCTTTCCCATTATCAACTTTTGTTGTCTCAATCTTTTTCAACCGATTCAGAATAGAAATGAGCATTTTGTTAATAGAAATAATAGAAATGAATAGAAATGAGTAATAGAAATGAGCATTTTGTTTATGGGATCAATGCACGACAGCTCAACAAACGTCCCTCAATGTAGTGAGAAGAATGTAACGTGAACTTCGAAAATTGTGAAAGGAGGAGAACAAAATTGTAAAAAAAAAATGTTCAACACTTCCGAAAAACAAAAATGTGTCATCTAAAAGTTCTGGAACATTTTTTTTATTATGATATTTTTGTCCAACATTCACTGTTTTCAAACTCCCATTTCTAGGAGAGACACTTTTTCAATTCGTTTTTCCATTGTTGCTCCTTTTAAAAATGTCACGCTCATATCTTTGGTTCTCAACAAATGTATAGTCAAAAAAGTGAGCAGAAAATTAGTTTCACGTAACGATATCTTCATGTAACGTGTCTCATACTTTTTCAAACTTTTTTTGGCTTTTGAGAAACTGAGCTGCTTTTTTTTATCCTGGGATCATATGGAACAGCTACTTTCTATCGAAAAAGGGATGATCTCGGGTGTTCATAACAGAAAATTTATCGAAACTACGCCTGATTCTAACGGGAAGTCACCTCCCCATCAGCTTTTCCAAAAATGTTCAGAATCCCGAAAAACTTAAAAGTATATTTTGGAATCGCAATAAAGCTTTCAGTCAGTCCTGCTACAGCGTTCATCCAAAAAAAAAACGAATTGTCTGAAATGGAAAAAAATAGATAACATCAACTTGGTTTTGACATTCACAATTTAAGCAGTATGTAAAACAGGAAATTCTAGAATTTTACAGTGGAGAATTTTTGCATTTTGGGTGCACAATGTTCATACGAGAATGAAACGTTCCCAACGAAATGAAACAAATGAGATCTGGAATAAAAGAGATCTGAAACCGGAACCTAAATCAATCCTAACATGTAGACAACTCCTAGTTTTGTGAACCATCAGCTGGAACTCAATCAGAATTCTGTTGGAATCGGCTACGGCTATTTTTTTTTTACATCAATCGATTAAGCCAACTGAAATCAACCGCGCTACGAAAGCTCTTGCCAACCAGTGCATTTCGTTAGGTTACAAAAGTCAATTTAATCCACAATATCAAATTCTAATACATTTCCTACTTCAACTGGGTTATACGGGTTAGTTGAAACCTTCATTATTTTAGCTCTCCTAATACATCAGTTTCAGCCCCCAGCACAGTTTCAGAAACACTGTCATATTACCTGCTCCGTATTACTGTAGGAGAAAATAGATCATTCTGAAAGTGGAGACGGTGATAATAGATATTCCTAAACTTTGTCGAAACGTGAGAACGAAACACGCATCATAGACAATAAAATCCCGATATTTTTGTGAAATTATTGAAACATGAAAAACATTCCGAAATCATAAAAAATACTAGGGAATTCCCTAGGTTTTTGACCTTTACAGTAGCAAAGTGGTCCAAGGGTTCTTCAATTCCAAATTTTGATACTAAAAATAAATAAATAATTCAACTTTGTGAGCCGTCCTGAAACAACTTCCGATCTGCATGATACAATTCGTTCAATTGCCATCGCCTACGAAAACTTACAGACAAAAATTTGATACATCGAAAAATTGACTAACTGCACCTTTATTTTTCTATGGAGAAACAGTAAATGCCGATTTAGACCCGGAAGCTCATGCCTATTTTTAGTTCCAGAATTGAATTTTGGCCCAGATTGAAAACTCCCAGGAAAAATATGGGGTTTTCCCGAATTTACTCTCACTGTTCCGCTTCTTTTCATTTTCTGGAACTGCTTTGAAATCCGCAAAAATCTAAACGAGAAAACAAATATAGGTTAACAAAAATTGTTCATTTTATTTCAATAAATTAACGAGATCCATATAAACACATTCGAGACCACCCGTCGTCACATTCGATTATCACTTATCGTCCTCTTTCTTTCCATTCACCGATGCCGCATCATCGTCCTCTTCTCCTTCGTTCGACAATTCTGCTTCATCGTCCTCATCGTCGTCTGAAGCTATTGGAATGGTTAGAAAGGGGAGAGAAAAGAAGATTTTAAGTGCATTTTAGCGATATTTTAGTATTTTCGAGGACGGTGAGGAGAAGAAAATTGAGCTTTTGGGTGACTTTTCCTAGTTTTTTAGTGAAATAGCGCAGTGAATTTCGCTGGATACGGGAAAAATTGTTTTAAAATCATCGAGGATTTCGAAAAATGACTAGCTGAGAAACATTGACAATAAGGAGTTTCTGCAGGAACTGTGCATTTTTTCCATGAAAAGTTGCCAAAAAATGTAAAGTTTTCCGCCGAAATTTCTACCGGGACGGAGGCAAACAGCAATGAAAACCACTGAATTGGTTGGAAATCATTGGATAATTCGGTTTTTGTTACGAGAAAATTTATCGAAAATACTGAATTTTGGCCGTTAGTCATCGAGTTCCGACCGAAAATCACCAAGTTTTCATGCTTTGGGCCAGGAAAATCTATCGAAACCCCTCAATTCCTAAATTTTTTCGCACACACGAACCTGTACAAAACCGTTGAAAATTGGAAAGAATAATATTGAATGCCTGCAAATGATTGCGACGATCGACGAGTTTCGCCTCCAACATTTTTTGTCTTTCGTGTTGTCTTTCCAAATCATCTTTGATTTCTTCCAGTTTTCGAGTCGTCTCCGCTCGTGTTGGCACCTCGTTCATCACATTCACAAGCTTCCGATATTCTTGACGATTTCTGAACGAATATTTATGGAATTTCGAAAATTTTCATGGTTAAAAATGTACTTTTTGACTATTTTCGCCTCTTCCAACTCGACTTTCGCTTCTTCCATCTTCTTGTACGCCAATTCGATCTGATTATCAATTTCTTCGGCTAATGAATTGAATTCCGCCGCCTGCTGCTTATTCATGTGCGCTATTTGTTGCTGCTTTTGCATAGACAACTCTATGCCTTCTAGCTGAAAAAATCCTATGCTTTCCTCTCAAATCCACTGGGAGAATCTCACATTTTTTGTGACTTTCAACACTTCTGCAATCTTTGGCTCTTCGGCCTTCCTACAATCACGGATGAACGCGGCGATCTGTTGTACCCGCCTGTCGTCACCGCATCCCTCTCCGTCTGCGATCAACTTGCGGAGAAGTGTATCTTCTTTCATCTGAAGACAATTCGAAAGCTTAGAGGACACTAACGCTGACATGTGCAAGTAGCTATTCTGGTGTTGTAACCCTTTTTTGTATGATGATGATGATAACGAGAACAGTTTTAAAGTATAACAAAGTTTATCCGAATCAACAACAATTTAGGCCTTGGAGACGGACTTGTTGATCTGACGCTTGTTGTTCTTTCTGGCGAAACGGAGGTTCTTCAAGAACTTGGCGTCGACTCCTTGCATAGAGAGGAAGACGTGCTTCTTTGGCTTCTTGATTCCATTGCGGTGAGCCTTCTTGTCTGAAATTAGAAAGGATAAGATAAATTTGCGACGTTGAGAACAGTTTTGTCGTTTTTACGCGATTTTTTCGGCTAATTTTCGGTTGAACAAAATTAGCGTAATATTCGTTAATTTTTTGAATTTTTCGAAGAAAAAACTCACTCTGGTTGTGATTGGTGTGGTTCTTTGACTTGGCCATGACGACGACGGTTAACCCTGCAAAACGACAAAATTACTGGTGTGAAAAATCGATAAAACTGAAAAGCAAACGGGCCAAGCACAATTACCGGCAATAAAACAACACGAAACGATAAGATACTGATGAATTTAATTTTTGCAATCACAAAAATTAATTTTTCCGCAAGAAAACAGCCAAAAAGGAACGAAAAAGTAGGATTTGGAAGAAAAAACGAGAGAAAATTGCAAACGGCGAGAGAAGCAGGTACGGTGACAGTCGTTTTGCTGTGTCGGGATCGTGGCGAGACCGGGCGACGAGAGAGCGTGCAGAATGAAGAGTCGCACAGAAACGCTTGTGTCGATTTACGGAGCATGACAAAAATAAACAGTTTCTGAGATTATTTCGCAGTTTTCAGGGGAGAAACGCGGGAAAAAAGTGGGTTTTGTGGGAAAAAATGTGATAAAAATGATATGAAAAAGTTATTAAAACAAAAGCTCGGTCAAAAAAGTTGAAATTCGTATTTTACCCTCATCGTTTGTTTCGCAACTTCACTTTTAACCTTTTCTTTCCATTTTCCAAGCATGTTAATATCTCTTCTTCGAAGAATGTCGTCGTCGTCTGGAGTGTCAAGCGCCGCCGAGTACGACGTCAAAGCGCTTCTGGCGCTCAAGGATTTGTATGGCGATTTGGCACAAATTCCGTTGGCAAGCCAAGGAAGAATCGACAAAAAAGCCGGGGAGGACTTCATTAAAGTGACGACGACATGGGATAACCGGGCAATGCAACTCAATCAGTCAACTCGTCAACAGCGAGTCAGTATAATTGGAAGTAAGGGACCAGAAGTCACTGATCGCTATCTGATGACGTCGGTTTCGTTGCCAATGTGCAATTATGAGTATGTTGAGATCAAGTAGAAACATTTTTCTAGCGTTTTTTTTTCTACTTTTCAGGAACCAAAGATCCACATATTCCAACTCAAATTCTCGCGTCGCTCAACTCCTCACCACAGGCACCGGAGACGATAAGAAGCAGTATTTGAAGATTTACAATTTGGATGAGCATTGTGAAGAGCTTTGCTCCGATCTGACGACTCAAAAGAAGCACGGAATCATTCATGGAGCCGGTTGTCAACCATTCGGATGTCTTCATTTCTCTTATGGAGAGGGACATGTTATGTATATTGCCGAGAGGCTTGCCAAGACTGCACAGTATTTTGATGCTGATATTGAGTGGGATAATGAGACCAAGGTTTTCGAGAGCAAAGTGGTAAGAGAATTGGGGTTCTTTCGAATAGAGCTTAGACCTTTTTTTCCAGGGAAAGAAGTTCGAGCTCGTCGAATCATGGGGAGAACAAAACGACGGTGTCAAGCGCCCGGTGATTTGCACAGTGGATCGTTCCAGTGGAATAGTTACAGTCTTCGATCAAATTCCATCTCATATATCTCCGTGCTACGCTAAATGGGCTCCAGAAGACAGTGGAGTTGTGTTCTTCGGTCTGGAAGAGGAGGACACCCCTAGATTAGGCAGGATCTATTGTAACAACCGTCGTGGTTCAGTGTATTACTACGATATCAAAACAGGAGAACTGACGAAAATAAGCGAGGGAGAAATCGCCGCGGAAGAGATTCAATTCTCACCAGATGGCAAGACATTGGTCTGGTTCCAACGTCCGGCTGATGGACCACATCAAGCTGTGCTGGAATTGGTTGCAGTTGAATGGCCATTGAAGGGAAATGGAAATGTTGAGAAGCGAGTTGTTGTGCCGATTGTGAAGGAGAAGAGACCAGCTGACGAGTTTCAAGGGTTCATTTTTCCACAGACAGTCGCTCGTTCATGGTCTTCCGACTCACAGCGTCTGATCCTCTCGAATGCTTGGTGCAGTAAGCTGGAGCTTCTCGCCGTTGATATCTCCACTGGAAACATCGAGAAATTGACAAATAACAATATTCTGTTGGGATGTTGGGCACTTCTAGATGTCTTCGATGACGAAGTTCTTGCCATTGTCTCTGCTCCAAACCGGCCTCCAAACGTGCTTTTGGGACGTCTTCCAGAGCCTGGAAAGGCTGATGAGGTAAGTAAAAAACAAGGTTTCAGCTCCACAAATTCCTTCCAATTTCAGATGGTGTGGGTGCGAATCGACGAGTCGAAAGCAATCAATTCTCGTCGTCATCTCTTCGAATTCTCGTTTGAAATTGTCAATTTCGAGCGTGACGGAGCCACTTACGAGGGTATTCTGATGGTTCCAAACGAGGGAGACAACTTGCCAATGGTTGTGAATCCACATGGAGGACCACACGGAGCCTCGTGGACCGGATGGCCTCGTCGCGATTTGACGACTCTTTTGAACTCGGGATACGCTGTTCTTCAAGTCAATTTCCGTGGTTCGGTTGGTTTCGGTGATGATTTCATTCGTGCTCTTCCTGGCAATTGTGGTGATATGGATGTGAAGGATGTTCATGTAAGTTTCCTGCCTCAGAGCAGCTAAAAGTGAGCTGTGCTTTCAGAATGCTGTCCTCTCTGTTCTTGACAAAAACGCCCGAATTTCCAAGGACAAGGTGGTTCTTTTCGGAGGATCGCATGGAGGATTCTTGGTGTCCCATTTGATTGGACAATATCCAGTAAGCAAATTTTTCCATCCTGCATTAGAACGGCACCCGCAAGCCGGTTCTATTCTGAACAACCCTTTTCATCATTTCAAAACCAAATTTTCCAGGGCTTCTACAAGAGCTGTGTCGCATTGAATCCAGTCCTCAACCTGACAACAATGCACGATATCACTGACATTCCCGAATGGTGTTACTTTGAAGGATGTGGCGACACCCCGGATTGGACGAAGACTACAACTGCCGAACAACGCGAGAAGATGTATCAATCCTCACCGCAGGCTCACGTGGAAAAAGCCGAAACGCCGTATTTGCTGCTCATTGGAGAGAAGGATCTTCGCGTCGTTCCACACTACAGAGCATTCATTCGTGCGCTCAAGGCTCGTGGAGTTCCGGCCAAGTGAGTTGTTGAACCATTTTAAAGCTGGAGTGTGGGAATTTTCCGTCTGGAAGTTCTCCGATTACGAAATCCCCCAAGTTCAAAATTGTCATTGTTTTCAACTTTTATTTCTTCCAGAGTACTGACCTATCCTCCATCCAACCATCCACTCGATGAGGTCAACGTTGAAGCCGACTACACAATCAACATGGTTCGCTGGTTCGAGAAGTCCCTTTCCAAATAAATCAATTCATTCATTCCTCCCGATGTAAATTTTTTATTGTGTAAAATCCCGATTTTTCCTATTTTTTCACCCGATGTTCACATATCTTATTGATTTCGTGTAAATAATTGCATTCTGAGCCGAATTGTTATGAGTTGCAGGGAAAAACTGAAGAAGAAATTTCTCGAAGAAAACCTCATTTTTGAAACTGAAAAGTAAACTTTATTCGAGTAAAAATGCCAAAATTCATTAGAAAAATCTCAATATCCGGTGCTTGGTGCGTAGTTGTTGGCAACGTTTGGAGAGCAGCAAATGCACAATGGTTGCTTCTCAAGGACAACGTTGAAGCCGATGATGGATTCCTGGAAATAAATAAGAAGTTACGAGTATAAAAATTAATGAAAATATTCTGGAGAATTTTGGAAAACGATAATCGAGGCCCAATCATTCAGAAACTTTTTCGTTGGAATTTCAAAACTGTCAGAAACATAAATTTTTTTCCAAATTTCGGTAAATTTTCCAAAACTTGAGATTTTCAAAAGAAAATGTTAAAAAGGGCCCAATGAAAAATAACTGTCAGAAATTCTATGACTTTCAAAAACATTGAAATCTTTCTTAGGAAATTGGAAATGCTCCAAAATTTGTACAGATTTTCAGATTTTTGTCTGAAAGTTTTCTATCGGTAAGTTTTAGAGACTAAGTGAAATTAGGAAGATTTGGAAAATTCAGAACTACAAACTTTTTAACTTGGTATTGTTTTATAGGGATCATTTGCACTTCTGGGAACGTTCTGAAAATATCAGTGTAGTTTTCAAAACTGTGTGAAACACAAACATTTTTTTTCTCTACATGTAACATTTCCATACTTGTGATAGGGTAATAGTTTTCTAGAGAGAAAGTTGGACATTTTTAGTTGGAAAAAAGATGATTAAAGTAAACGTTCTGGAGAATTTTGGGCAATGAATATCAAAAGAGAATCATCTAAAACTTAATCGTTGGAATTTCAAAATTGTCAGAAATAGATTTTTCTCTGAAATTGCGGTAAATTTTCCAAAACTGGACTGGATTTCAAAAAGTTATAAACAGGGGCTACAAATTTTAAAGAAGGATCCAAAGTTCCAAAAAAATTTTGGTACCTTTTCAAAAAATTTCAAGAAATTAGGAAACTTTCAAAAAATTGGATTTTCTAAAAGTTCTGAGAGAAAAACCAAAAATGTACAGTTCCCAAATTTCTATATTGAAGTCATTCAAAGTGAAAGTTCAATAGTAAACTCTAGAAACTTTGGATAAACATTTTTGAAACATCAAATAATTGAAAGGATTTTTTTGAAAAGTCTAAGTTATTCTTCTGTAAGCATCTCAAAACTTCTTGGTGGGTATTCAAAAATTGCGTGAAACACAAAATTTTAGTGAAAATTCATATGATTTCTCAGAACTCTAAATATAAAACTTTTAATGTTTCACAAAAGTTTCAAAAATTATGGTCCTAAAAATTTTATGATTTTCCTGTGATAATTCCAAAAAATTACCTCCTTGATACCGGTTCCCTGAATTCTGGCGGACATTCTACAGCATCTCTCACAGGCGTCAAATTTGTAGGCATCCTGACAGAAGTTTCTCGTTGGACGGTGGTCTAAAAAAGTTTGAATTCCCGCCAAAAACAAAACAAAATTCTTACGTTTTCCATTCTGTCCGAAGAGTTCGTAGTTGGCTTGAATCGAGCAGACGTAATCTGGAAATAAGATTTTCCGAAGGTTTCAAGAAAGTTATTTTCCTCTGTTCTTCGTAAAATCTGTATTATTCCAAGCTTAGGATTAGGTTCACTTTTTAAACTTCTGGGTAAAAATTTAGGACCCTTTTTCTCTAATTCCAGATCCTTTGTTTCTCAAAAAACGAAATCTACTGCAAAAAACTTAAAACCACGTGGCTTCGGATTACCGCTCCTCCTCGTGTGGGCAAATGTGAAACATGAGGATATTTATTTACATCTTTTGTCTCTTCCGTCATGCGTCACTTCAGAGGTTTTTTTCTTCTGTCTATGTGTCCTAGGAGGACACACAAGAGAGATATGAAAGAAAACAAAAAAGAAAACAAAATATCACTGATAAAATGACGTTTTTTTGACGAACTTTGAAAGTTTTTCTTGTGGTAGACACGAGGTGTTTTTTAGAGGTTCGGTGGTAAATGAAAAAAGTTCACATGTAATGCTTCCATACTTCGCCCCTCCGATTCCAAATGTTATGGGGGCAAAAGTTAGGTCCTGGGGTGGGTAAAATAACCCGCTAGTCAAAAATTTGCCAAATTGATTTTTTATCGATTTATTGATTGTTTTCACTTTTACTGGTTTTTCGACCGTATCTCGCTCAGTTTTAAAGATTTTTTTGAAGGTAAAAAACGAAATTGTAGACAAAAGTGTGTTCCTATTTTTTGCTCATTGCACAAAAAAATTTGGAGCATGTTGAAGAGCCGAAATCTTGCTCCAAAGTGAAGTCGAAAAATTCAAAAATGTTAAAATTTTTTGATTTTTTTGAAATTAAGTTTGGCACCTAAAATTAGCCATATTGCCCAATTTTCAAAAACTTTCTCCATTTTTTCAGAGAGAAATTTGAGTTCAAAATATATTTTTGTATTTTTCGGGTACTCAAACTCAAAATTTCAAAAAAGTTGTGCTAGTAAATCTTGTAGCCCGTAAAAAGACGCATCTTTTCGTTTTTTAATCATCCAAAAATATTGAGTTTGAACCGAGTTGAGTAGGGTTGAAACCCTTACAGTAATTGCAAGCCTTGTCAGATTGGGTTTAGGGGCAGGGTTACAAACCTACTCAACTCGGTTCAAACTCAATATTTTTGGATGATTAAAAAACGAAAAGATGCGTCTTTTTACGGGCTACAAGATTTACTAGCACAACTTTTTTGAAATTTTGAGTTTGAGTACCCGAAAAATACAAAAATATATTTTGAACTCAAATTTCTCTCTGAAAAAATGGAGAAAGTTTTTGAAAATTGGGCAATATGGCTAATTTTAGGTGCCAAACTTAATTTCAAAAAAATCAAAAAATTTTAACATTTTTGAATTTTTCGACTTCACTTTGGAGCAAGATTTCGGCTCTTCAACATGCTCCAAATTTTTTTGTGCAATGAGCAAAAAATAGGAACACACTTTTGTCTACAATTTCGTTTTTTACCTTCAAAAAAATCTTTAAAACTGAGCGAGATACGGTCGAAAAACCAGTAAAAGTGAAAACAATCAATAAATCGATAAAAAATCAATTTGGCAAATTTTTGACTAGCGGGTTATTTTACCCACCCCAGGACCTAACTTTTGCCCCCATAACATTTGGAATCGGAGGGGCGAAGTATGGAAGCATTACATGTCAGTTTCATATATTTTTTTTTATTCTTTGAATTCTTTTCTTCTGTTGCGTATTCTTCACTCCCCGGAAATACTTAGAATAGTCCTAATACGCTCATCAAATTTAGCAATTAGTAAAGCTCCGCCCACTTCTTACTTGGCTGAAAGTGGGTGTATTAACTACGGTAAGCCTTTTGAAATCTTCGTTTCTTTAGACTTTGGTAGTATTTCATTTTTTTTTGTTGGCATAATGATTAGACATTTCACCCGCTTTGAAAGGAATCATGTTGTCATAGGAACTCAAATGCAGCCGTCCGATCAGTAACTAGATTTTCAGTATTAGCTTACTGTTCCGATGAAAATGTAAACCTACCAAAAGTTTAGTTCTCAGTTTGGTTATTTTCCGACCGTGTATAAGTTCGAAATTCTCAGTTTCATATTTTCCATTAATTAACTACTGGGGCTCTTATGATATTACATGAATCTTATAGTTCCGAAATCTTAACCAAGGTCCAGTGTGAATTCATCCACTTTTCTCCAAACACACTTTATATGCTCTGTTTCTTGAAATTATCTAGAAGGACTTTTTGAAAATGGAATGTTTATCCATTTGGATGATTTATTTTTATATTCCAACTCCTTTCGCCGTCTTCTTATGTGTAAAAACTTCATTTTTGGGTGATGCGGGTTAGAAATCGTCGACAAAACATTTGTTCGACATTCGGATCAAAATTTGTATCCAGAATCTCGAATTTACTGTTTCGGTGAAAGCGTACAAAATCGAAAACTGATTGTTTATTTCAGTGAGCAAAACGATAAAAAGAATTGACCTAGAGTTTAAAACTAGGGCTGATAGGAAAACCATCTTATTTTCTTATAAAATCCCTATTTCCATCTCAAGACTACAAGTTACAGTTTCAGAAATATGGTATTTTGTAGTTATCACACCGTCAAATTACCGTCATCAAAAGCCTATAGATTTAACTGCTAAAAAATTCAACAGTTTCACCTAGCCAGTAGTTATGATGTGTCGTTTTTAGTATAATGAGATCGTAGTGCTCTTTATGAAAAAATCCAAACTAACTTTTTTTCAACACAATTTTCAGTTTCGTTGGTACGGTATGTAGCTCTTACATTTTCTAGAACATTACGATTTTTTCTTCAAAACTCTCCCGTTTCTTTTCCAAAATAATATTTGTATATTATGTATAAGATATTATGTATAAGACTAACACTTTAATTTAGTTTCTGATTGAAGATCTCTCCCACTCTCTCTTCCTTCTGAAACGCGAAACTTTCAGTTTCAAGTATTCAATTTGAAGTTTTCGATTTTTTGTTCTCTCAGTCGTGACTTATTTCGAATTACACAACCAAAACATTATATTATCATCAAAAGTTACAGTTTCGCTTACACTATTTCTAGCTTCTAGTTTTTTAGATCCGTTTTGAACGTGTGTTAAAGAAACTGTCCCAACTCACTGTCATCCATCACTGCCGGTGCGTAATATTGTGGTGGTGATTGAGCATAACTTGGTGGCGAATACTGTGGTTGTCCTCCTCCATATTGTGCATTTACAGAGAGCACGGCACAAAGTCCAAGAAGAACGGCAAGGGAGAAATTCATTTTCTTTCGATCGGAGAGAAAATAAGGATTTCAGCAGAGCGGAGGGAGGCTTTTATACCTTCATTTTGATGGGATTTTTTAGTCGCCTCTTTCTTATCATTCAGCCCCCGCGAAAGATAAGTGAAATTCCAGAATTGAGTCATGGGAAACTTCCTTTCCTTTTGGTTTTTTTTTTGTTTTTTTTTTTTAGATGTTTTGACAAAGAAAAGGGGTCGAAAAGGAAGCTGATAAGATCTAAAAATAGGCATTTCTAAGGGTGTAAAGTTAAGATTTTATCTAGTTTTTACTATTGAAAAGGAGAGTAAATAATAAGTTTTTGTTTCATTTTTTCATTTTGTGAAAAATATTGTTTTCTCAGTTTACTGTAGGTTATATAAAACTTCGGATGGGAACTTCATCATTCATTGTTCAAATCATTTTCTTCAATGTTTCAGAATTTTTTTACCAGTTTCAAATAAATTGGATATTGCCATTACTATCTTTTTTAAGACTGATACTTCTTTTGTGGTTGGCAAGAAATCGTTTCCAAAAGTTGGAAGCTAAATTTGATGTACTGTACTAACAAGTAAGACCTAAAAGCTGGTAGTGGTTTTTTTGAAAAACAGAATATCGAATCAAGGAACTGCATAAAGTACGAATATGAAGAAAGCTGGAAGCCGAAATTTGAACACATCTGTATTTTTTTATCTTAACGTTTTGTTCAATTTTTTGTTTTCAAAAATTACTGTTCCGTGCGTTTGAGATTTTTGAACTCCAAAAATTCCGGTAGTGCGAAGGACGTTGTTATCCACTTTCTAGTACTGCTGACATAAACTTTGAATTTCCGTAATGACCAATTATTCACGCTGAATTTTTGGTATTTTGTTGAAAAAGTTCTAAAAGTTTCCGATATTTCTTTCATCGAGAAGTCCACTCCATCTAATCCTTATTTTGAAAAATGTCTTCTTCCTTTCAGAAACCTTCCTATCTTGAGTGTATTAAAAATTTTTGAGTGAACGGCGTATTGGAACATTCGGTTGCATGAATTGTATGAAAAACAGAAAAAAAATGAAAGTTGATTCAAAGAAAGTGGATGTTTGTAGATTTTTGTGAAATGAATTTTTCAACAACAGCGTTTTTAGTATTTCTATAAATTAGATATCGGAAACTGGGTTTGATTATTTCCTAATTTTCAAAAATCAATGCAACTTTTTGGAACTCGATAAATTTCGATTAGATTTACCTCATAAGGTTTTCAGTTTCAAGTTCTGCTTTTTTATCAGTTTGCAAAACGTCGATAGTCTACCTGCATTTGTCCTTAACTAGTATGATTACAGTTCACCTCGGTCAGAATCCCTTGAAGTAAACTTCTGATCAGGACCGTTTCAACTATGCCTTGTCAGGATTATCAGAAAACTTCTGGTTATCATTGTGAGTTCCGAATTTCTGTAAACCACAAATATGAAAAACTTCAGATTCGAAAAGTTTTCTAGAGGTTTTCACCGTTTTCCAAATTTCTTATCTTATAGACTTTGTTTATAGTTTGATATTTCTATTCTTTCTTGACTAGTTGCTACAAAAGATAATGATGTGTTCCAGAGTTGTACGGAATGGATATTCTCGTTACCGGAATCCGGAATCCGGAATGAGCTTCGAAACTACGGAATCCGGAATCCGGAATTCGGAATAATCTCTTTTTTCCCGGAATACGGAATTCGGAATCCGGAATGATTGGCTATGCGAGATTCAAAGCTTAAAAAAGCGATTGAGCTCGAAAAGTAGTTTGTCTCCGTTTTTCAGTGCATTTTAGGAGCCGTTTCATGCTAGAAGCATTGAATACCGAAATATCGCTCAAATATTTTCCATAAGTTGTCTATTTTTCTTGAGTTGAATATTTTGAGTTGTAACGGAATGAATATTCATTATGCGGAATCCGGAAAACGGAATCCGGAATGAAATCCAATTTTTCGGAATCCGGAATTCGGAATACGGAATGGAAAAAACCTCGGAATACGGAATTCGGAATCCGGAATCCGGAATTCCGTACAACTCTGATGTGTCCATTAAAAAAATTTTGAGAAGAATAATGCTCTCAAGCTTGCCAAACTCCTTTCTGCCGTTTTCCGCTTTTTTGTCAAAATAATTTATCCCCTTGAAAAAGTTGTAACATTAACTAGTCATCAAATGACCTATCAATCTCAATCTTCTCGAACTTTTATAGAACTAGTCAAATGTACTTTCTCAAGGCTTATGAGTTTATAATATTATCATCATATTATCGTTTTTCAATAACTGTTTCAAGTAAGCTACTCTTAAAGATTAGATTTTTCAACGACAGTAACCCGTTATCCCAATTATTTCTAAAAAAAAATTCGTACATCTCATTTACTTTTTACAAAATAAGGTTTCAAGAACTGTATGAACCAATGTGTGTTATAAAGTTCACGTGGTCCTTTAGTTCGACGAACTCCGCATAAGTATACATAAGTTATTTTTAAAACTGAAACCTTGCAATTAGTGCTAAAAAGCATAACTATGAAACATCTACGAATAATCGTTTCTTGTCTCTATAAAAACTTTGGCTCTGTTCGGGTATCGGAGGCCGATGGGTGTTTTTTTGGTGCGCAAAAAAAATCGGAGGCCGAGACGGAAATCGGAGGCCGAACGAAAATAAGAGGCCGAACGAAAATCGGAGGCCGAACGAAAATAAGAGGCCGAACGAAAATCGGAGGCCCAGAAGGCTTAGTTTTCTTGACGTATACTTATCAACAAATTTTTATAAGAACCTGTAATAAAGACCGTCTAAATTTTATCCTTAAGTTGGTCTCCAGACAAAACTTCTGTCGGATCCATAGTCTGAGTTATTGAGATTAAGGTGAACCCGAGAGCTCCGGTCTGGATTTTCATGATAGCATAACAATTTGGATTCGCTAAAGAGTTGCTAAAGTTTTCCGAAAATCAGTTAACTTCATTAAAAACTCTATTGAACCTTCGGCCTCCGGTTTCCGTTCCCTTCAGATTAGTATCTTCGGTCTCCGATTTTCTTTTGGACGGTCCGATGTTTTTTTCGGCCTCCGATTTTTTCTCTCGGCCTCCGATTCCCGTTTCGGCCTCCGATACCCGAACAGAGCCAAAACTTTTTGGAACGGAAAACATTATTTGCACTTACTGTTTCAGAAGGCTGGTAACAGAACTTTTTCTAATTTTTTCTGCTGTGGGAGACCATCGAGAATTGATCTTTTGATTCTTTGAACCTTTGAAGTCTACATAGTGTGCCAGACATTTTGCACTCTCATTCTGTCTCCTGTTCCTTCTCTTTTCTTTCTTCTTATTTTTTGTTGTTTCTCTTTGGACTCATCGATGACACAGTCCCTGCAGCCTGATGAAAGTCTAGGCAATAACATTGCCTTTACAATTAGTTGTCTACTTTTTTCTACTAGATTAATTCAATATTCAATTATAAAAGCTTTTTTCCTATTTAGTTAACCTTAAACAGGACATTTTTTTATTTGGCAAAACCTTTTCGCTCTTCTAAATTGGTAATTTACTAAATTAAATGTGGATGGACACTCTTAAGTTGATAGTTAGAAAAAATGTAAAATATTGATCTAAATTTCATTTTAAGAGAATTTTATTTCTCACTATGATCCATAATCCGAAATTATCCGGAACCATTTTTTCTGTTTCGAGGAGAGCATATTCTTTTCTGTGAATATATGCACTGTTTTGGCATTTTTCGTCCCTTTTGATTGTTTCGACTTCACGTTGGCTCAACTTTCCGATTTTTACTTCCCTTGTTCCTTCAAGAATCCCGCCAAGTCTGGTTTTTTTTGTGATGAGACTTTCTTCCTGTTTCCAGATTTCCATAAACTTTAATACTATAGCCTTGGCTGTTTTTCGCTCTTCTTGATGAGCCTATCAGAAAAAAATGTGAATTCGATGTGATTCAAAAATTCTCTGCTTTTAGAAAATGATAAAGTCTTGGGAGATTTGACGTAAATGTTGCATCGATCCCCTTTTATGAACTTGCTATTACGAGTGAATTCACTACTTTCCGTTTAAACTTCTCAATCAAAATACCTTTAAAAAATGTTCTGTTCTCTGAACTCTATCATTTTCATAAGCCTCACACATTCGTAAGAGCGTTCTATTTCGTCTCGAAACTTTCCTGTTCCGAAAAGGCTAGATGTTCCTTGATCTTGATGAACCGTGTTCCGGTTGTGTTACTTTTCGAGATCGAACAGTATGTTTATCATTTCTGCAACGAAATCCCATTTTTGTTGATTTTCTGAAACGTAAACTTCTACTTATGTGAACCAAAAAGTTTCAGTTGCCAGGAAATCATAAGATGGACAAGATAATTACGATAAGTTTTTTGGACTTTGACCTTTACATGCGTTGTTTCACGACTGATCCAAATGAATACAGCTAGGTCATTTTTTTGTGAATTAGAAACCCGGAAAACTTCCGTCATTTCTAATATAGTTTCATAAATAGTAATATTCTCTCGGTTCCTTCTTCATAGAATACTTCATCTAGGTTTCATCAAATCGTATTTTTTGGTTTGTTTATTATGTAGTCACTATGATGACATTTTCTGGAACAATTTGCCTAGATCTCAAATATTGTTTTCCATGGGAGGCACCTTACCAGCTTTTCTTCATCTACTATTTTTTGATTAAAATTGTGCGCATTTGTTTTCCAATCGACTCAGTTCACAAGAACGCATAACTTTCTCGAAAACTTTCAATGCTTGTCACAAAAGTTTCCATTTTTCACTGTTCCGTCGAGATTTTAAGGTGATTGTACTGCATGGATTTTAGTCCTCCTGGCCCATCTATGAAACCTATACATTTGATTCCAACAATAAAACACATTACTTTCGATACTTTTTCAAGTTTATCTGTTCCATCAACATTTCATTTGGTGGATTTCAAACTGGTAGCATTGCTCCGCTTGCACCCGCATATTTTAGTTTTCGTTCAAAACTCCTTCAC
Organism: Caenorhabditis doughertyi; assembly: GCA_963572265.1. NCBI lineage: Eukaryota > Metazoa > Nematoda > Chromadorea > Rhabditida > Rhabditidae > Caenorhabditis > Caenorhabditis doughertyi. The sequence continues at coordinate 19,819,886 of OY751556.1, read as the reverse complement.
CAGCGGGCCTTCATCATCTGAAAACTTACGTTTCATTACCTTTCTAAAATCAGTCGATGGCATTCGATATCTTACTTATATGAGTTACATCCGGCCTTCAATCATACTGTAGTCAGTTACTAGGCAACCTTCCTATTGGCTTGAGTAATTCTGTTTGTTTTTATAGGAAATTTTTGAAATAGGCTTGTCATTCAACCTTTCAATAACACACAAAACGTTTCTGTTTCTGGAAAATCATAAGACAGTGTTTGTTGTTTTATCTGAGATACCTTTTCAATTATAAAGACGTTCTATGAGACTCTTTTTTGAGGAATTCCGCCGAATACAAAAAAAAAACAGTTTGAGGCTACATTAGTCCGTCACCTGTTTTCAAGATATCCCTCTGTTTCATCTACCCCTCATGTAAATGATTTATGGTGTTAATTTCGTTTCTCCACGAATGATATGTTCCAAATTTTATTCCATCATTTTGAATAGGATTTCCCTATCACTTTTCGATTCAGACAGTTTAAATACATTTGCAATCATAACCGTTCGTGTTGGCATTTGTTTTGCGTTACTGTTTCCCGTGGAACATATTCGATGAGTGTTTTATGAGCCGTATTAATCTTCCCTTTTTTTACAACGACAGAACTTTTTCTATTTCAAGAGCTACATTTTTCGTGCTGAAATTTTTTTGTATTACTGTTTCTCCTGACTCATATTTGAAGAGTATTTTATGAGCCATATTAATCCTTCTCTATCTATTTAACAACGACAAATCTTTTTTCTATTTCAAGAGTTACATTTTTTCAATTAACAAGGAAATGTTTTTCTCCCTTCTCTTTGATATTGCTTACCATTTCCTAATCATAGCCTTCATTCCTTCATTGCACACATTCCGTTTGCGGCTGCTTCAGAGGCTTCCCACTCTTCTTCCTTCTTGGTTTTTTAATTTCAAATCTTTTTTCTGTTTCTCATGTTTGCAAAAGTGTGGTGCAAGGGTGAAAATTGTTTCATCGATGTTCTTGTTGGAATTAAATTTACGAGACAAAACCGGTTTTGTGCATTGTAAGAGTTAGCAAAATGTAGGAAGGTTTATCTCAATGAAATTAAAAAGTCACCATTCGTAAATGTTGTTTTTGAAACAACAAGAGATTTAATTTTCTACTACAATTACTTGAGAAAGATATTTCTCAATGCAAAGATTCGTTACGGATTTTTCAAGTCATTTTTAATTTCCGGTTTCAAATAGGCCACATGAATGTTCTTCCAAATTTTATAACTAATAGGTTCGGAAACATGTATCGTTTTATTTACGTTCATCTATATTAATTTCGAGCTTGTGCTAGTGAAGTCAGCCCGCTATGAAAATGATTTTAATATGTTTGTTTTTAGTAGAAGCTTCTCTTTGAAATGTGAGGTCCAACTATTTTCTTGATGTCACTTACTCCTTTCTAATACTCCTCAAAAAATCATTCCCTCCTTATAAGTGCACAGAAACAGTATTCGTTTTTTCCTCTGTCAACTTTTTTTTTTCTGTTTCGCTTCTGCCAAAAAACAAGCAATTCTTGCGGTTTTCAATCCCTTGTCTCCCGCTAGGCATAAATAATTGATACGTTTGCACTGAATCATTCCCTCAATTAGGGGAGATAATTAGCCAGATTAGTTTTGTTTTTTTGCGCGTAGCAAAATGCACCCTCAGAAAAGTGTATGAGTCTATAATTTTTTCCAAAAATGCTGTTTCTAGTTTAATTGAACTTGAAAACTTAAGAAGAAGCGAGAGTTTTAGCAATATAGAGGAACTTCAGTTGGAAAATTACTCTTTCTTTGAAACGTTATTTTTTAAAGTTTTTGGGTTATTGCACTAGGCTACATATATGCACAGTTTCTCTACTGTTTCTTCTATTCTGTAAAATACTTCATTCAAATTTGGTTTTCGATTGATCGAGTTTGTCTTAATCTTAGTTTTCAAAGTACCGTCACTCAAAACCATTTTCTTGCTAGACCTAAAAGAAAGGTGTCATTTCAGTTTCAGATACTATATATTTCTCATGTCTCCTGATCATTGACAGTTCTGCTTTTTTAAGCATTTTTTAGCGTAGTTACTTGAAATCGATTGATATGTGTTTTTTTTTGTTTTCTCAGACCAAACGTTTTCTGGGAGCTCTGACTTTTATTGCTCACGGTTTCTGTTCCAAGCTCATGAAATTTCAGTGGCAAAATCTTTGCTTTTGCTTGACATCGAATGTCTCACTTTTTAAAAATTTTTTTTGGGAAAAAAGCAAACGAATCGCCAGGTTGGAAGCGATATTTCAAACAAGTTTGAGATTTTATAACAAGTTTGCCCGTTTCAGTGTTTTGATATCTATGATCACTTTTGAAAAACTCTAATGATTCTGTTTTCGTCTACAGTTCAATTCCTGTTGTACATATTTTCATAGGAAGGAAGAATTCGGCTTACAGTCAGGCTCCAAGATAATCCGATAGTCGTACAAAGTGAGTTAACGAAGCAAGTCTATTTTGAAGATCTTTCGCAGTTTTATGACTGACACTCATAGTTTTCAAATGCAAAGAAACATACCGAGCTGAATCGCTGTTCAAGGTTTGTACAAATAAAGTCGCTGAAACCAGAAATTTTCGGAATTTTTCAGCAGTTTGATTATCTTGACAAAAGGTAGGAATGTTATGAGTTTTATTTCGGTCCTATTGTTACTCAAAAAATTCTAGAGCACTCAAAAAAAATTGGATTTATATTTTTTTTAGAACTTTGTTCCAAGTCCCTTTCAGGAAATTTTTTTGACTCTATAATGAGTTAACAGTTTGGAATATACTTTCCGAACAAATAAAGTTGTTGAAACTCAAATTTCTCGGAAATTTTCCACAGTTGCATCATACTGCAAAAATGTAGAAAAAGTTCATGAGTATGATTTTCCTCTGATTTCGTGGAAAATTAAAAACCGAGAGAAAATGAAAACTTGACTTGACTAGTGAGATTTTTTTTAAAACTTGAGATTTTTTTTCTGTTTCAAGCTCATCATTTCCGCAGCATTTCAAAAAATTATCAGTTATTGTCGAAAGCATTTGTCGAAAATCGCCCTATTAAAATTCAATTAATAACATTTTCAACCTCTCCACGTATTCCTTCTCTCGAATCTTCAAAAATCCGGTCGCTACTCAAACCTGGTCGAAGAACCTTGGCTCTATTGCTCCTCGTTAAGCTCCGCCCCTTCCTTTGAAACCTCATCCCCTCACTCCACGTGTCCTCTCTCCTCTCCACCCTCTTCCGTCCATTTTGCAGAACCCAAGGAAACAAAAAAAAGAAACCAATATAAAATCCTCCTTCCTTCCCTTCCTTGCGTCATTCTTGCTCCCCTTCTCTCATTTCTCTATGTCTCTGCGTCTCTTCTAAACCCCATAATCTCTCATTTTTTCCGACATTGCGCAATTGAAGAGTGAGAGGACCTCCAGTTTTTTTGTCTGTCTGATCCTCCATGCTTTTTTGCTCATTTTCTTCTTCTTCGTCGCGTGTCCCTCTAAGTGTGACACAAAACGAGAAAAAGAGTGGCCAACTGACATTTTTTTTGTTGCTCTCTCTCTCTTACCTACTGGAGTTTTTGAAGAAGGGAAAGAGCACTTGTTACTTTCACTTTTAGTTCGTTTTTCTTTTATTTTTTTTCGTTGCGAAGAAAATTGTTGTGTCTGCCCTTTGAGTGTGTTTATATTGGAAAATTGTGGGTTGTGACGCAGTTTTCTGGATTTTTTTTTTGAGTGTTTTCGTCGTTTTGAAAGATTTGAAGCCAGTTTCAACAACTTATTTTGAGATATGTGGTTTTTCTAAAGTTAGTTTAGTTAGCGTTCACTGTCAAACTATTCTTCAATATTTCACCACCTTTTTTTTCAAAAAAATTTTATAGAAAGAGACCAAAGAAAAAAAACTAAAAAAATATTTGTGAAAATCGGTTTTTTTTCGCTGTTTTCAACATACTATTTTCTCTCTTGTGGTTTCGTTGGTAACTCCGTTAATGACAGATTCTCCTGTTGAAATTCTTCATTATTCGTTTTGATCCGAAAAAAGTTATTAGACGCCCTGTTCTCGAAACTTTCACAAAACGTTCTATGCCGCTTTTTGATTTCAGAATTGACATTTACAAAAATTCATGATATTTCGGTAAAATGCATTTTTTGCAAATGCAAGCTACTTCCTACCGTCTACTTCAAAAGAGTTCTACAAATATAAACTAGGTTGAACAGAAAGTTTCTCTGAGAAAATTCGGGGTTTTCCCTGTTTCGAAAATGCGCATTGTTCTTGTGGTTTCTACGGTAATTAATTCATTGAAAAATTACTATTTTTTCTCCATTATTTCTGAAAAATTAGAAAGTTGTTAGTATCCTTGTTCTCAAAGCGTCAGCACTATTTGCTAAAATTTTTCGAACTTTTTCGGTTTCAGAATTCTCATTAAAAAGAACTCTTGAAACTTTTAGTCATTTACATTAATGGAGTTAAAACAGCTTTCATTTAACTCATTTTCCTTTGAAGAGTTAATAAAAATGTTCCTTTAGCTGTTTTGAAACGATCTTTGTAATAATTATCCAAAACTGTGTTTTCAAGTGGAAAAACGGCAAAACCCTCGAGATATTTTTTGTGGCTCGAGAGAAGAATAACTGTCAGAACAACACAACGAGAAAACAATATATTTTTTGTTTGAAATCGACCGTTCTCCTTTAATAAGGGCTTTAATCAGGCTTGAAACTTTCGTCAGAATCAGGGTTTTCAAAAAAAAAAAAACTAGAAAACTACAAAGTCTGTCATTGAAATAAGCTTTCCCATTCCCTTTTTCAGATTTGGCGTAACATTGTTTTATTTTCACAGCATCTATAACCAATACGGGATGATTGGGGTCTCCTATATCTTCTTGATTTTTCATATCACTCCAATTTGTTTTTGCTGGTTGCTATCAAATTCTGTTTCTTCGTATGCACTTGTTGTTTTGACTGAAAAAGCTTTCACTGGAATCGTTTCCGGAGATCATGTTAACCTGAATACTTCTAGATCCTTCGAGTATTAATATCACTTTCTTATCGTCAACATCTTGCAACCATGGACAAGGCAGAGACACTTTCCTTTTTTTCTCGACTTGAAAAAAAATCCTGTTTTGGAAAATTTCTAACTTTGTTCATTCGGAAGAAGTCTCAATTTCTTGGAGGCGGTTGGAGTTACGTACTCAAAATATGATTTTTGTGATAAACAACAAAGTTGATTTTCTAGTGGATGACTGGCCAAACCCTTCATTCATTTTTTAGCGAATCGATTGAACATCTCTCAGAATAACACAACCGAAAAACAGTAGAAAACTTTTTGTTGAATTCGATCGTTTTCCTTTTTTAGCAGTTTCGATCAGGCTGCTCCCCTTTTGTCAGGCCTTGAATTTCCAGAAAAGTCCAAAATGTAAATCTGCAATTGAAACCAATTTTTTCAAGTATTAAATCGAATAATAGCCAGTTCGGACTTGAAAACATTCAACCTGAAACATGCATTTCTTGAGTCAAACTAATTTTCTATTCTACCCGTATTAAAAAGACAATGTTTTAAAGTGCAAGGTTAATTGTAAATTTAGAAATCTGCGTAACAATTTCATAAAATCAATTTTGAATATAACATGAATTTGAAACACTCATTTTTTACTGATTTTATACAATTTGCGATTGAGTTGAGATGTGCCTAGATAGAATTTTAGTCTGTCAAAACAAAGTATGAAATCTAAAAATTGTCTCAGAGAAACTGAGATAGGGGAGCAGTAATTTTATTCAAATTAGGAGTTTTTCGCGCAGTTTTTAGTGTTCTGCATAGACGAAAACATTTCCCCAGAAGCACTTGACTAAAATTTCCAATTTTATAATACTTTTCTGTAACACAAATCTTAAATCTCGGATTTTTTTGTTTCGAGATCAATGCTGGCTTCTAACACGTTTGGCATAAAATGTAGCTGCGAAAAATTCCAGGAAAAATCCTGAAATTTTTCAATAATAGCAAGAATTATTTTAGGTTCTTTCAAGAGCAGTAACCTTCTGAAAATGTGTTTTCACAGACTATAATAACATGTGTGTATTGCCAATACACTTCCAAGAGCTCACAAGAACGTATTACTAGGCTGATACAGTCATCAAACTCTCCTAAAATCTTTTCACGCTCAAATTATTTTCCCGTAACACTAATCTCATTTATTCCACAATTTTCATCCACGTGTAATTGCTCGCTAGTTTTTCCCCAAATCAAAATAAAATCCTATTTTCAGTTCCAATGCAATCCGTACTTATTGGGCTCAACGTTCCATTGCAACGAAAGTTTTTATCAGGTGAGATTATATTTTTGGAAAAAAGGAATGAGACTGCAGGGGTTCAATCGAATTGGCTTTGATTAGAATCTAGAATTCAAAAAGACTCGATGAAACACACTTTTTTTCTTTACTAAAAAAGAAAAACAAACCCCTAACACAAGAGCATGCCCTTCATAACAAACTTCCAGGTGTACTCTCCACTTCTGCTGCCTCCAGATGTTATTCCAGTGACGTCAAAAAATACGAATGCACATCTGCAGATCACCAAAAAGAGTTGGATGAGTGCTACAATCGACTCGATTTATCATTTGAAAATACGAAAGAGGCTTTTAAGGTGAGCGCACAATGTCTGAACCAACAAGCGCGGTGAAAAAATTTTGAAGTTTGAAAAATGAGTGAAACCGAAAAAAGTGGTTTCCGGAGAATCAGCGTGTTTAGGCAACTAAAATGTGAACTTTGCTTCCGGTCATGACACAGATATCGTTCTGATTACTGAAAACCATAACTTGAACAGCATTCAAAAAACAGATGAAACCAGAAAATAGTTTCAGAAAGTTTCATATTTGCCTTCGCTTATACCTCCCTGTATACAGCATACATTAGACAAACTTCGAAATTTCAGACTTTCAAAGATTATCTGAAACATTGTTTGACAGAAAAAAACTAGTATTAGGATTGTCCCAGTTGAATTTTCTTGGTTTCGAAAAAACCAAAAAAATAACTTGAAAAACCAGAACGAAGTTTAGAAATATACAAGTAAAGGTAAATTTTCATATTGAGCTGTAAAATCAAACTGAAAAATTTTGTTTTGAAGTTCAGAGAAACTTTTGTATTTTCAGCAGCTCCTATGACCGAACCCAACGCTTCCTTATCATACAACCGATAGTTATAGAATTATTGAAACATGCTTACTTAAATAACTGTAATTGAGGCGCTGCACCTGTATTTAAAGAACACCTGTAATAGAAGCGCACCGAATCAAAGCTATCGAAAAACAGTGGCGCACCCTCTAATTAAAGCACACCTGTAATTGAGGCGCATGCTCCTCAATTACAGTTGACGGTACCTTTGAATCCTGTGCTTCGCTCCCGCCCTTCCAAGAGACTGTGCCGTCGCCCATTCTAATTTTATGTACACGAATTCTTCAATACCGAACAAGATTTCTATGAAAACCCAAAATTCCAAAACCAATTGAAACCCTAATCTTTTTTTTTCAGAGCAAATCGAACACAGAACTGGTGCGTGCTCTTGTCGTCCTTCGACTATGTGGAGTTCAACCACTTGTCAATCAGAATCAAATGATTCTTGCCACAATGCGACGTGTTCTCGGAAAAAACTTGTTCAAAAAGACACTGAAAAATACATTTTATGGACATTTTGTTGCCGGAGAAACAGAGGAAGAAGTGAGGCCAGTTGTGGAAAAATTGAGAAATTTCGGAGTGAAATCGATTTTGGATTATTCCGTTGAAGCGGACATTTCAAGTCAGGAAGCAACGGATAAGACAGTCAAAGGAACTTCAGAAGCGACTGTTAAACCAGCGGTAAGGAAATTAGGCAACGCCCACTTTCATTTCTAGAGTATTTCTCAAAGCTGACGAAGTTCTTATTATCAAACTGGTACTACAGTTTCATTTTTTTACATAGCTGAAACTGAATGCTTCTAGTTGTTTTGGACTCATAGTTTTGGAAAATATCATGCTCCGTTCACTCTATTAAAGTTCTGACTTTTGGTTTCACTTTAGTCAAACTTCTGAAACTTGAAACCGTCGACAATCATTTCTAACTTAATTTTTTCTATTTAACAACGAGGCTGAACATACTGAAACCAGCAGCAAGTTAAGCCCCGTCTATTTATTTTAAAGGGGGACAGAACCATTCAAAAAAGTATCGATGTTTTTACATGAATCGACGCAGAATGGATGGGAAAAAAATTTATCTCTTGAACACATGACTCAAAAATCACTTTTAAAGACGTTACAGGCCGAAAATGGGTCGAAAAAAGGCGTTTCGCGGTGCTCCTTTTCCACTGTGAATCCGTTCGCAGTGCACGTAAAAAGTAGGGCAACCCGAATATAAACGTGAACGTGCACTGCGAACGGTTCCACAGTGGAAAAGGAGCACCGCGAAACGCCTTTTTTCGACCCATTTTCGGCCTGTAACGTCTTTAAAAGTGATTTTTGAGTCATGTGTTCAAGAGATAAATTTTTTTCCCATCCATTCTGCGTCGATTCATGTAAAAACATCGATACTTTTTTGAATGGTTCTGTCCCCCTTTAAACGTAAATTGCTATTATCGAAAGAATCCTTCAGTTTCAGCTATTCTACGTGTTTGAAACATAATCTTTTGCTAGGCTAATCTTGTATAGGAATTTTTGTGCTGAACGAAATGTACTAATGAAAAATTAGCTCTACCCATTCTCGAAAAGAAACATGTATATCAAGTTCGACATTGCCTTGAATTCCCGGTTTCACTGATCTCATTTTTGTGAAACATAATACATTTTAACAATGAAAGAAGAGTCCCTTTCTCATTTTTATAGCACTGTAAGGTAAAATTGACCCAAAATTCACCTGGAGCCAAACCCTTTTCGTTTCTTGTGTTATACTTCGCAAAGGTTGTCTCTGGTAATTTCAAGTGATGGTCCAGTTTGACTTATGTCATGTTTCTAAAACACAACAAGCTTTAAACTCATTACCGATTCAAGCTTTTGTTAACTATGCGAGTCCGATAATGTGCCATTCTCACACTTAATTCTGAAAAGTTCGACGATTTCATTGGACTAATCGAACAAATATTTCAATTTCACTTACTAAACTTTTGTGAAACTGAAAGATTTTCGAGAATCGCAGCGATTTTTTTTCCATGAAACTGATAGGACAAGTTGAAATCAGGTTACCCGTTTTTTTTTGATAATAGAACGTATACGTTTAATTTATTCAGAACTCTTGTTCGCAATCATTGTAATATAGCTCATTCCTAGTTTGTTCGTTTCAAAAAATATGAAATACCGGAGAAAGAAGTAGTACAGGAAAATATCCTGTTCCATTTATTTCAAAAAAATGTAACCGGATTTTATCATTTAGTGTCGTGTGTGGTAGTATATTTCTGCAAATTGAATGATCATGCGTTTCTGTTCGAGTTTCACAATTCCCATCAGCGTTATCGCGGTGGAAAGGGATAACAGCGTACACTGTATACTATGTCGATTAGCAAAAACTACCGTGTTTCGTTCTATAAAATCAGTGAAACATAAACTTTTCTTAGGCTTTCACGATGTTTTTCTATTTTCAAAGAGTACTTGGATGCGCATGAATCTAATAATTCAAGTGTTAGAGTCGAATAGCAATATTCCAAAACGCAAGAATTGAAAGAAAATTACTGTTTCATTTATTTGATAAACATGAAACATAATTACCTTTCACACTCATTTTTCGCACTTGTATGCTGTGTTAAAGCTTGACTCCGCGTCTAAATACGTTAAGTTGGAAAATTAGCAAAGTCGAATCACATCTTGGAATTAAAAATTGTGATATTAACCGAATTTCAAGGTAAAGTTTTTGTGAAGCTAATCACCGGTTCCACTAATTTTATATTCGTTTTATCTAATTTTCCAGAAATATTGTAAGCGAGTCATCCATTTTCTAGCTTTACTCGTATTTAGAGCATCTACGTAGTTTTTTTTCTTGTTTAGACTGGTGGTTTTCTTTTTGTTCCATTGGAGCTTCACTGACCATTTCTATCGAAGAAATTTCACATTGTCAAAATTTTCATATCCTCGTAGACATTGCTATCGTACCCGTCATTATCGAGAATCCTCAGTTTCACGAATTTCATATTCATAAAACAGAATTATTTTCAGAATTAGTGAAACCACACCCATTCAAGAAATCATATTTTCTTTCAGGCAATGACACCAGTGGTCGACGCGAAAACACTCGAAACGACACGGGAACGGTACACTGTACATCAAGAGTTTGGAGATCGTCGGCGGGGTGTGGCTAGTGCAAGGTTTGTGTGTGACTTGTATGGATTGAATACGCTTTTTCTGAGTTTCTCTAACCTCTAATAGAAGAGCACTAATATTTTGAATTTTTTTTTTGAGTTGTTAAATGAATCCATACAGTTGCACGTTTTGGCTCGTAGTGTTGAACAAAGAACCAGAAAAAACGAAACCCTACCGATTTGATCTCAAAGTTTATTTATGAGTTTAGAATATGGGACGTTTGGCAATTGGTAATTCGTTAGCGTTATAAGAAATATTTGAATGATTTTATAAAAGTGGCGAAACGGGCACTGTTTCCAAGTGTCTTGGCTGTTTTGGTACGGTTCCAAACTGAAAAACTTTATTAAAAATGTGGATTACAAATTGTTTTTGGTCAAGTTTACCCCTTCCACTGGTTGCTGTAATGGTTGCTAGATAATACAAAAGTTGTGAAACGGTCAATTTTTTTTTAAACTTCACATTATTTCTTTCAACTTGAAATGAGATACGCATCGTTATCAGCGTTATCATGACTGATTAAACAAATATACCTACCAAAACAGCAAATCTTTCCAAAAGTCCAGTTCTTGGGGAGTTCTAGGATTCTTAATACTAGTTTTTTTTACATGGGAACGAAAAAAATTCAAAAGTTTTGAAACGCTTTCAGTTTTTTCTTTGACCTTCCTGGCATTTCTTTACTTTTGAATTTTAAAACTGTGCAGCAGCGACGCAATACCAAGCGACTTTTTTGAAAAACAATAAAAAAGTTCCAAAACAGTAATAGTTGCCAAACGTCCCGCCTTTCCTCACAACCCAATCTAATCTCATCCCATTTCAGAACCTACTTCTACGAAGGCGAAGAGCAATGTGACAAGAATCGTGACATCTTCAAAGCATCAGTTGATGCCGTTGCTTCAGCCACTAAAAACGAAGGATTCGTGGCTGTGAAAGTGACCGCTTTAGGACGTCCACAACTTCTTTTGAAACTGTCTGAAGCCATTGTACAGACTCAAAACTTCTTCAAGGCATTAACCGGAGGAATGACACTTCAAGAGGGACGGTTGACGGCACAGGAGTTTACCAAGAGACTTAATGTGAGTACTTTTTTTCGAATAAGACCAAATATGAAACTGACTTTAGATAGTTGGGGGGGGGGGGGGGGTAGTTTAAGAACTAGTTGAAGCACATATTTTTTATTGAATAATACCTTTAATAGAAGAGCACCTAAGTATGAAAATGGGAGTTTACCTCTATTTATGCACTCTGAATGGATTATCATACAGAGGATCGAAATCGTATTTAAAGAGGTTAGACAAAGCCCGGGTTGATGTAGGTTCATGCAGTAGCTGAAACCCTGTCGGGATTCACATTAAGCCGGGCTACTGCAGGGTTACTGTAGAACCTCTAATAGTAAATCAAAGCGAATTTTTGTTCTGGTAGCCAAGACTACTGTAGTTATACAGTAAGCCAAGTTTCTATGGAAAATTGAAAAATTAAAAGTTACACTATTTCATGTCTAGAACGGACCCACTGAAACCTAGTGTCTTTTAGAAATTTTTGGAACCATAGTGAAACTTTGAAAATTATTTCCATTTTCACGGCTCCTATATTACAATTCTTTTTGGCATAATTCCAATTCGTCCATGGATAGATATTTTCTCTTCCAGGACCTTGGCGTGAAAACCGATTCAGACGCCGTCAAGAAATTCTTCAACGAAGTTGACTTTGATTCTGATGGTGTCGTCGATCTCCATGGATGGAATCATATTCTCGATGATCACGTGAAACTTGGTCAGCTTTTCCAAGTCTTGAACATCAAAACCGGAGCATTGGAGCCATTGATTCAGAATTTATCGGAGGAAGAGGAACAAGAATTCAGAAATATGGTTAGGAGAACGTTGGATGTGGCAGAATATGCAATTGAGAAAGGAGTGAGGATTATGGTAGATGCTGAGCAGACTTATTTGCAACCAGCGATTTCAAAGATCACAATTGAGATGATGAAAAAGTAAGTGGAATCAAAATCCGGACAATTGGTGGTTATAATTAGGAAACTGCAGTTTCACATCTTTCATATCTATAATGTGGAACAGTTTGTTTTGATACACATGAACTACAAAAAATACCACTTGTAATACCAGTTTGGACTTATATTCATTGTAGTTTATTACAGTTTCATTATCCGGTTAAACCACACTCACTTCCAGATTTTAAATTTTTTCTAGAGCTTTCGAAGCTTATGATACTGAGATTATTAGAACGAAAAGAATGTTAGAATGAGTGCTGTTCTATTAGAAGTCTACAACACAAAATCAGGTTTTAGAATGCATTCCGCAGTTTCAAGATGGTCATATGTCAATCAAAAAGTTCTTAGATCACTGATTCTTTAACGTTGTCATCATTGAACAAAAAGTTCAAAACATATTCAGTTTCAGTTATGAGTTATATTTCGACTTGCTCTTTCGACCACTTGTTTATGAGACATTATTACCTCAATTCAATTATCAAAACCCTTACAAAACAAAAACTATTATTGAGATTTTAAGTTCATATTTTCAACCATTCCACATCCACGAAACTCCCGGATTCACAATTTCCATAAATTTGTTTTCATTTTTACCCAACAATATGTATTGGGTTTCCAGATACAACAAAAACCGTGGAAACGTCTTCAATACCTACCAAGCCTATCTGAAACAAACCCTTCAAAACATGGAGGCTGATATGCAAGTGGCAAGAAGAGAGGGATGGCATTTCGGAGCAAAACTTGTCCGTGGAGCATACATGGAACAGGAGAGAGCCCGGGCAGTGGCAATTGGTTATGAGGATCCGGTTAACGTGGATTTCCAGGTGAGAAAAAAAAACAGTGGTGGGCTTTCGGTGCTAATTTTACGGTTTCGGTAGCATGGTAACAAAAAAGGGTAGCACATTATTAATAAAGTAGATGTGAACTTATCGTAGGATTGTTAATCAAAACTGCCCAGGGAGTTCGAGAATTGTCCATTAGACGAACTTCTCAAAAACTATTCAATTGTTCTTGTTTAAAGTTTAATTGACAGAATTATTTTAGCTCCCTTTAGAATGGATTTTCAGCTCTTTTTTTTTCGAAAAATTGCAGTTTTGCTCAATTGGTAATAGAGATGTTGAAGATTTGACGCTTAATCAACTGAAATTATTTTGTTTCACTGTTTCTAGAAATCAATATGAAATTATATTTCACAGGGAAAGATTATTGACCCTCACTTATTACAATACAAACATTTTAGTAATGTTTCCACTCACAGGCAACAAAAAGACTTATCAAACTTGTTTTTCAAAATGATCACATTCAACATGGTTTTTCCATTGAATGCTTTTCAAAGAATTTACAGTTATGGTATCTACATAACAGATAAAAAATGAGCAACTGATTGCTAGATGATTCGTTCTTTGGCCCAGTTTCATTAATATTTTAAACAGTCTAAGAGTCAAAGTGAATTGCTTGTAAACTGAATGAATCTTTTCATGAGCTACATTTTTAATATGAACTTCCGTTCCATAATTAAGTTCTATTCTCAGTTCATGTACCTTCATGTTGGGATATCATTTCGGCCACCTATAAAAGTGTATAACAGCACGATGACCTTTCTATGAAACGCACTTCCTATATGTGATTTTGGACAAACATAATATTTTTAAGTTGTTTTACAGTTTCATGATAGCTTCGAAATTTCAGTGCTACTAATATTTACGGCTTTCCATCCACTTCCTTCTCACATGAATCTGTTTCATAGCCACGCCGTATTCCCTACGATCTCCACTTCTTCAATGATTCGTTTTTCCAGGCCACCTCAAAAATGTACGAATCCTGTTTGACGCGTATCGCTGATGAAGTGGATCGTCGTGGAAGAACAAATGTGTCTGTGATGGTTGCCAGTCATAATGAGGATACAGTTCGATTTGCTGTTAATTTGATGAAAGAACGATGTATTGCACCATCGGAACGTGTCATGTGCATGGCACAATTGTATGGAATGTGTGATCAGGTTGGTTGAAAAAAAAGAGAAGCCTAGATGGAGGAAGAAATATAGGAGGGGAATCGAAAATTTTCGAATGGGAAAAGAATTAGGGGGTAACCGAAACAGTTATCGAAGATTTAGGACCTAGGTGTGTCTTCCAACGATCATAATAAACAATATCACCAGATTTAAAACGATCCTGTGAAACCCCCAAAAATTTTTCCAGTTTCAGAAAACTAAAAAAAATGAATTAGTGAAGCAAGACTGCTAGAAGAGGACTGTGAATTAGTGATATTATTTAATTATACTGATACTTTGAACCCCTTTTTAGAATTTTCCGGTTTCGCTAAATTTTCGAAAGTTCAAAAAGAGAAAACTACCGATTCGCAAATGATTATTATCAGGTTCAGGTGACTGATTGAACAAGAAAACATTCAGAAACAGCAAATATTTTTTTTTGGAGTTTCTAAGAAACGATAAATGCGGATTATTCCATGATTGGTAGTGGATCGTATTCATCGAGTTGAGCTCGGCTGTTTGCGATACAATAACAATGTAATATAAACGAAAATTGAACTGTGTCCTTTTGCTGATTCCGGCAGTTTCAGACCATATTTGTAGATTTTCCTTGTAGAACGATGCATTTCGAACATGTTTTTTCTCCCAAAAACTCAGAGAAAAAATGCGAGCAATCAACCTTAGGTAACAGAGGGACGCCTTCCGAACGGCGATTCCTTTACCTCACTGGAATTTTTGTTTTCAGTTTCATGTATCTTAAAAAATATGAGTTTTACTGTTAATTTGATGGGTGCATTTGAAAACAAATTTTAAAATAAGAGAAACTGAAAATCGTTCCAGCTCTAGTCCCATTTCTGAATTTGAATTTGTGTTAGAATTTTCTACGGCTTCACATGTTCAAAATAATCTATCGTACTTTTAAAACAGCAATGCGGCAGCAATGCGAAAAAACACAATTTCCAGGTCTCATTCACCCTTGGTCAAGCTGGTTTCTCTGTTTACAAATATCTTCCATATGGACCAGTTGAAGAAGTCCTACCGTATCTATCTCGACGTGCTTTGGAGAATGGAAGTGTATTGAAAAAGGCAAATAAGGAGCGTGATCTTTTGTGGAAAGAGCTTAAACGACGAATCTCAAGTGGCGAATTCAAAGCCAAAACTCATTAAATTAAACACTTTTTTGCTCTCTTTTTTTTTTTTTTAATTTTCTCTTATTCAATTCAAGTTTGAAAATCGTTCAAACGGTACGTAGGATCTTCTTTTTGCTTCTTTTTTTCGATTGTTTTTTGAGTTTTCATATCAATTTTATTTTTTATGTCAACAACTTTTTTTTGTACCTGTACCTCCTTTCTCTCAGCCAACCCCAACACACTGTCACAATGAAGTATTCATTTTTTCGATTTGGTTTTAATTTCAGAGAGAACTTAGAAGAGACCCAATATGAAAAAACTGAAAGAATGTGTGAAATGAACGAGATGAAACGGCTTGAGAAATTGTTGTATTGACGACAAACTACATTCTCCAAAATTTTGTCTGTAATCTAATGTCACAGAAGCAGTATTTTCTTTTTCAGGATGTCTATAAGTAACATTTTTTGAAAGATTTCCGCTCAGATCTGAAATCTAGATAACATTAAGAAGTTAGTGTCCTATTGATTAGCTGTAGAGAATACTTACACGAAACTAGAACATTTGAAACTGCAAAAATAGTTTGCATAGGTTAAGTCTCGTTGGTCCAAAGTGGTGTAGAATCCCGAACCTGGCATCAGCTAAAAACTACCGAACACGTTCTGACGGTTTCAATTGATTTAGAAGGCCAAGCATTTCCAGAAAGGTTTGCTTATAAGGGAACATTCTCAAACACACTTAGAACAGAAACATCGTTTAGTTTTACTGTTTTCAGTTTCATTGCTAACACGCCTCGACAATCTTAAAACTGATATTTGCATAACCGCCAAGAAAGATTCTTGAAAACGTCAGTGAACAGGCATAGTCAGAGGTAACTTATAATGTTAATAAATCAGAGTTTTTTTCAAAATGTTTCGGTTTTGTTCAAAGTTTGTTTAGTTCAAAAATAAAAATTTGTTTTCTAATGGACAGATGCATTTCTATTACATTTCCAAATTATCAAACCATGTCTTAAGGATCGTAGGTCTCGTAGATTCCCTTACTCTGTTGAGTCGCCGTTTCTATGAGAAATGTCTTTTGTTGTTTTCTTGTTACACGCAACTGATCAATCAAATTGCTTAACACAGAAGCAGTTACCCAACTAATTTATTGAGTTACAAAAAAAGAAAAAAATCGGATTCAGGTGCAACATATTACTTCCGAGAACTTGCCGCCACAATTCCTTCGCTGTCTTAGAAGGTAAAATTTATGAATTCAACAGAAACCCCCACCTCCAACACTTCGTTTATCGAAGGTCTTCTTGGACAGCTACATATCTATCAAGTGTACGTTTTGTTTTATTCAACTTTTGTATTTTCAATTGTTTTATTGATAATATTCCCATTCTATATATTGGTTAACAAAGTGAATAGGGAAAGAGATGAAAAAGTTTGTTTCTCTGCGTCTCTCATTTGCACACACTCTCTCTTCAGGCTTTGGTCTATCCTTTTACTAATCACTTTTACCAAATGGTCAAAAAGACATATTTCATGTTTGCTTCTGTTTTTATTTTATGTGCAATCGCGTTTTTTGGTCTGGTGCATATGTAAGCTTCCTCTGCGTCTTTTTGTTTCACACACTCTTTTCAGATTAATAGGAGGGATATTGATTACTCTCGCTATATTCATCATTCTTCTTATCCACATTGTTACCCAAGTTTTCCATTTACTCATTTCCATTGCAGCTATTCAAAAATTCATGTTATATTTCTTCCCATCAACAGAATCCTATATAATATCAATTCAGAATTTCGTTTTCAAACGTATTCGTTGGATTTATATTTGTTATGGAATCGAGGAGACAATTGCGGTTTACTGGGTTGTGAGTTGTATTCAAGGCTGTACCCAAGAAGAACGTTTGACCATTGAATGGCATTTTGGGGTGAGAGAGTGTAGGCATGTGAGAGACGCAGAGAAAATTTTCTTTTTCAGATTATTCTCCTCGTCCTTAATTCCTCTCTCATCTTATGCTCATTTCTGTATATACCCATAATGATAAGCGTTAAGAAAATGTCAAACTTGCCAATGGTTCAGCAAACTAAACCTCAAAAATATATTTTCTGGCAGGCAATGATGGCTTTGATGTTCAAATCGGTAAGAGGAAAGAGCGTGTGCAACGGAGAGACGCAGAGAAACATTTATGTCTGCGTCTCGTGCCTGCACACACTCTATTCACTTTTCAGACGTCTGTCCCAGTTGCCATTGCTTTCTATTTTCGTGGTTTTGATGCTAATTTTCTAATGGTTATTTTATGTCTAACTGATATAATAATGACTCCATTAATCATTCAAATATCATATTTGAGTTGCAACAAACGAAATGTTGATATCCTTTTGAGAGTGTTTTGTGGATGTAAAAGGAACCCGTCTAGTGTTGAGCCAGAATCGGATCCAAGTGATGAAGATGTTTGAATAAAAGATTACTGTATCCAGCTGGTTATGTCACAGTTGCGACGGAATGAATAATACTGTGAATCCTTTTTTGTGGAGAAATTATTCGACACGCAGTAATTGACTGAATGCACTGAAACCTTTTTCGTTTTAATTCTTTGATTTTCTGAATAGAACAATGTTTTTTTTTCTGTTTCCATCACTCAATACTCGGAAGCAACTTTTTAAAATTTCTTTTTCACGGAAATTTAGCTTTTGAACGCGATATCTGATATTTTCTGTTGCTTCATTTTTTTGTTTCATACATGATGAACGTATAACTCCGACGCGAAAATCCTGTTTCTGATAGTGAATCAATTTGTGCGGGCCGCGTGACATCGGAGTCAAAGACCGAATCAACACAGGTAATTAATGACATCAATTCTACATTTTAATGAAACACGTGGTTACTGTTTCACTTCCATGTTTCAAAAGGATGACGAGCATTTTTACTTAATCCATAGCAATCGTTCATACAAAATGAACATTTACATGAGAAAAAAAATAATCCTGGGAACTCGACAAAAAAGTTTCTCAAGAAGATCACCAAGCAAATTCCTAAAATTACTATTCTAGGAAAAAAAAACCGCTGATCGTAGGCTGATGGAAACATTAATTTTTAGAAAAATAATAATTGACTCCATCTCAGTCTTTTTCATGAGTTTTGAGTCTTTATTGAAACAGAAATTCCGGTTTCATCCTATCAGTATGTATCCGACTCATATTTTCAGAAATGTTCACACAGATATACTTCACAAACAAAGTATGACAGAAAACTTATCCAATATGAATTTTGAGTTTTTCAAGTTCATCACATATCTTCAATTGTTCTCTCCGAGAGAATGTATTATGATAACAGGGTCCTGAAACATAATGTTTCTGTTTCACATAAGTTAAATTATCAGCTCGACTTTTTAATCGATTACTTCAGTCCTTGTAAAATGATCAAAACTCGAATGCCAAAAAAAAGCAATGTTTTCTGAAATTTGTATGTCATTCATTCCCGAAAAAACCCTGCGACATGTTTGATTTAACTGAAGTCAAGTAAACAGAACTGTAATTTATAACAGAAATTATTATGCGTTCCTATTTCTAAGTTATGAGCTGTTTCAATATGATTTTATTGGCAAGTTCGAAATTGTCGAGAGTTTACGGATCCGACACCCGTTAACGGTTCGGAACGGGAGAAGATACTTGAAACTGGATGCCCTTTTTGAAACATTTTTTCTGATCACTTCGGTTGTTATTGTATATAAAAAGAACAACTTGCAGTTATCACTATCGCTGTATGTTTTTTCATCTTGAGGGATGATTTCAGAAAAACGGTTATATCTCAAAATGGTCCACGATTTTCGGGGTACTCCAAGAGACTTTTTTGCTCCAAATTCAATGAGAAATCTGGGAAAATTTTTTTAGACCCGACAAAAAAATTTTTTTTGGCTTCGAAAAAAATCACATAAGGGGGGACCCTTACCTGTTTTTCAGAAAAAGTCCATTATCTCAAAATGGTCCACGATTTCGATGGGGGTCTAAGAGACTTTTTTGTAGCAAATCGGATGGGGAATCTGGAAATAAAATATTATACCCGACAAGTGTAGAAAATTTTTGAGAAAAACCAAAAAAACCCCAAAATTTTTTGAAAAATTTTGTTTTCAGACATTGCAGAGATCTGAAAATTGACTCAAATATGCTCTAAGCATCTCCAATGACCCACCGAAAACTTCGGAAAAAAATATCAAAGCTGAAAAAATTTGAGTTTTCAGAAGTGCAATTGGAGCTCTGAGCTTTAACTCCAGGTGATGACGTCACATGGACTTGGGGGTATGTTTTTTGGGAACACTCACCCATATGGATACCCAACACCAAAAATTATTTGGATCTGAAACACTTTTGGTTTTTGTGCCAAGGCCTAGTGGAGAAAGTCTCGTTCTTACAGAAAGGTCTTCTTCAAACTTACTAGAAACTGTTTCTCATTTTTATCAATTAACTTCTTCATTTGTTTTTTTTTCAGTTAGTTTCAGAGAAAATGTTTACAAATTTCCATTTTTTTGCATCAAGAAAACGAAAAAATTCGGTTGTTATCATTCGAACGGTACCAGATGAATGACTTCTACATTACGAAATCAAAACTCTGTTGCTCAAATTTTCAGATCTTCCAAGGTTAGTTAAGATTTATTTAGGTCTTGAACGGAAAAATTGGACGAAGCTTGAAAAATTGGTAGAGATGACTTTAATGTCATAAGGTTTCGAAAAGGCCAGATGAGAAAGACTAGTGAACATTTTCAGACAAAAACAGTTTCAAAAGTACTGTAAATGGCAACTGTCATTTCAAATATAATGACAGGGCTTTCTTATCTTTATTTTTCTGTTGAACCCGAAACAGTTTTACTGAAGCTTTGATTTTTTTTATGCAAATGATAAATAATTTTGAAAAACTGGAGTTTACATCTGAATCCGATCAGTCTGAATGCGAAAGTTCAACATCGTTGTCTAGGAACAAATGAGAGATGGAGCAGCGGTGGAAGCAAATCGTGCCTATCTCACGAGGATCATGGAACAGTGATTTGTATTTTGATTTAGAATTTCAAATTTAACAAGAAAAATGGGTTTATTTCTGTTTTGCTTCGACTTCATCCAACAAAAGGCAACCCCAGTTAGATCCTTCCCAAACAGTTTGAAACAAAGCTTAGGTAACTTTGAAATTGATTTCTATCGGAAAAAGCGCAGTATTGCATTTCTTTTTCAATCACAAAGAAGCAAGTCTCAAATAAGTTCCTGTCACAACCTTGAAGCTCTCCAGGACGAGTTGTGCGAAACAGTATATTGAAATCGATTATTGTTTCGGAACTCTAGATAGCATAACTTCGCACAATAGGATTTCAGCAAACTGAAATATCCTGAAGACACTGGATATAACCAAGATACGGTACAGTGAAAATAGTTGTTAGTAACCACTTGATACCCGTTTCAAGTTCCAGTTTTATTTTGAAAAGTAATGTTGAAATATTGTCCTGTTGATCCAGAAAGCCATCATAAATGTAGTTGCAGTAACCTCACCATAATCAGATTTCCCTCTAAAACCTCATACATAAAAGTGCAATAGAGCGCGTTCCCTCCCAAAATAACCCTCCAGCAGCAAACCACTTGTCAAGTATGTATCTAGTGTTCCACCATTCTTTTAATTTTGTAGTCTCTCAACTCACCTTCTTCTTTTCCCATGTCTCCTAAATGTCAATATAACCTACCTTTTG
The DNA here is from genome assembly GCA_963572265.1 of Caenorhabditis doughertyi. Lineage (NCBI taxonomy): Eukaryota > Metazoa > Nematoda > Chromadorea > Rhabditida > Rhabditidae > Caenorhabditis > Caenorhabditis doughertyi. The sequence continues at coordinate 19,798,725 of OY751556.1, read as the reverse complement.
GCAGCCTCAAAGTCTCTTAATATTTACATTGTGATGAAAAATTCCTAAAGTCAACAAAGCAGTCATTCGGTTTGTCCCCCCTCTGGTTTTCAACCCCAGTAAAGTCACATTCTGTCTTACTTCTATTTTTTTTTGTTACTGACAAGGAATTTTGAAAAATGATGGTAAGTAGCTTTTCTAGAGTACTATCACTATCAATCTATCACTGTGTTAAAAAAAAGATAAACAAATTTATGAAAGTTATGAAACTTATTCCTGTTTTTTCTGTACCAGAAATGGCTTAGATGCTCCAAAATTAAATTTTCGACCGGCTTTCAATTCAGAAACTTCCCAAAGTCTTTCCAAATTATCCAATTTTCTTTTTTCAAACATGATGGGAGAAAAATACTAACCAAAAAAAAACGGAACGAACAAAATTTTACATTTTATGAAACATTAATTTTTTCATCAGAACACGATGAAGTTAGCCTACAAAACTTGTGGAAAATCGAATCCTCAGCATCTTTTGAGCCCTGTTTCACCTCCATAATTTACATTCCTAAGCTTCGGAATCCAACAATTCGTATGGTTTCCCCGAACTCACAATTTTTTTCAGCGCCTAATAACTTCATCTCACCGAAACTTGCAAATATCCATACTTTAGGAAGCTCACTCGAAACTCTTCTTTTGTTCGGCCAGGCTGAAATTGTCTTTCACTCGGGTCCAAATCTTGTTTACAGACGATTTCAAGCACCTGTTTCACCTTCAAAACTTAAATTTCTGTGCTTCTGAAGCTCTTAATAGAGCCCATTTTCCCAAACTCACAATTATTTATCAAAATGACGGGATTAGAATATTTGATTTTATTGCACCGGAATGCCTAACATTCTACGTTTTACATAACTTTAATTTTTCATCCGAACATGCTGAAAAGTAATTGACAAAGTTTGTTAAAATCCCATTTCCAGCATCTATTGAGTCCTGTTTCCTCTCCATAACATACGTTTCCATGCTTCTAAACCTTTCAATTCGGCTTACTTCTTCAAACCCGAGCAGAGACAAGCTTTACCACACCAAAACTTTCAAATATCAATACTTCATGAAATATACTCGAAAAGTTCTTTTTCTGTCCGGTCCGGCTGAAATTGTCTCCCTCATCTCTTCCAAATCTAATTTCCAGACTTTTTCAAGCTCCTGTTTCATCCTCTAAACTCAAAACCTCATTTTTTGAAGCTCCCAATTCGCTCCATACCACCTTTTTTCACGATTATTTACATTGAAAATCAATATCGAAAAAAAAGTTATAGGAAATGGGAAACCCTAGCGCATTTCTGTTGTTTGTTAGTTTGTTAGTCATGTGAAAAAATATGACGAAACGTCTGTTTTTTGTTATTGAAAGTCGGAGGGGAACAAACAATTAATTTTAAGACATCAAATGAAGCCTTTTGCAGGGGCTTTTTAATAAACGAAATTGGGAGAAAATAATAATAATAAAAATTTTTATTTGAAACCATTAAAACTGGCTGAAATTGTGAAAATGTTTCTGTTTTTTTCAGTTTTGAAAAAATTTGAACCGAAATGGTACATTAGTAACATAGGAGTCGGTTCTATTATAATTGGTAATTTTAGTTGTGTGAAAAATTCAAACAATATTTTATCACATTTATCGATTGAATGATTTTTTCTAGGGACTTTCGAAGATTAATAATTTGACATTATAAAAGTTGTTTCTCTCATTTTAAGAGAGATGTGTGAAACGGTCAAAATTTAGAAGTTCTCACTCATTTTCACCATCCGGTTTTTTCTCTGAGTTCTCCGCAGATGATTGCTAACGTTGTTCAGTCATTAATGGAGGACTAACGGCAAGATGGGACAGCAGTACTACAAGGTGTTGATTCTAATTTGTTATGTTAGGTGTCTGAAACATTCAAAAATTGTTTTATCATCTAAACGGATTCAGTGATTTCTATACATTTTGGAGGTGAACTTCGAGAATTGGGCCAAGCATAAAAGTCTATGTACTCCTTTTAAGAGTAGTGTGTGAAACGTTGAAAACCTATAACTTCTCACTTGTTTTTTTTCAACTCAGTAGTTTCGCGGTATTTCGAATTTTCTACAGAGAATCGCTGAAATTGTTTAGCAACAAGTAGACGACAACCGTTTAAAATCAGACTTGTTTCAAATTATTCACAATCAGTGAAGGTTTCGAACCTAACAAAACCTTGAAGAAGGTTTACTGAAACTGAGAATTTCTTATTGCTTGTTGATGTGATTACTCACCTTAATAGTAGAACTGGGCCTAAAAAGTTTCATTGAGCGAGGATTTCAAATGTGCTTACTCATAATATGGTTACTTGGTTACTAATATGGTTACTGGTTAGCACTCCATATGGAGTGCTTGAAACATTCAACTTTTTCATTTCCATGTTATTAGCGTTCTGATTTCTAGTTTTGACTCAATTGCCTTCAAATTTACAGAATAAAAATTCCGAATCGATTCTCAATAAACAGTCTTTATGAAACAGTCGTGAAAAATTGAAAGAAATGTAAAACTGCAAAAGTTTTAGTGGAACAGCCTCTATTTTTTATTCTGAGAACTTCGAACAGCAAAAAAGTGAAAACATATGTGTTCAATCAATTGACTATTTTAGAATTTTTGATGGCAATAGGAACAATTTTTAAAGAAATTCCACGCTCTTAAACTGAAAAAATGAAACCGTTTATTTGAAACCATTAAAACTGGCTGAAATATCTTTTCTCTTGTTTTGTCAAGGACATCGCGAACTTTTCGCAGATAATCACTGAAATCATTCTGTTATTATTAGAGAACTACCTTATATAGCTTCTTGGTACCAGCGAAGGTTTCAAAACTTACAAAACTTTGAAGATTATTTGAAATTTAGAATTTCTAATCACTTCTTTTTGTGTTTTGGAGTAATCTTAATAGAAGATCTGGCCTAGAAAGTTTTGTTGAGCGAGGATTTTTAACGTGCTTTCTCATAATGAGTGCTTGAAACATTCAGCTTTCCACATTTCCATTTTATTAGCGCCCTGATTTCTAGTTTTGATTCAATTGACTTAGGATTCACCGTTAGAAGAGTTCAAATGAAAATTGATTCTAATGAAACAGTCTTTATGAAACAGTCACGAAAAACTGAAAGAAAAGTAACAATGCGGGAGTTTTAGTGGAACTGACTCTGTTTTGCGAATGATAAGCAAATTTTCAGCTGTTTATTCTGAGAACTTGAAACAGAAAAAATGTGAAAACATATGCATTAAACTAATTGACTATTTTAGATTCGACGGCAATATCAACAATTTTTTTTAAACATCCACGCAGCTAAAGTGAAATAATGAAACTGTAGTTCTATGGAATTCCAAAAAAAGCAAAAACATTTCTAAGAATTCTTTCTAACTGCATATCAAGCATCAACTGTGAAGTAACGATAAAGTTCGAAATGACTAGCAGAAACAGAAAGTTAATCCAAAACGCTCTTTCAGAAAGTTAGTATAGTGAATTCTAAACTATGCAATTTGCTTTTCTCATGTCTTCAGATCAATAAACCGAAAAAGGCTTCTCTGGAGAATTAAAATTTATTGGAATTTTGAAATTTTTCAATCGTCTCAAACATTTTCCAAAGTCTCCAGTTTCACATCTCTCATATAGTTCAGTCGTGTTTTGAAGCTTTACTGATTTTTGCGCCATATCTTCTCCCAGCCAAGTTATTCTGTGAATTCGGAACTTACTGTTACTCTACTTTCGTATTACACAAAACAAACTATTTAGTTTCGGCGCTTGATGCGCATTTGTGTCCGTGTTGCAAAAAATGACTCACAACTGCAATAACGCTATCTACTTCCGAGTTCCAATGACAATGCGATTATGCAAATAAAAATAAGAATTGATCGGGTCAACGATTGCAGAGACCTTAGGTATCACTTAAGTTTAGAACACTTTTATTTTGTGATCTTTATGAAACCGAACCCGTTTTAAAGTTATTCATGATCAGTGCTACTTTTCGAATCCATCTTCTTTTACGAAAAAATGATGAACCATTAATTAATGAATCAAAAATAAAAGAATTCAAAAATGGTCTGTAGCTGTAAAATTTTTTAGTGGGAACAACTAACTGAAAAGCTTTAATTTCAATAAATTTATTTAGATTCCAGTTCTGAAACCACTGTTTGTTCAGAACACTTTTGATTTGAAAAAAGCTCATAATTGAATCACCGAACTTTTTGTTCTCTATAATCAATAGTCCTTTTATCGAGAACTCTCAACCCAGGTGTTTTCTGAATAGCAATTTTTTGAGGTTCACTTTACTGCTTCATAGGCTTCATAAGATTTTTGAGTAGTTTTTAGTATAATACTGAAGTTGTTTTCTTCCTGGAACAGTTGTATAAGACCTTGGGGTCCAACAACTTTGTTCGGAAAGCAATTAGCTGTTATTCATAGCTTTCAAAAGCAAGCCCATTACGTTCATTGAACACATTTATTTATCACCTATAACACTTGAGAAAAATACGAAACATAGAAACCTTCTTCATTTTTTCAAAAAGCCTATTGCAAGACCCCTTTTATATAAATAACTAACATTTAATTTATTTTTTCGAAGAAAAAACTTTACTGTTTTAAAACTCCCAAAATGATGCCTAAAAACAAAGAAATTACTCTTCTTTAGAAAAAATCACCGAAACTTCGAATGTGCAATAAAAACTTGTATCAGAAGAGCATTTCATTTTTTCTTCAGTTCATACCAATTATTGATTGGGGTTTCCTCTAAAGTTTGAAAATTAAATCGTAATGGAACTTAAAAAATTCCATTCAAAACTAAAAAAAATTCCGTCATAAAATCATTTCCTCTTTTTTAAATACCTACTTCTGTTTATTTTTGCAGTCAAAGCTCACTGTTTCACCGTCTTCATGAAACTGGAAGACATTTTCCTGATTTCGTTCTCCATGTTGTTGAATCTACTTCTTTTCATTCCACATTTGTTTCTCCGTCTCGTCATTCTCTGATTTTCAATTCAAAAGAGATGACTCATGTGATAGTCACAACAGGTTATTTGTGCGTCAAAAGAAGTAGTCACAATGTTCACTGATAGAATAGAGAGAATCGGGGAGTTTGAATTGAAGAATGATTGAGGGATGATGAAAAATTTTTAAATAATGACACTGTTTCACAGATGAAATATGTAAACTTGAGAACTTTCTGGAACTGATTTTTTCACTCCTATCCACAAATTGAATTGGACAGTTAGAGGTTTCATATTTTCTAAGTGCAGATTACAGTTGAAATTTTTCGAGTCTGTTGGAAAAAAAAAGATTTATCATCTATTTAGAAATAATTATCGGATATTTCAATTATCGGATATTCGATGAAAACTTTTTCCTTCTACATACATCTACTTTATATTTTAAATTCCTTTTATAGACCGTCGAGCATGAAAAATTGCTGCGTTCACAATATGATTTTTATGTGAAACATGTTTCCGAGTCCAAGCAAAAATCCAAAATTTTTTTCAAATTTCCATAATTCGTACATTTTTTTTCTTACATTTTGTTTGTATATTTTCAAATTACGCGATCTTTACTGAGAATAGGTTATTCCAATCAGATCAGGGTGGCGAAAGAAGTATTTGAGTTTTAAAAAATGTTTTTGTGTTTCAAAACTTTTTGAAACATACACCTTGTTTTCCTTTCGTAATAGACCAAACTGAAAGCCCACACCGAACTAAAAGCCCACAAATAATATCCGTATAAAACAGTGGAATTCTTGGAAGAATTCCAAAATACCTGTTCCATATATGTTTTAGAGCTCAATCACTCGAAAATGATATTGATAAATTTCCTTAATAGTTGTCTTTCACTGTTTCAGATAACTGGCAATAAAGGCACATTTTCCTAGTTAGTGCTTTCAATTCTCTTAATCCTTTTTTTCAGAAAGAAAACATGCGGCGACTGATAAAAATAGAAACTAAACTGATAAACATGTGTTGTTTTTTTGATATCAGAATATTTCATAACCTACTCATTTTCCATATGACTCTCTCTTTCTCTCCCTCTTTTTTTAGCATGACTCATTTAATTTTGTCATGTTTTTCAGTCTCGGTTTTTTTGAATATTCAAGTATTTCCATGTTTTTTCTGTGCCTGAAATTTCATTAAAAGTTTCATTTACATTCCGGTTTCATCTAATCATGAAGAAAAATTTGAATATTCTAAATCCAATTTGTTTTTCTTCATCATTAGAAAACCCGTATAAAAGCTCGGCTTGCATATGAGTTTCCGGTGTCACATGGCTCCTGCTCTGGCTCTTTTCTCTGGCTCTCCTGCCTTGTTTTCCAATAGTTGCCTAGCTACCAACTGACCTGTTTTCTCTCTGTTTCTCAAATTCTATGTTTCGCAAAATTTTTATGAGTTTTTTAATTCGAGTCAAGGAAACCAGAGAGAAAACTGGATTCAAATCAACAAAATTCATAATTGTTGAAGCTATTTTCGGCAAAAAGGATTGGGGTTTTTTTCTAAAAGCTATATTCTTCGATTTCATAATCTTCCTTCTTAATGCTATCTTTGTTTTTGAATTGTAGATTCTAGAAGGAAATTTTATTTCAGGATTGTTACACGAACTTTGAGTTTTCCTGTTATTTTCCTGTTAGTATCATAACTTGAATGAGAACTTATATATTGAATTTGAAAGAAGCCAGTAATGCATATCTTCGAGTTAGCGAAATATGAATATTCCGCTTCAAGTCCCATTTTTCATCAACGGAATTTCTGGTCGATAATGCTCTCTCTACGATAGGAAAACGTTTTGTGTGGTTCATGAAACTGCCTAATTAATTGACGAAATAGAGTATTTTCCCGATTATGATGACAAAGCTGAAAGAAATTTTGAGTGTTTCAGATCTATCGTAATTTTTTGATTTTATTGCCCATGATAATTATTTTCCAGTAACTCACGATGCACATTTTCTCCACTTTTCAGCTACTTTAATTTTTACAATTAAAACAATAAATATGTAGCAAAAATCCTTTTCGCAACTTTATAATGTATTCCTCATTCGTTGGCACTCAAGCGTTTCCAAAAATGTAGCAGTATCCTCTAATAGAACGGCACCCCATACACGCACTTTGAACTATAGCGGCCTACTGGGAATAATGCGGTCGTTTTTGAAAAAAAAAACTGCTTCAAAACTTCTATATTACTATTAATTTTTTCTATTTCTGATTGGATCTCTCCTAATCCTCTCATTTTCAGACAATGCAGAACGACAGTAGCAGCAGCAGCAAGAACAACAACGATAATGTTCAACAACAGGAGAAAATGCAGAATCTAAGAAATCAAGTGGATTCTGTTAAAGCTGTAAGTTTCCTATTTGCTTGTATTGTTTACATATCTATTCGAAAAGGCTTGACCTTACTAAAAATGACTTTGAAACTTGAATCTTTTTTCTGTTTTAAAATCATGTCGGTTGCAAGAAATCAAGTAATCTCTGATAAAAACTAGTGATAAAATTGAAAATGTTCCGAAACAGTGAAACCTAAAACATTTTCAGGTAATGGTGGACAATGTTGAACGAATTTTGGAGCGTGGAGAACGATTAGACAGCATTGAGAGACGAACCGAACAGTTGAATGCCACGGTGAGTTGTTAGTTACAGTAATCCATAGAGAATTGGGATACGGTAGAAATCGAGAAGTGTCAAATAAAGTAAAGATGAATGGATGGAACCAAATCAAAAAGTTCAGCACAGTTTCATAACTGTCGGAAATTGTAGTGTCATAGATTCATCGGTTCTGATTACGAGCTAATAGATTTAGCAATCATGTGGTGATTTCACTCTAGCAGTTATCCACTCAGAGAAATACCTGGAAATCGACCATCTGAAACAGTGGCTTATATTCGTATAGTAGTATCAAATTTTTTAGGTTAACTTAAAAGATTACTGTAACGTTTAGATGCTAAATACGGTTGTGTTTATTTTCACTCGTTCATAGTATTAACTTAATACGGACACCGGAGCCGCGATCAATTCAGAACTTTCCAAGAGCTTCAGTATAATAAACCCAGTTAAAACTAGTTATTGAACACATAACCTGTAGCATCATGGCTCCTTTAGATGAAATTTTTTTTGAACACAAAACCTGGAACAGAATAACCAAATGTTAATTCTCTGAAATCAAATAGTTGAAACTGGTTCTCAATTATTAACGTCAAGAGTTGAGGTGAAAGAGGACTTTGTGAATCTTTTCCGTTTCCATCTTCCGACTTCCGTGCTTCCGAACTGTATGAAGCACTGAACAAACGGAAGCTCAAAGAAAACTTTTCATAATTTTCAATTTTTAAACTCAGGTTTAAACATACTTGGTTAATCGTCAAACTACGTTTTTGTTCAAAAAACTTCAATTTAATACCACAAAATCTAGTTTTTTTCTAGCTGGAGCAGTTTCAAATTTCAAATTTCAAAAAATCTTTCCAATAACTCTCCTTGTTTTGCTCAGTAGAATGAGCACAGTTGAAAATACTAGTGAGCAAATAATCTGCTCCGCCATAGCTTCTTTAGATGTAATTTCTACACATGGGAGGAACCATAGACCTAATATCCAAATATGTTAATCTCTCTGAAATGTAATAGTTGAAACTGTTTTTAAGTTCTCAAAGTCTAGAGATAAGAGAAAAAACAACTCTGTGAGTCTGGAAAAAAAAACAAAAACCGATGGCAATTATTCACTACATCCATAGAACGAGCTATAAAATTTGGAACAACCAACCCGGGTGAAAATTTTCGAAGAAAAAGTTTCGATTAAGCGGTCAATAACGTGTTTCAAACAAATTCGAGTACGATCTTAGATTTTACAGGGTGGTTGTAACTGAAATTTACACCATTGACTGTGACAACACAGAACAATATAGACATTCTCCTTCAAATTTTAGCGAAACATGTTTATTTTCCTACTAATTTCTCGAATTTTCCAGAGTGCCAACTTCAAATTCACGGCTCGAAAAGTGCAACGAAAATTCTGTATGTTGAATGCAAAATGGACAATTATTCTGGCACTTGTCATTTTGATTGTCTTTACCGTACTCCTTCTACTCATCCTTCACTGGACTGGAGTCATTGGAAAGAGAAATAATGATTAATTTTTTGATATATGTTTTTTTTTTGTGGTTTTGAATGAGAAAAAATTGAAAATGTGAAAAGTGTAAATGAGAAATAAACGATTCAACATGTAAAAGTCAAGTTGGCCATGGTGTCGAGAAACCGTAATTGAAAAGAAAAATGAAACACATCCCAAAGGACTAACCACCAAAAGATACGTGTAGGACTACCCTTTTCCAGAGGATTCCCATGAAATCAACGGAATATATCATTTTGAAATGATACTGACTGATACTGAAATGAGGAAGATACTGACTGATACTGAAATCAGGAAGATACTGACTCATACTGAAATCTGAGAGATAGTTGGTGTACTATCAGTTCATACCGGATTTCCATCGGCACATCCCAAAGGAATAACCACCAAGAGATACGTGTAGAACAATCCTTTTCCAGAGGATTCCCATGAAATCAACGGAATATATCACTTTGAAATGATACTGACTGATACTGAAATCAGGAAGATACTGACTGATACTGAAATCAGGAAGATACTGACTGATACTGAAATCAGGAAGATGGCGGCTGATACTGAAATCTGAGAGATAGTTGGTGTACTATCAGTTCATACCGGATTTCCATCGGCACATCCCAAAGGAATAACCACCAAGAGATACGTGTAGAACTATCCTTTTCCAGAGGATTCCCATGAAATCAACGGAATATATCATTTTGAAATGATACTGACTGATACTGAAATCTGGGAGATAGTTGGTGTACTATCAGTTCATACCGGATTTCCATCGGCACATCCCGAAGGAATAACCACCAAGAGATACGTGTAGAACTATCCTTTTCCAGAGGATTCCCATGAAATCAACGGAATATATCATTTTGAAATGATACTGACTGATACTGAAATCTGGGAGATAGTTGGTGTACTATCAGTTCATACCGGATTTCCATCGGCACATCCCAAAGGAATAACCACCAAGAGATACGTGTAGAACTATCCTTTTCCAGAGGATTCCCATGAAATCAACGGAATATATCATTTTGAAATGATACTGACTGATACTGAAATCTGGGAGATAGTTGGTGTACTATCAGTTCATACCGGATTTCCATCGGCACATCCCAAAGGAATAACCACCAAGAGATACGTGTAGAACTATCCTTTTCCAGAGGATTCCCATGAAATCAACGGAATATATCATTTTGAAATGATACTGACTGATACTGAAATCTGGGAGATGGCGACTGATACTGAAATCAGGGAGATAGTTGGTGTACTATCAGTTCATACCGGATTTCCATCAGCACATCCCAAAGGAATAACCACCAAGAGATACGTGTAGAACTATCCTTTTCCAGAGGATTCCCATGAAATCAACGGAATATATCATTTTGAAATGATACTGACTGATACTGAAATCTGGGAGATGGCGACTGATACTGAAATCTGGGAGATAGTTGGTGTACTATCAGTTCATACCGGATTTCCATCGGCACATCCCAAAGGAATAACCACCAAGAGATACGTGTAGAACTATCCTTTTCCAGAGGATTCCCATGAAATCAACGGAATATATCATTTTGAAATGATACTGACTGATACTGAAATCTGAGAGATAGTTGGTGTACTATCAGTTCATACCGGATTTCCATCAGCACATCCCAAAGGAATAACCACCAAGAGATACGTGTAGAACTATCCTTTTCCAGAGGATTCCCATGAAATCAACGGAATATATCATTTTGAAATGATACTGACTGATACTGAAATCAGGAAGATGGCGACTGATACTGAAATCTGGGAGATAGTTGGTGTACTATCAGTTCATACCGGATTTCCATCGGCACATCCCAAAGGAATAACCACCAAGAGATACGTGTAGAACTATCCTTTTCCAGAGGATTCCCATGAAATCAACGGAATATATCATTTTGAAATGATACTGACTGATACTGAAATCTGGGAGATGGCGACTGATACTGAAATCTGGGAGATAGTTGGTGTACTATCAGTTCATACCGGATTTCCATCGGCACATCCCAAAGGAATAACCACCAAGAGATACGTGTAGAACTATCCTTTTCCAGAGGATTCCCATGAAATCAACGGAATATATCATTTTGAAATGATACTGACTGATACTGAAATCTGGGAGATGGCGACTGATACTGAAATCAGGGAGATAGTTGGTGTACTATCAGTTCATACCGGATTTCCATCGGCACATCCCAAAGGAATAACCACCAAGAGATACGTGTAGAACTATCCTTTTCCAGAGGATTCCCATGAAATCAACGGAATATATCATTTTGAAATGATACTGACTGATACTGAAATCTGGGAGATGGCGACTGATACTGAAATCTGGGAGATAGTTGGTGTACTATCAGTTCATACCGGATTTCCATCGGCACATCCCAAAGGAATAACCACCAAGAGATACGTGTAGAACTATCCTTTTCCAGAGGATTCCCATGAAATCAACGGAATATATCATTTTGAAATGATACTGACTGATACTGGAATCTGGGAGATGGCGACTGATACTGAAATCAGGGAGATAGTTGGTGTACTATCAGTTCATACCGGATTTCCATCGGCACATCCCAAAGGAATAACCACCAAGAGATACGTGTAGAACTATCCTTTTCCAGAGGATTCCCATGAAATCAACGGAATATATCATTTTGAAATGATACTGACTGATACTGAAATCAGGAAGATGGCGACTGATACTGAAATCTGGGAGATAGTTGGTGTACTATCAGTTCATACCGGATTTCCATCGGCACATCCCAAAGGAATAACCACCAAGAGATACGTGTAGAACTATCCTTTTCCAGAGGATTCCCATGAAATCAACGGAATATATCATTTTGAAATGATACTGACTGATACTGAAATCTGGGAGATGGCGACTGATACTGAAATCTGGGAGATAGTTGGTGTACTATCAGTTCATACCGGATTTCCATCGGCACATCCCAAAGGAATAACCACCAAGAGATACGTGTAGAACTATCCTTTTCCAGAGGATTCCCATGAAATCAACGGAATATATCATTTTGAAATGATACTGACTGATACTGAAATCTGGGAGATGGCGACTGATACTGAAATCAGGGAGATAGTTGGTGTACTATCAGTTCATACCGGATTTCCATCGGCACATCCCAAAGGAATAACCACCAAGAGATACGTGTAGAACTATCCTTTTCCAGAGGATTCCCATGAAATCAACGGAATATATCATTTTGAAATGATACTGACTGATACTGAAATCTGGGAGATGGCGACTGATACTGAAATCTGGGAGATAGTTGGTGTACTATCAGTTCATACCGGATTTCCATCGGCACATCCCAAAGGAATAACCACCAAGAGATACGTGTAGAACTATCCTTTTCCAGAGGATTCCCATGAAATCAACGGAATATATCATTTTGAAATGATACTGACTGATACTGAAATCTGGGAGATGGCGACTGATACTGAAATCAGGGAGATAGTTGGTGTACTATCAGTTCATACCGGATTTCCATCGGCACATCCCAAAGGAATAACCACCAAGAGATACGTGTAGAACTATCCTTTTCCAGAGGATTCCCATGAAATCAACGGAATATATCATTTTGAAATGATACTGACTGATACTGAAATCTGGGAGATAGTTGGTGTACTATCAGTTCATACCGGATTTCCATCGGCACATCCCAAAGGAATAACCACCAAGAGATACGTGTAGAACTATCCTTTTCCAGAGGATTCCCATGAAATCAACGGAATATATCATTTTGAAATGATACTGACTGATACTGAAATCTGGGAGATAGTTGGTGTACTATCAGTTCATACCGGATTTCCATCGGCACATCCCAAAGGAATAACCACCAAGAGATACGTGTAGAACTATCCTTTTCCAGAGGATTCCCATGAAATCAACGGAATATATCATTTTGAAATGATACTGACTGATACTGAAATCTGGGAGATGGCGACTGATACTGAAATCAGGGAGATAGTTGGTGTACTATCAGTTCATACCGGATTTCCATCAGCACATCCCAAAGGAATAACCACCAAGAGATACGTGTAGAACTATCCTTTTCCAGAGGATTCCCATGAAATCAACGGAATATATCATTTTGAAATGATACTGACTGATACTGAAATCTGGGAGATGGCGACTGATACTGAAATCTGGGAGATAGTTGGTGTACTATCAGTTCATACCGGATTTCCATCGGCACATCCCAAAGGAATAACCACCAAGAGATACGTGTAGAACTATCCTTTTCCAGAGGATTCCCATGAAATCAACGGAATATATCATTTTGAAATGATACTGACTGATACTGAAATCTGAGAGATAGTTGGTGTACTATCAGTTCATACCGGATTTCCATCAGCACATCCCAAAGGAATAACCACCAAGAGATACGTGTAGAACTATCCTTTTCCAGAGGATTCCCATGAAATCAACGGAATATATCATTTTGAAATGATACTGACTGATACTGAAATCAGGAAGATGGCGACTGATACTGAAATCTGGGAGATAGTTGGTGTACTATCAGTTCATACCGGATTTCCATCGGCACATCCCAAAGGAATAACCACCAAGAGATACGTGTAGAACTATCCTTTTCCAGAGGATTCCCATGAAATCAACGGAATATATCATTTTGAAATGATACTGACTGATACTGAAATCTGGGAGATGGCGACTGATACTGAAATCTGGGAGATAGTTGGTGTACTATCAGTTCATACCGGATTTCCATCGGCACATCCCAAAGGAATAACCACCAAGAGATACGTGTAGAACTATCCTTTTCCAGAGGATTCCCATGAAATCAACGGAATATATCATTTTGAAATGATACTGACTGATACTGAAATCTGGGAGATAGTTGGTGTACTATCAGTTCATACCGGATTTCCATCAGCACATCCCAAAGGAATAACCACCAAGAGATACGTGTAGAACTATCCTTTTCCAGAGGATTCCCATGAAATCAACGGAATATATCATTTTGAAATGATACTGACTGATACTGAAATCTGAGAGATAGTTGGTGTACTATCAGTTCATACCGGATTTCCATCAGCACATCCCAAAGGAATAACCACCAAGAGATACGTGTAGAACTATCCTTTTCCAGAGGATTCCCATGAAATCAACGGAATATATCATTTTGAAATGATACTGACTGATACTGAAATCTGGGAGATGGCGACTGATACTGAAATCTGGGAGATAGTTGGTGTACTATCAGTTCATACCGGATTTCCATCAGCACATCCCAAAGGAATAACCACCAAGAGATACGTGTAGAACAATCCTTTTCCAGAGGATTCCCATGAAATCAACGGAATATATCACTTTGAAATGATACTGACTGATACTGAAATCAGGAAGATACTGACTGATACTGAAATCAGGAAGATACTGACTGATACTGAAATCAGGAAGATGGCGGCTGATACTGAAATCTGAGAGATAGTTGGTGTACTATCAGTTCATACCGGATTTCCATCGGCACATCCCAAAGGAATAACCACCAAGAGATACGTGTAGAACTATCCTTTTCCAGAGGATTCCCATGAAATCAACGGAATATATCATTTTGAAATGATACTGACTGATACTGAAATCAGGAAGATGGCGACTGATACTGAAATCAGGGAGATAGTTGGTGTACTATCAGTTCATACCGGATTTCCATCGGCACATCCCAAAGGAATAACCACCAAGAGATACGTGTAGAACTATCCTTTTCCAGAGGATTCCCATGAAATCAACGGAATATATCATTTTGAAATGATACTGACTGATACTGAAATCAGGAAGATGGCGACTGATACTGAAATCTGGGAGATAGTTGGTGTACTATCAGTTCATACCGGATTTCCATCGGCACATCCCAAAGGAATAACCACCAAGAGATACGTGTAGAACTATCCTTTTCCAGAGGATTCCCATGAAATCAACGGAATATATCATTTTGAAATGATACTGACTGATACTGAAATCAGGAAGATGGCGACTGATACTGAAATCAGGGAGATAGTTGGTGTACTATCAGTTCATACCGGATTTCCATCAGCACATCCCAAAGGAATAACCACCAAGAGATACGTGTAGAACTATCCTTTTCCAGAGGATTCCCATGAAATCAACGGAATATATCATTTTGAAATGATACTGACTGATACTGAAATCTGGGAGATGGCGACTGATACTGAAATCTGGGAGATAGTTGGTGTACTATCAGTTCATACCGGATTTCCATCGGCACATCCCAAAGGAATAACCACCAAGAGATACGTGTAGAACTATCCTTTTCCAGAGGATTCCCATGAAATCAACGGAATATATCATTTTGAAATGATACTGACTGATACTGAAATCTGAGAGATAGTTGGTGTACTATCAGTTCATACCGGATTTCCATCAGCACATCCCAAAGGAATAACCACCAAGAGATACGTGTAGAACTATCCTTTTCCAGAGGATTCCCATGAAATCAACGGAATATATCATTTTGAAATGATACTGACTGATACTGAAATCTGAGAGATAGTTGGTGTACTATCAGTTCATACCGGATTTCCATCAGCACATCCCAAAGGAATAACCACCAAGAGATACGTGTAGAACTATCCTTTTCCAGAGGATTCCCATGAAATCAACGGAATATATCATTTTGAAATGATACTGACTGATACTGAAATCTGGGAGATGGCGACTGATACTGAAATCTGGGAGATAGTTGGTGTACTATCAGTTCATACCGGATTTCCATCGGCACATCCCAAAGGAATAACCACCAAGAGATACGTGTAGAACTATCCTTTTCCAGAGGATTCCCATGAAATCAACGGAATATATCATTTTGAAATGATACTGACTGATACTGAAATCTGAGAGATAGTTGGTGTACTATCAGTTCATACCGGATTTCCATCAGCACATCCCAAAGGAATAACCACCAAGAGATACGTGTAGAACTATCCTTTTCCAGAGGATTCCCATGAAATCAACGGAATATATCATTTTGAAATGATACTGACTGATACTGAAATCAGGAAGATGGCGACTGATACTGAAATCTGGGAGATAGTTGGTGTACTATCAGTTCATACCGGATTTCCATCGGCACATCCCAAAGGAATAACCACCAAGAGATACGTGTAGAACTATCCTTTTCCAGAGGATTCCCATGAAATCAACGGAATATATCATTTTGAAATGATACTGACTGATACTGAAATCAGGAAGATGGCGACTGATACTGAAATCAGGGAGATAGTTGGTGTACTATCAGTTCATACCGGATTTCCATCGGCACATCCCAAAGGAATAACCACCAAGAGATACGTGTAGAACTATCCTTTTCCAGAGGATTCCCATGAAATCAACGGAATATATCATTTTGAAATGATACTGACTGATACTGAAATCTGGGAGATGGCGACTGATACTGAAAGCTGGGAGATAGTTGGTGTACTATCAGTTCATACCGGATTTCCATCGGCACATCCCAAAGGAATAACCACCAAGAGATACGTGTAGAACTATCCTTTTCCAGAGGATTCCCATGAAATCAACGGAATATATCATTTTGAAATGATACTGACTGATACTGAAATCTGGGAGATGGCGACTGATACTGAAAGCTGGGAGATAGTTGGTGTACTATCAGTTCATACCGGATTTCCATCGGCACATCCCAAAGGAATAACCACCAAGAGATACGTGTAGAACTATCCTTTTCCAGAGGATTCCCATGAAATCAACGGAATATATCATTTTGAAATGATACTGACTGATACTGAAATCTGGGAGATGGCGACTGATACTGAATTCTGGGAGATAGTTGGTGTACTATCAGTTCATACCGGATTTCCATCGGCACATCCCAAAGGAATAACCACCAAGAGATGCGTGTAGAACTATCCTTTTCCAGAGGATTCCCATGAAATCAACGGAATATATCATTTTGAAATGATACTGACTGATACTGAAATCTGAGAGATAGTTGGTGTACTATCAGTTCATACCGGATTTCCATCGGCACATCCCAAAGGAATAACCACCAAGAGATGCGTGTAGAACTATCCTTTTCCAGAGGATTCCCATGAAATCAACGGAATATATCATTTTGAAATGATACTGACTGATACTGAAATCTGGGAGATGGCGACTGATACTGAAAGCTGGGAGATAGTTGGTGTACTATCAGTTCATACCGGATTTCCATCGGCACATCCCAAAGGAATAACCACCAAGAGATACGTGTAGAACTATCCTTTTCCAGAGGATTCCCATGAAATCGACGGAATATATCATTTTGAAATGATACTGACTGATACTGAAATCTGGGAGATGGCGACTGATACTGAATTCTGGGAGATAGTTGGTGTACTATCAGTTCATACCGGATTTCCATCGGCACATCCCAAAGGAATAACCACCAAGAGATGCGTGTAGAACTATCCTTTTCCAGAGGATTCCCATGAAATCAACGGAATATATCATTTTGAAATGATACTGACTGATACTGAAATCTGAGAGATAGTTGGTGTACTATCAGTTCATACCGGATTTCCATCGGCACATCCCAAAGGAATAACCACCAAGAGATACGTGTAGAACTATCCTTTTCCAGAGGATTCCCATGAAATCAACGGAATATATCATTTTGAAATGATACTGACTGATACTGAAATCAGGAAGATGGCGACTGATACTGAAATCTGGGAGATAGTTGGTGTACTATCAGTTCATACCGGATTTCCATCGGCACATCCCAAAGGAATAACCACCAAGAGATACGTGTAGAACTATCCTTTTCCAGAGGATTCCCATGAAATCAACGGAATATATCATTTTGAAATGATACTGACTGATACTGAAATCAGGAAGATGGCGACTGATACTGAAATCTGGGAGATAGTTGGTGTACTATCAGTTCATACCGGATTTCCATCGGCACATCCCAAAGGAATAACCACCAAGAGATACGTGTAGAACTATCCTTTTCCAGAGGATTCCCATGAAATCAACGGAATATATCATTTTGAAATGATACTGACTGATACTGAAATCTGAGAGATAGTTGGTGTACTATCAGTTCATACCGGATTTCCATCGGCACATCCCAAAGGAATAACCACCAAGAGATACGTGTAGAACTATCCTTTTCCAGAGGATTCCCATGAAATCAACGGAATATATCATTTTGAAATGGTACTGACTGATACTGAAATCTGGGAGATAGTTGGTGTACTATCAGTTCATACCGGATTTCCATCGGCACATCCCAAAGGAATAACCACCAAGAGATACGTGTAGAACTATCCTTTTCCAGAGGATTCCCATGAAATCAACGGAATATATCATTTTGAAATGATACTGACTGATACTGAAATCTGAGAGATAGTTGGTGTACTATCAGTTCATACCGGATTTCCATCGGCACATCCCAAAGGAATAACCACCAAGAGATACGTGTAGAACTATCCTTTTCCAGAGGATTCCCATGAAATCAACGGAATATATCATTTTGAAATGGTACTGACTGATACTGAAATCAGGAAAATGGCGACTGATACTGAAATCTGGGAGATAGTTGGTGTACTATCAGTTCATACCGGATTTCCATCGGCACATCCCAAAGGAATAACCACCAAGAGATACGTGTAGAACTATCCTTTTCCAGAGGATTCCCATGAAATCAACGGAATATATCATTTTGAAATGGTACTGACTGATACTGAAATCAGGAAGATGGCGACTGATACTGAAATCTGAGAGATAGTTGGTGTACTATCAGTTCATACCGGATTTCCATCGGCACATCCCAAAGGAATAACCACCAAGAGATACGTGTAGAACTATCCTTTTCCAGAGGATTCCCATGAAATCAACGGAATATATCATTTTGAAATGATACTGACTGATACTGAAATCTGAGAGATAGTTGGTGTACTATCAGTTCATACCGGATTTCCATCGGCACATCCCAAAAGAATAACCACCAAGAGATACGTGTAGAACTATCCTTTTCCAGAGGATTCCCATGAAATCAACGGAATATATCATTTTGAAATGATACTGACTGATACTGAAATCTGAGAGATAGTTGGTGTACTATCAGTTCATACCGGATTTCCATCGGCACATCCCAAAAGAATAACCACCAAGAGATACGTGTAGAACTATCCTTTTCCAGAGGATTCCCATGAAATCAACGGAATATATCATTTTGAAATGGTACTGACTGATACTGAAATCTGGGAGATAGTTGGTGTACTATCAGTTCATACCGGATTTCCATCGGCACATCCCAAAAGAATAACCACCAAGAGATACGTGTAGAACTATCCTTTTCCAGAGGATTCCCATGAAATCAACGGAATATATCATTTTGAAATGGTACTGACTGATACTGAAATCAGGAAGATGGCGACTGATACTGAAATCTGGGAGATAGTTGGTGTACTATCAGTTCATACCGGATTTCCATCGGCACATCCCAAAGGAATAACCACCAAGAGATACGTGTAGAACTATCCTTTTCCAGAGGATTCCCATGAAATCAACGGAATATATCATTTTGAAATGATACTGACTGATACTGAAATCAGGAAGATGGCGACTGATACTGAAATCTGGGAGATAGTTGGTGTACTATCAGTTCATACCGGATTTCCATCGGCACATCCCAAAGGAATAACCACCAAGAGATACGTGTAGAACTATCCTTTTCCAGAGGATTCCCATGAAATCAACGGAATATATCATTTTGAAATGATACTGACTGATACTGAAATCAGGAAGATGGCGACTGATACTGAAATCTGGGAGATAGTTGGTGTACTATCAGTTCATACCGGATTTCCATCGGCACATCCCAAAGGAATAACCACCAAGAGATGCGTGTAGAACTATCCTTTTCCAGAGGATTCCCATGAAATCAACGGAATATATCATTTTGAAATGATACTGACTGATACTGAAATCTGAGAGATAGTTGGTGTACTATCAGTTCATACCGGATTTCCATCGGCACATCCCAAAGGAATAACCACCATGAGATACGTGTAGAACTATCCTTTTCCAGAGGATTCCCATGAAATCAACGGAATATATCATTTTGAAATGGTACTGACTGATACTGAAATCTGGGAGATGGCGACTGATACTGAATTCTGGGAGATAGTTGGTGTACTATCAGTTCATACCGGATTTCCATCGGCACATCCCAAAGGAATAACCACCATGAGATACGTGTAGAACTATCCTTTTCCAGAGGATTCCCATGAAATCAACGGAATATATCATTTTGAAATGGTACTGACTGATACTGAAATCTGAGAGATAGTTGGTGTACTATCAGTTCATACCGGATTTCCATCGGCACATCCCAAAGGAATAACCACCATGAGATACGTGTAGAACTATCCTTCTCCAGAGGATTCCCATGAAATCAACGGAATATATCATTTTGAAATGATACTGACTGATACTGAAATCAGGAAGATGGCGACTGATACTATCAGTGCAAAGGCTTAGGAGGAGGAAAGTCTTGAGTGGGGTCTGATTCTTACAGAGAAACCTCCTTAAAAATAGAATATGAAATATTGAATAAATATGAATAAAAAAGAAAAGTGATAACCGAAGGCGATGCAACAGGTCGCCGTAAGACAATTTTGAAAGTTTTTTCGCGCCTCAGCCGCGTAAGAAGGAATGGCCTCGACCACTCGAAGAACTGCGTTATCGCTTCATAGGCGCCAATAGAGGGCGCCGGCGTTTTGGCCCCTGTGGCTCAGCCGGTAACGCACCCGACCACCAATCGGTACGGTAGCTTAGTTCGACCCCTCCGATGGTAATGTTTTTTGTTTTTCTTCAAAATGTTGAAAATTGAAAAATTAGTGTATACACCCCATCTTACGACAAAATGCATACTCACTCCCCAAACTCAACCCCCTCCCCCCACCTTTAACTCTTTCCCCACATGCCATACCTTCTTATCACTTTTTCCTGATAATCCATCGTTGCCCCTCTCCAATAATTGTGATGCCTACTCAAATTTTTCCACCACCCGTTTCGATTGTGGCATTGCAGAAATCGATAAATTTTAAATAAGAGAGAAAGAAAAAAAGACGACGTGGATGGGTGAAGACGTGAAGACGTAAAGACGTGGGTGGGGACGACCCGCACAAGAAAAGAGAAAAGAATGACAGGGTTTTGTGAGATTTCTTTAATGGTTCGAGTGGGCGGAGTCTTCGAAATGGCAAAAAGGGTGCGTTTTCTGTTGGGAATGTTGGTATGGGATACGCAGCGTGCGCGTCAAAATGCTCTTGGGAAAGAATAAAGGAGAACAAAGGTGACGATATAGCACAGCTGCGTGACGTCACGACCCTTCTTTGCCATAAACAATATTGTGTATTGATTTTTATGAGACACGTCTAGACACGAGATGTGTGGACGTTTGAATCTGTACCAGGAAAAATGTTCGCTAAAGAGATGTGATTTTCGAAAAAAAAATTTGAATGCCAAAGACGATTTGAAATACAAACAATGACTAAAATCACATTTTTTTGGCAGAAATTTCAGATATTTCCGAAACATTTTTTTTTGCTAAAAATAGAATTATAAGACATATTCTTTGCCAAAAATGAAATATTTATCGAAATTTTTTTCAGCAATATTTCGTAGGTTGGATTCTATTAATTCAGTGATGATTCATCAATTTTTTTTCGATTCCCCAAAAAAAATTCAACGTTTTTTCAAATTGTTTGCAGCTCATTCTTATTTTCTAGAGACTCTTCAAGCGCGTTTGCCAGTGTCATCCCGCGGATTTGAAATACAAGAAACAGAACAATTGTCAAATTGATTCGAAACCTGACTTGTCTGTCTTCAAGCAAATACCGATCAAGTCAACGAAGGAAAGTTTTTTGTGATCTTTTTCGTACTTATAATGAGAAGAATATCTGAATCAGAGCTCATCTTGCAATTATCTGTTTTTTGAACGAAAACCCAGTATTGCCCCCTATTTCTGTTCGAAAAATTTGACAAAAAGTTGAAACACGAATAATAAGTGGAATATTTATTTCAATTTCAAAGAACTGTTATTCAAATGAACAACCATTCAGAACACTACTCCTGAGTTTCTGCTTTTTATGTGAATAACGCCAACCCAGATGATAACATATCAAAATTTTGGAATAAAAGGTGGCCAAAAAAGGTTCCCCTTTAATAGGCGTTAAAAAAAGGCTAATAACAGTGGCGCATGCCCCACTAAAGCAGGTTTTAGGAAATGTTTGTACTGAAATAATTTTTGAGCTCAGATTGGTTCCAAAGAAAACCGTATGAACAATAACCTTAGTTTGATAACAGATTCTATGGAAAGTGGAAAACCGTCAGATTTTTTGCGTTTTCTAAAACGTTAGAAAACAAAAAGCTTTAGACGAGTTGACTAATGGTTTTAGAATGAATCACAAAACAGTGCAGGAAAAACAAAGTTTATTCTCAAAAAAAACATTGAAATTGAACAAAAAATAAAAATTGAAAATCAAGAATCATCAAAAAATGGCCCGATACAGATAAGATAAAGCTTCACAGAAGCCTTTTTTACAAGTTAAAAAGTGAATGAGAATGAATAATTATTAATTCGAGTGCCAATTGAAATGCAATTATACCAGATGATAGTTCTTCATATGAAGTGAACACCGGTCTGAAAACACAGAAAGTTGAAAACGAGGTTTTTAAAATCCGAAGCAATTTTTGAAACCTCTCGAAACAGTGAGAGTTTAGACAGAGCGCGATGGAGCGCAATTCCTTAGTATATTCAAAAAATGGGGAATCATTACCTGAACAAAGTGGGCGTCCAAACTTTCGCCAAATTATTTGAATTCATGACTGTTTTTGGTGAACATGACACTTTTGAAAGATGTTTGACCAAATACCGTAGTACAGTTTGATTGGAGTGAGGAAGTTGAGCAAGGGATTCACGGATTCCGGAAATTTTCTAAAAAAAAGGCAAGGATATCGGAGTATTATTGGTTCTTATAAAGGGGTAAACAAATAATTTGAAACAGACTTATCGGTGGGGTGTAGCCGGAAATTCTGGGTTTTTTCATTAGAAATTTCTATTGTCAAAAAAATATAGTTCCGACCCCGCATTAGTTAGATGTAAACAAGTGGGGTTGCTAGGCCCCGCCCACCGTGTGCAAGGTTGCGTCGGAACAATATTTTTTTGGCAATAGGACCCATTAAAAAAAACAGAGTTATCAGGCTTTCATCCAAAAAATAGAAATAGGGCTATCAAATAATTCCAATGTGTTCATGATAATTAGCTGAACCAAGGCTGTCAGATCTCGCGGCCGGCCCGGGCCGCAATCGACCGGCCGAGGCCGCGGCCGGCCGCGGCCTCTGTGAGTGCGCAATGCAAAAAGCGGTCTCGGCCGGCCGTGAGGCCGTGAGGCCGTGAGTGTAAGAAACAGTGCTGGAACTTTGATCAGCCATATCTCTCCCGCTAGTTATCCGATCTCAAAACGGTCAACAGATAAAATGAAGAAAAAATCAAGATCTATCGATTGATGTAAAGACCAAAACAAAATTGAAGCAATGAAATGAGTTATGCCAATTCTAAATAAAGAATTGTTACGGTAAGTAATTCAGAAGCAATTTTTCTCCGTTTTTTACCTGAATGTTCTACAGAAACCTATAATGACATTTATACAACTTTGTAAAGGTACACAGGCGTTTTTCGCATTTTCGGCAATTTCACCAACATTTGCGAAAAATTGAGTTTGGAAATTAACCGCACAAACTATAAAATCTTGTTCACCATCGAAAACTGCACAGGGAGACCAACTTTCAGACGAATCGGATTGTTAGAAGCCGAGATATAAGAGGCAAAGTGAAAAAAGTCCGGAAAGTTGAGGAAAATCGAGCATCTGAGAGTCCTTATCAGAAACTGTAGAATAGCTTTGACTCGGGCCAGCAAATGGTTTAGCATTGACTGACAAATTATTCCCAAGAAGATTACCTTTCGATCAAAAAAAAGACCATCAAAAAATATTAAGTTTGAAGCAAGTTATAAGCTCGCGGCCTCACGGCCGGCCGAGGCCGCGGTCGGCCGGCCGCGGCCTTTGGAGATCTATCACAGAGTCACGGCCGGCCGGCCGGCCGCCACCTCGGCCGACCGCGGCCGACCGCGGCCGGCCGTTTGACAGCCTTGAGCTGAACTAAAACTGAAAACCACTGTTTCGAGCTTCCTAGATGGTTGCACAATCAGATGATTTTGACAGTTTTTCGAGAAATCTTGAACAAAATACCGTTTTTAAGAAGTCTCAATTCTAGGATATCTGTTACAGGTCAATTGGAGCTGACCAGCGAAAAAAACTGAATCTTATTCCCAGATCATAACTTTGATCCGGTCTTTATTGATTTTGAGTTTTTTCTGAAGTTTTCAGAGAAAAGCAACGATATTGATCAAGCAGGCTATACTGTAGTAGAACTCATGAAACAATAATTAATGCTTCACAACCGCCTGATCAAATTAACTTTTCAAAAGAAGTCAATCATGTATTATCCAACTGTGGAGTATTTGGGCTTTCAAGATCCGCATAGGGAAATGACATAAATTGATCGTGTCATTCTGGTTGTTGTATGCTAGAATCAGTATGGAAATTCCAAGGAACGCTGCTTCAAACAAGTTAAATAGAAGTAGAAAGTATGAAACAGTTTGATTCTGATTTGACTGAATTAAGAAAACTAGCCGAAAAAAAAAAACTGAAATCTGACGAATAGAGTCAGCAAACCGAGTCCTTGTTTCGAAACGACGAGATTTAGATGCTCTGTCAACTCCAGAAACATGAAAAAAACTAGTTCTGAGAAGCCTAAGGCTGCGCTTATGAAAAAATCAGATGGAATTGGAGAATTGGAAACAACTTTTCTTTTCTTAAAAGTGCGTATATGGGTTGCTTTATACATACTAGATTGATTGCTCACTCTCAACTAAAACTGCCAGTTTTAGCACCAAATTTTCAAAACTTTCAAAACAGTATTTCAGTTCTCACCTCTTCATCATCAGAACGCATCATAACTTGTTTCCATTTTGAATGATATTCCGTCGGAATCAATGATTCTGGAAGACATGAAAAGAAACTTTTGAGTGCTGTCGCTGCCACATGAACTGGTGTATCAAATGAGGAGACGTCAAATGTACCCTGCAAGTTTGAGAGATGTATTTACTAGAAAATACAGTTTCACAAATGTTATAATTCCTGTATGAAACTGAAATGATGATAGAGTAAATGAATTAAGGCAAAAACCTGGGTTTCATGGGTTAAAAAGTAGTTAATTTAAGAAAATGTTAGTTTTTTTTTTCAAATCCTGCCTTTATTATTTCAAAATCTTACAAAAACTGTCTCGAAACCAAAAGTGATCCTTTTTTCTCGAACCAATTTTTTCTGTTTCACTTTGTTTTCAAATTTATATGGTCTAGATCCAAAACAATTCGATCATTTCGTTGCTACTCGTTCACTTACATTTTTCAAAAATCGTTTTTCCAATTCAGCTAAATGCGTTTGATTCCCGGGTACACGATACAGTCCTTCTTGTTCGAATCCACCATTCTAAACAATGCAAAATTATGACAATTTTCCAGTAATTCAAGCTTACATTCTCAATAAATTCAATGCATTTTTCCAAATAAACTGGAATTCCAGACGAGGAAGATGAGCATAGAGATTCCAAATTCTCGTTTGATGATATCACTCCTTGGGTACTTGTACTTGCAGTGTAGCTGATTAGAGAGGTTGATAACTGAAACGAGAAGATCAAAATACTGGATAAGACACCAAACTGGAACAAATAAGATCTAGGTGAAACATGATTTCTTTCAGATTGAGAATGTTTCAGACTCGGTTATACTTCCGTGGGCCTAATTGTTCCAGATTCAACTGGCTTTTACTATTTTGTCCTAGCAATTCCTCTTTCAGATCATTCCATTCTTCTTGGACCTAGTCGTCAAAACTTACATCATGAGTGGCACTTTTGTTCTTCATCAGCCGTTTCGAAGACTTTGATGGAAGCCATGATAACACATTGGACACTTTTTCAGTTGTACTGTCTGGAAAAATGTTGATTTGCTAGTTTTTTATCGGTTGCTTTGGTGACCAGGTGGGGAACACAATTTGTTCAAGTTTTCAGACTTCCAGACACTGTTCGAGAATGTTTATGAAGTTTTTTGTAGTTTCTATGAGATCAATCGGCTTGACAGGCAATCGTCAGGAAAAGGAAACACATGTTTGTCATTGAGTTCCTCATTTCAAGTCTGTTAACTATCAATCTTATGATACAAAACAAGGTTTCCAAACTAAAATAAAACCTATTTGTTGTGCGAAAAATCCAATAAGACGGGGTTTTTCAAACTAATATTGAAATTTGTTCAAATTAATGTTTCGCAACAAGCACATCCTAATATCAAACCTTACTGAATCATTGATAATTTTGTTTATCATTGAACCTTTTTTCAAGTTAGAATGGTTTCAATTTGAGTATAAAGCTTCGAAGGGGGTTTCCGATTAATTTTTTTATACAATTAGAAATGTTTCAGAACTAGCATATAAACAATTGGGTTTTCACAGTTTCTACTACAACAGCTTTTTTCAAATTGGTGCTACAAGAAACAAGAATAAAGCTCACTCAGCGAAGAATACAACTTTGCTTTTCTATCCGCCCTAGGTGATTGTGGAAGACTTCTCGTCGCCATTTTCTCCAAAAACGATGAAATTTGTTCTGGAGATGTATTCGAAACAGAACTCTTCTTTTTATTTTCAGAATCCTTTTTCTTCTCTCCTCCATCTCCATCTGAACTCGTATCCAAAAGACTTTTCCGAAGACGAAATGACGTGGCAACTTTTCTGACGAACCCTCGATTCTTCTCTTTCTCAACATCTTTTGACAAGGATTCAATTGATAAAGACTTTTGTTTTTGTTCTGCGGTCAATGCAGTTTCTGGATGGAGTTGGAAGAGATTTGATGTTCGATGAAGACGATTGATGGAATCAGTGGATGCAGATACACAAGAAGTCCGGGAACGACGGGTTACTTCGGCGGAGACTGCTCGAGGAGCTGGAATGTAGTTGAGTTAGATTTGGACTGTAAAGCTTGACAACCTAAGAAACGGCTTGGTTCAAGAAATAATGAAAGACTAAATTTGCGAACCTTCAAAATTCGGCTACCTAGTTGTCTTTTTTTTCAAATGAACAAGCAGAATCCGAATAACCGGTCGGTAATACCTACTGTTTATGCGGCACAAAAACGTTTTCAGCTTTGCTCAATTTTTTTAAAAGCTAATTTCCACGCACATTCAATCACTGACCTCTTTACCACTCTTTGCTTTCTAATTTTTCAAAGTCTGAATTACTTTCAAGTCCTAGAGCTTTCTAACTGAATATCCTCGCAATATCTTTGAAACGTATTTGAAACTGTAAACTATTCAGTTTCTGCATTATGATAAGGGAGCTCAAAGAGAAGTTTAGGTAATGTCTCGTCGATTTGAACTGTTAACTTTCTACTACTTTTTATAATTACTTGAGAGGCATAGTTATTATTTGGTATGAACAAAAAATGATTTAAAAAAAACCCCCAAAGTATAAATTTTCGAAACAATGATGTCCATAGTTACATATCTAAATGTGCTGACCTCACAGAATTACAAGCATTGTAGACAAAGGAAACATAATTATTTTTTGGACAGCTTTTCGCGCGGTATCGTATCGATTTTTATTCCGTCCCTCAAAATTACTTTCAGTTCAAAAAAATGTTTCAGTTTTATCGAAAAACATTCGGACGTATCAGAATAATTCAGACACCGTAACAATAAAACTAAGACAGTTTGCTTGGAATGTAACCGTTAACTTCGTTACTTGAGCCTTTACGTTCATCAAGTATAGTTGAGACAGAAATGTATCATGTTTCTTATTAGCAATAATTGATCGAGACTCCTTTTCGATCATTGTGATGATCGAAAGAGCGATAAGCAATATTGTTAAAAATGTTGTTTTCTGTTACAGGAAGTGCTTTTCTCAGCTTTAAATTTCATTATACAATTGTAAACCTCAAGTTATTTGATTTTCCAAAATAAAACTTGGAACGATCCATGTTATTTTTTTGAATTGAGATAAAGTTCGAGTGAACCAGAAGATAAATATTATGATTTCAATTATGAATTTTAACCTTTTCAATTGTCTTTTTTTCAGTGACCAGCTCTCTTTGACTCTCACCTGGACTAGAACCTGAAAACGTCGATGTGGTACTTCTTGTCTCCGGTGATGAATTCTCATAATTACTGAATCTTGGAGGAGTATTGGGAGAGGATCCGGTCACATGAATTATTGTGTGCACAGCGTCCTGAAAAAAAAAATAACTTATTTAGAAATTCAGAAATCTTTTTCATGAAGATCAGGAATTCTGGAAGAACTAATTCATGTAGTTCGACTTGTGTTCCCGGGATACGATATTTTAGACCGATTCTAGGTTTCATGGTTGGGTTTTCTGATTCTAATGATGCTCACGGACTAAAACACGAAATCAGACTTAATGGAAATTAAAATAATTTTCCTGTCCCAAAAAGTGGAAAAAATCTGAATAGTTGAAGTTTTTTGCTTCATGATCAGACCAAGGCTTACAGAAAAGCATGGAAAATGAATATAAAATTTTTTGGCACTGCTGCCACTTTTATTCAAAACGTGAAATTCCAGAAAATGTTTCAAAAACCCGACATATTTTGCTGCGAAATTTTTTCCAAGCTGGAATCTTCCCTCACGCGAGACTAATCTAATCAAAACCAAATAAAGAACTCACATTAACCATCGAATAAGCCGGTGAGAAGTCAATTGATTCTGGTGTTGCCAGTGGTGCCGGTTGAATTTCAATTGGAGGACTATAGAAGTGTGACATGATAAGTGGATCAGTACGGGTTACACGATTTCTGGAAAGAGTACTCTGCTTTTGAAAATGCTCAATTTCAATAATTATAATTCTTTGATCCAGCGGACGGAGTTTTATCAAAACGCTCAGATCTCGTTAGAAATAAAATAACTTTTTGAAACAGCAGAATGAAAATTTTACTTTTTCATCAATTCATTATGATTTTGATCATGAATTACATTTTTATTCTCTCGCCGCACTTTTTGATGTTCTTTGAATAGAAGAGACAGTGAAAGAAATCAAAAGGCTTCAGAAAATTTGCGATGGGGCGCAGTTGACATATTGTGCTTATCCGAATTTCTTGCTAGATTCAAAAATGACGATTGAAATAAAATGCAGTTTTTGAAACTTTACTTTACAGCGAAGATTTTTCCGTCATTTTGTTTTCGAATGATTAGATAATTTACCTAATATTCGAGTTGACCGGCTTCTGACGTCTACTTCGACTCGTCGCATCTGGTTCTGCAAATTTTCATGTTGTGGGGGATATTCTCTCTGCAGTTAACATGGTTACTGTAGGTGTTCATTTTTTTAGATATGTTTTTAGAATTGAAACCACTGTTCAACAATTATGTTATGAAAGTTTGTGGAGCTTGAGAAACTGCGGAATCTTGAAGAAATGGCAAATAAGTCACTGTAAAATTTTTGCCGATAGATATGCAAAGAGAAACTAGTGCTGATGTAGTGCCATTCTATACCAGGTGTTGGTGAAACAGAGAGATTTTGATAAATTGATGCAGTTTCATGATGTGTTGAATAGTCCATCACGCGATGTTCCTATTTGCTACGTGACCAGTACACAAAGTAACTCTGACTGATTTCTGTAGTTTAGGTAAGCTTAGGTACTACATTAACGTCTTATGTTCACGGTAAGCGTGTATTGAGTTCGCGAAAGTACATACACAGGTGGTGGGCGATGAACTCGATAGGGAATCAATGTGTACCGGATATGTGGACACATGCAACACATTCAATACAACTTATGTGGACAGTTTGCACTAAGAACACGCGTGTCTTTATATAGCGGACGAAATGTGTTCACGTGTGTTCCAGCTGTTTTGTGTGTCAAATGTGTGTCTGGAATGCGATCGGTCCACATAAGTTGTATTGAATGTGTTGCATGTGTCCACATATCCGATACACATTGATTCCCTATCGAGTTCATCGCCCACCACCTGTGTATGTTTCAAAAAAGTATTCAAAGCTCTGTTTTTCCGTATCGAACCGTTTCAAAGTCTGCGTAATGTTCTGCTGTTGTATAAGTTTCTGGTGAAATGGCAACATTTTCTAAATTAAGTTTTGGCAGAGGCCACTCAATTTTGTTTCCAGGCGCGCCTATTTATCCAACAAAAAAAACTCACTTAACAACTGAATTCCAGAAGTTGGGAAAGATGGCGATAGAATCGAAGGTCGATCATTTTCCAAACAAATTCTGAAATGTAAAAAATGTTTCAGCATTAGTGCGAAAGGTCCAAAATAGGACAGAACTGCGATTTTTTCAGCTGGTGAATTGCGGTTTTAGTGTTCACATTGGAGAACTTTCAAAAAAAAACCCACATTTCGGGAGTGGGTACATCACTAATTGGCTGTACTTGTCCATCACAAACATCATGTAAGAACTCCATTAGTTGCACATTTAACACATTCGATTTCCGTTTTCTGAAGTCAATCACTGCGAATCGGGCGCCAATTGCTTTGCACAATTCAGCACCTTCGGTTAGGTAATCCAAGTCGACCTGTAAAAAAATCTGGTTAGTGTTGATGCAATGAATATGGGAGTAGGTTTTGTTTGAAACAAGAAACATGAAACAGAAAAAAAACTAGAAAAAAGTCTGATATTTCCAGTTTCATGAGCTCTTGAAGATAAATTTTGAGCTTCACGAGTAGTTTGTCGATTTTTTCGTCATCGCTAAATGAAAGCTAAGCAAAAGCTACAGACTTTTCCAAAGCAGCTTCAAACAAATCAAATTTGATTTGAAAAAATAAAGATAAATTGGACAGTTGGAACCGTTTTTTGGAGTCTCAATTAAAAATATTTTTTTTTGGTTTCAAAATTTCCATATTCAAGCGAAGTAATTTCTGAATAATATTATGATTCCCGAATGTCTGTTATGAAAACTTCTAGATTTTTCAAATTATAGAAACTTCTTAATAAATTATGCGTGGTTTGGTACAAATCTATCGTAGATTATGGTGCAATAGGTTCTAAATTATTATAACCCAATTGAAACTTTTTTTTACTGATACTGATTGCCTTGAATTTGACTTCGTGGAAAATAATTTCACTATCTTATTCGAATATTTCGAAGCAACTTTTGTAAAAGAGTATCTTGCCAGAGTGGAAGTAAAAAAGTTGTGAAAAGTTTTCATTTTACGATTATTGAAGCACAGTAATTGTTTTTTTCTTGTTTCATATCCATTGAATAGCCTCTTCCGACAAAAAGTATTTTTTGATAGACTTTGCATGTGGTCAATTATCTTTCTGGCCATTCTAGGTACTGACTAAATTCTACTGGACATCACTTGAAACCACCAGAAAACAGGTTTTTTTTTGATAAAGAGAGCTTCCAGAACAAAAAAAATCATAAAAACTATTGTGTTTCATGAAGATAACTTTAGTGTACTACTGCCAGAAAAACCAAATCAAACAACAATAATCTTAAAGGGAGTATTCTATAGATGATCTAATGAAAATGTTCGAAAACAACGCAGAAATTATGTGCATTCTGCAAACATCAGTGAATGAGTCGTCCGCCAAATGGATTATTTATTGAAATTAAAGCGAGCCAAAACTTAGATGTTGTAACAGAAAATCAAATATCGAAAAATTGATAGTCTGACAAAAATAGTTGAAACTTCATCAATCTCCTGATCATTTTCAGGTTGATTCCACCTTCAGATTAGGGAAAATAGTTTAAAGGTGGCGGAACATACAATCATATCAATTGCGACGAATGATTCATACAAAGTTCATATTTGACACTCGGCACATAGCAATCAGTACAGAAAGAAAACTATGGCTCTTCCAAGACTTTGAGCGCGAGGGGCAAGTTTATGATAACTCTCAAAGCGCCGGTGTGCCAGTTCGGACCTCTAGGTTGCAATGATTTTGATTTTTCTTGAAAATATTCCAAACTAAAAAAAGGAGTGTATACCACTACGTCTTACGACGAAATGCATACTAATTCCCCAAAAAATTCCCCTAAAATCTCGTGTTCGTCCACCTTTAACTGTTCTACGAGTTCTATGAATTTGGAGTTATTGCAATCTCAGTGGTTGCTTTCAGCGTAATGAGTTCAGCAGATGGTCAATTTTGAATTAATATCACAAATAGAAAAAACAGTGGCTTAAAAATGGTAAGAGACAGAAAAGTATAGCAAACTGAAATTGTAAACTAATTTTTCTGAACTGAAATTTAGATGCTGTATCAAAAACTCATCTAAAACTTTATCTCAATTTGTGGTTTCAATTCATACAAATTTGAGGTTCCATGAACATTCTAATCATCTGAACTGATAGGATTATTAATGGTTTCCTGATAATCATGAAATGAGAAGCTCACTATACGGAAAATTGTTTTTTTCTTCTTCTTGAAGATCCAAAACAAAATTCAGTTTTTTCCACTTCTTCCACAGTCAGAATACCACATCAAACTAAGATGAACGGATAGTCAGATCTTGTAACCGCGATTTAACTCAATATCAAACAGTTTTTCTGAGAATATTCAGACTGTTTAGAAAAAAAAACCATAAGAATAAAGAGCACGAAAAATAGGGGGCGAAGGCGAAAAAAAAAAATCGAAAACGAGCTTTAGCTAGCCGCCTTGTCAAAGCAAACAATACGGACGGTTTGTATCCACTCCTCACTGCTCTCTCAAGTAGTTTCTCTTCTCTAAATCTCTACGACTTCTTTAACTCTGATTTTTAACCCACTTCTCAATACAATACACGAAGGAACAGTCATCATTTACACATGCACTGGTTTTTTAGGAATTAGGGGGGTTTTTTAGAGGAGGAATTATAAAGAGAACATATCATAAAGACCGTTGACCCGGTGAGATGACTGACAGACCCAATGACATCGTTGATAATATGAGAAAAATGAAACTGCAATTTTTTAAAGATTTTTTTCAAATTTTCAGTTTCGTTTCCATTTCTTGAAGGTTTCAAAACGTATCATACTCGGTG
Source organism: Caenorhabditis doughertyi (assembly GCA_963572265.1). Classification (NCBI taxonomy): domain Eukaryota; kingdom Metazoa; phylum Nematoda; class Chromadorea; order Rhabditida; family Rhabditidae; genus Caenorhabditis; species Caenorhabditis doughertyi. Next base: position 19,765,422 of record OY751556.1, on the reverse strand, counting down.
GTGTTTTTGGAAAGAGGTATTCGCAAACACACAAACGAGAAAAACTAATTTCAGTAATTTTCTAACAATGCAGAAACAGTGGGTTTTTTCGAAACTTTATTCCCAGTTTCAAACACATTGTTAAAAAATTTTTTGGAATGATTTACTCTTATTCAGATGCTTTTCGAAGTTTTTTTTGAACTGTTACGGACTAGAAAGCCGTGAATAAAAAAGCTGCCTCTTCATTTTTCGAGCTTTAGAAAAACCAATTCAAAAGTTCACAACACCAAGAAGTTGTTCTAATTAGCAGAACTAAATTTATGTCAAAGGTTTTCTAATGTACGAGAAACGGAGTTCTTGTTTAAAAAATTTAGAAGTTTCATAAAAATAATATGGATTGGTTATTGTTCGTAAATCTTATTGACAGACCATTTATAACTGAAACTTCAATATAGCGTAAATGAGACCAAAACATTAATTGAACTGGGTTCTATGTTACTTTGTCGATTCGTTGAAATGGGAAAAAATGAAATTGATGTTAAGGTGAGACACCAACAGATGGAACTAAATTTGAAAATTTTTTAATGACATAAGCTAGACTTATGAAACAAGAAAGGCATTATTTGAGACGTGGATTTCAAAAATGATGTTTTCAGATATTTGATCATCAATTCTATATAAATGTGAATCTCCGTTTCATTATGTTCAATAGAATGAGCACCAGCTCTGAGATAAGTTTACCTTTCAATCCAAACTTATGATTTTCGTGAAACGCATTTAGTGCTTCAAAAGGTTCCGTGAACGATTTGATGGAATTACAAGTCAAGTAAATAATTAGAAAACAAAACTACTAGCTGCATGTATTTTGTTTGAGAAACATGAAATTAATTTCAATTTTATAAAACATTTCATGTTTTAATGAAGATAAAAATCGAACCTTCTTCAGAGCTCTCCCTTTCTTTTTTCTTTCACAATGTAAATGGATGTATCTCTAATGATTCGTTCTCAAACCTTCATTTCATGAGTTATGACTGATTTTATTTATTGCCAGTACAGTTTCAATTTGTCAATATAAACGAGATGAGGAGCAGTGTTAACGTTTGAAGTATATAAACGCTAAATCTAAACCAAAAATTGAAATCAAAACTTCAAAGTGTGCAGTTTCACATCGGTTTCATGATACAGAAGAAAAAAGAGACTGGTAATACTAAAGATCAGAAGATTTAATAACTAAATGATGAAAAACGATTCTAAAACACAATGCTTATATGTAGGAAAATTATAGGAAAAAACATAAACAATCAGTGTTTCACAATGTAGATGAATCAGTTATTTTGTTTTTTCATCGGTGTGTGTAAACAACATAGATTTTGAAAATAGTTAATGTTGAGCAAGAAATTCAGATTTAAAAAATAAATTAATTCGAAAGAAACACTCAAGTTTTAAAATGTTTCATAAGCATCATATCTTCCAGTTTCTCCCTAATTAGTGCTAAAAATGTGGCCTCGATTTCAAATGATAAAACCAATGGGAATAGAAAAATCAAAACTCGCGCCAATTCTCTATTTAAAAATAACAAAATTTCATCAATAATATTTGCGTGGGAGCAATCCCCCTTCCCATTTATTGACTCACCTTCATTGAATCACTCCCTCCTCCCTCTACTACAGCCACCAACAAAATACAATCGAAATTCACTGAATTCGCATCGGAAAGTTTTTCAATGGCTCGCCGAGCATAAAGGAAACTTGACGCCCTCTTGGAGTTGTACACAAATATATAGGCGTCGGTGAATTCGATGAATTGAAGGGGGTTTGATTCATCATGAAACCATGAATGGTAACTATTCATTGAGATTTCCATAGTGGTCAAGGATTGAGTAGATTCATCTAAAAGCTCTATGAATGAGGCACCGTCTGTGGAATAATTGAGGTTGGAGGATCGGATGACGTCATTATGGAAAAGAGAAGCTGCGAGGGAGTCAATGGACAGACGATCTCCGCACATTGCACAGATCTGAAAAAGAACGTTTTTAATGCAAAATTAAGATAAATTAATCCAAAAAAATAATTTAATTTAATATTTCAAAACTTTGAGAAACAGTTCCAAAAAATTGCTAAACATTATAGAATTGGTTCCAGAGAATTTCATATAAACCTTGATCGGGATTGTTTTCTGTTTCATTCTAATGCAACAATGAAATACGACTCATTTCAAAACCTCTATTATAACGGCACGCAACTTCCGTTGTTTTCAGCATGCCATTTTTGTAAATTTTCTGTTTTGTTCTTCAACAGTGTCATTTAAGTTTGAGAACTGTCGAATGAATCAGAACTGAGCTTTTCTTTAAATGTTGTCGGTGAAATAGAGATTTCAGTGTATGACACCAAGATTTTCTGCCCCTCATCAACGTTTCTATTTTGAAGCTGTTGAAGCTATTGAACTGCCTAAAGTTGGCAAAGTTTCAATAATTACTTTTTATTGAACTATCCAAAAATAATTACGGCTTTTAGTTCACAAGAAGCCTGCATGGATATTATGACTTGTTGCTGTATAGTCAGTAGAATTAGATTTAAAACTAATGTCTTTACACTTTTTTTCGCTGTTTTAATGTTTGACGGACTTTTTTGGGTTTGGCAAAAAAATACAAAAACCTGTTTCTTCAATTTGATTAACGGCGCTCTTTTCAATTTCTGTGTTCGGTTGGCAACTGCTCGTTCAAAGTTCACGTTGATTTGAAGAACACCTATGTACTAGATAACATTCTCATCAGCTCTCCAATGAAAACTTTTGTGTGAGCATAGAGGTTCCAATTTCCCAATGCCTATATTAAAGGTGCATGTTCATGTATGTTTTTAAAATTGGGAAGCTAAAATGAGAGGGGAATTCCGATTTCAGAATAATATTGTTTTGTTTATCATCAACTCGCGTTAAAATGGTAATATGGAACTGGATAATTTATATGACTTTTTGGGAAAACAACTTTTTTCGTTTTGGACAATTTAAAATTCTGTTTCTCAATGCACGTTTACAAGGATTGGTGTTATTGTCACAGTTATCGCGCGCTTTTTCGCGCGCTTTTTAGTCTATTCTCACCTGAATCCTAGGCATTTTCTTCCCCGAATTCCTTCTCGTAGCCTCAAAACATTCCGAAAATCCAGAAGAGCCTCCAAAAGTGCTCGTTTGCTCAGAAAAATCATTCAGAATAGACGTTCCAACGATGTCAATACAAAGCTCCGAACTCGGGCAATTCAAAGGAGACGCATTAAAAATGAAAGGGAGATGGGATAGAATAATCTGGTCTCTTTCCCCCGGAACCAGCTTCATCCATTGATATCTTGGGTCCTTTTCCAGATAATTCCTTACAGATTCCAACTGTTTTATTCCAAAATTTTCTGTATCCCTGGAGCTCTGAAATTGACTCTGGAAAACCGTTGCAACTTCTAGAAGACATTCCTCCAATTGTTTCCTTGCATCATCTCTTAATTTCTGCTGATATCTTTCATATACTTCTGTGATAATATCTGAAGTGAGCTTCTTGACAATCCCAAAGTTTTGAAACCAGTGAAAAGAGGATTCCAGAGAGGATCCAGGAAGGATTTGTGGGATTTCATGGAGAAGATATTCGAATTCTTGTCCCAGTTGATGTTTTAGACGCAGGTTTTGAGTGGAGAGCTGAAAGATAGTTTTGTGGAGAATTCGAATTTGGAAAGTCCTATACCAAGCACTAAAAGCAAAAACAAAAAATTCTTTTTCATGGAGAAAACAAAACGGAAGTTTTTGAAAATCAGTTTGTTTCGTGAGACGCCAATATTCGTGGAAAATTTTTTGTCCAGATACGTTTCTAAACTGTTTGCATTTTCAGAACATTTTTGTTGTTTGAGAAACTATCGAAACTATCAAAACACTGCAATTCTCATTCTAACTAGTAAGTCTGGTGGAACCGTAGCTGCAGGTTCTCGATTTCCCCCCAAAATGAAAATTTTTGCAGACATCTGGAAATGATTAATGAAGTTTTGAAACACCTAATATTTTTTCCTGTAACACATTCTTATCAAGTTGTTTTCACTTTTTTAGAAACTAGTTCAACATGGTTGGCAATTCTTTAACATCTATTAGAAATCTTTTCGTACTAGTTCAAGCTTGGATTTTTTTCAACCAGTTCAGTTCTACTTTAGAAAAAGCTCGTTTTAAGTTTTGTTAATTTTTTCATCCTCGAGTCAATGACTGCTCAGGAATTCAACCCGCAAAGTTTGTCTTCTGCATTTTTCATTTGTAAAGTTTTTACTGTAGCGAGGTTAAGTTTTCTTCAAAAGGTCGGTCACTCGCTAATCCACAATTCATCTCACCCCAAAACCAGATATTCATACGATTATGAAAACTGGCTTGAAATTTTGTTTTTTAAAGTTTACGGAAAAGTGGATATAGAAGCTAAAAATGGAGCTCATAGAAATTGTGTAACAGAAGTATTCAGTTTTTTTTAAATCATGTATTTTACTTTTTTATGAAAACATTTGAAGGTCGAAACTTTTGGCTGTTTGAAAGATCGCTCGGATCTACGCTATTATCGAAAGCCTCCACTGTAGTTTTACTGTACGAACTGTTTCGAATCCAAGACTAAAAATCAAGAGTTTCGTCCAATAACCTAAAAGTTCAGAAACTGAAATTTCGAAATTCGATTTTTATCGGCTTCGAAATGGGAAAAAGGCAAAACCTGACATCTTTACTAATAACAATCAAGAACTTCTGTTTGTGTGTCTGTGTGTGTGTGTGTGTGTGTGTCGCCGGCCCTAGCGAGTTTCCTACTGAACCGATTTTTCTGAAACTTAGACAGCTGGATGTAGAATTCTTTCGCGATGATGCCCGTCTATTTCAATTTTCAAAAGTATAGAAAATAAGGTCACCAGTTTCAGAAAACCGCGTTTTCAGGCCTTTTTCAAAGCTTCCATTGGGGGAGAGAGACACACAGGGGGCCACGTGAATATAATAAACCCCGTAAAACTTTTCACAGATTTTTCATTTCTAAAAAAAAAGTGAAGCCAGGCGGTAGGAGGCGCGGAGCGCCGATGACCGACTGGTACATAATCAATCATTACTTAGGTTTTAAAAATAGCATTTAGTTCCTAATGAAATCACTATTCCATCACCGTATTTTCACAAGTTCACGTTGGAAATTGTTGACAAGTTTTTTTGTTGACAAGTTCACGTTTGAATGAAACAGCGAGTTTTCAATATTATTGTTTCTAGTATTTCATGAATAACACACTTCGTTTTTTCGAAATTCGGTTCACCAAGTATCCCAAGTGGTCATTAGAAAGCCTCATGGTACTGTTGAAGTACTGTAGTTCGAAAGCAATTTACTGTCATTAATAGGTTCCAAGAGAATACTAAGATATTATAGGAACGAAACAGGTTACTTTGAGCATTTTGCTGTCTTCCTGACGTTAGTCAAGGTTTTTCTGAAAATGTAATTATTAGGTCGTTCGATAAGTAATGTCGCTTTTTTTCGAGGTGGTGTATCTTTGTTTTGAAAAAAATAATCTTCCTGAAATTTTTTGCATTATATGCGCTATAACAAGTATAGTAAAACACCCGAACTTGGTGTCTTCAGCAAAATTTATCTTGGATTGGCAAGCTATAGAAAATGGTCTGTTTTTTGATCATTTTTTGCTTTTCGTTTTTCTCCGTGGCGGTACGGGTGATACTGGTTTTCAATATGTTTTTATAACAATGAGTAACCGTTCTCACTTACAAAAAACTCCATTTTCGATTCAGCTGATTCAAGACGAAAATTAGCCGTTCGGCATATTCACTGAAATATGGCTTACGACAGCCTTCAGTAAAGTAATTTCGGTGGCTATTGCTCGGAAACCAGTTTATTAACAGTTATAGTGTCTGACTGAATTGTTTTTACCCAGTTCAAAAACGTGAAAAAAGAACTGAAATGATTTTTCGCTGCTCAGTACAAATAATTTTCAGTTGATTTACGAATATCTTATGAATAGGACATTATAAAAATGGAGCAACATGTTCAATCGAGCTCTGGTTTTTATTTTCGGTATATGGGACCTTCCAACAATGCCACATAAATCTCCTGAAAGTTTTACATAATCCATCTCAGAGCACCAGGCCCTCAAAAATTGGTCCAAAAAATTTCCATTTTTCAAACAATCGTGTTTTTCGCACCCAATTTTTAACTTTTTTTCTAGTCAAACCAGGTAATTAGTGTCACACTTATGGTCGTTTTGATGCTTTTTAGTTTACTAAAAAATATTTAGTTTCAGCTGAGATATTACCCTTGCAAGACACCTTGAAAAAACGACATTACTTATCGAACGACCTAATATGTGGCAACACATTCAATAACTTTATATTAAAAATAGCTTGTTATCATAAGTTTGAAACACACTAATCTCTTTTTTTTCTGATTTTTTTCAGTTTCATTCACTCTTGTTATCAACAAATTTCTCTCAATGTCAATAGTAGATTTCTATTTTTTTTGAACCAACCCTAAACTGCTCGAAAACCTTTCCGGCTTCCGGAAGAAGTAGAATTTCTGCTGGTAGACGTGACTTCTCATCCACATTGAACGTCTGAGGACTCCACATTTCAAGGTCGTAGTCTGGAAGAGTGGAAAATCTATGTTATGGGTTCTTTTCAAAAATAACTTATGAATAGCAACTGTAGTTTTCTAATCCTTGGAAGTTGAACCAATGGAACAGAATTTAAAACTTGTAATTACTAGTTAGTTTGAGCGATTCGAGTCAAAATGAATCAACTATGATGAGCTAAAGTAACAGAAAGAAAAACAACGGGTTCAAGAATAATAACTTAAAAATCCTCGAGCAATTAGCCTGGAACGAATTTTTTACAGTTTCTTAACAAACTTTTATACCAGTGATTTTTTTTTCACAGATTTCAGAAATGTTCAGGGGAAAAAATAAAACAATACCTATGTATATCGCTGGTCTCATTAGACTCGACTGACCCCTATTTCTGTATCCTATACCAGTGAAACCGAACTTTTACTTCTAATGTTTCAGTAACATAACTTCTATTATCTCATTTTCCCATAGTTGATACTCTCAACGGTCCAGCTTTTTTCCAACTCACCATTCGACTCAAAAAGAACATTGAAAAGTGGATGACATCTCATATAATCTCTTGCCATATTCCATTCCATTTCAGCCAAATCAACCACATCCATGAAGACTTGAAAGATTTCAAAGAGTCGGGGGACCAGGGATCGTAATCTGGAAAATGGGCTCTTTATTTGAACAATGTACGGAAAAAATAAAAGAAGAATGAACCCCTTCTGAGACCGAAAAAATTTTGAGTTTTTACAGTTTCCGTTCATTTTCAAGAAGGTTCAAAAGAAAATACCAAATGAATCTCAATTTCCCTGCTACTTTATATCATGTTTTTGAATCAGGCAATGATCAATTTTTCATCAAGATAACAAAGCAGATTATTCCTCATTTCAACATTTTCAATTTTCCTCATCTACATTTCAAAAAATGCGAGAAGGTCGCTAGATGAATACGGTATGTAGAGGTAAGAAGAGAAATTTATGTATTCATTTTGAGCAAATTTATAAGAAGATGTACTGACTTGGTCACAGTTTTACAGCTGTATCGCTTGGTCATATATATATAAATTGATTTCTCATATGTCAACAACAGTAAATGTTCACTGTTCTCGTACGAAAAAGTTTTGGGACCGATGAAAATGGCAGTTTTTGACTATGTGAAGCATCAAGATCTCGCCTGTTGGTTGATGATGTTTTTGATAATGTGGCTGAAGAGTACTTCACTAGAAGAGAGCCTTGAGCACTCATTAGCAAGTACACAAGATCAAATCCAAAGAGAAAGGGTGAAACTGGACGCGATTCCCGAATACCATTTTCCTGTTCCATGGGCCTCTCATATCATGGTTCAATTGAGAATAAAGATGATGATTTATACGAAATCGATAATTTGTTATACTTATTTGTGGGACTAGAATTGTCCAATGCCATTAAATTTCTGAGAAGTGGTCTATATGAAACAGCAATGAATGGAGACTATAACGATATTGAAGCAAGAGTCAGAATTAGTGACAATGCCTGGTATCAATCCGAAACTGTGTTTTCCATCAAACTCGACTGCAACCCAAAAAGACTTTGATTTGATTTCAAAAACGCACGAAAAATTGCAAAATCATGTCAGTTATCAGAAAGACGGAACGTTTGGTTATCTCAGCCAAGTCTTTTTTTTTTTTGGATGATGAGAATCCGCATTTTTTAGTAAAAACAAACTAACTTAGGGGCTTGCAACTAAAAAAAAGTAAACTTATTTCAAGAAAAAATCACAGTTTCTTTTGCTGGAAATTAGTGTTGGCTTCTCAATTTATGATGGTGTTGGAAGTGCGTTTTCAAAAGTGTTACTCTGTAGAAATCATCGTCAGGATATAAAATTGGTTCGATTTTAATCTAAAACATCGTTTTTAAACATAAATTTTCGTTTCATTCTTTTCCCTACTGAACGTTTTCAAAAATTTTGAGATAAAGATCAGAACGAAATTTGATAAAAATGTCCTTCTCAAACACCGCATTTGAAACAGTGTCTTCATAAATGTATCGCTGAACTTTTATTCGACTTGGAATTATTCGATTCTAGATTTTTATGAAAATTTTTTCAAAAGAAGTGAGCACGTAGGCAATACATTATTGACTGAAGATTAATGAATGAAATCACTTTAGCCCAAAACGGTATCATGAAACCGAGTAGTTTCAAATTTGTGAATTCCTTTTTACCGTTTCTATACGATCTTAAACAATCAACAAACAAAATTGTAATGTTTCGTCTTTTACACATCACTGATATTTTTGAAGGTGTTCGATGACCAATTTTGGAAACGAAAGGTTGATAAAAAACAGTCGGTTATGAGTGATCTGAGACAGAACCGCGAACTAACTATTATGAAACAAAGTCATGTTTCAGGAGGGTTTTATGAAACATTGAAATCCAGGAAGTTTAGTTCTCGATTGGCCACATTAACATGCTACAAATGAACATAAAATGTTTCGAGGAGAAGATAATAACTGAGAAACAAATGATTTCTTTTTTTATCTTGCAACAACCAAACAGAAAAAAAAACGGTTCACTGATATACAGAAAAAATGAAGCTCAATGGCAAAATTATCGTCACTAATTCTATGTTTCGCTCTATCTCCAATATTTTCAATTGTAAACTGCAATGAAATTTTTAGATTCAATTTCCGAATTCCATGTCATTGCGTTTTTAAAGTTTTGCTAAGTGAATTGAGAAACACAACTAGCAAGTTCATACAAATGTCCAAAATTTTTACTGTTCTCACAAAACGGTAATTTTCAAGTCTTTGACTTCGAGTATTATTGAGTGTAAACCTAGTTTGTAACGAACGGAAGATAGATTTCATATTTATCTAACCAAAAATGAATAAATTTCTAAATACAGTTACTGAACTACAGTAAGAATCACAAATCCCCGGTTACTATGATAAAATTTGCACCTAGCTTCCACACAATTCCGACCTCAAAAGAACAAAAAAGAAAACAAACCGATTCATAGCCCACAACTCCTTGGCTTCAGACACATATCTCTCGTACATTTCAAAAGCTACTCGACTTCCAAATACTGTAACGAAATTCATGAGATCCGGATGTCGATCGATATCCGCTAGAACTTGTTTCCAACTCAAACACTTCTTTGGATACATGCAAAGAGGAACTGCTTGGGAGAGAAGAGTGGAGAAGCAGCATCTGGAAAATAATGAGGAATTTTTTCGGTTTTATGAATAACTTAAGACAGGTGTGACAGCAATCATTCAGTGGGTACTTTTCAACGGAAACATGAGAAAATGACTTGAAAATATGAAAAAAGGGTGCTTCAGATTTTTTTATATAGTAGATGCTCGATGAAATTCGGCGAGGTTGAAGAGGTTGAGGAAACATTTTGAAAAATTTTTTCTAACCTTTAAGATTCACCTGCAACACTTTTTATTTCACAAAAAAGTTGTGGTTCAGACACAAAATGGATTTTCCGACTCTAAATTCTAGTCACACTCCTTTCAAGTTGTAGCACTACAGATTATTCATATTTTTCCGAAAAAAAAATAACAAGTTCATTAGGATTTTTTCTGTTTGAAGAATCACAAGAAGATAACACGGTCCTATTTTTGGGCAAGTTGAAACAGTATTTTTTCAATTTAACGTTGCAATAACAATGGAAAATGATGCGGCAGTTTTAGGTCCCGTTCTGCTTTCAAAATTTTGTGAAAATGAAATCGATTTTTTAAAATCAGGCTCATGTGATAGGAATTCTCTGCAAGAAACAATTTGGATGTAAAACCGTTTCAAAACTCTATGAAACGGCTGAATTTAAATCTGGAAACGTTGAGCGGTCATTTTCTATTATTAGGAGAAAACATTGATAAAAATCACTTTCAGCTGGAATATTAATTATATTGCCACCCACAATTTCTGAACAACTAAAATTTTCTAATGTTTTCAGAGTTTCATGTTGCTTTCGAAGCGGCAAAAAAATTGGCTATGCGTTTGAAAGTATCCGAGGCTACAACTTTAGAATAGACAGAGTCCGTCGAAAAACCTGTTTTAGATTCTAAATAAACTTTTTTGAACCCGGTTTTTCTATTGAAATTCATTCTCACCCTTGAATTTTCTTCAATTTCAGAATCAACATAAAACTCTCTCAACTCTTTCCTCTGCAGTTTGTAGCGCGGTGAAGTTTTAACGATAAAAATTTGTAACTCACTTTACATGCAAATTTCTCTGCTCAACAAAAAGCGATGCTTCATGATATGCCAATGGCTTCTTCACCAATTTTTGAGATCTTAAACATAATAACGCCAAACTTCCGAATAAATATTCCACATTCACATTCTTCACTGATGACGTCTCTACAGGTGATAAATTACAAAGAACATGTTTTAATTCCTTTGTTGCCATGAAAAGAGACATATAATGTCTTTTAGTTTCATCACTCAATTCATCACATTTTGTGAATGCTATCACTATTGGTTTCTTCGTTTTCGAGATTGATTTTGCTATATTTATGACTTGATTCGAATGATGAAGGTGGGAATCTTTGGAGACGTCGCATGCCAGAATGAAGCCGTCGACGTTGAATTTTCCATCTGGTAGAAGGTGTTGAGGAAATTCACTTTCTAAACCGAGTTGTTCCTGAAATGAATAAAGTTGGAGAACATAAGAAGATCAATAAAAATGTGAGCAGGAACCCATGAAATGAATTTCGAGAAACAGGGTTTTCAAATGCTGTATCTAGAAGAGATCATTGAAAGTACGTTTTCTAATGAATGAAATATAGTTGAATGCTCACAAAATATCAATTCGAATGAGCATAAATTTTTATATTTTTTTCTGTTTTCATCATAAAAATTACAAATTGTATGAATTTCGTGTATGATAATGTCATTTTTTCGGAATCTCCGAAGTTTTTCTATCGGAGCTGAGAAGACTTACACAAAACGGAAAAATATTCACATTTTCAGAACAATCATACGAAATTTCAAAGTTTTATGATCTACTGTTGTTTTTTCATTTAGAATTGCCCCTGTTCCAAACAATTCATGAATGTAGAAAGAGAGTGGAGTGGCAATATTTGATCAACTAATTTCATTGTCAGTTTGAAAACCCCTAATAAAACGGCATATTCGTTTTTCTATGAAACTAAATTGCTATCTGCTTTTGCTATGAACCCGGTTTTCGAGATTGATCAGTTTCATGTTAGTTATGAAACAGCATTCGGCTTATTTACTAGTTAGTGATTGATGACAAAAAAAAATTAAAATGATCAAACGGAAATTTCACTGTTTCTGCTAGTCTGTATATTGACAGAAATTGGATTATTTCAATTTAATTTCCGGCAACATTGAAACAAATTGTTTCCGATTATGCAATTGTTTAATTTCAAAGCTTTCTAAAACAGGAAAGGTATTTTTCGAATTCCCCGTTTCTCCTGTCTCATTTACTCAAAGAATTTTTGACGCTTTGAATTTTTGACGAAAAATAAATGAATCGGAAACTATCAGCAACACGAAAAGGCTTACAAGCTGTAAAACTATCGGAAAACCCAAAATCGACTCTGATTTAAACTAAAATGAACTCGGTTTCACTATTTTTATTTTGTGCGAAGATCTCCCTAGATATCGATAACACCACATATGATGTCTTGAAAATCTTTCCTCCAAAACTATGATTACCCTAACTTTTTCGAGTCTCACCTTCTGTATATACATCAATTTGTCTCGACTCTGCAAACTTGTTCGACTACACCGTTGACAATAATTCTCTGATTTTGAACACCCAGCTATTGTTTCGAATGTCTCGTCGTCAAGGAATTCTGGAAATCGGAGTCAATAGACAAGACAATACATGGGAGGTTAAGAAAACCGTAAAATTTATTTTTTGATGTCATGTGGAACATTTTGAGATTATTTTCAGAAAGTTGTGTATAACCTTTCAACGTCTGAACCAGCCGTTTTTTCTCGATTCAAGCCGGGTCGAACGTCGAAAATAATAAAATCCATTGTGGTCCGAATTGTTATCACACTGCTTGCAAACTTCTGCATTAACAAGCTCTTCGAAACGGCGAGTTTTATTTTTCAGATTCCTATTTTCGTTTAATTATGAACGAGTTATCCCCAGTGATAACTTTTTATTTTCAAAAGACAGAGAAGCAATCTTAAGAGGAACTTTCTATAAGAACGAGACTTTCTCCACTAAGCCTTGGCACAAAAACAAAACCCTATTTGAATCTAAATGATTATCAGGCAGTACCTACTCATAGGCAAAGTGTTTCCAGAAAAACATGCCACCAAGTCTCTATGACGTTATCACCATGAGATAAAGCTGAAAATAGGCTTTTCCGCTCAAAAAGTATAAATTTTTTCAACTTTGAGATAACTTTTTGAAACTTTTAGAGGGTCATTTGGCAAGTTTAAAGCATATCCTCTACAATTTTCAGCCCGATAAAATAACTGAAAACATGTTTTTTAGAAATTTTTTTCCGTTTTTTTGATTTTTCTCAAAATTTTTCTTTTTCAATTCTGGGGGTGTCCAAAAAATTCACCCCAGATTCCCCATCCAATTTACTACAAATAAGTCTCTTGAACCATCCCGAAAAAAACGGACTCTTTTTTGCTATATGCGATTTTCTGAAAATCACATAAGGGTCCCCCCTTATGAAAATTTATTTTTGAAAAAAAACTGAAATTTTTTTTTCTTCGAATATTTGTTTTTCTCGTAGAATTTCTCATAAAAAGGTGTCTGACAAAGTTTGAGACCTCAACTCCGAGTTTTACTCAGTTTATAGTTCAGTCAGGCAAATCCTACAAAAATGTATGGCAATATCCACTGATTCTAGTTCATCAACTGAAAATCGGCTAAAACTCGGAGTTGAGGTCTCAAACTTTGTCAGACACCGTTTTATGAAAAATTCTACGAGAAAAACAAATATTCGAAGAAAAAAAAATTTCAGTTTTTTTTCAAAAATAAATTTTCATAAGGGGGGACCCTTATGTGTTTTTCAGAAAATCGCGTATAGCAAAAAAGAGTCCGTTTTTTTCGGGATGGTTCAAGAGACTTATTTGTAGTAAATTGGATGGGGAATCTGGGGTAAATTTTTTGGACACCCCCAGAATTGAAAAAGAAAAATTTTGAGAAAAATCAAAAAAACGGAAAAAAATTTCTAAAAAACTTGTTTTCAGTTATTTTATCGGGCTGAAAATTGTAGAGGATATGCTTTAAACTTGCCAAATGACCCTCTAAAAGTTTCAAAAAGTTATCTCAAAGTTGAAAAAATTTATACTTTTTGAGCGGAAAAGCCTATTTTCAGCTTTATCTCATGGTGATAACGTCATAGAGACTTGGTGGCATGTTTTTCTGGAAACACTTTGCCTATGAGTAGGTACTGCCTGATAATCATTTAGATTCAAATAGGGTTTTGTTTTTGTGCCAGTACAAATCTCGTTCTTAGAGAAAGTTGCTCTTAAAATATGTTGAACCAGAGTCGAGTTTTTAGATTTCTTTATGGTTTCTGTCAATTGATAACTAGCTATTTCTTCTGTGTTTCTTAATGGGTATTCGGCAGACTTCGAACGACATCTTCCTCGAATAATGTTACTGACCCAACTCAATGTAAACATTCAATGTTGCCATACTATGACATAAGGTGATTACAAGCAGCGGCTATACTGATTTCTTCCCGCATACAGCCAAAATGAAAATTTTGTTTAGATTCATCTATCCCATTGGCTTTGAAAAAACTATTTTCATACCTGTCTGCTCAACCACTCGAACCAATACATTTGGAGATGAAGACTCTGGACTATTCAGTAAACGACTTCCCCAGTACAACCAGTGGTCCTTGTTTATAACCGGACTCCCACAGAAATCGATCTGAAATACGTTTCATATATGTTAATCCTTGATAAAGTTTCATGTATTTTATATAAAGTTTGAGAAACATAATAAAAATATTAGAACATCTGACTGTAAAATACTCTTGTATGTAAAAATGAACTTCATTCTTGTGTCTAAATAAGATTTTGGAGTAGTTTTTTTGATAGAACTTTTGTAAAAACTATGAAAAAAACTCAAACAATAGACAAAATGTTCAATGCAGTTTCATAAGTTTAATATGGACGTTGAAAAACCGAAGAATTTTAATAATGAAAAAAACTGTATCATACTTTAAATTTTTTTTCTGTTTCTCCTCATCAGTTTCACAAACTTCTATTTGACCCTTTTCACTACTTTAGCCAAAAAACCACAATATTCAATAAAGCGCACTTACCTGTGACAGCACAGACGAATGTTCTCTATGAAATTCATCTGCTGCTGGTCTCACAAATCGATTGCATAGCAATGATTTCCCAACTCCACATGGTCCTTTGATAGCTTCGGAACCACTTACACCCACAACTACCACATTGATTTCTTTGGTTTTTGATAGATTTGGATGAGAATTGGATGAAGATGAAGACATCCACACCCTCTTTTTTACATGCTGAAAATTGAGAAGATCATCACGCCAATTGCAAGTATAAAAGTAGAGGGAAAGAAGAAAAAGTTGTTATACGGCAAAAAATTTAGCAATGATTGAACTATGAACACGAATGAAACTGCAGAAAGCCTTTCTCAAAAAACATGAAAACATTTGAAATCTGTAAAAAAAAGACTATTTCCTGAATGCTACTAAATCAAGTGAGGTAACTGTTTTCCGATCAATAAATCCCACAAAGCTTATTTAAAGTCCAGTTTACATTTTTTTTCAAAACAGATAAATGAGTTAAAATTTGGGATTCGTTGATTCAAAAATAATAGCAAAACTGACATTTAAGTTATCAAATTTTTGAATGAAAAGGTGAAAACAGTAAGTTTAAATTTCCGAGAATGTTTTTAAATTTTCCGATGGACTAGATTTTTGAACTACCTGAAGTCTTTTTTCATATTGAATTGAAATGTATCACAATAGGAATAAGAGAGAAAAAATGGACAAGATTATCAAAGCAAGATGAGACGGAAAAATTTGGAAAAGTGGTTGAAATGAGGACAGAGATCATCAGAAAACAAAAGGAATTTATAGAACGAACCATGAAATATTCTGATAACTGCAAAAAAATTTTACTTTTCTTGGTATGTCATAAATTGGTAAATGGATACTTCCTCTAAAAGAGATGACGTGCTTAGATGTACCACTTTTTTCTAATTTTTTGGAAAACGAAAGAGTTAAGCGGAAAAGTGGTTTATAAGAAAATAGAAGTCAATTTCGACATATCTCTCTCAGAGTATGAAGCCATGCGTCTTAATGAAGTAATTCTGTTGGACCAAGTAAATTTGAAAACCTTATTTCTTCGTGTGATACTTGGAATTTTTTTCTGGAGATAAATAGGAGAATGGTAAATGGAACACATACAAAGATACAAAGATCAATTATGAAAAACTTGAAACTTGAATTTCTGCATTTTGAAAAAATGATGAACTTTTTTTCAAAACATCAGAGCATTTTAAAATAGCGATTAGAGCATGGTGGCCATCACCGATTAGATTCAGTTCACAACTTTAAAATTTAGACGAAGCAGTCTTTTTTAATTGACCAACCCCAGGAAACGGATCCACATAAATAATTCTGGATCCACATTAATATTTTTGGGTCCTCATAATTCTTCATTGGTCCACATATACCGTAAAGAACCGTATTTTCAGGAGAAACCGATCAACCATCAAAAAAAGAAAAATCGAAAGTCATGTCTCTGAAACAGTTTTGTCGGAAAAAAAAACGTTAGAAAACCATTAACGAAAATAACAAAAATTTTCAGTTAGAAGATTGGGATTGTCAAATGATTTCTTCTTCGGAAGTATTTTTTTATCTAAGAAAGCATCGTTGAGATTGAATCAGTTATAGTTGTTTTTAAAAAAGTTTAATTCAATGAGAAGCAATCGGCACGACTTGAAAGGTATATACATGAAGAAATGCTTTCGAACGACTATTAATAAAAATCAAACATTTAAAACACTTGTAATCGTACAGAAACACACTTAACTTTCCAAACGGTTTCAATGAAGTTTCATCAGGATTTCACATTTTTCGAGTTTTAGTTTAGTCTTCAACGAGTTCTTGAAAAGTTTGAATAAAGAAACAATGTGAAAAGTCAAGTCCGCAGAAAAAAACACATTTTCCAAGCCGCAAGGAAAGCATTGTTTATAAAGAAAAGAGTGAATCAGTTATAGCGTTTTGGAAACAGAAACATGTATTCACATAAACATTCAAATAGTGTTTATGGCAAGTTTTGAAGCTTTTATGAGAAAAAATCGTGTAGAAATCTAATTTTTCTGTTTCTCTATATGGTTTCAAGTTGATCTTTGCTGATAAAAGATTGATGATAGCACTGTTAAGGAAACACATGCACTACAGGCTAAGCAAATACTGATAGCCAAGTACCTTATTATCCACACACTGAAAATATAATGTTTCAAATTGAAGACAAAAAACAAGGCACTTTGAATATGGTAGTGGTTCGGTTTGTCTTGAGCTTTCGCTGAAATGTATGTAGCTTTACACTATAGATTCAAAAAACTGAGAAACTAAAATGGTTTGAAGAAACAGAACGGATTTCACAACCCCAATTTTGGATTTAGATAATCAGTCACTAACTTTGAAAGTCAAGCCGCGCGGAAAATCGATACAACCGTCAAATAACCGAATTCTTAACTCTAGAAAAATCATTCATAGAGAAGACGAATTCAAAAACAGTAGTTTGGAAACAGAAACTTTTTGAGATGGGACCCGAATAAAGCCTGGATAACTACTAGAATTTGTGTGAAAAAATTTTTTTTTACGGAACTGCGACGGAATAGTGGAATTAAAAGGAAAAGCAAATGCTCGATATTCAGAAAATTAAAAAAGATGGTGTAGAAACAGAAAAAAAAATCAATCCTTTGAGAAAAAAGTTTTGAAAAAAGTGTGGACATGTTCTTTTGGTCTTAGTTTTGGGTCCCAAGATAAGTAGGAAAAAAACCGACAATGAAAAAATAACAGGAGACTGGATAATTAATCTCAAGAACTATCCGCAATACTAAAAGAGATGAAAATGAGTTGATGCATAGAAGGGAAAAATAAGAAAAGTCTCAGTAACTGGAAGTTTGAGTTTCAAATAAATAATCTACATTAGAATTAGAACGATAACACAGATGAATGATCAAACTTTGAATACATAGGGAATGAAAATTTTTCGCAGAAACGGGAAAGATTTGAAAAAAAGTATTTCAAAAAAAAATTACAGATTTCAAAACATCGTTATAACAATCCCCAAGATATAAGTAGGAATTAAAGCGCAAATTATATTGACAAGTCTATACCCCAAAAAGACCCGAAATAAGAAAAGTGAGGAAAAAATCAGAAAAACGAATAGGAATTGGTACAGAACTGTCTTTTGAAAAATCTAAAATTTCGGAAAACCCAAAAAAGCATTTTGCTAGATACAACATAACCCAGCTCAAAGAAAATCAAAAAAGCTACAAAAACCTCAAAAATAAAAGTACAAATTGAAACATAATTTGAAAGTATCATCTTTTCCATTGTTCAATTGGACCAAGAGAAAGAAAGGGGGTTCAATTCTTTCAAATGCCTCTAATTTATGTGATCATCATAGTGTAAATGTTGCTCTCTTCCCTCTCCCATTCATTCATTCCAAAAAGTGTTGTAATCATTGAAAAGAGACGCAGACATAGAGATAACAAGATGGGAATGAAATGGGGAGGCAAAAGAAGAAGACAACTGTCGACAGAAGGAAATGACGAGAGAAGCAAAAAAAAAAGAGAAAATAGATTGAGAAATGATTGTGCAAGTGTAGGCAACAAATGGTCGGGAGAAGAAGAGAAATGGAGGGAGGGAAGGGAATGATGGGAAGGTGAGAAAAAGTGAGAAAATGAACATGTGTCTCTTTGGGAAAGGTGTATACATTTGAAGCTTCCGGTGAGTCTACGTACCTCTAATTAAAGGGCGCGGTGTTGTTTGCGGTTCTCTTTCAATAGTCGCTGATTGTTGACTGTTGATCAGGCTGCATATACATTTCCTGGGTATAACTGTGTGTCACTTATTTTCAATTTATGAAGTTTCCACCAGAGTTGTACGGAATGGATTTTTTCCGGTTTATAAGTACCATTTCGTGCTAGACTCATTGAATACCGAAGTAACGCTCAAATTTCTCAATAAAATTGCTATTTTTCTTGACTTGAAAATTTTGAGTTGTAACGGAATGAATTTTATTTTCGCGGAATACGGAAAACGTAATTCGGATTACGGAATGTGGACTGGAAAGTGTTCCTTAAATTTGGTCTAGTTGAAACGGAAATCTCATGAATTTGAAAAAAGTTTTCCTGTTTTATAAACATTGGAAAATCACATACTTCAGTTTTAATAGTGCTTAAGGATTCATATTTAGGCCTGTAGATTCAACGTTAGATTTTCGGTTGTTCCATTTCCAAAACTTAAACAAGTCCCATCATATTCGTTAAACTAATTTCATTCATTTGCGATAGATGAAACAGTAGCAAAATACAAAAAGTAGAGTTACGCGTTGAAGCTGATAAATAATTAGCAGAAAAACATCTCCAATTTTTTATTTCGAAGTTTCATGGTGAAAAAGGTGCAGTTGTGGACTACAAACATAGCTTTTGACTTTGTTCAGTCTAATGTGAAGATGAAACTGCATTATTTTTCCCTAACTTTAGAGAATTTCGGCCTAACACTGGCGAAGACTTTCGTTTAAACTCTCGTAGATCCTTCTGAGAATGAGAAGCAAAATATAAAATCCAAAATGAGGAATCTAGTTTCAATTCACAACTAACCTCTTTGACTTGGCTCTTGATAATTCGCATCTTTCGATAAAAAGAGGATCAAAACTTTAGGTTCGGTGTTCGGAACACAAACAAGTAGGTGTGCCAACTTATTAAAGTGTTTTTCAAAATCTAGTCCTACGATAAAAGTTTCTTGCTTCTACTGATTAGCTGTGTGTTTCAAGAAACATACATTTGTTCAGATGTTAGTTTTAAAAACTACATTGGACGGACCACACAAAGATATTCGGAATTCGAATGGATTAAAAACTAATCCTAAACTAAAAAATACAAGTGTTCTCGAAAACAGTAAAGTTTGTTTCAAGTTATTGTTTTAACAAGGGACTACGGTTGCAACTATCATGGATAGGACTCTGCTAACATTATGTTATGCTAGGAAGACAGCCTTTTTCTCTATTTTCAAATTATTCACTTTCAGATTAATCACCAGAAGGTCCACGTTTCAAAGCGATTTCTCAATAACTGTCGTACACAAATCAATTCATTGAAACAGAAAACGTTTTTAGAATTAAAAAAATACTTTGAAGGAGCTGAAAGCTGGTGAACCCTCTAATGCACTGAGAGTTTTCGATCATTGCAAAAATAAAAATGGTATACATGGAAATGGATTATTAAAGGTTTTGTTGCTTCGAAGGATAAAATAAGTTTGAAACATGAAAAAAAACTCGAGAAAAGTTTGCAAATGTTAGACTCATTCGCATTCCAGCTTGCTACACAAAACTAATAAATCTGTTCCATGAAACTTTCTTCTATTTTGGAAAACTTTAAGTATTCATTGATCGTCCCAAAAGTCATCAGAGTGTCTGGAAGTTAGAAGGTTTTGAATTTTTTGGCACTCAACTTCAACATCTATGTGTAAGTCCTCAATCTTTACTGCATTTTCGTATAATATGAAAAAAAAAAGTTTTTAAAAAATCAAGAATTAGAAATGGTAACGGAGTATTTATACGAATCTTGAATCTCTTTTCCAAATAAATTTCCAGTTTCAGCAACGTTTTATGTGACTAAAAATTTTGAAAGTTTAGTAATCGGATTTGAGTATCGTTACTGTTGAAGTTTCAACTTCCGACTGGAACTATTGCGTTCAATTCATTTGAATCAAACTATAAAAACACCATTTGCAGACAGCATTGTTATCAATGGACGTATGGTTAAGATAACAAAGACCCTGTCTTTGAAAATTCAAATGTTGTGTTTTGATCGTAAAAAATAAGTTTTTATTGCAAAATATAGCGAAGGGAGCTTTGATAATATGCAATAAAAACACCAAAATTTATCTTAATGTCCAGAAACTGAAATTTTTGATTGAAATCCTGCTCGTAGAAAATTTACGATCTTCGGAGATTGAGTGACCATAATTTACAGTGACCATAATTTCGGAAAAAAAAATATAAAGAAAGAGAATGGGAATGCTTAGGTCATTTGCCGACGTTTAACATAACAAATCAAGAGGAATTCCTCTCATCACATGAGCCTGACGAAACCAGGTTTTTGAAAAAAAAATTTCTAATAGACCGGCACATTCAAAATAAGTTTTCACTGTTTTTGTATGAAGATATGAAGAGCCAAAAAATATTATTTTTTAATTACACATGAGGTTCATCAAAAAGTACCGACAAGAGTTTTCGATTGAATATGGATCAAAGAAGATAAGAGCTTTTCAAGCTTTCCGAACCGAAGTTATACAGATATTTTTTTAAGAAACCGATAACACTGTTTTAAACTTTCTGAGTAGAGTATCTTAAAATGATCGGTAAAAGGTTCCACAAGAAAAGGAATTCATCGCTTTTTTAGAGAACTTTAGTATTCTGAAAAAAACTATCAAACCGATTCTTATTGACAGGAATGAAGTCTTTATCATTATCCGCAAAATGTGAAAACAAATTTCTCCACAAAATCAATAAAAATGACCCAAAACCGCAAAAAAAAACAACTGCAGAAAAAGAACAAAAGCTCCCATGGCTTACGCCACTCATCCCTCTTGTCTTGTCTCACAAACTTCGGTCGTTAACAAATAAAACAAAAAAAAGAAGCAAACAAGTATGTCCAAAAAGTAAACATGAAATATAACATTTCAACAGGTTTCTTCCACTTCTATCTTTTTGCATTCCTTAAGATATGCGCGGAATGATGAGATAACCATCTGTATTCTCCCATTCGTTTATTTCTACTTTTTCCCCCCTCTCTCGGACATTTTATTCACACAGTAACGCCATGGAATTGGAAGAAAATGGGGAGGAAAGGGAGGAAGATGGTTTTATGCATGTAGTTGTGAAGGAGGATAAGATGGCGACAAGTTGAGGGAAAAAGAAAGATTTCGAAAGAAAACTTACTTTGATAATAAAAATGTCAATTTGGAAAAACTGTTTCAGCAATGAAAAAAAAAATTGAAAAAAAGCCCAAACGTTCCAAGAATAACTAAAGATTGAAAAAAAGGACGGTTCGTACGTGTTTTCACAAATTCATTAATGAAAATTATAGCGGAAGAACACATAATTCAGTTTAAACAAATACTGTTTTAACAATGAAAGTAATGTAGATCTGAAAAAAATTATCTTGGTTCATGCATACATGGGCAGGAGTGTGTAATTACACCTCGTGATTCATTTTGGAAAAACTTAGATCGTGATACAGTTTCGTTTGCAAAAAAAAAAAAGAATTCAGGGCACTTGTCCTCGAACTCAGGGCCCCGCCCGTCAACAGATTGGTGGACAAGAGCGTTATCCACTGCGCTATCTGCGTCGCAAGAGAATAGGGTGAAAGGGAGTAGAGAACTATGCTGCTTGCGGCGGCAAGAGAAGAGAGGGGAGGCTGCGACTATTGCGACCGTGGCGACTGTAATCGAGAAAACAACGAAGAAATATGCACATGGAGCATACATCTCCATTCACAACGAACCGATTCCGACCAAAATTTTTTTGGGTAACCTCCAAGGGCTTATTAGCTCACAGACAAAAATTGCAAACACCGATTTCAGTTTCCGCTTCTCAAGAGCAATTCGTGTATTTAGTACTGCGTGTACCCCCAGATACACACCTGCATCGATCTCGCTTCGTACTGAACCAATCGATCTGTAATTTTTTGAGTGTATTCCAGACCCAAATGTGTACTTATTTTGCAAAAATTGCGAGCTGGAATTTCACTTTCTTTTTTGCCGATTTTTCGGTGGAATTTTTTTGGATACTAAAAAGTGAAATCCTAGTTTGCAATTTTGGTTGAATAGGTACCTAATTAAGTCAAGAATACACTCTAAAAATTACAGGTCGATTGGTTCAGTATAAAGCGAGATCGATGCAGATGTGTATCTGGGGGCACGCGCAGTACTGAATACACAAATTGCTCTTGAGCGGCGGAAACTGAAATCGGTGCTTGCAATTTTTGTCTGTAAGCTAATAAGCCCTTGGAGGTTACCCAAAAAAATTTTAGTCGGAATCGGTTCGTTGTGAATGGAGATGTATCTTCCATGTACATATATTCACATTTCTTGACAGTCGCGCCCCCCCCCCCCCCCCTTCCCTCTCTCGCTGCGGGTGGGTGACATGTCTATCTTTCACCTGTACTTCTGTTCGTTTTCTGGTTTTTGTATCACGTTTCAAGGAAATAGTTTTATTCAAAGTGTTAGCGAAAAAAAGCAACAATTCTAAACAGGTTTACTCTGTTTATCTCCGACAAGAAAGTTGTCAGATATGTAATATAACTCTCGTGTCCGAGCAGGGATGGGAATATGTTCCTCTGGGACGTGAATTTCATGATCGTGATCTAAATGGTATTGGAACTCTTCATGCTCGCCTATCCAATTCTCGTCATTGCCGTCGTCATCGTCGTCGTTGTTTATGTTGGTTGATTCTGCAGAATCTGTTGCTGGACCTGTAATACATACGATAAATGTAAAATTATGAATGTTGTTACCATCGAGATAACGTTTTTTGAACTTGTATAAAGTGGACTTTTCAAATTGTGGGTGAACGTGAGCAAGTTGACGATGAGACTTCATCCAATGAAGAACAAAAGGTATCATGTCAATACGTTCCAAGGAACCCACATTGAGACGAATTCTGAAAATAAGAACTATTTTACACATGTAGAAAAAAAGACCCACGTCATGATAGACCGCAAAGTTTTCACGTTCATCCGAGTTCTGCGGGGACCCCGTGTGTGAAATACGATACTGAATGATTTTTCAACTTCTGCAGTGGATCCGGGTAAAGCCAACATAGAATGTATCCCGTTTCTTAGATGGTTGTGAACGTAAGGAATGCATTTGCTGTTTAGAAGTACAGACCAGAATAAGTGAGGATTTGAGGTCATTTTCGTTCTCTCATCTGGAGTAAGACAGTGAGGAAGTTCATTCATGAATGTGATCCACTGCTCTTGGAACTGAAATGGAAGGTTAAAAGTAGACATGAGAGAAGCTACGCTGGAATCCACAGCTGCTTTTCGAAGGCTCGCGCTAGAACGGAACCAGTTATCAGGGACAAACTTCGTCTGCCAACTCTGGTGAAGATACAAGTTGCTGTAGTGATTGTTGATGGTATCCTGAATAACACTTTCACTGAGAGCTTCGAACTGAAGGTAATCAAAAGGAGGATTTGCTTTATGTTCGTCTTCAAATCTTCTCTTATAAATGGCTTCCTTTGCGGATTTCACCATATTATCTAAGAACAAAGGATCTTCCCAAGAGATGGAGGCGTAGTAAGCAAGAAGAACAGGAGCTTTATTGCTGAACTTCTCAGGGGTTTCCGAGTCTTTCAAAGCGTTTTCAACTGTACGTCGAGTTTTGTATTCATATTCTCGGAGCCTAGCACTTGTTGCAATTTTGGGAGCAGTAGTGGTGGTCGACAGTCCATCTTTGGAATCTGGATTCAGAGAGTTGTCTGAATCATCATCAATTTCAGTTTCTTCAGTGAGTGTCGGAGTGACTCCAAGCACTAAATCATCATCCTGTAGATAATCCATGAGATCTTGGAACATTTCATCGTACCGTGAAAATAGGCGGAGAGAAGTGAGGTGTGATTGATCTAAAATGGATTCGATATCACTATCCTCTAATGAATCATCGTCTATATCTGAAGTCTCGGTAGCAAAACGATAGGCAAGCAACCTACTTCTCAGAGATAGTTGAGGTTTCGGCTCTACACTCTCCCGGTAATCAAAACGCATTTGGAAGTCAAAGGCAGATTTACCGAAAAACGCGGTGTTGCTGTCTACGGGCTCAAACTTGCCCAAAGAGCTAACGCGCAACCCGTAACCAGAAAGAAGTTGTAGTTCTTTGGATTTCCACTCCGCATTGCGGTTGAGCCTACTCTCCAATACACGAAGAAGAGGCCATACCGATGATATTGAAGCTGCCTTCAACTGAGATTTTCTGGATGCCCACGTAATCTGCTCTAAAACAACTTTCCATGTGACAGCAGCCCGGTAAACTCGAGGGTCTTCCATCACAAAACGCAACGTTTCAAGCACCCGTGCGCGTGCAATATAATCTTTCGTCACTTTTTCTTTCGCTCTCCGATGCTCCAAGAATTTGAGAATAGATTTCCAACCTCGTAGGAGATTGTTCAGAGCAGCCAACTCTGAGGCAACCCAACGCACTTTGAATATGGTCTTTATAGTTGGTGCTGTAGCACCACCTGCTGTCGCAAAGTTTCTGTACCTTTCTACAAGGAGTTTATTTTGCACCGAACCAAAATATCGATACGTAACTGTGTATAGATAAGTCAGCAAGTTCCGAAACGGAGAAGCTATGGCTTTGGACGCTAAGTCTATTCTGTGAGACATACAAATGGTATAAAAAAATGGTTCTTCCCGAGCTTTCTTGAATTCAACTAATTGTCCTTGAAGACCCTTATCTGCTCCTGCAAAAGAAGCCCCTCCATCAGAACCAAATCCAATCATGTTCGTCCAGAACCAACTAAGAAAAATTGACTCGTCTTTTGTGTAGCCCATTTTTGCCAACAATATTGAATCTTCCTTGACAATGCCTTGTAGACTGTTCCATATGTCTACAGTTCTTTCTCTTTGTATCTCTACAATAGAATAAAAAAATGTGTCGTACTGTAGGCTGTCAAGAGTACACCGGATCGACACCACTAAATACTGATGTGCATCTTTGGAAGTAGAGGAGTCTGCCAATAAAGAGAATCGTTTGTTGGCGAAGTAAAGACTGGATAACAGATTGAGGCGCAGTTTTTCTGCAATGGATAACATGATTTGTCTACCATGCTTACGAGAGTAAAGGTTAATACCTACGTTAGCCCCGTTCGTAAGCTGCATCTCAAGAATGTGCTCCAAATGAAATAAAGGAACAATATACTTTGTCATAGAAAGGACAGTTCGAAAATGGGTGCAAGTAACTTCCACATCGCTTCGCGACATTTCATCACGCTTCTGGTGTTCTTTGATATTCAGCTGATCACGTACTTTCGCCATGGCATGCCCCGTTGTTTCTTCGTGTCTTCGAAGTGATGATAAAAATGCCTTCCAAATATTATCATTCCTCACAAGGTTCCCACTACTGTCCACTGTAAGAAACATATTGAGATGCGTTCCTTTAGCTACGTTCGGTAGGGTTTCTTTTCTACCATCACTATTCTCTTCTTTATGCACACACGAAAATTGGGGTTTTCTTTTTCTTGTGTTGTGTGGGCGACTGGAACCTCTCTTCAACCGAGATATAATGTCTTCGGGAAAATTGGGAACGGTTCTTTTCCTTACTGTGTCTCCGTTGTGGCATATGACGCAGTAAAAATAGGAGTCCTCAAGAGTCTCGCCCACGTGGACGTCCAACCAGTGCGAATACTTCAACATAGTGCCAAAATCGGTTGTGAACTTGAACCTTTTTTTGATTTCCTTAAGCTTTCCAACCAAGCCATACGTCATGCTTTGCGCGGCAACAGCTCTGAATTTTTTCTCTGTACCTTGCACATCTTGTTTTTTGTACAGGGTGATAAGATCCACCAATGATGTAAGCATGCCATACATGTCTTCAATCTTCTTTAAAAATGAGTAATCTTTCAGCTGTTCCTTGAAATATGACAGCTGCTGCAAATCTTCATTTTCTTCTTTTTGTTCCGCAGCTTTGTCATCTTTGCACACCTTGCCCATCGGAAGGGAAAAGTAATGACTTGCGGTCTCTATCTTCATTTTCTTAGCTACGGGAGGGTCCAGTCTACTTTTAGGGCATCCAATCAGATCACTCTGTGTGTGAAGAGAGTCCTGTACATCATCTTCATTATAAGGTAAATCTATAGGAGACAACTCACGCTTAAACGTTGGATGATATTTGAAGTGATAGTGAACGTCTTCTGGATCTATATTTTTTGCTAGATCGTCCATACGACATTTTTCTCCATCTTTTTTTCTTACAATAGCTATACCTTCTGAAACTTTTTTTTCGATATAGCGAAACGCAGAAGCGCGTAGAGAGCTTCCGGAGACAACCTCGCGAGAAGGGTGAAAACTGAATCCTAAGCATCTGGACATATGAAGTACAGCGTACAATGCACAACTAGTACCATCATCTTGGTCAAATACCGATTCATCATCAACGACGGTAACATCGTATTCGTTCTCACCAAAATCCCAAAATTTAACAGCTGTCTTGATTTTTGAAAGAACTTCGCCAGTATACTTTCTTCTGTTCAATTTCAAACTGTCGTAAATTTCACACATTTTTTTTGTGCGATCACAACAAACCGCTGAGAAATGAGGCGGCGAGGCTATCAAATGATCCGCGTGCATGAAAAATACCAGCCTATTTGATCCTACAGTACTCCATGACTTTTTGAATTCATCCATGAAGTCACTTCGTAAAGCTTGAGAAACAGCTACAATGCATTGAAAGGCCCCCTCTGGAACACTTGGCTCAAAAATTATTAAGCTCATGAGGTCTATCAAAATATTATTTGCCATCTCCCGGTCTTCCATGATTAGTCTCACGTCATCTTCTGCGATGGACCATGGGTTCTCTTTACTTGGAGCTTCCCGGGTCAGCTTACACGCACACCAAGAGGTTTTGTGGCATTCGTTCAGACGTGGCTCGTTCACCAACTCCACATCCATTCCGCATACTCTGTTTTCCACGGAAAAAATCGCCACCGGCTCGTCATTCAAACACGCTTCATTTTCCGCAACACGTACATCACCGATATTGTTTTCCGATTGAATGCTTCGCGGTTCGGCATTCTCCATATCTTGATTAGCATCTCCCTCCGAGCAAGAAACCAACAGATCAGGTTGATAAGTCGCTCGCAATTCCGTTGCGAGAAGTTTTTCTCCCTTACAGAAATTATCACCAAACTCTCCCGGTTCAGCTTGAGTTTGCTCAAAATTGTAGGAACTTCGCTCTGGATACCTTTCACCGCATAAAACTAATGGGTGCTCACTCCTTTGTCGGTACCAAACTAAGTAGGGTTTCTTATTGTGCCCATCGTCACTGACCGACTCTGAAGTAGCCATACTATATTCTGAAATAAACATTCCAGCATAGGTCTCTCGATTTTCCCATCCAGCTCGCAATGGAGCAAAAAATACAACATCCGTCTGATATCTCCGAATTATATCAGCTAAAAAACTGTCCACTAATCTCAAAGGCACCGCTTTATCTGGATCCACCTTTTTGTCCTTGTTCTTCTTCTTTTCATAGGTAGTACCATATTCGGTGTATTTCAACATGTCCGCTATTTTGTTTGCTTTGAGTGACTTTTCTTCAAACCTGGTGTCAACAATATGAATGGAGTACATCACAAGTGAGCGATCATAATCCTTCAAAAATTTCACAGCTGCTGTTGATTGAACTGGAATCAGAGTGCTCTGCAGCGTGCTACAAGCTCTACTACGCTTTGAATAGGTCCTCATAAAATAGGGTCCGTCTCCCAAACCTTCCCTATCAGCCATCTCGATTCCAATCACTATTTTCTTAACATTTCCATTTTTCAAAATCTTGCCCTTTTTCCGAATGCCGTCAAAATTATATGATGCTATTATAACTGGCATGGGCGTTGCACTCACAGCTGGACTCCACCCAGCTGTAAGAAGAGATTGAATTACTACAATGTTAATGTGCGTGTACGGAGGAGAAGGGTCTTTGCAATTTGTAGAAATTTCAATAAACTCTCTTTCCTTCCGTGGTCCACTTTCTTTCATAATGTTGCTCCCAATAGGACCAGGTGTGAATTTGGTGATATACCATTGACATTCATTTTTCTTCGAAGGTTTACAAGTTGCGAAGAGTATCCATCCGAAAACAAGAAAAACAACATAATATCTCATCAGCAAATGCAGGGCGTTTCCCTGGAATTAGAGAGTAGGTTCTAGGTTTTCAATCAGTAATTTCAATAACTTTAAGTCTGATAAAAAACTATGATAATAGACAATTTTGGCATCTACAAGTCGTAAACATTCAGAAAGGAATAACAAGATTTGTTGTAACGTTTGGAAAGGGAAAAAAAAACCGAATTTTTTATAATGTGATGGTGAGTCTTTTATAATGTGATGGTGAGAAAAGTATTCGTCGACAAAAATGAAAGAAAGCTTCGAAAAACTGTGACTTTTATAACACGTGTGGTCACCGTGAAAACAATTTTCATACGAATTGAAAATGCATTTGAAAAGTGAAAACAGGTTCCCCACGGCGACGAATTATGATACCGCGAGGCGGATATAATCATTTCTTGATGTCTGTCTTTCACTATACGATATTTCTCACTTCTTTTTGGAAAGGGAAGACAAAGTATTTATTAAAAAACAACAAGACAACAAAAACAACAACAACAACAAAAACAAAAAAAGAAAAAACAAAAAAAAACAGAAAAAAACAAGAATTAATAAACACCCATAACTTCTCCAGCCAGCTCCAATCCTTCTCCTATCATTCTCCAAAATCCTCCGTCGTTTCTCCCTCCTTCTTCGTCCTCAACTTCTTCCTCCTCCTCATCCTGTCTTGTGCGTCCTTCCTCCAATCGAATCAAATTCGGCTCCTCTGCTCCACCATTTCCCAAGAAAAGTGGCAAAAATCGGCTGACTCCAGCAAGACGTGAAACTATCCAGAGAATAGCCATTGCGGCGGGGCTCTCCCGAATCATTTGTTTTACCATATCAATCAAATCGGCTACTTTACGGAAAAGCGGCGGATGAATCACACTGAAATATTTTTTTTTCCTTCACAGTAATTTCATGATTTTTTTCTCACCCAACAACGAAAAACAGCACGATAAGAGAATGTGGGGCGCTCCACGCCATTTGAATAATCGCATCTAGGTTGTTCTTGGGGTCCGCATCGAAAAGACTGAACGAACCACCTGAAAAAGTTTCATTATTATAATGTTATTTTTTTTATTTTCGCTAACCTATCATTCCACAGCCAGTAGGGATGCTGGAGTTATCCACGGGGAAAGAACAGGACTTTTCGATACTCATTGTTTAAAACTGAGTTTAAATCTCTGTGAAAGAGAGTTTATATCCTAAAAATTTACCCTAAGCTTTTCCTTATCCTAAAAACTTCTCGAAATTCCATTCGAGACCTTCACCAGTTGCTTGCCGCTCCTTTAAGGTACACAGTATCGCGCTCTTCTTTCGTTATGCTCCTTTAAAGTTTACGATGTTGCTCTTTCTCTGCCTGATGTCACTTCTTTTGTGACATAATCGATTTTGCAATTGTGAAAAACATATGAATCATAGGTTAAATTTTTGATGAGCAAATAGAATTCAAAAATAAAACACGAAAAATAGGGAAACAGAAAAAAATGAGAAAAAAAAATGAAAAAAAGGAAAAAAAAACACTTTCCATATATTAGGCTATGGAAATCAGAACAAGTTTCTAGCTCGTGAAGTTTCTGAAAACTAGCTCGGGATTTGAAAAAAAATTTTGATACACGTTTCCTGACCATGTATGGGTTCATGCTGTTTTTTGAGAAAGTGCCGATTTACTTGTTTATAGGGGCACCGTTATTTTGAAGGCACTCATTACGGAATACGAAAAAAACACCATGATAAAATCAAAAATCTATCGAAAGTCATTTTCTTTTTCCGGTTAATCGAAAGAATGAAATGGTAAAATTATTTAGAAAAAGTTTTGGTCGAAAATCAGCAACTTGGAAAATTGCATCTCAGTTTTCGAAGATGACCGGTTTGACTACTAGTTAGAATGAAGCATGCTTAATTAACGACACATTAAGGCTCCTTGTGGAAAAAAATATTCTGTTTTAGGTGGGACACTTATTCAGATTTGCAGCGAGGTCCCTAGTTATCGTCGCGCCCCATATCTTATTTTAATGTTTCCTCATTACTCTTTCATTCGATACATCTTTCTAGTTTAGCCTGTTCAGCCAGAATCGTTCTATGAATGAAACTCATGTAAATCCAAAACATTGGACAAAAAATGTATTCGTTTAAAAGGGGTATTTGTGACATAGAATGGCCACAAGTGGAGAAAAAGAGGAGATGTCTTCTAAATAAGAGGAACAATCTCTAAGAAGGAGACTTTTTACACTAGACCTTGGCACAAAAACAAAAACTTTTTTTGATCTAAATGATTGGTTGATAGTATGTACCCATAGACAAAGTATTTCCAAAAAAGATACCACCTAGTCCATGTGACGTCATCACCTTGAGATAAAGCTGAAATACGGATTTTCAGTCTGAAAAGAGCTTTTTTTTTCAACTTCGAGACAACTTTCTGAAATTTTTGGGAGGTCATTCAGCAAGTTTAGGGCATATGTACAACAATTTTCAGCCAGCTACAACTACTGGGAACATGTTTTTCAGAAAAAATTTAACGTTTTTTTGATTTTTCTCAAAAGAAATACACAGACCGGGTACTTGGAATTTTTTTCCCAGATTCCCCATGCAATTTCCTACAAAAAAGTCTCTTGGACCATACCGAATTTCGAGGACTCAAATTTGCTATAAGCGATTTTCCGAAAAACAGAGAAGGGTCCGAAAAACAGAAAGTTTGAGACCTCAAATCCAACTTTTAGCCAAATTAAAGTTCAACTTGTCTAATCCTTCAAAAACGATGGGAGAATCTATTGATACTAGATTATAAGCTCGTTAAATTTTTTAACGTTAAATTTTTTCTGAAAAACATGTTTCCAGTAGTTGTAGCTGGCTGAAAATTGTTGTACATATGCCCTAAACTTGCTGAATGACCTCCCAAAAATTTCAGAAAGTTATCTCGAAGTTGAAAAAAAAAGCTCTTTTCGGACTGAAAATCCGTATTTCAGCTTTATCTCAAGGTGATGACGTCACATGGACTAGGTGGTATCTTTTTTGGAAATACTTTGTCTATGGGTACATACTATCAATCAATCATTTGAATCGAAATAAGTTTTTGTTTTTGTGCCAGTGGAAGTCTCCTTACAAGGGACGTTACTTTCCATACCTCTTGAGAATTTTCTATAAATTTTAGCATAGACCAATTTGACCCGGGTGAGAACAAAAATCATAGTGAGAAATCCCACAAATCCCGTTTAAGCCCGTTATTCTGAATTTCAGGTGTCGTCCAGTACAAAAATTCCCTTAAAACATGAATTTTTTAACCTTCTAGGTCGTTTCATACGGTCAGAATGAAACTATGGGCATTTCAGCCATGGAGAAACAGATTTGGATAGTTTTTACAAAAAAAAAATTTTTTGAAAAATTTTGCATCATGAGACCCACCCTTATAGTGGGTTCCAAAACTCAAGTTTTGAAAATTTTTTCAGAATTGTCTGAAAACTTATGGGTGTTATCAGGGCGTTTAGACATGTATCCTGGCAAGTTTTCTCGCCCCACAAATTGTTTTAAAAGGAGATATTGCGATTTTTCTGAAAAGTCGTGATTTTTCGTCATCTGCGAATTTTCAAAAAATAAGCTTCAAACCTGAAAATCTCCTGAAAATCGCTCATGATGTGTTTAGGACACTTACTGGGAGTTACAAAATCACGTTTCCAGATGAAAATAGGAGTTCGAAATTTCTGTCTGAAAATTTTCAGATCTAAAAAAATGAAAATTTTTTTATCGAATTTGTGGGATTTCTCGTTATGATCTTCGGTCTCAGCGGGTCAGAATTAGTCTCTCTGCAAATTTTTAGAAAATTCTGAAGAGGTACCAAAAGTAACGTCCCTTGTTAGGGATAGTTCCTCATAAAACAACTGTTTTAGCAATGAGATCTAAACCTGATTGAACCAAGTGTTTTGTTGAGAGAAGACTTTATAAAGTTAAGCAATAAAGGTTATTCACCTCCATTTTAACTGAACTTCAAGAAATTGGTGCTTCTACTATTCAAGAAGCATTTTTGTGAAGGATAGCTTCACACTGAAAAAACTCAAACTGCAATACAATTTCGATGCCAAATTTTGAAGTGCATAATTGTGAAGTCCTATGTAGTATACAGCAAACCAACTAATGCAAAATGGATAGTCCGGAATGATAAAATATCCTCGAAACAACTTTCGTCTTTTCGAAAGAAGTTTGAAAAATAAAGTTAAACACAACATGTTTCAAAAAGGAAACTTAGTTTACTTTACTTACTTAATTCACTGTTTCCAAATAGTTTTACTGCCCTGATAAAATAAAAATAAAAATGAAGTTCAAAATGTTTTCCTCTCACTGATGGTGATTTTTCGAAGTTCTGAAAAGCAATGCCTGAAACACATTTTCAATTTCTTTCCATTTCACAACAACAATTATTGTAGAGGACCGTTGGTAGTATTGTTTAGTCAAATTCTACGAACAGGGAAACGTTCCCCTGTATTTAAGGTTTGGGTCAAACTTACTTAATTTTAGTTAGAACCTTGCTACCTCTACGATCGGAAAAAGTTCACTATGTATTTCGAATAAAATATCTTCAATGCTACTTCACGTTTGTAAAGAAAAACATGTGAATGAAGCAAATAACCATCATTGTTTATTTTCTGTAATCTTTCTCAAAAACTGATCGAAACAGAATTCATTTCAAATTCAAACCATAGATGTATAACAGCCCATAGTTTGTTCTCTTTTCTCTAATATTATCAAAAATTGGATGACACAGCAGTTTTGGTTACAATCTCAGCATGTGAATTTTTTTTAACGGTTTTCTGTACGTTATATAGTCGGTTACTTTAGAAGAGTGTATTAGAATTTGCTCGGCTTTTAAAGATTACAATGTTTCAGGAGACGTTTTGTATTTTGCTGTTTGGATATCCGAAATTGACAACTAAGAATTACATTTCCATTATGACAAGGATGGAACAGTATCTTCCAAAGCCCAATTCTTGTACATTGTGCCCGTATTCCAGCTGTTTTTTTCTCTTTTATTAATCTTAATCCCCATGTACCCTCTCATAACACATCATTCACCTGCTTTCCCTTTCTCTCCCTTTTACCTAGAACCGCAGGTGTTATTCAATTTATCACCTGCGTATCCCTTACTGATTTCCATGACAACCCATTTCTAATCTTTTTACTTCTTCTTCTATTTCTGTTTCTCATTATTTTCTTGACGTCGAGCTGTTATTATCAGTTCTTGTCCTGTTTATTCCGGCAAACATGATGATTGATATATGTGTTCCGTATGAGGATTTTGAGTACAATGTTGTTGGTCATTGTAAGTTTTTTTTTACTTTTTGAATTTTTTGGTTTTCTAACCATGTAGGAAATGCTGATGAAATTAGAAGAAAACTTCCTGTTTCTTGTTCATACTATCATTTTCAACCAAAAATTAGTTTCATTGGTTGATCGGGTGCATGATCAAAAGTTTTGAAACTGATTTTCAGCAAGCTTGGGGAAGTGTGGGCTGTGTAAAAATAATAATTTTTGGAATTTCATTTATCGAACAACGTCTTGGGTTAACCTCTGAATATCTAATTGAAAAACCGTGAAAAAAATCCACCATTTCAAGCTTTTGAGAAATGATGTTCGAATAAAGAACCTCTAGTTTTTTAACATCCTAATACATATACAACACCTCTCAACGAATACTACGAAATAAATTTTATTAGCGTGAAACAATATCCGTAATTCACCTGATTTATTCCTGTTTCGATTAAGATTCATGTGAAGATTATTAAGATTCATGTGTTCTTTCGTCCTTTTGGTTCATGTGCTTCGATGAAGATCTAGACTGTGTTGGAAATAACTGATTCGAGTGTTATTGAATTATTTTGGCAAACTTCTAACGCTGACTAAAACTTTTAAAATCCTAAATTTAAAGCTCAAACTTTCATCCAGGAATTTTGGAGTTTTATTCGCTGGTTGAGCTGCCGGTATCGCAAGTTTGCAACTACAGAACTGATACCACCACGTTCAAATTGAGTTGAGTATTGTAACCTTTGAAAACCTAACTGAAAAACCGTGACAGTATTCCACTTTTTCAATCTTTTGAGGTAAGGTTCTCGAACGATCAGCCTAGTGTTATTTTTAAAAATTTAATTTACAGTAACCATTTTGCGTCACCCGATACTCCTTAATAATCTAGATTTGAGTCAAAAATGTATGTAATTTCACAGATTTATTTTTGTTTCCATAAAGACTCATGTGAAGATTGTGTTTGAAATAACTAATTTGTGAGCAGCATCTCTTGCATCAAAAATTGAAGTTGCTCACGGAAAGACTTCTGAAACCTTTTCTTTATTCAAATGTGAATTTGAAACCGTCCTAACCCTCTCGAACGGATTGAGGAAGTTCGTAACAATCAAATTATAGGTGAAAAACAGTGAATAACTTTCGCAACCTTCAACACGAATTCGATTATGGGGAGACTAGAAAACCTATATAATTTCCATTGATATCTTTCAAACTACTGTTCCTATTACTCAATATATAAGCTTCATGGTCTCATTCTGTATTTAATAGGCTAAATTTTTATTCTGTAAATTTGGCGAAACAATACAAACGCTGTGGGCAACCTACTAGAGTAAAAGAACTGGATGGAAAAAGCGCTCCTAAAGTTTTACCCAAAAATTTATGCGAATCCAGAAAGAAAGCAGGATGATAGCCGCAACCGCCGGTTCAGCGAGTATTGTTTTCACATTCCACTACTTCTAAAATCTTAGCAGTGAAACAGTGAAATTTGCTCAAACTTACAGTTCAGTAGATCTTCGCATATCGGTATTTTCCCAGTTTCCGAAATGTTTTAAATTTTTCTTAACGTTTTACAGCAGGCATATAAATGTGCGAGCAAACCAAATTAGATTTTTTTTTCAATCTTTTTTAAAATGTAACAAGCTTTGTTGTTTATTCAACGTTCGATCATCATAAAGTCCAAAAAGTTTCCATCCAGATACAAAACTTACAATAATGAAACTTCGTAACAGAAATTTGGTTCATTAATCGCCCTAAATATGTAAGATCTTCAGAGATTGGGTCTTACAAGAGTTATTCCGCTGTAATAACATGGTTTACATTATTTCTTCGGTACTGCCTTCCGGAATCCGGACAAAACAAATTTAATTTTTTTTTTGAAACAAATCGTGCGTTGAAACCAATCAGAAACAGTGAAAAAGTTACCAGTTTCAGTTTTGATTTAATTGATCTCAAACAAAATAAATGTCTGTTACGAAGTTTTTTTTAGAAAAAAAATTCTTCTGTATTTGTTAATTTCAGTTGTATAGATACGCATGCTACCCTATTTTAACTAAACTCAGAAAATTGATTAATTTTATCAAATATAAAGGAAACAGCCGAATAATTGAAAAAAACCCTAATGGAATTCTCTGTTTCTATTCACTTTTATCTGAATGTGGCTTCTGAAGAACTGTTCGAATTTCCTTTAAACTTTTTTATCGTGCTTCCAGACCGCGGCTATTTCATCATGTTGGAGTACGTCTTCATGATCTACATGACAATTTTATACTTTCGAATGCGGAAAGAAAAGACACCAACTGAGATGTACATCAGAAATTTATGTGAGTTGAGCACAAACGGGAATCTCATTGTAAGTGAAATTGCGAAATGAAAATAAAAAACTGGTGAAACAGTTTTTGAACTTACTTCCTAGAATCGTTTCTTATAAGTTGAGATCCTCAAGGTTTTACTCATATCCAACATTTCTCAGAAAAAATAAACTCATCATGAAAACTAATCAAAACAGTGAATTTTCTTGAGAAATTAGTATATTTTCAGTGGTAATCACCTGGCCAATCCTACCAGTTCGTCTCATAAAAGCCGGATTCACCTTTTTCTTGCCAATGGAAGCTTCTCAAAGGTTGGTGCATCTGGAGCTTCTGACTTTGGAAGTTTTTCGGAAACCTCTATTAGAACTGCTCTCTATTTCATAGCGCCCATTGAATGATTCCTATCTCACAGCATCCAACATTAAATCATCTTATGATTAATCAAAGAATGATCTGCATGAAAACTGGAGCATAATTTTGAACTAACTGAAACTGAAAATTTATCATTTCTAAATTATCATTTCCTCTAAATTTGAAAACACTTAGAGAGCAAAATCTATGAATATTCAACTTTCAGCTACTTCCTGTGCTACCTAATGCAATTCGAAACCACACTACAGTACACTTTCTCTCTTGCTCATCTCCTAATGTTGACCTACTTCGCCCGCCAAGTATCAAAGCATCGCAGTGTCAGTTTTGAAGTTACGGGTAGAATGAGGTAAATCGAATTCGAAAATTGAGAAAAATGATATAAATGGAGAAAAAACGAGTGTGAAACGGAAAAATGTCAAAGTTTTTATCAAGAAAACGGGTACAGATTATAGTAGTTTTTATCATTTAGAACTGATTATAAGAACTTTACGCCATCCATGAAACAAACCAGCGCACGCTAGTAATTGTGAAAAAAATAGAAAATTTTTTCAATCGAAAAATGAGCAAAATGTCATCATGGTACTATCACAGCGTTACGTTTAACTTTAGTTGTTTCTCGAAATACAAATGAAACTGAAAAAGTTATAGACTTTCAGCCAACTTTGAGTTTTTCATACTTTTTTTAGCATCGCACAGGTGAGCCAGGTTCTAATCTCCGATTATCACAGATTACCATTTCATTTTCTTAGTGAAATACTTGAATGTCTAACAACTTCAATGGACAACCGATTCCGACAAAAAGCAAATGTAAAACAAAAATCTTCAAACTTTTAAAGCGGAGAATCGGGAGAATGGCACATCAAAGTAGTTTTTGCAATCGGGAACTGATAATAATAAAAACAATACCACAAGAAAAACCAACACAAGCTTGAACAAGTGAAAAAAGAAGTAAATGTGAAACGGTCATTCAATTTATCAGCAGGAAAATGAGCA
Organism: Caenorhabditis doughertyi; assembly: GCA_963572265.1. NCBI lineage: Eukaryota > Metazoa > Nematoda > Chromadorea > Rhabditida > Rhabditidae > Caenorhabditis > Caenorhabditis doughertyi. The sequence continues at coordinate 19,727,804 of OY751556.1, read as the reverse complement.
AAGTCAGCAGGAAAATGAGCAAGGAAAATGAGCAAGTATATCCTTCAAATTCATGTGATTGCTTAGGAGAGTTTATATTCAGCGTTAGAATAAATTTTCGCAGTTTCTCAAAACACACACGAATCAGAAAAAATTTTCAGCTTGCTTTTCCATTCTGTTACATTTTCAAACCCGCAAAACTAAAATTTAGCTCTTGAACCTCTTAAAATTTTGATTTGTTTTGCTCATTCAGTTCTCAACTTCTTTGACCCCTTCAAACGGAAGCAATGTAAATGACAAAAATGTTTCTACAGAAAGAGTACGAGAAAGAGTAAAGTTTTTCGAAAAACTGACAGAAAGTTCAACTGATTCATCTAGCTTCTATCTGTTTTGAGACGATAAGTCGCTCCACTATTTTGGTTGTGACGGCAAAATCAGTTTTAACTTGATACCGTAGCTGTAACAAAATCTAACCAAGGTTTCAAGTAATACAGAAACTTTTCGAATTTTCATTTTGTTTTTCAGTTTCATCTTGCTCAAGAATAGCTTACCAATATTTTCTAAGCACTAGTCACACGTCAAACAAAAGTTCCGCTTCGAAAATACCGATTCTGATCAGTTCTCTGTCAAAAAATATCTTTTTCATTCTAAAAAATTTCACTGTTTATAGAGCTGCATATATGAAATTGATTCATTTTTTTGATACTCTTTACGCCTCAACGTCTTACGAGTCTTTAGCTCATAGCTTCTTTTTTTGCAGACTATTGGCAATTTAAAACTTACAGATTTCAAAGAAAACTTTCCTTAGATAGCAACTTTCCACTGTTTCTCAAACTTTTCAAAAAACTGATCTACATTTTTTATTTGATGTTTGGATCGAATTGGCTTCCAGAAAAACCCTGCTCCTTCTCAACCTATGGTCCTTCATCTCCTCATTTCTCTTCGTCAATCTTCAAATCTCATCTGGAGTCGTCAAAGTCTTCAGTTGTATCTACACAGTCCCCTTCATCATTTGCATTCCAGTTTACCTGATTCAACATTTTGTGGTGAGTTTTACTTCCTTTAATAGAAGGGCACGAGGGTTGGAAGTCATGCAGTTATAATAGAGGTTCTTTTCAGGCTCTCATAAAAAGCACTTGCAAACGTTATCGCCGAAGAAAAGAGGACGATGAACATCATTACAGCTACCTTTGGTCCTATGTTCTACAGTTTTTGATAACAATGGCTCATATTTATCAGTTTTGTGAGTTATTTTACTATTTATCTTTAAGCCAGCAGAATGGAAAAACTAACTCAGAAATATCAAACATCTGAAACCGACTTCTTATTTTTTCAGGCGCCATCCAAACCTTCTTGATCCCTGCAATATTCCCCCAATTCGCTGGAGACTACCTTATCACTTTCCGTTATGTTACCGGAGTTCTGGCTGTCCGATTCATGGTATCCATTATTTTCGCTGTGGGACCCATGATCCTTCTTCCACCTCTACGCAAACAGTTATTCCGTCCGATTCTGAAGAAAATGAAGAAGGATAGAGTGGCGGCTGCTTCGGAATTAAGATCCGCCGATCAGATTCAAGTTTCATTCGTTAACTGAGAATTCAATAAAAGTACTTTTTTGTGTTTCTGATGTGCTACTGATAAAACAGTATGTTTTCTGAGAGTATTCCCAAATAATAGGAATGAAAAACATGTTAGATTTGAAACAACATTCAACACTCCAATCAGCCTACTTTTGTAATTTGATCAGGGCAAATATAGAGATTCTGTCGATGATCGAAGTTTTTGAGAAAGAACAGTTTGAAAATGCCCCGCTGAAACAAAAAAAATCGTAAAAACAGATAGATATTAGAGTGTCGTCTCACGAGAAGCCTTTCTCATGAGAACGAGAACCTCACCGAGACTCACGAGAAAATGAACGAGTCTCGACATTCTCGATCTCGAGTTCATTCTCGGAAATTCTCATTCTCGGATATTCTCGAATGTTCTCATTCTCGGGTTTTCTCATTCTCGGGTTTTCTCGAATCATTTCATTTCTCGGATTTTCTCACGAGTCTCACTGAGAATGGCGAGAATGAAGAAAATGTCACGTTTATTGAAAAAGTGTTGGAAATATTGTTCAATTTTTTGTTTTGAAAAACAAAAAAGTCCACGTGGAATTTGAATAAACTTTTTTCTCAAAAATTTCGGAAAATTTTCAAAAATATTTTAATGGCCGTGACCTTTTCCACTGTTCTCACCATTCTCAGTGAGACTCGTGAGAAAATCCGAGAAATGAAATGATTCGAGAAAACCCGAGAATGAGAAAACCCGAGAATGAGAACATTCGAGAATATTCGAGAATGAGAATTTCCGAGAACGAGAAATAGTGAGAAGAGTCGAGATTGATTGAGAATCAAGTGAGAATGTTCGAGACTCACGAGAATTGTCTCGTGAGACGACACTCTAATAGATATTCATGAACAAGATTGAGGTAGACAGGACTACTGTAGAGACAGCAAGCCTAGCTACTTTTGCTCCTGCTTCGTAAAAAGAGAACCATCGAGACAGGGACAAAGTGACAACAATTTATGCAAGTCAGGAAACCGAAAATTCAAGGTTTTCTGTTTTATGTATTCCATTTTATTTATGGCCGTTCAATTAACGTCAATAACACTACGATGCATCAGATATTAAATATGACCAAGCATTCCGAAACTGTTCAATTTCAAACTTTGTCCCTAAAAGTTTTGTACTTCTCAATAGAACGTTAACTCTTATTGTGAATTCAGTTCCTATTCTGTATACCGTTCATAGCTGAAAGATATGAACTTTTCATTATCGTTCGGCACAGTAAAATTTTTGAACAACTGAGAAACGCGATCATGAATCACAATGGACATGAAAACTTTTCTGGAACAAAAAAAAAAGAAAAGCCCGACGTTTAATTTGAAAAATGTAAAACGAAAAGTGATCAAATAAATCGAATCGAAGACTGAAACAAACATACAAAAACTAATTCCATCACAGAAATACAAACATTTCCTGTTTCTCAACTTTGATTTTTTCAACCTAATCGGGTTTTGGAAATTCTTCGCAATTTTTGGTTCGTAAGTACCTGTCAAAGAGGGTACTCGATTTTAGAACTGCAAAATATATAACTGCCACAAAATAGAACTCGCTACAAGATAGAACTCCGTAATATAGAACTTCATCAAATAGAACTGCTACAAAATAGAATAGGGAAAGGGAAACGCTCCCCTTTTTTTAAGGTTTGGGTCGAACTTACTTAATTTTAGATAAAACCTTGCTACTTCTGCGATTGGAAAAAGTTTTCTATTTGAAATAAAAAAATCTTCAAGACTTCCTCACAATTGTAAAGAAAAACAGTTGAGTTCCGCAAACACCCATCATTGTTTATTTTCTGTAATCTTTCTCAAAAACCGATTGAAACAGAATTCATTTCAGATTTAAACAAATCACGAGGGTGCAAATGGAAGATGATGAGAGGACTTTTAACATCGACTCTTGAAATGTCGTCGGAAACTTCCTCAGATATACAGCAGCTCATAGCTTGTTCTCCTTTTTTTCGAACATTATCGAAATATGTGATGAGAATTAAAATTTTAATTTCGATGTCAACGTGTGAAAAATTTTCACAATATCCATGAAGTTTTTATAGTCGGTAGCTGAATTGGAGTATAATGCACACGCTTCATAGTTTTCTAGATTACTCCCAGCTATCTAACAGAGTTGTACGGAATAGATATTCTCGATTCCGGAATTCGGAAACCGGAATCCGGAATGAGCTTCAAAACTACGGAATCCGGAATCCGGAATTCGGAATGAACTCTTTTTTCCCGGAATCCGGAATCATTGGCTTTGCGAGATTCAAAGCTTAAAACAGCGATTGAGTTCGAAAAATAGTTTTGCCCAGTTTTTCAGTGCATTTCAGAAGCCATTTCACGCTCAAAGCATTGAAAACCGGAATATTGCTCAAAAATTCTCTATAAGTCTACTATTTTCCTTGACTTGATGATTTTCAGTTGTAACGAAATAGAATTTCATTTTGCGGAATCCGGAAAACGGAATTCGGAATGGAATCCAATTTTTCGGAATCCGGAATTCGGAATACGGAATGAAAAAAACCGCGGAATACGGAATTCTGAATCCGGAATCCGGAATTCCGTACAACTCTGCTATCTAATTCAATGTTTCAAGATGGAATTTGGATATTCACTCCTGAAATCTAACGAAAAGTAAAAATTGCATTTCAATTATGACATATATGAAACGGTATTTTCCAAAATCAAATTCTTGTACATTGTACCCGTTTTCCAGCTGTTTTCTTCCTTTGTTTTATTAATATTAATCCCCATGTACCCTCTCATAACACAGCTTTCACCTGCCTCCTCTCTCTTATCTAGAACCGCAGGTGTTATTCAATTTATCACCTGCGTATCCTTCCTCCTACTGATTTCCATGACAACCCAATTCTAATATTTTTACTTTTTCTTCTACTGTTGAAAAAATAAAGTTTGGGCAAGGAATTTTCAACTTGGCACCTTGCCAACGACCTCCCCCTGCAAACGCAAGTTGCGGCGCGCCTTTTTGCAACGCCCCCGCACGAAGTTTTGTTTTTAGATTTTTGCTTTTTTCGATGAAAATGAGTACAAATTTCAGCTTTTTTCTGACACAGATGAAACCTACACTTATACACAACGTGATATGTCAGCAAAAAAGCTGAAATTTGTACTCTCTTTCACCGAAAAAAGCAAAAATCCAGGAACAAAAATACGTGCGGGGGCGTTGCAAAAAGGCGCGCCGCAACTTGCGTTTGCAGGGGGAGGTCGTTGGCAAGGTGCCAAGTTGAAAATTCCTTGCCCAAACTTTATTTTTTCAACAGTATTTCTGTTTCTTATTATTTTTTTGACGTCGAGCTGTTATTATCGGTACTGAGTGTTTTTCTTACTGGGAAAATGATGATTGATATATGTGTTCCGTATGAGGATTTTGAGTACAATGTTGTTGGTCATTGTGAGTTTTTTTTTGGTTTGAAGTTGTGGTTTTCTGGTGAGGATGTAGAAAATGCTAATGAAATTAGAAAAAAAAAACTTCCTGTTTCTTGTTCATCCTATCATTTTCATCCAGATATTAGTTCCATTGGTTTATGCGGTGCAAAGTCACAAATTTCAAATCTTATTGTCGGCACAGTTGGAAGGGAGTGTTGGCTATGCTAAAATAATTATTTTTAGAAGAAATTCGATAAATTTGCCAGTTTTTTTTTAAAGATTTTGTGGTTTCATTCATCGAACAATGTTTTGGATTAATTTTTGAAAACCTAATTGAAAAACAGTGAAAAAAATCCACATTTTCAAGCTTTTGAGATCAGATGTTCGAATGAAAAACCTCTAGTTTATTTTTGAACAAAATATTATAACTTACAACACATCTCAACAAATACTCCGAAACCAATTTTATTTGCGTCAAACAATTTTTGTTATATCCCTGATTCATTCCTGTTTTCAAAAAATTTCATGTGAAGATTGTGTTTGGAACAACTGATTATAAACTTTCTGTTCATTCAAATGCGAATTCAAAATTCTAACACAATATTGCTTCGATTGGATAGAGAGAATTTGAACCGATCCAAATAATCTTTGAAAAACAGTGAGCTATTTTCGCAACTTTTTTTTTATCGCTGAATTGAAAAACTATTAAAATCCTAAAATTTAAACCTAAAACTTTCATCCAGGAATTTTATTTGTTGGTTGAGCTGCCGGTGTTAAAAGTTCACAAGTACTAGAAATGATACCACCACGCTCGAATTGAGTTGAGTATTGTATGTAATCTTTGAAAACCTAGTTGAAAAACAGTAAAAAATCCACTTTTCAAGCTTTTGAGATAAGGTTCTCGAACGATCAACCTAGTGTTATTTTTTTTTTAATTTTAATTTACGGTAACCATTATGCGTCACCCAATACCCCGTAATGAACTTGATTTGTTTTAAAAGCAGTTTTGTGATGCCCCTTTTTATTTCTGTTCTCATAACAATTCATGTGAGGATTGTGTTGAAAATATCTAATTTGTGAATATCATATCTTTTGGAGCATTCGAGCATCAAAAACTAATGTTGTTTTTGAAAAACTTCGAGAACATTCTCTTCATTCAAATGCGAATTCGAAATCGTTCTATTCTATAATCATCTATCAGACGCGTTACCCCAATCGGATTGAGAAAATTCGAACCAGTCAAATTATTGTTGAAAAACAGGGAACTATTTTTGCAACATTCACCACGGATTCGATTATGGGAAGACTAAAGCCCTATATAACTTCTATTTATTTCTTCCAAACTACTGTTTCTATAACTCGATATATGAGCTTCATGGTCTCATCCTGTATTTAATAGGCTAAATTTTTATTCTGTAAATTTGGCGAAACTATACAAACGCTGTGGGCATCCTACAAATAAACTGGATGGAAAACAAACTAGGTTTTTACCCTGAAATTTATGTGAATCCAAAAAAATCAGGATGATAGTCGCAACCGCCGGTTCAAAGAGTATTGTTTTTACTTTTCGCTACTTTTAAAATCCGAGCTGCAAAACAGTGAAATTTGCTCGAAAACTTACACTTCGGCTTATTGGAATTCTAGAAATTTCTATAGTTGTTTTTTTTTCAGTTTCCAACATACTTCAAATGTTTCTGAACGTTTTACAGCAGTTACAAGTCTATCATTGTGGCAGTAAAACTCGTTTAAATTTATCTGCCTCCTTTCTCTTTAAATACGATAGGTATTTTGACGTGAGTGTAAATTACCGTAATCCAAGAAATGTAGAAAATATTGTCCCGAGAAAATGTCCCAAAAATGTGTCCCACGAAATGTTTGTGAAACTTTCCTCGATCATATCTCGGCTCATAACGGAGCTTTTTAGGTCGTCTTTTTTTCAAAAGATGGGTATTCTTTTCAACATTAAAGGTGTGATTTGGCTATTTTACCTGAGACATACAACAAGACTTACTAGCTTTTACGGACCGGAGGTCCGGAAAAGCTAGTCTCTTTAAATTCTCATCTAAACTGAACGTCGAAGGCGCTTAGTTTTGATACAGATAAAAAACTTACAATATTAGCACTTTGAAACAGAACTTTGATCAATTCGCCATCCAAATCTGTAGTTTCGAGGCTGGAACTTACGGGTGTTTTTTGTCGTTATTATTCGGTCGAACTTTCTTTTTTGGTACTGACAACTAAAAAATTTATTATCAGTGAGTTTCTCAAGCTGATCACAGGTTAGAACCAATCAGAAACAGTAAAACAGTTACCAGTTTCAGTTATGATTTAATTGACCTCTGATAAAATGTATGTCAGTTAGTCGAGTTTTTTCAGATCACAAATATTTCCGTTTTTTTTTTCGTTAATATTATCTGTATAGGAACACATAGTACCTCATCTGTAACTAAATTCAGAAGGTTAATTTATCTGATAAAATATAAAGGAAACAGCCGAAAAATAAAAAAAAACTTTTATCGGAATCCAATGTTTCAAGTCACTTTTATCTAAGTGTTGTTTCGGTTGAAATTTGTTCATTTTGACATTGTTTCCAGACCGCGGCTATTTCATCATGCTGGAGTACGTCTTCATGATCTACATGACAATTCTATACTTTCGAATGCGGAAAGAAAAAACACCAACTGAAATGTACATCAGAAATTTATGTGAGTTCAGAAGTAGAAATCAGCCGATCGCAAGTAAAATTTATAGTTAGAAGTAAGCATGAAAATCTGGTGAAACAGTTTTTTAACTTTACTTTCTAGAATCGGTCCTGATAAGCTGAGATTTTCAAATGTTTTACTCGTATTCATCATTTCTCACAAAAGTCAACTCGCCATGAAAAACAATCAAAACAGTGAATTTTCTTGAAACAACAGTATATTTTCAGTGATAATCACCTGGCCAATCCTTCCAGTTCGTCTTATTAAAGCCGTGTTCACCTTTTTCTTGCCAATGGAAGCTTCTCAAAGGTTGGTACCCAAGCAATTGGAGCTTCTGATTTTGGAAGCTTTTCGGAAAATCTCTATTAGAACTGTTCTTTATTTTTAGAGCCCTTTTGATAATTATAATCTCACAACGTTTAATTTGAACTAATATATCGACGCAAGTACTATTTTCATGAAAACTTGTCTCTAATTTTAAACTAACTGAAACGGAAAAATTTGCCATTTCTAGATTTTCATTTCCTCTCAACCTGACATCAACAACATTAATCTTTTGATGTTCAACTTTCAGCTACTTCCTGTGTTACCTGATGCAATTTGAAACCACACTACAGTACACTTTCTCTCTTGCTCATCTCCTAATGTTGACCTACTTTGCCCGCCAAGTATCAAAACATCGCAGTGTCAGTTTTGAAGTTACGAGTAGGATGAGGTGAGTGAAATCCGATTGAAACTTGAAAAAATGATTTAAATCGAGAAAAAACAAGTGTGAAACGGGAAAATGTCAAAGTTTTTATCAAGAAAACGGATGCAGATTATAGTAGATTTTGTAATTTGGAATTGATAATAAGAACTCTTACTCAACAATAAAATAAACAAGCACTGGCTAGAAAATAGGAAAGAAAATAGAGAATGTGAAACGGAAAAACAAACAAATGAACTAAAAAATTATTGGCTTTCAGTGTTATTTTAGTTTCGGTGACATTTTCTAGATTCGCCCAGGTGAGCCAGCTTCTAATATTCGACAATCACAGATTAATGTTTCATTCGCTTATTAAAATACTTGAATGTATAACAACTTCAATAGAAAACCAATTCCGCCAAAAAGCAAATATTAAACGAAAATCTTCAAATTTTTTAACGGGTGATTCTGGAAAATGGTACATCAGAGTAGTTCTTGAAACTTGGAACTGATAATAAGAAATCGTCCTATACTACAAGAAAAACCAATACAAGCTTGAACAATTAAAAAAAAAGAAAATGTGAAACGGAAATTTTCAGTTTTTAACAGAAAATGACGATATCCTGAGTTTTCGTGAAATGAGAGTATCTAACTTCGATAGTTTCTCAAACAGCAACTGAAGCTGAAAAAATTCTAGGTTTCCAGCATGCCTTCATGTTCATTCCTAGAATCACCAGTTGAACCAAATCGTAACGTAATGCTACTGTAGATTACGGTTTTATTTTTCCAAAAAATTCTTGAACCACTTACAATTTCAATATGTTCTGACCATCACGTCAAGTTTTACATTACAATCTCATACTCGCACTGTCAGCTATACTCGCACTGAAAACAGCAAGAATGTTTCTAGAAAAAGAGTCTGAAAAAAACAGTAAACATTTGATAGAAACTCACAGAAAGTTTCACTGAATCAGCTTCGATCTGTTCTTCGGAAAAGTAAGAAGAACAAAAATAATTTTCGAACCGATTCCCAATTTTAAATGCATAACCCTTGCATACGATTGAAACATTAACTAACTCGTATCCATTAGTGCTTTGACTTAATGCTGAAGCTGTAAAAGTATCTAACTATGAGTTCAAGTGTTACAGAAACTCACCAGAAATAAGTTTTGGTTTTCTGTTTTATCTTGTTCAGGAATAGTTTTTTGCTTTTTTCATTACAGTCAGACTTTTTAATATTCTTTACGCCTCAACGTCTCACGAATCTCTAGTTCATAGCTTCTCTTTTTGCAGACTATTGGCAATCCAATACTTACAGGTTTCGAAGAAAACTTTCCTTAGATAATAACTTGCCACTGTTTCTCAAACTTTTTATAAAACTGATCTACATTTTTCATTTAATGCCTTTGTTGAATATGTATTCTTCTTCAGAAAAACCCTTCTCATTCTCAACCTATGGTCCTTCATCTCCTCATTTCTCTTCGTCAATCTTCAAATCTCATCTGGAGTCGTCAAAGTGTTCAGTTGTATCTACGCAGTCCCTTTTATCATTTGCATTCCAGTTTACTTGATTCAACATTTTGTGGTGAGTCAACATCCCTTTAATAGAAGGGCACGAGTGCTGAAAAGCATGCAGTTATAATAGAGGTTCTTTTCAGGCTCTCATAAAAAGCACATGCAAACGTTACCGCCGAAGAAAAGAGGACGATGATCATCACTACAGCTACCTTTGGTCCTATGTTCTACAGTTTTTGATAACAATGGCTCATATTTATCAATTTTGTGAGTTAAATTTATGATAAGCTGAGTTGTATGAAAAAACCACAAGATGAAAATTGCTTCAAAAATGTCAAACAGCTGAAACCGATTTTTTATTTCTTCAGGCGCTATCCAAACCTTCTTGATCCCTGCGATCTTCCCCCAATTCGCTGGAGACTACCTTATCACTTTCCGTTATGTTACTGGAGTTCTCGCTGTCCGATTCATGGTATCCATTATTTTCGCTGTTGGACCCATGATCCTTCTACCGCCTCTACGAAAACAGTTATTCCATCCGATTCTGAAGAAAATGAAGAAGGACAGAGTGGCAGCTGCATCGGAATTAAGATCCGCCGATCAGATTCAAGTTTCTTTCGTTAACTGAACTTTTATCAACTGCTGCCAATCAGAAGAGAGTTTATTTGTGTTTCTGATATGCTACTAATAAAACAGTATTTTTTTGGGAGTTGTCACGAAAAAAATTGATTGAAAAGAATGCTAGATTTGAAACAAAGGCCTACACTCCAGGCAGCCTAAATTCGTAATTTGAGTGTACTGGGGCACATATTGAGACTCTACACTCTACGATGGTCGAAGTTTTGGAAAAAGTACGAACTGAAAATGTCCCACTGAAACAAGAAAACTTTCGTGAAAACTGATGAATACTCCTGAATACTAATAGTTCGACGGAACTACTGTGTGCACAATAAGCCCAGCCACCAATTCAGACTACGTGTATCGAGTCATGCGCAAAGTGGCAAGAAAAAGTAGAAATTGAAAAACCGAACCTTTACTGTTTCAGAAACTCTACTTTGTGATGAACTAATCGACTCAACCAGTTAATTCCGTTCCTTTGTCTGTGTCTCTAACCATAAATACGGTTGACGAAACCATTCAATTTCTGACTTTTTCTGTGGAAAATATTCATATCTCAAAACAATATTTTTCAGTCTTACTGTATATCTTTGTTAGCCATACTATGAACCAAAAACATCTGCAAGATATAAAATTTCTCTATTGTTTGATACAGTAAAACTTTCGAGCAACTGAAGAGCACGGTTATGAAACCCATAACTGATAATTACTAATACCAACAGAAAAAACTTCCTGTTTCTAATCTTTATTTTTTAAACCTAATCAGAATGTTGACAATTCTCCAATTTTCGAATTTCTTCCAAAGAAGCGATGAAGTTATCAAGTTCATATAATTCTAGAAATATCACAGTACCTGTATTTAATTTAACATGTAAATTTATTGGAACAGGACCAAAATTACTAGAACTTACGAAGTTACGAAAACCGAAAGTTTTCTGTTTCTCATTTTCCAAAAATTTTGTTTAGCCTTCCACAAACATTACGGGATTTATTGGCAGATCTTTCAAAAACAAAGTTGGTAGGCTTACTGTAGTCAATGACGATAGTGATAAGAAAACGTTACAAGAACATCTGAAAGTCTACTAAATTCTGTGATTACCCGGATATCTTTGTTGCTGATCTTGAAAAATTAAAAAATGAATGAATGCAGTTTCTTGTTATCTATTTTATTCTATTCCTGTTTCTCATTGAACCATTAGAATCAATGCTTTCATGATCTTTCAACCAGCAAATTTTTTCCACAGAAATCTGTACTGTTGCAGATGGTACAGGATTGCCATAGGCACCTAGGCAGTTGCTATCGTGTAATCTTTTCAGAAGTTCTGTAGATTATAATAGAGTAGGGATAATAATCTCTTTGGTTTCAATTGGAGAAAATGCACAAAACTCAAGATCTTCAGTTTCTCGAATTCCATTTTTATTGTTTTTATTCGGATATTTTTTGATATACTCACTCCATTCCAATAATTCCACAATAAATATGCCCAAACCTTTTCAAAATGAAAGTTCTCATTGAAACCGGAAAGTTCCTTTCCCTTCTGGCCTTTGAATTCCAAATGCACTTCCTTATCCCTCCATTCTTTTTCCCTTTTTCTCACTGATCACCAATCGTGTTAATTTGCATAATGACCTACCTATTCATCCCTTTCTCTCCAAACAGCTAACCATTTTCTCGAAATACCTTTTCCTTCACCTTCCTCTTCATTCATCGTTTTCTCTTCATATCCGGTCGTATTCATACCCCACCGAGAACGAGAGGGAACGGAATGGGGAGACGGTAATCATCGGTCAAATGACCGTTGAAATGACGACGACGACGAAGAGAAGAAGCCTTGGCATAACAAAAGCCTTTTTAGAGGGGAAGAGAATGAGGTATTGGAGGTAGAAATAGAGAAGAGAAGGAGGAGAAAGTTGGAATAAGGAGAAAAGGAGGGGAGGTCATGAATTTGAACCCCTCATCTTCATAAAGATCCATTTCACTTTCGGGAATTCTTTTGGATTTTATTTGTTTAGCTAGACTTCAACCTTCAGATCATTACCGTTTCGTGTTTAGCTTATAATTTAACCGTTTTCTGACATTTGGATGATCGAAAGGTTCTCTATACGATTGATGTTTCATGAAGGTTCGAAAAGATAATGGAAAAATAAAGACCAGTATCCCGTCGAACAATTCTCTCGAAAAGTTTAAAAGTTAACAATTTCCAGACCTGTTCTGTAAAAACACTAATATTCACCCATTGCTCGAATTTGTCGTGTTTGAAGTCTGCAATAGGGATTTTCCCTGAAAACGATAACTCTGATCCATTTCACTTTTGAAAGTTCTCTGAGTTTTTTTTCGAGCTGATTTTATGAGCTATTTTTAGTTCATTACTGTCTCCTATATAGCGTATTATTTGAGTGGTTTTTCATTGAGTTTGATAAGTTTCCTCTCCAAGACAAATTTTGATGTTTCATAAAGGTTTCAACAGGTTCAGGAACTATCTTTGTTACTGATTTAAGCTTTATTTGTGTCCCAAAAATTTGGACTTTTATTCTTTCAATTAACTTCCTGTTTCACTCAGGCCTAATATTGTTTTAAGAGCTATCCTTGATAATATCGACATTACAGTAGTAACTGTTTGGAAACAGTGAACACATTACTAGTAAAGCCCTTTTTACTTTCGATAGATATTCCCCTTGATTTCTTCATTTGAAATCTGATTTCGTACAGAATTTTCCTTGTAGAATCCCAGATTCTAATCCCCAACATTATCAGAATCGGTTCCTCCATTTCTCCGTTCCATCCATAGTTTAGATTTTGCAACTCTTGAAGCTTTTGTTGAACTGGAAATTTCTCATTTTATAACGCTCTCTTCAGGTTTAGAGAACAAAACTAACTAACAAGTTGTAGCCCTTTTTTCTATCAACTCACTATTGACAAGAAAAAAGAGAATGTTTCAGGAGATACTCAAAATCCCATTGTTTATTGAATTCAACAATTTTGAAACCATTTGAAAGTTTCCAATAGGAAATATACCCAATGGAAAAAGGAAAGTGAATACCGGGCGGGCTATTCCAGATCATAAAAAATATTGATTTTCAATCAAAGCTTAGTAGTTTTTTTGCTGTTAGAGCACATCACATTCTTAATGAGTTTCGTTATCATTATCCTTGTGAAACATAGAAATGGAAACTGCGTTTTATTGCTACAAAAGTCCTATTCTTCTCATTTTCGATAGTTTGAACCTTATGCAAACTCAAAGAAATGTTTTTTAACTTCGATCCGTATGCAATCAGTAGTGTTCGAAACAATCATTTTTGTTTTTCGCATCCTTCGTACTGTTCCTGAAATCATTCGCTAATCAGAAAATGATAAATTATCCCGTTTTGTAATTATTGGAAAGGAACAACTGTTGTAAGTTTATCAGTTTTCGACGTGTTGGATCAACATAGAAATGAACTTGTCCGATTGTTTAAAAAACTACATAAACCAATAAGCCAAGAAGCAAATCAATAAGTTTTTATAGGCAATTACATTTTTATTAACGAAAATGAATGTTATCATTGACTAGAAAAATGAGAGCGTTTTACAAGTTAGATATGGTTTGGAAACAGAAAAAATATTTCTTGTTTAGTCGGAAAGTTCAAAGTCCTATTTTTAATGAATTCAATCAAAGTTTCAATCAAAATGAGGTAGATTTTCCCTTGTGTTAATGAGTTTCGTAATTATTGACTATATGAAACATAGAGTCCGAAACTGTATTTTGTTGCTTTAAAAGTTCTAACTTTCTAAAGTTATCAACTCATCATCAATTTTCTGAAAATATTTGGTTAAAAATTATCGAGACAGAAAGAATCCTTGATAATTTTTCTTCATTAACTTTCCTGACAAAACTTTAGTGATCAATTATCCAAGTTCCCGTTACCATAATTTATTAAAACAGACACTTTTGCATTCTTCACAATACAGAACCGATCCACTTTTCTCAATTTTCAGATAATTTTCAGAGTTATTACGACTGTAATTCTAGTCGCCTATCAGTAACCAGCCCGGTCTGCGCCCTAAAGTATCTTTTTTCGATTAAAAAGTAGACTTTTACTTGTTGGTGAGGGCAGGGTTGATTGAGCAGAGGCTCTCCATATTAGTTACAGTTTCGGAACATAAGTTTTTGGTTGTTTTCATAGAATTGCCAATCAGTTCCCTGTTGACGTGGTTTTTAGAAATTTATTAGCCTTCCTTGGTAAAGTTGTCATTTGCAAATATTCTCATTTATCAGCCCTCTTTTATTGGAAACTTCTGTTTCTCAAAGGAGTTTTTAATTCTATTTTTTTAAGACTTTTCTTTTTTTTTTTAATTCTAGTTTACTCATCTATCCTGGAAAAACTGTAGAAAGCTTTACTGAATGGTCTCCATCAAAACTCACCTTTTTCTTCATCAAGCCATGAAGCATTCTAGAAACATTAGAAATTTTCTATTTAGGTGTTCCTCGAAAAAAACCAATCATTATCTCCTTTTTTCATCTGACCATCAAAATCTCATTCCAAACATCTTTCTTTTTTTCGTCTCACAAGTGAATTTTGTCTGTGTTCAACTGTTCAATTTCAAAGTTTTATCCGTTTCCAATTCTCTGTTTTTTAAGTATTGAAATGATGACTTCGATTTTCGGTGTATCTACGGTGAGTTCAGGAACTTTCATATTCCAGTGGGCAGTTAATGTCAAATTAGCATATTTGAGATGTTGCGGCAAACTTGTTTTCTAGAACTTGGTGAACTTTGACGAACCACTACAAGTAAAATATAAACATATAAAATATCAAATCCTCTTTTCGATAAAAGCTTCACCTGTTACATATAGAATCAAAACTGAAAAAAACTGAATGATTTTTAACTGTTTCGCACACCTTTCGTTTAATATTTGGATGAAGAAAATCCAATGTGTCTTTTGAAACACCCTGTTCATAAAAACACTGGTAAAATATTCCCGAATCTTTCCCCCAAATAAATTTTAAGTTTTCAGTTTTTTTTTCTGATAGGAAAGGTTTAATTAAAACAATACTAAAAGCCCAACGATGAATTTTTTTCACTCATGTCATGATTTTTTGGATTTCCAATTTGTCTACCCTCTCTTTCTTTGTCATCTTACTAACCAATAAATGCATGTCCAGTCATAGAAGAATCCTGAAAAAGTATTTTTATTTTTTCAAGTTATTTCATAATTCAGGAATGTTAACCCTCTTTTGTTGTTCTTGAAACCGTGACCATATTCGTCCAGACAAAAAGGTAATCGGCTTAATTCTGCCTACTTTTCTAATGCCGACCCAATAAAAACGTGCCATTTTTGAGAAAATTTGGAAAAGTGAGTTTCTCATACTTACTCCAGCTTAAACCAAAATTTCCTGAGAAACGCACTGTCCACAAAACCACAAAATTACCAGATGATAAGCACTAACTATCCCTCTATAAGTCTTCCCGTTACAAAACAATTTTGAAAACGTATTTTATTTGAATTTTTTGGGTTTTCACCATTGTCATCTCTGTTCTATGATGTTTCGCTGGCTTTCCAACTTTCACCATGACCCGATCAACGTACTCAAGTGATTTATTTTTTTGAAATAAAAGAGAAACAGAATTTTACATGAAGTAAGTAAGTTGAAGTGAGTAAACATAGGAACGTTAATTAACCAACACGAAAATCTGTCTCAGGTTATCTTAAATTTGGAGAACTGTAAGTTTTTGTCCAGTAAAGGCGTTTTTCAAAATCAAGACTTACATCATAAAATTGAAACACTCATCGAAAAGGTTTTTCAACAAATTTGTGAATACTAGCTCACTGAGGATATTCCACCCTTGAAACAGTTCTGAAACGGTGTTTTTTTTTCTTCAACCTTTCTCATCAATGACTATACTTTCCTTCCAGTTCCCCCCTATTCTAACTGAGAACTTTGAAACATCAGACAATTTCGAATCGATGGATAATCAATTTTTATCATTTTTCTAAAAAATCACACACGTTCAAAACAGTTCTGAAAACGTGTAACTTTTTTCCATAACTTCCCCATGAATCCGTAACCTCAATTTCATTTTTTTTTTTTTTGGTTTCTCATGCGTAACGGATCCGTTAAGGATGTTTCCCGAGCAAAACACTCGCGAACGGACGGTAACGGATCCGTTACACATCAGATACCTTATGAACACGTAACGGATACGTTCGCGAAGGACCTGTGAAGGCGAATCAACTCGTTAGCAACCCAACCTCTTTAAAATAAGTGAGAAACGTTTCTTTTTTTCTGATTGAGCACCTACACAATTTCAAGACAACTCATTACTAACCTAATATTTGAGAACCATACACTAAAAGAACATTTCTGAAAAAGATAACTTTTCCCCATATTCCTTTAGAAATCTGTAAACACACTACGTTCCATTTCCATCTGGTGGCTAGGTCATTAGTTGTCTGCATCTGAAGGTTTACCCCTAGTCTAACTGATAACTCTGATGAATCAAACAATTCCCAACCGCTGGATGATCAATCGTTTTTCAAAAAATGATACATTCTCAAAACAGTTCTGAAAACTTATATTTTTTTCGAAACTTCCTTATAATTCCATAACCTCAATTTCTTTTGATTTATTCTCCACAAACAAAAAAATTTTGTAATCGAGTGATTTTCAACCTCAAGATTCCCTGTCAGGCGGATCAACTCGTTAGCAACCCAACCTCTTTAAAATAAGCGAGAAACGTTTCTTTTTTTTCTGATTCAGCTCCTACACAAGCTCAACACAACACAATTCTGAATTGCTCCCAGGAACATTCGATACTGTTCTAAAATCACGGTCCCATCCAAGAAATCACGATCCGAGAAAAAAAATCACGGTCCCAAAAACAAAATCACGGTCCCAATTTTAAAATTACGGAAAAATAAAATCATAAAATCAATGAGACTTCTTGTGGAAAATATTTTTCGGACCGTGATTTTAAAATTGGGACCGTGATTTTAGAACAGTACCGAATATTCCTGGTACAGAAAACTTTTTCCCCATGTTCCTTTAAAAATTTGACACCACACTACGTTCCATTTCCATCTGGTGGCAAGGTCATTAGTTGGCGGCGGTATTTGAAAGTCACCGAGGGGGGATTTTCAAAAAGATACTAATCTTCGCACTTTCACTCCCTTTAAAAAAGTCTTTACGCAACAATCTACCCTCCCTCCCTCTTTACGCATATTCTCGTGGATGGATTTCACTTTGTACTTCCTCTCCAATCCCCTCTTTTTCTCCTTTTTCCGATGTGTACAGTTCAATTATTGAGGTAGGAATGGAAGAAGAGAAGAGAAGGAGGCGGAAGACCAAAAAAAGGGTGGACATGATGATGGAATTCCATTCCATGTGTTACAGTTGTCCTAAATATTTTTAAACTTTTTGGCAACTTTTCATTTCGGGAAGTTTGAATAGGTTGTAACATGACTTTAATAATGCAGGAATTTCTGAACTTTTGAACAGTTTTGATTTGATTTTTTTTGTTTTTCACCAGCTTTTCAATAAGTCACACAATTTTTCAGTTTTTATTGAGATGGAAGACCTAGAAACAAAAAAACTGGTACCTCTAATAGAAGAGCACTGTAATCCCCCAAGTTTTTCCATAATTAGGCGGTTAAGGGAACAGTTTTTTGAAGGTGTTTCTAGATACTTAAATTGTTTTTGTCTTGATTACCCAGTTATTGTTTTGAGTTACTTAACAAATTAGTGAAGCATAAACTGAAATTAACTCTTGTAGAGTAAAAAACTTTTATCCGTTCAAATTTTTAGATTTCCATAGAACGATAGGTTAGTTTAACACCTTCAATCAAGAAAATCACAAACTTGGCTCGTTATTTGTCAAATGACTATTTTCGCCTCAGTTCATTTTTTCTTGAAACCTTTCTAGAACAGCAAACGAAACTAAATACCTCTAATAGAAGAGCACACGTACTCGCGATTGAATTTTCTTGTTTTAGAATTAAGTCAGACTGTTCCGTTTGGAACAGACCTGAAGCTAACTTTTGAACATCTTAATTTTAGATTCAGTGGCAATTTTGTATTCATTAACGGGTGCTATATTGAAGAACCATTGCCATATGAAACCACGTGTCATTTCATAACCATTGTTTGAAACACTGACATTTTGCGACCAAACTGTTGATAGTGGTTGAAATCAAAGTGGTTTTAATCTTTAGAAAGTATCTTTTAGAGTGTCGTCTCACGAGAAGCATTTCTCATGAGAACGAGAATCATTCCGAGACTCACGAGAATATCAGTGAGTCTCGACATTCTCGATCTCGAGTTCATTCTCGGAAACTCTCATTCTCGGATATTCTCGAATGTTCTCATTCTCGGTTTTTCTCATTCTCGGGTTTTCTCGAATCATTTCATTTCTCGGATTTTCTCACGAGTCTCACTGAGAATGATGAGAATGAAGAAAATGTCACGTTTATTAATAAAGTGTTGAAAATATTTTTCAATTTTTTGTTTTGAAAAACAAAAAAGTCCACGTGGAATTTAAATGAACTTTTTTCTCAAAAAATTCGAAAATTTCGAAAAATATTTTCATGGCCGTGATTCTCATCATGTTCTCATCATTCTCAGTGAGACTCGTGAGAAAATCCGAGAAATGAAATGAGTTGAGAAAACCCGAGAATGAGAAAACCCGAGAATGAGAACATTCGAGAATATCCGAGAACGAGAAATAGTGAGAAAAGGTCGAGATTGATTGAGAATCAAGTGAGAATGTTCGAGACTCACGAGAATTGTCTCGTGAGACGACACTCTAGTATCTTTCCTGTTTCGTCAAATACTGAATAAGGCATTTCACAAATATGCATGATAAGTTACGAGAATAATGATCCCATTTTTACAGTATCTTTTGTTCTATCAAAGCAAAGTAAAAACTCAACCGGTTGCTGTCATAAGCTTTCTCATAAGCTCAAAACTAGAATTTTTTGAAGCTAAAAACCAGAACTTATCGAAACAGTAGCCTTTTACATTTTTGGTTTTCATTGGCTCATTATTCGAATCTATCTATTTGGCAAAAATGGACTTTGTAATCCTGAACACTCGGACATATGTTTTTCATAACCATATGAAACATTATTTTTTCTAAAAACACTGAAGTTCAGCTATCGAAGTCGGGAAAGTACTGAAAAGTCTATATTACGGTTCTTAGGGGTCATACCGAAATTTCTCTCTTTTATCAGTTTTTATTTGGAACGTTTTCTCCCAAATTGAAAATCAGTGCGCCCAATTTCATAATTGATTGGAAACGTCTAGAAATCGTAGATTAAATCAAAATAACTCTGTTACAACTAAAAGATATTATACGGTTTCCAAAACTTTAACTTAGTCAGTTGATCGAAGATGGAGTGTTGAGAAAACATTATAGATGACCAGTTTCGGCATGCTTTTTCACTGTTAATTCTAAATTGCTTGCCATTCCATAGCTTTGTTATGCCACTTTGTGGACGATGTTCATCAATTAACTACGCATCTGAAGCGATGAAAAATAGGTTCATTCGCTTTTACAGAGAGCTCTTTTTTTAAGCTAACGGTAAAGCTTGAGAGAGCAAAGAAGAAACATCGTAAATAACTAAGGCCTTCTAAATTGTGAATTTGAAAGTTACTTTGTTCTCCTGTTTTGATTTTCAAGAAAGTTTAAAGGATGTTCCCCAGAATTTGTAATTCTAATCTTATGATAATAATTCAAAGATGTTTCGATGTTATAAAAACACTTCTGTTTGAGATTTCGCTTTTTGAATATGCACAGTTTCATGAATTTCTGATTAGCCAAAACGTGTCTTTTTCAAAATTTCGCATGAACTTGTGCTGTTGTTTTCAATCGCCTAGTCATTTTCCATCTACGCAAACTTTTCTAGACCAACTAATCCAAAAGAAGCAGTAGGCACCTTTGCTCTGTTTCTCTAGCTTCACTTTTAGCTCATGTGAATTGTCATTCACTAACAATGTTATTCTTCCTAACAAAATTAAATCTAGCCTGGAAATTGACGGAAGATCGTGAAGTTCCAAATCCTTCTTGTTTAAAATCAAGCTGTTTTGAAAAATTTTCTGTTTCTAACTGATAATAAATAACGCTGATAGTAAGTTTTGAAGTTAGACAAATAGTTAACTTCCGATTGAAATTCAGCTATTTTGCCATAATTCGACCCGTAAAATTATTTCATCGGGGGCTCGACTTAATATTCTCCAGTTTTTTCCAGTTACACATGCCTACCTTTTCACAATAAATATCTTTGTATCAGTTCACAAAATGTGCACTTGACTTGAAGAACTTTTAACTCACTTTTTAACTCCAGTCAGTCAGATGATTAATCCACTTCAAACCACGTAGAACTGTTTCAATGATAAGACTTTAGGGGAGATTGTAAGGAATGCTTCAGTAGACTTCTTATTCGTCCCGGAGAAACTCTAATTGTGTTTAAACATTAAACCTCAACTTTTTGAACTGGTAACAAAGGATGAAAAATTTCTACGTGTTCTACTCACATTAGAATTCAAAACTCAAAGCGTATCAAAGAACAATTCGGAACGGTAATTTCTGAAATCGGATATCCGCTGGCTGTTCCTTATTTTTATAAGAACTAAATATCTAACGGAGTGTTTCCCAGATTCGTAGTTTCCTGTTTTAAAATTTATGTTTACGAGGAATTTTTTATTTTATGACAATAGGATTGATTATTAGCCATCTAGCTTGTCAACTTCTACAGGGACTAGTTTTGCCATTGAACGTTTTCTAAGTCATAAGCTGAACTATTGGGTTTTCTCGTTTTTCTAGGATGATGTGCTGTTTCAGTTTGCCCATTTTACTTGTTTCTCACTTTGTTTGCATTGGTGTTTCAAAATTCCGAACTTCACAACTTTCCTGGTGTAACCCACATTCTTGACCCTTTTTTTCACACTTTTCATTATGACATTCTGTTCTTAACCTTCTAGCCCCCCCCCCCCCCCTCTTCCCTTTTTTCTTTTCCGCCTCCCACACTATAACTGTAATAAATGTACAAAATTAAAGCATCTCCCTTCCTTCTCCTTTTTTCGTCTGGCATCATTGTCGCCTCAAGATAAGGATCTGACACAAAGAAGACGATGCTTCATCGCTTCTTCAATTCTTCTCAACTTCATTTAAACTGATTGATCGTGTCATCATCATCACATCCTGATCCATCGAGCGGAAAAAGGGATAATTATGCGGATTACTTTATGGATTTTCGTATTTATTGGAAGTTGGATGACAACGCCTGCTTATGGTTTTCTGTGGACACTTTTTGGTGGAGGTGAGTCTCTTTTTTCCGTTTTTTTCAATTTTTCCGTGTTTTTCGGGAGTATAATGGAAACATGACATCTTTACAGTTATTTATCAGTTTCATGAAAATGTGAATATTTCAAAAAGTATTCTGAATTTGCTCATCGCAGATTTTCTATAAGGTACAAAAAATGAAAAACTACCAAAATACGGGAAAAAAATCCAAATAGAATGTTATGTAGTTGATTATTTAGTGCTCTTTCCAATCCAAACTGACCCATATTTTCTTGAGTTTTTTCTTAGTACCTTTAATAGTGTTGCACTGGTCTCCCTAAACTATCTTTTCCACCCAGAGAATCTAAGCCGACATAGAAGTACAAAACGTTGACAAATATAAAAATGAAAACCAGACAATGTCTTCTTAATTGGAAATATTTTAACGTTTGATTCTCGTTGGATCTTTAGTTGGCCAGTTTTTTGATTCATCTATCAATTGTATGATGATTTATGATATCTTTTTTTAGCCTAACTCACGAACATTACTCTCTCCGTAGCCAGTGTAAAATGTGCTCCTGGTGATAAAGAAAATAATTTGAAAAATTTTAATGAAAAATATTTCATTCTGCTTCTTTTTTGTATTCAATGTAACCTGATATGCTGGTCTCCCACAAAAAAAAGCATTTTTCGGTGCATCGTTTCGAACAAGGAAAAGCACTGGAAATTTACAATTTTTCATTTTGGACTCTAGTCAAAAAACTGTTTCTCAAAAATCATTTCAATTCTTTCTCACATAAATTATTGTTTAATCGCAAGCTGACGATGATGATTGGTTCATCTATAAACTTTCCCTCTTTTCTACAGGTAACAACTGTAACTGCTGCCGGTGTGCTCCTGCTCCACCCCCTCAACCCCATTTTTTCTCAGCCCCGATGCCCACTTTAATACCACAATATCAATCTTCATATTCATATTCCTACCCGGGAGCAGCAGCACCTCCGGCCTACCCGGCGCCTACAGTACCTGCGTATACTGTACCTGTGCTTCCCACTACTACTGTAGCCAGCTACCCGGGACCGCCTGCAGCTGCCCCAATAAGCGAGGAGCAACTTTATAACGAAAGAAAGTATGCGACGAATCAAGTGGCTTATCATTCAGGTGAGCGAGGTTTTTCCAAGATCGACAACGCTATGATCATGGAGAAAAGTGATTCGGTAGATTAGTGGAGAAACTGAAACGGTGTTCACAATTTTTCAGGAAGTTACTATTAGGTTGGCTAAAAAGAAATGCGCGTTGTAGGTTTATGTCAGAATGAATATCTCAGCTATATTTTTAGATATCGAAAAATGATCAACTAACAAAATACTTGTAATGGAATTTTGCACATTTTACTAGTTGACGAGTTTTTTGTACCCCACAAAAATTGGGCACGCATTTCTAATCAGCCAACCTAATAGAACTGGATGTAAAAAGTTGGTGATTGTGAGCTCACACCGAATATGAGATTAGAAGTGCACAAAATTCTTGCACTTATTCCAGTAGAACGGGAAACAGATCCTTTTACATTCCAAAATGTGTATTTTCAATAGGATACTATTCAAATTTTCTCCTAAACCTTTTCTCGCGATTACTATATTCTGTGACTATGAGTATCCAATGATTTAGATTACTTTTTCAAAAAACTGATAATTACATTGAATTTTTGAGAAACTGGTGAACGTTTGATGTTACGTACGATGGCTTTCTAGACGAATAATTTATATGTATTTAGACCGTTTTAAAAATTTAATAGAGCCTACTAGCTTAGTCATCTTTTTTTTTTCATAATATAGCAGAACACCAAGGAAGCTTATCAGGAGAAAATATCAAAATGTTTTGAAACCGATTCGGTTGTGATCTCATTATTTTAATAATTGTTTCAAAACAGTTGTAACTCAAAACTTTAGAAACTAGGATGATCAGCAACTACAATCACCTTTATCACATTTTCCAATTTGAGTGCGCGCGCGTTAAGGAAACCCAGACACGAAAGAAACTTTGCATCTGGGTTCCTCGCCCTCTCTTACTCTGAAGCTTTTCTATTCCCGAGGAGATCGATTAGAGCAAGAATTTTTTTTTAATTGAACGCCATCATTATAATAAATAAAAAAAACATCTATGATTAAAGTGGTCATTTTAAAAGGGTTTTCAGTTTTATTTGAACTCTTATGTACTACCAAGGACAAAGAAACAAATACATTTCCTTGGTTTCAGAAGGATAATTGAGAATAGTGGAAAAAATACAGCGCAGTCAACTGAACTAGCACTGAAAAATTGAGCGAAACTTTACAACTTACTTGAAACTGAAAACATTATCTGATTTTTTCAGCTTCGGGAGCATTATATCTTCAGACCAAGTGCTTATTGATAATGAGAAAACCAAAATATCTAGGCTCCACACACTTTTTAATTTTTCCGGTTTCAAACCGATCGTAATTTTTCATAAATTTCGATGAAATTTAGTGGTCGCAGTGGAGTGGACTGACTAAAATCCCAAATTTTCTAAATTCTTTTTTTTTTCAGAATCCCGACCTGTAACAATCTCCACTGGATATGGAGATCAAGCATTGAGCCAGTTGGAAGATGAACTTGCAGCTGAGAAATACAAATACAACCTACAAAAAGCTGCTGAAAAGGAGAGAGAAGAGAAGAAAAAGCAAGGAAAGATTCGAGTTTTTAAGTTAAAAACACATAAGAATTCACAAAGGATAAGTAATGGAATGGTGGAATGGCAAGCAAGTCAGGTGGCAAAGTGTGAGTTTTTGGGTTTTAATATCCAGACAAAGTACTGATTTCGCCCAACTTAATCATATTTTTAAAAGTGTGTGAAACATTTTTTTGAAACTTAGTAAGTTCGAAGTTGGGCCGGAAAACCTATAGAACTTTGGAACATTTTGGGTTTCATGAAGTATGAATAAAACCACTTGCAACATCAAGACCAATACGGTTCTTAAACTATGTATTTTTTCTTGAGCAAGAATTGGCATTCCGATTCTGATTTTTCCGATCAGAATCTCACCGATTTTCAGGCCATCAATGATTTTTTAGTTTATTGTATTACAGAAAAAAACTCCAAAAAATAAGTTTGCAATAAAGTAACGAATTCAAAAGTCTGAATCTGAAAAAAAAACTGAAAATCAAAAAAATAGTAAAATGTCTTATTGAGCTTCAAGCCATCAACGCTCTACCAAATTTCCCGCTAGTTTTCACAATTTGTCAGTTTCAAACAAGGAACAAAACTCAAAAAATATGACTACAGTCCTCTTTTAATAAAGCAAAGTTTTGAAAAAAATAAAGCACAGAATTTTCTTATTTTTCAGTTTTTGAAGCCCATACTTCTAACATGTATTACTTCCGAAGTGTCACCCCTGAAATCCATCGGGTCTAGGTTCAAAAGTTAGACCCCCCGAGGGATAGAACTTTGGCGGAGTTCATTTTTTGAAAAGCGGCCTATTTTCAGATTTATTGATTTTTTTGAATTTTGCAAAAATTTTGGGTTTTTTGACCGTGACTCGGTGAATTTTGAAGATTTTTGAGAAGGTAAAAAACGAAAATGTAGAACTCAATGCGATCTTATTTTTTGCTTTACTGAACGTTTCAGCCAAAAAACGATATAAGGACCAAAACGGATCCCAAAGTGAAACCGGAAAAATGAGCGATGATTCGTTTTTTTCAAATTATGCCCATTCGATTCAGCGTAAAAAATGAGGCCGAACCTCACTTTTGCTTTTCTCAAGTTATTGTCATTTTCGAAAGAAAAATTCGATTTTTTAACTGAAAATTACTTTTTTGGCTTAGATTAGGTAGGATTGATCGATTTTTGATCGATCCAAGGGTTGTTATGGTCTGAAAATGTTGTTTCTGTGTTTTTTACATTATGTTATATCATTTCCAATCAAAATTTTCGAGTTTTGAAAAATTCATTTTTTTCAAAAAAATTTGGAAACTTTTTTCAACATATTTTCCAAAATTTCCAAACTTGAATTTTTTGATTGGAAACGGTATAATATGATGTAAAACACACAGAAAGAACATTTTCAGGCCATAACAACCCCTGGATCGATCAATAATCGATCAAATCTACCTAATCCAAGCCAAAAAAATCATTTTCAGCTAAAAAATCGATTTTTTCTTTCGAAAATGACGATAACTTGAAGTAAGTAAAAGTGAGGTTCTGCCTCATTTTTTACGCTGAATTGAATGGGCACAATTTGAAAAAAACGAATCGACGCTCATTTTTTCGATTCTACTTTGTGGTCCGTTTTGGTCCTTTTATCATTTTTTGGCTAAAACGTTCAGTTGAGCAAAAAATAAGAACTCGTTTTTTTCTACATTTTCGTTTTTTAACTTTTTGAAAATCTTCAAAACTGACCGAGTTACAGTCGAAAAACCCAAACTTTTTGCAAAATACAAAAAAATCAATAAATCTGGAAATAGGCCGCTTTTCAAAAAATGAACTCTGCCAAAGTTCAACCCCTCGGGCGGTCTAACTTTTGCACCTAGACCCGATGGATTTCAGGGGTGACACTTCGGAAGTAATACATGTTAGTACAACTGTGTGCGTGTTAAAATTGAAAATTGAAAGTTATGAAGACGTAAACGGTTTTCCGGAAAACGGTGCGACTTCTATCTTATCTCAATTGTGACTCGAGTAAAGTTGCGAACACCTAATGAAAAATTCTGTTTCAGAAACTGTAAAAATCACACATTTTTTATTGAGCTGCAGTTCCAATACTTCCTTCATTCCAGACACCAACGAAAAAGCAGTTGACAAGTTCATCGAAGCAACATCCGATACAAATGGATTGAATGAAAATGAAAGTTTGGAAGAATTTATTCCAATTGAAGTTGGAAGTGAACCCGAATATGCAGATGAGGAACCAGCTGGACCACCTCCAAATGTTAGGAATCGAGTGAGTACGGTTTCAAAAAGTTGTTATCATTGAAGGGAGCGTTTTTGTTTAGTTCCAGTCTATTTTCCGTATTTCTGTAAGTCGGTGATCGTAAATGACGTGAATGTGTGTCATATCAAAAACGATTGCAATGAATTTGCAAAGCTGGTGAATGTGAATTTGAGCCTCATTCATCTTACGAGTGTTTGTGAAAAGTCAATCCCAGTTAACATATTTAAATCTTGAGCAAAGTTATAGTAGTCGATGTGAAACATGAACTTTTGGATTTCTAATGTTCTTCGATTTATAACTTTCTGAGATTGAAAAATAATTGGCAAAGGTTACTTCAAGTGAAACTGAAACAGAACTCACTTCAAATATATAAAACGTAGGTAGTTTTAAAAACTGGCGTTTTCGAAAATAACTTCTTTCCTTGCGATGGATATTAAAAAGTGTGTGAAACGGAACAAAAAATATACATAATATTTTTCAAATCGCTACAAGTTTTGCAAACAATCAGTTTCGAGTGAGACGATTGTTCACGTAATCAATCGAAAACAAATCTGAATTTTGGTTGTCTGTATCTTGGGGGCGATTATCTCGCAATCGTTTATCTCAAGATTTTCAAGTAGCCTTGATATTAGTGTCAGACAGTTGATGCGGTGATACTTGCGATTAAAAAATTTATTTGTGTCCGTTTTTACGAATACCATGGAACTGTAATTCTGAACACCTCAAGCTTGAAAAAAATCTTTCCGTTTGAAAAACGTCCCACAAACGTAAAAAATTATTTTGCAATATTGCACTCGAGTTACTGACCAATCCTATTCTTCTTTTAATGAATTGAGAAAATGTTGAACTTCCTAAGATGTCACCTTTTAAAAGAACTTAAAAGAGCATTCCTGAAAACTGGCATAGATTAATCTTGCTCGAAGTTATAGTGGTCTATGTGAAACATGAAATTTTGAATTTTGAAATGTCCTCGCGTTCATTATTAAACTTCGTCGATATTGCGTTAAGTTTCAGTTGGAACTGAAACAGAACTCTGAAGTTGTTTTTGAAGCTACATAAAATAGATATTCAGATATTTTCCGAAAATGAATATTCTGAAAAAGGATCTCAGGAAACAATTACCATCCTCACATCACGAGAATCATAAAAATGTTGTGGAACGTTAAAAAAAAATTACAGATTCTGGTAATTTGTTTCAAGTTGTACAATGTTTTGTTGATACTGCTTGTGCAAATTCGACCAATTGAAATAAAATTGAATCTGCCATTTGGTTTTTTTTAAAGTTTTGCAGGCGATCCTCTCACAATTTTTTTCTAGGATTTTTATGTAGCCTTCTATTCTACAAAAGCGTCAAACAGTTTGGTTGGCAGTGCCTTTCAAATTGAAAACGTTTAGTCGTATCCGTTGATATGGGTTCGACAAAACTGTAATTTTGAACAAAAACCGACCCGACCTCAAAATATACGTTTCTGTTTGAAAAACGTGTAAAATACGTAGAAAATCATCTTCTTATGCTAGTATCTTCTTATGCTCAACCTGGTAATTTTTAAATAAAAACTGTTTTACTTTCCAATGGTTAATTTGGTAAATATTTGAAAATTCCATTAAAAGCATGACATGTCTCAAGAGTTTCTGGTTTCACTGTAATCATTTCCTAGCAACATTTTTTTCCGCAACCCTCAACCTCAAAACAATAAACTTTTGTACCCACTTTCCTCCTTGTTCTCCCCTTCCAACTTGACCAAAAAGTGATATTTCTTTCAGATCTCTCATGACCCGGTTCTTGTCAACAGTGTCAACAGGCGGCGCTTCATTTTATGATTCTTCTGTCTTAATGACCTTTTTTGTACTCTTTTTTTGTTTCTTTTTTTATCTCCCAATCTTCGACGATTACGGTTCAAATTAACACACTTCATTGATGATTCCCACCCCCAACCCACAAGAGTTTACGTGTAATTATGTATTTCTTTGATTTATGCCTTGTAATTTTGAATAAATTGTGAAAACCATCGAACAACTAGTGAGAACAAGCAGATGTTGGGATATGGCTTCTCTGAAACTGGAGATGTTTTGACTCAATATTATGTTTTTTTTTTCATAGTTTTGTACATTTAGTAGAGGAAAGTAAAAAACGGCCCCTACTGGTAGGGCCATGCGAACAATAGAAGTTGAGCAGTGGGTCCGAAAAAACTGCTTCAAAAAAGCGTTTTGCTCGCTTCTATAATTCTGAAAAATTACTGATGAAAGAAGATCGTGAGCATCAGAGTTGTCCGGAATGACTTTTTTCGATTCCGGAATTCGGAATCCGGAATAATTAGATTCGCGAGATTAAAAGCTGAGCAATTGAGTTCAAAAAATAGTTTGGCTCCGTTTTTCAGTGCATTTAAGGAGCCATATCGTGCTAGACGCATTGAATAACGAAGAATAGCTCGAAATTTCTCTACAAATTTACTATTTTTTTTACTTGAAATTTTTGAGTTGTAACGGAATGAAATTTATTTATGCGAAATACGGAATACGGAATTCGGAATTCCGTACAACTCTGGTGAGCATACAGACCAAAGCTGATTCTCATGACTAAATTAGCGAAATTTCTTTTTGAGCCATGTTATGAGCTTACAAAGTTTGTAATTTTCTGAAAACGAACTGAAAGTTTTGAACAATCATAATTTTATTTTACAGTTACACTGTATTCATATTTCTGAACATTTTTGCTGTTTATGATCCGATCAAATTGTTTAGTGCTTGAAAAATAAATCATTGATTATGATGATATTAAAAAGATGTCATCATTGAAAAAAAACAGACCTCATCTAAACAAATGAGACAGAAAAAACGGAGAACTTTCTATGGTAAAATTACTGTTTCTATGTTTCCAGATTTTGTTACCACCGGATTAGTAACCAATTCGCTGGTTAGTTCTTTCATTTTATTGAAGTTTCAGCTCAGAAGTTGAGCTTACGATAACTGAAAAAAACAAATTCCACGTCAAACTTGTATTTCAAGAACAATTTCAATACAATTTTTTCGAACTGAATTCTGAAAAGTGTGACAATTTATCATTAAAGAAACAAATGATGCATTGAAAACAGTGGACTTTTAGAGAAACTTATTACTGTTGCTAGATATTCACATATTTTAATCGTATTTCCAATAGTCGATAATCCTTTGCTGCTTTGACCATTATGACAGATACCTGAAAAGTTGCTAATGTTCTTCATATAAGTTTTCTGTACCAAGATGAACATTTCTATTGCAAGCTTCAGCTTAATGTGAAATCCCTGTTTCAGACGATTACTATGAATTCTAATCGCCAAATACAATCATTTTTATTGGTGAGGTTGGGACAAAATTTATAGTGAAGAAAAAACATAAGAATCGTTATTCCAATACCTGAACTGCCGGTCTAGAAATCAGATGCGGAAAAAATAAAAAAGCGGACTATGAGTTTTTGGTGAAACACAACTTATTTTCAAGAAAATTATACCATTTCGAAAAGTTTTTATAGCCTTCATCTTACATCTGCTCTCTAGTCCTCTTTCCTCCTTAGCAGCAATTCCCAAAACTTTTGATCTCTACTTGCGCGCCTTCATATCAAACTTGAACAAAATGTGATATTTCTTAAAGATTTCTCACCCCGACCCGGTTCCGTCTCGTCGGTATCAAGAGGCGGTTCACTTTGTGATACTTTTATCTTTATGACCTTGTTGTTTTTATTTCAATTCTTGACGTTTCAAGTTCGAAATAACACACGCGATGATTTCATTTTGAATTGCAATCCACATACTGTACATTGGTTATAGTATTCGGTTTTCAATATGAAGTAAAATGCGCTTGGAATAGTATGAAAAACCTCTGCGTTTAATAAGAACTATTTGAAACTGAAAATCAATATTCATTTTTTTGTTCATTTATGCGCTAGTTTTGATTAGAATCAAATTTGATTAGAATTATGAAGAATGTTTCCAGTTTCATAGGTTCGCCTTCCGTTTCTCTTGGTCTTCAGTTTCCATTCGTGAAAATTTTTCAGCCACTATGATCCTCCTTCTAATCGTCCTCATATCTTTGGTCCATTCGGCTCCAACTACCGAAACCACACCCACCACACACAAGCCACCTTCTCAACTCCATCACTTTGAAATCAATCATCCAGACGGGATCAATGCGATTTTTGATCTTCTTCCAAAGGTTAGTTTTTGTTGATTTATGTGTTGAGACCCGTATACTAATCAAAGATTGGGAACGTTCATTCGGATATGCAAGAGGAGAAACCGAGATTTTTTTAGATAAAAAATTTAAGTTTCACAGACTAGTTGTAGACATCAGTGATTTCCACATGCCAGTTTGTATGTGCAGAGAAGGGTTTGAAAAATATTTTTCGTGGATTATTTGACAAATTCGAATTTCGAAAGGCATTTCTGAACATTTTTAAAGTTTTTTATTACCGATTTTAAGTGATGATTGACGAATAAGCTTGAAATCATATGAAAGAGGATCCCTTTCCGAGCAGGAACAAAAACCTTAAAACAGCGATCGAATACGTTTTGAATGAGAAACCGACAATTCTTTTTTTTTAATTCAAGTTTCACTGTTCCGGTTTGAAGGCAGCGGGATTGGCTTTGATATTGGGCAATTGGAATTTTTAGAACTTTTATTGGAGTTGATTGGAAAATTTGTTTTTGTTCAAGAACTCTTATTTTTTTCTCTCTAGCCACCACATGAAAAATACTCATACAGTACTGGCCATAAAGAATGCGCGTTCGCCTGTTTTCAGTTGAAAATGATCATTTTTGAGACTATGCTACAGAGCGTGTGATTGACATAGGGCTCCAAAATTTTTTGAGGGTGTTTTACCACTTCAGAGCTCCACTTTTGTAGCTCATTACTTTTCTGGATAATCAACTGAAAATTTTTGGAGCCCTATGTCAATGCCTCTTTTCGTGACATGTTCTCGAAAATGGCGAAAAATCACGATTTACCACTGAAAAAACAAAAACGCGCATTCTTTATGGCCAGTACTGTACATAGTGGGTTGCGATGAGGGTTTTGCGAGCGAACTTTTGTAAAAATAAAAAAGTGAATAAACTTTAATGGAAAATTACTAAAGAACTAGATATCATTCTCAATAAACCAATTTAAAGAAACTGAATTTATTTTTAGAACGTTTCATGTTTCACAATTCAGTTGTAGAATAAACTGTTTTCGATTGGGTATTGGTCGGTTGATCGTTTATGATTTTTAATTCTGAATAGTTTGGGTTATAAAAGCTCAAATAAAATCATTATGATGATTCCCTGATCCACCATTAGGAAAACTGATATTTTATTCGAACCACCTAAGACTTGAACATCATTGTGGAACTGTTTCCCTGACTTGTTGAAACAAAGATCCTGAAACATTGTTACTTCAATAAGACATTTAAGCAGAGATTGCTATATTCTGATCTGAACTATATTTCTCTCATAGTCAGTTCCAGACATGAGCGGAATTCCGTCTTCCGTCTTCCGGGCTTTTTTTTCTTCCGTCTTCCGAGTTCCAGCAAGATTTGAAGCACCGGGAAAACGGAAACTCAGGCAAAATTTTTCAAACTTTTTACCTTTTCAAATTGGTTTTAGCGCTTTTTAATATACTTGGTTAATCGCCAAACTACGTTTTTTCGAAAAATTTCAACTTCATGCAACAAAACTCAGTTTTTTTTCGGAGTTTGAGCATTTTTGAGCACTTTTTATCCCTTCCGTTTCCTTCCTTCCGTCTTCCGAGTTTTCAAAAACTGTTCCGACTTCCGTCTTCCGTCTTCCGGATTCAAAAGTTTCTCTTCCGCTCATGTCTGGTCAGTTCCTTGAAGAAACACTGAAGAGAGGTTTCTAGAATCGAAAAGGTTGTCTTTCTGTTTCAAAATGCTTATGGAAACGAAGCACATCTTCAAAACTAATAAAGAAAATTGTTACCGATGCGCTATCTTTTCATGAACTATCATTCAACAAACAATCGAAACATTCATGCTTTTACAGTAACTGTATTGTTTCGGAATTTGAATAGAAAAGTCAATAAAAATTGAATCCTTGTTCTCATTATTAAAAGCCGACTTCCTAATTTACGAGATCGGAGCCAATAGTAAACAACACTTCCTTTTCAAAAGTTGAATGTTTCCTCACAACCATGTATGTTCCAAGAAGCATTAATTACAAATATATTTTTCAAATTTCTCCCGAACATGAATCGGTATATTTTCAGTAAGTCAGTTGGATCTGAAAAACAACTCGGCTTCCTCTGTTCCAGATTTTTTCTGCTTCAAAACTTCAAGATTTGGGGCTTTTTGGAACCATTACCAGTAATATCGCTGGTTCTTGACCTGACTTCTAATATAGCTGTAATTGCACCATGACAATAAATCGGTCACATTGAAATGTCGCATGAGAAAAAGGAATTCTGCAAAAGGTTGGAAACAACTATACTTTTTGGCCGAGTAATTCCTTCGATAACTGTTTCAAAATCTCAACATATTTTTCAAAAATTTTTCCATCCTCACTAGGTAGTCTTCATACTTTTCCAGGTGTGCAAGAAAAACGGCAAATCCTACAAAGTCGGTGAAGAATTTGATGTCGGAAATCTCCGTTACAAATGCCAAGAATTCGGTGTCTACGTCATCGAAGGATGCCGTACTCACACAGGAAAACCATTGAAACTTGGAGATATTGAAGTGATTGATCATGTGAAATTCCATTGTTTGGCTCATGGAACTTCAGTTTATTATCGAGAGACTGCATGTGGAAAGAAGGGAGAAGTTGATTGTGATAAGGTCCCGTTGCCACGTGGATATGAGCAGGCCGTGAAGAATGAGGTATGTGGGAGACGAAGAGACGCGGAGAATTTTTTCTTGAGTCTCTAAATTATGAACACTTCATTTAAGAATTTTTATCAGAGGACTCGCCAAAATGTGAATTCGGTTTCAATTAGGCTTTATACTCATTTATATTTCTGTAAAGTTAGTGGATGACAAACAGTGGTCTCTTGCTTGGAAAACCGTTTTAGAGCGCATTTGAATCTACTGAAATTTTGAAATTCGGTTTCAATTAGTCTTCATACTCTTTAATACTCCTTTTCGAATAATGTGTACTTTGTTTCTTGCATTTCCAGCCAATCGAAACAACTGAAAAACCACCTGCACATCTTACTCATGTCAACGGAAAAGAGCTTCCAAAAGGATGGGTCTTGATTCACGGAGGAACTAAAGAAGCTGAAAATTCCAATCACACCCTTTCCACCCACATTCTTATGTATCACCCACAACTTCATCATGGAGCTAAACATGCTCATTGAATATTTTTGAAACTTTTTTAGAGGAATAAAGATTTGTAGAATACGGACAGCCTCTTCAGCTTTCCTATTGTTTTTTCAATTATGGAAAGGAACGAAAAAGTGAAAATAATTTTATGAATCCGATCATTTTTCGAACATGTTGAAGCGTTCCAACTGAAAATCTTATGGAACTTTCTTTTGATTCGAGGGTTCTTTTTATATCAAGAGAATCCTTTTAAGTATATGAATTATCGGTTTGTTTTACACAGTTCAAAATGACGCTTCAAAACTAATTTTCACTGTTCTATGAGTCTATCTTTTACTGAGAACCATTTCTGAAACCACTGATGTTCAAATGAGTTTCGAATATTTTGTAAGTTCGGTTGAGTGCAAAATCAAACCCAAACATTTTGAGACGAGCTCTCGGCGTATCAGTATTTGTAGAAACAGGGAAAGCTACCAAAAAAGAACCATAATTTTCGAAACCATCTTCACTTCAGATTGAATTTCTAAAATTGATATCTTCATTCTGTCGATTGTGAAGTAAGACAACAGGAACAAAATTGAACAGATGTGGTTAACTTGAAAAACAAATTAATTACAGCTGTATTGACCAAATTTGCTAACAAGGATAGTAACAAGTTTTGTTATGAATTTACACAACAACCAAAAATCTTTCATCTTTTCCGATTATATGTCAGCTCGCAGAAACATAAATGGTATTATCCTATGGGCGACTTCATCGACATTTCAAAGGGTACGAATTGAAAAATATGAAATTATCTGTCTTATACTAGAAAGTTAAAACACTGTTTCTGAAGTACCACATCTTTGTGAAGAAACGAATATGGATTGTTAATTTGTTAACATGAAACGCAAAATATTTACAGCTGTATTGACCAACAATAAGAATAGGAACAAGTTTAGGTATGAATCCGTACAAAACGATGACCAAAAATGTTCTTATTTTCCGATTATATGTCAGCTCACAGAAACATAAATGGGATTATCAAAGATGGATTGTTAGTTTGTTAGTTTGCCGTTATTCTATTTGCACTCTTAGATTCGAAAACTTTCAGCTTGTGAAAACTTACAAAAACCTGAAATAACAAAAGCTAATGAAAAACGACATTGTTATACCCAATTTCTGTTCAAGTTCAATTTTCTTCTTCTAAAAGGACCAATCAAACAGTTTCATAAAAACGCCCTTACACTTATGATGACAAGCTGAAACATTATTTTTCATTTTCAGATGGTACTCATATGAAAACTCCGCAACGTCTCATTACTATATGTGGCTCAAGCTCTAAAATACGTTTTATTCAAAAATTTACACTTTCCAGATACAAATTCCAAAAAAAAACAATAAAATAATGATGAGATTCCATGGAGTTAGATCACAAAAAAGTTTTCGATTCCCAAAAAAAAAGATGGATTAGACAGCTCCAGATCCTTCCAGATCATTGATGTCCACGTGGAAGTGGACTAGATCAGTACGGGCATAAAATTCCTCATCAGTTCCATAGGGTTGAGTCGTCGATGGTTGTCTTTGTCCTGATGGAGATGGAGTGGAAGAAGTAAGAGAAGAGGACATGGGGTTGAAGGCCAAGGCACCCATGGATCCCGAGGGGGCGGAGCTTGAGGAGGAAGCTGGAGTGGCCGATGAAGCAGTAGTGGTATCAGCAGCTCTTCTCTTTCTGCCCTGCTAAAAACAGTATTTTTATTTGAAAGTGTGGCCTTTCGAAGTAAGGCTTACCATAGCAGTGGTAGTCTGGAACATTGGCATGGCAGTGTAAGAAGATCCAGAAGAAGCCGTTTGAGAGGAAGAAGAAGTAGCCGTCATCTGAGAAGCAGAAGCAGAAGACGATGGAGTAGAAGATGTTCTTGATGAAGAGAGATAACCGGGGAGAGCAAGGTTGATAGCCGATTTGAGGCTTTGAGCCATTTGGGTGTTCACGTCGGTTACTGGAATTACTATTATTTTTCCAACGAATAAAAAATGTTGTCAACGTTTTTCCTAATTTTTGAGAACAGAAAGCTTTTCCGTGTTTTTTGTGTTTTCAATTTTTAGTTGCGATCGGAGCTATGGTAGTTTTGGATTCGCAATGAGACTCTAAAACTGAAAGTCTACTCTTATTTTTACGAGCCACCGAGTTCTAATGAGTTTATGAATTTTGGAGTTTCATCGCACTGATATTGATATCGTTTCGAACCTTCTTTTCTATGAAATTCCCGGAACTGAATTCTTTTTTTTTTTGCAAACCTACGACTGTTTTGAGGTCTATATTGTTTTGAGGTCTGTATTGTTTTGAGGTCTAAGTTCAATCTTATCATTGAAGCAGGTTCCCGTAAACGATAAGCAAAATTAGTGGCTGATTCATTATTTTCTCAAATCGCGATCTTTATTTATGATTTTCAAGAAACCTATTTCTAGAAAAACCAGTAGATATCTCCAATCCCTACTGAAGAAAATCATATTTAAGTTCATTCATAATAATCCTGAAACAGGAGTTTCGATATTTTTGAATCTCAAACGCGCTCTAATCTATGTGTCCCTGACACTGTCAAATCTGTATTCAGAGCAAAATTGTATTCTCTCGAAAATGCATTAATTCAACTCAAAACTCATTATTTCAAATGCTCCTGTTGAAACCGCGCTCTAATCCCAAACTTACAATTATCAATCTGTCCAAGGCCGTCCAGCGAGTTGTTAGCATAGGTGAGAGTAAAATTATGAAGATATTGAATATTGTCGTAGTTGGGTCCAACTGGCGCCGTGTGCCCTACAGTAGCCACTAAACCAAAGACTAGAAGACCCAACATGTTTCGAAAGAGAGGGAAAGATTTCGGGGGAGGGAGGGGTGGATGTGTTTCTTAGATGTTACGCCGCCGCTTCTTTTATAGGTGGCAGATAGTTAACTCGTACTTTTTTGTTTGTCACCTCTCACGGAATTTCTCTTGTGTGTGCCAACTTGTAAGTACTACACACCAGCACCCCTCCCTTCTATCTTTTTCTTGACGGTGAGCAAAAACCGATGTCAACAATACAAAATTTTGAGCAATTCAAGGAGCGAGGAGAGCACAAAGGTTTCCTTCTTTTCGGTCTGTTTGGAACTGAAAATAGAGTACGCTCATCTCTCACTTGAGACATCATGCGATGCTTGTAAACAAGTTCAAAAATTGAAAAGCTACAATCGCGGCGTCACGTGGAATTGAACCCGCTGGTCGTGGATTACTGAACGACGGCGTTACCGACTGCGCCATGCACGCGTAAATAACCTGTTGTCGACTACAGCTATCATATCTCCGATGGTCGTCAAGTTAGCTTGGAAGGGTTGAGGTCGATTCTGGAAATGCCACGTCACGTGGCAAATGTGTTTGGAGTCTTCTGTAAATAGAAACATAACACTTTGAAACAACAAAAAACCAGTCCAGGTTTTTGAAAAACAGCTATTTTTGGAATTTCAGAGCAAAAAAAAATCTGAAAATGCTTGGGAAAGTTGAGAAGGAAGTCTGAAATAGAACTGTAGGAAGTTATCAAAATTGATTCTCCTAGGGATTTTCAATCAAATTTCATTGTCTTTCAGGTTTTTCTTAACATTTCCAGCATTCAAAAAACTTTTTTTCCCGCTAATTCTCGAAAACAGACCACGTGAAAATTCCCATTTTCCACGTATGTTCTCTTTGTACCCAGGCCAAACACTGCTTTTTATGCCACCTCACAATCTTCAAATTTTTCAACTCTATAGCCTGGTGCTTCTCCTTCTTTTTTTTTCGTCTACTCCTCCAAAAGCCATCCTCGCTTTCTGACGTGTGATCCGTTCAAATAGAGGAAGTGTCAATCCCAAATACACAATGTTTCGTTCGTTTACACAGAGGCCTCGGTCAACACGAAAGGGGTGAGACAGAGGCCATGTCGAAAAAAGTAAGTGAAAAAAAACTCGAAAAAGTGAGAATTTCGAGGTAAAATTTCGAGTTTTGGTCTATTACTTTTGTAAATTTGCTGTTGCTGATGATGAGGTGCTACTTGCTGCGGGGGCGACGAAAAGGTGTCAAACATGGGTCAAACACTCTTTGAATGGCATTCAATTTCAAACAAGAATCAAACAAAAATCTGTGCTCTGCTGTTTGCAAGAATTTTCAAATCTAGTTCTTTTTTCTTTTTTTTATTGAATTCCCCTACCAAATGGCATCGGTCATTGACCCCCTCAGACCCGAGAGTCAAGAAAAGTAAATACGATTCGATGATCATAGATTCAACCTTTTTAATTTAGAAGCGTCATGTTGACATTTGGAATTCCTTGGGTCAGACCAGACTAAAAACGAAAGAATCAAGAAAATTGGGAAAAATCACGTCAGGAAATTCATTTCTCTCTCCCGAAATTTCATGAATTCCACGGATTACCGAATAATCAGAGTTTACCGCGGGGAAGGGCTATGGTAGGAGATACTTTTTAATTTTTGTTTCCAGATTTCAAGTTCATTTCCAGGTTGGCACATTTATTTTTCGTCGTTCCCTTCATTATTCTTCACTTTCAATACGTTCGAAGCATTTGGCGACGACGTAAACTGCAAAAACAATTCCGGGCGGTTCTTCGAAATGGAAAAATGACGACAAGCACGAACTCGGAAGTAAAAAGCGATAAAACTGGTTGATATTAATTTTTTTACTTCATAAATTATTTTTTCCACTTACTCTCCTTTTTTGACATGAAAGACTGAGAAATTTATTCCTTTTTGAAAGAAATACTTTTTAAACTTTATTTCTCTATTCAATGCCACAAATTTCGCCAGGAATCACACTGAAATTCATCTGAAAACTCATAAAACATCCTCACATTCGATGAAAAATGAGAGAAATTCCCTCTCCCCACTAAATGACGTGCAGTACGACACTCCGCTATTCCGTGGGTCTCGCCACGATAGGCGTGCGCCTTTAACTTCAACAGGGGAAATGTTCCCGATCCTAAAATTTTTTTGGCTTTTTTCTACTAAGTTACTTGTTTTTAGCCGATTTTTTCCAATTTTTTGCACAAATTAATTGAAAAATTAAAATTTTAACGTTTTTTCTTCCAGGGTACATCTTTCCTACTCATAAATCATGGTAAGTTTCGAATTTATCGCCAATTTTTTTTGAAACTAAATGTTGCTTTTTTAGGGTATTGATATCAACCACAAGCACGATCGCGTTGCCCGCAGAACGGCACCAAAGAGTGAAAACCCGTACCTCCGTCTTCTGTCCAAGGTAAATAATTTTTGAAGCAAAAATAAATAATTTTCAAATTTTCAGCTCTATGCCTTCCTCGCCAGACGTACCGGAGAGAAGTTCAACGCCATCGTCTTGAAGAGACTCCGTATGTCTCGTCGTAACCGTCAGCCACTCTCCATCGCTAAGGTTGCCCGTATCGTCAAGAAGGCCGGAAACGAGAAGAAGACCGTTGTTTCCCTCTCCACCGTCACCGATGATGCTCGTCTTTACGAGGTTCCAAAGATCTCTGTAAGTTTTTATCCTCCAATCTCGAAGATTTTCGGTATTTGTTT
This sequence comes from Caenorhabditis doughertyi, assembly GCA_963572265.1. Lineage (NCBI taxonomy): Eukaryota > Metazoa > Nematoda > Chromadorea > Rhabditida > Rhabditidae > Caenorhabditis > Caenorhabditis doughertyi. The sequence goes on along the minus strand of OY751556.1, from coordinate 19,688,269 downwards.
CGAATTATATGCAACTTATCGAAAAAAAAAGTATTTCTTGGCAAAATGAATTTTTACAATAATTTTTCTTCAGCTCGCTGCCCTTCACGTCACCGAAGGAGCTCGCGCCAGAATCCTTGCTGCTGGAGGAGAAATCATCACCCTCGACCAACTTGCCCTCAGATCACCAAAGGGAGAGAACACCGTCTTCCTTCAAGTGAGTTGTAAATCGTTTAGAATAAATCTATGAATAAACATTTGCAGGGACCACGCTCTGCTCGTGAAGCCGAGAAGCACTTCGGACCAGCCCCAGGAGTCCCACACTCCCACACCAAGCCATACGTCAGATCGAAGGGACGCAAGTTCGAGCGCGCTCGTGGACGCAGAGCTTCAAGAGCCTACAAGAACTAAGTTGTTGTTATTTTGTTCCCATGGTTCTTTTTTCCGAATCATGCCGAATAAAAATGTGTCAATATTTAATGTTTTTTGCATTGTGAAATGGATTGAAATGTACCAGGAGTTCCATACCTTACAGATAATCTTTTTGGGATGGTGAAAGTAGGCTAAGTGGTAGATTCGAGTTATAAAATCATTCAACAAAGTTATAAAAGACTAACAAGAAAGACACGATGACCTCTGTCAAGTGGCCGGACAAAGTTTCCAACAAGTAATGCCAACGTTATTCGCGTCATCAATTGACTCGTCCTCACTTTTCTTCCGTTCTCCAGAGGACCCCTCCAAAAGTTCCTTCCTTTTCCGGCGTCTCACTATCCAAAAGCAAAGGGCAAGAGACAATAGTTGCCGTGTCTGAATAAGCGTGGTGGCAGGAGAGTGAGAAGAGAAAAAGAGGGAGTGCACATCGTGTTGGCGCATACATACGTGGAAACGCGAATGTATCGTTTCGGTTGCCCCGTGGAAAAGCAAATCTCCCCGTTTTTCTCTACATGGGCTTTTTGCAAATCGTATTTGTTTTGTACCCTGCAATACTACATTTTGTTCCGTTTGCCACGCTAACTATTGAGATTCTCCCACCAATTATTACTCTTTATAGAAGATCACAATGGGTTTAAGCCGATACTTAAGCCGGCGGCATCACTGGGTAATACAATACTGCGGGCTTCTTTTGTTTCTTTATTTCATCTATTCATACATTGCCACGTCGAATGATGCGCCAAATTTGAGAGATGAGGTCCCAGTGTTTCAGAATCGTAAGTTTCTGGAAAAACGTGGAAACATTTTTGAATTTCTGAATTTTTAGAGGCAAGAGATCGGCCGAATCCGCCAGCAGCACTGGGTGATGAAGGTCTGAATCCTTTTGAAAAATATCGTGGTCATGAGAAAATAGTGAGGCTTTTCTTCCTAACTTATAGAATTTCAAAAAGAAATTTAAATTCAGAAATGGGAAGACGAGGTAATGTACGAACGAGAAAAAGCGCGAGAAGGGCCAGGAGAATGGGGAAGCGCGGTGAAGCTTCCGGCAGATAAAGAAGTCGAAAAAGAAGCGGTAATTCAAATTTTTTGGGTTTTTCCTACCAAAAGATTTCCAGTTATCACTGTACAAAGCGAATGGGTACAATGCTTATATTTCTGATATGATGTCTTTGAATCGATCGATCAAAGATATTCGACACAAAGATTGCAAAAAGATGATGTATTCGGCGAAACTTCCAACGGTTTCTGTCATTTTTCCATTTCACGAGGAGGTAAATTTGAAATTTTTTTTCAAAACTTGAAATTTCCTCAAGTTTTCCAGCACAATTCGACACTTCTTCGCTCCGTCTACTCTGTGATCAATCGGTCACCTCCAGAACTTCTCAAAGAAATTATTCTGGTCGACGATTTTAGTGAAAAGCCAGCACTTCGTCAGCCATTAGAAGACTTTCTGAAAAAGAACAAGATCGATCATATTGTGAAGGTTTTGAGAACGAAAAAACGCGAGGGTCTGATTCGTGGACGTCAACTTGGAGCCCAGGAAGCCACCGGAGAAATTCTGATCTTCCTTGACGCCCATTCAGAATGTAATTATAACTGGCTTCCACCTCTTCTAGACCCGATTGCCGAGGATTATAGAACAGTTGTATGCCCATTTGTGGATGTAATTGATTGTGAAACTTATGAAGTTCGGCCACAAGACGAAGGAGCACGTGGAAGTTTCGATTGGGCTTTCAACTACAAACGTCTTCCTCTAACGAAGAAGGACCGTGAGAATCCAACGACTCCATTCAATTCCCCTGTAATGGCTGGCGGTTATTTTGCAATCTCTGCCAAATGGTTCTGGGAACTTGGAGGTTATGACGAGGGACTGGATATTTGGGGTGGAGAACAATACGAATTGAGCTTCAAAGTGTGGCAATGTCATGGACGAATGGTTGATGCTCCGTGCTCCCGGGTTGCTCATATCTACAGATGCAAGTACGCTCCATTCAAAAACGCTGGAATGGGTGATTTTGTGTCTCGAAATTACAAAAGAGTGGCTGAAGTTTGGATGGATGAATACAAGGAGACCCTTTATAAGCATCGCCCCGGAGTTGGAAATGCTGACGCGGGAGATTTGAAATTGATGAAAGGAGTTCGCGAGAAGCTTCAATGCAAATCATTCGACTGGTTTATGAAGGAAATCGCTTTTGATCAAGACAAATATTATCCGGCTATTGAACCAAAGCCATCGACCCAAGGAGAGATTAGGCATGCCGCATCGAATCTCTGTATTGATACTCAGTTCAAAGAGCAAAACCAGAGGTTTGGCTTGAGAAAATGCACATCGGATGATAAAGATGGTGGAGGAGAGCAGGACTTGAGGTTGACAAGATGGCATGATATTCGACCAAAAGGACGGAAGATTTGTTTTGATGTCTCACAGAGTATCGATAAGGCGCCGATTATTCTTTTTGATTGGTAAGTGCATTTGGCGGGAATTTCAAAATTCATTCTTATATTTTAGTCACTCAATGAAAGGAAACCAGCTCTTCAAATACCGTGTCTCCGCGAAACAAATCTACCATCCAGTCTCCGGGCAATGTCTGACTGGAGATGAAAATGGCAAGGGATTCCTTCACATGAAAAAGTGTGATAGCTCATCGGATCTTCAAAAATGGACGTGGCAAACTGTTGATAATGAACTACTGGAGACAAGGCAGAATAATGAGGCGAAGGAGCAAGAATAGTGTAAATACTGATGCGAATTGTTATAATTTTATGTTAGAAAATCTATTGAAATCACGGGGATAATCTTCACAAAATCACTTTCCAAAGAGTCAAAATATGGTTGTTTTTCTTTCTTTTCATGTGTCTTATGAACTCTCTTGTATTACTTGTTTCTATTGCATTTTTCAATAAAATCTTGTGCTTTTTTTTCCAATTTTATGCCTTTTCACTGCTTTCTCTGGTTCAAACCTTTATATTTTTGGAATGAGAATGTGTATACACGTGGCAAATTTTCGAAAAAAAAGCCAAAATCTTGGTAAGATATTCACATAGAATTATAGAACAAGTCTCCGATATCGCGTCCCAAGTTGAATACAGAACAGTTTTGAAGATTGCACAGAATAGCGACGCAGACTCCAGATGAGTCTTCAGAAGACGTGGCGCTGGGCTTGATAAGAAGCACAGATGAAGCTCCGACGGCGGCGCCAGTGTGGTAAAAGAATGGGGAGTTGGCGCTGAAAATAAGGGGGTTTAGCTGCTGAAAGTTCTAGATTTAGACTTACACATTCCCATCAATTGACTTCACTTCCTTCCCATCCACCAAAAACCATCCTAATCCTGTGGTGGTCTTTGAGTCAACTTCCACTTGCTCTGTGATAAATTTCCGAATAGTTTCCCTTTTCATCAGATTCTCTTTTGTCTCCATCCGATAGCTATGAAGAATCGCGTTGGCAAAAATCAACAAGTCGGTTACATTTGAAATAATTCCTCCGCCAGCATATTTGTAAGAGCAATCCACTTCCGGACAATTCTCCAGAATATTCTTCGAATTTCTCTGATAATAACTGACTCTTCCCGCCACTATTTTCTCTTTACAATCCAATTGAGTATTCCGCATTCCGAGATCTGAGAATAATTGAGTCGCCAATTGTCGATATGTCTTTCCGGAACATTTCTCTAAAACAGCTCCAGCCAGAGTTAGTCCATAGGTGGTGTAGGAGAATTTTGAGCCGGGTTTTTGAACGAGATCATCGTTTTTGAAGATTTCCAATGCGTCAATTGAAGTGGCATATGGTTTGTTGGAAAGGAATTCCGGGACTTCTGTGTTGTTATTTGAAGGATCTTCGAGGGACGTCGACTTTTTCTGGAAATTATTTTTTTGAATTCCCGCTCTATCGTTTTTTTTTTCAGTTAAATCAATATTGATTTCTACTGCTCCTTGCCGTTCGCTTATCATCAATAGTACTTGAAACATCAAAAACCCTCTAATGCCCTAAAAACTTCTAGTCCGCGGCCATGTGACCGGGGGTAAACATCTCGTGTTCTCCCACTATTTCCTTGCAGAAACTGATCTTTGTCTTGGGTTTTTGATGATGTTTTCGCCCATTTTTCGAGATTTTTCTCTTGTGTTCGCTCTTTTTTTCCTTTTTTGGCTCACGAAACCCAATTTTTTCAGAAAAAATCACAAAAATGTCGCTTCAAATCGGCACAGCTGCGAAATCGCTTCTTCACAAATTCGCCTTACCAGCTGCCACTTCAGTTGCTCAGTATCATGAGAAGGTGGGTTTTCATTAATTTTGCTTTGAAAATTGAAAGAATGAATATTTTTCAGGTCATCGACCACTACGAGAATCCGCGTAACGTCGGCTCTCTGGACAAAAACGATCAGAATGTCGGAACCGGAATCGTCGGAGCACCAGCTTGTGGTGACGTCATGAAGTTGCAGATCAGAGTGAGTTTTAATTTTTTTTCTTGCTTTTTCGCCTGGCTTTTCTACAATTTTCCTTGCTTCTAGGTCGACGACAACGGAAAAATTGTCGAGGCGAAATTCAAGACATTCGGATGCGGAAGTGCGATTGCCTCCTCATCGCTGGCCACCGAATGGATTAACGGAAAGACTATCGAATATGCGTCAAAGATCAAAAATGACGAAATCGCCAAAGAGTTGTGTCTTCCGCCAGTCAAATTGCATTGTTCTAGTGAGTTTTTTCTAGATTGGAAATGATTTTTAGACCCGAAAATGTAGTAATCGCTTCAAGACCGACAAAACTATTGCTTCATGCGCCTTTAGAAAGCCACGTCAAAGCTGTAAGAAGCGCTGCAAGACCCCACCCCGAAATAACTCGATGCGCCTTTAAATTTCCACGTATTTTTTCACGAGTCATTCTCTTTTCTTTACGTCAAAACCCAACAAAAAATCAGCTTTTCTTCAACTTTTTCTTTTTTCAGTGCTCGCCCAAGACGCCATCCAAGCGGCTCTTAAGGACTATCAGAAGAAGCAGAAGAAGGCCTAAATCTCCCATCTTGTAAATTCCACTTTGTTTTCGTTTTAGAATTCGAGTATATATATAAATCTCTTTTTGTGTTTACACACCTTTGGATTCTCATAATGACGAATTCCAGCAGAATGTGACAAAAGTTGGCGCATCGTAATCGTCACGTCTTCGTTATTGAACTTTTTCGCTGGGAATTCCGAGAGGTATTTCTGAAATTTTTGGGTTTTTGGAAAATACTTTGCGGACAGGCTTACTCTGATATCCGCATCCAAATCCAACTTCCCATTTTCCACAAGAATCGCGGCTAAAGTCGCCGTAATTGGCTTACTAATACTTGCAATTCTCATCACAGAATCCCCAGTACATTTTGCTGAACTTTCCAAATTGGCATACCCGAATCCACTTTTCCATACCATTTTTCCATCGACAGTCACTGCAATGGATAACCCTGGGATTCCTTGAATAGCCATTGTGGTCTCCACCATTTCCTGGGCCTTTTTTATTTTGTCTTGAAGCGATTTTTTGGCGGAAATTCGAATTTCAGATTTTTCAGTTTTGAAAATTGTGGCGGTGAGAGGCACGGCGACTGCAGTGGCTCCAAGAAGCATCCGAGGATAGTAGAAGTGCCAAGGCATTCTGGAAGAAAGGGCTGGAAATTAGAAAGAGAGAGAATGTTGAAGGCAGAGAAATATCGGAATGAAATTTACATTTTTAAGGGAAACAAGAAGTTGAAAAAAGCTAGAGAAAATAGATTTTTATTGAAGGCTCCTGAGCAATTTCATGTATCACAAACGAAGGAAAAGTATTTACACCGAAAAAACTAAAAAAAACCAAAAATGGTTCAAGCAATCGATGGTGACGGTGGCTCGATGGTTTCGATGAGTGCGCTGGCCTCTTCCGCTTCTATGAAAGCGTTCTGAAAATTTTTTTTTTTGAAAATTTCGCTTCAAAAAAAGTTGAAATTTACCTTGACCAAACTACACAAATGATTCGCCGACCTGTCATCTGCCAGTTGAAGAAGATGAAGTTGATATCGAGCACTTTTTTCAACGAAGACTGCGTGGGTCCTGAAATATTTTGATTTCGAAAAAGTCTGTAAAATCTGGTTTTTTCCGAGGGAAAATCGTCAGAAAACACGTTTTCTAGGCAAATATTTCACGGGGAAGCCAAAAATTCAGCCCAAAACTCGAAAAATTTGCTCCAAATGTTCACAAAACCCACTTTCCAAATCCATCAACATAAGTTGTCAACAGAACCAACTCAATCAACGGAATTCTCAGCTGAACGAGCCGCGTTTTTTGAGAAGAAATTCGTAGCCCGTGTTTCGTCACTTCCATATAAACCTCTTCATTCGACGCGTTTTTTGGAAGTTTTCCCAAAAGTTGACTTGATTCCAAATGCTCCACAATCTTCTCTTCCAGCGATCGACTACTTGAGGATCCAGTTTGGATTAGGGAATTTATCTGAAATTTCAGATAGATCTTGAGGGAAATTTGAGTTGGGCTCACCTCCTGAACTGCCACATAAAGTGCCGGAATCTTTGGATCTGTCATTTTTTACAAGAAAACTTCAATATAAAAGAAAAGAAAGAGCGTCAAATGACATGTATTTACATAGTGTTTGCGGAAAGAAGTCACTGATAGGAATGTTCATTTTAGAGGGAATTTCGAATTTAAAAAAAGGGGAAAGCATGGAATTAAATTATTGATTTCGAAAGACGGGCGGTGTATTTGTCAAACTGGATCCAGTGGTATCATCGGCGGCTAGATGACTGTTGAAACGAAGCGCCGCTGTTGGATTCGGAGTGATTGTGTTTTGGAATTGAGCTGTCGCGTCGCGGAATGGGGTTCTCTGAAAGAAAAAAGTTGGTTTTGTGTGGAAATTGGTGGGAAATTTGGCTTTTTAAGCTTTACCATATTAGGATTAGCATACGGAGAATTCGGGCCGAGTACTGTCTTGTAGGTTGTCGGAATTCCAGCGGTTTGAAGTGCAATCGGTGTGAGGCCAGCTGGCGCCGGACTGTAGCGTTGGCTTCGGTACACGGCGAGTCCTGAAATTAGGAAAAAATACAAATTTAGACAGAGAAATAGGGTGCTCCAATCGCATTTCTTTGTGGCGTTATTGGAGCACGTTTTCTGACTGAATTTTTCTTTCAAAACTCACTCTCTTTAACACCCTCATTCTCCGCTTTCAACCTCTCAAAACTATCAACTGTTTCTTGCAATTTCAACTTTTCCTCTTCCAATTCTTTCCTCAACAAGCCAATTGTCTCTGTCAATTTCTCAACCATCGAATCCTTTTCCTTCAAATCCGCTTCCAGCTCTCGAAGCTTCCGAACATCCAAACTCAATTGATTCTGTTGAGAATCGTTCCGTTTAAGAAGTTGATCCGCTTTCTCCAGATTCCTTTGCAGCGAAACATTTTCAGCTCTTAATTTCCCGATTTCTTTCTGATGAATCGTATTCCTTTTCTGCATTTGATCCGTTTTATTCTGCTCTTCCTCCAACATTTTTCCAACAATTCTAAGCTCGTCTTTGATTTCATCAAGTTCTCTATGCAATGAATCAATGGTATCTCTCAGACCATCCACATCATCTTCTTTCTCTTCAGCCAACACTCGAATCCCCTCTTTTTCCTCTTTCACCAATTCCAACTCATCTTCCAACTCTGCATTTCTATCTGTTAACTCTCTGCACTGATCTCGAAACTCTTCCAGCTTCGCATTTTGTTCTTCCAGCTCTTCAATTTTGGTTTTCAACTTGGAAATCTCTTCATTGGTTTTATGACACGTGGAAAGTTTCAGAGATTGTGCGGCACAGATTTTTAGAAGATGAGAAATCAGATGGTCCCCGCGGACCCCTGTTAACTTCATTGAAAAAATACGGCCCTTGCTTATAGGGGTTTTCGAATAAAGCTCAAAAAGACAATATTGTTTTTCGGAATCCAAAATTATATTGATTTCCGTCGGCTTTCCATGATCGATAATACTGTGATAGCCGGCTTGTCTCCTGGCGTCTCCGCCTTCTTCTTCCGGATTATTCACAATATTTTTACAGAGAAGATGTTGAATAATAACTTTCGGAAAAGTATCGAAATCCACTGTTAAATCGTGCTCTCTGGCCAACGTTTGATACTTTTCATTGTTGAGAATTTCGGCGAAAAGGAATTCAAAGTCATCCGCGCGGCTCAACTCAAATTTCAGCTCTTTTTCCCCAGTTGACTCGCTTCGCTGCTCCAGAATCTTCAGTTTTACACGAGTTTTGTAGGCCCTACAACTGAATAATTGAAGAAAATTTCGTATAAATAGAAGAGACTCACTTAAAATCCGATTGATTTGAGCTCAACGGCTGGAGTAGCGATGCATTGAGCGTCTGGTCGAACAGGGCAAGTCTGCTAGTCATTTGTGGTTAGTAGTTTCTGAAAAGTTCAGTTTAAAGACAAAGGAAAACAAGAAAACAAAAATTTCGAGAGAAAAATACTGATTTTGAGCTGGCGCGCATTGCCTGGCGACTATTTGGTGTTTGCGGACTTGCGGACACCGATGTATTTTATTTGACGAGCAATGGAAAAATTAATTTTTTTTTTCAAGTTTTGCAAACTTTTGAAAGCTTTTGCAGGCTAAAAACAAAAAGCTTGGCGTCTTGGAATTGAAAAGCTCTGGAAGAAACTATCTAAATCGCTAAAAAGTAAATGTTCCCTTCAAAAACGCATACTTCCGAAAAAACTAATTTTTAAAATCTTCTTTCCACCTTTCCCGTTACTTTTTTTCTTTTCAAACAAAGTAGTTCAGTTTTTCAGGAAATGAAGCGAATTCAATCGGAGCTGTTCGCTCCGTATCGTTTCATGGGTGTTGTCACTGGTGAAGTGAGTTTTTATATTGAAATTTTTATTCGAATCAAAAAAATCCAGGTGACCCCTTCAATCCGCTCAACATTTTGCGGTAAAAAGTCGACTCTATCGGTTTTGTGTCCAATTGACAACGTAATTGTGCAGTATAATGGAAAGAAGCTTCGCGCGATTGGAATGTCCGAACCGTTGGGCGATAAAGTGACAGCCGTCGCTTCTTCTAGCTCGTAAGCTTCTTTCAGCAATTTCAGCATAAATAATCAGTGAAAACCTCTAATTTTCTTTCAGATCCGTCTTCGCAGCTCATGGAAACACCATCTCCTACCTTCCATTCTGTCGAGAAGTGAAAAATTCGATTCAAATTGATGCCAATGTCAAAATGATGGTCCTAATGGGAACTCAGCTCGTCGCCGTCGACACGTCATCTGGAATCCACGTCATCGACACTTCAGACGACAAACTTCAGAAGACGTTGCACCTAGAGGGCTCAGATACCTTTGAAATCACTTCAATCTGTCATCCGAGCACTTATCTGAATAAAATCGTGGTGGGAAGTAGCAACGGGCGCCTCAGAATTATCAATATCAAAACGGGAAAAATGATTTTCGAATTTCAACAAAATTTCAAATCTGCCATCACTGTTCTGGAACAAACCACCGCGCTGGATGTGTTGGCGATGGGAATGGAGAACGGAGAAGTCGTTTTATTTCATTTGAAAAAGCCGAAAGATCAGATTTTGGGATCGTTTAGACATGATGCAAAGATTAGCAGCATCGCTTTTCGGTGAGTTGGAAAAGCAGATTTGAGCTATAAGTTGGCACTTTTGAACCAAAAATCTCTAGAAAAAGTCGAAAATCTCACAAACAAATGTTTCAGCGATGACGGCGAAGCCACAATGGTAACTGCCGACCAGAACGGAACAATCGCTATTTGGGATCTCGAGAAACAAGAATTGCTTGGGAAAATTACCGGAACCCATTCAGACGCCATCAATTGCCTTTATTTCTTGCCCGGCGAGCCAATTATGGTACGAACTTTTTTCTTTTTCAGTCGATAAACCTCTTTTTCCAGCTCTCCGCCTCATTGGACAACTCAATTCGTCTCTGGATTTTCGACAGTGCCGATGGAATGCCACGTGAATTGATCCGTTTAGAAGGTCACTCTCAACCATGTGCCGGAGCGAAATTCGTCGGGAAAAATGATATTTTATCTGCTGGAAAGGATGGGTCGATTCGAAAATATGACGTCACCTCTCTCACAATGCGTCAGAAGTTGGGATCTGTTGCGAAGGAGCAGCAGCCAGCAGCGAAGGGAGCTCCAAATGGCAACACTGAAGTACAAAACGTGGCAGAAATGGCGTTCGGATGGCAGAGAGAAGCCGCGTGGAATAATGTTTTCTGTCGACAAGTGTAAGCTTTTTTACCTCTTTTATAAGGGCACGGAAGACAAAACTAATATAAAACCTTTTTCCCTCTCAGAAACGACACAAAAGTGACGACGTGGCAGACGCGTAACAACACGCACGGCGGTTTCGATTTGCAGCATGATCGATTCAAGAAGAAGGTGGATTTCATTGATGCTAGCGCCACAGCTTTATGTGTCTCACCGTGTGGAAATTTTGTGTTCATTGGATACTCTACAGGTAATTTTTTGGGGGATTATGCGAGATTTTGAAGCCAGGAATGTGATTTTTCATGAGTTTTTGGTCTGAATTCATTGGATTTTAAGGCGAACTTTACCGCAGTTTCAGTCCAGAAATTCATATTTATTACCAGTTTATGGTTGGGAAATCGACTCAAAATCCCAAATTTCCCACACTTTTCGAGCTAAATTTTCCACTTTTCGATGATTTTAAAAATGAAAACCCAGATTTTCTCGATTTCCCTATTTTCCGACCGAAATTTCAGCTTTTCTGTAGCTTGTTCTTATCAAAAACTCAGAATTTCTTCAGATTTTCACCCATTCTTCAACTTTCCACTCATTTTCTGTCAAAATCCCACTTTTACCGCTTAAAAAACCTCAAATTCCATTCTTTCCGTCAATACAAACTCTTCATTCTTTCAGGCCACATCGACCAATTCAATGCTCAAAGTGGCCGCCACGTGCACTCGTTCTCCTCCGTCTCCGCTCGAACCAAAAAGAACAAAAATGCAAAACGAAGAAACCCGACGAAATCGTTCATCAATTCCAATGGCTCCCTCGAAAACGACGCTCCAGCTGCAAACTCCTCAATCACCTCTCTATCAGTTGATCAATTGAACAAGGAGCTAATGTCAACAGACGAGGACGGTCACATTCTTTTCTGGTCTCTTGCGACAAAGAGAATCGTGGCGAAAATGTTCAAAAAAGATGTCAAGTTGGGAATCAGTGCCTCGTGCCCTGCCAACAGCCTCGTCGCCGTCGTTTCCATCGCTGAAAACGGGGCGGAAAGTGTGATTCTGGTGGATAGAGTGTGTCATCAAGTGGCTCGAGTATTCCATGTCGTTGGAAAGAAGGTCAATGCCATTTGTTTCTCTTCAGATGGAAAATGGTTGTTAGTAGCTGATAATGACTCTTATATTAGAGTATTCCACGTGGCAACTTCCCAACTGATTGACGTTCTTCTCTTCTCGAAACCATGCATTTCAATGTCTTATAATGAAAATGGGCAATATTTGGCGACAGTACACGAAGGAGAACGGGCTGTCTACACGTGGCTCAACAAGACACTGTTTGCAATGCATGTCAATATTAAGGTTCATGAGCCAAACTACCTTCCAACGTGGGACCAAGAAGACGTCGTGGAAAACGTTGATTTTGATGATGAAGATGAAGAGGACGTCTCCACAGTGATGGATTTGAATCTGAAATCGATGAAAGAGCTTCAAATCGATCCGAATCTTGTCACTTTCTCTGGTCTTCCCCCTTCAAGATGGGCTAATCTTCCGGATTTGGCGTTGATTAAAGAGAGAAATAAGCCGACGGATGCTCCGAAAAAGATCAAACAGGCTCCGTTCTTTTTGACAGCGGCCGCCACGTTGGATGGATTTCAATTTGAAACGGAGGAGATGGACGATGAAATGGATGGAGATGCATCTCGGATTACTGCAAAGAGGAATTTGCTAGAGGCGGAGAGCTCGTTTTCCCTTTTGTTGAAAAAGTGAGTAAGAGTTGCGGTTTGTAGGAATGCAGGGAAGATGGCCTAAAAAACTGAAACTGTGGATCCTAGGCCATGTTCATATCATCAGCTGAATGTGACCTAGAAGCCTCTTGCCATCGTTATGAAGCCACACACGCATAATTTTCTACAACTGATATTCTAGCTTATAGTGGTTTCTAGGCCATATGAACACCAACGATGAGCTCTCTTGACGTTATAGAATTCCAAAACCTGGCGGTTCAAAAATACTAACCTAGAGAAAAAATACTTAGGAGGTTTCTAGGCCATCTAATCGTGTCTGTCTATAAGCCCCTCGTTAATCCAGTCCATCAGCTTCTGTCTTTTTCCAGAGCCACCACCAAACAACACCTTCTGGACGCCTTTGAAACCCTTCAAGACATGAGTCTCTCTGCCATTGACTTCCAGATTCGAAGCCTGAACCCGAAAACTCTTCCGATCTTCTTCAGAATGCTTTTGGAGGTTTGTCTCCCTCTTTCATGCTCTTCTATTACAGTTCCATTTTCAGGTCCTTAAAACCAAGAGATCTTATGAACTGGTTCAAGCCTACACCACAACTGCTCTCAAAACTCATCGAACAATTGTCTGGAACACCTCGACAGAAGCGCCAGAAAACGAGGAATTGACTGAAGTTTTGGAAGAAATGAGCCGAATTCAAAAAGAGAGTTGGAATGAAATGGAGAATTTATTCGTTGAGAATATGGCTGTTGTTCAGTGGATTAAGAATGCCTTGCTCTAAATTTGTTGATTTTTTAAATTAGTTTTTTTTGTTCTGGAAATTGTCTGAAATTTCCGATTTTCGTTAAGTTTTGTTACCCCCCCCCCCCCCCCCTCTCGTTTTCTTTATTATCATTGTTGTTGACGTTGAATTCAAATGAAAATTGTTGCTTATGATTCAGGACAACTAATCAATGTGAAGACAGCGGTGAAGATCAAAAAGGACGCTACCCTGTTGTCAGCCTCTTTTTCGGAACTTTTTTGAATACAGTCTTAGTCTCGCGATAATATCTTCACCTTTCTATATGACGTGGGAAAACACTGGACGCGAGTACACGATGCACAGACTCCGCCCCTTTTTATAGCCCCCTCTCAGACCCCAATCCAGTCATTCAGTTCATTTACTCTGCATTGAGCAGTCGTCTTCTTTTTTCCTCTCTCTCTTTTTTCAAGAGGAACCCCCATAAAATCAATAATAAAATACCATGTCCCTTATCCCAGCGCGAACCCAATTTCCAAAATAACTGATCAATTACTTTCCCTGCTGGTAACTTACTTTAAGGCTTAGTCGCCATGTGCTTCTATGATCTGCGTAAGGATCCCAATCCAAAATTAATAAAGGACCAAAAAGGACCAACCTACTTTTAATGCTGGTAACTTACTTTACGGCTTAGTCGCCATGTGCTTCTATGATCTGCGTAAGGATCCCAATCCAAAAATAATAAAGGACCAAAAAGGACCAACCTTCTTTTACGGCTGGTAACTTACTTTAAGGCTTAGTCGCCATGTGCTTCTATGATCTGCGTAAGGATCCCAATCCAAAATTATCAAAGGACCAAAAAGGACCAAAAAGGACCAACCATCTTTTACTGCTGGTAACTTACTTCAAGGCTTAGTCGCCATGTGCTTCTATGATCTGCGTAGGGATCCCAATTCAAAATTAAAAAAAAAGGACCAAAAAGGACCAACCTTCTTTTCCTGCTGGTAACTTACTTTAAGGCTTAGTCGCCATGTGCTTCTATGATCTGCGTAGGGATCCCAATTCAAAATTAAAAAAAAGGACCAAAAAGGACCAACCTTCTTTTCCTGCTGGTAACTTACTTTAAGGCTTAGTCGCCATGTGCTTCTATGATCTGCGTAGGGATCCCAATTCAAAATTAAAAAAAAAGGACCAAAAAGGACCAACCTTCTTTTACTGCTGGTAACTTACTTCAAGGCTTAGTCGCCATGTGCTTCTATGATCTGCGTAAGGATCCCAATCCAAAATTAATAAAGGACCAAAAAGGACCAACCTTCTTTTACTGCTGGTAACTTACTTTAAGGCTTAGTCGCCATGTGCTTCTATGATCTGCGTAAGGATCCCAATTCAAAATTTAAAAAAAGGACCAAAAAGGACCAACCTTCTTTTCCTGCTGGTAACTTACTTTAAGGCTTAGTCGCCATGTGCTTCTATGATCTGCGTAAGGATCCCAATTCAAAATTAAAAAAAAAGGACCAAAAAGGACCAACCTTCTTTTCCTGCTGGTAACTTACTTTAAGGCTTAGTCGCCATGTGCTTCTATGATCTGCGTAAGGATCCCAATTCAAAATCAATAACCAACTAAACAACTTTAGTCCTCTCCATGCCAAATTTAAATTCGGACAGTTTACGGTAAAAGTGGGCGTTTCGCGCGCAAAGACAAAAAATTACAATCCTTTCACATTTCTTTTCAATTTTGCAATTGATTCCGTTTCACAAAAATATTTCCAATTACTAGACCCACATTTTCTCATTTGACCTACCTTGAGATCAAATTGTCTGCGTCTCTACACATATTTTTCTTCCTCTCTCTCTTACTCGAACCAAATTTGATCTTCAACCAACGCACTAACCCAGAGAGGCGAATTATTGATTTTTCTTTGTTTTTTGCTTACAATTTGTCCAGAATGGTTTTAAAAAACTGTTTTCTGCTTTTAAAACTGTTGTTTTCTTGCTGTATGTTTTTTCAGTGAACCGCGTAATGTCATTTTTCAATCCATTATACTTCAAATTTTTTCCAAAATTCACGAAAAAGGTATTTTGAGCCAAACGATCCCCAGATTGACCCTTTCTTCTTTCTTCGCGTTACTAAAAAACGCGCAGTACGACACTCCGATATTTCGCTTGAGAACCGAGAGAGCGCGCGCACACACAACTTGATCATCAACTTGCGCGCTCTTTTCGATGGGCGGAGCGTAGGCTGACCTTGTTTTGATTGGATTTTTCGCGGGTTTTTGAAGTTTTTGAAACAAAAATTTTCAAAATTAAAAAGAAGGGATTTTTTCAAAATATCCAAATTTTCATTTTCGCGCCCGCCTCTCCTTTACAGTACCCCTATCTGTTCTCTGTTTCAGCCAACTCACAGTTTTCCCAATTTCAGGAATCTTTTGCTTTTCAAATATTCTTCTGAAAACTTGAATTCCTCTAAAGTTTATGATGATTTTCTTTTCTCCTTGAACATCCTTCTCTATAACGTTTGTTTTCTGTTTCATTGTCTTGAAACCACCCGTCTAATGTCATTCAAATTTCAGCAACCACCACTTGGGATCTCATCCGCGTCTTCTCCAAACCACAGGGGGCAATCGATAGCCACAAAGGAACAATTGGATTAGGAGCTGATAAAAGCAGGTTGGTCTTTAAAGCTCTTTTGGACTTCTTGCGCGAAAGTTGGGCAATTTCGAACAAAGTTTTCAAAAAAGGCGCGGTGTTGTTCGTCGTAACCCTCCATCTCATCATTTAGACAGTTCGGGAACTTGACGTTTTTGCAGACAGAAGCATACCGTCTGGTGACGTCGACTACTAACGTCTTCTACTTCATCTACCGCCAACATTGACAAGATCGCAGGTAAACCTCCTTTTAATTTTTCAAATATGAAAGCTTTCACTTTTACAGGATTCTTCCAACCCCTGCCTGCCAGATGAAGCCCAACATTGAGACTCCGAGAGAGACGCCGAAACGGACCAAGGAAATCGATAAAACGTGAGTTCGTTTCTTTCGAGAAAAGTAGGGTTTATTACTATCAAAGTAGAGCACGATTACTTGACACCGTCACGTCAAGTTGCAGATCAGGGGCCGGTGACCACGCTCACTCCAACTTTTGCTTTGCCAGCTTTGCAAATTGAAGTGGGCGTGGTCACTGGCTCCCTGCTCTGCAGTTCGACGTGGCAGTGTCAATTAATCCTGATTTACTTTGACATTGCTTATTTGCAAAAAAGTGTCGATTCCATTTGAATGAAAATTACCACGAAATCTCGTAACTTGCACAGTTATATTACACTAAAAATTACTGTAATCGTGACGAGATATGGCGGACATTTGTCTTTAAATGAAACCGACACTTTTTCGCTTTTGTGAATAGAGGGAATTACCCTTGATTTTCACGACTTTTCTTCCCTTTCTTTTTGCTCTTTTTCCCGAATTCCCTCATAAAAATCGATTATTACAGGCGGAAGACGAGGTCATGGAGGATCAAAGCGAGTGGATGTCGGACGGCAGACGGCAGACGGCTAAGGGAGTGCCACGTGGCAAAGCGACGTGAATGGCGGATTCGTGAGAAGAAATCTATTAATAATTTGCTTTGTTTTTTTTTAGTAGAGGATTGTGTTCATTGTGTCGTCTCATAAGACACTCTCGGTCTGCCTCGAACTGTATTTCCGTGTTGTAGAGGATTGTGTTCATTGTGTCGTCTTCTAAGACACTCTCGGTCTGCCTCGAACTGTATTTCCGTTAGTAGAGGATTGTGTTCATTGTGTCGTCTCATAAGACACTCTCGGTCTGCCTCGAACTGTATTTCCGTTAGTAGAGGATTGTGTTCATTGTGTCGTCTCATAAGACACTCTCGGTCTGCCTCGAACTGTATTTCCGTCTGTAGAGGATTGTGTTCATTGTGTCGTCTCATAAGACACTCTCGGTCTGCCTCGAACTGTATTTCCGTCTGTAGAGGATTGTGTTCATTGTGTCGTCTCATAAGACACTCTCGGTCTGCCTCGAACTGTATTTCCGTCTGTAGAGGATTGTGTTCATTGTGTCGTCTCATAAGACACTCTCGGTCTGCCTCGAACTGTATTTCCGTTAGTAGAGGATTGTGTTCATTGTGTCGTCTTCTAAGACACTCTCGGTCTGCCTCGAACTGTATTTCCGTCTGTAGAGGATTGTGTTCATTGTGTCGTCTCATAAGACACTCTCGGTCTGCCTCGAACTGTATTTCCGTCTGTAGAGGATTGTGTTCATTGTGTCGTCTCATAAGACACTCTCGGTCTGCCTCGAACTGTATTTCCGTCTGTAGAGGATTGTGTTCATTGTGTCGTCTCATAAGACACTCTCGGTCTGCCTCGAACTGTATTTCCGTCTGTAGAGGATTGTGTTCATTGTGTCGTCTCATAAGACACTCTCGGTCTGCCTCGAACTGTATTTCCGTCTGTAGAGGATTGTGTTCATTGTGTCGTCTCATAAGACACTCTCGGTCTGCCTCGAACTGTATTTCCGTTAGTAGAGGATTGTGTTCATTGTGTCGTCTCATAAGACACTCTCGGTCTGCCTCGAACTGTATTTCCGTCTGTAGAGGATTGTGTTCATTGTGTCGTCTCATAAGACACTCTCGGTCTGCCTCGAACTGTATTTCCGTCTGTAGAGGATTGTGTTCATTGTGTCGTCTTCTAAGACACTCTCGGTCTGCCTCGAACTGTATTTCCGTCTGTAGAGGATTGTGTTCATTGTGTCGTCTCATAAGACACTCTCGGTCTGCCTCGAACTGTGTTTCCGTCTGTAGAGGATTGTGTTCATTGTGTCGTCTTCTAAGACACTCTCGGTCTGCCTCGAACTGTACTTGAATATAGTTAGCTTTCTAGAAATTCTGAAAGTCTGACTTGAGGTTTTTTTATTTCGAAACTCTTAAAGTTTACTTTTTCCTCAACAATTAATTTTTCAAATAAATTGCTTTTCCTCAATAGAATGTTTTTTTTATCAATAAATGTATTTTTCATTTGCATTTTGGGTTTTAATACACAGCTCGTTCCGCATTCTTGGCGACCAGTTCATCGGGTTTTCCCGAAAAAACAGAGTTGTAAGAGATTTAAATTGAATCAAGCAGACTATAATCCGGTTTGAATAAAATTCATAACATAGCCAAGACTCTTTCCGGAGCCACTGAATCCATAAAACATCTTCTGGAATTGTGTCAACTCATTAATTGAGAACATTCAGATTCACTGGTTTCACCACTCGACCCAAACTTTTTAAAACCATAATCTGAAAGGTTTTCAATAGAGCATTTACTTTTCTATCCAATCTGGATAACCGCATTCTAATTTTTTTCAAGCATTTTTCGAAATTATTCAAATAAAATCTGATAAATGTGAAATTTCGCGAGAGGATACTGTTGAAGTTGGCTGGCTCTTTCGTTTCGAATCATCAGTAGATATTCAGTGAGCCTAAGCCAAACTTGGTGGTTATGTATTGTTTTGAGAAAATAAAGACGAATTCAGAGAGACCTGCACTTCTATTAGAGGTAAAATAATAAGGGAAAACGACTAGAATGTTCCGAATTGGCTACACAGGTTGGCCAAAGACCAGCTGAGTATAGTTGCCTCATCAGAAACATACGGAAGGACATGCACTTCTATTAGAGGTAAAATAATGGAGGAAAACGACTAGAATGTTCCGAATTGGCTACACAGGTTGGCCAAAGACCAGCTGAGTATAGTTGCCTCATCAGAAACATTCGGAAGGACATGCACTTCTATTAGAGGTAAAATAATGGAGGAAAACGACTAGAATGTTCCGAATTGGCTACACAGGTTGGCCAAAGACCAGCTGAGTATAGTTGCCTCATCAGAAACATACGGAAGGACATGCACTTCTATTAGAGGTAAAATAATGGAGGAAAACGACTAGAATGTTCCGAATTGGCTACACAGGTTGGCCAAAGACCAGCTGAGTATAGTTGCCTCATCAGAAACATTCGGAGGGACCTGCACTTCTATTAGAGGTAAAATAAAAAGGAAAAACGACTAGAATGTTCCGAATTGGCTACACAGGTTGACCAAAGACCAGCTGAGTATAGTTGCCTCATCAGAAACATTCGGAAGGACATGCACTTCTATTAGAGGTAAAATAATGGAGGAAAACGACTAGAATGTTCCGAATTGGCTACACAGGTTGACCAAAGACCAGCTGAGTATAGTTGCCTCATCAGAAACATTCGGAAGGACATGCACTTCTATTAGAGGTAAAATAATGGAGGAAAACGACTAGAATGCTCCGAATCGGCTACACAGGTTGGCCAAAGACCAGCTGAGTATAGTTGCCTCATCAGAAACATTCGGAGGGACCTGCACTTCTATTAGAGGTAAAATAATGGAGGAAAACGACTAGAATGTTCCGAATTGGCTACACAGGTTGACCAAAGACCAGCTGAGTATAGTTGCCTCATCAGAAACATTCGGAAGGACATGCACTTCTATTAGAGGTAAAATAATGGAGGAAAACGACTAGAATGTTCCGAATTGGCTACACAGGTTGGCCAAAGACCAGCTGCATATAGTTGCCTCATCAGAAACATTCGGAGGGACCTGCACTTCTATTAGAGGTAAAATAATAAGGGAAAACGACTAGAATGTTCCGAATTGGCTACACAGGTTGGCCAAAGACCAGCTGCATATAGTTGCCTCATCAGAAACATTCGGAGGGACCTGCACTTCTATTAGAGGTAAAATAATAAGGGAAAACGACTAGAATGTTTTGAACTGGCTACACAGGTTGGCCAAAGACCAGCTGAGTATAGTTGCCTCATCAGAAACATTCGGAGGGACCTGCACTTCTATTAGAGGTAAAATAAAAAGGAAAAACGACTAGAATGTTCCGAATTGGCTACACAGGTTGACCAAAGACCAGCTGAGTATAGTTGCCTCATCAGAAACATTCGGAGGGACCTGCACTTCTATTAGAGGTAAAATAAAAAGGAAAAACGACTAGAATGTTCCGAATTGGCTACACAGGTTGACCAAAGACCAGCTGAGTATAGTTGCCTCATCAGAAACATTCGGAAGGACATGCACTTCTATTAGAGGTAAAATAATGGAGGAAAACGACTAGAATGCTCCGAATCGGCTACACAGGTTGGCCAAAGACCAGCTGCGTATAGTTGCCTCATCAGAAACATTCGGAAGGACATGCACTTCTATTAGAGGTAAAATAATGGAGGAAAACGACTAGAATGCTCCGAATCGGCTACACAGGTTGGCCAAAGACCAGCTGCGTATAGTTGCCTCATCAGAAACATTCGGAAGGACATGCACTTCTATTAGAGGTAAAATAAAAAGGAAAAACGACTAGAATGTTCCGAATTGGCTACACAGGTTGACCAAAGACCAGCTGAGTATAGTTGCCTCATCAGAAACATTCGGAGGGACCTGCACTTCTATTAGAGGTAAAATAAAAAGGAAAAACGACTAGAATGTTCCGAATTGGCTACACAGGTTGACCAAAGACCAGCTGAGTATAGTTGCCTCATCAGAAACATTCGGAAGGACATGCACTTCTATTAGAGGTAAAATAATGGAGGAAAACGACTAGAATGCTCCGAATCGGCTACACAGGTTGGCCAAAGACCAGCTGAGTATAGTTGCCTCATCAGAAACATTCGGAAGGACATGCACTTCTATTAGAGGTAAAATAATGGAGGAAAACGACTAGAATGCTCCGAATCGGCTACACAGGTTGGCCAAAGACCAGCTGCGTATAGTTGCCTCATCAGAAACATTCGGAAGGACCTGCACTTCTATTAGAGGTAAAATAAAAAGGAAAAACGACTAGAATGTTCCGAATTGGCTACACAGGTTGGACAAAGACCAGCTGAGTATAGTTGCCTCATCAGAAACATTCGGAAGGACATGCACTTCTATTAGAGGTAAAATAATGGAGGAAAACGACTAGAATGCTCCGAATCGGCTGCACAGGTTGGCCAAAGACCAGCTGAGTATAGTTGCCTCATCAGAAACATTCGGAGGGACCTGCACTTCTATTTGAGGTAAAATAATAAGGGAAAACGACTAGAATGTTCCGAATTGGCTACACAGGTTGGCCAAAGACCAGCTGCATATAGTTGCCTCATCAGAAACATTCGGAGGGACCTGCACTTCTATTAGAGGTAAAATAAAAAGGAAAAACGACTAGAATGTTCCGAATTGGCTACACAGGTTGGCCAAAGACCAGCTGAGTATAGTTGCCTCATCAGAAACATTCGGAGGGACCTGCACTTCTATTAGAGGTAAAATAAAAAGGAAAAACGACTAGAATGTTCCGAATTGGCTACACAGGTTGGCCAAAGACCAGCTGCATATAGTTGCCTCATCAGAAACATTCGGAGGGACCTGCACTTCTATTAGAGGTAAAATAATAAGGGAAAACGACTAGAATGTTCCGAATTGGCTACACAGGTTGACCAAAGACCAGCTGAGTATAGTTGCCTCATCAGAAACATTCGGAGGGACCTGCACTTCTATTAGAGGTAAAATAAAAAGGAAAAACGACTAGAATGTTCCGAATTGGCTACACAGGTTGACCAAAGACCAGCTGAGTATAGTTGCCTCATCAGAAACATTCGGAGGGACCTGCACTTCTATTAGAGGTAAAATAAAAAGGAAAAACGACTAGAATGTTCCGAATTGGCTACACAGGTTGGCCAAAGACCAGCTGAGTATAGTTGCCTCATCAGAAACATTCGGAGGGACCTGCACTTCTATTAGAGGTAAAATAAAAAGGAAAAACGACTAGAATGTTCCGAATTGGCTACACAGGTTGACCAAAGACCAGCTGAGTATAGTTGCCTCATCAGAAACATTCGGAAGGACATGCACTTCTATTAGAGGTAAAATAATGGAGGAAAACGACTAGAATGCTCCGAATCGGCTACACAGGTTGGCCAAAGACCAGCTGAGTATAGTTGCCTCATCAGAAACATTCGGAAGGACATGCACTTCTATTAGAGGTAAAATAATGGAGGAAAACGACTAGAATGCTCCGAATCGGCTACACAGGTTGGCCAAAGACCAGCTGCGTATAGTTGCCTCATCAGAAACATTCGGAAGGACATGCACTTCTATTAGAGGTAAAATAAAAAGGAAAAACGACTAGAATGTTCCGAATTGGCTACACAGGTTGGCCAAAGACCAGCTGAGTATAGTTGCCTCATCAGAAACATTCGGAAGGACCTGCACTTCTATTAGAGGTAAAATAAAAAGGAAAAACGACTAGAATGTTCCGAATTGGCTACACAGGTTGGACAAAGACCAGCTGAGTATAGTTGCCTCATCAGAAACATTCGGAAGGACATGCACTTCTATTAGAGGTAAAATAATGGAGGAAAACGACTAGAATGCTCCGAATCGGCTACACAGGTTGGCCAAAGACCAGCTGAGTATAGTTGCCTCATCAGAAACATTCGGAAGGACATGCACTTCTATTAGAGGTAAAATAATGAGTGAAAACGACTAGAATGTTCCGAATTGGCTACACAGGTTGGACAAAGACCAGCTGAGTATAGTTGCCTCATCAGAAACATTCGGAAGGACATGCACTTCTATTAGAGGTAAAATAATGGAGGAAAACGACTAGAATGCTCCGAATCGGCTACACAGGTTGGCCAAAGACCAGCTGAGTATAGTTGCCTCATCAGAAACATTCGGAAGGACATGCACTTCTATTAGAGGTAAAATAATGAGTGAAAACGACTAGAATGTTCCGAATTGGCTACACAGGTTGACCAAAGACCAGCTGAGTATAGTTGCCGTGTCAGAAACATACGGAAGGACATGCACTTCTATTAGAGGTAAAATAATGGAGGAAAACGACTAGAATGCTCCGAATCGGCTACACAGGTTGGACAAAGACCAGCTGAGTATAGTTGCCTCATCAGAAACATTCGGAAGGACATGCACTTCTATTAGAGGTAAAATAATGAGTGAAAACGACTAGAATGTTCCGAATTGGCTACACAGGTTGACCAAAGACCAGCTGAGTATAGTTGCCGTGTCAGAAACATACGGAAGGACATGCACTTCTATTAGAGGTAAAATAATGGAGGAAAACGACTAGAATGCTCCGAATCGGCTACACAGGTTGGCCAAAGACCAGCTGAGTATAGTTGCCTCATCAGAAACATTCGGAAGGACATGCACTTCTATTAGAGGTAAAATAATGGAGGAAAACGACTAGAATGCTCCGAATCGGCTACACAGGTTGGCCAAAGACCAGCTGAGTATAGTTGCCTCATCAGAAACATTCGGAAGGACATGCACTTCTATTAGAGGTAAAATAATGGAGGAAAACGACTAGAATGCTCCGAATCGGCTACACAGGTTGGCCAAAGACCAGCTGCATATAGTTGCCTCATCAGAAACATTCGGAAGGACCTGCACTTCTATTAGAGGTAAAATAAAAAGGAAAAACGACTAGAATGTTCCGAATTGGCTACACAGGTTGACCAAAGACCAGCTGAGTATAGTTGCCTCATCAGAAACATTCGGAGGGACCTGCACTTCTATTAGAGGTAAAATAATGGAGGAAAACGACTAGAATGCTCCGAATCGGCTACACAGGTTGGCCAAAGACCAGCTGAGTATAGTTGCCTCATCAGAAACATTCGGAAGGACATGCACTTCTATTAGAGGTAAAATAATGAGTGAAAACGACTAGAATGTTCCGAATTGGCTACACAGGTTGGACAAAGACCAGCTGAGTATAGTTGCCTCATCAGAAACATTCGGAAGGACATGCACTTCTATTAGAGGTAAAATAATGGAGGAAAACGACTAGAATGCTCCGAATCGGCTACACAGGTTGGCCAAAGACCAGCTGAGTATAGTTGCCTCATCAGAAACATTCGGAAGGACATGCACTTCTATTAGAGGTAAAATAATGAGTGAAAACGACTAGAATGTTCCGAATTGGCTACACAGGTTGACCAAAGACCAGCTGAGTATAGTTGCCGTGTCAGAAACATACGGAAGGACATGCACTTCTATTAGAGGTAAAATAATGGAGGAAAACGACTAGAATGCTCCGAATCGGCTACACAGGTTGGACAAAGACCAGCTGAGTATAGTTGCCTCATCAGAAACATTCGGAAGGACATGCACTTCTATTAGAGGTAAAATAATGAGTGAAAACGACTAGAATGTTCCGAATTGGCTACACAGGTTGACCAAAGACCAGCTGAGTATAGTTGCCGTGTCAGAAACATACGGAAGGACATGCACTTCTATTAGAGGTAAAATAATGGAGGAAAACGACTAGAATGCTCCGAATCGGCTACACAGGTTGGCCAAAGACCAGCTGAGTATAGTTGCCTCATCAGAAACATTCGGAAGGACATGCACTTCTATTAGAGGTAAAATAATGGAGGAAAACGACTAGAATGCTCCGAATCGGCTACACAGGTTGGCCAAAGACCAGCTGAGTATAGTTGCCTCATCAGAAACATTCGGAAGGACATGCACTTCTATTAGAGGTAAAATAATGGAGGAAAACGACTAGAATGCTCCGAATCGGCTACACAGGTTGGCCAAAGACCAGCTGCATATAGTTGCCTCATCAGAAACATTCGGAGGGACCTGCACTTCTATTAGAGGTAAAATAAAAAGGAAAAACGACTAGAATGTTCCGAATTGGCTACACAGGTTGGACAAAGACCAGCTGCGTATAGTTGCCTCATCAGAAACATTCGGAAGGACATGCACTTCTATTAGAGGTAAAATAATGGAGGAAAACGACTAGAATGCTCCGAATCGGCTACACAGGTTGGCCAAAGACCAGCTGCATATAGTTGCCTCATCAGAAACATTCGGAAGGACCTGCACTTCTATTAGAGGTAAAATAAAAAGGAAAAACGACTAGAATGTTCCGAATTGGCTACACAGGTTGACCAAAGACCAGCTGAGTATAGTTGCCTCATCAGAAACATTCGGAGGGACCTGCACTTCTATTAGAGGTAAAATAATGGAGGAAAACGACTAGAATGCTCCGAATCGGCTACACAGGTTGGCCAAAGACCAGCTGAGTATAGTTGCCTCATCAGAAACATTCGGAGGGACCTGCACTTCTATTAGAGGTAAAATAATGGAGGAAAACGACTAGAATGTTCCGAATTGGCTACACAGGTTGGCCAAAGACCAGCTGCGTATAGTTGCCTCATCAGAAACATTCGGAAGGACCTGCACTTCTATTAGAGGTAAAATAAAAAGGAAAAACGACTAGAATGTTCCGAATTGGCTACACAGGTTGGCCAAAGACCAGCTGAGTATAGTTGCCTCATCAGAAACATTCGGAGGGACCTGCACTTCTATTAGAGGTAAAATAATGGAGGAAAACGACTAGAATGTTCCGAATTGGCTACACAGGTTGACCAAAGACCAGCTGAGTATAGTTGCCTCATCAGAAACATTCGGAAGGACATGCACTTCTATTAGAGGTAAAATAATGGAGGAAAACGACTAGAATGCTCCGAATCGGCTACACAGGTTGGCCAAAGACCAGCTGAGTATAGTTGCCTCATCAGAAACATTCGGAGGGACCTGCACTTCTATTAGAGGTAAAATAAAAAGGAAAAACGACTAGAATGTTCCGAATTGGCTACACAGGTTGGACAAAGACCAGCTGCGTATAGTTGCCTCATCAGAAACATTCGGAAGGACATGCACTTCTATTAGAGGTAAAATAATGGAGGAAAACGACTAGAATGCTCCGAATCGGCTACACAGGTTGGCCAAAGACCAGCTGCGTATAGTTGCCTCATCAGAAACATTCGGAAGGACCTGCACTTCTATTAGAGGTAAAATAAAAAGGAAAAACGACTAGAATGTTCCGAATTGGCTACACAGGTTGGCCAAAGACCAGCTGCATATAGTTGCCTCATCAGAAACATTCGGAGGGACCTGCACTTCTATTAGAGGTAAAATAATAAGGGAAAACGACTAGAATGTTCCGAATTGGCTACACAGGTTGGCCAAAGACCAGCTGAGTATAGTTGCCTCATCAGAAACATTCGGAGGGACCTGCACTTCTATTAGAGGTAAAATAATGGAGGAAAACGACTAGAATGTTCCGAATTGGCTACACAGGTTGACCAAAGACCAGCTGAGTATAGTTGCCTCATCAGAAACATTCGGAAGGACATGCACTTCTATTAGAGGTAAAATAATGGAGGAAAACGACTAGAATGTTCCGAATTGGCTACACAGGTTGACCAAAGACCAGCTGAGTATAGTTGCCTCATCAGAAACATTCGGAAGGACATGCACTTCTATTAGAGGTAAAATAATGGAGGAAAACGACTAGAATGTTCCGAATTGGCTACACAGGTTGACCAAAGACCAGCTGAGTATAGTTGCCTCATCAGAAACATTCGGAAGGACATGCACTTCTATTAGAGGTAAAATAATGGAGGAAAACGACTAGAATGTTCCGAATTGGCTACACAGGTTGACCAAAGACCAGCTGAGTATAGTTGCCTCATCAGAAACATTCGGAAGGACATGCACTTCTATTAGAGGTAAAATAATGGAGGAAAACGACTAGAATGTTCCGAATTGGCTACACAGGTTGGCCAAAGACCAGCTGAGTATAGTTGCCTCATCAGAAACATTCGGAGGGACCTGCACTTCTATTAGAGGTAAAATAAAAAGGAAAAACGACTAGAATGTTCCGAATTGGCTACACAGGTTGACCAAAGACCAGCTGAGTATAGTTGCCTCATCAGAAACATTCGGAAGGACATGCACTTCTATTAGAGGTAAAATAATGGAGGAAAACGACTAGAATGTTCCGAATTGGCTACACAGGTTGACCAAAGACCAGCTGAGTATAGTTGCCTCATCAGAAACATTCGGAAGGACATGCACTTCTATTAGAGGTAAAATAATGGAGGAAAACGACTAGAATGCTCCGAATTGGCTACACAGGTTGGACAAAGACCAGCTGAGTATAGTTGCCTCATCAGAAACATTCGGAAGGACATGCACTTCTATTAGAGGTAAAATAATGGAGGAAAACGACTAGAATGTTCCGAATTGGCTACACAGGTTGACCAAAGACCAGCTGAGTATAGTTGCCTCATCAGAAACATTCGGAAGGACATGCACTTCTATTAGAGGTAAAATAATGGAGGAAAACGACTAGAATGTTCCGAATTGGCTACACAGGTTGACCAAAGACCAGCTGAGTATAGTTGCCTCATCAGAAACATTCGGAAGGACATGCACTTCTATTAGAGGTAAAATAATGGAGGAAAACGACTAGAATGTTCCGAATTGGCTACACAGGTTGACCAAAGACCAGCTGAGTATAGTTGCCTCATCAGAAACATTCGGAAGGACATGCACTTCTATTAGAGGTAAAATAATGGAGGAAAACGACTAGAATGTTCCGAATTGGCTACACAGGTTGACCAAAGACCAGCTGAGTATAGTTGCCTCATCAGAAACATTCGGAAGGACATGCACTTCTATTAGAGGTAAAATAATGGAGGAAAACGACTAGAATGCTCCGAATCGGCTACACAGGTTGGCCAAAGACCAGCTGAGTATAGTTGCCTCATCAGAAACATTCGGAAGGACATGCACTTCTATTAGAGGTAAAATAAAAAGGAAAAACGACTAGAATGTTCCGAATTGGCTACACAGGTTGGCCAAAGACCAGCTGCATATAGTTGCCTCATCAGAAACATTCGGAGGGACCTGCACTTCTATTAGAGGTAAAATAAAAAGGAAAAACGACTAGAATGTTCCGAATTGGCTACACAGGTTGACCAAAGACCAGCTGAGTATAGTTGCCTCATCAGAAACATTCGGAGGGACCTGCACTTCTATTAGAGGTAAAATAAAAAGGAAAAACGACTAGAATGTTCCGAATTGGCTACACAGGTTGACCAAAGACCAGCTGAGTATAGTTGCCTCATCAGAAACATTCGGAAGGACATGCACTTCTATTAGAGGTAAAATAATGGAGGAAAACGACTAGAATGCTCCGAATCGGCTACACAGGTTGGACAAAGACCAGCTGAGTATAATTGCCTCATCAGAAACATTCGGAGGGACCTGCACTTCTATTAGAGGTAAAATAATGGAGGAAAACGACTAGAATGCTCCGAATCGGCTACACAGGTTGGACAAAGACCAGCTGAGTATAATTGCCTCATCAGAAACATTCGGAAGGACATGCACTTCTATTAGAGGTAAAATAATGAGTGAAAACGACTAGAATGTTCCGAATTGGCTACACAGGTTGACCAAAGACCAGCTGAGTATAGTTGCCTCATCAGAAACATACGGAAGGACATGCACTTCTATTAGAGGTAAAATAATGGAGGAAAACGACTAGAATGCTCCGAATCGGCTACACAGGTTGGCCAAAGACCAGCTGCGTATAGTTGCCTCATCAGAAACATTCGGAGGGACCTGCACTTCTATTAGAGGTAAAATAAAAAGGAAAAACGACTAGAATGTTCCGAATTGGCTACACAGGTTGACCAAAGACCAGCTGAGTATAGTTGCCTCATCAGAAACATTCGGAAGGACATGCACTTCTATTAGAGGTAAAATAATGGAGGAAAACGACTAGAATGCTCCGAATCGGCTACACAGGTTGGACAAAGACCAGCTGAGTATAATTGCCTCATCAGAAACATTCGGAGGGACCTGCACTTCTATTAGAGGTAAAATAAAAAGGAAAAACGACTAGAATGTTCCGAATTGGCTACACAGGTTGACCAAAGACCAGCTGAGTATAGTTGCCTCATCAGAAACATTCGGAGGGACCTGCACTTCTATTAGAGGTAAAATAAAAAGGAAAAACGACTAGAATGTTCCGAATTGGCTACACAGGTTGGACAAAGACCAGCTGAGTATAGTTGCCTCATCAGAAACATTCGGAAGGACATGCACTTCTATTAGAGGTAAAATAATGGAGGAAAACGACTAGAATGCTCCGAATCGGCTACACAGGTTGGCCAAAGACCAGCTGAGTATAGTTGCCTCATCAGAAACATTCGGAGGGACCTGCACTTCTATTAGAGGTAAAATAAAAAGGAAAAACGACTAGAATGCTCCGAATCGGCTACACAGGTTGGACAAAGACCAGCTGAGTATAATTGCCTCATCAGAAACATTCGGAAGGACATGCACTTCTATTAGAGGTAAAATAATGGAGGAAAACGACTAGAATGCTCCGAATCGGCTACACAGGTTGGCCAAAGACCAGCTGAGTACAGTAGCGAGCAAAACTGAGGGCACTTTTGGTTTTTTGTGAATAAAATCCCTCAAACATATCCGATCTGGCTGAAAATTTTTTTGAGGACACCTGGGTGTCTTAGGAACACGATCCAAGTTTTTTTTTTTCGAAAAAAATTTTTCAGTCAAATTTTTTGCGGTGACGACTGATAAAATTTCAGGTGGCAATTTTGAAAACTTTTTTTGGGTCAACTGGAGATATTCTTTTTTCTGTCTTAAAATGTTGTCCCAAGTTCAAGTGAACCACTTCGGTTGAAATATCGGATATGCCGCCTCTGTCCGTGACCTTGTTTCAGTCAACATCTGGACAAGGGTGCTGAAACGGAGCATCATAAGTCGGCTGAAACTGCTTCAAACGGGTCGAAAATTTTGGAAAAGATGCCTTTCGAGGTCACGAACAAAATCCAATTAAAGAACTTGAGTTTTGAAAGTTGTCATTTTTCGAGTTTTGTACTGATTTTCAAAATTATCGGAAATCAACTGAAAGCTCGAAAAATAAAATTTTTCAAAACTTAAGTTCTTTGACTGGAGTTTGTTCAGGACCTTAAAACACGTCTTTTCCCAAGTTTTCAGACCGGTTGAAGCAGTTTCAGCCGACTTATGATGCTCCGTTTCAGCACCCTTGTCCAGATGTTGACTGAAACAAGGTCAGAGGCAGTGGCGGCATGTCCGTTATTTCAACCGAAGTGGTTCACTTTAACTTGGGACAACATTTTAAGACAGAAAAAAGAATATCTCCAGTTGACCAAAAAAAAGTTTTCAAAATTGCCACCTGAAATTTTATCAGTCGTCACCGCAAAAAATTTGACTGAAAAATTTTTTTCGAAAAAAAAAACTTGGATCGTATTCCTAAGATACCCAGGTGTCCTCAAAAAAATTTTCAGCCAGATCGGGTATGTTTGAGGGATTTTATTCACGAAAAACCAAAAGTGCCCTCAGTTTTGCTCGCTACTGTATAATTGCCTCATCAGAAACATTCGGAGGGACCTGCACTTCTATTAGAGGTAAAATAATGGAGGAAAACGACTAGAATGCTCCGAATCGGCTACACAGGTTGGACAAAGACCAGCTGAGTATAATTGCCTCATCAGAAACATTCGGAAGGACATGCACTTCTATTAGAGGTAAAATAATGGAGGAAAACGACTAGAATGCTCCGAATCGGCTACACAGGTTGGACAAAGACCAGCTGAGTATAATTGCCTCATCAGAAACATTCGGAGGGACCTGCACTTCTATTAGAGGTAAAATAATGGAGGAAAACGACTAGAATGCTCCGAATCGGCTACACAGGTTGGACAAAGACCAGCTGAGTATAATTGCCTCATCAGAAACATTCGGAGGGACCTGCACTTCTATTAGAGGTAAAATAATGAGTGAAAACGACTAGAATGTTCCGAATTGGCTACACAGGTTGACCAAAGACCAGCTGAGTATAGTTGCCGTGTCAGAAACATTTAGAGAGACTCTACAAATCTCTAAAAATTGTGCTGAAATCCAACTACTTCTGGAAATCTTCTGGAGTCTCTCCTTTACCGCCAAACAGCACCATTATGGCTTGAACCTTGCAATGGGCGTCCTCTGTGATTCCACTGAGCTCTCGGGCTCCTTCATATCCTCCAAGAACCAGTTGATTCCATCTTGGAGCCGTCCATCCCTCCGTCTTTGGGCTCCGCCTTCGAATCTCCCCATGGAGAGCTCACCAATTCCGGTTTTGGAAAAACGGGAATATACTTATTTCTCACGATTTCCGTAGCTTATATAAGGAAAGTCTAGGGCATACGGAAGGGGAATGGAAAGAAGTTGGCCACGGGAGAAATAATAGAAACAATTTTATTTTCGAAAATTTTTTCATTTCTCGAATTTCATTTTCCATTTTGACGTGGTTTGGAATTTTTAACCGCAATTTTGATCGAATTTTCACGATTTCGTCCTTGAAATTTTCAAAATTTTTCTGATGCACTGCAGGTTTTTTTTCTCTTTCTTTTTCAACCCAAGACTAAAACTCACTTATCAATATTTTAATAGAAGTTTATCATTATAAAACGTTTCAAAAATAGCAAATAAAAAAACAAATATGTCACAGCTGGGATATAAAGAAATTCAATAGAAATTGTTCATAATAAAAGAAAAAGAAATCAATGCCTTTTAACATAATTTCCGGGGAAGATTCCGAAATCTCCGGTTCGT
Source organism: Caenorhabditis doughertyi (assembly GCA_963572265.1). Lineage (NCBI taxonomy): Eukaryota > Metazoa > Nematoda > Chromadorea > Rhabditida > Rhabditidae > Caenorhabditis > Caenorhabditis doughertyi. Next base: position 19,656,660 of record OY751556.1, on the reverse strand, counting down.
AACGACGTTCCAATGTACCATCCATCGTCGCATCGTTCCACCACAAATATGATATCGTTCGTGAATAATTGTAGTTCATCGTCTTTTTGGGGTTGATATGGATAGACGGCTCGGTACCTGAAGATTCATAACGTTAGGGAAAATAGAGAGAGTGTGTGGGTGAGATGGAGGCGCAGAGAAGCTAGAGTGTCTAACCGTCGGAGCTCTCCCTCCTCCAGTTATCCCTAGAGCGCACTTACATCTCGGATCCTTTCGGAATCAACGAAGCGGCATTCATCAGAATATTCGAATCCTTTTTCTTCGTTTCATTCATCGGCTCGTTGAGTTTTCTGTACTGATCCAGAATAGGCTCCTCTTCGACTTTCGGCTGTTCTCTCTCATACTCGATTCGCTTCATTCCACCGGAATTTCCATAGGTTGGTTGGCTACTATGGCTGGGATTTTGAATAGGATAGTGAAGTTGGTCCAGGGACCTGTAATATAAGAGCAGGATTTAGTAATATTAAAAGCAGAAAACTCACATATTCAAATTGGAATCTGAGCTGGAAGGTAGATCAAATCGCACTTTATTATTCGGAGCTACAGTAGCCACTGGCTGTGGTTGTTGATGGTACTGTTGTTGTTGAGTATACTGTATCGGATGCTCCTTGAATATTGGCTGGGACTGTTGCTGTAGTGGTGGATGTTGCGCCTGTTGATGTTGAAACGGTTGATATTGTTGCTCCATTGGCCTGTTGTATCCTGGATTATGGCTCTGTTGCTCCTCCATTTTTGGTGTCTTCGGTCTATTTGGGAATACTGTAGGCGGTGGTATCACTTCTTGTACTGCCAATGGTTCTACATAAGAAGCTGGGAAGATGCCGACGATTCCGATTTGATTGCTTCCTTCGAGCCAGTTGGAATCGATTTGGCGACGACGGGTTACTATTTCGCCCTGAAAGAAAATTTGGGTAATAGATGATTCATCCCATATGAGAACGGAAAGCGCATGATAGCTGTATTCAAATGTTACATGGGAAACATAAACTTTGACTTTAAAATGAATCAATGGTCAATTATGAATGAAAAGTTTTTGAACAGATTGTCACAAATTTCACTCAGTTTCTCAAAATTTTACAACTACACCTCTCACAGATTCAACTGGTTCAGAAGTATTTCTCATTATTTCTCCAGTCAATGCTCTATTGATACATATGAAGAAATCAGTGTTTCAATTATTACATTCAAGTTGGGAACAAAGAATGAAATTCCATTGAAGACTTTTCAAAAAATTAGATTGCTTTAAAAAAACCTTACAGAAGTTTTCCTATTAGTGAGTTGTTACACTGATTGACCAAAAATATGTGTACTAGAGGAATCACAGTTTCTATGAATCCTTCTTTTCTATTAGGTTGTTCGATGGATAATGTCGTTTTTTTTTCGAGGTGGTGTATCTTTGTTTTCAAAAGTGGAATCTTTTTGAAATTTTTTGCGTTGTATGGGCAATCACAAATATAGAAAAACACCAAAACTTGGGGCCTCCACAAGCTTCTATCTTGGATTGGCAGGTCATAGAAAATTGTCTGTTTTTTGATCATTTTTTGCTTTTCGTATTTCTCAGAGACGGTACGGGTGATATTGATTTTTTATATGTTTTTGTAACAATGATTAACCCTCCTCACTCACAGAAAACTCCATCTTTGATTCAGCTGATTCAAGACGAAAATTAGCCGTTCGGCATATTCACTGAAATATGGCTTACCGCAGCCTTCAGTAAAGTAATTTCGGCGTCTATTGCTCAGAAACCAGTTTTTTAACAGTTATAGTGTCTGATTAAATTGTTTTTACCCAGTTCAAAAAAGTGAAAAACAAAACTGAAGTGGTTTTTCGGTGCTCAGTGCAAAAAATGGTCAAAAAATTTCAGTTGATTTACGAGTCACTTGTGAATGGGGCTTCATAAAAATAGAACAACGAGATCAATCGCGCCCTGGTTTGAATTTTTAATGTATTTCATCTTTCATCAAACCCACATAGATTTTTTGAGAGTTTTACACCATCCATCTTGGAGCACCAGGCCTCCAAAAATAGCTTCAAAAATTTTCCTTGTTTCGAACAAGCAGATTTTTCGGGCCCCGTTTTCAAATTTAAAATTTTGCTGAAACAGCAAATGAATGTCTTGAAAACACTCTTTCTAATGCCTTTTAGAGTACCAAAACATATTTAATTTCGGCTGAGATATCACCCTTCAAAGACACTTCGAAAAAAACGACATTATCCATCGAACAACCTAATAGTTAAAATTTTTCCAGTTTCACTCAGGCCTGAACTTTACAGTCAAGAAGTTTTCTACAATGGGGGAGCTGTAGCATCTGCAATTTATGTGGCTTCGAAAAGGGATAAAATTTTTACTAATGGAACCTGAACGCGTTATTTACGATAGACGAAACGAGAAGAACTGAGAAAAAGCTCAATTGGACTATTCAAATAAGTGGCTTCTGACTCTAAAATTTCAGTTTTGCTTATACTTTTCCAAAGATTCTTCGCTTCCAATTAACACTAGATTAATTTATCACGTTTTCAAAACATTATTGTATCGTGAATTTTTTTTTTGGAAAGGATAATAATATCTCTTTTTCTTCTGTAACGTCATACTAATTCAAAAAGTACTTCGCCCGACTTTAACAGCCAGCTCCTGAATGAGACGACATTTTATCCCAATTTCACTAGAAACAATGCAACAAAACTGCGAGACTCAGGAAAAAAACAATTTCCTGCTACTGCTTTTAGTGTTACCTATTTTCTTTGGCAATGTTTTGCGTATTTCATCCAGCGATTTTAGTTTCATAAAATATCAATGCCACATACTGATTTTAAAAACAAACTGGGATAGATCTGAAATGTTTGAAAAGGGAAAGTAATGCGTGCGAAAATAATGAAGAAAGTCGTCAGAAAATTTCGTTTTTAACTTATTTTCTGTTTATTTCCGTTTCTACAGGTTCTGAAATTCTGACTTTTTCTCCTTATCCAGTTCATTTACCAAACGCAATGCTTCTACTCGCTGCCCTATTCGTATCGACCTTTGCTTCAGAGATCAATCTATTCAAAGCTTCTACTCACTCTTTTCAAGCTCAATTCAGCATCAGTTCTGGCAGTGAATGGGTAGATTGCACGCATTTTCTGACTATCCGATTTATTTCCAGTATTGATTTGAACATATGAATTCGGGAAGATTCCACACCTTCCATTCCTTTCTCCTTCCATCCAATAAGCATCAACATCACGAATTATTCGAACGATATCTCCACGGTTTAGTGGAAGTTCTCTGAAAATTGAAACAATTTTGAATGTTTCATGGGAGAGATAAAAGAGAATTAAGGTCTTGAAAAGATAATCAGAGGATAATTCCATTACCTTATTGGATCAATAGTTCCTTGATTCGACTACTTTTAGCCATATTTTTAGGCTATTATTTTTTATTTTTGGCCCAGAAATCACAACAAAACTTTTTCAAGCAATTGGAAATATTTTTTAATCAGGTTTCAGAAAAGTATAATAAACTTCTTCAATAATTATATTGCTGATCAATTATAATCATCAATATCAGTACCTGTATATATCAATTCTAGAAGTATCAGTTTTTATAGTTTGGCACAATCTACAGACTACCGAAAAATCCTAGGCCAAAACTATGAGGAAAAATAAGTAGGCCATTGAAAATCTTATGATAAATACTATTATCAACAAAGAAATTTCAGATTCGACTTCCATGTAAACTCGATTTTGACAGTTCAGAAAAACCCAAACCATTAATCCTTACCTCGAACTTCTCGGTTCAAATTTGTAAACCGCCGTTGCTGTCATCACTGGTTGCTGTTGTTGTTGTGCATAATTCTCCTTATAATTTGTTTCCGGAGTGTCATTCGAAAAATCATAGAGAAGACTGTTCAAACGATCCATATTGTTTTGAAGGGATGGTGTGGCTGATGGTCTGGAAGAAAACGGTTGGGAGCTTGGTAATATATGATTTTATTGAAGGCAAAAATAGTTTGTGAATGTAACTGAAATTTAATGTTTCATAAACTCTAAATGTTGAAATAATTCTCAAAGAATGTGATTAAATTAAATGATGAGCTATGTCTGTACCCACTTCAGTCTTTTGAATACATATGAAGGAAATTGAGCAAAAGGAATGATAATTCAAATTCCTAGTGGTAACCAATGAAGATACAAGTAACGGCTATAGACGTATTGACAATAAACGTTTATAATTCATATAAATTTTACCATGTCTTTGAAACGGCAATTTTTACGTTTTTTGTTGAAAATTTACTGTATTCACAACTTTAGAATTATTTTGAAACCTCTACCTGCTCTGTGCGTACTTGTAATATTCTGCTTCACTTTTTCAAACTTCCCACTACAGTTTCAAAATAGACGCAAACGCACTGGTATTGTGTTCGTTACAGTAATAGAATAGAAGATAAATTTCGCTCTAAAAACTTCAACTTGGCCTCTAATTTTTTACAAATGTTTTCAAGAGCTCACATTGATTAGTCCAAAAAAACTTGCACTTTCAACTTAGTAACTGGGAAAAAGAAAAACACTTTATAGCAGTCAGCTTCTTTTACTAGTCAGCTATTTTACAGTTTCGAAGTTTCCACTAAAAACGATGGGCATGGCTCCAAAATTATTATTTATCTGATGCTGTTTCTAAACTACCATTTAATAAAGAAAGGGTTCTCAATAACTGATTATTTTTGTAGCACATTGGGAGGAACAGTATGATTTTGAGAACAATCTGAAGATGTTGGTGGATTTTTTTCAGTCATGAAACTTTTAAACATTGTTGAATTGCTTTGCGAACTGATTCTCACAGTTTCAGGACCCCTTCAACATCTGGGAAAAATTACAACTATTACTACCATCATAAATTTTTCGATAACAGTTTCACCAATATCTTTTCACATGTTAAAATGTTTTGATTCAAAAAATCTAAGAACTAAAAATACAGTTCCTAAAGTAACTGCAAAAAAGAAACACACTTTACAGCAAACAACTTCCTAGGGTTTTAGCTATTTTACAGTTTCGGAATTTTCATTAAAAACGATGGGTAGTGTTCGGCTCAGTTTCCTATGAAGAAGGCATACGTTTCTTAGTCAACATAAATTGGGATCTGGGCTCCAAAAGTATTATTTATCTGATGCTGTTTCTAAACTACCATTTATAAAAGAAAGAGTTATCAATATTTGATTAACTTCTATTGCACTTTGGGAGAAATAGTACCATTATGAAACATGAATAACATTCATATCATTTGGATACGAGAACAATCTGAATATTTTCGTTGACATATTCCAGTTTCACGAAACTGAGTAAATTATGTAAATGCTTTGAAAACTGGTGCACGTAGAAAAAGCGATTTTTTTTACAGTTTCAAAACCACCTCAACATCTGGGGAAAAATGCTGAAACTATTACTGCGCTCACAAACTTTTTAAAAACAGTTTCACCAATCACTTATCAAACATCAAAATAATTTGATTCAATAACTTTGTGGTCAAAACCTCAAAATACAGTGAAAAAACTCACACAAAACCGTGTTTCCTCTCTTTTTCTTTTTTCAACTCTTCAGCCAATTTCTCTGCTCTCAACCTCAACAACTCGTCTTCATTCGATGGTTTCACACGGTCTATTCCAAAGTTGCCTTGTTCTGATTGTCCTGGAAAATAATACATTAATTTAATTTAAATTTTATAAAAGTGAAATATTTTTTTCAAGATTGGACAAAAATAATTTTTTGAAACCCAAATGTATAGTTTTTTAAAGTTTTGGATGGAAAATATTCAAAAAATGGGATAATTATCAATTTTATTCTACATGTATTGAAATTTGCGAATCAATTCTAACGTCTTGTTTACTTCAGATTCATATATTATGGCCACCGTGAATCAGTGAAATTTGGATAAGTTTTTGCCTTTTTTTTCACAGTTTCATCTAATTAACTTTACTTTCAGCGATTATACTGCAAGAATTATATGGTGATCGTCTTTCGAAATATTCAATCAAAGTTAGTAAAAAAAACACACTGCAAACCATGCCTTTAGTATTAGAATTCACTCGCATCGTCGGTTGAGATTTCGATCTTTTCCACGTCGCATCGATTTGTTGAAGAAATTGATTCAAACTTTTTGTCGTTTCATCAAGATTATTTGTGATACGGATTAGGTCTGGAAGTGTTTGGTAGAGCGTTGAATATGTTGATGGAAAAATGTTAAGTTTCCTTAAAAAAGTATGTTATGGATTCAATAAAAAGAATTGAAAACTATATGAAACTGAAATGTTTTGTTCACTGCGAGTAGGAAAAAGTAGAGTGTGATACGAATAAAAATCAGTCGATTCCAGTAGTAACATTGGAAACATAGAATGAATGTACACAGTTCGAAACAGAAATTTAATAAAATTTTTAAAAATCCACGAAACTGTTAATGTCGTAAAAGAAAGTCAAGAGAAGTTCAACGCTGCGTGAAGACGCAAAAAACTTATTTCTCAAAACACACTTTTTTGGAAGTTTGAATAAAAATTTGCAGAAAAAGTTTTTCAGCAGGTTTATTTTTCTCTGAAATTTTCAGCTCTTCTTCAATTGAGGGGTCGCTGATACTCAATTGTTTTGAAAAGTTTAAGAGGTTGAAAAATGGAATTTTCGATGAAACTTTTTTTGAAGTTACATCCTTCGAGTTACTAAAGAACTTTGAACAAAGCAAAAGGAAAAAGATAGATCACAGGAAACTGAGATAATATTGTTTTGAAAATGACATCATGATGAACATAATTGTTAATTCACAGTTTTTTAAGAGTTTCATATTGATTTTATGTCTCTTACAATTGATCATCCAACTAAATAGTCAAGTTAACTAATAATCTTTTTAATCTCTTATAATTTTTTTAAACAAGAGTTTATATGAAGTCAGTTCTGGAGGGAAAAACAGAGTAAAATCAGTTTCATCTATATATTTTGTATGTCGATTATAATTTTCGAATGCCAAACTGTTCCAAAATGAAACGAAAACTAGAAACATCTTTTTTGTATATTGCTACATAGTTTTCGGCGTCAATAACAAACCAAATTTCAACAATCTTTGATATGAGGCTGTTGTTACAGTTAAATTATTCCAAACAGGCAGAAGTCTTGTAGCGATTTGAAGGTTTCCTTTCGTAAAATTTGTAAATTTTTCGAAATTTCTACCCCTTATAACTTCAGTTTCATCTAATTATCAAATCTTTTCATGTTCTTCCCAAAATCACTATAATTAAATTGGAAAACATTATGATCGAAAAACCACTTAAAATTAAAAACCATACCCAAACTATTCTGTGATCTCTGTTGTTGTCTTGACTCCCTCTTCATATTCTCATAAATCACATCAATTTCCTTGAATTCCACATCTTTTTTCGGTCGATCACACATCATGCAAGGCGTTCCGTATTTGTTAGTTTTCACAATACAATTGTTAAATGAGCATCGATGAGGTCGTGGATCTTCATCTTTGAATCGATATGTTGGAAGATGGAAATGTGGTGGACGTGGATGATATTTTTTAGAAGTTGGGATGATGGAAGAAGTGGATGTAGAAGCTAGAAAGTTAGAAGAGACTTTATTAGAAGGACATGTTTTGGATGGGAAAACTTTACTGTGGCAAGGATAGCATATCAGGATTTTCTTTAAAATTGTTGTTACTAACTAGGGAACCTCCAGAAATGTCCGAGAGCTTTTGCTTAGTGAAATATACCATTCGATAGCTGAGAACACGTTGTTCATTTATCTGTCATCAGTTTTTGCTTTCGTGACCTACTTTCCACGTTTTTTGGCTTGAAAGTTTCGGTCCGATTATCCCCGTGACCTCTCTTCTCCCTCTTTTCTCCGTACAAGCCGAATAACTTGGAAAGTAGGTCCCTTCGGCAAAAACTGATTACAGATAAATGAACAACGTGTTCTCAGCTATCGAATGGTATACTTCACCAAGCAAAAGCTCTCGGACATTTTTGGTGGTTCCCTACTAAGATGTAGTCATCCAACCTCTATTATTAGGGCAGTTCTCTCCCATCTACATCTCCATTTGGACTCATTTCCCCAATAAAAAAAGGAAGAATAAGGTTATTTTTTTGATTGAGAAAGAGGCTACTCACTGATCTCTGTTATTCGAGAGCTTTTTGAAAAAAGTTCACTGTAACAGGGATCACATCTGACAATGTTGCTATTCAGTCTATTGTTTTTTCTCCATTATCGTAACCTCAAAATTTTCAGGAGTAAGGCATGATGTCTGAATATAACTAGTTGGAAAATAATATTTTTTCCACTTATAAAAGAAAAAGTAACGGTCACAACGTTTTTATAATTACAAGGCTTATTCAGCAAATTCGTTTCAAGAACGTTTCCATTCTTTGAAGAAAAGTTTTCCAGGAAAATATTATTGCAATCAATTTCTAGTTTCTATGGAAACATATGCCTCAAAAATTGGAGAGCAATATTCTTTGCTTGAAACAGGTAGAGAACGTACTGACAAACAGGACAGTCAGAGCCTTTTGGATCTCAGAAGTTAACCTAGTCGTATTGAATTTTTGGAAAAATATATGTTGCTCTTTTTTCAGTTCGAAAGTTTTTTCGTCCACAGCCTTTTCCAGTCCCAATGGAAGTTCTTGAAACGCATAAAATATATAAATTTTTCGTTACAGAAATCTCACAAAATATCTTGAAACTTAGAGAGAATAGACCTAGACTGTAACATCTGTCGAATGACCTGACTAAAAATGACGACGGATCTCAGAGCTGAAGCTTTTGACCTTACTACAAGTCCACGAATAAATGTTGTTCTTCCACTGTTTTTTTTTCACGAAAATATGAAAAAGATTAATTTTTCGCGGACTTGCGATAAGTTTCCGTTTCAACTTCTTTTTTGAGATTATAACTTGAAGAACATGGATTGTCAAAAAAAGTGTGAATCAAATCTATGAAGCTCGCTGTTTTGAGTTGATTTAAAAAAAGTCAAAATGAACGTATTCCCCGAACACCAACAAAAATATTGCAGTACAAACTTTTTCACAAAAATGTGAAAATGCTAAATTTTTTTTTGAATTTCATAATACTTCCGTTCCACCTAGATTGCACCTTAATTTGAAGTGAAAAATATTAAACTCCCGAATTTCACGACTGGAAAAAAAAACTGAAAAACTATGCGAAAATCTCAAAATAAGTCTGTAACCAAGAAATCTTACTGTTTCACATTGCGAATAAAGATTTTGATCTTAAAATGTGAATGTTTCATGAGGCCCAAATTGTCGTAATTATCACATAAACTGTGTTAAACGTGCGAAAGTGGGCGGAGCCTAAGTTCCTGTTTCAGCAAGTCTACATGAATAATGCAACGCAAGGTTAACTGCTTGGTAGTTTTACTCCCGCTGTGAAACCGAATATTTTCCCAATTTTTAAAAGGTTTTACAAGGTGCACTTGAACATTTTCACATTGGGATTAACATCCAGAGCCTTATTCAAAGAAAATAAAGGAAAAAACTCACAATTATTTAACATGATCCAATAATACAGCTCTGGAAAATGCTAATCTTCTCTTCAAAAAAAAAAACACTCTAACGACAGATATTCAGACACTTCTTATGCACACATCTGTGTGTTTTTTGTCGCCAAAAGAGAAAGAAAAAAGGGGGTGGAGACTTAGAGAGAAGAAGGACAGACATGGAATTGGAAAAGGGGAAGAAGAAAGTGGGAGAAGAGACGTTATTGAATTCCCGGTTGTGGGCCCCTTTTTTTGTCTTATGAAGCTTTTGAAGAAGGAGGGAGGATGGCAACACAAAAGTCTAAGAGAGAAAAAAGAGCTGAATAGAGAAGGGTAAGTGAATAATCTAGTACCCTTCCCCAACTGGGTTCTAGCCGCTTTTATATGGATATTTGGAGGGGATGAATACATTAATTTCGGGACTCTTAAACTAACTGCGTTATTCCTATAAACTGCTATAATCAGAACTGATGGAACAGAAATTTTTAGATTTTAAAGTCTTTCGGGCATCCACAGGTGGAAAATATTATAAAAACGGTGGTTGAGCTAGGGAAATAACATGCCTCAAACCCAATTCAGTCTGATTTTGATCCGTTTTGTCGAGATAACACTAAAATTTTGGAAAATGAGGGCAGAAAATCGACTCTTTGAAAAAGTGATTCAAACCTATAGAAGTTCAATGTCTCGAGGTTTCCAAATCTGTTTCAGTCCATTTTATTTCTAGAATTTTGGAAACTGCGACCAATTCGCTCTATCAATTCATTTAATAAAATAATTGTAGAAATGGCTGATCATAAATACAGACTATTTCGTGAACCAGTGATTGGACTCAAACTTATGGAAATTATGATATCTGTGAAACGGTTTTTTCTTGATTTCGGACACTCCTACTGTTTATCTTATTTTAGTGGTTTTTACCAAAAGATTATATAAAATGGGAAATGTAAGAAAGACTGGTAAAATGCCACAAATATGAGTCTGCACTAGAACATGAGGAAAAGAAACATGAGGAAAATATGATGTATGTGAAACAGGTTTTCTCAATTTCAAAATTTCACTTTAACTGCTGCTATTATTTCTTCAATGATACCCTCTACTATAATTGCCTTACTAGTTAATCAGAAAAAAACTGGCTGAATCAGAAAAAAACTGGCTGAAAACTGGCTAAAACCAGCAGCAGAATTTTTTTTTAGGAATTGTTCAGTTTCATTCGCTGTTTTTCGTTATCAGTTTCTTTGGATAGTGAAGGGTCAATCACTAGTTTTAATTCGCGAATTGCCATCTCCAAACGAGAACTTTCTAAAATAATGTCAAAATATGAACTTCTCGAAACAGTGATCCAGGATGCCGAAAGTTTGCAGATGCCATAAATGAAAGTAGCGTACGAACGACCAGTATATAGGCTCTCACAGATGAAAAAATAGTCCCGATTCAAATCGTTATGAAAATTAATTTCTATTGAACTCAATTTATTGGGTCGGTTCCTTGTCGTTGTATAAATTTTAACACGATTTGCCACGAAATGAAATAGGTCCTCCAACTTCTATATAAGATAGAGGAATTTTGAAAATTATTTTTCACGGAAATAATTCTTGAAATTTTCAAATATTTTGTGCTTTTTATATGAACAAAGTTGCATCCGGATGCAACATTGTCTAAAAAAACACAAAGAAATGAAAATTTCTTGGTTTTTATCACGCCAAAAATTATTTTGAAATTCGATCTCTCTTATATACTGTTTTTTCAAACACTTTCAGTTAGCTCGGATTTGTTTCAGTTTTGAGTTGGTGACATTATATTAGAAAGAGTTGCCTTGCTAATGGATTGACAGATAATTTTGCTAATGAAAAGCTAACAAGGACGCAAGGGTCGCAACAAAATCAAATTCAACCGTATTTTGATCCACTAAAAATATTACCGAAACAGTATACGAGTGTAAGTCTAGTTACAATTTATGGAAGTTATTATCCCAATCAAGTATGTTAAAAGAACACGTTTTTTTTTCATCTGGGAGTTTTTAAGAATGAATTGCAAAAGAAAAGTTAGATGCACACAAAAACCACAGAAAAATGATGGAAAATAAGCATGACGGAACGAAAAAACCAGGTAACGTTTCAATCAGATGATTTGATCGAACTTCAATTTTAAGTTAACCCCTCATACACTTCTGAAACAGTCTAAAAAAATACTCACCATGCTCAAAAGGATCAAAATATGATGAAGCTTCGGGGGTTTTCGACCTTCTTGGGCTCTGATGACGATTCAAATTTTGATTTAGATTCTCTTGACTTTTTCCCAAACTATTCCTAGATGAGTTGTTACCAGTTGGTTCACCAGTTGTCCGATTATTGTTATCACCTGAAAATAAAATATTGATTGGGGATAAAAAATTCAGAAAAGATTTAGTTTAGTATGTACATATTGTATGAAAAATGTGTTCACTGTATATGAAATTTTGCGACATTTTTTCCCGATATCGGAAAAGTGTGAAAAAAAAAACAAAAATAAAGTTTAGTTTCGAAAGTAAAAATAGGATGTTTGCTCTATTTCTCTATAGAAAAGTGTGCTTATGGATAAAGGAGAAAAACTAGGTGGAGAGAAAATAAGAAAAAGATAAGTGCACTTTCATAAGTTGGATAAAAAAAATGCTTGTTGGTAGAAGGAAAGTATTCTGATAGCAGCCCAAACTATGAAGTGGAGGCAATAAGAAATGGATTGTTTTCATGAAACATTTTTGATTTAATGTAGGTCCTTGAAACGGGTGGAAGTTGATAAAGTTACTAAGATGCAAAGCATAAGGCACTTCTAGAAACATATAGATTTCTCAAAAGCTAGGTATCCAAACAGTTTTATCAGTTGTTCAATACACACAAGAACCTAATTATACTGATTCGCTTTTGAAACAGCGATTTACAATATGGATGGATTCTGTTTTGTAAAAAAAAAACTTTGTTAAAAAACTTGAGTTGTATGGAAAACTTCTAAATCTTATGAGAAAAATATTTCAATGGTGTAGACCTATTGAAACTTGCCCAGTGTTAAAGTTTATCCTCACAACCAAAAACAGAGAAAAAAAATGAAACAAAAGAAAGCCTGAAGATCTGAAAATATCAAGCTGTTAGGTGCAGTTCAAAAACTGCTTCACTGTTTCGAAATTATCATTTGTGCCAAGGACGAATCGGCAAAACAGTGTTCATAGAAAAATCCGAACACAAAAAATTACGAAGAAAGCAAAATGAGAACTAACAGAAATTCGTTAAAGCTGTGCTAAACATGAAACTTTGACTTAATAGAAACGGACTTGGTCAATTCTTGGTCAATTTACACATTTAGTCGAAAAAGCAAGTCCGGTTTTTTATCGGATAGATAAGCAGTATTTTATCAGAATTTGGCGAATATAAAAATGTGTTTCAAAAAAAGGAAAAATCATGCCAAAACCAAAAGGATCGGGTCATCGATTGAATAAGATGATGTAAGATATAATAAATCCCATTTCTGAAACTGATCGGGAGACAAACGGTTTTTTTGTTTTTGAAACTTCAAACACTGGTTATCGCAGGGCTAACCAACAACTTTAAATTCCGCGATTTCCCTCAATTTGTGAGTTTTAGAAACCGAAAAGCTTGACTAATATGTTTTGTTCAAATAACAGAGTTATTTCTATGGACAGGACAATGTTTATGAATTACTTTGCGAGACAACAATAGGCTTTGTGGAGTTACTGATAGAGAAATGGTCAAAAGTTGTTCGCAAGGAAACAAATATTGTGAAAACTCTTGTTTCAGAGATGGCTTATCAGAGAAATCAAAAGAACTGTTCTGGTATTGAAAATTTTCAGCAGTATGACTCACGAGAAAAAAGAGCCTTGAAAAAAGAAGTGTAACTACCATAACCCTTCAGCAACTAAGTCATCTAGACTAAAACCAAAGTATGTTCATTGAACATGGTTAGAAATCAAACAGTGGAACTGAATGAACAGAAAAACCAGCTACCAATGATAATCGGAAAATGAATCGAATTACTTCATATGTAGATAAAAATTTCCAAAGCTATTTACCGTAACAGTAGTATCATAAAATTCTTTGCACAAAGTACATGATCAATTACAAATTATCTTCCCAGGAAATACTAAACATAACTTCGAATCACCTCATGAATGTGATCCAGACGCTGAAGATCGGTCGGATAGACAAAGAGTCCAATAGGATAAACAATAACCAAAAATTGTTATTTTCTACCTTCAGTGAGATGTCTGTTTCAGTATTTTGACGTAAATGTATATGAGAGTAATTACTAATGCGGTCTACGCAGCTGCTGCTTTCAAGTACCAAAAAATATCTTCTTAATTGAAAAACAAGAAAAATTGTGCTCGTCGTCAAAATCAAAGTGCTCAAATGAAATTAGATCTTTCTTTGTGTAGTTCCTGTAACAGTAACCTGAGAAAAAAGTACGGAACGGACATGCCAATATACTTCTTCAATTTTTTTTACATAAAGCACTCTAATATCTGGGTTGACAATACATGGATTCTCAAAGATGGTTGGCACAACAAAACTGAATACAATTGTCTAATCGAGGCAAATTTGATCTTTAGCTGATGTTAATTTACTGTTACAGTAAAATCAGAACAACACACAAAATTTTTGTTGATGATTTTCCATGACTAGTTGTTGTCCGATATGATAAGCTCATGATTTGGACTTTAAAACTCCAATATATTTCCCCATATAATTCAGTCATTAAAGATACGTAGAGATGACGGACAGTGAACTTCTGCAAACCGATCAAAAAAATCCGATCTATTTTCATGTGGTTACTGTAACAGTAATCTGATAAAGACCTACGGAAATTGACTGACATTAATATGCACGATTTTTTATTCAAAAAAAAACAGAGAAACCATTATCAAGGTTCACATTTTCAGACTTTGAGTGGTGATTGAAGCGGAAAAAAATTCTTCGGGAATCGAAATCAATATTAGCATTTCGTGCATGTTAAATTACTGTTACAGTAATCTTTGAATCAATTCTGAAGATACGTTTTTAGTTGATCTTTTGGCTGAACTAGAGGGGACTGAGAGAGTGTTGGAAAATGACGAAAAAATATTCAACGACTAGACCGTGAACGTAGAAGAAGGATTGAATTAAGCCACAAAAAGAAACAGAACTAAACTGTTCCGAAGTCTCCATATATTTTGCAACTTTAAAAAACTTCAATTCGTCGTTTCGACCCATCCAAAAATTCCAAAAAATTTGCGTAAAATCAGTGTTATGTACAAAATGTGGAATGATGAAAAATGATGAAGGTGTACGTTTTTTTTGCTTCGTAAAGCTAAGAAAGTCAAGGTTCTCAGATTCTGACTTTGAGGGGTCATTGAAACGACGAAAAATTCTACGAGTTGGTAACGAACTTAATTTAGATATTCTGTTTATGTTAAGTTACTGTTACAGTAATCTTAGAATGAATTGTGAAGATACGTTTTTAGTTGATCTTACGGCGAAACTCGGAGAGTGATGAGAGAGGCTTGGAAGATAGTAAAAAAGTATTCACTAAATGCCCGTGAACCTAGAAGCAAGATGAAATTTAGCCACAGAAAAAAACAGAAAAAAAACTGTTTCAAAGTCTTCATAAAATATGCAAAACTAAAAACCTTCACTACTTCGGTCACAAAAATTCCCAAGAATTTGCGTAAAATCAGTGTTATGTACAAAAATGTGTGGTGATGGAAAAATGGCGAAAAGAGCAGGAGCTTTAGACATGAAGAAAACTTAAGAAAAATGAGGGGCACATTGTCTCTATTTGTCCGAATCTTCTTCTTCGAGGGAAAAAGAGAGAAAAAGAGAGAGAAATGTTGCACACAGAGAGAAATACCGCCCGCATTTTTGTTTGTTTACTCAGATTGCCCCCCTAGCGTCTGTTGCGCAAGAGAAAAAGAAGAAGAAGAAGAAGCATACGACCGTTGTTAAAACATTTTTGTCTTTTTCTTTTGTTGATTATCATTAGTGATTTGCATGAAGAGCTCTCTAGTCGGGAGGGGATGTTATGTAGATTTATGTAGATTTCAAGAGGGGAAGTTTATCAGTTCAGAGAGGGGTTGTGTTCAAAATGGAAGATGGTGCTAGAGCGCATTAAAAAACGAACGCCTAACGAATAAATTGGATTTTGAAGAGCTCTGAGAAGTTATAAATGTGGAGAAACTGAAAGTTTCAAAACAATTTATCTTCAAGATAACAGAATCCAAAGTCTTCATCGGTTTCTTAAAAGAGAATATGAAACGAACGTAATGGAAGAATGCTTGCCTATTTTAAAACATTGGACAACTGTGAAAATTTGTTTGATCTCAAACTTGGAAACATGGAATTATTCAAGAACAATCTTGCCAATTTTGTGAGTTTGATAAAACCGTACAAAAACTAATCAAATCTCAAATTGATGAAGTTTTAAATATTGCTACTTCAACATTTTTTTCAAATACATATTGCGTTTACACGATTGACACGGACTTTCTTTGAGCGGTACATTCGAAATAATGGCTATAGTATCGGCTTATTGAGACAATTAGAAGTAAGCAATGAAGGCTTAACTTTTTCTATAAACTTCTGGTAACTAAACAAACTAACCACGTCAGGAAAATTGGAAATTTCAGAAATAATGACAATTCATAAAGATGGAGTGACGGTGAAAAAAATGGAGCCAATTATTGGCTATGAGAGAAAATTCAACTATTCCTGTATTAAGATTTTCGTATTATACAGGAGCTTGAATTACATAACCATTTCCGACTCCATACGGTCTAATGATCCATTAAAAAGCCCTTTTTTTCATCAGTTCTTGGAAATGAATAGGAGAACAGAGGATTTCTGTGAATTCGTCTACAACATGACCAATCTACTGGTGGCAACTTCAAATCGAATAAACTTCATAGGTTTCAGAAATGGAGAAAATTAACCGTTTGGATCAAATTTACAAATTTCATGTGAGACGGAGCTACAAATTGTTTTATGTTTCAATTCCTTTTCTTACTTCCCTGATCAACCGTTCTGCTATTAACACGAGAAAGCTTGCTACATGACTCTTTTTCACATTTCTGGAACAAAAAATGAATATTTCCAAAACTAGGACTGTTTAGCATGTAAACTTTATTACTGATTCATACACCTTCTATCATTTTGAGCTAAACAATGACTTCGATAATCTTCCAAAACTTTTATACATCCCACTCACGTATACAGCCTCTGAGAGATTTGGAACAAACACACAAAAATTTAGAATCGAAAAGTCAGGAATATGAGAGTAATAGTCGCTCAATAACGCGTGTAGCTTGACTAGAACATAGAATGAGGGTGAAACTGTATCTATCGAAACAAAAAACAAAGAGTTATGTTTCAACTTCCTTGTTTAAATTTAGTAATTCATTCGATACGATTATTGAGGTAGGTAAAAAAGTCACATCGTGAATATATGAAGACCAGTTCAATCTTAGAAAAATTAACTTTAAAACAGAAACTCTCTGTTTTTTTAATGTTTTATATGTTTTGGTTTGTGTTTCATCAATTTTTGGCAGCGATGATTTGGTTCTATAATACAAAAAACAAAGTTTCGGTTTCAAGGAGCTCAAACATTCTGAAAGTAAGCTTCTTTATCGCTTGTTCTTGCTAATATTGTGGTCAAAGTGTTAAATAAGTTCTCAACGGAAAGGGCACACTTTGAAACGATATTCACACTCTTCAAAACTGCCCATTTGAAATAAACTTTTCAAGAAGCTGGAAAGTAAATATTTTAACCTTTGTTGGTTTTGTTAATTGGATATCATTATTGCAATTCAAGTTTGAATGCCGAATAATCATTCAAACCGAGAGCACTTCAGAAATCAACATTGGAACTTGTCCCATCACCTATCAGAATCACAACAAAAGTTTGAATTTGACGTTTCAATGTATCCGTAATATGTGTAACCGTGCCATACGATAATTGAACAAGCCGGAATGAAAAGAAGAAATCTAAATGACTGTTGAATTTTACAGAAAAACCGAAATGAGAACTGATTAGAGGTTCACTGTTTCAATATTATGTTCAGAAACATCATCGAGCTTTTTCAAAGATCTTGGAATGACAGTAAGCCAAAAGTAAAAAACATCAGTTCAGTAAGTCCTTTGTTGCAGTTTTACCATGTTAGTATTATGATTCGATGGAGTTTATAGACGGTAACTTATACTTATTAGCAAGTGTTTTTGATACTTTTCTAAGTCCTCTGAATGAGCGTAAAACTGTCTTTTTTCGTTAGATACGAATGGAATAGTATTGGAAGAAAAATTCGAGTGAAGAGGCATAACTGACACAGGTTTTTTTTTTCAAATTACAGTTGAGCCCTAATTTTAGACTGACGCTATCAGATGAATTTTTGGACTTAATGTTTGAAGAGGTACTTTCATGAAAGTGCCCTTCTATCACAGAAGGTGCCTCAAATATTCAAAGGGGTTTCGGCATAAGATTTCTGGGGGTGTGCTTCAACTCTATAAAATAGTTATGCTTCAAAACAGAAAACAGTATAAAAACGTCGTCAGAACTTCGAAATGAGTAAGAAACACGCTTTTTTGTTGAGAAAATTACTACTTCAAGGATACAATATACTCACTCACAACAAAAAAAGAATATTGAAACGATGAATTTAAATTATCTCTAATAAAATTAGTCCTAGAAAAATACTCACCAAATCTGTGCTCATTCGAATCATCTCCTTTCTTATGCATTTGTTTGAACATTTTCCGATACCATTGTGACATATCCTCATGTCTATCTGGCGATGAATCGGCACTTCCCTGTCCACCTCCTGCTCCTTGAAAAACAATAGAGTCATCTGGTGCGGATGTGCTCATCATTGAATTACTCATTGAAGAAGGTATTTGTGGTTCAATAGCCTCCTTTTGGATTGTAGTTTGTGGTTGAGTAGTAGAAGAAGAAGAAGAACTCCAAGCTTGTGTAGGTTGTTGTAGAGGAGAAGACACTGGATATGTGTCCGAAATCGAGCGGTCTGCAAATGCCAACTTCCGCTTGGAGAATAGAAGAAGAGGAGAGGAGGTTAATGTTTACATAAAAGAAAAAGAGACCACCTTTTCCCCCCTCTTTTGTTTTTCCGAAAGTATACATTTATTTTGTTTCAGGAAAAGAGAGGAGAAAGTATTTGTTACAACTTGATGTAAATTTGGTTCAGAGCATCGAACAAGTGATTTTTCTGTTTCCATAACTTGACTTATCAGTTGTCTTAAACAGTGAGGTAATTGGTAGACCTGTCTATGTATACTTCTCGAGTAAACAATCTAAAGCAGTTTTCATTTTGTTTTCGTTAGAACACTAAAGTTACGATAATTAAATATTCGAATCAGGAATTTTAATTGAAATGGTCATACTATTACTTTGAATGGAGTTACGCATTGAAACATTAATTTGAAAGAAATTTTATATGGGAAAAGTGAAACGTTGGTTCGTTAGGTGAACCTTTCCTGCGCGGAAAGATTTTTTGAGAAAAAGCGAAAAAATTCGTTTTTCAGTGAGAACCTCCGCTGATTAATAAAGTTAAGTTTTTATATAGGCAGAATGGAACAGTTCTGTTTCTTGAGAAGTTAATTAATGCATTTTTCATTGTTACAAAATTCTCATAAAACCAAAAAAAGTGGTTACATTTTTGTCCAGAACGAGGAATCTGCGCAATAAATTTTCTGTTTTCTTCGATTTATTTTTCAGGTGTCTGAAACAGTATAATAATCGTTACGTCTTCCTGGGAATACACTAAAAACACGAATTGTACTATACTATTCGTTTTTTGAATATGCTAGAGAAAAGATTTTGTCAAGGGGTTTTTAGGTCTACATAATCTGAAGCTACTGAATTCTGGATTCAAAACTGTTTATATGTTAACTATTTGAAACTGAAATTTCGATGGAAAGATCTTCTAAATTTACTTTCGATCGAGTTTCAAAAACAAAAATTATGAAGGCCAAACAATTTCGAATGGGGGAGACTTTGCACTAAAATCTCTGTTTTAGAATGTTCTCAAACTATGGAAATGAAACATTAGTTAGTCGGAGTTTCGGTCGTTTCTCTTTTTTTCGGAAAATTAGAGCTAAAAAATTGAGAAAACTTTTAAAACTTGAATTGAAAGTGGAAACCATTGATAGGAACGATTTTAACAGGAAGAACAGCATTGTACGATGATAAATACCACTGATAATCACTGTTTCCAAAAAGATGTGTATTCATAAATTGGAAGAGTCAAACGTTGATTGTTATGAACTGCAGCTTGCTAAGCATAAATTTTTTTTGATAATGTCAGAGTGAATTTTTTTTTGGTTAACTGGTGATTTACTACGTCAAGAATGGGAATGTTTGTTTCTTCTGCCTCAACAATGTTAGATACGCCTTGAAACAATAATTTTGGAAAAATTTCATATGGGTAAAATGAAGCGTTGATTTGTTTGATATACCTTTTTCACGTCAAAACAACAGAACATAGTTCTTTCTAAAGCAATCCAGCTTGTATTAGAAACACTGTCTACCGGAACCTAAGTATATGTCGGCAAAATGAATCAGTTGATATATTTGTTTGGATGCTAAATTATGTCAGTAAGTCTCACTGCTACAGAATGATTATATGAGCAAAACAAATGATTTGACGAGATTGCGATTGTACTGCGCAATGCTATAGTTTTTAGTTTCATACAAACCATATTTGACAAGCAGCAAAACTTTGATGCACGTCTTGGTGAATTACATATAAAAATGAGAAAGTTTTGCAATATGAAACTGTTTCCTATGTATGATTTGTCAGGTTACTGAAACATAGGATATTAGAGACTGTATCAAATTTTCATGAACTGACCCAAGAATGGTTCTGAAAAGAAAAATTCGACATCATCTCAACTGCTACTTTCAAAAAAAAATATGAATTTTGTGAAACTGTTTTACTTTTTCATTCATGTTATGAGAAAACGTGTTTCCCTAAACTCTTGAAAGTTGTCACCGCTTTCTGCTAATAATGACCCTTTTATTGTATGGAATACTCACCACTAGTCATGCTTTTTGGTGTGGGCGGAGCTTCGTAGTTGTTCTTGATAGACTCGATTGTGGAGACGATATCGAATACTTGGTTGAGGGAATCATTCAGGCTGAAAAAAATAAACTTTTTTAGAGATTTTTAGATTTTGCTGTTTCGAGAATACCGTATAAAAAACTTTGAAAAGATAATTCTAATATAGCACCACAATGCCTGCACAAATTCATTGAAATTTTATTTGTTTTAGAGAAGCTCAAATAATTTACGGCTGGGAAATAATTTTACATTCTGCAGTAGAGAGTACTGCATAGTAGGAATTTTAGTACCGTTCCCACGAATTTGTTTCAGTACTATAATGGATTCGAAGTTTAATTCTTTTGCCTTATATGTGGGAACTTTCAATGTCTTAAATTTAACATTTTAGGTGTTTTGGTTGAAAAGTTCACTCATCGGAGAATGTTTTTGGAATTTATTTGAAAACTCTCCGATGTATTTCAGAAACTGCATAAGAATAGCATGCAGTTCTATAAAAAAAAAATATTCAACAGAAAATTTTCAAAATTCGGACATTTTTTTACTGTGTCAACTGCTCGTTTTACGACTGAACTTAGTTCAAGATTCAGTGAATATTTCACTTGGTGCGATTCTGAATGCTAAACAATTTCCCGAAACAATTTTTTCCGCGTAATTAAAACACTGGGCCCTAATCTGACTATTGCGACAAATTCTGAGACAGAAGAGTACCGCAGAATATTCTCAGGCAAAAAAAAATCTGGTTATATACCTTTCATGTTTCAAAAAGGACTTATTTATGATTACTATTGATACCGTTATTCCGCGCGTGAATCTTTCAACATTCTTCTTGGATTCGGTTAAAAATCATGATGAAAAAAACTATTTTTTTAAAATCCGTTTCAAAAATCCATCAAATATCTGGTCGTTCAATATGGAATAACATGTCATTTTATTACTTGCTGGATGCAGTAAAAATTCACAACTTTTTGAAAAATTTTACGGTTTTGTCAGTGTTATTTCAAAAATCTTGCGTCTACAGAATTCAATGTCTTCTTGGAATTTATTTTCAAGTTATCCGAATCATCGAACTTCACTCACCTCTCATTATTCTTCCCACTAGGCACAATCGTTTGTTGAGATTGCGACTCCGAATATGATGGTGTCTTTGGTGATCTATTACTGTTTCCCACTTGCGTTTTCTCCTCAAAATTATTGCCGAAAAACATTGGAGATCTATCCTTCGGTGACGTCTTCTGTGTGACTTCAGATGACAAGTCAATGGCCACTGGTTTGTGTTTTCTTCTGATCGTTCCATAATGATCCGTAGAAGACGTTGAGTATGGAGCTGGGGATTTGGGCTTGACGAGAAGTTGAGAGCTCTCCAAATCAACGGATCTTTTGAGTTCCCGCTCTGTAGGGGAATAATTGAAGGGGTTGGGAGAAGGCGTGGCAAATGGATTGGAATTGCGTTTGTTTTCTTCTGGAGCCTTCTGAGGATTCTGAAGGGGTTGGAGGTTTTGTGGGACAAACTTGTGAGGGTCTTCTGAAGGAGCAGTTGTAGTCGTTGTATGACCAAACGGGGTTAGTTCCGTGTCAAATAATGAACGGGATACTGTAGGCTCAGGAGCAGAAACTGGAGCCTTTTCCGACAAAGAAACACACGGAGTCTCTGATCCCTCTTTTATTTCATTTTTCTCCTCCATCAACTTTTTCCGGTATTGCTCATACAAATGTCTCTGCTCTGCTGCAGCAGAAAACGCTGCAATTTCAGAAGACTCTCCAAAAGTACACGAAGAAGAGATAATCGAAGCAGAATCATCAATATCAAACTCCCCTCCAAAATGATGACGTGGATCCATGGCGGCGTCGTAAGGGATTCTATAAGAAGACGTTGGTTTGTTTGAAGCTGGGTTTCTGTATGGATCGATCGGAGGTTTTTCGTTTTGAAGGACTTGAGCTTGAAGGGCTTGAGCTGGAGTTTGATGTTGTAGTTGTTGAATGGGAGGTTTTGAGGATGGTGGGGCTGGAGGCTTCGAGTCAATACTTGATTTTGTTTGACTGTAGCTTGGAGGTGGAACCTGAAACGATTTTCAGCATTTTAATGATGTTTGTGCGAGAAAATTATGAATCGTGACAGATTTTTGTACGAAACTTCGTTTGGAACGGATGAATTGAAAACTTCTAGTTTCGAATTGCTATAATAAGTTGGTAAAACTGCACTTTTTTTCAAATCAAGAATTGAGTGGCAGACCAAGTTAAAAGTTTTGTTGCTGTTGTAACAAGAAGTCAAAATGGATTTTGTTTTTCAGAAGCTAGTGCTCCTGATAACTTCGAATTTTTAAAACAACAAGATTTTTTTCCTATGCTGATAACTCAATAATACTTGAGAAATACACCTTATGAAATACGCAAAATGAATCTCAATTCTAAGAGTTCAAATGCAAAGCGACCAACTGAGAGTATTTACCTTGTTAATTTGCACATACTGAAACCGAAAACTGTCCGGAAAAATGGCTTCAAGAAATTACTTCACTGTTCCAATCAGGAAGTATTTCCAGTCATATTTTTCAACCTCTAATGAGAGCGCACTCAAAAATTTCGTTCACAAAACGACATTAATGATCGGAATTGTAAATTTTTCCATACTACGTGAAACTGGAAGTAATACTCACAAAACTGAATAATGTCTTCTTTACTATGCGAAAAAAAAAAACAAAAAAAAACGTTTTTTTTTAACTAAATCTTCGGTTTATTGATCAATCTAGACATTTTCCCTAGAACTGAAACTAGTTCACTGAAACATCATTGTTTTAAGTTTTAATGCCAAAGATGTTTTTTTTGTTTTTTCTGTTTCAGAATGAACATAAACTGTCTTTTTTGTTTTGTTATTATTTGGGTTAAATGACAGTTAGAACTAAAAAAACTCACCCCTTGAAAAAACTTATTTGGATTAACTGGTCCATCGAGTACTCTGCCCATATTGTGTTTATTCAAATGTGGATCCACATATCCATTCGGTTCGTATACTTTTACATTTTTCGCCCAAGATGGAGTTGGATCTGGAAATTATGGAGGTTATGGGTAGAAAAAGAGAGATTGTGCCACAAACAAATTACCGTTTCATAACATTTTCAAACATTTCTAGAGGACTTCAAGAATAATGTTTAAGACTTTTCCATTAAGCTCAAAAAACTATCAAAAAGACAAAGAAAGAAAGCTTAGGGGAGTGTTCTAGAGTATGTTCTCTCCGAAATAGAATTCTGTCCTCTTTTTCGATTAGATCCAAGATTTTCCGTTCATTTTTTTTCCTGATTATGATCATAAGGCAAGAAGTCCGTCCTGTACTGATGATACATTGATAAGAAAATTAAACATTTTTCACGAAAAAGTATTTTTCTGTTTTCTCAATGTGTCAATACGTTTTTTTCAAACTTTACTACAATTCATCCAACAGATTGTTTAAACCAAATTATATTTTGACTTACCAACTGGCGGCGGAGCTGGTTTCTGGTATCTAGAACTATTAGTCGGCGCCTTTCCTGTTGGTGTCTTCATATCCAATTGTCCATGAATCACATTTCTCAGTGCTGCTACATTTCCTTTTGGTGAGAATCTATTTGGATCTGGTTCGTTTGAATATTGAGTCGTTGGTTCGGATGAAGGATTGATGGTGGTAGGGCTCAGGTTTGACCCGAATTGAGATGGGTGGTGCATCATTTCTGATGTATATTTAGAGTAAAGTAGTTGAGATAAATGATACGAATAGGAAGCTGAAGAATATTAGAAAGAGGAACGGAATGCGAACATTGTTGAAGTGAATAACGGTTTCAGAATGTGCGGTTAAACCACGATGTAACTTCAATGCTGCTTTAGTGTACAAGAAGTTTCCAAAAGACGAAAAACTACGATTTTTTGTGAGGTTTATGAAAAAGTATGACTAATTTCAAATGGTATAATTTATCAGTAAATGAATGTTTCAATGAGAGGATGAAGGAATTGTGAAACAGTTAGATTTGATTAGATGAATTTTCAATTATCAGTAGAATTCAGAGAGATTTTCGAAAAAACTATATTCGAAAGGATTCTGGTCGTTTGAATTTCAATTTTTAACAATCCTCAGAATCTGATTAATACAAAACTTTTGAAACATTCATGAAATGAACTGATTCCCAAAATCAACGTGAGCAAAATTTCAAACAAAAAATCACTGGACATTTCATACATTTCATACATATAAAGAAGAGAAAGGATGAAAACTGAAAGAATGGGGAAAATGCATATGACAGTTCAAGGTGAAAAGTGAATCAAATGCGCTTCACTGAGAACTTTCGAAATAGTAAATTACAATGAATTTGAGCTTAAAGCCGATAACAATTTCAGATATGATTGATGGAGCTTGTAAATTGAGGCGCGGCAACGTTATTACTAATTTTCATCCCAACTTCACTACAAGTTGAAACAAAATTTTCAGTTTTGAAAAGTTTTTAAATATTGTGTTTTTTCAGTGATGACCCGCTGTGACTAAATAACTTTTAGATGAATTTCGAGCAGACCGGTGAAGTATTTTTCCGATATTTCATCAAAAATTGATATTGTCAGGCTTCACTACAGAGAAACTGAAATAAAAGTGGACGAGGCCAAAAAAGGTGAATTAGTGAAACCTTGAAATATCTTTTCAGTTGGAATAGTCTGAAAAATTGAAAAGCGATGAAAGATGAAAAATTGGATGAGTTGGACAAGTGCAATGTTTGAGGACAAGTTAAAACATGTATCAAGTTCAGAAGGGCGCTCTACTGAGAAGTTTAAAAGTAGTGGACAAAAATGATTTCCAGATTGAAATCGATAATGATTTAGGTTACGTATATCACAGGTTTGTGGGCTTTTCGAAAAACGATAAAGGTATGGAACTTACAGTAAATTTTATTCTCAAAATCACTACAAGTTGAAACAGAATTTTCAGTTTCTAAAAATTTTGAAATCTTCCAATTTTTTTCAAAGTTAGTTGGGGACCTGCGCGCAATTTTGTAATACTCCACTAAAAAACAAAATCTATTTCGTTATAATCTTTTCATGAATTTTGAAGGTCTCGCTGGTCAAATAATGCAGCTCAACTACTGTAGGACAAAAAAAACAGTCCAGATGCTCCACCAATATATAAAAACAACAAAACCAAGTTTTATAGTCAATAAACTTTCTAGAACTTTCATCATTATTATTATTGTTACGAGAGAAAAGAAATAGTGAGCACATACACATACGCACAGATGCTCTGGCATCAGAAGAAAAGAAAAGTTTGAAGAAGAAACAGAATCTTTTCTCTCTCTCTCTCTCTTTCTCTCTTTTCACTATATACATGACTTTACACTATTCCTGTCCCCTCTTTTCTCTTTTCTCAATTTTTCGTTAAGAAATTGGGACGCTCTGATGTGGCGTGTCCAGGAGGAGAAATAGGGAAAAAGGGGAGGGGATGGGTTCTTCGGTGTGGCTCAAGTGACCAGACAAAAGTGTATGATGATGACACCTTGACGAAGAGCAAGTTTATTGGGTTAGGAATGAGAAAGGGAGAGGGGGGGGGGGGGCTCTTTGAGCAATGGAAGAAGTAAGAAAGAGGGAAGTGGGAGGAAGATGCCCTTTTATTATAGGTTTTTGGAGAAGAAAACAGGAGACACGTATTAATCAAGAAAAAATAGAACAGTTTTATCAGCAACTAGAAACTGTCATCATTCAACTTTTATTTGTTCATCTTGGAGTTACGTCGTCAGCTCAAAAGTAGTAATTATTTACGAGATCATAAAATGATTGTGAACACATCATCATTGATAGATGGGATAGAGGCTCCGTCTGAAAATCAGAACACTAGGATCTTTTCATTGAAACAATAAGATCCAATGTAGAATATTACGCGTTGGGGAAGGCCCTCAAATCCTAGTTCAACACTGAAACCATGGATCACAGAAACTATAAACTGTGTTCTTTTTTCTAGAATTTGAGCCCAATTGCAGTTCTAAAAGTGCAACCAATAAAAATTCTATTATGAATTCTTTTTTTGATTTTAAGAACACTTTGAGCTTCATCTTGGATCCTTCCTTGAAAAATAAAAAAAAAAGGTCAGTGAAGATTGGCTGGATAGTTCAATTTCGACAGAGATGATATGGGATTCATTGAGGATCTGTAAAATGATAAACTCAAAAGTTTGGTCGAGTTTGTCAGAAACTGAAAACAGCAACTTTTTTGATACGTCTTAAATTAACCGGGAGGTTTATTTGGTTCGTGCTGGATCGTGTTCGAAAACCCAAAAACTGAATTATTAAAGATGGAGTGTATTTTTATCACTCTAGAATGTCATTTTTTAATTTTTTCGTTTTTCAAAGTTTGGGACCCCACAAGAAATACTACTGAAAAAAATAGTGATGAAACGCATCGACTGGAAAATCAAAATGACAGAGATAGATGACACCAATATGTAACCGTGATCTTTACTTCAATTTTTGATAAGCATGATATCCCAAATTTTGTTTTTGTAAATCTCATTAACTGGAAAACTAAGATAAATCAACATTACGCGTATAATGCCAGTATTGGCAGAACAGATTAGATGCAATGTTTACATTCGGTTCGAAACGTTTTTTTTTGTTTCAAACTTTTTGCATTCTTAGTTCTCGTCGGATCTATCATATTTCTTTGACCCAGAAGAACGCTAGATATCAAAAACAGGAATGATAAAGTTTCTTCTTGATAACGTTTTGAAATCGGGAAATTGTGCTACCTTTTCAGAATTTTACAGAACCAAACAAAGCATAACGTCGAGAGTAAAACATGTGGCCAACTGAACTTGTTCTAAAGAATTTTAATTTTTTTTATTTTCAACGAGTTATCTTCACTTTGAATCACTAAATAATGTGTGACCTTCCTTCAGAAGAAATTTGTTCGTTAAACATTCAACTGGCTTAATACTCGAATTTCAAATTTAGGAACTTACAGAACTATTTGAATCGGCTAATATTTTTGGTGATTTCAACAGGAAGGACATAGGTAGGCGTTGTTTTTTTTTTGTAAATTTTAAACAGCTCCGATGAAAATATCCGAGAAACTTTTTTTAGCTTTCATTAATGTAAAGTGCTTCTCCCTTTTTTCCAACTAGCTCAAATTCTACTCCTATCCCCTTAACAGGTTGCAGAAACATTCAAATGAATAAGAAAAGTATTATTTTAATACATCACAAAACATTCATAATGGTCTGTAGTTGTTGTTATAAGAGCCTATTGAAAACAATTGCCTTTGAACTTTCATCATATTTCGTGTGTAAGTGAAACTGAAATGTGAAGAAAAGAAAGGTAAAAACTCGGAAATGTTTCACTAAATTCATGAAGCAATTTACATGTGTGGAAGTTTATTGGTAAGTTTTCTGACGATTGAAAAGAAAACGAAATAGAACTGGTCCAGGATTTCAAAAATGTCTTTGTTTACTAAAACTTTGAGGTAAAAGTAATAGTATGCTCATTTTGCGATTTCATGATGAATGTGAAATTGAAAAAAAACCTCGATGTGAAAAAAATGGTTCAAAACTGTTTCAATATTTTCCCAAACGATGATTTTTTTGTGGGAAATGGTTATGAAAGTGAGGAAGTCAATTTTTAAAGTGATAAAGAAAAGTGCCAAAATTGTAGGACACCAGTTTAGTAAAACTTTCGATTCGATTGAAACTTCAGGCCTCAAGGAAACGGTAATTTTTCAGGGTAGGAGAGGAGGAAATGTCGTTTTTGCAGTTTCGAAAATTGGGGGTCTATAACTCTTGATTTGTGAGAAATATTCCGAATATCACTTTCGAAAACTCTCGACTTATAATCTCATAATGAACCCGCAAAAATCGTTAAAATACTTGGAAAATAAAAAAAAACAACAAAAAATTCAGAATAGGAATCTGAAACTTTTACTGTTTCGTTCGGCAGTAAAAACTTTCCGTTTCTTTATGCGTGTTTCATGTCGTTTTCTATCAAAGGAAGGCACGATTATTGCAATGTCGTCAAGAATGGAATGATCATGTAAAATGATGATGTGTTCGTAAATATTATTCATGTGTGAAGGAAAAGAAAACGAATTGAAAGAAGACTGTTTATAATCTCTTTCTTTTTGAATTCAATGGTAAAAGATAAGTCCTATAAGAAAGTGCTTTGTACTTTTAGATAGAAAACTTTCTGTTGTCTTGAAACTGTTACAAAATGTGATAAGAATTGGTTCGGTTTTTAGCTATTGCAGACTACAAAGGAATTATTGTATTAGGTCGTCCCGAAAGAAATCCATATTTTCTCTGACTTCTTTGACTTGAATTTTTCAAAGCTGTTGGGGAATTTCAACAAGTGGTTTTTTGTGTATTATAGTCCCATATGTTATGTCAACATCATGGAGAAAAATCCCAATGATTCCTTCAAAACTGCGTAAGTTAGCACACCGAATGTAAAGCAGGATGCCTCTTAAGGAAGTCACAACTACGGAAGCTCTTTCCACCTGTGGATTACGAAATGATCTGATCTTTTCAAATTCGTAGAGTCCGATTATGGGGTGATACATTAGAAAAAAGACGGGTAGGATTCGACAGTTGTTCAATATTTTATTGACTTTCGAAAAATTTTCAAACTTTTAAGTACTGGGATTTTTGCTCTAAAACAGGCGGTTTTCCATGAATTCGCAAATTTTCGCAATTTTTTCGTTCTGTCTCAAGGTAGGAACATTGGAGTTACATAATATTGAGTGACCCATGTCTCAATATAAGACAGTCCAGACAGCTTTGCGGCCTCTTACTGTTTTGCTATGGATTGAGCTTCTATAACACGGCTCACTACTTTTTCTTGAAAATACTATAACTTCCGTTAATTGACAGATCAAACTAAACCCAAAAAGTATGATATACTAGAGTTGGTGGATGTCAAAAAAGACAACAATAAAGTTTTTTTTTTTAGAACAATATTTTAAACTAACACGAAAAAAACACCGAAAAATACACTTCTCTCTATGCTTGATAACAAACCATTCTGATAGACTTTTGGCTTGTATTTTGTGGCAATTGTAGCCCTATAGTGGGTGCATCTTTTAGAAAAAATAAAACAAAAAACTATAGAAATTGACTGATTTACAGTGAAGTCAAAAAAATATGGATTTCTTTCGGGACGACCTAATAATTTCCCGTTTCTCAGACATTTTTTGTTCACGATGGAACAGCAAGCAATTAGTCAACAAGTAAATTTTGGGCAAAAAACTTTTCAATTAGAACCCAAAGCGAGCATTGAAATTTTGAAGCAGTCCAAGATGCTTCTTTCAACAACTTCGGAACAATTACTCAATCTTCCTCAACAGATCCTATGTATTGTAATTGAAAAAAACAACCTCGAATTCTGGAAAGTTTGTATCTGAAAATTTTTCGTTTTCGGAAGATTGTAAAATCTAGTTGAAGGAAAAAATGAGCATTGTGTTGTTCACATATTGTTACCGAATTTCAGCAGGATTGTGTTTTTTTTTAGGTTATATTCCCTTTCATAAATGAACTTCCAGATCAATATGAACAATTTCTGGCTATTTTCTTATTTACCGACAGTTTCGTGAAGATCTCATGAAATTTCAGTTTCGAAACTGTGATATTACTGCCGGAATAAGCCGTTGTGCGATGGAATAGACTTCCGATCAATACATCAAAGTTTTTCTTCATGATCTTCCGAGGTTACAGAGGATTCAGTGGATATGGAATTGATTTCATTATTTGTTGCGAATTTCTCGTTTCTCGAACATTTTTCGCTTGCAATGAAATATAAGTAAGCACTAGTAAGCAATTCCTAGAGATTGAATGATTGAAAAAAAAAACCTTTGACTTCGAATCCAAAGTAGGCATTGAAGTTTTGAAACAGTTCACAACGCCTCTCGGACGTTTCCGCAGCTTTCCTCAACTGCTCTCCATTCTGGCACCTTAAGATGTAGGGAATCTGAATTATTTTTCAGTCTCAGAATTTTGTGATAACTATGTTGAAACGAGCGTTGAATTTATTAGGACCAGGATTAGGGTTGTTAATGGTGACCATTTCCAAAAACTGGTACCATTGTTTTTCACGTAAAATGGCCCGGTCAACCAGTATTTTAAAAAATGGTTTCTGTCACCAGTTCTTTGCAGAAAATGGTTCTTGAAACGTCTAATTTTCAAATATTCACGTTCAAAAAATTAAAACTGGCGAAGAATAACCATTAAAAAGTGGTGAATGGTCGCCAGAACCATTTTTAAACTGGCGATGGTAACCATTACCAGAAATGAAAATGGTAATGGTGCCTTTTTGGCCAGCCTAGCCAGGATACTTGAAGGTCCACAAAATTGTGATTTCGTAAAATTGATGACTGACAGCTTTGTGGAGAGCTCATGAAATTTCTGTTTCGAAACTGTGATATTATTGTCTGAAATCGTCGCTGTCCGATGGCATAGTTTTTGTATATCTGAACTTCAAAGTTTTTTGTCAAGACCTTCATTGGCTAAGGTTGGTTTTGTAGTTATGTAATTGAATTTATCGTGGCTTTTTCGAGTTTAAACCTACTTTGTCCAGCTTCGACAGGGTTGTGCGTACTGACATTAAATCTAAACTTTCATAAACAAAGTTCTTATTTACTGACACTTTTGTGAAGAGTTCATAAAATTTCAGTTCCGAAACTGGAATAATCTTGTCTAAAATTCTGATTTCCTTTGATTCCTCGGCTTTTTGATTGTGCTTGTTGCAAAACTTCCTCTTTTTCATCTAATCTGTATCTTATCCCTTCTTCATGATTTTTAGCTCAATATTTAGCTATTAGTCAAGACATCTATCTTCCTGTATCTTTACTTTCAGATGAGAAGAGAGTTTGTGCCTCCGAGTAAGCAAGAATCATGCCAGACGACGAGAGTAAGCCATGCCCACTTCCAACCTTCACTTCCAAGAGCCACGAAAAGGGAACAGCTGAAAGGAGCAACCGAGAAAACTAATGTTTGCTGATTCATCAAGTGTGTAAGATTGAGTAGCCGAAACAGTGATAGTATTCCGGCGTGCCGCTCTGCAAGTAACTTGAAAGCTCACAATGTCCAAAAAAGCCGAATCTGTGAGCCAAAAAGCCTCTGAAAGGCGATGTTAGACAACGAGAGCCGGCCACGCCTACTTCCATGCCACCGGAAGAGAACGAATGGAGAGACCGAGAGAACCGAAAAGGCAGAACCCGCAAAGAAGAAAACGCTAGCGGATGAATGCGAACTCTGAAAAAAGCGCGCAGAAAAAACACCGAAACAGTAGCTATTAACAATCCATTTATTCTGAACGTTTTGAGAGAATAAATTCATGATTAGAGAGAAATTGGAATGAAGAGATCACTTTGGAGATTCAGTTGATTGCAGTAGACGATTCAGAAGCCAGCAGGAACATGAGATGATTACCAGAGGTCATCCAAGACCTTGACTTTTGGGAAGAGTGTGTAATTGCGGTGTTGGAACTCTTCCCAGCTAAAAGGGAAGTTGCACATGGGGCGGAAGCATGAACACGAGTAAAACTCGGTCCATGCTTCGCTTTCGTGCATCCTGGATCTCTGAAAAAAGGAACATTAGCTGGGTTTATACTAAGATTAAGCTTAATCTGAAAGCTAAAATATTAGATAGGCTTACTTCGATGGCACAATCCTGGCCATTATTGAAGGCCTCCAGAGCACGGTCCATCTTTGCCTTTGGCAACTTTCCACCCGAGAAGGTTCCTTCACCAGACGAGATCTCATAATACGCCTGGCAGACTTGGTTTCCGTGAACGATCTTGGCACGGTTTTCATAACTGTTGAAACTGTAACAGCTCATCGGAGCTGCCACAGAAACAAGAGCCATGAAGAGAACAAATTTGAAGAGCATTTTCCAGAAGTTGGAGAGAGAGAAGAGCAGCGGCAACAAAGTGTTTGGTGCTGATGAACAACTGACTCGGTGGCCCATTTTATACAGGTGGTCAGGCTCCACCCACTCCACCCGGTGGCTCAGGCTCCGCCCACTTTTTTGTGCGATCTCTTGGCTCCGCCCATTTAATCACATCCTTCCTAGATGCAAAGTTTGTACTCGGATTGGCTCCGCCCATTTTGAGAGATCACGACCAGAAACGATGATATTTTGGGAGAAGGAGAAATCAAAGAACCATTCGGGAAGGAAGGTGAATCATAGGAGTTGAGTTTGTGGTATTTCGGGGTTTATTGGAAGTTTGAAGAGTCCTTTATGGTTTGAAAGGTAGAAGCATATCCCTTTGTTTGGAAAATGAACGTAGATTAGTAAAGAAGATGTCTGATATCCGGATTTAAGGTGTAGGTGGAACTGTAACAAAGTTTGGAAAAAACGTGATTTTTTGCGGTTTCTGTGATGTTTTTTCATTGGGTGCATAATAGTCTCAATGTTTCATTGTTGAGTTAATACAATTGGGAAAAAACGATTTTTTCAGTTTACTATCATGCTGAATGATAGTAACAGCTGGTAAATTTTCCCGTCATCCCACCAAATGTTTCTTCAAAAGTTTCATATTCAAAAAACCTGTGTTTGGCAAAAGGTCGTGGACTTTAATGCAGACACATACATCGAACCTTTTTTATAATTTCGATAAAACCGTAGAAAAAAAAACAGAACTACAAGTCAGCGATTTAATTCAATTTTCTCAGTTGGCTCCTTATAACAAGAGATTAACCATTGGACTTTTCGACTTAAGTTTATTCAGTTAATGTAGACAGTGCTCGAAAAAAAAATAAAAATTTATTTCGGTTTTTTACAGTCGTGTTAATTTCTAATGATATTTTCTGACCATTCCATTGATTTCGACCAAAATCTCGAGAAAATCTTCAAAAATATTTCTGAAAAATGCTTCCAGTTAATTTCGGTTATCCACATTGCAAACTACACATATAATTTCTTCTCACTGACCATGCAGCACGAAAAACACCTGTACATGTGGAAAAACTAACCCTGCAAAGTGAACCTTCAACCTTCTTTTTGTGACCAAAATTAGATTCTAGCTTTTGCTTAACTGTTTTTCAAAAATTTAATTTAAAAATACATGTTAACGGACCTTGCAAGGTACACTTTTAGATGTTCCAGTTGATAAAGCTGAAACAATTTTCCATGGTAATAGACCCGATGACAGAATAGATTAGGATTCAGATAAAAACTTATGCAATGTTGAGAAAACGATACATTTCAGGAAACAACGATGAGTGGTAGAGTGTCGGCCCGCGAGAACTAGCGTCCGCAACTTGCGAGAAAAAGTGCGAGACTCGCACATTCTCGTTCTCGATTTGTCTCGCATATTCTCGCATCATTCTAGCATTTTCTCGTTCTCGCATATTCTCGTTATTTCTCTCACGTTCTCGTTCTCGTTCTCGCATTTTCTAGCATCATTTCATTTCTAGCATTTTCTCGCATTTCTCGCGAGAATGATGCGGACACGTGTTCAATAATAAAATAGTGGAAAAAACCAAACAATTCGCCCTAAAAGTATTTTTTTCGTGAACTTATATTTATCCACGGCCAAAAATCCTCCTCAAATTGAAAAAATTCCAACAAAAAGGTTCACGAAAATAACTTAATTGGGGCGAATTGTTTGATTTTTTCCACTATTTTATTATTGAACACGTGTCCGCATCATTCTCGCGAGAAATGCGAGAAAATGCTAGAAATGAAATGATGCTAGAAAATGCGAGAACGAGAACGAGAACGTGAGAGAAATAACGAGAATATGCGAGAACGAGAAAATGCTAGAATAATGCGAGAATATGCGAGACAAATCGAGAACGAGAACGTGCGAGACAAATCGAGAAATGCGAGAATATTCTCGCGGGTCGACACTCTAATGAGTGGTCCTTCTCGAGATATTTGAAGCCCAGTGAGCTTTGTGGGAGTATTTGAATCTTTGAACCTGCAATAAAAGAGCGGTCTGTTTTCCAGCACAATTTATTGTTGGCATCCATTTATTACAAGACTTTTAACTTACACTGAGCTCTTTTTTTTGAGAAAGTTTTTCATCTGTCATTCCCCCTGAATCAACGGTTGTCTTTTTTTTTCTGATAAAGCTGTAACCGAATTTTTTTTCAAGAATCACTCAACAAAGCTGCAATAATGTTTCATACAACAATTTGTGCCTTTTCATAAACTTCGAATGCCCCGATCACCTAAAACTCTTTATGTAAGGGTCGAGAAGAAATTGGAACTAATGCCAAGCAGAGGGACTTTCCTATTAGCTAGTTGTGAAACTTAAAACTTGAATTCACTATTTCAAGATTCTTTCATAGGAAGCCCTCTTCAAATTTGCTCGTTTTTTCTTGTGTCATTTCCCGTCCATTCTATTTCAGTCTGTTATCTTCTACTGTGAGCAATGCACCAGATTATCTCGTTTTCGTTTTCCCACCACGTGAAACTCACAAAAAAATAGTTTTGAATTCGAGCACAAACACCCGGCGCAGTTTTTGAGAGAAAGATAACATTATGCACCAAAAAAACAATAATTTTGAGAATGAGTAACAGCAATGTTTATAAAAAGATTAAAAATGTTCCAGCAACAGCAAAGTTCTAATATTGGTGGTATTTTGAACTGGATCAGATTTTGGGATGAATAAAGATCAGAGCACTTTTTTTGGAATAAGTTTGATCTTAAATATAGACTAAGATGTTTGATGATGAAGGAAGTGTTCGGATCATGGTGACTTTAAAGAAAGGTGCAGAAAAGATCATAAATGAAGAACTTTTGAATTATCAAAAGTGATAGGATGTTTGGTGTCGCTCTGAGAGTTTTCTGAAACAGTCCTGAAATATCCTAAAAACCTTCTAAAACAACTGACACTGGAACAGTATTCGAAGTATTAAAAAGTGTTTCAGCGTTTTAAGATTACTCGTCATTCTGGAAGAATTTCCAGTCGGCAAAGATAAACGAAATGATTCCATTTATGAAGTTTAGCGTCCATCTTTCTGGTGTTTCGCAATCTATATCAAATTTCCTGTTTCGTTCAAATCATAATTTCACTTCAATTCCTAGATGCACCGATAGTTCACGGTAGTAACTTCACTTCAGTGATTTTCGATTGACTTCTAAAATCCACTTAAAGTTCATACTTTGAACTAGATTCCTCCTCGATTTTCTCCTACATGTTTCCAGTTCCGGGTTCTTCCTCACTCCTCTTTCTGCAAAATTGATTCTGACCAGAGCCTTTATCTATTCTGACTTCCAGAACCTCACCGACGTCAATAGAAAACCCATTTGTCTTCTGAAATCCTTTCATTTCGTATCTTTTGTAGTCTTAAGACCTTTTCTGACTTTCGTTTCTCGAAACTAGAAATTCTTGACCTACGTCAATCGTACCCTAACCTAGTCATGTGAAAATAGATGGTTCCAGTTGCAATCAGAAGCGGTGATCTGGAAGGAACTATTTTTCAGACCTTGCAGATTCAACACGGAAATGAGTGTTGTGAATACGGAGAAAAGATGCTAAATTGACCAAAGATGTTCCACCGTCAAGCGCCTATCTGGAAATTTGGTAACAGTAAATAATTCAAACTTCAGGCATTTTTCGCAATAAATACACATCAACGTTACATTCAAGCATCGAATGAACCATATAGGTGTCCATTATTATTAGCGCCCTGATACAGTAACTAAATGATATCCAGGATAATAATTATTCTTTTTGCCATTTCAATCGGTTTTAATGCTCATTCTAGTCTAGATTCTCATAATAAACCATTTTCTGATAATGAACTTGAACAGCGCCATGCTCACAGAATCCAAGTCCTTTGCAAATTTCTCTCCTCCTTTTTTGTAGTTTCAAGACCCCTTCTTTTCTGACTTCTACTCGATGAAACTAGAAAACTGAGTCACGTCAATAGTATTCCAACCAAATCATGTGTAAGTAAAATTATGATGATAAGAGAGCGAAGAATATCAATTCTAGTTGATTTCATGTGAAATCAGCTAGAAGGAACATTTTTGATTAGAAGACAAACATCTTTCCGTTTCAGATCTTGCAGATTTTGTTTGGAGTTCAGGTTTCGAAGATAATGCTGTAGGTAAACGAAGTTGGGAACCGATAGTAAGAAAATAACGTAAAGAAGGCGGAAACAAATATTCCAGTTTTTCAATTAGCTGAAACCAATAGTTTGTGCTTTAATCACTTGAACAATCGACGTTGAACACTCTAGATACAGTAACTCTGCGGACAAAATTGAGTGCGCATGGAGAGCTGGGTGTTCAATATTATTCTGTTGCCATCGTAGTCAGCTAAACAGTCTCTATTTAACTTATATCCAAGACAGTAATGTTTCAAGTTCTTTATTTTAAGAAAGTTTTACTTTTTCAACTGCTATGTAAGATGTTCATCCTAAAAAGACTTTCTGTTACCAGTAAGGGATATCCACTTCTTCATACACAATTTTTTCTTAACGTTCTCAATGTTTCTGAATCCATTTTCTAGAACACCTACATATTCCCTTCAGAGAACCAAGGATTATGAATAAAGTTCAGTGACTTCACTAATTTGTTATTCTAGTTCTTCTCTTATAATCTCCATGTTTTCATTCGAAACACAATGGAACAACGATAAATCCATTTATCTCTTCCGAGAGAGTTAAAAAGTTCATGACGATGCATGGATTAAGAACATCAAAAAACATGAAAGAAGCACGTTTTCAGAGTGGGAGGAATATGAGAAAGCCGTTGAAAACTCTCTAATAAAAGAGCACCAAAAATAGAACACTGAATTACTGTATCGACCATCTAAATTTTCAGCCAATACAAGTACCTAGTTTACTAATTTCAAAAATTGAATAAAATTGAAAATCTGGATTACACTTAAAAAACTCTCCCCATAATTCGGCTCAAATTGTTTTCGAAATCGCATTTTTCAAAACACTTTATTCCCAGATCCTGGTTAAGAGGATGTGACAGAACGTGCTATGGAATCTACTTTCCTTTCTGGAGATCAGCCGAGATGAGAAAGGAGTATTAAGATTAGTTGAGTGATAAAATAAAAATCCGATCTACCGATTTTATAAATTTTGACGTAACTGTTACAGTGAGTTTCCAATTTGAAAGGGATGTAGAATAAACTCGATCGGACACGGCGTGATGATGAAGTTTGTCAAATAAAAGTGAATTAACTAGTCCTGTGACTTTATTGTATACGAATGAAACTGTTTTTAGACGATTTTGTTCATAATGGAATTCTAAATACCAAAGAAATTCCAGCTTCTGTAATATATTATTTAGTGTTACACAAAACTGTTGAAGACTATTCGATATTCATTTCATTAGTTATAGCGCAGTTCTACGAAAACATCGTTGATCTCCTTATCTTCAGATTTTTGAAACATCTAAAAAGTAAACTGTTCAATGAAACACAACCTTTTTCTTCCCACTCATTTCAATTTTTTTGAATCCAAAAATTTTTATCCAACCTGTAATTTTGAATCAGAATGAAAAACTTTTGAAAAGGTTCGAAAAATGGATAGGTTGGTTGAGAAAAAGGTTATCACGAGGTTTTTTTCTGAGACAAATTTTTTTGAAAAACAAAACAAAGAACATATGAATTAAATATGAGGAACAATTGGAGATGGAATGAATCAGTTTTGGAAAAAAGTCAAAAGTCCCTCCAATATAAGTGCATATGTGTTGGTCTATGCTATGACGAAATAAATTCAAATGGGCTTGACAGTCAGTAAATTGGAAGACGCGTAAAACCACTTACGTACTAACTCGTAAGGAGTTACAAAATATATATCGAACCTGTGGAACGGAAAACTCAGACGAATCAAACGAGTATTGATTACCTTAAACAATAATATTCTGAAAGCGACAGTCTTAAACAGGGTATGAAATTGTACAAATCAAAAATCAACATGTTCCGTTGTACTGTAGGAAAAAATAAAGAGGAAATAAGAGTTAGATACTGTTCATGTGGACGAATGCGGAGATATATTGAGAAGTTCCAGAAAGATGATGAAATGAAAAGTATACAAAACAGTAAAAAAGTTTGCTTTTTCTCTTTTTTCATTACTTTGCAAAATCTTGTAGGTCACGTCATGATTCAATCTTCAACTATTTCAATGAATGAGTGAAATTGTTCCTTAGAAAGTTATTAGCTTCCAATTAATAAGAATCTTTGATAAGAGGACCAGGTCTAGAGAAGGACTGAAAATAATATCATTTAACATGACTATTTTCCTAAATACATACAGTAGCGAGCATAAGTAAGTGTACCTTCGGTTTTTTGATGATAAAATTGTTGAAAGTTAACCGATTAAGCTAAAAATTTTTCTGGAGACACCCAAGTGGCCTAGAATTATGATCCCAATTTTTCTTCCCGAAAAAATTATTTTGACCTGGAAAATTTTGGTGATGACTGCTGAAATTTCAGGTGACACTTTTAAAACTTTTTTTTGGTCAACTGGAGGTATCAATATTTTTGACGTAAAATGTTGTGCCAAGTCCAAGTAAACCATTTCCGTTGAAATATCGGGTCCGCCGCGTGTTTCTCTGACCTTATTTCAGTTAACATTCAAACATGGGTGTTTGAAACGGGCGTTATAACTGTGCTGTAAGTAATCCAAATGGCTCCAAATTTTTGTGGAAGATCAGTTATAAGCCAATAAAAACAATCCCATCAAAATTTTTGAGTTCCGAAAAAAAAAGTTTTTTCACTATTTTTCCAGTTTTTCAATTATTGCTCTGCCCCCTCTTGTTATCCAAACTGCACTTAGAAACAGACCAGCTGAAAAGTTCAAGAAAAAAAAGACAAATAAAGTTCGCTAGTATTTTGTGGCCATGCCACGTGCCTTGAGTACTGCTTTGCACCGTCGAGGCATTGATTCGATCAGGTTGTCCAGGACCGACTGAGGAATGTTTTGCCATACTTCTTGCAACTGCTCAAACTTTTCCTTAGCATTTCTGGCCTTCTTGTTCTTCAGCTGTCTCTCGCAGTGCTCCCAGAGATGCTCGATGGGATTGAGATCCGGGCTTTGGCTTGGCCATTCCATGATTGGAATCCTCTTGTTTTTGAACCAGTTTTTGACCAACAAGCTAGAGTGTTTCGGGTCGTTGTCTTGTTGAAACAAGTAACGACGACCATGCATTTTTCTGGCAAACGGCAACATCACATCCTCCATAATTTTCAAATAGACATGCTTGTCCATTATTCCGTCAATCTTATGAAGCGGACCAACTCCCTTGCCTGAAAAACAACTCCAGACCATCACACTTCCGCCTCCATGTTTGATGGTTGGCATCTGGTATTTAGGGTCAAATCGAGTTCCAGCTGGTCTTCGAACGTAAGAGAGCCCGTCCGTTCCAAACAACATGAACTTGCTCTCATCACTCCACAAGACCTATAAACTCAGCCGGATAGACAATTTATACGGTTCAGTTTACCTCTTTCCACATATCCACCGTCCAATCCTCGTGTTCTTTTGCAAACTCCATTCTAAGCTTCTTATTTTTTAACGAAATCAATGGTTTTTTGACAGGTCTGCGAGCATGAAGACCAGCTTCTCGAAGTCTACGCCGGACTGTATGAACACCAACTTGGGAACCGCCCTCATTCAAAAATTGTTTCCTAATTTCGATAGCCGATTTGCGAGGGTCTTCCCTGCTGATTCCAACAATTTGTCGGTTTTCGACATGGTTTGTCATCCTCGGTCTCCCACTTCGCTTTTTTCCCGAAAAATCATCTCCTTCTGTTTTGCTTCTTTGAATAATTCTTTTGACACCGCTCAATGAGAGTTGAAAGGTAGCAGCCAGAGTTTTTTGCGGGATACCTTGAGAATACCCTGATACAAGAGCTTGGAGCTCGCCGTCGGAGAGAAAATAATTTGCTCTAGGCATCTAAAAACATTCGGAATTGCTCAATAGAGCTCAGAAATATGAATTACCTTTTGAAAAACACTGTAATCTAAAAACCACGATAAACGTTGAGATCCGATATAAAATCCGAAATAGTCAGGAACACCCGGGGTTTTCAGCAATTTGCCAACTACCCAATTCCAACAGGGCATTACATCGTAAAAGGCACGTTTTTATTGTATTCGACAAAAATATTCGTATCTTTTATGTTTTCCATCGATTTCAAGTATTTGATGCTCACAATAGTAAAACAGTAATATTGAAAAACTGGAAAAATAGTGAAAAAACTTTTTTTTTCGAAACTCAAAAATTTTGATGGGATTGTTTTTATTGGCTTATAACTGATCTTCCACAAAAATTTGGAGCCATTTGGATTACTTACAGCACAGTTATAACGCCCGTTTCAAACACCCATGTTTGAATGTTAACTGAAATAAGGTCAGAGAAACACGCGGCGGACCCGATATTTCAACGGAAATGGTTTACTTGGACTTGGCACAACATTTTACGTCAAAAATATTGATACCTCCAGTTGACCAAAAAAAAGTTTTAAAAGTGTCACCTGAAATTTCAGCAGTCATCACCAAAATTTTCCAGCTCAAAATAATTTTTTCGGGAAGAAAAATTGGGATCATAATTCTAGGCCACTTGGGTGTCTCCAGAAAAATTTTCAGCTCAATCGGTTGACTTTCAACAATTTTATCATCAAAAAACCGAAGGTACACTTACTTATGCTCGCTACTGTACAAGATGAATCTGCAGTTTTTGTAGGTCGGCAGTGTTCATTTCTCAGAGAGAATGCATAGTGTCTGATAGCAAGAAAAATTAAGATGTGACTTAGATGTTCAAACAACAAACGGAAAAAAATATTTCTTAAAAACGACACTCTGAAACCGTTTCGGAAACTTTGCATTTTGTGAACGAGAAACTGAACTGAACTCAAACAAGTTTCAAAGGGTTTATAATACCACCCGATTTATAAAGAACATTTGATTGGTGTACAATTGCTATAATAGCGCAGAGCAAATACTGTTCAATTCTTGAAACTTTATGATACATTTGAAGCAGTACCCTTTCTACATTTTATGTGTTCCTACCGGCTTTCGATCTTTTTTTTCAAACTAAAAATTCAGACTCGTTTCAAACACACTCCAAATATGGAATCCTCGGTGAGGAAACAGGCTCTTTTCAAACTTCCTTCGATGTCATAACGTCCCTTGTCTTATTTGTTCCGGAAAATGTTTTCTGTTTCACATCATAAAAACTAGAAATGTTTGGCATGCGCCAATGGGTACCGTAGCTGATCATGTGTAGATAAAATGATGACACGGATGTAGGAAAGCGAAAATAAAGATATTTTCAGATAAGTTTCAGATGACTCCGAACCCAGCCAACTGGAAGGAAATTTTATGGTTAGATGGTAAACATCTAGCTGTTTCA
Organism: Caenorhabditis doughertyi; assembly: GCA_963572265.1. Classification (NCBI taxonomy): domain Eukaryota; kingdom Metazoa; phylum Nematoda; class Chromadorea; order Rhabditida; family Rhabditidae; genus Caenorhabditis; species Caenorhabditis doughertyi. Next base: position 19,614,719 of record OY751556.1, on the reverse strand, counting down.
GATCTGTCAGATAAAATCAGAAAAAAGGTGGATGTACGTTGTCTTACGTCCTAGATACAGAAGCCTAGAATGGATTCAGAAGAAATACATCAGATAACAATTTTAGCTGATAAACTGTATACTTTTCCGTTTCAGACACTGCAGATGTTATCTGGCTTGGAGGCTTCCGGTAGTGGACACCCAGTCGAAAAACTTACGCACAATACATTCCATAAACTGTTTCTATAGTATAATTACTAGAGTGTCGGCCCGCGAGAACTAGCGTCCGCAACTTGCGAGAAAAAGTGCGAGACTCGCACGTTCTCGTTCTCGATTTGTCTCGCATATTCTCGCATCATTCTAGCATTTTCTCGTTCTCGCATATTCTCGTTATTTCTCTCACGTTCTCGTTCTCGTTCTCGCATTTTCTAGCATCATTTCATTTCTAGCATTTTCTCGCATTTCTCGCGAGAATGATGCGGACACGTGTTCAATAATAAAATAGTGGAAAAAACAAAACAATTCGCCCTAAAAGTATTATTTTCGTGAACTTATATTTATCCACGGTCAAAAATCTTCCTCAAATTAAAAAATTCCAACAAAAAGGTTCACGAAAATCACTTAATTGGGGCGAATTGTTTTGTTTTTTCCACTATTTTATTATTGAACACGTGTCCGCATCATTCTCGCGAGAAATGCGAGAAAATGCTAGAAATGAAATGATGCTAGAAAATGCGAGAACGAGAACGAGAACGTGAGAGAAATAACGAGAATATGCGAGAACGAGAAAATGCTAGAATAATGCGAGAATATGCGAGACAAATCGAGAACGAGAACGTGCGAGACAAATCGAGAAATGCGAGAATATTCTCGCGGGTCGACACTCTAATAATTACAGTAATTTCGCCAAATTCGGCAACGGAAATGACTCAAAAAAAAACATCCACGCTTTCATAACTGATGTATTAGTGGACCCCCTGGGCCTCTGTTCCTGTCATTCAGTCTGTAGAAATTGTAGGAGTTCATATTCGATGAAAAAGAATGGTAAGCAATGGAAGAATTTATGCAAGTTTCGAAAAAATCAGATTAATTCATCTAGTAAAGATAAAAATGATGGACTTTGTCTTTGTAATCGAAAACTTTTAAACTTCGACCTCCTTGTACTGGGACAACAATCATCTATCTGTTAAGATATTTTTTCTAAGGCGCTTTTTTTCAAAATATCAACATTAGTCACTTTCTTAAACGCCCTTCTCTTTCAGGGAAATCAAGGATTATGAACGGTGTAGGATTTAGTGACTTCACTAATTTGGTAATTTAATTCTGCTTATTATAATCTGAATGTTATCGTTTGAAACGCAATGAAACATCCCTTCATCCCTTTCAAGAAAGTGAGAAATTTCATGACGAAAAATGGATTAGGGGCGTTGAAAACATCGAAGGAGCATTCTTTCAGAGTGGGAAGTCAATTTGATAGAGATGAGAAAATGGAATTTTCTAATAATTTTCGATACGAACGAACATACTGTTTCAACTAGAAGATGAAAATTCTGTTGGCTTTTTAATATTCATTTGGTCGTAAACTAGCGGTTGGAAAGTTTAAAAAATCAACAGGGACCATTCAACGATGCAAAGCATAAGAAATTTACAGTTTCCAGGAACAATTATCAACGCTCTTGACATGTAGAATGCTAGTAATGAATAAATAAAATTTTAAGTTAAAATTAAAAATTAATAGATTTTCATCTGGTAGATTCTTCACAACTAACTGAAACTTATAAAATTAAAAAGAAAAAGCAGGAACTTCAGAATTTTTTCAGCACATTAATATTTCGAGTTTTAGTTTGAAAACAAAACACAGCATTACTGTTACAGTGAAAGGAGCCCCGAAACAAAGAAAGAGGAAAACGAAAATAAGCTCCTTTGAGTTCTGAATTTTTCTCAAAGATACGGTCGACGTTGGGAATGTTGCGAAACGTATACAAAACGTATATGGACTTAATGTTGGTCATAGTAACAGTAAATCGTCACATTAACAAATCCAATGTTCTGTTTCTAATTTCCAAGTTATTGATGATTAGCAAGGAACGTAACTTCATTTTCGTCAACCATTACAGAGTTTCATGATGAACACTTCATCCCTTGATTTCTCCCAACATCATTATTAAATCCAAAATTACTCACTTACATGTAATGCTTCCATACTTCGCCCCTCCGATTCCAGATATTATGGGGGCAAAAGTTAGGCCCCGGGGTGGGTAAAATAACCCGCCAGTCAAAAGTTTGCCAAATTGATTTTTTATCGATTTATTGATTGTTTTCACTTTTACTAGTTTTCCGCCTGTAACTCAGTCAGTTTTTGAGCTATCATGAAAATAAAAAAACAAAACTGTAGACAAAAACGTGCTCCAACTTTTTGCCCATAGCTCCAAAAAACTTGGAGCACATCGAAGAGCCGAAATTGTGCTCCAAAGTGACATCTGAAATTTCAAAAACGTCAAATTTTTTTGAAATTTTTTTTGTTAAGTTAGGCACTTAAAATGATGTGTTTTGCCAATTTTTTGAAAAAATTCTTCTCCGAATTTTTGAGAAAATCGAGTTCAAAATATATTTTTGTACTTTTCGGGTTTTCAAACTCAAAATTTCGAAAAAGTGGTGTGGTAAATCTTGTAGCCCGTGAAAAGACGCATCTTTTCGTTTTTTAACCATCTCAAAATATTGAGTGTGAACCGAGTTAGGGATGATTTAAACGTTGACCATAATGGCAATGCGTGTCCGATTGGGTTTATGGTCAGGGTTTCAACCCCACTCAACTCGGTTCAAACTCAATATTTTGAGATGGTTAAAAAACGAAAAGATGCGTCTTTTCACGGGCTACAAGATTTACCACACCACTTTTTCGAAATTTTGAGCTTGAAAACTCGAAAAGTACAAAAATATATCTTGAACTCGATTTTCTCAAAAATTCGGAGAAGAATTTTTTCAAAAAATTGGCAAAACACATCATTTCAAGTGCCTAACTTAACGAAAAAAAATTCAAAAAAATTTGACGTTTTTGAAATTTCAGATGTCACTTTGGAGCACAATTTCGGCTCTTCGATGTGCTCCAAGTTTTTTGGAGCTATGGGCAAAAAGTTGGAGCACGTTTTTGTCTACAGTTTTGTTTTTTTATTTTCATGATAGCTCAAAAACTGACTGAGTTACAGGCGGAAAACTAGTAAAAGTGAAAACAATCAATAAATCGATAAAAAATCAATTTGGCAAATTTTTGACTGGCGGGTTATTTTACCCACCCCGGGACCTAACTTTTGCCCCCATAATATCTGGAATCGGAGGGGCGAAGTATGGAAGCATTACATGTTAATGCTTTTTCGCTAGATGACAAATCTTTTTTCTTGGAAATTCTTTTCGAAATGAAGAAATGTTCATCGAACCACAACATTTGAAATCTACTTCTACCCTTCACATGACTATTCGATTTCTTTCAACATATAATTTAAAATTGGTTTGAAATTGTTCGAAAATGTTAGAGAAAGAACTTGAAAATTGACAGTTGTAAATGTTATCAAAAACTTGAAGATCTTTCGATATTGTTTTGAGAATAAAAATTTGATCGGAGTACCAATAGCTGTTGCAATATTTTAAACGAATTGAGTGAATTGAAACTTTGGGAGCAAAAAATAGTTAAGTGATGGAACGGAAATTCACTGTTTTTAATCCCCTCTAATAGAAGAGCATATAACCTCTTCTCCGGTTTGAGACGATTTATGTTTTCTTACAAAAAGAAAAGAAAATCAGAAAAATCCACAAAAAAAGGCAACTTGGAAAAACTTGCTTTGTCAGGGTTGCTTCTAGGGTGGTTTCGATAATAACGTTGGAAAAATCGTTTGAAAAAAAAATAACTGCGAAACGTGATTCATCCCCAACAAATCCACAAAAACATCAGTTCGATGAAAAATGAAATCAAGAAAAATATGAATATCACGAGCAAACTAAAATCAAAGCTCGTGAAAAGGGGATTTGTCCTTTTGAGCCTCAAGTACATAAATATTATGTAAAAGTGCACATGACCGGGTATAAGATGACATAATCCAATGTTTTTCAAGAATTCATATAAATAGAAAGCACTTTTTCATTGAGGTGTCTTCATTTTCTAGAATTTTTCCCAGAATTTTTTCTGATCAATTAATTTTAAAAAATTGTTTCGAATGTTCATTGGTTTCTAGTTGTGTTTCCTAATTTCCCATGGGACTTTTCGGTGGACTGTTGACACCTGTTTCATGTAGTTGTTATGAATGTTTGGAAACAGAGGATAGTGTTACCAATGAAGAATCGAAAACTTTATCAGACCAACTTTCTCCTACATCGTTTCTAACGCTCTGAAAATAATTTTGGTTAAATCTCGTCAGTTTTCGCTGTGTACAAGAACTGATTGAAGTTGAATTGTGTTAAATTTAACTATTCGTTCTGTATCTCTAAAACAATCTTCTTTCCATTAAGAAGCAGTAATCTTTTATTGCAATTCCCCGAGTGAGCGAATTTATGAAAACTTCAATAGACTGTGTCAGAACCTAGACAAAGCTCTAGAACAAAGTAAGAGAATGTTATGTCCCATGAATGTATCGTTAATTCAACATCGTTTTGTGTCAAAGTATGGGGTCTACTGAACAGTTTCATGAATGATTTTATTTTCATCCTGACCCAAATCTTACATTCTCAAGTCTTTTATTAGAGGTTTCTCGCTCAAACGTTGGATTATAAAAACACCGTTTCAAAACTACAACATCCATTCAGAAATTTCTAGAAGATCAGTCTCAAAGTGCAGTGCTTTTCAACAATAAAACAATTTGAATATCTCTAAAGTTTGTAACAGTATCTGATGAAGTAAATTGTTCTGGAGAACGGCAGCAATCGTAACGGCACAAGATTTGTGTTGAACTCTTTCCACGATTTTCCGAAACAGTGATATTTCTAGAGCAGAAATTTTTTGTGTTGTCCATTATTTTCTCAGTTTATCTACTCCATTCGTGATATTTCAATCATGCGATCATTTCCACAAGATCTAGTACTGTGAAAAACCAAACCTCCATAAAGTAGAAACTGGAGCATAACGATAATATCGTACAAACTCTTTGTAGAGGAAATAAGGAAAATGAAACATTAAAATAATTTTCCTGTTTCCGGTCCCTTTCAGTTTTTCTCATATCTTGTAAAAGACGGTTTCTTTTCCCTCTTCTAACACTAAATCCAAATACCACTGTTAGTCACATTATTGAACGCCCTTTCAGGGAAATCAAGGATTAAAAACAGTGTAAGATCCAGTGGATAAAGTTCAGTGACTTCACTAATTTGTTATTCTTGTTCTTTTCTCATAATCTCCATGTTTTCATTTGAAATACAATGAAACATCAATCTATCTCTTTCAATAGAATCGCAAAGTTCATGACGAAACATGGATTAGGAACATCGAAAAACATTGAAGAATCACGTTTCAATAGTTTGAGGCTTCAAACAAGAAAACTGTTAGAGAAAAAAAAAATGAAGGGAGGGATACTGTTTCCAAAACGTGTTTAAAACATGTGGCTTTATCAGTTTGACTTCAATTGTCGAAAAACTTTTCTTTGACTTATCGTTGGTTTCTGGAAATAAAGACAGAGAAATCTCGATAATTTATGGGAACTGAAATGAAAGATTTGAATATCTATTAAAGAGTCCTTAGATCCTAAAGTTCAATCATTGTTATCAGTTCTGCATTTGGATAAATAAAGAAAGCAAAACAGCAAAATTTCTTATTTTGTGATTTTTCTTATGAATTATTTTTGATAACTTTGGCGATTGATTTGAGATTTCCTGATTACACTAAATTATGGTATGTGACCGCAAAAACGCATTTGTTGTTTTAGTAATCGAGTTAATTTTCTGATGAAACTGAGGAAAATTGACTTGACTAGTGAATTTATTTTGTACACCAGATCGGAGAAAAGTTACATTTTCAGAAAAACATTTTACCAGGGTGACTCTCAGAATAAACAAGTCTTATTGGATAAAAAAGTGATGTTTGCTTTATCAGAAATTCGAAACAATGAATTTGACATCGCTCATTTTCAAACATGTGAAAACGAGATCCTCGGTTCCAAAAAGGTTTTATGTTTTAAATCGTTCTAATCCTCCATTTTGTAGAAACTTCGGGTTAGATGAATTTTAGAAACCAATAAACTTCCTATTGGCTAATTGTCAGATTAACAGCTAAACTAAATATTTCCCAAGTATGACAAACAGTAAACTTCTGTTTCACGTTTGTTAAATGAAACATGCTTCTGAATTGTGTTTAGTTTTCATCTTTTTTAATCGAAAAATTCTTGAACTTCGAAATTCTACCAAAAGCCGATAAAACTGAAATCTCATTGTCAGGTTGTAATTATTTACCGAGAAGTCTGTACTAGTATTGCTGGCACTGACAGTAGAGAGGCACCAATGTTAAACGGACACTTAATAAAGCTTTTACTGGTTTGATTTCATTTCGAAGTAGTAGAAGGACCCTATTCTTCAGGTTCGTCAAATCAAACATGCTCTCCAAAAATGTTATTGACAAAATTGGTAACTTTTATATCAGCTTAAAATTCTAGAATGAGAACGATTAGAACGATTTTCAAACAATATTGATCAAAAGTCTATGAAACGGAAATCTTAGCAATAACAACCACAAATTTTGCGTTCATGGTGCAGGCACCTCTATTAGAGGGCCACGTTGATTCTCGTTTTCAAAAAGGAATTGGTCCCCACTCTTCCAATCTTCCCACCAAATTTCTTTTTAATCTGATTTCATCTCCTTTTCTCTTTTCCAGATGTTTTCCTCTTCCGTGTTCTTTCCCTCAAATGTCACCCAAACTAGAAACGACCAATTTCTCACCCTTTCTTCAAATGTTTTCCAAAAACATTCGAAAATCACATGCCCCTGTAAACAACAAAAAGAGTGTGATCCGAAGCAAAAAATGTAGCCGAAAGTGTGCTCTGAGCTTTTTGCAGAAAAAGAGGCTTTCCCCTGTGACTCTCTCGGATGAATCAAACAAGGAAGTTGAGAGAAAGAAATAAGAGAAGAAATGTGAATGGAAACTTTTGGAGGTGTGAGAATAAATGAGTTCAGAAGGTTCAGAGCACAAAAGCTGGTGACTGACTGAATGGTGACTCAAAAAAAAAACAGAGATTATATTGCATTTCGAGAACTCTCTTATACAACGGCATGCTGAAAAACGGTTTTTTTGAAACCTTTAAGGCGTTCGGAAGCGTCAGTATAATAGTTTTTTACACTTTTGATATATAATGAGAATATCGTAACTGGAATTCTTGTTTGCGTTCCTTCAGTAATCACTTTTAGAAAACAGTTAGAAACTAAAAAGAAAAGTTTTTGTAAAAGCTCGAATACATCAGCAGGCAGCTTCAATGTTCAAAGAATTTGTCTGGGTGCCGATGTAATAGAGGCGCCGTTTTATAAGAGGCGCCTGTGTAATAAAAGTAATACGGTGTTACAGTTTCATGAACAGTTCTTTTTTGCATCCCACTGATTTTTTACTGATTTTTTTCACTCGCATTTCTGTGTGAACACTGAATATATCAAAATTAAAAGATCCAAGACATTTCATATTGTGTTTCTAAAACCGGGATTTTAAACATTTTATGCTTACTGTTAAAAAAAATATTTTTCGCCAGAATTGGTTGAAAACTGATTTTTCACAACTTTTCTTTCACTTTTGGAAACTGCATTCTCACTTTTCAATTTATCCTAAGAACAATTTGTTACACGGTCCCTCTCTGTTTTGTGACCTATTTGAAACAGTGACTTCTATCATCAAAAAAGCCCCCACCCAAAGTTTCCAAATCTTCTTCCCTAATTTAAAACCTCACACTCTGAAAACGTGCCTTTTCAATGTTTTTCAATACCTCTAATCTCTTTTCGTCATGAACTTTGCCTTGCTCTTTGAATAGATGAATAGATGTAACAACATTCAATTGTGTTTCAAATGAAAACATCCGGATTATAATAGAAGAATTAGAATAACAAATTGGTGAAGTCATAATCCTAGGAGCGGTTTTGAAGTTGGGAAGTCAAGGAACAAGAAAATCCAGAGCCCTCACAAACCCAATAGAATATTATGTGAACCAATCATGAAATATGAAGAGTTTTTTGTATTAATTTTATTTGAAAACTAAAACATGAAATTCTAAAAAGGATGAAGTTTGCAATAGCAAGAAACTGAGAATTTTGAATGTGTAATAGACAAAGAAGTCTTGAAAATCAAATTATTCAGAAAATGCTGATTTTACAGAAACTGTTGACTTTTCAATTGTTCTTCTGCTTAATCGAAACAGTGTACTTCGCAAAACTTACAACGGAACATTTCATCTTCTTTCTCAGAAGTTCAACAGACTCTAAGGTTTTTAAAACCGGTTTTTTCTCATAAACTCAAAAAAAAACTTGAAATTAACTGTAAACTTTTCAGTCTAAATAACCTACTTCATTGAATTACGTCGATTAACAACAAATCGCTACTAACTTACTCTAGTGCGAGTCTTCAAAATATGTTACGGAAACGTAAAAGATTTTTTTGTTTCATGGAACTGTGAAGAGTACAGATTGCAACATTGAATTGTTCGGCTCCCTCCTATTGTTTCCGGCTTTCAGAAACCCTAAATGTATATCTCAATCAAGTTTTTTGTTGACAATAGTTTTCCTCTTGTTCTCGAAACCGTTTTTTTTTACTTTTTTGACCCCCTTTCCGTCCTCCTGTGCAAAGCCTCCCACTATGAAAACGTGCCCTCTTCAATGTTTTCGATGCTCTTAATCCGTGTTCGTCATGAACTTTGCAACTCTATTCAAAGGGATAAATGGATGTAACAAAGTTCTATTGTGTTTCGGATGAAAACATCCAGATTATAAGGGAAGAACTAGAATAACAAATTAGTGAAGTCACTGAACTTTATTCATATTTGCTTGCAGTTTTTGTAGTGATTAGAGACCAGATGCGATAAAATAACAACAGTTACCTTGGATTAGAAGAGAAAACTATCAAAAGTGTTTCACAACTAAAGTTGTGTAAGAAATTTGCATTTATAATTAGAACTAAGAGTGTAAATCAGAAAACTCTAATGAGTCGAAAGGCGTATCAGCTATGCAAAAATTTCTAGGGCAATTGAAGAACCCCTGAAACAGTAGTTCCTTGAATTTTGTCAAATTGAAAAATAATGATTTGGCCTTCTCCGAAATAGCCTAACTTCTTCATCTAACCTTTCATTCAGTTGTGGAAATCCTAGAAAAATAAATATGTTTCTTAAGATTCTTATATTTCGTTTCTCACCACGATGGTTGATCGTGATTTTGCAATTTCATTTTCCTAGATTCCACTTCCTCCTACTGCAATGCAGAAGTAAACTAGAGCGCGATTGAACAATTCGATTCCACTTTCATGAGCTCACTATAATTTTTGGAGAACCACTCTGTTCCTGCCCATTCTCACTTGCTCAGCCACTGCGAACACTCAGAATTGCCTAAAAATGTTATCTGAAGCCTTCGAAACAGAATTCGAAATTTGGGAATAGTGAACCGAATTCTTCTTTACACATCACCGCTTCTGATCAAGAAAAGATCTTGCAAAAGTCTTCGATCTGTGTAACATCTCTAGAAACATCACGCTCCTTTCACATCACTGATTTTGCAAATCATTGACGTAAATCCAAGATTCTAGTTCGAAATGTATTTGATAAATGGTCCTAAAACTACAAAAGACGAGAAGGTCAGAAGAAAGATATTCTTGGAAAGCAGTTGCATCCACCGGATTAATTTACTTTGTACGAACAAGCCTTTTGTTTTGATTGTGCAAAACCAAATAAAAAAAAGTGAAATCAGAATGAAATTACTGTAACAATGAAACAGTGAATTCAGTAGTTAGTAGTAGTAGTAGTAGTGATCTTTAAAGTGGTCTTTTTCTAACATTACCATACATACAGTGTGTTTAGGGTTAGATGTGACCATTAAATTTTTGAAGTTTAGATAGGATCAGCCTAACATCTTGTTACAAGCATCATCTGATGGGAGATTTCTGATTAATTTTCATTTTCAGTTTCCCGTTAGCTACACTCTAACAATCAGTTGCTCTGTCAATCTATCTTACACACCTATATGAACCGTAAATATTTATTAGAAAAGCCACGTTGATAGAAGAGCCCGTGAAGTAGAGAAGTTCACTTCATTAGAAGAGCAGCTAAAATAGTGGAGCCCTCCGATGATGGATATGAACAATAGAAGAACAAGCCCTCCTGATACCGGTTCTTCTGAGTATTTCCATTTTGTTCATTATCGTCGTTCTGTTCTAGCAAGCCCCAGAAAGATATTACTCCACATATATCTCCTGATCAATTCTCTGAGAACTGAAACAGAAAGTTTGTTTGTCATCTAGTCAGATGCATTCATTACTTCCAAATGATCGCTTTTGAAATCATTTTCAGAAAAACTGAAAATAAAACTCTAAGATCTTTCACCAAATCATCAGCATTTTATCTACACTTGACTTGGTTAGGCTACAATTGACGTGTGTTAGTAATTCTAGTTTTGAAGGGATGGAAGTCAGAAATGAGCCTTCGAAGCTTCAAAAAGATGAAAAATCAGAGGTTAGGCAGGGATGGAGTTCACTCTATTCCACACATTTTAGATCAAAGTAGTTCAGAAACGAAAGGATGTTCAAAAACAGACTAATCTAAATCAAAAATACATAAAATGAGGACGGTTTCAGATGTTTGAGAAACATAAACAAAAAACATGGAATAGAATTTTGATAACCTTTGTCGTTTTCCACACAACAGGCCCTTAACAGAAATATCCAGAAGCATGAATCTTACATTGATTGAAAGTAAATAGAGAGAGAGAGGGCTGTTTCATAGTTGTGAGGAACATTAATAATAGTCTTCAGAAACGATAACTTGTTAGATTGATCCACATAGAATTTCGTGGAAATTTACATTGATAAGTAGCCAAATTCAGACAACTTTCACTTAGAAGATTCCTGTCACACTTTTGTAGTAATGCCTCTAATATAAGTTCTGTACCCTCAAAAACATTACAGTTACCATGAGCTTAGATAAAAAGAATATACGGAACAGAACTTTGATGACATGTTCCCCACATTTTTCAATTAGATGTTAGTTTCTAATGCTTACAACAAACTTCCAAGTTCTTATTCCAGATCAATATTTTCCACTAGATGTTTGCTGTTGCTCGCACTTCTGAAGCCCCATCAATCCTCTTATGAACATTATAATGTTCTTCTCTCGTTTTAAACTATTGATTTTTGGTGCAATTCTGAGTCCGAAAAACCCAAATCCAACAGCTTCTTTTTAAATCCAGATGTTTACTGTTGCTCGAACACTATTGAGCTCACCATTCACTTTTATAACCACTAAAGCCTCAACTCTCAAAATTGCTCTCAAAATGATTGCTTTTTTGGTGCATAATGTGAACATCATTACGAAAACTGGTCTGGATGTTTGAGCTCAAAGTCAGAACTATTTTGAGATTTTCTAGAATTTCACGTATAATGTCGTTGACAATGAAGAACCACATGAGATAATCCGTTACATTGTTCTTCTCGGAAAAAAGAAAATTCCAGTGATGGAAAACTAAAGATCGAGAATTCTGGGACGAATTTAGGATCTTTGAAACGTAAAAATTTGTTCATGTTTCAATTTTGGAATAAGTCGTGGCATTATTTTCTCCGATAGTAATCGAAGATTAGAAGTAAAAAAACTGAAAATTTTAAGAAACATCGAACTAGAGTCTTCTTCGAATCAGGGATACACTGTTTTCAGGTGTTGATCACAAAACTTCTGGAAGTGTTACATTTGCCATTTTCCCATATGCAGGTGTTGGTCCTCAAGGTGGTCGCTGATTCATCTGAAATGAGTTCAGCGATTAAAATCTTCTATGTATTGTTGGTTACAATAATGTTGGAACTTTACGAAGTTTTGAAAACTGCAAAGTTATTGAGTTTGAACATGGTGTACAAGAGATTCTCGGTTTCACAAAGCCGATGAAAATAGAATTACAATTCAAGGAAGCTTTTGCGATGATACTGAAACGTCCTTGAATCAAATTTCTTCTGTTTCAACAGGTTTTTATAAAAAAAATTCAACCATTTTTCTCACTGCAAAGGAGAAACAGATAATAAAGAGTTGAAGTTTTTGTTCAGGGAATTGTCTCAGAAACTGACCATTGTGAAGAAACTAAGCTTGATTCACGTTTACGAATAAGTGCATAAAACGTGCGGACTTCTTAAATCATTAAAAGAACTGAGTTTTTAACAACAAGTTCGTCTTTAATTTGAGATTTCGAGCCTGAAATAACAGATTTTACCAGAGACATGTACTGAAAAATAAGGATTTCATAGAAATCGAGCTGAAACCCAATTCTTGAAAAATTTCATTAATATATTAAAACGAAAATAAACCTGTTTGTTGAAATACACTTAATGAAGGTAATACTCACTAACGATAATTGATTTTCTTTCAATTCCCAATCTCAAATACTGTTAGACCTGTATTAGAGAAGCATTCTATTTTGTTGTCCAGGACCTGTTTTCTTCGGTTTCTCCATAACTAAAACATCAGGATCGAAAATATTGTTTGCTATTTGATAAACTTTCTTCCTTCTAGATCAGTGCTTCTGATTGGTGATACTATGACACTCTGGAAAACTGTTCGATCTCCACTGATTTCACAACATCACTATTTTTTTCCATTCCAATGATTCTATAAAAAACTGACGCAACTCAAGATTTTTGTTTGGAATGCCGCCCAAAGATTTTAAAACTACAAAAGCAAGGGCGGTAGAAGATCAGAAAGAGAAAATCTTTCTGGATGAAGTTATGGAGCTGTAGATTGCGTACGGCCTGTAATAAATTATATGTCCATCTCACAAAACTGAATGCCTAGCTTTTATGAAATGGATGCAACGGCAAAAAATTGGGAGTGTAATGAGAATAAATGTGACTGAATATATGATTGGAACCCTTTTTCCAGAACAACGTCGCATTAAAAACCTCAGATCAATGAAAATTGATTCAACTTAATTATGGAAACCTGGCTTTCTGCTGATGAGTTGTTAGGGTCATGTAACCGGAACTTTTCGAAACATTATTGTTAAGATTATTGTGATCCATCTTTAACAGTCAAATACACCATCTTTAAGAATCGTGAGAAGTACAGTTCTTCTAATACATTCCCATCGCCAAGCAGTCTGTGATTTTCACTTTTAATTTCACTCAAAACTGATACAGATAACAATTTTCTGACATAAGTCTTGATTTGGTATACGATTTTTGAAATCTGGAACATGGACACTCCTCAACTATGTCAGAACCATTGCCTCCACTTATCCAATAGATTTCTGAAACATCTGAAACCGAAGAGCTTTCATGAAAACTCTTCGTTCCAGCCTCTGATTCACCAGAAATCGTGAAAAAAAGTCTTCGATCTTTCCTTCTCATCCGAAACATCATCCAATTCTTCCTCTTCACTGAATCTGAATTCTATCGACGTAGGTCGAGGTTCCAGTTGGAAATGTATCGGACGAAAGGTCTTAAAGCTACAAAAATGAAAGGAATGAAAAGTCAGAACATGGAGATTCTTGGAGAATTTGGATTCGAGTGACGCAGGTAGGATTCTGGAAAGAAATTTCGTTGGGGCCAGAATGAATTTTCAGAAAGAGATTTCGGTTAAAACAACACATGAACGGTATTCCTCTTTCACGACGAACATGTCGTAATAAATCACCTCGAAACGGAAGCTCTATTGAAAACATTTTCATACGAAACAGTCTTATGCAAAGGCCAGAACATTAATTAATTTTCAGCTTATCATCTGTTTCACGGATAACATTTGAGCTTCTAGATCGGTTAAAATTGATTTCATTTTCATTTTAAGAATAAAAATGAGAAAAATTGTGTTTTTCAATCAAAAACTTAAAAGGGAATTTATCTACTTATAATTTTTTAAATTGAAATCTCTTTAGAATTTTGCGGTTGCTCGAACAACATAAAGCTCAACAATCTTCTTAGCCATTCGCTTTTCGAATTCTTCCTTATGTGGTGCAAGATGTTATCATCATCTCAAAAACTGGTCTGGATGTTTGAGCTCAAAGTCAGAACTATTTTTGAATTCTATTGAATTTCACGTATAATGCCATTGACAATGAAGAACTACATGAGATAATCCATTACATTGTTCTGAGGTTTTCGGACAAGAATAGAATAATCTGAAAGTAGAGAGCGAACATTTCTTCAGAGGGCTTCATGATCTTCAAAACATTGAAAACAAAAATAGAAAAGTGGCATATGTGGAAAAGATGTTTCGCCGAGCCATTGAAACCGGGAGAATGAAAAAAAGATACTGAATGCTGTATCGATCTGAACTGAAAAAATTTATCAAATAGTTGAAACTTGAAAATAGTTTTACAGAAAATTGAGTCCACAAGTTTTCACAGATGCAGAAATATTTTAATTCATTCATCTACTGCGAGAGAATTATTTGGGTAAAACTGTTCATCAATATTCTTTTACCGAAAAAAACACTCGCAGTACGGATATCTTAGCATTAACAATATAGAATCAAAATTTATCTTCGAATTCGAGATCTACAAGTTTTTCAGGGATAGTTGAAACATGGAAGAACTTTAATAACAAGCTGGCCAACAAAGATTTCAGAAAGAATTCTCACTGTTTCATATGAGTTTTGTAAGACCGCCGATGTACTTAAAGTCGATACTTGCTTGATTGGCGTGGGTTCATTAAAAAAAAGAATGGTTCGCTTCATCTATAAAAAACAGTTTCATCTACGCTTGTTCATTGTTAACTTCTCATGGAATTCTCGATCAGTCTGACGCACTTACTTCTGTTTGAAATGAAATTCCCCTCGGTTTTACTGAAGCTATCATCTTTTTGGTTATCACTGCAAAGTTAATGTTTTTCGCCGAATATCTGTTCAACCCTATTATCATAACAATTTCTGTACCACTTTTCACAGTTGATTGAAACCGGAACTTTTTTATAGTTTCATGTTACTGATTCATCAATAAGATTTTTAGTTCCTTTAGCGTCTGAAGCCAATGTCACAGCTGCTATATACCATTTGCTTCCAAAGAGCACAGTACTAGGTGAAAGTGTGATCTCGATAGTTTTATAGAACAGTTGAAGCTTCAAAAAATCTAGACACTTCAGCGTAATAATTGGGATCTTCTTTGTAATTTCACGAGAAAAACTCAGTTTCATCTATGTTTTATATGTAATTGTGTTTGTTTGACAAAAATTATTTTTTTTTCCTGGTTGTTTAAACTTTCTCAATGCCTCTAAAAACAGAGACAACCTAGATTCATTGCTTGACAAGATGCAGTTATACAAAAGTTCCAATATCACCTCGATTTACTCTGAATCCTTATACAAATTACCATTATTTTTTCAGTAGGGTTTCTCAGCTTTCATAGTGAGATAATGTTGCCGTTTCAATATAGTTTTGTAGTCTCTTTCGTAAATTTCGTACTGATAACGTTTTTGTAAGATCTTCTTCAGAGAATTTTTTATTCACAACACAACTCTTCCGTTTTCCTCCAACCTTTCTACCAATTCCCAAAATACCAAAATAAATCAAACGTTCAACCATATGAGTCAGAACACCTTCCTCGCCTCCCTGATCTCTCCGCCCATTTTTTCGTGCTTCGCCGAGCATCGAAATGGGTGGAGCTTATCAGAGAGCCCAGTGGGCGGGGTTTTAGACCTCCACTATAAAACCGCCCACCCAGGCTTAATTCTTCACTCTCAGTCCATTGTCAGCCGGTTGGTCTTCTTTCCAAAGAAGCCTTCCCTCCTCTTCTCATCTCTTCGATTCTCCAACTTAAAAAAAAATGGCCAAGGTCGCAGCTCTCATTGTCTTCATGCTTGGGTCTGTCACTCTGGGACATGCTCTGGACTGTTACGGGTTCAACTCTTATACCAATCGTCCGAAAGTCCTCACAGGCATGACTTTCTGTTCCTCGTTTTACGAGGTCTCAACCGGTGAGGTCACCGTCTCGGGAGGTATCCGAGACGACAATGTGATGTCTCAGCTCAAGGCTGAATTTGCCAAAGGCCACGACTGCAACGTTGAGGTAAATAATTTTCATCGTAATAATTTTTTCAGCTGATACCTTTTCTAGTTCTCATTCTAATTTCTTTTTTTTCAGAAACACCGAATGCATGAGGGGGAGCAATGGCAGGAGTTCTACTCCTGCACATGCTTTACCAGCATGTGCAACTTTCCGTTTGAGTTTGCCGAATTCATCGCTCGTGGCAAGACCCTGGCCCCCAAAATCAACATGGCCAAGGATCTCTGGTGATCGCCAACACGTCTTCTGGCTCCATGCTGCTCTTCAATCTCCAAATGTTGATCTCATTTCTTCTTTCTAATAATATCTCTTGAAGAATAAAGTCAATTGTTAATAGCCCAGTGTTTGAGAGTTGTATTTTCTGCGCGCTTTTCAGGTTAACGCATTCATCCGCTAGCTCCTTCTGAAATCTTCGCAGTTGTCGGCTTCGGTGTCCTCTGACGTCTTCAGTAGAAGACTTCGGGTCGTCAGTCTTCTGGAGTTTCCTTGTTGTGCTTTCACTGTTGAAGACGAAAAAGGAGCCATATGTCTTGACTCTGATCCCTCTGTTGCAGAAGCTGGGATCCTTTTGAGAGAAGTTGGTTTCGTTGTTTTCTCAGAAAACCAGTTTCAAAAAAGAGATATCCTTGAAGGATACACCAACTCTTTCAATGCCGTGTTTGTCTGTCCTGCCTCCTACACCCTTTTAAAAGAGCCTCCACTATAAGGGGTGTCTGCGCTCTCGTCGTCTGGCATAAGCTCTGTGTTTCAACTTAGAATATCTAAGGTCTTGCTCTCGTCGTCTGTTCTGAAAATAGGCTGGAATAGCATCCTGATGAATGAAAGATGTTTTCAGAGTTTTTCAGAGCTTAGCGCTATCACCCAATGATTGTGTATATTAGCGCAACTGTTTATGGAGCCTTTGAAACAGCAATTCTCTGTTCGAAAAGCAATGAATGATAGGTTAGAGCCGAGGGATAAATAAAAGATCTGATCAGAATGTAACCACTTGAATCTGTTGAGTACATGGGAAGTCTGAAACAGGTTAATAAATGTGAGGGATCCTTGTAAGCCTTGAATAGAAAGGCACTCCATTCTATTCTCAACCATTTTCATTAAACGTTGTTTTTATCAAAGCCTGACTTTCCATTTTTCAAAGCCTTTACAGACCACAAATTTCGTTTTTTTCCAATAGCAAGAAAAAGGAAATAAAAATCAACTGTCTATTCAACATTTCAGAACTTCAAAGGGTTTGTCGAAAATTCCGAAAACAGAAAAAATGCCCTTTTTTAGAGGTGGCGCTACAATTTCTTATTGTAAACGTAAACAATAATATTGCATAAGTTTTATCAATCAAAATAATCTTGAAAATGAAAACTTTTCTGTGACACAAAACCTGTAAAGTTTAGTGGTGATTCCAGAATTGATTTTTCATTTTCTGATGATAAGTCTATCAGAAGCAAAAAAAAAGAATAAGGATTTTGTGAAATTTCAGAAATTTCGTTAGAGAATACTACTTGTATTGCCCAAAAAGCCTACTTTATCTCTTCAGTCGATAGTTCGATTCACTTTTGTTTACCTGCTTTATGATAGTTTATTATCCAATTCAATGTTTCTGATTAATCTTTTCTGATTAAAAAAAAAGATTGTCCGATTTTTCGGATCGGGTATCTTCTTCCTTCACCCAACTTTTCAGTTTTTAATCAATGTTCTGGAGCATGCTGAATTCTAGCTGTTTTTATCAATTTTACTGTTTCTGACTAATCATGACCATCATCTGAAAATTTTCCAATCTACTGTTTTTTCGTTTTTTCCAGAACCATCTGAATCTCTCCACCAGATTCTATGTATATTCATTGACGTGGGTTTGGTAGCGAATAGCGGAGTGAAACCCACTACAAAATAACAGGAAATTACAAAATAAATTGACTTTTCGATTGACGCACACCGATTTTCGAAATGAAAATTGTATTGGATTGAGGATTCAAAAAAAAACGGAAATTGAAAAGATTGAGGTCAGAAACGAAATATATTTTTGGTTCTAGGAATAGAAATGATAAAAAACTGATAAATCAAATGAGAAAAAATGATTCAAGATCAGAAAATAGAAAGAATATGAATTTTAGTTCCCTCTAATATTGCTGCTGCCTGTCAAAATCAGTTCACAAATCGGTTAATAAACATATTGTTACTGAGAATTTGTTCAGAACGTGTTTCATACTTTCTGTAAGAAACCGTACATTTCCACTTTACAATGCTCATGATTCATAAGATTCGCACACTGTTTCCTTTGACACCATTACATTCAGAAAACCAAAACGCCGACTTGAATCGGAAAGTTTCCATCAAACTTTCCAACCATATGACTTTAGCGGCATAATCATAGGGCAAAAGAAATGTGAATTCAAAAAGTTTTTTGAAAACTTTTGAAGGCCTATTCGAAACATCGAAAAAATGAAGAATTCAACATTTCTAACTGGAAGTTAGAAGGTTTCGGTGTTTTCACAACATTTGAAGCGATTTGAAGGACTCAATAAAGAATGAAGTGGGCTATTGCTGAAGTAAGATTACTGTAACACAAAACTTATGAGACATGAGGTGAGATTCTAAGCTTGATATGTAATGTGAAAGTTTGATTAAAACTTAACAAATGAACTTAAAAATCGAAACCTTCGAGACAAAATCATCAGTTTTTGAGGAACTGATTTCTCTAAAAAAAAACAAATTTTACTTTTTATGAGTAAAAAGCTCAAATAGATTTTCTGTGTCAAGATGATGGCAAATTATGTAAAATAATAACAGTTTTAATGGCTTATATAGCTGATTATATACGGAGCCTAGAATGAACTTCATTGTGAATGTCAGATTGCTCAATAATGGGAAGTATCGAAAAATGTGTTGCTGTTTTAAAACGTCCTTAAGAAATCACAGTTTGATGATTCGTTCAGTTTAGCGATATCTTGTTAAGCCAATGTTCTGTAAAATGAACCAAATCAAACTTCAAGTGCGGCGGTCAGATCTTTAAGTTAAATAAATTATCGGAATGGTATCAAAGGAAAAAACTGTTTTGACGCATTAACATCGACCTTCATTAAGTTTCTGAAACATTCGTTTCGAATTCTTTAACAATGTTTACACGGATGTTGGCTGAGATTGCGAACTTATGAAAGTCTGTTTTAAACCCGAAATTTCATCTCAAGCTCTCTCAGCATCGTTCTTTTCTCTACAAATAGAACATCGAAGTGCTGGATATATACGAATACATAAACTTTTTGATTTTAAGTTGTATTTACGAAGCTGTAGGGGTTCATGTTGCAGTTTGAAGGGTTAATCAGACAAAAGAAAATTTATATAAAAAAGAGCTGGTGCAGAAACTGTAGATAATTGGATGAAAACCCATTGAAGTTGATGTCTGTTTTCTATACTTTTTGTCACTGTTAAAACTTCGATCCCTTTTGAAGGAACAGTTATTTTCCGAACAAAAAAAAAAGAAAGAACGTGTCTGATTTCTTTGTGAAAGGGTATGGAATCGCAAAACGTTCATTGGAAGAACTTGGAAAAAAAGGAAAAACTTCTACACGTTTGTTTCACGTTTCCAATAAGACCAAGGAGCTTTATGGGTTGACCAGTTCGTCTCAAAGGTTTTCCAACTACTGGGCATATAACGATTCGTATAATGGAAAATTTCTAATTTTTGAAACCAGAAAAACTGGAGCTTCGATCGGAGTTTTAAAAAATATCATGAACAAATCTAGGAGCTCTTTTACTGATGATTTAGTAGTTTTCACGTTAACTGGAAAGACCGATACCGAAAACAAATTATTCAAGTGTGAAGGGTCTAATTCAACGTAATAATAAAACATGTGTTTCATTATTGTATTGTAATGGTTTGGAAAACGGGCTGATTTGATAAAAGTTACTTGCTTTGTAGTTGCAAAATCTCTTTTTTTCAGATATTTTGAAGCAGATTTTAGACAGTTTTAACAGTGGAAACCATGTAATTTGGAAGACAATAAGTCATATTATTGGAAGACAATACGAGCGAATTGAAGTATTGGCAGTGATTGTTACCGCCAATTTGAAACTGCAATAAATTTGAAAAAAAACTTCACAATCACTTCCCAATTGTTTGTTTTCTGCTTCTGTTTTTCTAGTTTTGATTGAAATAATTATCTTATTTTGATGGATCTGGCTTCCCTCGTCGCAAACAAAAAATTCATTTTGAAACATTCTGTTTATTTGCCTTTTTTTGTTGTTTGGATTCCTTGTTTATTGTGGCTTCTTTCTCAAATGTTTCTCAAACAGACACATCTCCTAATTCTAACATCTCTCAAATTAATCCAATTTTCTCATGAACTTTTCCTTTAATCTGCAAAAACAGATCTAGCAACATTCCAATCTGAATAAATCACAATCTGTTTTTTCTGGGAAATATGAGGGTGGTCATGAAAAGTGACTAATACTTGAACTTTGGAAGGTTCTGGGTGAGAGATATGTGAGAAATGAGATGTGTTTTGCAGGAAATGACCGCTACTCTTTGCAAACACTTTGGAGATCGAATGATCTTTTGGAATACATTATAGGGGAAGGCAGAAAAACAGAAAAGGGTGACTAAATGAGAAATGTTGGGAGCAGTCAGGGATCTTCATTGGAAAAAGTTTCGAGCCGTCAAAAAAAAAAATTGAAAAATTGATTCTCAATTTTGTGAAAAAACACCGAAAACTGATGGACTGAGAAAGTATTCTTAATATGAAGTCACTGTTACAGAAAGAATAAAGTTGTATACCAAAAACAAATTAACATTTCTATGAGTTGTATGGATGAACTAAAATCACTAATTTACTCAATTGGGATTGTCAGTGATAAAAACAAACGATTATTTAGATTAAATAGCTTCAAAGAAGAATTAGTCAGACCGGCACAACTGGAACAACCTCGATCTGCAGAACATTATTGATGATGGAGTTGTGAAACCGAAACAATTTATGAAGAGACTACCGCCTTTCAGCAGATTTATCGCTTGTGGTTGAAGTGAAATAAATGCATTGGGGTAATTCACATGTTACAGATATGAATTTCAAACAAAACTAATTTCATGTCTAAAAATCCACAGTTACTTTAATCTATTATCACGAACCTCTGTAGATTACACGGTAATCTATAGGAAACGAGGGTTCTTCAATAGCAGAAAACCAGCACTTATCAGACGAAGACTTATTCAGTGATGTTATTTTTGATCGTTACAATAATCAGCGCGATTTTCAATGCTGGAAATTCGTTATCGTATCTTTTGATAAACTGGTCACAGGACTTTTTTCAGTGGTCCTGGGACAGAAGAGCTACTAAAAACAAATGGCACTGTGGTTACCGAGATTTGCTAGATACCTCATTAGATGCAAACATGCTGAACGAACTGAAAGAAAGTTGTGAATATTTTGAAATCCTGATTTCGAAACACGATTCTCTCAAGGTGAACTTATGGTGTAATCCGCTACCTAATAGAGCTCAAGTTAGAAGGAAAAATAAAAATTCCATTACTTTCTATCCGATGAAAGAATATTTAAGAAAGTTGTGAAGCAGAGTTTGTTTTTACAAACTTTGACTTTTCTAGCCCAAAAACATGGAACAGGCTAGGCTGAAAATCATCTCCTCATGAATTCAGTTTCACTAATTACACATATATCCTGATGATTCCAAATAACAATCACCCTGTTTTGGTACAAGACTAGAACTCAAATTTTTTTGTTAGTGATTGCAGAAAACTTTAACTTATTGCAGTAAACTTGAGGCCATCTTCAAACCGCAATCATGGAACAGAATATTCTCAACTTGAACTCAAAATTCTTAAACTTACCGTAACCTCAAATCGTTTTGTTTACAAACCATTTTTCCCTTTCAATTCCGTTTCACCCTATTCACATCTGCTCCTGTAGAATCGAAATTAATGATCTTGCTATGTTTTCGAATCTTTTTAAAACCCTTTTCCATGTGTCATCAATTTTCCGATGCCCCCCTGGAGAAGAAAGGCGCATAACATTCATTGTCCAGATGTGTGTTGCATAATGTTTGTAGACTCGATTCTTTTGTTGGTAATCAAATGGAACAAAGAGAGTAAATAGAAGGAGGCGGAGCTTTGATACAGTAGTCCAGTAGATTGTAAACAACTTGTGGGCGGGGTTAGGAAATTCGGAAGTGAGAGTCAATCACTTTGCTTGTTCTATTGACCAAAACATCTCGTGTTCTTCAAATTCTCTCAATTTGTTTCTGGAAATGGAAAAACCTCTTATTATGCTCCTGGCTATAACAGGATCTGCACTTTGTCTCTCCTGTTATTCCTTCAACTCTCACAATTCTCAAGGAGGCTCTGTTATCGAGAACAAGACATACTGTTCGGCCTACTACGATGTTTCAACTGGATCCGTCACTTTCGGAGGATCCGATGGAGACCCGAAGAAGGTCGATGCATTCGGATGGGAAATGAGCAAGAATCAGGATTGTCAGATTCGTGTAAGTCTTCTCGGGATGAAGAACGGTATTTCGGAGTTTTAGTTTTATTTTAAGAACACTCTGTTACAGAGTTTGGGTAAAAATTATCTCAAGTATTGGAGTAGTTAATGGTATACCCTTTAATTGAAGCCTATTCTTTTTACATGACGATTTATTTTTGGATACTGAAGTTATGATTGTAGTCGTAAACTATGTCAATATTCCAGTATCATAATTTTAAGATTGAATATCGTCATTTTGAAACAGATTTTCACTTTTTTTTTTGTTTTGAAAACTGACATTATTTAAAGTTAGCTTTTTCTCGTTTCAAGTAATAGTTCTTCGTCAGACTAGTGGAAACGTTTTGAATGTTTTAATGTGTTTTCAAAGAATACAACTTTTTGGTTTTGGTGGTTTCAGTTTCAACAGTTCCAGTTTCACCTATTTTTAAAAAGTATCTGATCTTGCTGGACACCATTGATGCAGACGTTGGGAATCCCAACTTCCCATGACTGGAAATTTCAAAGATAGTTCTAATAAACTACGAGAAATAAAATCTCTGCTATAGCAGCCCCGTAACACTGTTATAATAGCTAGACTCAATTTGTTAAATAATTCTTTGATAAAAATCATTGCTCTAAATGTGTTCCTCATTTTTCAATCTTCTCCTCATTTCAGAACTCCAACGACAACTCAAACGGAACCGAAGTCCATCGCAGCCTCTATGTCTGTATCTGCTTCCAGAATCTCTGCAATTACCCTTTCTCATGGGAAGAGTTCAAAAACCGCAACTACACTTTGGCAGCCCATTTTCCTGAATTCGAAGATATTGAGTTCCCTGAGGATTGAATATGACTTTTTTTCTTGGATTACTTTCTTCAACTTACATGCTCTTCGATTCTCTTGTTTCTTGGCTACCAATATCTGACTTTTTGTCGGACTGTTAATAAAAAATTGTTGTAAAACTTCTGTTTGAACGCTGCACTCGAGGAATTGTTAAAATTGTTGGAAATCAAACTCGTGAACTGAAGAAACTGACGAGATACAGGAAAATAATCAAAAAAAAGTTTGCTACATAGGAAAAGGTTCAGATTTCAAAATTGATTTACATCTGGATTAGTGTAATCTAGATGATTTTTAGGTTCCCTGCGAGCTTTTTGACTAAATTTCTCGTTTTCGCGAGCTTCATTAAACGACATGAATTGAAATTTCTCGGATCACTGACAAAAGGAAAAAAAAAGCGAATAGTATCATTATTGGAAAACTTCAAACTATTTAGGTTTGTATAACCTTTATTCAGATCACGGCTGAAAAGAACCTAAATCACCTTAGCAAACATGAATCCCAAACGAACAACTTAAAAAAGCTCTACTGTTGAGGCAAATATGAAACGGAATTCACGGATGATTTCAGGTTTTTTTTCTTCCAGTTCATCCTATTTTCAATTCCAATCGTTTTCCGCCAAGTGTCAAGATTTGTACCTAAAGTCATTACCATTACTTTTTCAAGAATGCATCATAGTGAGTTCCAGAAACTTTGTTTTAATGATTTACACAAAAAGAGCACAACGATTCGACACCCGCAAAAATAGTTGGTTCATGGCTCATATTTCTAAAAGTTTTGTATCATTGCATTGACAGCATAAGTGAATCCAACACCGGCAGTGATACCAAGAAGAAGAGAGAGGGAAGACATTTGACCAGCCAATTTTGAGTACTCAGGAGGGCAGACTCTATAAAAAAATGGATTCATCGAAAATTTCAAAAAATTTGCAGTTTCATGAACCTTGTGAAACATTATCAAAAAATTTGATCCATAACGTATTGCCGTGGTTAAGCATTCAAAATCTAACCAAAAAAAAACTCACCGAGGGGCATACATGATACCCAAAGAAGAGAAGTATCCTCCTGTGAATGCCAAAATTGAGTTTGCAAAGAAGAAAACCCATTCATTTGAATATAAAACTGGCATTGTTCTTGAATCAGGAAGACAATTTCCAAACATAAAGAATGGAATGAAAATGAGACGAATCAAACATGGAACAATTAGGAGACGAGGACCGGGCTGAAAAAGATCTGATTATGATTAACCATCATCGACCAATTAAATAATGTATCACATTATTTATATTTAACGGACTAGTGGAACGGGGAGTATTAAGTTCAATGTTTGTGAATTCAGAAGCTCCCAAAAATATATTATTTTTGCATTAAACGGGGACTGGGCCGACCGAGAGGACTATTGAACAATAACTGTTTCAGAACATTAACCTCAAAGTGAAGCGGTAAATTTTATAATGAAATTCACCAAGTATTCCTAAAAATGAGAAAAATTTGTGAGAAATCCAAAGAAACTTGGGGTTCCATTCTTTTCAAAGAATAAATAGATTATTCATGCATATTTTGCATGAATAATGTATGCATATGTATTTCTGTATTAGTAGGTTAAAATTTATATGGTTCAAACTTGAAAACGTTAATAAATCAAAAATGAAACTCACAATTGTAACAAAGTAGGCACAAACATTGCCAATTGCAGCTAACACGTTGAAATTCAGGAAAGTTGTGATTCCAATATAGACATTTTCTGAAAAGTTCAAGGTTTGAACTTTTATTTTTTCCGGGAAATGGGTGAAACTCACGAGGAATCACAGAGTTCCATGCTCCAGACTTTGTTGTCGGTGAAAACTCGACCAAAATAGTTGGGAAGACAGCAAGCGATGCGAAAAACACAAGAAATATACATAGATATTGGAGCCAGCACTAAGAAAATATCAAATTTATGAAAGTATGCTCTTTTATTGAAGGGTATTTGAAACAGAAACTCACGTATTTGAAAGTTTCCAAATAAGGCCGATAATCGAATGAAGACTGGGGTTGAGCAGCACGAGCTTTGTTGCCTTTTGACACGTGATAATTGAAGAATTCCAGTTTTTTACAGAACCACCAAGAAAATAAACAAATAATGAGAATAGCCAACGAGATACCGAAATATGTCAGAGCCATATTTTCAGGTTGATTTGAAAAGGCAAGAGTTGCAATAATAGCTAAAATGGATGTAAATATTCCACAGAGATTTGTTCCAATTACAACTGCATTTGAATATTGGGCAGGGAAATCGGCGACTAAACCAAAAAAAGAGTTTGTGAGCCCATTGGAACCATTCATTGCCATGATAATTATAAGGGAGACAATGTAGAACCAGTTACGGGCTGAAAGAAACACATCACAGAAGATAGATGGAGCTACAGCTTATTAGAAAAACTTTTCATTTTACTGTTATAAAAACCCTTTGAAACGTTGAAACGTTTTTTCTGTTATTCGATCAATCTATCGTTTCAGTAATTATAAAACACTCACCCTCGTCACTAGGTTGCTGAAAGATGACCAAAGCCAAAATAACGCAAACCAATAAACTGTTGACCGCTAATGAAGCGACTAAACGATAAATCAGTGGGCCATGAATTATATTCAACACATTGATAATGGCTACAGTAAAATTGGGAATTTGAGCAACGAGTCCCATTGCAGACATGAAGCTATCGGCGTAGTGGGTTTTAGTGCCATTTACGGTGAACCAGTAGTCGACGTAATACTGGAAAATGAAAAAAGACTTTGATTATGTAGCATCCAAAATGTGGCACCCAAAAATGTGGCACCCAAAATGTGGCACCCAAAATGTGGCACCAAAGATGTGGCACCCAAAACGTGGCACCAAAGATGTGGCACCCAAAATGTGGCACCAAAGATGTGGCATCAAAAAAGTGGCATCAAAAATGTGGCATCAAAAATGTGGCATCAAAAATGTGGCATCAAAAATGTGGCACCAAAAATGTGGCACCCAAAATGTGGCACCCAAAAATGTGGCACCCAAAATGTGGCACCCAAAATGTGGCACCAAAGATGTGGCATCAAAAATGTGGCATCAAAAATGTGGCATCAAAAATGTGGCATCAAAAATGTGGCATCAAAAATGTGGCATCAAAAATGTGGCACCAAAAATGTGGCACCCAAAATGTGGCACCAAAAATGTGGCACCAAAGATGTGGCACCCAAAATGTGGCACCAAAGATGTGGCATCAAAAATGTGGCACCCAAAATGTGGCACCAAAGATGTGGCATCAAAAATGTGGCACCAAAAATGTGGCACCAAAAATGTGGCACCAAAGATGTGGCACCCAAAATGTGGCACCAAAGATGTGGCATCAAAAAAGTGGCATCAAAAATGTGGCATCAAAAATGTGGCATCAAAAATGTGGCATCAAAAATGTGGCACCAAAAATGTGGCACCCAAAATGTGGCACCAAAAATGTGGCACCAAAGATGTGGAACCCAAAATGTGGCACCAAAGATGTGGCACCCAAAATGTGGCACCCAAAATGAGGCACAAAAAATTTGGT
The DNA here is from genome assembly GCA_963572265.1 of Caenorhabditis doughertyi. NCBI lineage: Eukaryota > Metazoa > Nematoda > Chromadorea > Rhabditida > Rhabditidae > Caenorhabditis > Caenorhabditis doughertyi. The sequence continues at coordinate 19,587,696 of OY751556.1, read as the reverse complement.
ATTAAAAATGTGGCACCCAAAATGTGGCACCAAAAATGTGGCTTTTATTTTTTTCATTATTTATTTTTTTTCAGTTTCGGTTTCTACACTTTATTGTTTTCAAATTACAACCATGTTTCTCTATCTTCGATTTCCCTACCTGCGGTGCAATCGTAATGAACATATTCCATGGTAACAATACTCCAATTCCATTAAGTAGAATAATCCAAAAGACCATTCTTCCTTTGTCTAAAGGGACCACTTCTGTTTGTTGCTCACAAGAAGAGCTATCATCTTCATCATGATGCTCTTTTATCGTTACAAGATCATCCATTTTTGGTGGGATTGTGTCAGTGGACAGAGAGTTTTGGATGGTTTCGATCTGGAACAAAAAGTTTTTGGTATCATCGAGAGATCGCTTCAAGAATTATGATTTCCAGTTTCAAATAGTTCAGAAACTGGAATTATATTCTGAACAGTTCATTACCGCAATTAAAATTAGTCTTTGAAGTTTTATTGACATTTTTGAAAACTTGATTGTGGGCAACTTGAGAAATTGGTTTTTGAATTGTGAGATGTTGTGCGAAGAAAAAAACCTTTGAGAGCTAAAAGCTCGGTTCAAATGCCCTCGAAAACCTGTTGACAGAAATAAGATCAATAACGAAAGCTACATCTCCCGGAATGATCCATTCGAACTCAAAACAATATTTCACAACGGAAAAAATTTTGAAATCTCTAAGAAAATTTTTCGAGATGCTCACCTGAAGCAACAGTAAAAAATACAGCTATATCGTAAAAATTTCAGCAATTTTAGACACCAAAACCTGGCCTAAATTGTGGTCGCTACTGTAAACAAAATGTGCAAACTACGTCGATTGTTTCGCAAACTCTTCTGCACTTTATTTATCAGTTTTAATGATAGTCCTTATCAGTTGATATTTGAGAAAAGAGAGCATCCTCCTGCTCTCTACTGTCCAAAACGGATTCCATTTTGAGAGGCATGTTTGTTTATATTTTTCGCCTAATCTTTCATATCCCACCAAGTCAAACCATTTGTTTCTCGTCAAATTAGCATCGCTATTTCAAAAATGAACCAAATTTTGTTTCATAAACAGAATTTTATTTGAGAATACGTGCACAGCTCAAAAACCCGCTAAGAAAAAATTTTCTCATATACAAATAATTAGAAGTTTTGAATCATTGCATTGATTGCATACGTGAATCCAACACCAGCAGTGATACCAAGTACAAGGGAGAGAGCGGATACTTGACCAGCCAATTTTGAGTATTCCGGAGGGCAGACACTGGAAATGGTTATGAATGAAAAACGTATAATTGAATTGTCCTCGATTAAAAGTTTATCGAAAAATTCAAAAAATTTCAGTTTCATGTCATTTTTGAAACAGAAAACTGTTGCATAAACTAATTCAACTAACATCAAAAAAAAACTCACCGTGGCGCATACATCATTCCCAATGATGAGAAATATCCACTTGTAAATGCCATAATTGTGTTACCAAAGAAGAAAACCCATTCATTTGAATATAAAACTGGCATTGATCTTGAATCCGGAAGACAATTTCCAAACATGAAGAATGGAATGAAAATGAGACGAATCAAACATGGAACAATTAGGAGACGAGGACCGGGCTGAAAAAAACTGTGGATCCCTTGGAATTAATTCTAATAATGACTGTTTCAAGTCATTCACATTTAACAAGTTAAGAAAACGGGAATTAATATACTCGTCACTTGTAAATTTGAAAGCCTTGAAAACAACATGAAGCTTGAATTTCTAATAGATCGGGTGCTGCGGAACCTAGACTTGAAGTATGATTTATCCAAAAATCATACTTCAAAATATTTTCTCATAATTATGTTTGCGACGGAACAGTATTGATAGGGATAACATCACCATTCCAAAAAACGTTAGGATGAACTTTGAGATTTTTGGAGTCATTCAGGCATTCTATTGGTTTTGTTTTGATATCCACAGTTTTTCATCTTTTTAAAGAACACGGATTGACAACACCAACCGGTTCAGGTCATAATTCCATAATGAAACAGAAAAATTCACTATTCTAAACAGTGCTAATCTTTCAGGTTTTATGTAAAATACTATTTACAGTTCGGTTCGCTAATCTAACTAGACTATTTTGCACTCAAAAGTGGGTGATGCCGTACTCCCCATGAGACAAAACTCAATGATTTGATCAAACCCCTTCACATGCAAACAACTTTAAAATAATGCTTCTTCAAGCTTTAGTTAAACTTGAAATTGTTTTCACGGAAATTAGTTTTTCTTTTTCAACGAAGTAAACTCACAATTGTAACAAAAGTGGCACAAACGTTTCCAATTGCAGCCAACAAGTTGAAATTCAAGAATGTGGTGATTCCAGTATACACATTTTCTGAAAGTTTTTCAGTTTCAGATTTCTCTGAAAATGGAAAAAAAAACAACTTACGAGGAATCACAGAATTCCATGCTCCTGATTTCGTGGTTGGCGAGAACTCGACCAGAACAGTCGGGAAGACGGAAAGAGTTACAAAATATACAAGAAAGACACATAGACATTGCAGCCAGCACTGGAAAAAAAAGAGGAGAGTGTTATCAAAGTTAGGGGAACATGTTCTTTTATTAAAGAGCATTTGAAACCGAAACTCACATATTTGAAAGTTTCCAAATATTGGCGGTAGTCAAATGAAGATTGAGATTGAGCAGCACGAGCTTTGTTTCCTTTTGATACGTGGTAGTTGTAGAATTCCTTAAATTTTCAGATTTTTTATAGTTTAGGGTTCAAAATAACTAACCTGTTTTTTACAGAACCACCATGAAACCAGGCAAACAATGAGGATTGCCAAAGAGATACCAAAATAAATAAGAGCCACTGTCTGTGGTTGATTTGAGAAGGCGAGAGTGGCCACAATAGCTAGGATACTTGTGAATGTTCCGCAGATATTAGTTCCAATTACGACTGCGTTGGAGTATTGAGCAGGGAAATCAGCGGCTAATCCAAAGAAAGAATTCTGATAGAGTCCATTGGAGCCGTTCATTGCCATGATAATGATAAGAGAGACAATGTAGAACCAGTTACGGGCTGAAATAAGATATTACTGTTTTGAGTAGGAGATGAAGATATTGATGTTTTAGTAAAACCATTGTACGACCATTTGGTAGTAAAAATTACTCGGAGACTTTCCAAGATCTTGATATAGACTAGAAATGCCATAGTATAATCAGGGTTCAAGTAGTTAGAACCATGTATTGATCAGGAATAATCTTCACTTTCACTGTTATAAAAACTTTTTGAAACATTGCTCTAATCGGTTCCTTTGTTTAATCGCACATTCAACAGGTTAACAAAATCTTTCAGTTCCGCCGTTTTGATTGGTGTCATTTCCAATTGGTAGATGCTTCAGTTCCTTCAATTGAGCGAGATTCTTTATATTCAAGCATTTTTTCCTGATGAGCAGAATACATCGAGCAATCATTTTGGGATTTTGGGGATTTTTCGAAACTGAGGTCATCAACAATTTTTGTTTTCGATGGTATACGTAAAAATGTTTCATGATCACGACATAACTGGACATTTTCTGATTTTACACTCTTGGTTATCTGTATTTTGAAGCCCAACTAGACATCTCAGTGGGTGCTCATGTTACAAAAAGTAGTCTCACAAACTGAATGGAAGGGAGGCAAAAGCTTTATGTTAAAGACAACGTTCGAAATCTTAAAGCAAAGTTACAATACAAATGCTTTTTCAAAGTTGCGATAATTTCAAAATCTGGCTGTTACAGAAAGTTTACATTTCACCGAAAAGCATGTCATTCTCGTTGTTTTCGATGCTGCATAGAACTTGTCAATTACCTATAAAACAAACATAAAATCTCACTGTGAAACATTTGAGATCCAAGCTTTTTACCGTTTCTTATCGTTTACAAAAAGTGGTATCTTCGAAATGTCTGATTCCTTTTTTGGGTTCGATCGGCTTCCTTTCTATTGCTATGCGTACAAACGGTAAATTTGCTTCAGAAATATCAAAATTCCCTTAAATTACCCCGTTTCTAGATGCGTATTTCAACCAATTTCCTTCACATCTCAACTGCCATAACGTCTCTGAACCAACAGAATACTCACCATCATCACTAGGCTGCTGGAAGATGACCAATGCCAAAATGACAAAAATGAGCAAACTGTTGAATGCCAATGGAAAAAGTACACGATAGATCAGTGGTCCACGAATAAGATTGAGTACATTGATAATGGCAACAATACAATTGGGTATTTGAGCAACGATTCCCATTGCAGACATGAAGCTGTCGGCGTAGTGAGTTTTGGTGCCATTTACGGTAAACCAGTAGTCGACGTAGTACTGAAAAATGAGTCAGGTAAGGAAGAAATGTTTAATTATTTGCAAAGCAAATTTACAAACTGTGTTGCGTTACATTATTGATATGAAAGTGGAAATTTTTTCTCATTTTCATTAACCTCAGATTCTCAAAAAAGATTGATCCATACAATACTTTGACTTTCCCGTACTCAGACTTGTCAAAATCCGGGCCGGCCCGCAAAAGCCCGGCGGGCCGGGCCGGGCCGGGCCGATGAAAAATTCTCCGGCCCGGCCCGGCCCGGTCGGCCCGGGTTTGAAAATTTTTGAATTTTGAAGCACGTTTTTCGCGATTTTCAGCACTATTTCGAAACTTCTCCTGGGTCTTTTTACTCAAAAATAGATCAGAATTTCCTCCCTGAAAACATAGGCCCAAAAAAATGGAAAAAAAAACCGCGAAAAAAAATTTTTCAAAAAAAAAACTTGAAAAAAACATGTTTTGCCTTGAACCCCGGGCCGACCGGGCCGGGCCGGGCCGGGCCGGTAGAAATTCCTCCAGCGGCCCGGCCCGGCCCGGCCCGGCCCGTGACAAGTCTGCCCGTACTCAAAATCCTTCCCAGGGTTATTGGTCTCAATCGAAACTTCGTATTTAACGTGCCTAAAACTTTAAGTCTGCCCTCCTATTTTTCCATTCCAGAAATCTGTTTCCAGGTTTGAAAGAATAAGCCACGTGTTTCCCTCTGTTATCAGCAATTTTTCTTTTTCCATTTTCTGCACTTCTTTTCACAACCTAGCAAAATATAATTGCACTTTTGAAGTACGTGAGACGTTATGTAAGTGAAGTGACCAGAACCAGCTGATAACATTTATTTGATCTACTGTTTCTGAGTCATCATATGGAAAAAAGAGGGGAGATGTCCCAGTTAATGGATGCAAAACTTTTGAAAAACTTTAGAAGAAGGGTTCGAAAATTAGGAAAAATTGTGATTCGAAATTTTTTCAGTTTCCCAAAGGCGTGATAGTTTTCAGATTTGGAAAATGTTCACTGAGAGAAGAAATGTTATGAAATACAATAATATAGGTCCTCTTATTCTATTGATTTTGCATACTGAAAGAATGATTTTGGTTTTCATGCGGTTACTGGTTCCTTTTATCCAAATTTGAATACTCTCGTTTTAAATAAAGCCCATAGATTTCCAATTTTCAGCTCATTTTGTTCATCGCGAAAAATTGACTTTCTCAAAAAAATTCGGTTACGGTAGCTACACTCACTTGTTTTCAATTTACAACAAATTTATAAGGTTCTTTTCATTGGAAATCCATACCTGTGGTGCAATCGTAATAAACATATTCCATGGCAACAATACTCCAATTCCATTGAGTAGAATAATCCAAAAGACCATTCTTCCCTTGTCTAAAGGGACCACTTCTGTTTGTTGCTCACAAGAAGAACTATCATCTACATCATGGTTTTCTTTTATCGTTACAAGATCATCCATTTTTGGTGGGATTGTGTCCGTGGCCAGGGAGTTTTGGATGGTTTCGATCTGGAACAAAAACGTTTTAGGAACATTGCAGGATCGTTTCGAAAGTATGAGTTCCAGTTTCAAACAGTTTTGAAACTGACATAATATTTTCGATAGTAGTTTTAGTATTGGCATAAGTAGGAACCTCTAATCAAAATTACTTTCAAATTGACAATTATCGTGTTGACACTGTTTGAAGTTTAGGCTACTCAGTTTCAGATATTCTTGAAACGGGATCTAAAATTTTTGACTGCAGTTAACTCGAATTCCTACTATGTCTAATACAAAATTATCTCTCACGCTAATTACCGTTGGAATCGATTGATAATCGCGATGAGCTACCATTCTAGCCTCCAAATTAGCGAGGAAGTAAAAATACAGAAATCAGAAAATTCAAAATAATTGAATTAGCCACTCTTCTTTTTCCATTTTTCTCTTATCAGCTGCACTTTTTATACATTTACAGATGATAACATGTCCATCAAAGGACGACTAGCCAATACCTCTTATTACATACTTTTAATCCGATTTGAAAAAATGGGAAAAAAACTTTGGAAACGAAGTGGAAAAGTTGGAAGTACTGTTTCGTTGACATCAGAAAATCAAAGGATGCTTTGGTGGTGTGATTTTGAAACATTTTCATGAGGAACTAATTATAAGATTTCAGATTTGAATGAAAACCGGGTCTAATGATACCACCACGGAACAAAAACATTATTTGTAACGACCTGTCATAGTTGCATCCCAAAATAGGAAAACTTATTTTCTTTTCTGACTCAGCTTGAGTTTCAGAAATTCAATATGACCTTTTAGAAATAGTTTTTTTTTTCTTTTTCAAAAAAGCTTTTTTTTTCGTCCTGTATTTCAATTAGTATTTGGAAAATATCCTCTCCCATCACACACTTTCTAAACTCTTCCCCTTTCTAACAATAACTCTGCAGCACATAGATTAGGATAGTTTTCAAGCTCAAGAGAGTACGGACAGAGAGAAAAGCCAGCTTACATTTCAATTGTGAAATTTTTCAGTTTTACAGGGCCTGTATTTTGATGGAATTTCTACATTTTCGATTTAGAATCTGTGGTGAATTTTTCTTAATCAAAACTCGGATTACAATTGGAGAAGAGCGAAGTGTGAAGTAAAAATGAAATTACAGCTACAGTAAGTTTATATTCTCTTACCTTTTAGACATGGTCATTAATAATTCTATTTTTACAAAAATTTGTTTTGAAATTTGACGAGGACTCAGGATGGTACAAAAAAGGTGAACTTCTGACAGTTTCATGGTTTTCATCCAACAAATTTTTTTAAATTTTGAATGTTTCAGTTCTACTGAATATGCCTGCGAATGGAATTAGTGATAATAAAGTCTTTTACCCGAAATCAAAGTTGATGAAGCTGGCTTGCACTACTGAAAAAAATGGCGTGAGAAAAAACACTTCAAATGATGAGAATAAATTCTGAATATTCGAATGAACATGGCGATTTCATTGAGTTCATATCAAAACAAAAATGATGAATGAGGGGATAAGAAATTGAATTGTCCTTCGAAGTTGTTAAATTGTGTTTTTTCACAACAAGCTGAGTATTCTTTTTACAATACAAACTAAGAGCCACCGAAAACAGTGTTGATGTTCGGTGTAATGTTTTAGTTGTTGAAACAAAGTTTTCTGTTTCACCTGCTTTATACCAGAAAATAAGCTATAAACATATGATCGTCCATGGTTAAATCCTCTACGATTTACAAAGAATGGTCCGTCTTGCAGAACGGGTGATGATGTCTGATACCCTCCCAATAGAAACTACTTCTTTTTGTTATCACCATAAGTCAATTAGTGTGATGCTTTAATGGTGCCGTCATTATTGAAAATTCAAAGATTCCCGATTCAAAATATTGTGGTAACCGTAATGGGTTCTTAATTTGAAGGGCTACACCCTCTGGCTCCTGATGTTTGAAACACCTCCTACACTTTCACCTTTTTTTTGCCAACTCATTCAGTGCAAAAGTCACATATATTTCGGTAGGTGACAATAATCTCATTAAAATAATGAGGGAAACGGGAAGTAATGCGATAAACTAATAAGATTGGAAACGTATTTGCTTTCTGTGCTCTTCTTTTTTTCCAGGTACAGAAAGTGTGTTCAAGTTTCGGACACTAACCTTTATTGTGTTATTCGGTGCACATGGAAAAGGAAACTCAGCGAATTTTTCTGGGGAAAGTGTGTTTCACAATGTTTTGAAACAGTCATTATGTGTTTTGTGAACTGGTAAAGTACATATCTTCTTTCCTAACAAGCGCAGTAAAACAACTTAATTTTTTGTCGCACCAGGCTCCTAGTTGTGGGAAAAAGAGTTAAATTAATGAAGAATTGGTAATTATCATTTTACTCTCTAGGAATTACTGTAGAGCTATCAGAACCATTATTCAAGCCAAACCTTGCCGGTTTCTGACAGTCTTGAAACCCAAAATGATTTCTATGCAGTACGATATGCCAAGAATATTTCTAACACAAAATAGCAAAAACGGACATTTTCAGACCCGAAAACGTTAAAGGAAGAAAAAACTATTTGGAAGTATTGCATCAAAAGAAACGCTCAAAAATGCTAACTCCCAACACTTCCAATGGTTTTGAAACATTGAAAAATATTATTGGTTTTAGTAATTTTTCGGAAAATCTAACCAGATAGCTATTGTGTTTCAGTTTTCAAACTGGGTTTCCAAACAAACGAACATGTTTCAAGTTTTCCATAAACAAAGCCTAATTTTTGTGGTATTCAATAACACGTCGTATGCTTCAATAATTAACTCACTAATCCAAAGTTTGAACCGTCAGCTCTTGAAGTTGTGTTGTTCGATATATTCCCGCAACCACTCCCTGAAAAAATAATGATTACGGCTCACGCAAGAAAAAATGGGAATAAATAAAATGGAAAAATGAAGAGATCAATTTGGAGCAAATTTTTTTCTGAAAACTCAGAGGAAACTATTCGAATGGAGGATATGTGGAACTCTGAAACAAACTTTGAGCCGCTAATAAATGGGTTTCGTAACAAGTTCGAAAAGCAATAAACTGGAAGTAGAAGTTTCTAGTTTCGAAAATCCATAATGGGTTTTGAAAATTTCAGAAGTCTTCAAATTCGGCGCAAATGAAGTCTTTTGCTCCAAGTTTCATAAAAATTCAACATAAAAATTTTAACCTAAAAAATATAGTTTCAAAATTCCATTAGCGAGAAAACAGCATTCTGAAACTGGAAAAATTTCAGGCTCTATTTCTTCGGGTTTAGAGTTTTTAGTAGAAAACATTTTAATGAGAACATGTCATTATAACCTAGAACTGGGAAGTAGACTTTTCGTAACTGAAGTTTACGACAATATCAATCCCAAATTCCAAAAGGCAAATAAGAAAAAAGTCGGTAACAGTAAAACCTCAAAAATTTAGGCAGATTTGATGCTTTATTGAGTCCGTTTCCGATGGAAAAATCCCACTCTATTATCTATGTTGCCGTTTTGTTAGAGAATCAGATTATTCTATATTATTTTAAAATCTCGAACATGTGCCTACATATATACATACTGAAACAGCGAACGTTCAAGAAAATACTGGAATTTCAGAGTCTCTTGTAGCAACTACTTTAGAAGCTCAGAAAGCTGATTACTCGAAGTTATTATCAAGTCCTGAGAGAAAACGGTTACGCTAGAAGAGTTTCACTTCATTTGTATAGAACTTGGCAGCTAATTTGGCACAAAAATGCATTTATGAAACTACTTTTGGAGTGCCATTTCATTAGAGAGTCAGTTGAAGCTTCAGAAAACTCGGAGCATCTCATTCGGAGCATCTCACAATAGATAAGTTTTTCATATTAACATGCTGAAAACGTAAACTTTCTTGAAAAACGAGCTCAGAATCTCTAGGAGCAAAACTAAAGCTGAAAAAGCTCCCTAAGTGATCATTCATCAATCCTGATCAAGAAAACAGACGATTGGCAACAAATTGAAAAGAAAGTGAAAATCAAGAAAACGTGGGTTCTCCTCCACCATCCCTATCACCTCCGAAACCGATTGTAAACCCGAAATGCGAAATAAAAAAAGGTGGAAAGTTTCCTCGCAAACTCCTTCTCCACGGCACGTTACTTATCAATTTTAATGATAGATCAGAAACCTTATCAGTTGAAAGAGTGAGAAGAAGAAGAAGAGCCTCCTCCTGCTCTCTCTCTCTCTTCCAAAACGGAATCCTTTCGAGAGGTATGTATGTGTGTATCTTTGGTTTTAATAACCCTCTATCTAAGTTTGTCTTAGTGATTTTCACACCACGTGACACATGGTTTCTTTGAATTTTTCTCTTATGAATGTCATCAATTTATGTGTCAAGCGTGGAGCGAATTATTATCGACCGAAGCAGAGTTATTTGCACTGAAGAGTCCTTGAGAGAAAGAGGTAACGGTTTTGGAAATGTTGATGAAGAGGCGTACTTTTTGTAGGTATGACAAATTGAATGATTTATGCACGCTTTCTTGTTTTCTTGATGAATTTGATATTTAGGAAACATGTGTGTAGTTTTGGAATGATGATAATGAGAATGAAGAGTACACTATAATTAAGAAGTTAGATGATATTGAAAATGCTCCTTGCCAGAAGTTTTATGATCAATAAAGAGGATAGAGTGCCCGTCTAGTAGAGATTCATTTGTGTCCAATTGTTTGGGGATGTGAAGTATAACCGTTGAAGACCGATCGTAGGCTGAAACAATATTCACATTTGTGGAATAAAGGAAACTGGAATTTTTCGGATTCTTCAACATATTGTTCCAACGAATATTTTCCATACATCCCACGCACTACTTCATGAAGCTCTATGGAAAAGATGCACATTAGTTGGTAGTTCACGTATTCAATACCGATCGTAGACTGGATAAACACCTAGGTTTCTGTTATAAGTGAAACGGAATTTTTTTCACACAAATTTTCAATAGTGATCCTCACGCAACAATTTATGGAATCCTAAAAAAATCAAGCAAATAAGTAATACCAAACTTTGGAAGCGTGCTTTATGATCTCACTGAAACACAAACATTTTTATTCGGTTTTTTTAATTCATCGGCTTTCAGCCTGATAAGCCCTTGCTTTCACACTTAAATGCCGGTCATAGGAAAATGAGCTGTGAACTCCATTTTTTGATTAAAAAAAAACAGATCTCCCTTTAGAATGGCTGGCTAACCGTATTTTTACGACGAAACTTTTTCTATAGTGAAATTTCAACTTTACTAGATTATCGAAACAGTGAAAAAATCCCAGAATTCATACCAGTACTCCAGAAGCTAGTGCGTTCTAAAAATATTAAGTAGATACAGGAAAGTGTCCGAAAGCCTGAAACAGTCATAAATCAGAACACGTTCCCAAAAATCAGAAACAAAAATTTTGCCACATTTTACTGTCATAAAAATGGTCACTGTAATTGTGTTTAAAGCCGGGAGTCATGTTCATAGCTTTATAATGAACTATGTACCAGGTGATACGGCCCGTAGTCACATTGATCAATTTTTAGCTCAATTTTGAGAATCTGGAAAATGTTCAAATGAATTTGCGTTACGTATTCTCTGCTACAAACTGCAATAGTTTACTTCTCTTTTTTGGATGATCACCGTTTCTATCACTTTGCACAAAAATTTATTTTGCACAAAAATGGCTGCTCTTGATTCATTGTACTTAGGTTTTTGAAGTTTTTGACAATTTCATTCTGACGATCCCCTCTTCAACCTCATTCACTCATTATTTTGTTTTTGATAACCCAAGTTTCTTTTTTTTGAGGTCGTGCCTTTTCTCAGCATGATATGATCCTCCAACTGTCTTCTCCAGTCGTCAATTTGATTAATTGATTCGAACAAAAGAAAGATGGAAACAAGGTTTCATTCATTATCACACAGCGGTATACATATACGGTATTGTGAAACTTTTTGATGGCGTTTCCAACTGTGAAGAGAAGAAGAGTGATGAGATTAGAGATGAATGTGGGAAGTAGAAGATGAAGAGTCGTTTGTTGTTTTGAGTCTTAACAGCGTTTCCATGAGATAATCGAGCTAGGGCCTCTTGGGGTCGGCACAGTATTTTCAAACTCTTTATTTCTTGTTGATTTGTCATATGGGCACAGTTATAGGTCATTTGTAAACAAAAATACAGTTTTTGATTGGCTCCGCCCACTTCTGAATTCAGGATATTCAGAAAACTTTCAGAAGACGTGAGGTATATAGAATTTTTCCCAAACGAGATAATTTTGAAATCTTACCAGGAATGGATACTAGACCATATTTGAAGACTTTTTTGTGTTTTACGCTAAGTTCCAGCACAACGTCTTCAGGTAGAAATTCAGCGTTGAAGTGCAAAGTGGTGAACTCTGGATGGAAAATTACCGTTCCCGAAAATTTTTCCCACTATGTCCGATGAGATTCCTTCAGCATAAGGTACCCCTACCACATGGCTTTCGAACAAAAAAAAGTTTGGTCCAAAAAACTTTGACCTCAAAGAGGTTTCAGTCGAATATATGAGAAAAATTCACTAAATTCAACGTACCCCCCTCCATGGTGAAAATGGTCATAGTCACCAATTTGAAAAATATTTTTACCACGTAATGTCCTACTCATACCTAGTACGTCCACAAAATATCAGGTCATCTGAATCACTTCTGGAAGTGTGGCACCTCTTCGAAAAATCCTTCACATAATCAAGGACGTCGGGATTCTGAATTTCTGAATTTCCGATATTTCTGCTCGAAACTGTTGTGGAAGGTACTACAACATTATTAATGATCATTTTTTGCAAAAACAATAACCCTGACATGTCTGAATAGGCAGAATGACATCCGTATGGTAACCGATGCCCAGGCGGGATGACGTTCGTCGTCAAAACTGCGTTAGAATGCTGTCAGAAGATCTTATTTTTGCATAAAATGATCATTTATAATGTTGTAGTACCTTCCAAAACAGTTTCCAGCAGAAATATTGAAAATTCAGAAATTCAGAATTCCGACGTCCTTGATTCTGTGAAGGATTTTACGAAAAGGTGCCACGCCTCCAGAAGTGATTCAGATGAGCTGATATTTTGTGGACGTATTAGGTATGAGTAGGACATAACGAGGTGAAAATATTTTTCAAATTGGTGACCATGACCATTTTCACCATGGAGGGGGGGGTACGTTGAATTTAGTGAATTTTTCTCATATATTCGACTGAAACCCCTTTGAGGTCAAAGTTTTTTGGACCAAACTTTTTTTTGTTAGAAAGCCATGTGGTAGGGGTACCTTATGCTGAAGGAATCTCATCGGACATAGTGGGAAAAATTTTCGGGAACGGTAATTTTCCATCCAGATTTCACCACTTTGCACTTCAACGCTGAATTTCTACCTAAAGACGTTGTGCTGGAACTTAGCGTAAAACACAAAACAGTCTTCAAATATGGTCTAGTATCCATTCCTGGTAAGATTTCAAAATTATCTCGTTTGGGAAAAATTCTAGATACCTCACGTCTTCTGAAAATTTTCTGAATATTCTGAATTCAGAAGTGAGCGGAATCAGTGGAAAACTGTTTTTTTGTTCACAGATGACCTCAGGGTATCATTAAATGTCATATCATTGAGAAAGAAAGAGTTTGAAAATACTGTGCCGGCGTATGCTCGATCGCCTCATGGAATCGCTGTTAAACAGAGTTTTTGTATGATTAGAGAGATTGTGTTTCAACGACGCCGTGAAGATTCCAAAGTTGAAATTAAAGCAGAAAACGATACTCAGAAGAAACTAAATGTTCAAAAAGGTTATTGATCTTGTGGAGATTCCGAAACTGAATTTTTTAAATTTATTTTCAAATCTGTGAAAGTATGCAACTTTTCGGTATCCGCCTTCCTACATCATTTGAAAAAAAATATTAAACCTGCTTCTGAGACAAAAGACGAGACGGCCAACGTTTATCAAGTAAAGTTTGTCAATTGAAAATTGCTCAAAACAGTTGAATTATTTTGAGTCGGCACGTTGCTAAACATTCCCAGAATCAGTAAGCCACAGAACGGGTAATTGATTTCATAAACTTCGTGAAACAGACTTCGAAGCTGCATTTGCTTCCTCAATTTATTTTTTTTCATTTCTCAATCCCAGTGATCCGATGGTGAACTGTTTGGAAGCTCTGTGAAAGCGTGAAAGTTTTCATTTCTACAGTGTGCCTACTAATTATTGATGTTTACCAAACTACAGATCCTCAATTTCAGAAGTTTTTTGACAGCTTTTGAACTGTAATAACTTTTCGAAACTTAAATTGACAGCACTCGCCATTATATTGTTTTTGTCAAGTAGCTTGTGCAGCGATCGGACGATCTGCCATGGAAACTGAAACTGTCAAAAGTAATTTTTCAGATGATAATAATCGGATCTCGAATGTTTCACTTTTTCATGAGATAGAGAAACAGTTATTATTTCTTTCCCCGTTTCCCTATCATTAGAAAATGTACAATCGTTTTCTAAACGAATTCGAAAAATGGAAGTCTCTGAATTTTTTCACGTCATAGTAAAACTTCAGGTTCTAAATGCTCGCGATGAGCCTTCAGTGGTAATAATGGTAAAAGCTAGACTCTACTGATTGGAACTTTTTCCTTACTGCTTCAGGAATGTGGTATCTTTCTCCAATCAAAAAAGAATTAGTGCCGGCGACGCAGGAACTCTGAACCTAATGATAAAAACGGATGATTTTTGCGGAAAATGTGCTTTTCTGTTCATTTTAGCCTGTAGAAAGATCGGGTTGTGTAATCTGAAATATTTCTTTTGTAGTTGTATGGACATCGTGCGAAGTACCACACATCCCTTCTTCTCTCCAAATTTGACAATTTTTGAAAACGGAAGTTGTTATCTTTTGTATCTTTTCTTATTCTTCTTACTCAAACATTGAGAACACTCAAGGGGTGTTGGCGAAAGAAAGAAAGAAGAAGAAGGCGCAATATTTCTAAATCATCATGCGACAATGATTAATGGGTTGTGAAGAAAGACGAAGGAGATGGAGAAACATCTTCTATAGATACATACAGCCGACACACATACATCCCTGAAAAGATTGATGACAGACTGAATAACTGAAGGAAAACGAAAGATAAATATCTGTAAAGACAAAGTTTTTCGAAATGAACTGTCGAAGCGAGAATTGGGTGGAATGTTTTTGTAATCTTCAGATAGGTGCCCTTGTATTAGAGGTAGCCGTAGCTCTACCAAATGTCGTTTTCGATTTTTTTTTCGACTGTCGTCATAGTTTCATGGAATTAAAGCTGGAACTATTTCTCTATATAAATAGAATTAATGAAAAAGTAATAGCTACATGGGGAAAATTATTTTCAAGTAAAGCTTTCCAATATAGTTATTCAGGTTTGGTATTTCATTCGCGGAAAGCCGAAATACTGATCCTTTTTTGATTACCGTCAAAGCTTTTCAAAGTATATGTTTCAGCTTTATCTGAAGTGGAAGAATCAAACAGTTGTTCGGTTGTACTCTTTAATGCAGAAACTTATAGCTCGAGAGAAACGAAGAATGAATATTCGCTTTAGAAATATGAATAAAGTGAAACAGTATTTTTTGTCTGGCGTTTCATTAGGAAAATTTCCATTTTCAGCAAGTCTGTAAAGCTAAGAAGTGTGAGTCATTGTCGATTTTGCCAATAGAAGTAACCAATTTATTAATTATACCCTTTCCAGTTTTTTCGAAGATTTTGTGTGTTGATGTGCAAAACAACTTTTGAAGGAAGTATTATTTAGAGTTACGTTTGATCAATCTAATAAACGATAAACAACCGTTGCGAATGCATACTCTGCTTGCTGTTGGTGAAATGTTTAACATATGGCTGAATTGAACAGTGAGCAGAGGTATTTTAATCAGTCACGTCAACTGAAAATTTTTGATTAATTGATAATCAATGTTACAGAATAATGGACCTTCAGCATATTCTGAGGTTCAATGGATGTTATTTGACTTTTTGAGGGCAGGTCTTTTTCAGTAGTCAATTTTGATTGCTGCGTTAATCAAGACATCCCATAGAAACAGAGATCTTAAAAACTTATTATCAGCATTGCGTAGGAAATAAAACATTGAAAATGTGTTTATAAGTCATATTGCTTTTTGAAATGCATTTCGAATATTTTGAGCAAGGCTTTTATTGACGGGGGAGCAGATTCATTTTGAATTTTAACCGCTTCAGAAATGTTTTTAGTGCTCTGTTTCAAACTTGAAATGTTTCTGAGTTCTACCACTCCTTTAGTTTTTGTTAGTGAAAATTTGGACGAAGTTCAGTTTTTTTTCTGCTTCTCTAAGTTTAGAGAAACCTCATTCCCGTCAAAATTACAATCTGACGCCAGTATATCTGAAAATTGTCGTTTGAGCAAACTAAAAACATTTCGAAAACCTAGTTTGTGAAACATTATTCAACTATTTTAGGGATATCACATGGAGGCCTCGACTTTGTAAGAGAATACAAAAATTAACAGAAAGAGTTTACTGTTTCAAGCCTTTTTTCTTTGTTTTCTTTTGATTCCTTTTTTCGGTAACAGGTGCTTTCTGCCATCAATTTATCCAGGTCAGCTCCATCATAATCCATCACCTCTAAATACTGTCCGTGAAAACAGTTAACTAAAAAGGTGACTTTATCCCACTTTCTCTTATTTCTGAAATCAGTTGTTCTCTGGTTATTCACAATAAACAGTTAAGTTTTTACTGTTTTTTGGGTGTGTGAAAAGAATTATCTATACCAAAAAGTTCAGTGGGTTCCTCATGACTATGGTAATCCAAATCGCTTTTCTCACCATCCATCATTTCCAAAATCGTCCTTTCTGACAGTTGCTCTGTCATTGACAGTCCCTCTCTCCTCTTCAAACTTCCCATTCCCCCTCCGTATATCAATAACTCATCTATTCTGACACTCCCAACTGTCGTCACCTTCTCCTTAGTGACACCTTATGGATTCTTTGTCTTTTTGCCGCGCACGAGACAAAAGGTAGGTCACTAAAAGATGTAGATATCCCCCTTGTCAATTTTTTGATGGAAGACTCTTCTTCGTTTTTCTGCGGGAAATAAAGCAAAAGGTGCGAAGAAGAAGAAAATAAGATACAAACAAGCGATAACTTTTTAGAAGAAGAAGATTCTCACCAGATGTCTTCTTTTCTGTCACTCAAAGTGTTTTTTATAGTGGGGCGATAAAGTTTTTGAGGGGAGGTTCAAAGGATCGGAAAGCGGAACAGAAGGATAAAAATCTTTTTTGTCAGGTCAATAGGAAAAGGAAAACAATTGAAGATAAAATTGTTAATCATTGACGAATTCAGAGCAATTCTGTAAAAATAAACTTTTTTTTTCTATACGTACATAGATAAAGAATGATTGCTAGAATTAGCCAAAGTTTCCATTTTTGTGAGGGAAACGATTAGAAAGTCAAATCACCACTAAAAAATCTGAAACCAGAAAAAAGTAGAGTAGAAACTGTAATTTTTGTTATTCAATTGTTATTCACAACGCGCCCTAAATATGGGTAACGCTTTATCACTGTTTTAAATTTAGCAGACAAGCACATAAAATTTCAACTAAAAGATTACAAGTTGAATATTAAATAATCCCAGTATAATTTCAAAGAGCGGGTAGCGGAACAAAAGGATAAGGATCTTTTATTATCGGGCCAATGGTGAAATGCCTGAGATCAAAGCTTGTAAATTATAGATGAATTTAGCGTAATTCTGAAACATGAAAAATTTCTGAATACCTCGTGGTTTTCACAAGACATTGCTGCTCTACACATCTTTTTGCTTTACTTGAACTGACCCCGAACGTTGTATTGACTTCTGAAAAATGGTTGATAATATCACATAGTTCTGAAACATAAAACACCTTAATGTAAACACTCTAGAGTTCAAACAAAAACCAAACAACAAATTGAACATAAAGAGTCAGACTAATTCTTTTCAAATATTGCTACTACACCCGACCATCAAATTCAGATTGATTGTGTGATCAATTGAAACACCACAGATACAGTTGATTTTCTTCAGGCTTCACAAATTTATGAATACAAATCCATCATTCCCCAGAAATATCCGCGAAGTTATATGCCGAATCGAAAACAGACAACATTTTGACTTTTATAAATTTGACTATGATTCTTTCGAGCAACAAAATTATATTTAGAAGTACATTTTGAACCTGACTAGACTATTTCAAAATGCAAAATTCTGAGACGGCCGTGCGCTGAAGCTGAATCTTTGCTTCCAGGTCTGAATTTCGGATAAGATCTCATCATTTGAAAGATATTATTCATTAAAAAATGATGATCGACTATGCATAGCTCCAAAAAGTGAAGCACAACATGTTAATTAAATTCCAGTCGAACAAATCCAAAGAGTTATTGTTTAAAACTTTTCATGTTTATAAAAAATATTTGAAACGGCTTTTTATCCCTCTTTTTGAATGTAAATTGAAGTTTATTTGAGATTCTTGGGAAGTAAAACTTGTTCAAATTTGACAAGTCTTATAGGATAAACCATAAAGGATTTGCTGTTCTCGAAAATCCGTAAAATTTGTTGGTATTTCAACTGATCAATTTGGCGTTCTTTTTGAACTTACTTTGATTTTTTATAAAGAAGATGACGTTGATGCAAGTAAAATTAATTTAGAAAGAGTGTGAATGGTTTATTACAAAGATGAAACTGTAAACATCAGGTTACAGCTACAGAAGTATTGCACATAAGTGTGAATATTTTCCAAGTAATTGCTGTTTTCCTGCACGTTGATGTATAAAAACAAGTTGGAATGCCTTTTCACCTCACCAATTAGCACTTTAGTGTGATGAACACTGTCAGTTAGCACAAACACTTCGGGAAGGGTCACCTTTTCTTTTACAAGAGCATCAGATAATAGAAATTGGTGCGAACATAAAAAAATACATGAGGTCAGAAAATTTTTCAAAACTGATAGTAATTTATCATTTACATTTCAACTTTGTGCTTCATTCAACTTTGAGCAATCAGGACACCATTCTTTTTATAATTAGTGAGTTATGACAACGTTTGGAAACTGAAAAAAAAAAACGTTTTTTGAAAACTTTTCATATTTCCAGCATGCTCAAGAACCAGGTTTTGGCGATCTCGCGGCTAAGTTGATTATTCTGTAGGATACATATGTTTCACGTACCATGGATTGATTGGACAAGAATGGAGAATTTTTATTTTAGTTTTGATACAGAAAGTTTTTGGTTAGGCAGCCGATAAGTTTACATGTTTCAGGTTTATTCTAAAAATACATTATCGCTCCAACGGGGATAGTGCGAAATTCTTTTAGCTTCACTATAATCATAAAGCTGTTTACACTAGATAATTTATACGTTGTAGAAATACGTCATTCCAGAAAAATTAAAAGTGGTGATTTCTGATATCCGTGAAACATGAAGTTCTAAATTAAAGATTCTGGAATACTCGGAAATATTTCAGTTTCAGATCATATTCAATCGCCTCTTGTTTTTCAATGTCACGATTGACGTATTCTTTGCCTTTCTCTTGTATTTCTGCTATAACTGTTCTTTTAAAAACATACGAAAATTTTTTAGTTTCAAATTTACCGTAAAAACACAAAAATTGAGCCAGTATTCAATATGTTTGCAGTTAGCCGGAAATGAGAAAAGTCTGAAAAAAGCTAGTGAAGTGAATTGTAGTGAATTTTATTAGTTTCTTCATTTGCTTCAAGCTGGAAAAAATAGATTTTTATTTTCGGAAACTTTTCATACTCTCAGCATATTCAATGAGTCAGGTTTTAGCGTTCTCGCGACTAAATTGATTATCCTGTAAGATATGTTTTACGTACCACGGACTGATTTAACAAGGATGGTGCATTTTTATTTTAGTGCTGCTACAGCAGGTATTTGGTTAGACAGACCGGCGATAAGGTAACATGTTTCAGAGTTTTCGTAAAAATACATTATCGCTCATTCCGGGATTTATCAAGGTTTTTTGATTCACTATAATCATAAAGCTGTTTACACTCGATAGTTTACGAGGTTTGAGACTACTCCATTCCAGAAAAATTGAAAGTTGCGATTTCTGCTATCCGTGAAACGTGAAGTTCTAAATTGAGTTTTTTTGGGATACTCGGAAACATTCCAGTTTCAGACCATATTCAACCGTGTCGTTTATACCATTGTCACGGTTTTGGTTTTTTTTTTTACATCTTTCGTATTTCGGGTACAGTTTTTCTCGGAAGAATTCGTAAATTTTTCAGTTTTAAAGTTGCCGTAAAATCACAAAAGTTGAGCCTGTATTCATTATGTTCGCAGTTCTAACGAATTGAAAAAAGTCTTTAAAAAATAAAGTTTCAGGTAACTGGAGTGAATTTTATTAGTTGCTTCAGTCGCTTCAAGCATTGTTGGTCAAAAAGTCTTCTGTTGTCAAAGCTAACTGAAACAGAAACAAACTGGAGCTCACGTGTAGCTCCAAATTGATAACCATCCACGCCATCATTCTAATTCATTAATGTTTCACATGTTTTAATTAACAACCTTTTCGAAACAGAAACTTCAATCCCCCTTTCCCCCATCCCTTTTGTCCCTTTTTCTCCTCCGACCCGCCATTAGCCCCTCGTACCTGTCATTCCTAATACAAATATACATGTCATTACCCTATTCCCAAAAACTGATAACAATCTCTCTAACAAAAGGGTTTCCATTACCATTACTACATAACTTTCAAGTCACCGCTCATTGATGGGTGAACATTACGTAATATAGCCTGTCCGTCAAGTATTTGAATAGGATGGAAGAGAAGAGAAGAGAGAGAGACAAACCATTTATTTGACCCGTCATCAATCAAAAAACGATGCAACCATACCTGTCACATGACAGTTTTTTGAGCAGACATGAGAGTTGTCATAAATTATTACCTGGGATGGGATTAGATACGTAATCTTTCCCCCTTTTTGAATAGTAATATAGAACATGTAATATTGAATGATGGGTCGGTTGGGAACTTGTAATAAAAGTCTTTTATTAGAGCGGCACCAGACTTTGATCTTGCGAGGCGTTTGTTCAGCAGCGTGATTATACATTGTATTGAACTAATGCTCATATATTGAAAGTTTACAGTTTCAGCGATACCGTAAATTGTTGGGTCTGGGAGGAAATTAAATATATACGGCGAGTTTTCTGTCAAAATTCAACAAGAAACGAGGCTTTTTTAGATTCATTTTTACCATAAAATTTCAGAAGTTTGTGCTCTGCGTTTCACTTCAAACATTATATCAGTTTTTGAAGCAGCTTCAATCAAACTGAATAAAAAACTTTTTACTTTTTTTAGTTTATCGTGCTTGGAAGACATCTGGATAATCGAAGAAAATATCGAACAAAGCAGGATATTGGCGTTTTGAAACACGTTATTTCCAGTTTCAAATCATTTTATTCAGCTAAATCAAAAGGAAACACTTGTTCACAAATGTTTTTGTTGAGGTGCAGTTCCAGACAAATCGACAATTTTACTAATTATACAGTAAGTTCTTTTTAATTATACAGTAAGTTCTTCTTTATATGCTTTACCACTACGTGTTCAAGTTGTTTGGTTTTCAAATTTCTACTTTTGATCCCATTTATGTAGATCAAGATGCATTTTAAAAGTACGAATCGTGAAAAGTAATAACGTGTAATATTAAATGATGAGTCGGTTGGGAACTTGTAATGAAGTCTTTTATTATAGCGGCACTAGACTTTGATCTTGCGAGGCGTTTATATAGCAGCTCGATTACACGTTGAATTGAACTAATTCACAGATACGGAAAGTTTACCGTTTCAGATATACCGTAATTTTTTTGTCCTGGGAGGAAATTCAATATATACGGCGAGTGTTCTGTCAAAATTCAACAAGAAACGAGACTTTTTTTTTAGATTCATTTTTTACCATAAAATTTCAGAAGTTTGTGCTCTGCGTTTCACTTCAAACATTACATCAGTTTTCAAAGCAACCAATTTGAGGATTTCATTGGGTACTAATAACTTTTCAAGTCTCAATCAAACTGAATAAAAACGTTTTGATTTTTGTTTATCAAGCTTGGTAGGCATCCAGAAAATCGAAGAAAAGATTAAACGAAGCAGGATATTGGCACGCTGAAACACGTTATTTCCAGTTTCAAACTGTTTTATTCAGCTAAATCAAAAGGAAACTTATTCACAAATGTTTTTGTTGAGGTGCAGTTCCAGAAAAATTCACAATTTTACTTATGATACAGTAAGTTCGAAATATCCGTTTCATCATTACATGTTCAAGTTGTTTAGTTTTGAAATTTCCACTTTTGACATAATGTATGTAGATCAAGATACATTTTAGAAGTACGAATCGTGAAAAGTAAGAACATTAAATAATGAGTCGGTTGTGAAATCGCAATAAAGTCTTTTATTAGAGCGACACCAGGTTTTGATCTTGTGAGGTGTTTATTTAGATGTTTGAGTTTGCAACTTTGAACGATAAAACTATCCGGAAAGGAAGTTTATGGTTTCATAGATACCATATATTTTTTGGTCTCGAAAAAGAATCCGTTAACTTGAGGTTGGTGTCCAATTTCTGACACTGTCCATCATTTGTTTCCGTCACACTCCAGCCAAAAACGAAGAAGATTTTCAGATTCAAGCTTTTCATAAGTAATCGTTGTAAGGTAGTTTTTGCTCGGCGTTTCACCTTGATTTTTTGTATGAAGTTTTTGATCAGAGCCGCTTAGAATACATTCAATTTTACTAATCTACACTTTATTTTTTTGTCTGGCGCCTTTGTGCAATACTGAAAGGAACTGTTTTTTTTCTTGTTGCAGTCCAATTAACAGAAGTCAAGTCATTGAAATTTTGAATTTCAGTCCATATTTTACAGTTCCGGAAATTCCATTTCAAAATATTTGAAAATCTACCACAATTTCGCTTCCGCAAAAAATTCAATCTTCTTTATTCTATGAAAAAGGACAAAAATTCTTGCTACAGATGAAATTTTGATAGTATTTTTTAAAAACAAATTACAATGTATTGCGGTTTCAAGAGTTCTAAATTTCATGAACATGAAACGTTTTCAATAATCGTTTTACAATGTTAATAGTCAAAACAAAAGGTTATAGAAACTACAAAAACTACAGATATAATTTTTCTACATTTTCAGATTCAAGTTGCAGAATTATGCAATATTTGAATCCATCATGTTTCTTGAAAAATTTGAAATGCTGCATTACAATTTCGATAATTCTAGATTTGATGTAGAGGGTATATTATTGTGATTATGTTATGAGATGTTCAAGTTTATATTTTTGTTTCCAATAGTTAACTTAATTAAACATATGTACTCTTCCAAGATGGTCATTGGATATTCAGCTGAAGGTGTTTTTTCTTTCTCATGTAATTGTCCGGTACTGTTTGCGAAATTTCATGTCAGGATCTGGTGTCATGAAAAATCGACCCGATTGAAATACTGATTCAACTATCGTAGATCTGTTGAACTTGAAAAAGTTTGCAATTTTACCATCCCCTTTGCAACTTGCTATTAAAACCAGCCAAGTCCAATTATCATCCATTTTAGTCTGGTTCAACCTGAAAATATATCTCAAGTCCCCCTCGATTAATTCCAGTACATTCAGTACACATGACCTTTTAATTAACTTCCCCCATTTCCCTCATTTAATTCCTCAAATCTCATCCATTCCATCATCATCTCCACTACAAATTCAAGTTAATGCGTATAGAACCATCCTAATAAAACCAGGGCGTTTACGGTCTCTGAAGTGTCGTAAACCATAGGGCCGCCGCCACCGTATTGAGGTGCGCTGCTTCCCCCCTTTTACCCCAAAACTCTTAATTACATATTCATGTGATTCTTCCTGCCTGCCGACGTCTTCTTATCTTCTTCTTCTTCTCAAACATGCCTCTTTTTATTATCCATCTGTCTTCTCTTCCTCTGGTCCCCCCGACGACGATAACAATAGAAAAGGGAGAGAAACCAATCAATTTATTATTCCAGATTTAGAGGACAGATCAAGATTTTTGACATGTTTGATTTGAGATCTGACACACTGTTTGAAGAGAAGGCGAAGGAGGTGACGGAAACATGTAAACATATGTATTTCGAATTTATTTTATGACTGTATTTTATGAGATGCGTGTGAAAAGAAATTGAAGGGAATTGAGCGACAAAAAAGCAGGAAACTGTATTCGAATAGAACTCTTTGAATTTTAAAAAGTGTTTCGCAGCGAAAGCCTTGGTCACTGCATCAGAATGTTCTGAAAACTGTATATCCAGACGATAAAGCTGTAATAAAAGAGCATCCTTCATCACAAGTTTTTTGGGGCGAGACTGTACCAAAAGTGCTTCAGCTTTGATTAAGCGATTAATGTAGTGATCCGAATGATTGCATACAAATGCGGAAAATGAAACTGCAGTAAAATTGAAATTCCGCAGAAAAAAACAGGAAAACATTCCTATTTCAGCACTTCTCCATTCTGATGGAAGACTGATGCACCGGCAATAGAACAAGCTTGCATTCTCTAAATATCAGAATGAAAGAAACTGAAAAAATTAGGAAGAGCTTCATTCTACAAGAACTTCTTTTTTTCAGTATGCTCTTTTGGAAGTTTTCCATTATTCACTGTTTCATTGAAGTATAATTTTTTCTCCAATTCCTTAATCCTACAATAATTCCATCCGTCTATGAACTCATGAAGTTAGTGATATTTTGGCGGGAGGTCCGTACTGTTTTTGTCTCCGAGCCACCTTCGATTTTCACGACTTTCCGAGAAACTTTCCCATTCAAGTTGCATAAAACAATAGGCAAAAAAGCCTCATTTTACCGTATCCCAGATATCTGCAGAAATGATAGTAAAAAAATGTAGTATAAAGCGGGGAAACTCCTATACTTACTGGGACTGGGTTTCAATCCTAATAAATCTGAGCAGATTGAAACAGAAGTGTATTTTCTAAAAGCTAACTGGATAGAGCCACCGTTGTAATGTAGAGTTCTGAAAATGTTTTTGAATTTATAAAAACAAATTAATCAAAAAAGTGTCACCCATTATTATATGTTTCATAAGTCTTATTTCTGAAAATGTATTTCTCAAAATAATACTTACAAGCTTCATTCAAAAGCACATAACATTTTTTTGATAACCAATATTAATTTTGAATCCGTGGAACAGTTTCTCATTACCGACCGTATATCCAAGAAGTACTTTTCATGGGCACCCAGCAACTGTATTTTTCATATCAGTCGTGGTAAATTTATGCTATCTTTGAATGTTATCACTACTTTTTGACTAATCCTGCCTATGTTTCCTAACACTGATGGAAGCCTAAAGTTGGCACTGTGCCAGCTCTTGGCTCATTTAGAAACTATCTGTTTCGATATCATTTTATCAAATTACTTCTCTAGTTGACTTTACTTCTTTGATTGTAGAAATTTCAACAAAAACTGCGAAAAAATCCCTACTTTTCCCCGCTCAAAATGTTTTCCCAACATAATAAAACCGTATTCATTCCCTTTCTCTCCCTCCGACCACCTAGTGAGCTCATCAATCTTTCCGGAACAAAGAGATAGATAGAGAACACGGACATACGAAGGAAGGGAGAAAGAAGATCCACAATTGACAATTTTATTGCGTGCCCTGTCATCAATAAATTCATCAATTAACACCATTTGGTGGAATGCCAACACCCCTTGGAGACATCAAAGGGAATGGTGCCGGCATTTGAAAGGGGAGGAAGTAAACGATGAGGGTGGTAAAGGAGATGAATGTATGTACAATATGAAGTGTGTAATAAGAAAGTGTTAGTGTGTAGGTACATAAATAAATGTGTTGCAATTTGAATATCATCAAAATGGAGACAAGAACAGAGCAATTTGAACAAAAAATGATCAAATTCAATAATGATGGAGGAACAGAAAAAAGATTTGGGAGCAAAAGGAAATTTTTGAATGTCTAACAAGGTCTTTCCAGTCTTGTAAGTCTTGAGAAAAGTTATGTTGAAAAAACACAGGGAAAACTCTACCAAAGTATTGATGAAGCATGCAATTTACTAAAACTTCTTGAAACCGTTTTCATTCCAAAAAAACTGGACTAGTATTTCAAACTTTCTGTTTTTTTTCCAAAGGGTATTAGCACCATCGGTTATATCGAAAAATGAGAGTATGAATGATGAAAGGAAAACAGAAAAAAAATGTTCAAAAAGCAGATAAGGATTGATATATGTAATAAATCCAGTCCTCAATTTCTAGGTCAAACTGAAAACACTTTCATAAATGAATGAGAATCTCTTTTAGACTCGAGCTCCTCGCACATTGTTTTGAATGAATATAACGCCGGTTCTCCCATTGATTGAACTGGAATTATCCTCAACTTGAGCAGATGTTGAAGAATTTTTGAAATGTTTCCCTCTTGGCAAAATAATTCAAAAAGAATTCTAGATTAGTTATCCCCATTTCATCATTCAAGACGACTTATTAGGCAAACTGAACGCCACCTCCATCGTGCCAGCCTGAATCGTTAACTTCAAACCAAAATAACAAAACAGTAAACTTCAAATGTTTTCGCAAAGAACTTGAATAAATTTTCAGAAGGACATTCCTGATCTTGGAACCGTGTTTGTGGGAAATTGTCAATCTAGTGATGTAGAAATTATTCATAGTCGTTACCAGGCTTATCGTTTTCATTTCGTATCAGAGGAAACAATGATGAGAACATAACATTTTCAAGATCTAAAGAGGTTGCAACATTAGAAAAAAGAGACTACTTGTGATGTTTTGATGTTTCAAAAACTTTTCAAAACTTCTCCAAATCTGTAAATTTGATTTGCGACTCCATCTCGATAAGGTTACGGGAAATAGGTGAGGAGCTGTTCCAGACACCCCATATACCGTAAACTTCATAAGTGTGGCAATATAGTAACGAAAATTTCACATCAGGCCAAGAAGAAGAACCACGAATGTTGTGACTTTTGGAGAACTGTAATTTTTTTTATGAAACCGATAAAACGTTGAATTTGAAACTGCAACTCAAAATTCATGAAAAACAGCAAGTTTTCTGAAAATTTCAAAAAAGGTCAGAACAATCCCGTTTCAAAAGGTTCATGAAGTTGACATGGCTAAGAAAAAGCGATACGCAGTCGCAATAGGTAGGGGTGAAGTTACAATAATAATTGACAAAAGCGGAACTTGAGCTTAGAAGTTCTGAATGTTTCAAAATGTCGACAAAAAACAAGTAGATAATCTCCCATCAGTCCGATCTTCCGCTTTTGTTGATATTGCCCCTGAATATGAAAGTTATGCAAGTTTTTCTGAG
Source organism: Caenorhabditis doughertyi (assembly GCA_963572265.1). Lineage (NCBI taxonomy): Eukaryota > Metazoa > Nematoda > Chromadorea > Rhabditida > Rhabditidae > Caenorhabditis > Caenorhabditis doughertyi. The sequence goes on along the minus strand of OY751556.1, from coordinate 19,560,531 downwards.
ATAAGTGCAAAATTAGTTACAGTTGCAGAATTTTGATGAAATTAGTAAAGATTTGGCAAAGTAATGTCTTCTCGTAATAGCATGTACAAAAATTTTGAGAGAAAAGTTATTCAAAGTTACAGTAACCCATACTTTCTTGGCTAGATTAAAACCGAACTTCACAAAATTTGAATGTTTCGAAATGTGAACTTACGCCCAACAACCCGTCAGAACACGATTCGTTGTCGGCTCGATAAAGCTTTCAGAAGAGGCTGTAATTTTTCATACGTTTATCGAAAATTTTAGAGCAAAATATTTCTTTCCAGACTCTGATCTACAGTAGAGGGGCAGTTTGCAATTAAAAAATGTTTCGATAACTTCTGAAATTTTTCAAATTTCGATTCTTCCTTAATACAGCATTCAATTTCCATTCCTCAAAAGGTCTCGTTTTTCCCTCCCTCTCCTCGTTTCAACACCATGCCTCATTTGAAGACGTTGAATGTCAAAAATGTTTATAACCCGGGGGTAATAAACCCATTTAGGATCCATAAAAGTGGTTGGGTATGTGTATGTGTATGTATGCGTATCAGTTGCACACACATCGTTTTTATCACCCAATTTTATGGGCAGCGAAACTCTTTTGACAGAAGAAGAGAGCTCTTCTTTTGTTGCCGACAGAAAGAAGAGAGAGAGAGAAAATGGGTCGTAAATCGTGTGCACATTTCATTCTCGAATCAAAAAGTTATGGGTGTGATTGCCCCGAAATAAGAAGAAGAAAAAGAGGACATTTATACCATTTTTATGATTCTTTTATGTCATAAGATAGTGTGTGTCCGTCTCTTTTCTTTTGATATTTGTGATATTTGAAATTGATTTGAATTATCGGTAAAGGGTATCATAAAATATTATATTACTTTTAACAACAAAACATGTGTCTTTTTTAGTGTTTTTTAGGTTCTTCAAAGAGGTTTCTTCTAGCCATCTGGCGGAGAAGAAGAAGCACATTGTGAGAATTCGATATACCTCCTCAAATCGTTTATGACTCTTTTTTGATAGTTTTTGAAGTTTTTAGTGGAGCGGTGGGGGCTATAAAGATGTTTGGAAGGTGGAGATGTTATGAGTAGGTGTTTGGGATGATGAGCTTCGGACCATTGAGCGGAAATTTGAATAAGTCGGTTTCTGGAAGTTTTGAAACTGGAACGATCATTCCCCAATTTGCTAATCAATTCGTAGTCTTTTTTAAAATAAGAACGTAATCAACGATCAGTTCACGCTTAAATTTTTAGCAGCTGGCGAATTGGATCTAGATACAGTAGTTGTTTTACTCAATAACAGATTGAAAAGCGGAGAGAACATCATCAGGAGATGCAGAAACAGTAATTTTTGTCTCCGTGGTCCATTGTTTTTGACAAATGGTGAAAAGTCAAAAAAGATCTTGAAAGAGAGGTCCGAATATTTAAGGAGATGCTTTATTGAAAACTATGCGAAACAGATGATTATTTCGGAAACTTTTAGAAACCCACGTTTCTGAAAGTCTAGATCTGGCTTAAGTGTTCCCATAGTTTCAACACGCCATGAGTTAAAAGGAACTTCATGTGTAATCTTAGTAATATTACTGAAATAATGAACTGAATATTTTACTTTTTTTAAAACGAGTATTATGAAACACTGAATTACATAATTCGGTTTCGGTTTGTCTTCAAATTTTCAACTGAAACATCCAAAAACTGTTTTCATGATCGTTGTTGTTTTCGAATGAAGGGAATGTGAAGTAAATTGAGGATATTTGTGCAGGACTTGAGTCAATTCAATTCCAACTTCGACGCAAGATATAATCTGAGCTTGCTGAAAGATTTCCCAGTATTCAAGTTGAGAAACAGAGATTACTTTTTCAACCTGGCTACAATAACTACTGTGGTCAAAGCTGTCGGTTTCAGCTCGCTTAACTTCAGAACATGTATCAAAACTCAAAAAATGCCTACCTTTATTAACTTTTTCAGATTATCAAAACACGGATCTTTATTCGAACCAAATCTGAAAACTGATTTGAAAATCATACTGTATTACTTCTCGCAAAAAAGGTCATCAATCATTTTATGTGTGATAACTGTTCGATTGTAAAGATTTCAGCAATTCAACAACCAGTGAAGACTATACAAACCGATAACAATAGGTTGAAACCGCAACTGATTTTTTTATTCGGATTAAGGTTTTTTTGAAAGTTCCAAACTGTTCCAAACTAAACCTTGGTAGATCTGGAAATTCCGGGCATTAAAAAAATACTTCGTTTCAGATTCTTAACTATAGCGTCATTTCTTTGACGAACCTAATAATCTAACTGATGGACTTCTCATTTAAAGTACAGTGTCGCCTTATGGAAGTAACTATTGGATACTGGATACATTTAATCGCACTAGTCGAATTTTTGAAACCGGTACAAAATTTACCATTTCAGAACCCTATTTTCTATGGTCATTAAAAATTATTCAAATAAAGTATGAAGTTCATCTGGAACTGGTCCCGGATTGTTCTATTCGATGGAGCTGAGCACTTGTTCCCAACACGGATTACGGTTGTGCAACTCGAGCCTCCTGTTTTGTCAAGAACCAAACGACAAGAATGAATATTTGATTTTGGCACAGAATATCTGAAACTTCTGAAATGGAGAAAAACATTTTCTGTTTCCGGTTCTTGTTTTTAAGTTGATTTTTGTTCGTTCTTTGATAGTCTTTCAAAAATATGATTTAAATTTTGCCTGAGCAAACAGTTTCAGAAGCTTGTTTTATGGCCATCCGTTTCAGATAAACTCATTACGATGCGAATAGAAATGCAAGTAAATTATTGTGAGCAATTTGTTCACCGATCCGAAAAATATACGATAATGTTGAAATGGAAACATTTTTTCCCTGCTTCCGATTTTCATTTTCAGTTCAACATTTTTCAGCCTTCAATACTGTTCCTCTATTTAAACCATGAACTGCAAACGAAGTGTCAAAGGTCTCCTCTAAATCGGCAACACAAGTCACTTCCTATTAGGTTTCAAATCCGTTTTTGTCATCGACTTCTTTTCTCTTTTTGACCACTGTAATCTCTTCAACAACAGACACAACATGTCTTATATGTTTATGATGATGGGTTAAGAAGGGGAGTGTACATATATTTGCAGAAAGTGTCAGTTTTCCTTTACCCATCACTCCATCTTGACCTGTCACAACCTCTTCTTGCCAGGGGGTGCCCGCACCGCGCACCGCGACAAGAAAGATTTGTTTGAGAAGAAGGCAAAGAAAAAGATGAAGATCATGATAGAAGACGTTGTCGTCGTCAACGTCTTCTGAATACCACATTTTATATAAATATAAGTTGATGTGTAACGTTCACACCTAGCGGCGGGCCTCGGGGGCCGTTGCCTCATTCATCAAGTGACACATCATAAATTGCCTGTCATACGTCTCTTTTCTCTCCTCTCAATCTATCTTTTTTGTCTTCTCCCCTCAGATTGCCGCCTGTCAAGAAGTCTCCGCCCCCTTCTCTCGTCATCATCCACCATCCAACCGATTCGCTTCGCCCCGCCCACTTTTTGTCTTTCTTTTCGTTCCCCCCTCCCCTCCCCCTTTTTCGAAGAGAGTCAGTCTCTTTTGAACGTGCCGATAGTAGAACCCCCCGTGTCCCTTCGAGATATCTTTATTTTTTAGTTTTTCTTGTTTTAGTTGTGCTCTTCTATTATTACTGTAAACATGGTCTCTACACACTCTTCACAATATATTACTGATTTCACACCTATTCCGGTAAGATTTTTTTCTTCTTATTCTTACATCTATCTTTACTATTATTACCACACAAATTCCGTGTGTGTGTTTGTCTGTCTGTCAGGTGCCCTAGCTAAGCTCCTACTGAACCGATTTTCATGAAACTTGCATTGATCGATAGAGACGGCTGACGGGATGATGCCCGTCTTTTCCGCTTTTCAAAGTTCGAATTTTGAAGCCGTCTGAAGCGAAAATAGTGAAATTCCAGGGGAAAGTTGCGCGGTGGGAGTGGGCGGAGCTTCGTAATAGAAGTCATAGCGGCGCGCGGAACCCGGCAGATGTCGGCTGCTGCGTTGAGAGACTCTCTCCGTTGCCGGCTGTCTTTCGGCAGAGTGCGAATGGAAGGAAAGAGGATTGAAAAAAGAAACAAGAAAGAACGGAAACAATTTTCTCATGGGGACCCACGTTGGAAAACTTTCATGATAGTTTTCTTTCGGGATTTTTTTCAGGCAGTTTTCGCTCGCAAATACAATTTTTCTCCACAAAATACAGTTTTTTGAGCATAATAATTAGTTTTTGATTTTTTTTATTCCAATTTTTTCGGAATTTGGGGACAAAAGGTCTTACGCAACTATTTGCTCAACATCTGGATGTCAAATTATATTAGTGCCAGTTTTTCGGAAGTAGAATCTGATATTTCTGAATTTAGGCATAATTTGGACCACGATTCTGTTAAATTATGAAAGGTTTATTCTGCTGTATTTTGAGAGAATCAGGCTCCGAATTTTTCCACTTTTTCAGAAATTTTGGTTAAGATTCCACCGGTTTGTGAGAAGATCTGGCTTAGGCTTTTGTCGGTTTTAGTAAAGATCTAGGCTACAGATTTCGAAAAGTTCACGCTAAGTTTCTGCTGAATTTTGGGAGAACTAGGTTCTGAAATTTCGATTTTTCAAGGAGATAGGCTATGATCGTGCCAAGTTTAGGGAAGATGAGATTTTTGTTGCCGAATTCAGGTTGATCTGAGCTATAATTCTCTGAGGTTATGGGAATCTCAGGCTATGATTCCTTTTTTGCCAGGCTTTGTGGAGTCCAGTCTTTCATTTCGCCGTTTTTCGAAAAAAAAACTTTGCCTATTATTCTACGAGATCATGGGAAGCTCAAATTGTGATTCAGCCGGCTTTTGCTTGCGATGGTCATTCACAAGTTGCAAGGCCAACTTTTTGAAAAGATTCTGAAGTTGAATGAGCCGAGAACCTTTTTTCACTTCTCCTTACTTTTAAGGTTCGCAAATTCTTTCTCTATCTTTTCACTTCAACCATGTACATCTCCGTATATTCACCCGGTTTCGTAAAAAATGTTTAGTTTTTGCTATTCTCTGAGTGGACGAATTTTGGACAGATGGTGACTATTTAAGTTCCATTAGAATTTACTCATTTATAGCGATGCCAGGAGGTTTAGCCGCCGTAGGCGGCGTAAACCGACTGGTGCTCTTTACTAACCTTCCAAAATTACTCAATTTTAAATTGATTAACTGAAACTGTAAAAAACTTCGAAATGGTCTTTTAAGATTCATTTCAAAATTGCAAAACTTTCGGAGCTTGCTGTTTTGAAATTAAGCAAAATTCCAATAATTTTTTTTCGGTTTCAAACAGCTTTTTAAATTTTGAGAAATTATTGTTTCAATATTCTATTCGGTGTTTTTACATTTTCAAAAAACTATTGGGAAACTAAAGTTTTACCGGTAATTTTCAAGATTTTGAAAATTTTTTGCTCTTTTTTTTGGTTTGTTTCCCAGCTTTTTGATGATACTTTGCAAAATTGAGACCCGAAAAATCTAGTTTTGAACTCAAAAAATTTCAGTTTCTGAAAACTAATCTAGACTGGAAATTTTGTTTCCAGTCTAGATTCGGCCTCCAAATCTGAAACATAATTATTTTTTCTCAATCTCACTTTTTTCATAGAACTCGATTCTAAAAATAATCGAAATTTCAAAAAAATCCTCGCAGGTGTCTTCGAAAACCTCCAATAGAACGGCACTTTTCCAAAAATCTAGGAAAACCAAGTTGTTTTTTTTCTATTTCACAACTTCCATATTTGATAAAGACCATATTTACACTAGTAAAACCGAAATAAAAATGAAAAAATATTTCAAAGTTTGCTATTGTTTTGTTTCGAAATACCTACAAAACCTAATCGGACTGCTTATCAGTCTTTAGCAAACAAAAATAGTCATTCAAAAACAATAAAAACATCATAGTTTTCAAAATAACTTTACTGTTTTGCCTAGGTTGTAAAACAATATCAATGAGTAAACCCATCAATTTCACATCTTCATATTTCCAGGCTGAACCCGGCAAGTCCCCACTAGCTCTTCTCGCCAAAACATGCGAAACAATCGGTCTTCCCGAGGGATCATCAAAAAAGAGCTCCGCTTCATCTCCATCAGAAAAAAAAGATGAGAAGATGAATCGATCGTCGGCGGATCATCATCATCAACAACAACAACAATCAAAACAATCATCAAAATCATCGCCGAGATCAACTCCTCAATCAAAAGAGCCGACACTCACATTCCCGGGTCTTCCAAAGCCAAGTTTTCCAATGGGAATGCCAGCAATGGGTTTCCCATTTTTCAATCCAATGATGGCTCATTATCAAATGCCCATAGGTTTCCCGGGTGCATTTCCAATGGGACCAGCTGGTTTCGCTGCAATGGGAGCAGCGGCAAATCGAATGCCATGTCCATTTGCAATGATGCGTCAACCATGTGTTAATCCGAGTTGTTTGCAATGTCCAAGCAGTTCAAATGCTGTTAAATCGGGACAAATGAGCGCTGAGATGATGTCACAATTTGCGGCTCATCCGTTGTTTTCAATGTACGCTGGAATGATGCCAAGTATGACTGGGTAAGTGTTTTTTTAATGCTGAAAAATTAATGATAGTATCATGTTCTAAACTTGATATTGATAAGAATTTAGTGAAAAAGCAAAAAAAATTTTTTTTTATTCAAAAAATACTGCATTACGAGTTGGATAAAGTCCTTCCTGTTTTTTATCGATAGTACAATAGCCTTTCCGCCTGTTCATAGAAATATGGTACCGTATCCTCGGTAGTATTTTTTTTATCAGTCCGCAATTTGTCGTGAGATCAAGCACATTACAGTACCAAACTTTAAGATCTCTAAAATTCTGAAAAATTACTGTATCTGTAATTTGGTATTTAATTTCGCAGTTTCCATGTTTTCGCTAGTTCTTGCGCGTTTTGAGTATTCAATGACGGTACACCTTTGTACACTGAGCCACACGAAAATTTGCGGACTGTTTCAAAAAATTGTTGATTTTTGGCAAGAAATTTATCGAAACGTATGACATTTTTCAATTTTTCAGAGTACCAACCTCATCCTATCAAGCCCTTCTTGCCGCTTCGGCTTCAGCTGCCGCTGCCGCCTCAGCTGCTGCAACTTCTCCAACCGATTACTCAATGACTTCAAAACCATCCACATCGACGCCTTCAACTTCTGAAGCAAAACCATCACCATCAAGACAGACGCCCCCTGCATCGAAATCACAAAAATCGCCATCAAAAGCCAGATTCCAGTGTAATTGGGTGGATTCGGATGTCGCGTGTGGAAAGGTGTTTGAGGATGAAAGCGAGTTGACAAATCATGTTAAGGTGAGCATTTTTAAAAAAGCTATACGTAAGGGAACAAAATTGATAAAAAGTTTGAAGTGATATGCAGTTTTGGAAACTGGGTAAATTTGGTCCAGATTTCTTTGGCTGGGTGATTCCCGGGAAGTTTTTGGATGAGCTAGTAAAGAAGCTTTGAAATTCCAGCTCAAAAAAGTTTGTTTCGAGTATCAGCTAAAAACTAATAAAATTTGACTGATGCAATAATCGTGATAACGAAATATTCCAGTTAAGCTTTCGTGGTAGTTTCCAAGCCAAAAATTGAAATTCAGACCACAAATTACATCCAAATCTAAGCTCAAGTTCAAACCAAAAGAAGTAGAAAATCAGAAACTGAATTTCCCAATTTTTCAGAAAATGCACGCTCCATCTCCATCCTCCTCCTCAACATCATCTGAACCAGCTTCTGGTGGAAAAGCTCCTCGATCAGCTACATCAACTCCTCAACGCTTCAATCCATACGGTAAACCAGTTGCTCAACCTCAAATGATGCCTCAAATGCCAATGAATATGAATCCATTGGTCCTTCCATTTTCCCTTCAAGCCATGTATTCATCAAGGCTTATGCCTACAGTAGCCCATCAGTAATTATTTTTTGAAAAAACCATTTGTTAGCCTCTTTTTTGACTTCTTTTCCTCTTGAAATTCGTGGTAACAATGAACATAAACACGGGTTTTACTTCATCAATTTGTCAGTGTCAATAGTGATTCGATGTATGTTTTTTATCCCCTCTTTTTCTTCTTTTTTTATTGTTCTCAATTTAATTATACGAGTTTCTCTTTTTTTCGTTTTTTTTTTCTCTTTATACGCCTTTCGGTCATCTCGGTTGCTTTACGACTCACCTCCCTTTCCATCGAAATATCTATTTTCTCAAAACTTTGCTGTGACACGTTTTTGCCCACCAAACAACCCGATTCGTCTGTAATAAAAAAATGGAAATCTATACGTATGACACATGTTGTTTTAAGATTTGTTGAGGGGGGAAATTTGGGCAGACAGAGATAGATACTTCAAGAGAAAATTTACTGTTTTCAATATGCCATTTGGTCCTCGTGAACTGTTTTGTGCAATTAGTAAAAAATAATGTCATGTCAAGAAATTCTTACGGTTACTTAAACATGATTTGGCTTCTGGAATCTTTTTCTAGCGGTCTGTATGGTATGATTAACAGTTTATATACAAGCTCCAAGGTCATCTGAAAGAGAAAAAGCTGATACTTTCTACTGTTTCTTGTCGATATTATCAGTTTTGCTCAGTTTTTCTCATGTTTCCATCTTGCCTGTTTAGATCTGATATGCAACATTTGATTAGGTGAAGCTGGTTTTAAATTTGAATTTCAATAAAATACCATTTCTGAACAGAATTAAACGAAACCCTCTTGTCCGATTAGTTATTTTTAAGAAAAATTTTCTGCTTTTGGAGTGTGATTTGGCTCACATGAACAATTTTTGTGCTATTAGTAGATGCGGTTTAGGCACATGTCTAACACAGGCAAATTACTGTCTTTGATATCAATTCAGGGGTTTTTGATATCTAACCCATCCCGAAAAACTAACGCCCTGACACAACATCATGAACGGTTAGCAGTTCACTGAAACCTAAATGTTAGCATAGCGTTGTTCAACTTTTTTGTTCTGTTTTTTGTTGTTTTCATTTGTCTACCGTGGTTTTTTCCGGCGCTACTCTGATCTTGAATTTCTCGAAACCCCAAATAAAATCCTTTTTATATCTACTTGATCTACAACCATGCTTCATGACTTAGATGAAGCTGTTTTCGGATTTCGAGTTCAATTTTCAGTTTTTTTTACAGTCGTTTATGTGCGAAAAAAAGGAGTGAACCTCTATGTTGGGCGCATTATGGCGCCTTCTAATAGAGGTACGCTTTGCTTCGATCGGTTATTTTCAAGAATCAGCTCAGTTGTTACCTTACAAAAAAGAAGATTTTGGTTTTACAATGTCTGTAATATAAAAACTATCAAACTCGTCCTAGTGATAAGGAACGAAACATCTGTGTTAACATCAATGTTTTCCGTTTCACACTACTATGAATATGCCGCAAGAGAAACACAAGTTTGATTTATTGAACGATTTGATAACTCATTATATCACAGTTGAGCCAATTCTAAACCACAAACGGCCACAAACATTTCAGGAAAACACACATTCATTTCCAGTTTCTAGAAGCCAAGAAAGTTTGGAAAAAATTAAAAATTTCAATTCGACGAGCGATTGGCCCAGGTCAGTTTTTGATAAACCTCAAGAACTTGACCAATTGACGATTCTTGACCCCATCCCTAATGAAAAATGATGCTCCTCAAGTTCCCTTCTGTTTCTCTCACTTGATTTATGGGAGTGTGATAGAATGAGAAGCCAATCTCAGTATCCAATGTGTTAAGTGGTGGAACTAATTGGAATCCATGAAGAATCTGGTGTTGATTTGCAAAGGAATAGAAGGTTCGAGTACTGCTTCAGAAAACTTGTGAGAGACATGTATATTTTTGGAACGCAGTTCCACGCTTCACCAATTTCCGCAACAAAACAAAAATTTCTATCTTTGTCCCCCTGATAGTCAAACGGAGCCTGGTTTTCCATACGAAAACAAACGACAAACCTAAATCTTCTAAGACCTCGGAAAATCTCGAAAATTACACGGCATATGAAGCTAAACTTGCGAAAATCATGTTTTCCGTTTTACGGTCTCAGTGGCCTTGTAAGTTACTTTAAAATCGCACATTTCTAATAACATCGTTTTGAAAGCTAGTTTCATGAAACTGTTTATTCATAATCAAATTTCGAAAATGTTCCGATTCAAATTACTGCAAAGTTTCTCACAGAAATATTGTTCTTGATGGGTTCGATGCCATGCTTCGCGAACAGAATCTAAACCAGAATTTTAATAAAATAAATAAATTACGATCATCAGAAGCTTGAGGTTAACCCAGCTCTAAATGATAGAATTGAAAAAGCGAAAATACAGAAATGTGCAATTAGAGAACACTTGAGAAATTCAAACAGAGGTACTGTAGTCTCTAGCTTTAGCCTGCCCACAAAACAAATTTGAGGGTTTGAACCCTATCAAGTAAAAGATTTTAGACCCCGTTTCAGGACCGTTATACATATTTTGCTAGACCATTTGATCTGTTTGATAGTTGATATCCGAGGAATTCTTCAAGACTACTTCTAGCCTTGTTATCAAAATGCTGAAGCTCAGTTTCACAATTTCGAGAAGTTTCAAATAAATGGGAAATACATCATTGACTGGCAATTACCGGAGGATTCTGAAACCTAAAGAGTCTGAAGAGTGAAACCGAGTTCTTCGATAACTCTTTGGAAATCGAGAAGAATCTATGCTGACTTCTGAAGATTTGAGCTCCTTGGGGAACTACTCAATAATGTCTAAGTTCTTAGAATGTCTTAACAGTCTTATCTAACCTGAAACATTACTTGAAAAAATTCTGAAACTGGAAACTAGAAAGTTGAGATTCTGAAAATTGCTGTTTCTAAATGGGAAGAAGTGTCAGATAGAATGAAAGCTTCCAATGGGTAACGGATCAACCTGCGTCTAAAAACTTCTCCAAATTTTCTCTTTAAAAACCGTAACCCTCCCAAAAATTTGACCCACTTCCGATCGTTGACCCTTGTTCCTCTCGGATGAAAAATGATGTTCTTTCTCTCTCACTCATTTCTCTCTCTCAGAGGAATCGAGAGGCAATATATTTCCAGCTCATCCTCCTCTCATTCTCAAAAATTCCTCTTCTTCTTGCGCCGGCTAAAATGCAACTGTCATTGGGAAACAAACTCTCATAAATCACTTGAATGTTGACCCACTTCTTCTTCGGCTTCTTCTTTATGGCTCCGGCTCCAGCGGCTCCATCAGGGGCTCCGCGGCTCCTTCGCCACAAGACTCGGGTGAGGGGCTCACACCGAGAACATAATTAATCAAACAAATCCGCCAAATAGCTGCTCTTTTCCTAGTGCAGTAAACACATTGCGAAGGAAACACACAGAATTGAAGAAGAGGAAGAAGAAGATGGACGGGCAGGACACGGAGATTGATGAGTGTGTCGGCGGTAAAGTGTTTGATGTGATGAGAAATGAAGACCCCGTAAGAAGAATACACGTCTTCAGAAGAGAGGAATTATCAACTAAATCCATCTCATGTTTGTTAATCGAAAAGGTGTCGACATAACATAAAGGAATTAAGGGGGGATGGAAGAAAGATAAGGGAGTGGGGTACTTATCGGTTTAATTAATCTCCTCTCATTTCTAACAAGCGATGCGCTCCTCCATCTATCGGAAGGGACGAGGATATATGGCCGTGGGTACCTCTCTCTTTTCAAGGAGGGGAAAATGAACGAAAAAAGAAAGACAGCTGGCGAATAGGAGGGGTGCTCGTAAAACCATCTCACGATGAGTTATTTTATAGTCGAAAGCCTCCCCTCCCCCCTACTACCACCCAAGGCGGCGAATAAAGAAAAAAGAGACGAGTTTAGAAGAGGAGGGGGAGTGTTTTATGGGTTACAGAGAGAAATGAAATATGGCCGCTACTTAAATTTGAAAATTTTCGGACCACTTTTTTTTCGAAAATTTTTTGGATTGAGGGGTCAGATTTGCTGGCTTGAGTGGATGACATTGGAAGCATGTAGAATGAAGAACTGGAAGTTTAAGGAACAGCTGAAACATTTGTCAGTGTTCTAGGAGCGTACAGACAGACCTTTGTGAAGCTTTTGAATCCTTAATTCTTCATAAAATAAGGATTTAGCTTCATGTTTTTTTCCAAATTTGGTAAGACAGATTTTTTGGTTTAGTCCACAGATGGAGCGTCTAGAATTATAGAGGAACAGTTACCAGGAATCTTATGGAATTGTTGAAACTTCTGAAAATTCTCATTTCGTAATATACATTAAAAAAAAAAGAAAATTTTGAAAATTTTTTCGATTGAGGGGGTCAGATTTGTTGGAACATGTTAGTGAGTGGAAAGCTCACCTGGAAGTGAATGGAACATTTGAAAAATTTGTCAGTGTTTTACGAGGGCCTTTGTGAAGATTTTAAATATTCAATTCTTTATTAAATAAGGAATTAGCTTAATGTTTTTCTCAATTTGGTAAGACAGTTTATGGATTAAAGAGAAAACAACTATTGAAATCTTATAGAATAGTTGAAACATCTGAAACTTTTGAATTTCATGTCGTATTATAGTAGATTTTATGAATATTGGGAAAAGAGTGGTAAAGTTTTGAACTCGGGAAATTCAAGAACTAGTCTTCTATGGATCTGTTGAAACACTCGGTTGTATTTCTAAACAGATGAAATAACCCACTAGAATCGGACACTTTCACAAAGTTTTCAGCAGAAAATCTATTTCCAATTGTGTTCCAGAAAGACCCCGACGACTAATTGTAAAATTAAAAAATGAGGTTTATGAAACTATCGAAACTTGTATTTTTTTGCCTAGAACGATTCAGCACCGTAGTAAAATCTTTTTTTGCTTTTTTTTTTCAAAATTCCACAGATTGACTGTAACGGAAAAGTTTTATCTTTTTATAAGAGAGTTTTATAAGAGCGGAAGTTTTTAAACTCACTTTCGATTCCATTTTATCGCCTAAAGCGCATACAGTAACTTCCTTTTTTGCATATTTCAAAGTTATCTGTTCAAAGTCGAATCAGCAGATCAATAAAAGGCCAGACCATTCATTGAATATGAAAAGTCAGAAACAGTGAAGTTGAAAACAAAGAATCATGTTCGAAATCATGCTTCATTTCATCAAACACTTTAACCATTTAGGTTTATGCAGATAATTTTTCTTGAACCAAATAAGAAGATCTTTACAATCTGATGCTCCTAACTTTCGAAATGAGCACAGTAAGGAACACTGAACTTTTGAAGATTATTCACCTCAATGCTCTTATTACTTCATGAGCACTGGTGAAAAAATTGAGAGAGGAATCGTTTTTCAAAAATTTTGCTCCATTTATGTGAAGATTGAAACAGTATTTTCAAGAATTATCAAATAAAAGCTGTACTTCAGTTTATGGTTCTGAATCGTTTTGAAAAAAAACGTTCATGATTTTGTGATACGAATCTCCAAATTCCGATAACTGCGCTTATTTGCGTTGACTAGCTTCTTCCTATCAACAAGCAGAAACACAAGAACATTGAACTATGAAGTAGCGAATCTGAAATATTGTGGCAATGAGTATCGAAACAGGTAAATCATTTATCTGGAACTGCATTTATTTCTGAATACTCATCCAGTAAGATATTCTAATCCCTAAAATTTTATTTCTGTTTCTTAATCTCTTGAAAATTGAGGTAGGAAGTTCTGAAACATTATGCCGTGTGCTTTTCTGAAATATTGCCTATGCTACCAATTCTCTTTTCGTCTCCTCACATGAATCTTAATCCTAAAAAACTACCAATTTTGGTATTCATAGCTCTTTACTGTAGTCTAGAGTTATTGTCTGAAAACTCGATACATATTCAAGAAGACCCAATGAAAAAGTACAGAGCACTCAAGGGTTTTTTTTGTATTGAGATGCCCTTTTAATAGAGCACATTCATCTACATCCTATTAGGAGAAGTAGAATTCGATACATATTTAAAGGGAGAAGTTCAACAAAATGTTGTCCGGAAGTTTCGAAAACGTTACGGTCGAAAAGCATAAGTTCAAAAAGGGGCTTATCTGTTATTTTCTGTTTCAATTCTTACAGATATCATTTGCTTCTTAGACAATGGTAATGGTTCCTTTTTTTCATATCATACATTTTCTCCAAGATAGTTACAAAACGAGTATAGTAATGAGAAAACAAACTGAATAAGTTTGAAGCCCTAACGGATATGTAATTTGAAAGCACGAACAGTTCAGTATTGAAAAAGCAGTTCAGAACGTTGAGATTAGTAAAAAATATTAGTAAAAAGCGGAAAACCGGTTCTTGAAAGGCTTTGGAAAATTTGATAGTTCTACGAAACACTAATTTTTCTTTGAAAAAAGGTAAAATCCAAATATTCTTCAAGGTTGAGGGGGGTCAAATAGCCGATGATTTGAAAATGCACAAAACACTCATTCGATTCTAATGCTACTGTTTCTGTAATTCTATGTTTCTCAAGATTTGTACAATACTACAATGCCGTAGAACTGGTATTAGGGTTTTCTCTTACTTAAAATCAATCGATTTGAACAGAATTTCAAAAAAAAAGCTTGGCCATTGAAACGAAAGCTGCAAGCTTAAAAAATTAATGTAACTGTGGCTCAATTTAACATCGTAACTATAGTTCAAATCTGATAGTTGTATGCCTGTAAATACACGGAGGAATATTCGAATCAACAAGATTTCAAAACCAATTCTTACTAAGTTTCGGCAACTGAAATTATTTTCAGAATAGTTTCCTCGCCAAGAATCATTCGTGGTAATGGCTTGGAAAGTTCAATAGTGTCGGAAACGGTAAAAACCCAACTTGATAAGGTGAATAATCGTATGCCGGGTCACTGGGCGAAATTCTTAAAATCTATTCTTCTGTTTCAGAAACGAGACAAAAATCAAATGAGTAAAAGTCTCGATGGTTTTTATACGATACTATAAGCGTACTCTGACTACAGTAGAAGTGACCATCAAAATTTTATAAGGGCTGAGACGAAACCATAAATGATAAGATAGAAAACTCTAAAAATTAAAAACAGTCCTGTATTTTGTAACTGTATTTTTTGGTAACGAAATGTATACCAAAAGCTTTACTTTCTTCTTTGGACACGAGCAAAAATAATCTACAACATATTACACTGTCTATTTTCAATGCCAGCTTCAGACATATCTGAAACTGTGAAGCACATACAAAACCCTCTCTGACTTCGTGATGGATAGCTTTAATTGAAAGCTTTCAAGTTTTTTAAAAATACTGAGAGGGGAGGGGTGAGCTTAAGCCCCTTCATACGTAGTAACTGGAACTCCAAATGATTCAGATCTACGTTTGACGAAACATAATATGTTATGTATTTTTATTATGTATTTTCAATCGCCCTCATTATCCACATAAACTGAAACTCCAGATTCCTAAAAAAAATTCAGCTCTTTCTGAAACAGTAGAAAACTACAGTAACCCACTCTTTGCCCCAATCTATCAAGCTCTCAAACATCAAGAACCCGTCATCGACAAGTCAAAAACTCTTCAAAAGATGATGGTTGAAGCAAGGAAAAAAAACGAGTCGCAGAGGGCGCAAAAATCCGTGACAGCTCCATTCAAAATGAACGATGACAGATTATTGCTTCTCCTTCTTTTTTTTCTTTCTTTAGGGAGCCTCCTATGATGATGTTTTGTTGTGTGTGTTTGAAATGAAAACGAGTCTCTGAGTGTGCCTAGTGTCATCTCATCTTGAGTTATCGACACGGGTCTTGCAACGAAGATTGATTACTCATGTTATGGGGAGAAGGAGGGACGACGACAATCAATCAATCGACACACTGCCCCGCCGCCACTGCCGCCACAGCGCCTGTCTTCTGAAGGAAAAAAAAAGAAAGAGACAAATTCGTTTTTGTTTGTATTGAAAAAAGAAAAGGAAATACTTACTTTTCTATTCTTTTTTTCTCACACGGAAGGAGTCAGAAATGGCACCGGGAGAGCTCTCCACTTTGAATGGATGGATTGGAAGGAGAGGAAACGGATGGATGATTTATGACATTGGGCCTTCTAAATCCTTGACGGCTCGCGGCGGGAAAGGGGAGGGGGAGGGGGGTGAGAGGCAATCACTCTTGTACTCTTTTGAAAAATTGGTATGTGCCACCAGAAGTGATCCGTCGTGGCCAAACTGGTAGTGGCTGGTGGCGGCGGCGCCCCTTTTTGAAGGTTCCCTCCGCGCGCTCTCGCCAATGTGTTTTTGAAATTTCCAGATAGAAAAGTTCGGGACTTTCAGAACTTGGGAATTGTGAAATGTTGCGATTAGGGTTTGGCAGATCTTCGATCGATCCAGCGAAGATACAGTCTGGTCCCTTATGGATCCTGGGACCAGCCTTGAGCCAACTAGAGGATTTAGTCTTTCTGTTTGAGTTACTCAAGCCTAAATTCAAAGATCTGTGGGCCTAATACAATGCTTTTAAAAACAAGCCATCTACTCATCGGAATCAGAATAAATCTTCAGTCTCAGAATATTCGTGAACTTCCAAGAAACAAATATTTTCCGATTTTATTATTGTCTTCCCGGGGTACTGTACTTAATGTTTTCATGAAGAAACCGAGTCGACAGTTTCAAAGAGCCGAGAAGAAACAATATTTCTTTTAATTTCATTGAATCGAGGGTTTTTGTAGCGTTATCAGACTTTTTCGGCGTACAAGGTTCTAAAAATGAACAATCTTTAGTTATTGCAGACTGTATATGTAAAAAAAATTTCAGTTTCTGTTGTATCATATGTGTATGCACTTTTCTTACAGATGTTTTGTTACAGAGCTGCGATCATACATATGAACTTGTTCCTGTATTCCTATAAAACAGTTTCAGCCTACTTCACGTAATAAAGTGTCTCTCTATACATTGTGTGGTTTAAAATTTCCTAGTAAATTTGACGGTTTCAGAAAGGTAATTAGATGATATTATGGTGAAAGTTTTCGATTGTCGTAGGATATTATAAGCTCAATTTCCGCTGATTTCTGACCTTGAAACCTCGTTGCTTTGATGCATTTCAGTGGCAACTTCGAAGACTTAGCAACCCCGATAAAAAATTTGAGCCTAATCTCCATTTTTCGAAACCGGAAAGTACAGGATTACTACAGAAACGAAAATAACTCTAATGTTTCTAGAAACTTGCAAAACATTTCAGAAAGTGATGTAGCTACAGTAACCTTACAGCAATTTCAATTTTTACTCCCAGTTCGTTGCTTACTGAACAACAGTTTTCAGAAATCACTAATAGACTCAGAGTGAATAAGTAATTTTCAAGTACTTTGGCTTCTCATTTCTTAATATTTTAACGCCTTTCTATCTCTCTTTTTAGACTTGAAAAATTCTCCAACAAAACATCCGTTTATCCATCACCTTTCGGCAATCCATTACAAACCACCACCCGAATGGGTCCTCTCCCTCCCCCCTTCTGACAGGTAATCATCATCGATCATCTTCAATTCATAGAGTGTCTCTCTCACTATTTGTTGGTGTGTGTGCTGCTTTTGAGAGTAGGTGTAATAAGATGACAGTTTATAGAAAGTATGTGTTTGGAACTAATAACTACTGTAGAGGGAGAGAGAAAGGGAACGGCCAAAGGATCATAAATCAGGGAAAGCAATAAAATAAATTGGGTTGTTTTGAAGCTTAAGGAAAGGATCCGAAAATTAAATTATATGAATTTAAGTAAGATTTGAGAGTTGATCTCACAGTTTCGAACAAGTCTGAAAATCGTATTGGGTTTTCTACGAATAATAAGTCGAGAGGACTAACAAGAACTAACCGAAGACCAATTCTAACAGTAATGAAAATTTTGTTATAACCAATTTGTGACAGATTAATTTACAGCAACGTTTTTTGTTGTCACTTTTTTAGTGGATCAGTTAAGTAAAATCTGAACGGCTGAACAACGGAACAAAGGAAACCGTATTTTTTCCACAGCGTTCATTAGTATTTTAAAATAGTGAAAAAAGTACCTGATTGAAAATGGAAAAGGGTGTTTTCTGTTACAGCTTCAAAATTATTAGTGTAGGAAATTCAGACATTCACTAGTCTTTTTGGTGACTCGGGCGTAATTTCTATTTATGTATGGCATTTGGATGTGGTCTAGAAGCAAAACATCAAGTATATGTCACCAGAAATATTAACTTCCGAAGATAAATTCATGGATCACTGAAACCGTTTCTTTTTTGAACTTTTTCAAACGGAAAAAGCTGGAAATCATTGTTGTTCAAGGCTTGTTGAATAGTTACTTTTCTATGTTTCGAAATTCCCGGTGCAGATTATGAAGAAAGTACTCGACAGAGAGTTTTGTGAATGTTATTTTAATCACGAAAACTAAGATGAGAATGTCATGAAACAGTGTATTCTGGATTTTTACGAAAGTAAATACTAGGAGCTAGAGTTGGCAAAAAAAAGAACAGTCACAGCGACCGGCATTGGAATTTATTTGAAAAGAGACTGTAAATCGAAACAGTTTTTAGATTATTCCCCGGAAGCCCCGACCCCGGTTAAAACTCTTCAGTAGCCTATGTGATTGAGCAACCCCAGTTGATAAGAAAACATCTAGAAAATCAATGCCTTATAAAGCAGTAAGTCGATTCGCCCAGAGGCATGTCGTGGAACTTCTTAAATTTAGAGAATAATGCAAACTTGAAAAAAAAGGTGCGGATTCAAAAAGGTCATGTAGAGTTTATATTCCGTAATCTGTATTCACTTTGAAGACCAAGAAAGATTTCACTCAAAAGGAAACTGGAAAAGTTCCATTTCACTTCTGCCAAGCAGCATCAGTTTGTCTAACTTTGGGTACTCTTCATACTTTCGATGAGAAACGGGAAACATATTTTTGCATGCTAACTGACTTTGCTCGAAAAAGGTAAGTTTCCCACATTTCAAAACAGTTTCATCAGGTTTATATCTTTTCAAGGTTTCATGAGCTTTCATTGCATTACGAATTCGATAGCTATGAACACTTTGATGTTAATTTGAAATTCCAATCCCGGTACGGATGCTTTTTTAATAAGGAGAACTGAAAAATTGGGTAAAATTATTTTCGTAAAATATCGGTTTCTCTTATTTCATTAATAAGCGTTGGATCTTCATAGTTATTGACAAGTTAATTCAGAAAACAAACATACACTCTCTAATAGAACGGCACATCAACATGAGCCGTCCAACAAAAGTTCTACAGAGCTCTCATAAAAATCATCGAAAATATTTCAGTGTCAAAATCACTGTAAATTAGAGAACTTTCTAGAACTAAAATTTCAATTTTGGTCGCGCGAAACATTTCTGCCCAGAAAAAAAGTTCAAAAAACAAAACCAATCTATCTTCCACCCGAATTCCCATCTTTTTTCTCCTTTTTTTTTTCTTTATCTATGTGTATACCAAAAAGACAGTATGTACAAACAAATTTCCTTTGTGTCACTCTCCATTAAAAATGACATAAAATACGTCTCTCGGATTTAACGACCTTTTTTTGGTTGGGGTCTATTTCTCGATAAAAATCTTCTTCGTTTTTCGTCTTGAACTTGTCATCACAAGATTCAGAATCCTTGACGACGTCCTCAGGGGAGCGATTCAACAATGTTCCTTCTTCCCAACAACCGGAAGGATGGAAGAGAAGGATTTATGATGAAAACAGATATTCTTGTGACAAATGAGTAGTTGTATGTTATCTCAGCCTCTCATTCATCAGTTTTTCTGCAACTGGGACCTATCGATCATTTATATTCTTCTTCGTCTTTTCCCCATCTATGTGTCTTCAAAATGAAGCAACACGAAGAATAAGAAGAAGAAGAAGAAGAAGAAGAATGCGCGGCAACAATAAGAAAGAGAAACGATCTTCTATTCTTTTTGAAAAAAAAGGGAGGGGGGGGGGGGGGGGGGTGACACAAGCAGCACCAAAATCCTTTTTTTGTTATCCTCGCCGGTGCTTTGATTCTCCTCTTTTTCAAGAAAGAGATTGAAGATGATGATGATGATGCCCCAAACAATCATATCTTCAATGATTTTAGACACACTGATGATTGATTGCAAGTGGAATTTTGGCGCTGATGACATATGATAATGATGGAATACCCATCGATAAAGTATATAGCATTTTCGAATCCAATATCCCAAACAACACAAAGATGATATTGAGAAAAAGTCATATATTGAAATGAAAGGGGTGAACTTTTGAACCTCTTTTTTTTGATTTGGAAGTTCAAGAGATTGCGTTCAGCAAACTTCTTTATTGTGGAAAGACCTCTATTACTGGAGCATGGATTTCAGGCTTGTCTTAAGGCTATTTTATGAACCTGCTTGGCGTAAATGCAGCGAAATCTTCATTCAATTGAGATGAAAAATAGGGAGATTGCAACAGGAAATTATTTTTAAAAGCTGTACTGTTACAAACTTGGAGTAATTGGAGGAAGATTTACTGGAATTTATTACTCCCACGGCATGGAATCCACGGTATCAATTCTAAATTCGCCAATTTTCTAAACAATCAAAAATCCTGTATTAGAAGGGCATTCCCTACTATTGGTAAGACTGATATAAACCACTCCATGGGCTCTAAAATAAACATTCCGCGAAAAAATTCTGAATTAACATTCAAGTAGAAACAGTAGGATCCAGAAAACATTTTCTGTTCTAAAAATGTTATAACTAATAGTAAAATTAGTTGACTTGGTGAATCTTTGTTCTTGATTTACAAGCTAAATTTAGGTCATTCATTGGCGTCATTGTTGTGGAATCAATGCTCCGATAGCTATCTAGGTTTGATTCTATTATAGAGATGCCATGTCATTAGAAAGTTTTCTTCTGGTTTAAGTTCAACCAAGAAAGCCAAGTGAGCTCGACACTATTACTAGGAAATAGAACGAAATTTTCACCTTTCGGGCAACATAGTTGGTGTTCCGTAAAACCTGTATTAGTATTGCCCCAAAAGAAGAAAAACGGAGATCAGAGAACCTTGCTAGAAATCATGCTAAACGTTGATTCTGAAACCGGAATTTTCTAAACGAAATTGTTCTGTTTCAGACTCCGCTTAAGTTGGGAATGTTTGACACAGTGGTTAATGGAGTTTACATCTGACAAAAAAAGCAGTTGGGAATGTATCTATCGAAAATATCTACAAAAAATACCAGATGGCGATGACGATTGTCACCGAAGTTTTTGCTATTCAAACAGAAAAGTTTTGAATACTGCCAGTGTATATTAGGGATTAGCATCAGTGCTTTCAATTTCAGTTCAACCTTCATCAGTAGGGCAGGACAATTGAGTCTTATTGAGTGATGGAATGAAGGGTTTATCTTCGACTGAGAATATCAAAGAGTTAAAATGAAATATGTTTAAATCATAATCAAGAATTTTTTTGAAAAAATTGCGCTTGTACTGGGAACAGTTCGATATTTTCAAATGTTATCAGACGACCTTTCTTTGACGTAAAAACAGTGCTCAATATGCCTAGGGTTCAACTGGTAATGTTGCATCAAATCTAACATTTTAAAGCGATTCTATGATAAATTTGTGACTGAGAAATTATTTTCAGAAACCATTTTTTCACCGTTTCAGAAATGACATATCATATCCTTCTTTTTTTTGATAATAGCTCCTCTTTCGGTTGAAATGTTTCCCTTGAAATAGAAAAACTTTACGTTATTGACTTTATGTGAAACTTTTTTTCATGGATTATCAATAATGAGAAGCGTCAGTCCTGTCACCACCTCTATTATAAGGACAAGCCTGATTGAGAGAAACATCTTACCATTTTTAGATATTTTCTACAGTTCTGATGTTTCACAAACTACCACAAGTATCACCACAAGCTATGCGAGCAATTTATTATCGGATACCGGAAACAGAAAGTTTGTAGGAAACAGTTCCAACTTTTTGAACTTATTGAGATATTTTATTTAAATCTGAAAAAAAATAAAGGTAAGAGATAAAATCGAAATGAAAACTTTTGAATTCTTCCAGATTTATCTGCGCTGAAACTTGTGATAGAGTAATATCGATAACGCCAACCATTCGTTAACCGTTCTTGAATTCAGAACCTGGTGATATCCCAAAAGGAAAACAGTTTTTTAAAGTTGCGATCTTCTTTAAATTTTGAATACAGCATTTTGCTTTAAAGCCTTCCAAAGTTCCAATATAGCGGCATCTCGAATAAAACGGCACACGTACCAAAATTTCTTAATTCACAAAAATTCGGAAAAGTAACCACCACACCTAACATCCGTAATTTCTAGAACACTATCATATCATAAAGCGGAAACAGTCTAGGTTTTTGACCATTAATCCCCTCTCAGTCATCCATCTTCTCATAAAACCGCCTCTTAATGACCCATGAATCGATAAAAACAATATCATAAATTTAAAAGAGGGGTCTCTTTTTCTCTGTCAAAAACATATAAAATCAAGTTCTATATTCCCATTTTTCTTGAAAACGATTTCCGCAAAAACCTTCACATGTCGCATGTCAATAAATCATTTTGTGATACTGTCATCAACTGGCTTTCTTTCTTCATCTTTTTTCTTTCTTTTCTTTTATTATCATCTCGTTAAGGAGAGAAGGGGCCAAGTCTCTCTCTTTTGTATTTGTACAAAAATGATTAATTATTTGATGTCAGTTTGCGCCTTGAGGGTTATCAATCAAGCTAAGAATAACATTTATATTATATTCGATGAGAGAAATTGAAAGAGAGATGGGTGATAAAGAAGAGAAAAGAATGATAAGAAAGGGAGTGATAGGCAAAAAAAGAAATTGATGACAGGTATACGGTAGATGGGGAATTTTTTGTTGAATTTGGTCCAATGAACTTGTGAAAAGTGTTGAAAAGAGAATGGTCGGTTTGATCGTGAGAGATTGGTAAATAAATCATAATGGTTACTGTAATTTTATTAGGTTTTTCGTCACAAGTTCTCACAGATACAGTTTTGAATTGTTAAAGGTGGGGGGACATGAAAGTTTTGTAGACTTTTTTGTAGACTTTGTATGCATTTTGTCGTAAGATGTGGTGTATACACTAATTTTACAATTTTGATTATTTTCAAGAAAAACAAAAACCATTACCATTGGAAAGGTCGAACTAAGCTACCGTACCGATTGGTGGTCGGGCGCATTACCGGCTGAGCCACAGGGACCAAAACGCGGCCGCCCTCCCTTGACGCCTATGAACCTGCTTCTCGTGCTCACAACCTAGAGGACGTGATAAATTTCTCTTCTTACTAGTTATGATTATCCGGACTTCGAATATGAGTTTAGAATGATCCATTATTCATAATAGACAAGTAACTACAAATTCAGCTTTTTCATGTCCCGCCACCTTTAAACAAAAGAAACAAAATTTGCATTATGATTTTTTAAAAATGTAAAAACTTCACTGTTGTAAAATTCCCATTTTGAAAGCCAGTTTGAAATATAGTACATTTTCAGTCGGATTCGAACTTCTTATTGTTTTTAGCAGACTTGTACAAAATTCCGGACTCCGGATTCCGAATTCCGGAATCCGAAAAATTGGATTTCATTCCGGATTCCGTTTTCCGCATTCCGCAAAATGAAATTCTACTCCGCTACAACTCAAAATTTTCAAGTAAAAGAAAACAGCAGAATTATGGAAAATATTTGAGCGATATTACTGGATTTCAATGCTTGTAGCATGAAATGGCTCTTAAAATGCGTTCAAAAACGGAGCCAAACTACTTTTCGAGCTCAGTCGCTCTTTTAAGCATTGAATCTCGCAAAGCCAATCATTCCGGATTCCGTAATCTGTTTCAAATTTAATTTTTATGTTTTACATTGACGGCAACAAAGTTTTCACGCAAACTACAAATGCATTAGCATGAAAGATGCATCCAAGTTTTACTGGTTCATCAAAACAGTAAAACAATCTTTGTTTATTTTTTTTTGTCAAAAAACTCTTCATTTCTTGCTTATAGTTAAAAAAAAGTGTCTATCAATAGAGATGACAGCAACATAGCGAGTAGTGAACGGAAGTGAAGGACTAAATGAAAAATTTGAAACAGAAATTTAGTCTACCTCTGGCTACTCGTTTTTCGCCCGAGTATGCCCAGATACATATCTGCCAGTTTTCAGTTGTGTTATGCGCAAATGATGTAGATCTCTTAACTGGAGCTTTTTCATTAAAAACACAATCCAATCAATGACATTATGTACGTGCGCTTCTGTATGTGCGCATTTTTTAACCGATCTATCGGAAATTCCTTTTTTTTTCAGTACTCAAAATTTAAAACAACAATATACTCAACTCCTACTTATTTATTCTACTTTAACAGATAGAAAATGATTGAGACTTCTGTTTCAATTAATTGAAGTTTGTGAAACATCGGTCGGGTACCTACTAGGGCTCTCATATTTGCATATCCTTCACCTTAAAATCATAACAGTAAAATTTTGAGTAAAACTTCCAAGTTTTACTGGTTCATATAAACAATCAAAAATTTTACAATTATGAACATTTAGTTTTTTTTTGAGAATAATCGTATTCTTTTATTGTGTGCATAATTTTTCGAAGAGCTCAAGTGCAGAAAGATGACAATGTAACGAGTTGTGAACGGAAGAAAACGCTTCATGGACACTTTGAAACAGTGCCTGATTTTTGAAAAATTTCTTCAAATTTGTTACAGGATAAAAATTTCGCTGAAACGCGATTTAGATATTTCCGGTTTAAGATGTCAGACGGACTTAACGGTGCATTTATATTGAAGTTTAAACGGTAGATCGATGAAAATGGCTGGAATTTTGCTCCGTCAGGGTGAAAAAAGATTCGAAAACGTGGAAAAAAAACTCAGTTTTACATTTTTCATTTGAGGTTTACAGATAATTGCCAAGTTGATTCCTTTGCTTTTGTAGATTTGGAGCAAAATCAACTCGTAGAATTTGAATCAATAGTTTTCCATCATTTGTGACGAGTCTGTGTTTTCGCTTTACTAAAAAAACCTTTGAATGAAATAAACTTGAATATTTTTTAAGCCTTAATTTTTTTTAGGTTTTCAATAACTATTGTTATTGTCCATCGTTGACATTCTCCATCTGTTTCATAACTTTTTTTTGTATGTAATTGTTTCACCTTTTGGGTTAGAGGAAGTTATGGTTTTCCTAATAGTCAGGCAGTGTGTAAATGTACATCATGTAAAAATAAGTTCAAAAGTACAACAGTACAGAAAAAAAGAAACATTAATCACCATGTAGCTATTCTGTCAGCTCTTTATTTCTCTTTTTGTACGATTTTCACAATTTCTATAAACCATTCCCACTTCTATTGTCCTGGTACAATAAGCGAAATATGTGAGAAGATAATGAAAAATATGTGCTTTTGTACTGAAATAGTATAAAAGATCCCAGTTGGAACAAAAATTTAACAACCTGTTCTCCTTAAACATGAAGTTCCTTTTCTCCGCTGTCTTCGTCCTTACCGTTTCTGCTATTCTGGTGGCAACTGATGTCACAGAAACGGTAACTAGTCATGTCAGCAGCCAAAGCTACAAGTGCAATGATACCACTATCGACGATGAAAAATACAATAAATGTGTGGTAATGTAATAAAATGCACTATCCAAATCAGTTTTGATCATGTTCAGAGAACATACTCTCGCAAAGATACGAACAACAAGGATTGTACAGTCTCAGAGTACCTAAAGATCACTGTCACACCTACTCCACCTAATGCTGATTCATCAAATGGTGTTGCTCAATGCTGGAAGACACCGTAAGCTTTTTGATAATTTTAGTTGCCAGTGATATCATCATTTGGATGTAACCTCGAAGTGGAACTGTTTCAACCACCCGATAAAAAATTATTCCAGATGTGATGTAACCGAAAAAATCTCGATCGACTGCGAATCAGCTTTCGGATCTGACCTTGCTACTATCGAGAAATAATTATTTTTGTCCAGAAAACTTTTATCTGTTTTTGCTGATAATAAAGTTTCATTTTTTCCAAACGTAACAATATACAAAAAAAGAATCTTGGAGCAACATCCAATAGATAGGACTTCTGTTGAACTACAAAATGACGGAAGTTAGTAAAATACCAGTTGCTGTAAACAGACAAATACGCTTCAAAACGGAAATGTGACGAAAGCAACATTAAAAACAGCGAAAATTCAAACCGTCTTTTCGATTTGAAAAGTTTTATTCGGTTTTTCAGAGTTCAGTTATCATTGGGATCCACAGAAGTTATAAACTGATCCTCCAAAAATAACAATTAGGATCTTACCGTGATTCTGGGGCATTATCAGAGAACAAAGTTTCACAAGATGGACTGAGCAAAAGTTTACAAAATACAGCTTTTGAGGAATTGCCGTAACAGCCGAACATATGAAAGCACACAGGGTAGGAAAAATGCCGAAACATGGGAAAAAAAGTTACTCACAATCAGTTTTACATTTTTGATTTGATTTTTACAGATATATGCAACTTCCATCCATCCCTCACATTTTTTTGAAGCGAAATCAATTCGGAGAACTGGAATCCAGAGTTTGCTATTACTTGCAACCGATTTCTGATGATTACTCAATTGAAAAACAAGAAAAATAAAAGAGTTCAAAACTTTTTCAAAACAATAATGTTCTTTAGAAACTCTTGTTGATTTCCCTCGTTAACATTTCTCATCTGTTTGTAACTGTACTTTTGTAAACAGCAAACTGCACTTCAAATTTTCCGCAAGATGCAATACAAGGTTAGTCACCAAGTAGCAACATTTATAAACAATATCAAAAGACAATATCAAAAATTTCGAAGAAATAAAAAAAAGCTTACGTTCTCAAATAATATAAAAAGCCCCAGGTGGAACAGAAATTCAACAATCTGTTCTCCCCAAACATGACGTTCCTTTTCTCCGCTTTTTTCGTGTTGGCTGTTGCTGTTATTTTGGTTTCAACTGCTTCGTTTTCATCGAATAAGAACACAGTCATTAGCATCGGAGGCGGATGCCAAACCAATACGACTTTCTCTAATTGCACTGTAAGAACCTGAACAAGATCCCGACAAGCTGAAATAATTTACTACTTGTTATTTAGAAAACTGCCAAGTGGAGAAGGGATGAAAACGGAAATTGTTCAATCGTAGAGTATAAGAAGCTCACTATCAAACCTGTTCCAGTAGATGCTGATCCAATGAATGGCGTTGCTCAATGCTGGAAGACCCCGTGAGTTCATAAAGTCTTATCACCATGGAAAAGCCAAGTCCCCACTTTCCCACTTGATAACCCAAAGGGAATGCTCTGATAAACAAATCGGCATTTCCAAACTTATTTTGCAGCTGTGATGAAACCGAAAAAGTTCCAACCGACTGTAAGACCGCTTTTGGAGCCAGACTTGTTGATGTGGAGAAATAATTACTTCTTTCCTTTTTTGCTCATAATAAACTTTCAACAAAAAACAAGAAATCTAGATGGTTAGTCGGAAGTTGTACTCAATAAGAAAGAAAATTTCAACAAGGTGATACTGTGAAAACACAGAAAAAAAAACAAAAAACAAGAGATGTCAGTTTCTGATAAGCGGCTAAAATAGGACAAGAAACAGCAGTAGTTCGATAAATTTTATTTTTTTCAATTGCAAACAACTTTTTCTGTTTTACAGAACCTATATCTATGTAGAAAAATTTCAGTTTTCAATAGGTTCCACCGAATTGGTAAATTGATTCTGACAAACAAACATTTGGGTCTTACCACGATTTTGAGAGATTATGAGAAAACAAAGTTTCAATTTCGTCCAAAGTTTGTCCGCTTTTGTTATTGTTGCTCATTTTGTACTATCCTTTTTATGACCGGATTTAAGATAATTCTTGGTAAAAACAAAAGGAAAGTACATAAAAGTAACGCATAGAAAGGCTACATAAAAAGCAACCCAATCAAAACATATAGTGAAAAACTGCTTCTGATAATATGAAATTCCAACTCGTTCTGACTCTTTCAATCTTTGTGACATTTATCGATTGTTCTGATGATCAATTCAGAAAAGAGACTAATTGTTTGAGCATATCAAATCATATTAATGGTACTTCTTTGGAGGGAGAAAAGTGTGTTGTAAGTTGAAAAAAAAAATCCTGATTTGAGAACTCTTTATGTAGAGCTCCATTATTTTCTTTCAATTTTGTGTTCAGATAATTGCTTCGTGGATGAGAACTATCAATGATGAATGCATGATATCAGAATATCTGAAGGAGACAATTACCACTTCGAATTCCTTCAGCTTTAGCCCAAATAATGGTGTCGCGAATTGCACTATGAAATCGTAAGATTCTGTTTCAAATAGTTATTGAATTCTTCCTCGAAATGGAAAATATGTTCCATTCAAACATTCCAGGTGTGACTCAACGGAAATTAAGCAAACTGATTGTGAAACTGCATTTGGAACAATGCTCATGAATATTTAATAAGCTGGAGCATTTTGTTTTATATTTGAAGTTTTTTAAAGTCAATAAACGCGAATGAATCTTTCAACAACCTTGGATTTCTGGCAGCTAGCTGAGCATTCTGTAAGGAATATATACTATCTAACTTGATTGAAAGAACAATGAAAAAATAACGAAGCTGTCCATTCAACAAGTTAAGGAAACAGGAAAATTATGAACATTCTCGTCTACACTAAAATTGAAACACGATTTTCAAAAATATCGAGTTGTTAGCAGAGTTCATGAAAGCATTTCCAAATGTCTATCCAATGTCCTCTTCATTTCGACTGGTAACCCAAAAATGTTATAAATAAATACTTCCTAGCGTACCAAACGTTAGCTTCCAATTCCTAGAAACTTTGAAAAGCATCGGAAATTGAAATCTTTTATTGGGCATGGCGATGAGGAATCAAAAAGCCTAAGAATTGCAATTGAAACGAGATGAACTGCTCACAGTCGATTAGACAGAACAAACTAAGAAAAGCTTGGAATCTTTGAGAAAAACTTATAATATTCTGTGCTCCGCTTTAATGCTCAATAATGAACAAGAGCTTTGGCCCTAACCCGGTTTTAAAGAATAATAAATGAACCAGAGTTCAAATTCGTCATCATATGTCATCTGCCTTCTTTTTCTCCCTCACTATTACTCTTGTTATGACCGGATTTGAGGTAATCCTCCCCAAAAATAGTTGGATAGTGCGTACACAACAAAATTATCCGGTCATTCACTATTCTTTGAAAACATGAAGTTCCAACTTGTTCTCGTTTTTTCTATTTCTCCGATATTGGTTTTCGGTGAGGAATGGTCGAAGGAAAGTCGATGTGTGAGCCTATCAGATACTGTAGATGGAGCAGCTTTAGAAGACACAAATTGTACTGTGAGTTGGGGAAAATATTATGTTTCGGATGGGTAGTATTTGTCCTTATTCGCGAAATAGTGAGTTCGCCGCGATTTGACATTTGGCCCAATGCATTTTTCCGATAGATGGTTATTTGAGGGTCTGCTTTTTTGTCTTGCTCCGAGAGCTCATGTCATATAGTTTTGTAGTTTTCATTTCATTTCGCATGGTGGTTCTCCAGGTAACTGCTCGCTGGCAAACCACTATTGATGGTGCCTGCACTGTATCTGAATACTCAAAGCAAACCATTACAACTTCCAATTCTACAAGCTCAAGCTCACAAAATGGTGTACCACAGTGCACTATGACACCGTAAGTTCATGTTTCAAACAAATAGTAAATCCACATCTTAATTGGAAATGTGTTTGGCGTTCCGTACGGTATTTCACAATCACATTATCGGAATCAGCATAATATGCATAATGTTATTCAATTTCAGTTGTGAATCCACGGAAAAGATCCAAACTGATTGTGAAACTGCTTTTGGAGCAAGGCTGAATGAAATTAGATGAATATGAAAGAGTTAGTTTCGGAAGACATGTATATTATAAACTTTTTAATGCTCATTAATCTCATTATAAATGAAGCTGTATAGAATCTAAAGACACTTCACATGTTCTTGAAACTGAAAAATCTAGAACAGTCATTTTTATGAAGTCTTGATCGTGCTGACGGTTAGCTGAAAAAATTATGGAAGGCCATACTCAATTGCCAAAAGACTGATTGTGAATGAAAATGAGACTGGCAGGTCAAAAAGCTGGAGAAACTGAAAGTTCAGGTAATGTCAGGCAAGGGCACAGTACCAAAAGCGTTAAAATCAACAAATATTTTTTGTAGTTGTTGGAACAGAAGAATCTAGAAAAACATGTGCGAACGTTTACACTTCATGCTAATTGGTATTCATACAAGCCAAATGTTGATACAAAGGAAAATAGTCCGAAAAATTCCAGAAAAACATATGGTTTTGACCGCTTAACGCTTGACATTGTATTCAAAGAAAACGCTTGACATTGTATTCATCGATTCCTTAGAAAAAAAAATCAAAAATTAAAGCTAAAACTAGCAATGAACGGAAATTGAACGAACTAAATCAGACACTATATCAGACAACGAAAAAAAAGCGAAGAACGGGTAGAGTAGTTTGAAGCTTACAAAATAATTTCTGTGTTTCACAGTGACCATTAGAAGATTTCATGAAAGACGGAGTTTCAATATTCCAGTATTGAATTTACATTCTATTTTTTTTTCAAACAAAAACGCTTGATAACTCTTCAACACCAGCAAAGTGAAAAGAAAACAAAGTAAAAAAATTCGTTGAATACGGATCAATTCTTCCTCGTTCCCACTTTTCAAATGTTCATTTCAAAACAGTAACTTTTTCTAGAACCTTCTTCCAAAATACAAAAGCATCAAAAGATTCGTCATTTTCTTATTGTTCTCTCTTTCTCAACACCAACAAACAGTCATCTCTCGTTCCATTATTCATTTCCAACACAATAAACTGTGAGAAAAATTCAAAAGAAGAAGAGAGCGAGTCGCATATTGTTATTGAAAAGTATAAAAGGAACAGGCCAAAACTGAATTTGTATCATCAATCTAAAAAGATGCAATTTCTGGTTCTCTTGGCAGTTTTGGCTCTTGTAGCTGCTGCTCCAGTTGAGCTTCAAGATGGATCGTCTAGTAGTCATGTGGAGGAGCTTCAGTGGAAGATTGGTGGAGGTTGCAATAGAGATTCAAAGACTGTAAATGGAGTCACTTTTGCGAAGTCTGAGTGTACGGTAAGTTTGCCATTTTTATTTATTGCTCACTTGCTCTTATCGTGAGCATTCATCAACGTCTAAAAACAGTGAAATTAGATTCTGATGTGAAAGGATTCTGTAACCAGGTTCGGATTTTGAACAGCTCAAAAACTGAAAACTTTTTAATTCAACTTATTTTACTCAAAATAAGCGATTTCGAAAACTTCGTAAACTTGTTTCATTTTCTGTCTTGGAATTGCGCTGGATGCATAGGTTTACAGGAATCCGCTTTTCAAAAACTAATAAAGCTGTGCGGAATGGCGTTCCGGTTTCTTTGAAGCGCATTAGGAAAAAATTCTCTAAAAACACGTGTATTTGAAAGGATTCATCGGGATGGATCTAGAATTTTGATACAGCTGTCTCACATTGAAAATCATTATTCAAAACAGAAAGTCAGATTTTCGAATGTTTTTATTTCCATCAGCATAAAGTTACGGTTTCAAAAAGATGGTATCAGCTTCTAATTTTATTCACGTTTAGTCAGAGATCCTTCAATGGTGTCAATGATCTATTACCAAATCTTTACTATTATTACCACAAAGATTCCGTGTGTTTGTTTGTCTGTCTGTCAGGAGCCATAACTAAGCTCCTACTGAACCGATTTTCATGAAATTTTGACTGATCGATAGAGAATGCTGTCGTGATGATGCCCGTCGTTTTCGTTTTTGATAAGATGACTGAAAAGCTCTGTGCTATCTATGCACATAGTAAAAATCGCGTTCCCCAGCGGAAGCTAGGCGGTCGAGGCACGAAGCACCGGAAACCGTCTGGTTAATATGACCGGCTTTTTGAAATTTTTTTAACCTTCGTAGCAGGAAACTGTATTCACGTAGTCCAAAGAAAGAATAATACGCAAGGAAAAAAATTAAATATCCCAGCTTTTTGAATCAGTGAACTCATCCAAAAAATACTATTTCAAAAACTCGACATCAATTGCCATTCTTATGATTTCGCAATGACTGATGGCATCCTTTCAGAAAACCGCCATTTGGAAGGTTCGAATCAACGACCTCTGCACTATCTCGGAATACAAAAAGGAGACCAACTCCACTACCGAGCCAGGCGTCACTTTTGGACCACTCAATGGAATTGCTCAGTGCACAAAGACACCGTGAGTTGCCTCTTCACGCTTTTTTTCCCGAAAATCAAGGAGTCATGATTTCTATACTTGAACTTATGTTTATAAACATTTCTTATAACTTTTCCCTCAATGAAACTTTTACTTACAGATGCGATGCAATTGAAAAAATCACTACCGATTGTGCCACAGCTTTTGGAGATAAGCTTGCTCAAATTGAGAATTAAATGTTGATCAATGATTTTTAATGATAATAAATTGGATTCATTTTAAACAATTCGAAATTTTATTAGCACCTAAACATTAAAGCTAAAACCGTGAATTATGAAAAAAAAAATAACTATAAATTATCACAAATCCTTCTATAAATCGGCCTCACATGTTCAATTCCATGAGCCGATAAATGATAACCCGAAGTGAAATAAATGAATCCATGAGAATCAAAATACTGAAATGCGTTCATCGTTTTGTTCCAAAATGCATCCACATAATCGATTAATTCACATTTTGAATGACATTCATTTTTGATTAATTCTGAATGACGATGTCGTCCGCGTTCGAATCCAGATGGGTTGTAGAGAGAGTTCTGAAAATAGGGTAGAATTATTGCGGTTTCGGGGAGGAAGTGAGTTTTGATGACTTTTTGAAAAAGTAGTTTAATTAAGGCTACTAATTGTGAAAAATAATGAAAAAAAACTAATGAAAAAAGATACTGTAGCCACACAGAAAAGATTTACTCTGCGCCTCTCACTCGCTCACACTCTCTGTCCCTGATATCTTATTTTTCCCAAATAATGCGGTTTCAAAATGGATGTGAATGAGAAAATGTTTCGTATTCATTAATTAGTTCAGCTAAATGTTTGGTCATAAGCCCAGTTTGAAACAGAAATTTATTTTTCAAAAAATTCAAAATTAACTCACATTAATCTCCTCCATTGTCTTCTTCCCTTCCCTCAACTCTGGCACAATTCTCTCAAGTTGAGGTATATTAACTCTGGGAAATGAATCAATCATAAACAATTTCTTTTTGATATTTGGCAAGATTCTCCATAACTGTCTCTTCATTTCCAAATAGATCGTGTCATGCTCCAAATCAGTCTCATTAGTCGTATAAGGCTCCGAGATAGCTGTGAATCTTAAACTTTTGAATTTTTAGAAAATCAGAGCCTCTCGGAATGTACCTGGCTAGAATAAACGCATAATCCGGTTTAGAATCTTCTATAAACTCTACAAATTCATCCAACTTATTAGCACACTCTTTCGCCCATTCAATTGACATTCCACCATTATCCACAACTTGATGAGGTGAAGCAAGTGGCTCACAACCTGTTTCATCATCCATTGCAATCAAATGAGCACGATGTTTACATTCTTGAATGAGCATTTTGTGATGATTCATGACATAACTATTGCCGAACATGGCAATTTTATATTCGGTTCCATTTTCCTGTAATATAACTTTAGTGTTCCTTTTGAATCAGTCCAGTTATCTTGAAATAACGTACCTTGAAATCACACCAATGATGCTTATCAGTTCTCCTGACGCATCCGGGCTCTTGGAGTTCTGGAGCCATATGATCGTGCTGGTTCCAATAGGCATTCATTCTTTCAGCGTCGTCTAAAATCTATGAGATATAAAACTGACATTGAATTCAGAAAAGAAATAGCTATTTCATAGTGTTAATGAAACTGTAGTTGAAATTGAGAAGGTACTACGCCTTTCCAGGAAACGTGTATAAAAAGTTCTCAACCACAGTTTCAAAACTATGGTGAAAAAACCTTTTTGGAGTTCGATTCTGATCAAAACGTGATTGTTCGACCAAAAATATTGACCCAATTTTATTGACCTCAAATTAAAAAAATTTTTTTTTTCAAAATTAAAGGTCAGTTTTTTTTTGCCTAAAAATAGATTTTATCGTTTCGGTGAGTTCTCAAAATAACCATTTTGAGAGTCCATTTGTTCCATCTTTTTTCTACCATTATATTCAATAAAAAATGTTTCACAGCGTTCAAAAAAGATGGATTCTCAATTATTCGTGTTATGTTCTTTTTCTGGTTTCTCCGTTAACCCAATTTTTTTTCAATTTTCGGTTTCAGTGACAAAAGAAAAAATTACTTCTCAACCTTCATTACTTATTTCCGTCGATATTTTGCATTATTTGCATTTGTCAGTATTCATTGAAACACTAAAGACCCGTTTTTTGCTTAAAAATAGATTTTACCGTTTCGGTTGGTTCTGAAAATAACCATTTCCTGAGTTTATTAACTTCATCTTGCTTTCTTCCATTTTATTCCAAAAAAAGGTTTATCAGGGTTTAAATAAAAGGATTCTCCAGGCTTCGTATTGTGTTCTTTCTTTGCTTCTTAATCCTAAAACTCACATTTCAGCCGCCCAGAGCACGCTTTATGTGTGATTCTGATTCATAAAATTACAGTTTCTACACTATTGTATATTGGTTTTTTTTCTAACACAGTTTATTCATTCAATCTTCCAAACTTCCAAACTCCTACTCACCCAATGTCATATTCGCTGTCAATGCATCTAACCTTGGATATTTCCTGATTGGAACCATCGCAATTTTCGTGGAATTCCCAGTTGCATTCACCTTTTGAACTTCGAATTCTTCTACATATTCTGGAGCATTTTCCTTTCGATTCATTCGTTGCTCAATTTCAGTTTTGTTGATCAAAAACACATTTGAAATAAAAAGAACGAATATCAGAATGAAGACAGTGAGAGTGGATTGTTTTAGATACCATCTGAAATTAGTTGGTTTCCAAATTGAACAAGTGCGCTCCACCGCTCTCAGGACATGTGCAGTGCATAAACTCACTTTTCAAAAGTCTCATAAAAAATAGCCGCCAATAGAATGGATAGAATCAAAGATCCTCCTAAAATCCATGGATCTCCTTTAAAAATCAATTTTACATATGCATAAATTGGCCAATGGCCTAGATACAAAGAATACGAAATGTCTCCGAGGTAGATCAAAACTCGAGAATTCAGAATTCGATCTTCTACTGCCAAAAGCATTAGAAGACCCGTGGATAATGTGAAGAATGGCCTGAATTATAAGTTTTTATGCTTAAAAACTTGGGAATCTCCCAACTCACCTTGCCAAAATTGGTTGAATTTCATATGGCAAAAGAATTATGGAGATCATCAGAGATAAAAATATGCATTTCGTGAAAATATTCAAAGTTTTGTCTGGAGCCACATCTTCTGGCTTCAGAGATTCTAGATCCTCTCCGTCCAATAATTTCACGGCTTCTTCCATCATTTTCTCTTTTTTCTGTTCTTGAGGTACAAATCTTTTATTCTTTGACGCAAAATATGTCAACATTCCTATCAAAAACTGCCAAATCCTTGCAAAAACACTATTGAACGAAACGGTTTTTGGAGAGATCACATAGAAAATGAAGGAGAAAACCGCTAAAATTCCAGATTTTAAATGCGTTAAAGCCGGTTTGGACAAACCTATAATTGCATAGAACCCGTATTTGGATGCTCCTTTGAACTGATTTCCAATGATAAAAATGAAGGGAACAATGAGATAAAATTGAATTTCAACGGAGAGGGACCAGGTATGAGTGAAGAGGTCCAGGGCAATGGAAAGCTGGAATAACGTGGAAATTGGAAATGGTTAAAGGTGCATTAGTTTGAATGGATTTTTTGGAATGATTCTAACGACTAGTTGGAACCGTAAAAATAAAATTTTGAATAAAGGACGGAGCTACTGAATACGAATACGGTCTCTCAAAAACTCATAGTTCTAGATGAATCCTATAATTTTTATAGTTTCAGAATGTCTACAATTCTGAACCAAGAAAACAGATGGAGTTTATTATTAATCGAAAAATAATAAATTATCCCAAGCTTGGATTTCAGTAAATTGAAAATTATTCAGAAGATAACAAAGTTTCCAGTTCCAAATTTTCTACATCCAGTTAATTAAAACTTTGGAATTGGTTTTCTTGATCTATCGAATGAAAAAATAATTAATTTTCCGTTTTCCTGTTCCCCGCATCAGTTATTTTCGCTGGAAACTCCAAAAAAAAAAAACAAATAGTCTCGATTAATGAGATCTGCATTAATATTCGAATAAATTTGCAGTTTCAACACGTCACCAAAATCAAATTCTGGTTAGAAATTGTGGTTTCGGGAATGTAAGATTTTGAATTTTTTTTTGAAACCCAGATAACCAAAAAATAAATATGGAACAGTGAATGCTGTTCATTATGTTTATCTCGGATTGACACTACTGAAATTGTTTTTAAAAACGGAGAAGCGAACTTAACGAATTTTGTTTGTGTTCAAAGTTCTTGGCTAATTCGTGAAACTCAAATATTCGCTGTTTTCATATCAGATTTTCGGGAGTGCAATAAATCAAGTCAAAATTCGTTAATTCCGAAGGCTTTTTGTAGTTTTAAAGATACACATAGATCTCAATTTTCAGATCTTTTCAAATAAAATTTTCAGTTATTCCAACTCTCTAAAGCATCCTCGATGTTATCAATCGAAATTTATTGTCTGCTCGCACAACTAACCTTCTCAAAATAATCCTCATCTCTACTATGTGGTCGATTCGACATAAAAATCAACGCTTTTCCAGCCGACATCTGATTCTGATAAACAGCTGTATCAGGGAAAACCATATAAAGAGCCAGGACAGCCATCAAAATGAATAAAAAATATAATGGAAGAATCCGTTTGAATCGTCTTGTGTAGAATTCTTTGAAAATGAAAAAGATCGGAAGTTTTTGAGATCGAGTGAGAAGCATACACATAAGAAAACCCGATAGGACGAAGAACCTGAAACCTCTAATATAAGCGCATAGAAGAGAAGAATTATTGAAATTTTTCAGCCGGGTTACAACTTCTGAAAGCAGTAAAACCGAGAAAAAAAAAAGAAAATCCCACATTTTTGGGTATTTTCAAGCCCAAAAAACTTACTGATCCACACCTAGATAACCATTTGGAAAGTGATTCGGATAAAAATGAAAACCAAGAACGGAAAGAATTGCCAAACCACGAATCCCTTGTAAATCGTCTCGTTTTGAATGGATTTGTTTTGTTGACATTTCTTCTGGAAAATTTTGATAATTTAATGACCAGATGCAGCAAATCGGAGTAACATCAAAAGGGTGAGAATATGAATACCTTGAAACAGAAATATTGGAAGAAGAACGGAGAAATACCAGGAAAGATTCAGGAAGAACGGGGGAAAGACGAGGGGTTGGAAAAAAATAGTTGAAACGTGGAAATCGTGGGATAAAAGGAAGAAATTATCCGGGGAAGTTCACGCAAAAAATTCAAATATTATTTTCAAAAAATTTTCAATTTTTAAGGTTTCACGTTCGGATAAAATTCTATACATTTCGAGTTCAACAATGGCGTTAGTCCTTTAATTGGCTTATCTAAGAAAAAAAACACATATCAGTTAGGGACCACAGTTTCTCATAGGTTGTTGAATATTTATTTTCTGTGAAGCATAAAAATCAACTGAACTAAGGAACTTTTTGAAATTTCCTTGTCATTTTCAATGAAGACTCTTCTGATTGGTTAGTAAGATAAAAGTTTCCGAGTTTTTTTTTGAAACTCTGATTGGAAAGTTGTATTCAGGTGTCACAAGTCAAACGCCGTCTCTCGATTAAGAATAGCTCATTACTGTTTTCGATGAATATCCTTTCAAAAAGAAATTATCAGCTTTGTTACTATTCCAAAACCACCCACGAAAAGGTACGGTATTTTCAAGTTAATAAAGGTATTTTTTATTGGAAACTCATGGACCGGTGAAGACTGGATAGTTTGATACTTTAATTTCCACTTTACCATTCTTGTTCACTTCTGATTGGAAAATATTCGCTCAAGTTAGTGAAAGGGTTGGAGCTCAACCAATAAAAAGAGGAATTGACACAGGAAATCTAGCTCCATGTTAGGCACTAAGTTTAGATAATAATGAAGCAAATGAGACTCGAAAAAGACCTGTTGAAAAAAAAAGCTAAATAGATTCTGAAAACTAAAACAGAATACGTTTTGATCTTGCAGTTTCAGCAGATCTATAAAAATTGAACTCAAATTACCTGTTCTATTTCTATCATCATGCTTTCAACTCTATCTAAAATACAATATTCTATCAATCCTGCCGTAACCGCAGATTGACTATTGTACGCAAAAAACTATAAAAAATTATCAGTTAGCTGTTCTAACCACACCCATGATTAT
Organism: Caenorhabditis doughertyi; assembly: GCA_963572265.1. NCBI lineage: Eukaryota > Metazoa > Nematoda > Chromadorea > Rhabditida > Rhabditidae > Caenorhabditis > Caenorhabditis doughertyi. The sequence goes on along the minus strand of OY751556.1, from coordinate 19,522,061 downwards.
TGAAATGACGTGAGTAACCGGAGATAAGTATCGATATCAACAAAAAAGATATGAGTCAGTGAGCAAATGATCAATGTAAAGTTTGTGGTGCACATACTAATGTTAAGCAAAAATGATAAGAAACTGAGTTTGTAATATTTTTCTTATATTGGAGGTAATTAGATAAACGTTTTCAAAAACTCTCGAGATTGTGTTTTGATGAAGGTGTAACAGAGCCTTCATTTGGATCGAATTTGGAGTTGTTATCAGTTTTGTAATAGGGAAAGCCTCCAGAAACCGAAACTTACAGTAGCCATCAGTGTGCGATCCCGGTAAGATTCCCGAACACGGGAGTATCGAGAATGGAAAATCAGGAATTCCCGGAGATTCTAACATTATCAAACCAGAATTACCGTTTCGACTTCAAAATATGAGCCTTTCCATTAGGACCCATCTGATTCGGTTTCACAATAATCTACAATCTCGCACAAATCTTGGTATAAATCGGTCTGACATGCTCAATTCCATGAGCCGATATATGCATTGGAGCAGTGAAATATGAGAATCCACGGGTATCAAAGTACTGAAAGGCTCGCATCGTTTTGTTCCAAAATGCATCCATGTAATCGATTAGTTCACATTTTGAGTGACATTCTTTCTCGACTAATTCAGAATGACGACGACGTCCTCGTTCGAATCCATAAGGGTCGTAGAGGGATTTCTGAGAATGTTACTGTTTCAAAGAGTAATTAAATTGAGGATATGTTGCAAAGAACTAGTGTCGGTACTTTAGGTAATTAGAAAACTATCGCCGTTTTAAACGAAAAAAAACGCCGTCAACTTTCAGAATTTTTCTCGCAGGAGAAACCGAAACCCACATTAATCTCCTCCATCGTCTTCCTTCCCTCCTTCATCTCTCTTGCAATAAACTTTATCCTTTTTGGGTTCACCCTTGGAAATGAGTCCATTATGAATAATTTCTTTTTGATAAAAGGCAACATTTTCTTCAATTGAATTCTCATTTGAACATAAGTCCAGTCATGTTCCAAATCATCTTCATCGGTTTCGTATGGGTTTCCGGCGGCAAAAAAACGAGTAAACATAAAGGCGTAGTCTGGATTTGTTTCCTGAATGAATTCGGTGAATTCTTGGAGTTTGTTGATGCAGGTTGTGTCGTTTTTAAAAGCACAGAGAGGTTCGCAGCCTGGAAATGGTTTTTTTGGAACCAATAGATCTATCAACTTTTTTCGATGCTGATCCAAAATGCTAATGGTATTTAAGTTTGAGCTGCCACTAAAAAATGTTTGACAACCGGTATTATTTTGAAGGTTTCAACATCCCCATTTTATAAGAAAATCAAAAAATGAACAATTTCAAAAATGAAAGACTTGAAAAAAACCCCACTTGTCTCATCATCCTTGGAAATTTTGAAAGTCCGATGTTTACACTCTTGAATGAACATTTTATGATGATTCATAGTGTAACTATTCCCAAATAACGCAATATGATATTCAGTTCCATTTTCTTTGAAATCACACCATCTCTCATGTTTTTGTGTTCTTTTAACACATCCGGGCTCCTGGAGCTCTGGAGCCATATGATCATGCTGATTCCAATAGGTATTCATCCGTTCAGCGTCGTCTGGAATGAAGGAGATTTGTGTTTCAAAATTAGCATGAATGTCGAAAAGTTGGGGTAAAACTATTGAGCAAGTAGTTTTCAACAATTTTCAAGCAACCACAGTCTGCCAGTCCAGTACAGGGCTACTAGTACGAGCCAAGCAAAGCGAGCGTGCGCTTGACCGAGAGAAGCAGACACAAAGCTTTCTCTGCGTCTCCGTGTTGCAAACACAATTTGCCGTAAAAACTGTATTAATAGTGCCCCTTAAGTAGTAGTGCCCCTCTAATAGTGGTGCACCCCAGAAGAGCAGTTTGAAAAATAGTGGTGCCCCTCAATTAATAGTGCCCCTTCGATAGTGGTGCCCCATTTTCAACATGATTCCTTCTTCGAATTTTCGACTTGTCGACTATAATTTCACGAATATTGGACTGAAACCTGTCCTAAACTTGAACAAAAATGACAAAAGCCGTGGAACAGAATACATTTTCTCAGTTATTTCCGCTTGTTTCATAAAAATCGCCAATGAAATCAGAACATAACGTCTCAGAATTTGGAAAAAAAAGGTGATCGAAAAATGATGGTGCCCCTCTAGTAGTAGTGCCCCTCAAATAGTGGTGCCCCCAGACTGAACCCTTTGAAAAATAGTGGTGCATGCACTACTATTTCAGTTTTTACGGTATCTTGGCTCATTAATGAACATCTTCTAAACAGCTTACCAAAACCCATTTCATCCGTAACTCCATCCAATCTTGGCCATGTTCGATTTTCAGATCTAAATGTAAATCTCAAATTGTTTTTTTTTTCAAGTGATATCCAATGAAACTCACTTCAGAACCTTCTTTCCCATCATTTCCCCTCCAATCTCATCTTTATTTATCAAAAATGCACTGGAAATTGCCAGAACTATCACTAGAATACAAACCACCAAATTTGACTGTTTCAAATACCATCTGAAAGATTCGGTTTATATTTCAATGCACTCATATACTAACTGACTTCTCAAAAATTTCATGGACCACTGCTGCAATTATAATAGAGGCCAATAAAGTTTCTGCCATTACAAACGAATTGTCTCCTATCACCAGCTTGATATAAGCGTACATAGGCCAATGAACCAGGTACAATGCATAAGAAATATCTCCGAGGTAAACCAAAAACTTGGAATTCAAAAGAATATCTTCGACGTCAATCATCAACAGAACGCCGGTGAAAAATGTGATGAATGGTCTTAACCAAGGCTATATGTACAGTAAAAACATTTGAACCCACCTGGCATATATGGAATCTATGGAACGGGGCATCACTATTAGGGTGATCATGATAGATAAAATCATAAATTTGCATATCAAATTGACCATTTCATCTGGCTTTTTCTCTTCTACTACTTCTGATTCTTCCATCAATTTCATCTTGTCTTCCATGTCCTTTTCCAACGGTACAACTCTTGTTTTTGACCAGAAATATGCTATCATCCCTATCAGAAACTGCCAAACCCGGGCGAAAACGCTAGTGAAAGAGAAAATTGGGGTCATGATGGAATAGAAAATGAAAGAAGAAAAAGCTGAAATATACTTCGAATAACAAAAAAAATGTTTCTCTTACCTATAAATGCATAGAACCCGTATTTGGATGCTCCTTTAAACTGATGTCCAATCATAAAAATGAAGGGAACGATGAGATAAAATTGAACTTCAACGGATAGAGACCAGGTATGAGTGAAGAGGTCCAGAGCGATGGAGAGCTAAAAATTAGAGAATTACTAAATGATTGATTGGAGAGTAAAGCCATTTTTACTGTTCATTTCATTTTTGGCATGTCTTTAACATCGAACAAATATATTGAAACCTTGTTAAACAGCTCTCGTTAAGAAAAATAAGTGAAACATAATTTTTTTCAGATTAATATTTCCTTTTCAATCAGTCCTTATTCATACCTATATTCTTGAAATTTAATGCCAACGAGTTCGTACAGTTGACGAAATGAAAATTTTCTCGGTTTCCCTCTCTGTTCATGTAAGATCAGCATTGTGATTTTTTGCTTTTTCGAATGGAGGAGCGCTCAATTTTCAACAGGAAAATACCTTTTTCTGTTGGCTAGGTATTCTCGTTGAAAAACTGAGACTGCGCGATTATTAACTGTTCATAATCGAGAAAATTTACTATCTAGACATGCGTAAGTTGTTTTCCGAGTTTCTTAAAATAGTTCGGAGGGAAGTTGTTTGAAGATGAGCACTGTTTCACCATTCTTCCAAAAACCTCGGCTGTTTTGATATCATTTTTCATTTGCGCTAGCGGCATAAAGTTTGTGGTTTCAGTAAATCCATGTTCGAATAGAAAGTTGGTTCGTTTCGATTTCGTTGAGATCAACAGTTTTTTAATCTCCAAATCTCATCTGAAAGAAGCGCAACCTCAAAATTCTTAAAAATGATTTCACCGTTTCAGACTTATAGTATCAGTAAACTAATTCTTTGACTTTGATGAGGTCCTTATTGGTTTGCCCTTTACTGAATCGATATTTTACAACTCTAACTCACAAATATTTTGAATCTTAAGAATATGATTTCAGTTCCAACAGTAGCGGAAAGTTTAAAGATATTAGACAAAGACATTGTTCAAGTCAAGCTTATATTTTTCAGTTTCCTAGACACTTCTCCCCATTTCCCCGGTTTCAACAAGAAAATAATTTGGTGGGGAAGAAATTCCCATAATCGGTGTAAGTCCCCTTATAACCAACCTTTTTGAAATAGCTCTCCTCCGCAGTTTCCGCCCGATTCGAAACAAAAAACAATGCTTTCCATGCGGATTCCTGATTCTGAACTATAGCAGTATCCGGAAATCCAGAGTATAAAGTCAGGACAGTAACTAGAATGAACAAGAAATACAAAGGAAGGATCCTTTTGAATCTTCTTGTGTAGAAATCGAAAATGATAGAGGGATACGGTAGTTTTTGGGACTTTGTGAGCAGCATGCACATAAGAAACCCAGAGAGGACGAAGAATCTGAAAATTAAGTCCATTCAAAGATTGCTCGATTATCTAAAACCTACTGATCAACTCCTAAATAACCATTTGGAAACAGGTTTGGATAAAAATGAAATCCAAGTACACCTAAAATAGCAATTCCTCGAATTCCTTGCAGATCCTTTCTTTTGGAATTGTGAGTTGAAGTTGAATTGGAGGGAGTTTTTCGCATTCTCCTAGAAGGAAAAATTTGGAAAAAAAGAAATTTTAGAAACAAAATCAAAGAGAAAGAAAAATGGAAAAATTGGTCCTTTGACAAATGGGAACACATAAAATTGGATGGTTCCTAATAGAAACCGACGAAGCATGATGATGTGGAATGGTTTTTTGAATCTTTTTTTTGCGGACACAATTTTCGATTTTTTGCTCTTTAGAAACAAACTAAAGTTGTGAAAAACTTTCGAAACAAAAGTGGAAATTATGATTGTCTGGACGGAAATCAGGCCTTAAGAGTATTTTTCAAAAATTGCAATTCGAATTAGCTAATAAAAAAAAACATCGCACTCCAAAACCATCTAATGCTTGCTAATATATAGTTTCATTTGCGGGATACTGTATGTAGGCGGTGATTGTTTATTCAGTTGGAAACAATGAGTGTTGATCTTTCGGAATCGTTTTTGAAGTCAATTTCTCAGGCTTGGTCATAATTTACCCGTTAAAACTCTGAAAAAAATAGTTGTACATGCTTGGAACGCTACCAAAGGATCCATAAATATTACTGTCTAGTAGAGTGTCGTCTCACGAGACAATTCTCGTGAGTCTCGAACATTCTCAATTGATTCTCAATCAATCTCGATTCTTCTCACTATTTCTCGTTCTCGGAAATTCTCATTCTCGGATATTCTCGAATGTTCTCATTCTCGGGTTTTCTCATTCTCGGATTTTCTCGATTCATTTCATTTCTCGAATTTTCTCACGAGTCTCACTGAGAATGATGAGAATGAAGAAAATGTCACGTTTATTAAAAAAGTATTGGAAATGTTGTTAAATTTTTTGTTTGAAGGGGGAGGGAAGTATTGAAAAAAGTGTTAATGTTTTTATATGAATCGACACAGAATTTTGGGCGGAAGAACTTTTCAGTTGAACGTTCGGTCTAAAAATTGCTCTAAAGGCAGATATCGGCTCTCAAAAAAGTTATTCTAGTACTGACTCTGTGCTCTTTTTCCCCTTATTCCAAATGAAAATAGTTTCTCTGTGCTCGTGAAAATATAAGAAATACTGAAATAGTGGCGTGAATGTTTATTTCGAGCACAGAGAAATTTTTTCTCATTTGGAATAAGGGGAAAAAGAGCACAGAGTCAGTACTAGAATAACTTTTTTGAGAGCCGATATCTGCCTTCAGAGCCATATTCAGACCGAACGTTCAACTGAAAAGTTCTTCCGCCCAAAATTCTGCGTCGATTCATATAAAAACATTAACACTTTTTTCAATACTTCCCTCCCCCTTTAAAAAAACAAAATATCCACGTGGAATTTGAATGAGCTTTTTTTTTCTCAAAAATTTTGGAAAATTTTCAGAAATATTTTCATGACCGTGACCTTTTCCACTGTTCTCATCATTCTCAGTGAGACTCGTGAGAAAATCCGAGAAATGAAATGATTCGAGAAAACCCGAGAATGAGAAAACCCGAGAATGAGAACATTCGAGAATATCCGAGAATGAGAATTTCCGAGAATGAACTCGAGATCGAGAATGTCGAGACTCACTTATATTCTCGTGAGTCTCGGTGAGATTCTCGTTCTCATGAGAATGGCTTCTCGTGAGACGACACTCTACTGTCTAGTCTAAACAACCAGCAAAGATACCCAACGAAAATAGTCCGTTTTCATGGTAATATGCACCTCGTGAAACACTTCTTTTTAAAGATATGAAAGCCTCTGTCAAATGAATCGGTTTCTTGAAAACGAACCTGATTTCAGCCGGAAGTCCAAAATTTGAGTTCTCCCTGTTCAAATGATGTTTGCATAGATAAGTTCGCGTATTTACTCAGCTTTGAGTAATGGGTTTCAATCTTCTGGACTTTATTTACCATTTGTATCTACTATTTCAAGTTAGACAGTTAACTTACGGAGTTATAGCAAGAATAATTGTAAAACTTCAGATTCTGTTTTATTGACATCATGAAACATGAAAAAAAACTTGTCCTAATATGAAAATGAAACAATCAGGTTCAACATCAGAGTTTTTCAAGACTTCAGAAATCCTGAAACAGAACATCTTCACTCAAACCTTTTGAAGTTTTTACTAAATATTTCCAAGAGCTTACAGACTAAAAACCAATTCACTCTTTGAAAAAATCCAAATGAAATCGGAAATATGTGTCTGGTTCCACAACAAAGACATATAACGACAGTGTGTGCTTAGCTGTTATGAATACGGTTTGGACTTTTGAATAACGTTTTTTCAATTTCACTGCGGTCATTATTGTAGGGCTTGATTATGGAATTAGTTTGATTCTTTTGAATAGTCGTTGGGTATCGTTCAGCAGAATATTATCTTCCTGTTCACTTCGAAGTAATCTAGACATCGTAAAACGTTATTTTTTTTCACCTTAAAGGAGGGGGGACAGGAGATTTTCGGGGAAAATTTAAGGGAAATAGTGTGTATTCTGTCGTAAGATGTGGTGTATGCACTAATTTGTCAACTTTCAATATTTTCAAGAAAAACAAAAACCATCATGAAGCAGGGGTTCGAACTAGCACACCGGCTGAATTGGGCGTCAAGCGCGTTGCCAATTGAGCCACAGAGCCAAAAACGCGGCGGCCTTCTGGAGGGCCTATGTAAACTTGCTTCTCTCGCCTATAATCAAGGGAACGTCATATTACCGGACACCGGGCAAGTATGATACCGGACAAGTTATGATGTACGGGTTTTCAAAAATTGGTTTACAACGACCTCTTTTATAAGTATGAAAAGTTCAGACAAATTTAATTTTATTCATTTCCTGCCTCCTTTAATTGACTAGAAATTCGAAACCACTCGTGAAAAACAGTCACCAACCTAATGACGATAAGATTAACTACGTTTTCTTTTGAATCGGAAACAATTGAAATCGACAAAAATTTTGATTATAACACAAAAACCAATTGTTCTAAGCTGAACAAACACATTGAAAATTGTACTACGGTACAGAAAAAGACACAATGCGTGCTCAACACAAAACGAATTGATCTTTTGGATCAATTCATTCAAATTCTCTGAAATTGACGATAACTAAATAAATGGTGAAGAAATACACAATAAAAATTCAAATCAGTCGGAACCATGCCCCTTTATCTTATTCATTCTTAAATTTAGTTTTTATTTAAAACTGACAAACACACTATTGAAGAAACTGTTTTGAAGTAAAATAAAAATTTTAAAACCGAAAAAAAAAACAAATTTGAATGCACATGTATTTCAAAATGACGCTTATCTGATAACACACACATTTGCATCAAATTCCCGCCAAAAAGTAGTTTGAGAAGAATCAACAAACGTTCTCCTTTTTTTGAGAATGAACACTATTTGAAAAACATGATCGTTATCAATATTTTGATATCAAAACATATAGTTCCGGAAGGAAAGTTTGGTAAGTAGACAGGGAAGGGGAAGGTCAAAAACTACTGTCCGGGGGGATTTGCATAAATTTGTTTTATTTATTTTGAGAAGGAAGTGAGAATTGTTTGGAAAATTTGTGGGGACATAAATGTGAACTTTGAAAAAATGTTTACGGTTTGCTGGAATTGTGAAGAAAACGTATAACTTGTTGACTCGATACAATCGGGGCCGAAGTTACTCTCGACTCTCAAAAAGCGATAGACAGATTTAAAATTCATCAGAAATACTGTTCCAATAACGGTAAAAATTCTGATAAACTATTAAAAAAACAAAACGGAAAAGCTCCAATTGAAAATGAGAAGTTCAGTGTTCGAAAATCAACTGACTCTCAAAATTACCCCCAACCTGAATATTTCAATATAGTAAATAAGGCATCCGCATTTTTGCTTTTTATAGTCCAATATTCGCTAATTTATTGTCTGTCAAGTTCCAGAACTGATTTTGATACTTCACAGTAACAGAAACCGTTGTAGTTTTACTGCACATTTCAAGAAAGATTCCTGAAAAATCCGACTGATAGATTCAAAAGATAACAGAAAATACTGTTTCAATGACGGTGGAAAATTTAATAAAATATATTAAAGTAATACACCTGGCACGGGCGTAACATGAGAAATTTAGTGTTCGAAAAACACATCAATCGTAAAATTCCCCTCCTAACCTGAATATGCCAATCTTATAACTTATACTTTTGACAATTCAATAATTGCCTCATTGCCTGATAAACTCCAGAACTACTATTGATAGTTCACAGTAACAGAAACTAATATTATTTATTTAATAACATCAAGGAAAAAATATTCAATATAAGATTGATGTCGTCCATAAGGATCCATTGTTGGAAGTTTGCCGAATCTGGAAAACATGAAGAATTTCGACATTAAGCATGGGTTAAAATCAATGGAAACTTGAGAAACAAATCATTTAAACTAATGTATTGAAACGTTCAGAAAAAAAAAAAACGAAAAACACTAAAAACTTTGGTTTATACAGTTTCAATATTCCCATATATCACTTCAAAATTATCTCCATCCGTTCCCATCTCTATACCAACAGCTAGCATACCTTGCCGCTAGTTCCACATGCATGCTTGAGTGTCTCTTTTGGGTCTGTTGGCTGATTATTCAACATCTCAGCCAACCAGTTTGCATTCTTTTGGTACCTAAAATCAACTTTTACTTGCAACCTTTCAAAATGATACTTCTCCCTCTGGATTCTCCAAAACTTCTTTGATTGCTGCTTTGATAACCTCATAGTTTTCTAGATCCGACTTATGAAGTACTTGTGCTCCACCGTGCCTTTTGAGCATGTTGGCGTTTCTGGATTGATCGGCAAAGAGGGTAACCTGTACATGGATACCTTGAAACAGAAATAGTTGAAGAAGAAAAGAGAAATACCTAGAAGGAATCAGGAGAGAACGGGGGAAAATGAGGAGTTGGAAAAAAGTGGAAACGTGGAAATCGTAGGATAAAACAAAGAAATTATCCGGGAAAGGTCAAGAAAATCAAATGTTATAGAACAAAATTTTAAATCGAGGTTTCACGTTCGGATAAAATTCTATACATTTCGAGTTCAACAGTGGCGTTAGTCCTTTAATTGGCTTGTTTGAGAAAAAAAACAGCTTGCGATACCATATCAGTTATCAAACACGGTTTTTTATAGCTTGTTGAATATTTCTTCTCTGTGAAGCACAAAAATTAACTGTAGTACGGAACTTTTTGGAATTTTCTTGCCAATTCCCATGAATTCTTATCTGATTTGCTAGTTTGTTAATTGTTGTCGTAAGTATTTGTGAGCACTTATCGATTCACAATTGGAAAACAAAACTCAATACCCAAAACTTCGGACATTTATGGAACTTTCAAGTATAAGTTTCATTTCAATAAGTTTCAAGTAGTTACAAAATTACAAAGATGTTTCACGTTGAAAGGGTTATAAGATGCAATTTTGAAAAGCTTTATGCGTTTTGAAAATATAATTGAAATTGAATGCCAAGTGATTGTTCTAGGTAAGAGCTTTAATACTGACAAACAGAAATGGAAAAAAAACTCCAATAGAGAGTGCATTGAGATCTGAGAATCAGGGAACAATCAATACTCGCAGCTCACAATAAAATGATAAGATATGAGTTACAATTTTTTGAAAAAAAACCTAATTAGACAGAAAACTAATTTTGAAGCTAACAACTATCTTATAGTTTCCGAAGATCTATAATACGTGATCTCGAAATACCTGTTCAATTTTCATCGTCTTATCTTAAGATCAACTCAATCAAAAATAAAGTTCTCTACCAATCCTACCGTAACCGCAGATTGATTATTGTTTGCAAAAAAAAACTATAAAAGAATTATCAGACAGCAGTTCTAACCACACCCATCATTACTGAAATGACGACAGTAACCGGAGATAAGTATTGATACCAACAAAAAAAAGAAATGAGTCAGTGAGCAAATGATCAATATACAGTTTGTAGTGCACCGAGTGAGCAAGAATGATAAGAAGCTGAGATTGAGCTTTTTTTTAGTTAAAGCTTACTGGATAAACCTCTTTGAATAATTACCGTTTTGAATTCAAATCATGAGCTTTTCCATTAGGACCCGTCTTATTCCGTTTCACAATAATCTACAATCTCGCACAAATTTTGGTATAAATCGGTCTGACATGCTCGATTCCATGAGCCGATATATGCATTGGAGCAGTGAAATATGAGAATCCACGTGTGTCAAAATACTGAAAAGCTCGCATTGTTTTGTTCCAAAAAGCATCCATGTAATCGATTAATTCACATTTTGACTGACATTCTTTCTCGACTAATTCAGAATGTCGACGACGTCCTCTTTCGAATCCATATGGATCGTAGAGTGATTTCTGAAATGATACTGTTTCAAGGAGTGTATAAGTTTAGGTTATGTTTCAGAGAAATATTGTCGGTACTTTAGGTAACTAAATTCTAGCACCGTTTCAAATACCGGAACCAATTTCATGAAAAGAAGTAATATAATGGCAAAGAAACTGAGTTTTAACATAGGAAGAAGGGATCTAACAAACATTTGAAATTCGGTGATTATGTTCCGTCCTTTAAAGATATACCTGAAGTTTTTGAAAACAATCGATGTGTACAAGAATAGCTTCCACTAACTTCGATATAATTTCTGATTCAGTTTTAGCTAAGGTTCCGTGATGACTATTTAATTTTGAAAGCGAAGTTTAAATATACAACTGACCAATATTATAGTTGCGAAACACGAATTTTCAGAAATTTTCTCGCAGGAGAAACCTAAACCCACATTAATCTTCTCCATCGTCTTCCTTCCCTCTTTCATTTCCCTAGCAATGTATTTTATCCTTTTTGGGTTCACTCTCGGAAATGAATCCATTATGAATAATTTCTTTTTGATAAATGGCAACATTTTCTTCAACTGAATTCTCATTTGAACATAAGTCCAGTCATGTTCCAAATCATCTTCATCGGTTTCGTATGGGTTTCCGGCGGCAAAGAAACGAGTAAACATGAAGGCATAGTCTGGATTTGTTTCCTGGATGAATTCTACGAATTCTTGGAGTTTATTGAGGCAGGTTGTGTCGTTTTTGAAGGCACAGAGAGGTTCGCAACCTGGAAAACATGTTTATTTCTCCAGAAGAAATTGTTTTTGAAGCAAATGATTTATCAATTTTTTTGTCACTGAATGAAAAATTGTTAACGATATTAAAATTTGAAGCGGCACTTCTAAAACCAAAAATATTTTGAAGGTTTCAACATCCACTTTTTATCAAAAAATCGAGAAATGAACAATTTCAAAAATGAAAGGCATGAAAAAAACCTTACTTGTCTCATCATCTTTGGAAATCTTGAAAGTCCGATGTTTACACTCTTGAATGAACATTTTATGATGATTCATAGTGTAACTATTCCCAAATAACGCAATATGATATTCGGTTCCATTTTCTTTGAAATCACACCATCTCTCATGCTTTTCTGTTCTTTTAACACATCCGGGCTCCTGAAGCTCTGGAGCCATATGATCATGTTGATTCCAATAGGTATTCATGCGTTCAGCGTCGTCTGAAAAATTTGGGTTTGTGTTTCGAAATTAGCATTTATATGAAAGTGTTCTGATAAAAGTATTAAGTGAAGAGGTTATTCAGCTTTCAGCAGATTTCCAGCAACCAACTTCGGCCAGGCCAGTACAAGCCAGGCAACGCGAGCATGCGCTTGAAATAGAGCAGCAGAGCCAAAAATTTCTCTGCGTCTCTGTTTCGCGCACACTCTTTATTACAATTTATGTATGATTATATAAATTTCCAACATCTTACCAAAACCCATTTCATCCCTAACTCCATCCAATCTTGGCCATGTTCGATTTTCAGATCTGAAACAAAAGTTTTTTTCTTGATCAATTGCCTTTGAATAATATTCACTTCAAAACCTTTCTTCCCATCATTTCGCCTCCAATCTCATCTTTATTTATCAAAAATGCACTGGAAATTGCCAGAGCTATCACTAGAACACAAACCACCAAATTCGACTGTTCCAGGTACCACCTGAAAGATTCATATTGATTTTGGAGGTACTGAGGTAAGGAATACTTCTCAAAAAATTCATGAACCACTGCTGCAACTATAATAGAAGCCAATAAAGTTTCCGCCATAACAAATGTGTTATCTCCTATCACCAGCTTAATATAGGCGTACATAGGCCAATGAATAAGGTACAAAGCATAAGAAATATCTCCAAGATACACCAAAAACTTGGAATTCAAAAGAATATCTTCGACGTCAATCATCAGCAGAACGCCGGTGAAGAATGTGATGAATGGTCTTAATCAAGAAAGTACCGTTCCAGTAAAAAAGTTTGAACTCACCTGGCATACATCGGGTCTATGAAACGGGGCATCACTATTAGGGAGATCATGATAGATAAAATCATAAATTTGCATATCAAATTGACCATTTCATCTGGCTTTTTCTCTTCTACTACTTCTGATTCTTCCATCAATTTCATCTTGTCTTCCATATCCTTTTCCAACGGAACAACTCTTGTTTTTGACCAGAAATATGCCATCATCCCTATCAAAAACTGCCAAACCCGGGCGAAAATGCTATTGAAAGAGAAAATTGGGTTCATTATGGAATTGAAAATGAAAGAAGCGAAAGCTGAAACATCCTTTGAATAACAGTAAAAACAATGTCTTCTTACCTATGAATGCATAGAAACCGTATTTGGATGCTCCTTTAAACTGATTTCCAATCATAAAAATGAAGGGAACAATGAGATAGAATTGAACTTCAACGGATAGAGACCAGGTATGAGTGAAGAGATCCAAGACGATGGAGAGCTGAAAGTTAGAGAATTACTAAATGATTGATTGAAGAGTAAAGCCATTTTTACTGTTCATTTCATTTTTTGGCATTTCTTTAACATCGAACAAAAAATATTGAAGCTTTGTTAAATAGCTCTCGTTAAAAAAAAACAAGTGTAACATAATTTTCCAGATTAAAATTTCTGTGTCATTCAGTCCTTATTCATATCTATATTCCTGAGATTTAATGCCAACGAGTTCGTCCAGTTGACGAAATGAAAATTTTCTCGGTTCCACTCGGTTCTGTTCTGTCTCGGTTCTGTTCATGTAAGATCTTCAGATATCATCGTTGAAAAACTGAGACTGCGTTATTAATTGTTCATAATAGAGAAAATTAACTTTCTAGACATGCGTAAGTTGTTTTCCGAGTTTCTTGAAATAGTTCGGACGCAAATTGTTTGAAAATGAGCACTGTTTCACCATTCTCTCAAAAACCTTGGTTGTTTTGATATCCTTCTCATTTTTCAGTTACTGGCGGCATAAAATTTGCGGTTTCACAAAATCCATATTCAAATAGCAAGTTGTTTCATTCTTATTGGTCTTTGATCAACCGTTCTTATAATTCTTATCTTTCATTTGAAACAAGTAAAAATCCAGTATTCTTAGAAATGTTTTCATCGTTTCAGGTTTATAGCATCAGTGAATTAATTCTTTGACTTTGATAAATTTACACTTTTTCCACTACATCGAATTGAGCTTTTACAACTCTAACTCACAAATATTTTTAAATCTTAGGAATATGCTCGAAGTTCCAACAGTAGCCAAAAAGAAAGGGGAAAAGTTTAAAGATATCAGCCAGAGTTCGAAACAAGCTTATATTTTTCAGTTTCCTAGACACTTCTCCCCGTTTCCCCAGTTTCAACAAAAAAATAATTTGGCGGAAAAGAAATTCCACTAATCAGTGAAAGTCCTAAAACCAACCTTTTTGAAGTAGCTCTCCTCCGCAGTTTCCGCCCGATTCGAAACAAAAAACAATGCCTTCCAAGCTGATTCTTGATTCTGAACTATAGCAGTATCCGGGAATCCAGAGTATAGAGCCAGGACGGTAACTAGAATGAACAAGAAGTACAATGGAAGAATCCTTTTGAATCTTCTCGTGTAGAAATCCAATAAGATAGAGGGATACGGTAGTTTTTGAGATCTTGTGAGCAGCATACACATAAGGAATCCGGAGAGGACGAAGAATCTGAAAAATTAGACGGCTTAGAGTTGGCTTAATTATCTAAAACCTACTGATCAACTCCTAAATAACCATTTGGAAACAGATTTGGATAAAAATGAAATCCAAGTACTCCTAAAATAGCAATTCCTCGGATTCCTTGTAGATCCTTTCTTTTGGAATTGTGGTTTTGATTTGAATTTGAGGGAGACATTCGCATTGTCCTAGAAGGAAAAATTTGAAAAAAAGGCGTTTTAGAAACACAATCAAAGAGAAAGAAAAATGGGAAAAATTGGTCTTTTGACAAATGGGAACACATAAAATTGAATGGTTCCTAATAGAAACCGACAGAGCATGATGATGTGGAATGGTTTTTTGAATCTTTTTTTTTGGCGGAGATAATTTTTGATTTTTTGCTTTGTACATAGAAACAAACATATGTACTGAGAAATGTTTCGTAAAGCTTGCACACAAAAAGTGAAAATTATGATTGTCTGGATGAAAAAAAAATGCATGTTTCAAAATTTTCAAAAAAAGGACTAAACATCAGCTTTTTAATTTTTTTTTACGAAAGGTTTCATGTTGCTCCAAAACTTCAAATGCTTGCGAATATATAGTTTCATTATCGGGATACTGTATGTAGGCGGTGATTGTTTATTCAGTTGGAAACAATGAGTGTTGATCTTTCGGAATCATTTGTGAAATTTTTTTCAATAGATATTTTTGATTGTCCGGTTAGGATCTGCGAAAATTAGATTTTCATATTCATAAAGTCGCTATTAGATTCAAAGCTTTTGAAGTCTATTCAATCGTAACAAAGATGTAGAATTCATAGTGAAAGTTTTTAATTCTCATATTATGGTGAAACCAATTTTTTAATGTGGTGTGTGGACACCACGTTCGAATCAATTGCTTCATGAAATCTAACTTAATTTGAGCCGGAAGTTCAAAATTTGAGTTCTGCCTGTTCAAATGATGTTTACATAGATAGCTTCGCGTATTTACTCAGCTTCAAGGGACGGATTTCAATCTCCTGGACTTAATTTTTTATTCTTATCTTCAATTGGAAATTTGACAGTTTGGTTAATGAAGATGAACCGAAAGGAATAACTTTAAAAGCCCAGATTTTGTGTTATTGAAATCATGAAACATGAAAAAAAAAGCTTGTCTTAATGTGAAAATAAAACAATCAGGCTCAACATCAGAGTTTTTCAAGATTACGGAAATCCTGAGACAAAACATCTCCACTCGAACTTTTTGAAGCTTTTACTAAACATTTCCGAAAGCTGACAGACTAAAAACCAATTCACTTTTGAAAAATTCCAAATGAAATCGGAAATATGCGTCTGGTTCCACAACAAAGACATATAATGACAGTGTTTACATAGCTGTTATGAATACGGTTTCCACTTTTGGATAACATTTTTTCACTTTCAATGCGGTCATTATTATCAGGCTCGATCATGAAATTAGTTGAATTTTTTTGAATAGTCGTTGGGTATCGTTCAGCAGAATGTTATCTTCTTGTTTACTTCGAAGTAATCTAGACAACGTAAAACGTTTTTTTTTTTGCCTTAATTGACTATAAGTTTTAAACCATTCGGGAAAAACAGGCACCAACCTAATGACAACAAAATTAATCAAGTTTTCTCCAAAAAAAATTGAATAGGAAAAAATCGAAATCAGCACAAAATTTGGATTATAACACAAAAACGAATTGTTCGAAGCTGAACAAACACATTGAAAATTGTACTACGGTACAGAAAAAGACACAATGCGTGCTCAACACAAAACGAATTGATCTTTTGGATCAATTCATTCAGATTCTTTGAAATTGACGATAATTAAAAGAATGGTGAAGAAATACAAAATCAAAATTCAAATCAGTGGAACTGTTGAAGAAACTATTTTGAAGTCAAATAAAAATCTTAAAACCGAACAAAAAAACCAAATTTCAATATTCCAAAATGACGCTTATCTGATAACCACACATTTGCATCAAATTCCCGCCAAAAAGTAGTTTGAGAAGAATCAACAAACGTTCTCCTTTTTTTGAGAATGAACACTATTTGAAAAACATGGTCGTTATCAATATTTTGATATCAAAACATATAGTTCCGGAAGGGAGGTTTGATAAGTATACAGGGGAAGGGAAGGTCAAAAACTACTGTCCGGGAGGATTTGCATAATTTTTTCATATGCAGTTTGGAAGGAGAGACAGAAAACTTGAAAACTTGTTCCAGGAACAGTACTTTAAAAAAAAAATTACGGTTTGCTGAATTTGTGAAGAAAGATTATAATATGAGAATACGTTACGGTAGTGAATGAACAAAAACAATTTTTTCAACAAATAGAAAATTTTGTGGTTTTCACTTTGGCTTCTTCATGTCGCATTTCAATAATTTCTGTCTATGAAATGATTCATAGATTGAAAAGACACAGTATACCCTGTTTTGAATAACGGGGAAATTCCTGAGAAACTATAAAAAAGTAATGAACCAGCTCCTATTGTATGTTTAGTGTTCTAAAATTATCTCATTCGTAAAATTTCTCTCCTAGCCTAACTATGCCAATCTGATAAATAGAACATCAGCACTTTTACTTTTTACAATTCAATCACTGCCTCACTGTCTTGTAAATTCCAGAACTTCATTTGATAGTTTACAGTAAGAGAAAAAAAATATTATGATTTATTTATTCATTCTTAACTTTCGTGCTCTCACAACAACATCCAAAAGCACATTTCAGAATCTTGAAGGACACAAAGCCAACCACACATATAATGAGAATCGCAATAGAAATAAAATCAAGGAAAAAGTATTCGAAATAAGATTGATGTCGTCCGTAAGGATCCATTGTTGGGAGTTTGCCGAATCTAAAAACAAAAATAAGCATGAATTTGAATTTCATCGTTGGCATGTCAGAAACGAGCCGTATAAACTGAGAAATTGAAACGTTCAGAAAAACAAAAACCAAAAATACTTAAACCTAAAAATTAGTGTATACAGTTTCAATATTAACATATATCACTTCCAAAATTACCTACATCCATTCCATTTCCACTTCACCAGTTACCCTACCTTGCCGCAAATTCCACATGCTTGATGAGTGTCTCTTTTGGATTTGTTGGTTGATTATTCAACATCTCAGCCAATCTGTTTGCATTCTTTTGGTACCTAGAACCAATTTTTTCTTTTCAAGCTTTCATAATGTTACTCTTTACTCTGGATTCTCCAAAACTTCCTTGATTTCTTCTCTCATAACTTCGTAGTTCCCTAGACCTGACTTGTGAAGAACTTGTGCTCCACCGTATCTTTCGAGCTCATGGGATCAGTATTCTCAGTAAGTTTCTTCCTTTAAAGGGTCTAATTTCACTGTATCAACCTCCTATCAAGATCTCCAAGACTGATTTCACAACAATAATGTTGCTCGCTATTTGGTCACAAACCATAAGCACAAGTATCAAAAGGTTCCGTGATAGCCAAATCGAACTGTTCTGCCCTGAGTCTTTCCAGCAACTCCTTATCTTTCAAAACTTGTCTGCATTGAGTTGCGAAAATGGCTGACATGGCAGGCGCGTGCTGAAATCAAACTTTGGAATTGAAAATATGAGAAAATTGTGAATATTGTTAAGTTTCAGTTTCAGATTACTGTAAATTTGAACAACGTCATCAGGGTTGCGATTTATGGCATTTTCGTTTTCTTAATGATGAATTAAAAACCCTAGTATGGTAAACCAGACCTGAAACCGAAATTATTTCCGATTTTGAGATTTTTGATTGAAAGTTCTATAAAATTTCCACACTCTTTTCTGTACATTTTTTGGTGAAAATTCTTTCTAAAAACAATCTCAACTCGATCAAAACCGGACTAAAAAATCCTGTATGAAATGGAAATTTTGAGAACAGTTGGAAACTGTGAATTTTAAGCGCAACTCTTGAATAGAAAACTTGCCGTTTTAGGTTTTCACTATAAGGAAGATCTACGTTTTTAAGCATGCTCCAATATATTTAAAACTTTTTAATTAATTTCCCTCATACTCATTTCTGATGCCTCATCCCAAAGAATCACTTACAAATGCCATAAATAGTGGATTTGAGTTATCCGCAGTCCACATTTGAGCCACGAACTTGTCCATTGTGGCTATGGTTTCGATGGTGGATTGTCCTGGTGGAACTTTGATAATCTTTTTCGTGGATTTCATTGCCGTTCTATTCTCTTGCTTTATGTCGACAACTGGCATGAGGACTGTCTGGAAATGGAAAATGAATGTACATCGATAGGGTTTTGATTTTTAATTTAATATGGCATTGTTAAAACAGTATTTTGAAATTTCAGTTTTCGTCAGTAAGCTTGCCCACCAAATCATGTCCGGCATCAGTTAGTGTATCCGAAATCGCTCCCAAAGTTTTGATTTGACTATCGCCAAATAAATTGGTGTACATTAGATTTTTATAAGGCTCTCCGAGCCATATCATGAGTATCAGAATTAGAGTTCAAATCTTCATCTCTTGAAAAAAAAACAATAAAGAAAATTTGGTTAACGAAGGTTGTTTGATTACTACACTTGGTCGCTCACCCGCTATCAACCCGCTTCGAACTGATAAACATATGAAAATGTCCATGTGAGAGATTTGAGTTGTTTTGTCTTGTGCTTTCAGATCGATTTTTTGAATTGAGTTGCACGTGAGGATGCAATTATTGGCTGGCAAAAAATGTCAACTTCTTCAGAGCTTAAAACGGTATTAAATCTTTGAATCACTGTTTCGGTTACATCATTTTCAGTGAGCGCCACATCCTGCATAATTAATGTTCTGCATGAAATGTTGATTCATGAGTTTTTGTAAGTTTGTCCAAATTTTGAATTGAAACGGAATGGGAAAACCAGAAAAAAACCCATTTATGAATTTCGATTCTTTTTAATTAGTTGATATCCCAATGTTTTAGTTTCCTCCGTTCAAAAAATAAACTTGGAAAGTCAACTCAGCTGTTCACATCTTCTAAGATTTCTATAAATCTATTATGCTCAGATGATAAATCGGGACTAAAATTCAATAATTGTTCACAAGATTGACATTAAATCGATCCACTTGCACAGTTAGCAGTATCAACAAAAATTTTCGAAACACTATTACACGATCATTTCGGAACAGTACTTTAGGCGAAAAAATATGAATGCATTCAAATTTTTGGTATGCCCGTTTTGAATATTCGTCACAGTATAATCTAAGAGCATATTCAAAACTGAATACATGACCACACTGAAACATTACTTTACGCGGAAAAAGGAATTTATAATTAAATTTTCAGTAGCCATGTTTTGAACATTGCAGATAATTTTCATAATTTTCTCTAATCATGACTGCAAGTCCCATGATAATTACTGGAAACTTTGTAACAGAACATTTAGTTTCACAGCATGAATTCTAGAAGAACTTTCTGAATTTAATGTTGACAGAATTGAAAAACTTTAAATTTTTTTAAATCTTATCCATCACAAATCTCATGAACACCCAGAATATTGGACATTCACACCACACTTCTCAAATTTCCTCATTTTTTTGAAAAAATTGGAAGCAATCCAAAATAATTGCTCAGCTCCTTTCGCATATTCCAATCCAATCTGCCTCCACCAATTCTTATCTATTATTAGTCAAAACCAATTTCGTGAGAAAACCAAAAACTACTCGTCGATTTCCCATTTTTCCATATGACGTTGTTTGTTTATCAGTGCCAGCTTTTTCTCTCTTTTTTTCCCTTATCAGTCTTTTTCCTCTCTTCTTTCTTCACTCTTCTTGTTTCTTCAGAACACACGTCAGTTTTTTTCAGTTTTCATTTATTGAATTTCAGTTCAAACTACTCAAAATTACTTATGACTAAACCGGGTTTGGTGAAGGTTTCCGATGTTGAAAAAACGCCGTTGAAGAATGAAGAAGCTTCAGATGACAATAAAGATGCAGTGAAATGTGGAGGAAGAAGTAAGTTTTACAAAGATTTCGAAACTTTATTTTTCTGATCAGCGTGATAAAAACATTTTCAATTTAGTAACAGTTTCGACGTCTCTTCAAAGATTGATATTCACCCAATGATTGAAAGACAAAGTGTGTATTGGACAAAAACTGTTTTGATCACAAATTAATTTTGACAGACTCATATTTATTGTGATAAATAGTCATCATTATGTTGGACAACCGAACACCAATCGAAAAAACTTTGAACTAGAAAAAATCTATGATATTTTTGTTACAGTAACTTAAATTATTTTTGTAACATTTTTTATAACGGGGTGAAAATGTTTTCAAAGTTTACCTGTTTTGTCTGCTTATTATCAACAAAAAAAGTATTACGTTAGCAATGGGATATTGGACCTCACATTCATTTTCATCTCACGTAAGCTCATCAGATTTCGTTTTCTTGAAAATTTACTGAAAAATCATAACAGTTTATTGGACTTTCTTGAAATGTTTTCACTGTTATCAGATCTTGATATGAAAAAATGCAAAGTGTAGTCTTTGGTCCTGTCCTTGTTATTCTCATGCTCCTGATACTCATTTTCAAAAGCCTTTTAAGTATTTATATGAAAAAGTTTCGAAATTGTTTTCCGTTTTGGAGTGAACGTAATCATTCGATCCAAAAATTGAAGACAATTACATCTGGATGTAATCATCACTTCGGTTCAGCCAAGTCATAAACATGAGAACTCGGTTTAAAATCACCTTATTAGTTTTTTGAAACATTTTTATTTTTTTAACTGTTATAGAAACATTGAAAATTTCAAACGAAACTTGCAGAACTCCACTTCTTCCTCACTTCCATCTCTCCTTTTCCAATCTACGCTTTCATCGCTGTGCTTGTCATCCAAGACAAATGCATTTCTCAATACGACCCAATTCCATCCATGTTCCTTATGGGATTCTTCGCTTCTGTGGAGCTCTATCAATTGTGTCTTTTCTCCCCACCGAAGGCAAATGGATTCAACAAATTCGAGGATATGGAAGTAATCGATTACAATGCTCCAGAAGTCGTGAATGACGTCCCAATGAAAAGAATTCATACAATTCATTGTCTGCTCACTTTGAGGTTTGCTCATGTTCTTTGAGCTTTGTTCCTAACCTTTTATTTTTTAGCGCCCTGTACAGTTTCGTCTCCTGCTTCATCTCGACATTCTTCCAACAGGTCTCACCAACTTTTATGCCATGGTTTGTGTTCTCTTGTCTTGTGATGGCTCATTTGATTGCATTGGGTTTCTACAAAATCTACAAATCGGGCAGATGGATGACTGGATATTGTGAGTTGATAAAAGACTGTGAATTACCGGGAAAACTTTTAGAATTTGAAATGACGCTAATTAAACAGGTCTCGCTAGAAAATGTGTTTTTGGGAAAACTATTTTAAAAAATGGTGTGAAGTTCAATCATGAATGGACTTTGACCCTCCAGCAACACTGTTCCTCGTGGTTCAGAAAATTACAGAACATCTGAAACAGACATTTACATACGAACTGTTTCAAACTTTTGATATATCAGTAGAGTTCGGAAAATTTGCCAATAACAGTTTTCTCGAATGTTTGAGCTATGTACATGCAAAGAAATGCAGAGAAGCTTCCCGTCTCTCTGGGTCTCCAGGCTCCACACGCTCCTTATTCTTGATGTGATCAATTGAGCAACATGAGATTAGCCAATCAAATGTTACTTCCTAGAGTTGGAAAAAATTCCGGTTCCGTTATCATCATATCAGAACCAGTCTTGTTTCTGAACTAATTTAAGAATTTTTGAATTTTCAATCTAAAGTGATTTTTTATGAATGTGTTCCATAAGTCTTCTCTTTGAGAAACTGTATTCCACTAGCTTCTTTGAATTAATATTTCCATTTTTTCACTGGTCAAAAAAACTACAATCAAAGTCATTTTTTTGGAATAAATACTTCTGGAAACATGGAAACACGAAAACCATAAAACTAAGTGATGCGAAATACAAAATACGTTCAAACGTATTGAAATCCGTAACAGACTGTCAATACTTTCGCAGCGTTTTCTTAAGTTGGCTCACCGAAAATGTAAAATTTTCATACTTTATACAGTTTCACTGTGTCGGTATCAAGTTTCCGCTACTTTAGTTTTTTGCTCTGTTCCACATTGCATCAAAATAATCACATTACTCAATTTCAGCCGACCAAACCACCCATAACTCCATTCTAATGCTCGCTGCCTCAACCACCTATTTCCTTGTGAGCATCTTGTTCAGTTGCTCTTCATCTCTACTATCAATCTATGGATCTTTCGGTCTCCTGGCCTCAATTCTCCATCTCCGTTTTGCCTATTTCTTCAAAAATCCTCCAAAATGGTTTTGCATTTTGACGATCAAACATTCCCGGAATTTCTTGAACAAGTGGTATGGATGGATGGTTTTAATGGATGGGTAAGCCGAAGTCGTTTTTGGAAATATACTCGAAAAATGATTTTCAGAGTTCTCTGGCTATCACTCTTCGTCACCGTGATGTTCATGAGCAACGATGGATCGTGTGTTTCTAGTCTTTCATTCAACCTTCTCATCTTCTGTATTTTTGCCCCAGCTTCCTTGATTGTCAAAATTATTCAGGATTGCTTGATGGCAAGAAGAACTACTCAAGAAGTTTTTGTTTGAATTTGAATTGAAAGAGTATTTGTAAATGAAGAACATTATTGTACTTAATGGTAGAAAAGCAAACAACAGTCAATCTAATTTCAAAAGCCATGCTAATTAGTGAAATAGAATTTATGATTTTCAGTTAATCTTTAGAAGTTTTTTCACGGTTTCAGAACATAGATTTCAATTTAAAAAATTGGAATGCATATTGGATTTAGACAACAGTGGTAACCACCAAAAAATTATTTCAGA
This sequence comes from Caenorhabditis doughertyi, assembly GCA_963572265.1. Lineage (NCBI taxonomy): Eukaryota > Metazoa > Nematoda > Chromadorea > Rhabditida > Rhabditidae > Caenorhabditis > Caenorhabditis doughertyi. The sequence continues at coordinate 19,498,447 of OY751556.1, read as the reverse complement.
GAGACATCGATTTAATAGAGAGCGCAGTAGTAAGATCCATACTCACGCAACCTGAAGTGTCAAAAGACTGCCCCAATCGAACTCGTATTGTCTACTTTTGCCTTGATCTCATGAAGAAGAATAATATCCCTTGATAGTTTTAATATCTTTTTGAAACTGAATGCATACAAATTTGGCAGCATACTCGCTGATGTCTCCAACAGACGAGCTACTTTGAAACCTTCTGAATGGATATATGTATATCCCATGGAATCCAGTATAAGAAGGTGATAGTAAATGGTACTATCAACTGATTCATGTACACTTGCTGATGTCTCCAACAGACGAGCTACTTTGAAACCTTCTGAATGGGTTCTTGTATATCCCATGGAATCCAGTATAAGAAGGTGATAGTAAATGGTACTATCAACTGAATCATGTACACTCGCTGATGTCTCCAACAGACGAGCTACTTTGAAACCTTCTGAATGGGTTCTTGTATATCCCATGGAATCCAGTATAAGAAGGTGATAGTAAATGGTACTATCAACTGATTCATGTACACTTGCTGATGTCTCCAACAGACGAGCTACTTTGAAACCTTCTGAATGGGTTCTTGTATATCCCATGGAATCCAGTATGAGAAGGTGATAGTAAATGGTACTATCAACTGATTCATGTACACTTGCTGATGTCTCCAACAGACGAGCTACTTTGAAACCTTCTGAATGGGTTCTTGTATATCCCATGGAATCCAGTATAAGAAGGTGATAGTAAATGGTACTATCAACTGATTCATGTACACTCGCTGATGTCTCCAACAGACGAGCTACTTTGAAACCTTCTGAATGGATATATGTATATCCCATGGAATCCAGTATGAGAAGGTGATAGTAAATGGTACTATCAACTGATTCATGTACACTCGCTGATGTCTCCAACAGACGAGCTACTTTGAAACCTTCTGAATGGATATATGTATATCCCATGGAATCCAGTATGAGAAGGTGATAGTAAATGGTACTATCAACTGATTCATGTACACTCGCTGATGTCTCCAACAGACGAGCTACTTTGAAACCTTCTGAATGGATATATGTATATCCCATGGAATCCAGTATGAGAAGGTGATAGTAAATGGTACTATCAACTGATTCATGTACACTCGCTGATGTCTCCAACAGACGAGCTACTTTGAAACCTTCTGAATGGATATATGTATATCCCATGGAATCCAGTATGAGAAGGTGATAGTAAATGGTACTATCAACTGATTCATGTACACTCGCTGATGTCTCCAACAGACGAGCTACTTTGAAACCTTCTGAATGGATATATGTATATCCCATGGAATCCAGTATAAGAAGGTGATAGTAAATGGTACTATCAACTGATTCATGTACACTCGCTGATGTCTCCAACAGACGAGCTACTTTGAAACCTTCTGAATGGATATATGTATATCCCATGGAATCCAGTATGAGAAGGTGATAGTAAATGGTACTATCAACTGATTCATGTACACTTGCTGATGTCTCCAACAGACGAGCTACTTTGAAACCTTCTGAATGGATTCTTGTATATCCCATGGAATTCAGTATAGGAAGGTGATAGTACACGCAACCTGAAGTGTCATAAGACTGCCCCAATCGAACTCGTATTGTCTACTTTTGCCTTGAACTCATGAAGAAGATTAATAATTTCTTGATAGTTTCATTACCTAACGGAATGCATACTATTGCGTTTAAAACTGGCAGTAGTCCGCCCTTTCTTGGTACCTATGAATCTGCCTTTCGCGCCCTCAATCTAGAGTGGGTGATAACTTTCACTTCTTACTAGTTGCGATTATCAGGATTCTAAATATGAGTTTAGAATGGTCCATTTTTCATGATAGACAAGTAACTAAAAATTCAATTATTTCATGTCTCGCCACTTTCAACTATTTCGTTTGAATGCATAAAGTTGCGTAGTATAGCGATGATTCGTTATGGTGCAGTTTGAATTCACTTCTTTGTTCTACGAGGAAATGATAAATAGAAAAAATAATAAATAAAAGCCTCAATTGAGGAAGTAGAAAGTTCGCGGCTTGTATTCTGCAATGGCGCAGCAAACGGGGTCCAGTATAAAATCAATAAATTTCAAATAGTTTTTGGCGCGAGGCAACAAAAAGTGAATAAGAAGCTCGAAGAGACGGGGTTCAGGATAGTTTTATTAGAATAGTTAGCGAGAGCTTTTGATGCGCTGGGAAAAAAGGATTTCCATTTTTAAAAATCAATAAAAAAATATTGGTTGCAAAACTATGAGGTTTTTTTTCGAAAGACGAGCATTAATGTGGAACCAGTAAATTTTTTGTCACTTGTTTTCACTACGCTTACTTTTTTTTAAAAACAAGGTTGTTCGAAAATTAAAAAAAAATCAATAAATGTAAAACTGGCTGCACGGAGACGAAGACGAAAACGGAGACGATCCAGCGCACAAAATGATGACATAATGAATATAAAATGACTGTGTAGAGACTGTATGGGTCATATAAAAGAGGGCGGAGTCTAAAACAGTTCACATATACAGCGTGGCGTGCACAACAGCGTGTTCCATTCGGCACAGAATCAATAAATCAAGTTAAGATCTTTATCTTCAATTTATCTTCACATTTTCACCATAAAAAGATAAGAAGAACGCCGATTTTTTTCAATCAATATAATGTTAGTTTTTTGAGAGAAGAGAGCAGAAGTGAAGTGGTTATAGTCGTCGTAACTATTTGAATGCGTAATTGAATAACTGACTGTTGAATTCCCTATCTTCCCTAACTTCGTAAATCTAGACAAGGACTATCAGTTAAGCGGCAATTGTCTAAAATTGAAAAGTGGAAATAAGACGAATGGTTTGAAAAGAAAAACAACTACATCTTAGAATGAGTAGAGAATATTTTGAAAAAGAGGTATTGATCCATTAAGAATCTGCTATTCTTGCAAATGTGAAGGTACAGAAAGAGGTCATAGCGTCTTTCCAGAAAGGACGCTCGCATTCGTGAAGATAGAAACAATTTGCGTAACGGCAGAATAATGAAAACCATGAAATTATGCAATGGGAAAAACAAAGCATGTTCAAACATAATCGGAATATAATCAGTATCTTCTTTGCGTGCCTTTACCTTACTCACTGGAAATATGACTGTTTTGAAACAACACCCTTAATTAGTTATAACCTCTCTAATTTGAGAACCATAAACTAAAAAAAACTATCATTTGTAGATTATTTCGAGAGTTTTTTTTAACGGTTTCAGAACATTGACTTCAATACAAAACGTTCGATATGAATGTTATAGGATTCCAAAAACAATGGTAATCACAACAAATCTGTTTTATGGAGATGTCGTTCTACTAGAAACCGCCAGTCAATTATTGGAAGCACAGATCCGAATGCCGATATGTCAGGAGTGCACTTCTATTAGAAGCGGATAAAAAATTCACTGTATTTCTTGATACGAGTTTCATTTGAACTTGTATAAAACTATTATGTTAGCCATGAAACCGAATAGACAATTTATTTTTGAACATTCTACAGAAGTTTAAGAAGATTTATCAACAATCTGCGACAGTTTTTCTCCAAAAGCATCTGAGCAATCAGCTTTGACTTTTTCTGGGGTGCCACATCTGAAAATCTTTCCCATTTCATATAAACTTAAAATTCGTACAAACATAAAAAAACAAAACATAAAAAAAATAAAAAAGCTTACGGTGTCTTTGTGCATTGAGCAACTCCATTCAATGGATCATTTAGGCTACTCGATACGATCTTTTTGAAGTAAGTTGAATTGAAGCACTCATTATTATTTTCGGAATTCAAAGTCCCGACGACCTGTATATGAAAACTTTCGATTTAATTGTACAGATGGCATTAAGCTACCTCGCAATAGTAATCAGGAGATTCCGTTTGAGCTGTAGCACTGCAGTTGTTACTATGTTCGAAAGAATTTGAAGATGCGGAATGGGATTTGTAAATTTTCGAGAAAAAATCTTTGCTGCTCCCAAGACTAGATGACTTATATGGCTTGAAATTCATCTTCATTTTCATATCTTCCAGTAGACTTCCATTAATCATCACAGCAGCGATGAAAAGAACAAGAATAGTGGAAAGGAAGAAATTCATAGTTGAATACCAAAAGAAAATTGGTGGATGTTTTTCCAAGGTGCTAGCTTTCTTTTTATACTGTATTCACTCGTTTTAATAACAATCGAGAGTTAATCGAATTTTTTTGTAAATTGCTTTTTTGAAGTGCTTTTTTAAAAGTATGAAAAAAATTGAATAGATGCAAATGTATCAAAAGAATAATACAGTTTTTTTTCTGGTGGTGTTTGCATTTTCCAAAAGTAGTTTATTCATGAAACTAGTAAAACCGTAAGAATATTCGTACTTCATTGAAATTTCAAACGTTCCCTTTACGAAAAAAAAACTCAAAAGTGCCTCTGTATTACAGGTGTTCCAAAGTTTCCTTAAAAAAGCCTGCGGACCGGGCCGGATGCCAGTGACTCTGGGTTTACATTATCAGACAGCCGATCCTATTTTTTCGCATTTTTGCAGGCATAAAGCCTTTTTTATTTTCATTTATATGCTCTTCTCGAAATTTTCCGGACGATGCAACATTTTCATAAATGAGAAATATTTCCAGTTTCCTATCCTCTTCATGATAATCTACAACTCAAAGATCTAGTACTTCTTCAAGGATGAAATTCTCTATATTCCCTCCCCCTTTTAAACAATTCATGATGGATTAAAGAGGCACAAAACGAGAGGCGCAGATAGTGTAACAAGGCACAACTTTTCTCTCTGTCTCCGCTCCCTTGACAGTTTTAGGAACCCCTCAGCACAATCTTGGCCACATATTCCGAAAATATAAAAGGGTCAAGAATGGTATTTAGAGCATTCTGGACTCATTTCCATAGTCTATTCGTTACTCTACATGACCCGCTTCACTGGAAAATCTGTGATTATCACTGGATCTTCAAATGGAATTGGAAGAGCTACTGCCGTTTTATTCGCTAGATATGGAGCTCAATTGACAATCACTGGAAGAGATGCTGAACGTCTTGAAATCACTAGACAGAAGATGTTAAAAGCTGGAAGTGCTCCGGGGAATATTAATGTTGTTGTTGCTAATTTGACGGATTCTGATGGACAAGATCAAATTATTCAATCGACTTTGGACAAGTTTGGCAAGATTGATGTTTTGGTGAGTTATAATTTTTTAGAGTTGTTTATTTCTGATATTTTTTCTAGGTAAACAATGCAGGTGCCGTTTTCATGGAGCATGGAGTCACAGGTGTGGATCAATCCGTTGATTTGTACCATAAAACATTTCAAGTCAATTTTCAAGCTGTAGTTGAAATGGTTAAGAAAACCAAAGAGCATTTGATTAAAACCAAAGGAGAAATTGTCAATGTGTCTGCAATTGCAGCTGGACCACAAGCGGTAAGATTCAACAAAATCATAAGTTTTTTTTTCGGTTTCAAAACGTTTTGTTATAACTGAGACTGTTTTGAGAATAATACTCAGATGAATTCTGAACCTAAAATCAAGAATTTTTTTCAGCACCCATTGGCTCCGTATTATGCTTCTGCCAAAGCCGCTTTGGACCAATACACTCGTTGTGTTGCCATTGATTTGATTCAATATGGAGTACGTGTCAATTCAGTTAGTCCCGGAGTGGTCTCGACTGGATTTATGGATGCCACCGGAATGCCAGATCCGGTTCAGAAGAAGGTAAAAATTTAAGGTTTCAGACTGTCAATAAATGGATGGATGGAACCTAGTTGTCTAATTTTCCAGGTCATTTCTTTTCTGGCTTCTAAAAAGGAATGTATTCCTGCTGGAGTTTGTGGAAAACCAGAAGATATCGCCGAGCTGATTGTATTCCTTTCGGATCGTAAACGTGCATCTTATATCATTGGACAATCAATTGTGGCTGATGGTGGATCTTCTTTGGTCGCTGGAATGCATGCTCATGATTTGAAGGATATGCTTGGACTTTAATTGGATAATTCTTTTAAGATTTCCATTTTCCGAATGAATTTGTTGAATTAAAATAGAAGTACGATGAGAATTCATATGGTATTACTAACTGTTGTTAATACGATTTTTTCATACATCAGAGAAACAGGGATCTCAATTTTTTCGCTTCCCATGATCCAAAAATTGTTCCAAGAAATAAACCATGAACTTTTTTTGTCCTTCTATCCTCAAAATGTGTCCTTTCCGCCTAGAGTGACACGAAATTGGAGACGCAGACAGTGTAACAAACACAACTTTTCTCTCCGTCTCTCACTCCCTCCATTCTATTTCATTTCTTTGTAGTTTTAGTTACCTCCTCAGCACAATTTTGACCACAAGCCCGAGACACAAAATTTTCTGGTATAAAAGCAAAGAAAATGAATTTCTTTTCATATACATTTTTCATCTTAACAACCTTTTTTGAAAATGACTCGCTTCACTGGAAAGTCTGTGATTATCACTGGATCTTCAAATGGAATTGGAAGAGCCACTGCTGTTTTATTCGCTAGATATGGAGCTCAAGTGACAATCACTGGAAGAGATTCTGAACGTCTTGAAATCACTAGACAGAAGATGTTAAAAGCTGGAAGTGCTCCGGAGAATATTAATGTTGTTGTTGCTAATTTGACGGATTCTGATGGACAGGATCAAATTATTCAATCAACTTTGGACAAATTTGGGAAAATTGATATTTTGGTGAGTTGTTTTGAGAAAGTACTTGAGTTAAAATATTTATAGTTTTTTACAAATTTCATGACTAATCAAGCGAGTGGCTAGTCTAAACCAAACTTGTATACTGTAACAGAAAAGTTTCAAAACGCTCAATGCAATTTTTTCAGTTGATGTTTTGATTTTTTCATACTTCCAGATCAACAACGCCGGGGCAAATGTCATGGATGGAACCATGAATACTGATCAATCAGTTGATTTGTATCATAAGACTTTCCGTATCAATTTCCAAGCTGTAGTTGAAATGATCAAGAAAACCAAGGGACATTTGATCCAGAGCAAAGGAGAGATTGTCAATGTTTCCAGTATTGCAGCAGGACCACAAGCCGTAAGATTGGGCAGAGAATCTGAAAAGAAGACTGTAAATTTTTCTGTGGATCTACAGTTTCCAATAAGTCATTTTCTTTCCTGAGTGGTCCGGATTTGATATCCATTGATTGTTAGTCTTTGCAGTTGTTATCTCAACAGACTAGCTCAAAGATACATATTGAAAAAAATAATCCAGACACCCTGATCTTATAGTTCTGAAACCGAAATTTCTTTTTTCCAAATATACAGCTTTTCCGTTTCAAAATCTCCATTAGAGTAACCACGAAAATGCACATTCGATGTATCGTAAAATCAATTAGAACTGTTTTCAGCTTCCAATGGCTCCGTACTATGCCGCCTCAAAAGCCGCTTTGGACCAATACACTCGTTGTGTTGCCATTGATTTGATTCAATATGGAGTACGTGTCAATTCAGTTAGTCCTGGAGTGGTCTCGACTGGATTCTTGGGCGCTATGGGACTTCCAGATTCAATTCAGGAGAAAGTAAGCAAACTTCTGTTGATAGAACTTCAATACATGAAATGACAATTTTACAAATATGTTTTGATTTCAGACTGAAGCCTTCATGGCATCTAGAAAAGAGTGCATTCCTGCTGGAGTCTGCGGAAAACCAGAAGATATTGCCGAGCTGATTGTATTCCTTTCGGATCGTAAACGTTCATCCTATATCATTGGACAATCAATTGTGGCTGATGGTGGATCTTCTTTGGTCGCTGGAATGCATGCTCATGATTTGAAAGATATGCTTGGACTTTAATTTTTTTTTTTTGAAGTTTATTTGTATTGTCTTCATTTTTTCTGAGATAAATATTTTCTTACAATATTTTTTAATGCCGTTTTTGAGTTTGATCATTTAGAAATCCGCTTTCTGATACAGTAATCCGTTTGTCACCTAAAATGGGTTACCGTAACCCAAACGTATACAACTGCATGTTGGTCTAGATGTCCAAAAAACTTCCAAACTTGCATAAAAGTTTCATTCTCACGCTCAGGATCAACAGTGATCCGGAAAGAATGAAAAATAAAAGGTAGATCAAAAAAATTTCACAGAAATTATTTTTTTGATCTACAATTTTTTGCGCCAATTTTTGTCTATTTTGTTTGTTTTACCTTGTTTTTTTTTCATTCTTTCTCATTTTCTTCCGTTTTTCATCGTTTTTCGCCGATTTTCGATTGATTTTCCACTTGTTCTCCTCAAATTTCATGAATTTCCACCATTTTTTTCGACAGGTCGATTTCTCGTCATTTTTCTCACGTTGCTTTTTTATCTGTTTATTCGAAAAAATTCAAAAAAAGAGATTTTTTGCAGTCACCCACTGTCTTCACAATGCCACCGAAACCGAAACCGAAGCCTGTGCAACCAAAACAGAGGCAATCGCCATCGAGAAAGACGAATCAAGAGAAAAATGACGAATCAAAAGAAGAAAAGAAGATTCTTCTTCAGAAAATCTCAGATTTAGAGGAACAAATCAAGAGAACTGTAAAGGTTAGTTTCAGTTTCAGATGCAATTGATTCAAAATTCTTAATACTTAAAATTTCAGATAAGAGAAGACAATGTCTTTCAAGATTCGATCCAGAAATTGAAAGAAATTGAACAACAAATCAAAAACGAGAGTTCTGTTGTTCATTCGTCTGATTCTCCATCTACTTCCTCTGGGCCAACTTCTTCTGGACTACCACCATTACCCTCAAAGCCACCCAGGCAACCCAGGGCGGCATCAAATCAGCCCAGAAGGGCATCAATTCAGCCCAGATGGGCATCAATTCAGCCCAGAAGGGTATCAAATCAGCCCAGGGCGGCTCTGCCGGCGCGCCGAAGACCGGAACTTTCAATTTCCATGGAGTCCTTAGAGTATCTTCAGAAAAGAACAGATAAGGAAATTCGTAAGCTGATCGAGAAGCATAACGAGTTTTTCCAGGTATGAATTAAAAACACTTGTTGGTCGAAAAGAATGGGATAAACGTTGTCGTTTTTTTCGAAGCTCTCACTTTGAGACTTTGACAAGTTGTTGCTTTTAGACTATAAGTCAAACTGCAATTCATGAATGGGTTAACCTATCTTTACTATTATTACCACACAGATTCTGTGTGTGTGTGTGTTTGTCTGTCCGGTATCATAGCTCAGTTCCTAAAAAACCGATTTTCATGATTTTTATATAGATCGATAGAGCCCGTGTCGGAGATGATGCCCGTTATCTTTTTTGTTGCGATATTCATAGTTTGAAGCCATCTGGAGCGAGTATTCTGAAATTGCGTTGGAAAACAGCGCGAAGAAGTGGGCGGAGCCTATTCACACACAAACTATGGCGAGGCGCGGAACCCGGCACATGTCGGCTGCTGCGTTGAATTGGGGTAACTGTTGCTAACGAGTTGAAAGTATTGAAAAGACAAGAAAAGGAAAGAAGGGATTAGGAAAGTAGGAAGGAAGAAGAAAAGGAAATAAGAATGGAAGCACACCGAAATTTTTGCTTTGTTTCGTCTAGGTTTTCAGTATTATTTCTGTTTTATTATCGTTATTTCTGAAAGAGAATATGAACAGATCTTAAACAGATTATCAGTGTTTGAGCAGTTTCAGAATCCATGATGAATAAATGAAGCTTACAGGCAAAAGCAGTATTTCCAATGTGTTTAGAAAATTACAGTACTGTAGGATTAGAACGGAAAGAAGCAATGAAAATCGAAGAGTGTGAAAAGGATTTTCGATTTTCGAAATATTGGAAGGAAGAACTCGCGGGCGAAGGAAGGATATTCAAATTTTAAAGTACTCTGGAATTTTCTAAAATCTTCGGATTTTTCTAGAAGAGCGAGAGATAATGAAAAGGGAAGAGAGTTGAAACACAATTTAAATCATGGATTTCGAATTACAAAGTTCTCGAAGGAATAATCGCGGGCAAAGGGGGTAAATTCAAATTTTGAAAAGATCTGGAAGGCTCGGAAAGCTTCCATTTCTTCTAGAAGATCCAGCTTTTGATCTTCGAATTTGAAATTTCTTTTTTCTTTTTGAATTTTAATTTGATTTTTAAATTTTTTTTGAATTTTTAAAAACGAAAGGAAGGTTCTGGAGGTAAGTTTTGGGGGGTATAAAAGGAGCGAGAATTTCCAGAGGCATTCTTTTTGCCATAATTTTTCTCAAATGCGTCCCTCAACATCTGCCAATCCCCCGGATTCGGATTCTGATGATCAATTCGACCCCAATGCCATCGATGGCATTGAAGCCACCCAACTGATGACCCAGGACTCATCGCATCTTCATTATGACGTCTCGGATGATAAGTACAAACTTCCCATGGATTCTCAACTTGATGTTGAAACAGAAAGCATCGACGGAATTGGATCCTCACAGCTGATGTCTCAAGGTTCGGTCAGAAAACGCGATAAGAAAAAGGTAATATTTAATTTCACATTTCTAGCTCTAAGAATCAAATTTCAGGACCAGAAGGCGGCTGATGCAGCACGAAAAGCTTCCAAAAGACTGATAGAGAGCCAAGAAGATAGAAAGCAAAGACAAGATGCTGATGCCAATAGAATAGCTCGAAGTCGTTCATTGGAACCGAAAAAACTGAAAACCGCCCGAACCACTGCTACCATTTCAAAAATAACATCAAGGAGATCAGAGGAAAGCTCAGACCAAAAGGCACAAAGAAATCAAGCGAGTTCCAAAAGGATGCGTTCCAGCAGATCGGAAGAACCAAAAGAAGCTAAAAAGCAGAGAAACGATTCCAATGCACGGCGAATGGCTTCTAAACGATCAGAAGAGTCGGTTGATGTCAAAAAGAGCAGAAACAGATCGAATGCCAGCAGAACTGCCGCTTCCCGAGCAAAAGAGACAGATGAGCAAACCGCAGCCAGAAAGAAAGCCGATAAAGCCAGAAAATCCAAACCAGGACCACTTCTAGGAGTTGCCGCTGGAAATATCCTTCCAGAAGCTCATTATCTCGGCAAAATGGACAATGAATGCGAACACTGTGGAGCTCTCTATTTTAGTTGTGAGTTTTCAAAATCAAAAAATCCAGTTATTGATTTTCTTTTTCAGGTGAAACCACAACAAAAGGAGAATTCACAGCGTGTTGCAAGAAAGGAATGGTCAAACTGGAAGAGAAAGATGATTTTCCAAAGGATTTGAAGAAGCTCTTCATGGCGAATAAAATGTTCAAAGATCAGGATTTGTGGAATGAAGCTAAGAACTTCCAAGAGAATCTACGGCAGTACAATAATTCGTTAGCAATGGCGTGTATGAAGGCTGACATTGCAAGTATTCCTGGAGGACCTTATTGTTATCGCATCCACAAACAAGTCTATCACTTAATTGGTGGACTTCATCCACAACCTGGGAAGCCTAGGAACTTTGCTCAAGTATTCATCCTAGATACTGAGCAGGGAGCAGCAGAATTGGCTGGAAGAGATATCAACGAATCCTGTGAAAAGCACATCTTCGAGCAACTCATCTCAATCCTGAAGAGCAATCATCCACACACAAAGGCGTTCAAGATGATGTTTGAGGTGGAAAATGAAGAGAAATTGAAAGCTCGAAATGAGAAAAGAGCAGAAAGAAGTGTGACAATGGTATTCCAAGTTCGAAGCGATAGAGATAAACGGAGGTAAATTCAAAAAACAATAGAGCAATTTTGATAGCAACTGATATGAACTGATAAACAATGATTGGTTTCATCATCAATTTTGTAGATGCTCTTCTATTAGAGGGTCAAATATGATAAAAGTTTACTTAGAAACGCAACTTTTCTGATAAAGATTCCATAAGCATTCATATTTTCCAGATACCAAGACTCAACTGCCAATGAAGTTGCCGTAGTTTACGTTGGAAACGAAGATGAGATTCCAGGAGAACGGGCAACTACAGTTTATCAACGGAATGGCCCCCATCTTCAAAACATCCCTATCATTGATAAGAACATTGACCCACTCACTTATCCTCTACTTTTCCCAACTGGACAATTTGGATGGACTCCGAAGATTCCATACACCGTTCCCAAAGAAGACAAAGGAGTTTCGATCAGGGAATTTTACGCATTCCGTCTTCATACCCGGTCCACTTTTAGTCCAATTTTTCGTGCCGGCAAGTTGATGCAGCAATTTGTAGTTGATGTGTGGACAAGAGTTGAACAAAACAAGCTTCAATTCATCCGGCTAAACCAGGAAAAGTTACGGGTTGATTCAATGAAAGGACTCCAAGATTATGTCAATGGAGAAGAGACCGGACCAATCGGAGGTCGCATCAAGCTTCCATCTTCATTCAAAGGATCACCAAGGGATATGGTTCAGCAGTATCAAGACGCGATGACGGTCGTGTCTCGATATGGGAAACCTGACTATTTCCTCACAATAACCTGTAATCCGAAGTGGAGGGAAATTGAAGAATGTCTTCATCCTGGACAGACGGCTTCAGACCGCCCAGATATCGTTGCCAGGGTCTTTCAAGCCAAACTAAAGGAGCTCCGAACCGATCTTTTCAAAAGGCATATTCTCGGAGAAGTGTGTGCCTTCATTTATGTGGTAGAATTTCAAAAACGCGGGTTGCCACATGCCCATATGCTCATCATTATGAAGGCAGGAAGCAAACCTAGGTTAGTTTTGAAACTGAAATGAAACTCTTTCTAAACCAATTCTTATTTCAGAACTGCCGCTGATGTAGACAAAGTGATTTGCATCGTCCCTGTGGGGTTCATAACCCCAAATCCCCATGTATGGAGAAGGGAAAATGCAACAAAGGATTCGGAAAGGCCTTCAGAGACACCACTTCTACGGATCATGATGGATTCTCCCTCTATAGAAGACGTGACGATGGCAGATCATATGGATACAAAATGGGAGGACAAGTGATTCCATTGACGAATCAACACGTTGTCCCTTTCAATCCATGGATCCTCAGCAAATATCAATGCCACGTGAATCTGGAAGTTTGTGGAGCCATTTCATCGGTCAAGTATTTGTATAAATACGTCTATAAAGGGACCACAAGAGCTTCCGTCGTTATTCGAATGGATGCAAATGGAAATGAAATGGAGTTTATTGATGAAATCAAGAACCATTTGGACACAAGATTCGTGTGTGCTCCAGAAGCAGCTCATCATCTCTTCCAGTTTGCTATGTCCTATAGAAGTGTCAGTGTCCTTCAACTTCACGTTCATCTTCCTGGAGAGAAAACAGTCATTTTCCAACAAGGAGACGAACAACAAGCATTGATCCGAATAGAAGCCAAGTTTTCGAAACTGGAAACATTCTTCCAAATCAATAAGATGTCCAAACAAGCAGTGTTGCCAGATGGAACCTTCCCAGTATCAAAAGTGGATTCACGGAAATATCATTATCATCAGATGCCTGAATTCTTCACATGTGATCAGAGTACAAACAAATGGAGTCCCAGAAAAACTTCGGAGTTCGCAATCGGAAGGATGTTCTTCATTTCTCCAAAAAACAGAGAGCTCTATTCTCTCCGACAACTTCTACTTTACACCAAGGGTTCCACGAGTTATGAAGATATCCGGACAGTCCAAGGAGTATTGTATCCAACTTTCGTTGAAGCTGCTAGAGCTGCTGGATATCTTTCCGATGACAAGATTCATGAGAAGACGTTAGAAGAGGCTGCCACGTTCAATAGTCCAAGTCAATTAAGAGGTCTATTTGTCACGCTTTTAGTCTTCGATATTGTGAGTGATGCAGTGGAACTATGGAAAAGGTAACAATTTTGAGATTTTGTATTTTTTCAAATTATAATTTTTTAGATTCCTAAAGCATTTCACTGAAGATTTCGTCTATCAAGGCCATTCGGAAGAAGATTCTGAATCTTTGGCATTTTATGATATGATGGAGAGGATGGAAGCAATGAATGAAGACATCCGGAAGTGGTTGGACCTATCTTATCAAAAAGTTTTCCAATTGGATTCTGTGATTGATTATGATCAACATGCCGAAGAAGGTCAACGAATGAGGGACATGCTCAATCTGGAGCAAGCTCAAGCAGTTGATGAGATTGTTTTTGCCCTGAAAAATGGACTTGGAGGCTGCTTTTTCTTGGATGGGCCCGGAGGAAGTGGCAAGACCTTCGTGTATAATTGTCTTTATCACATCGTGAATGGTCTCAAAGGAACAACTCTTCCGATGTCGTGGTCTGGAATTGCTGCTTCCCTGCTTCCAGAGGGACGGACCGTGGCTTCTGTTTGCAAATTGAACATTTCCAATGGATGCAAATCTTCATTCATTCGCGCCGGATCAGCTCTAGCGAAAAAGTTGGCGGAAGTTTCTATGGTGCTCTGGGACGAAGCCCCAATGTCTCCGAAAGCTGCTCTTGAAACATTCGATCAGCTTCTACGTGATGTGACTGAAATTGATAGACCATTTGGAGGCAAAGTGGTCGTTTTGGGTGGCGATTTTCGTCAGGTTCTTCCAGTGGTGGACAAAGGACGTGTGGATGATCAAATCGCCAACTCGATAAAAAGATCTCAACTCTGGAATCAATTCACAACATTCCATCTCAAAACAAATATGAGAATCACTGGAGATGCGTTGGAATGGAAGAAAGAGCTATTGAAGATAGGAGACGGAGAGGTTGGAGAACCAGTGACTGGACTGATGCCAATTCCAGAAGGTTTGGAATCATCTGGAGATTTGACTGAAGAAGTCTTCGGTGATCTTTTGGAATCTGGAGACGTCCAACAGCTTGCCAAGGTTGCAATCCTTACTCCACGCAATAAAGAGGCACTTCAAATGAATAATGATGTGTTGGATAGGATGCCAGGACCACTGAAGATCTACACTTCATTGGATGAAATCGTTCAAAAAGAAGGCTCAAATGCTAATGATTCATTGAATTTTACTACTGAATTTCTCAACCGAATGACGCCGTCAGGAATGCCGCCTCATGAGCTCCGTCTCAAGGTAACTTATTTGAAGTGTGAATTTTTAATTCAAGTCTGTTTTTCCAGAAAGGATCAATCGTCATGATGCTTCGAAACCTCGACGTCAAGAATTCAATATGTAACGGCACACGTTTCATTGTTGAGGAAATGGGACAAAGGGTTCTTCAATGCAAGTTCATAAGTGGTCCGCGCCAAGGAGAAACAGTTCTCATCCCGAAGATCAAATTGCACTATGATCAAAATTTGCCGTTCACAATGAGCCGACTCCAATTCCCAATCCGACTCTCATTTGCAATGACCATAAACAAGTCGCAAGGACAAACATTTGAGAAGATTGGATTGAAATTGGACGAACCCATCTTTAGTCATGGCCAGTTATACGTGGCACTCTCCAGGACAACAAGCAAAAATGGTATCAAAATTGAGTCATCTTCGGGATCAGTCAACAACATCGTCTATCAAGAAGTCCTTCATTAATGACTTTCTGTTTACTGATTTTCAAATCTTTCCTTTTTCCCCAGTTTCCCGCCTTATTTCCTGTTTCGCCACATGAGCATTCTGCCCCTAATTATTGATTTGCCTACATTTCCCAAAAGTTTTCAGCTTTTTCATATTTTTACCCTTTTTCCTACCTACCCCCACCCGTTCCCTTTATCAGTTATTATCTCCCGTTTCAAGTTTTATATTTTTAAGGTTTACTTTTCCGAAAGGTTTCGGATTATTTTTATCCGCATGTTTGCGAATAATGAATCAGTGTTTTATCAAATTGTGACTAACACATTGCTATTAGAAAATGCCAACTCAATGTGATGCCAGGAGGTTAGCCGCCGTAGGCGGCGTGAACCGACTGGTAACATTTATGGAGAAACCGAATCAAAACTGAGTCGAAAAAAAACCATCCATCATCCCAAATCTCCCGCATGAAAACAACGCTCAGATCAGAAATATTTGGCTGATCAACTTCTATTGTGAAAATTTTTGTGATTTTTTTTTCACCAAAAAATGTTGTTTTTTTCTTTTGGGAAAATACTTTTTCAGAAACTGGCTTACACTGACTCAAACTTCTTATTTTTCAGTGCCCCGGATGTAAAATATGGATTTCTGAACTTCAAATCTTGGTACGGACGAAGAAACTGCCTAATGTACTTGAATGTACCAGATGCAACGAGCTGTTCGAAACAAAAATAGACATTTTCGATCACCTAAAAGTGAGTTTTCAGAAATGCATACATAAATCTCGGATAACCAAATTTCAGTCTGATTCTCGATGTATGTGGGCATGGCGCAAGCTTCATGGTTTGGCACTTCCAAAAGGAGTTTTAGAACTTCTAAATAGAATGCGTGGTAGAACTCCACCAGTTGGCCATTTTTTAGCACAAGTTTGGAATAGTAGACTTAATATAAACGAAGGACATGACGCACGGGATCGTAATGTGGACAGGCAAAGAGCGTCTGTGACTCAAAGATCAAGCAGCGGCCCACCAAGGCTCAGAAGCAGTTTACCTCCAATTGGAGTCGGAACTCCACTAGTTGACCCAGAGCGGCAACAAGCTCCAAGTCATGGTAGAGTTAGAAGTAGAGCTAGAATTCCACCAGTTGACCCTTCTGTTGAACGTCTTCCGAATCAAATACAACAACCAGTTGACATCGACACTTCAACTAGAGGACAGTCGACATCAGATGGCAGGTCTAGAAAGGCGAAAAACGATGCACGGCGGAAATAATGAAATCCATTTATCTCAACATGAAGACGTTTAATTCATTATTTTCACATATTTTGCCCTATGATTTTTGAACATTTTGTTGAATTTAATATTTATTTTTCAATATTATTTTCTATGTCTTTCTTACGTTGTAACTGTTGAACAGTTTTATGTTGAACCAGCCTGTTTGTCGCGCCTCCGGCGCTTCAACAGACTTCTTTATACTGTTCGTCGCTGCGCTCCTCACTTTTTTCACTGGTCGCGGCTTCGCCGCTCCATAGAACTGAAATTCATCGACACCTGTAGGCAAACAGGTCCCCAGTTTCCGTGGTCCGGTGGGCGCAGTGGATGAGCGCGCGGCTGTCGTTCGCAAGGCCGCGGGTTCGAACCCTTTTGGGGGCAAGTCTCTCTTTCTTCTTGCCCAAAAAGTGCGAACATCCTGACAAAGCAACGGACATACACAGATCATTCGCGGGTCGACGCGTTTAGGATGCGATTCGTGAGCTAAGTCGTAACTGATCCATTACTACCCTTTTCGCGAACATGGGTTCGCAAACGGCTGGCACTTTTTGGTCGCATACGGATGGGATGCGGCTCTAGCTTATGCAGAAAATCTCAATTCTAGCTTTTGCACACGGTTGGGATACAACGTTCGCTACAATGTCGTAAACGGATCTCACGACAGCTGCTATTACCTGTTCGCGTACGGCTGGTATGCGCATGCTTGACCTAGCAGAAGGCTGCTTGACCGAACTTATTTTTTAGCTCTTCCATTTTATTTTTATCGAAAAAAAAATGTTTTTTGTTCATTTTTATCATTTTTCGTGACTAAAACAACTAATTCTACTTGCGAAAATTAATTTTATCAATATATAAAAAGTTTTTTACAGAAAACCGATAAAAAATCGTTGTGATTTCGTGAAGACGACAAAAGTAGGAGTCAGCTCAAAGACGAAAGTGTCGGAGCGAAGGTGAATTTATACTAATCCAAATATTTTCTCATCATATATTTTCAGAAAAATCGTCCGATTGGTGGATCAACAATATTGAGGACAAAACCTTCTGGATCGACTCTGGACGCCGCTGATAATTATTGTTCTTCTTCTTTTGATGTACTTTAATATTATTTTTTTCTTGTAATATTATTTTTAATAATTATAATAATAAATAATCATAACTTTGGCCATAGAGTTGTTCAATCAGAACAAAAAAAAAAAATAGTAAGCAAGCCGTTTCCCAATAGCAGTTCGTCGTTCGCAAACGGATAGTATACGGATAGCTGCCATCTCGCTGATTTTGTGAGTTCGCAAACGGGTTGGTTACGGGTCCGTAACGAGTCTCGTTTTGCTTACCGATCCGAGTCGTTTGCGAGCTCTGGGCCATCCGTAACCGATCGTTTGCGAACGATCTGTGTACGCCTCTGGCTTTTTATATATAAGAATGATATAAACTTTTATGGGCTCTATTTGTTTTTTGAATCACAGTTGTTCTCTCATTGAAAATACTCGGATATGGCTACAGTGGCTAGAGCTGAAAATGGGTACAGTAACCAAATTTAGAAAAACCACAATAGGCACAGAAAAAGTGAAACAAAAAAGACTCGATAGTCTCAAACTTTAGTTAAGTAAAGATCTTCAAAGTTCCAGACTTCTGTAAAATTTAATATGAAGCTCACTTGAGTTTTCAATTCCTGATTACCTTCCTGATACCGTAATCCGTTTATCACCGACGCTCACAGTAACCCTTCAGTCTATTACCAAGTGCCACTTGGTAATAGACTTGAAGTGGTAACCGTAATCCAAAAGTAGGAATATGACTGCATGTAGATGAATAGAAAACTTCCGAAACTACAGAAAAGTTTTATTCTCACACTCAATCTCTACAGTAATCCGAAAAAAAAATAAAAAACTAAAGGTAGATCAAAAAAAATTTTGAAAATTTTTTTTGATCTACACATTTTTTCGCCAATTTTTGTTTGTTTTGTTTGTTTTCACTTGTTTTTTTTTTCATTCTTTCTCATTTTCTTTCGTTTTTCATCATTTTTCGCCGATTTTCCATGGAATTTTCTCCGTTTTCCCAATTTTCAAAGAATTTTTCTCACGTTTTTTTCCCTATCTCTGGATTTTCCAAAAATTGTTTTTTGCAGTCATCCACTGTCCCCCCACAATGGAATCGGTTGAAACGTTAGTTCTTCGAGAGCAGATTCTCTGGAAACTCTCAGAATTAATGAAGCTATACAGTAATCCAGAAGAGGTTAGTTTCAACGAAAAGCTTCTAGAAAAAAAAAAGTTTTTTTCAGATTCAAAAAGAAAACGATTTTCTGCGAAATGTCATCAAAAAATTGGACGATATTGAAGATGAAACCAGGAAAAGAGATTTTCTGAATCTTCCGTCTAATGCTCCATCCACTTCTTCTGCTCCATCCACTTCCTCTGCTCCATCCACTTCTTCTGCTGCGGCAACTCCTTCTGCACCACCTCAAGCACGTCGAAAAAGCAAACGAAACTGCAGAGGAAAAGTCATGGATCAAGCGGATGATTCTAACAATCAGCCCGGAACTTCAAGTTCCACGGAGCAACGAAAAGCTGATGAAGGGATTAGATTGATTGCTAAACCCGGAGAATTCTTCAAGGTATCTTTCTATTTTCGTTGTAAACAGGGTTGCTCAAAAGTAGAGGACATAGGAATCAGCCCTTGGGCCATCCTAGAATTTGAATATTTTAAAATCTGGAGACTGCGGGTATCCTATAGCCCTAGCTCGAAATCTCTTTCTTTTCAGTGTTCCGCATGTTGCCTGTGGGTTACTGAATTCCTAATCGCAAAACAGCCGATATTGAAGGAAAATCATCTCAAATGCACCCATTGCAACGAAAGCAACAAGGACGGAACGGAATTCAAAACCAGAGCGGAGCTTGAGAGTCACCTCAGAGTGAGTTTCGCAAAAAAACGAAATGATTTTAATGAAAACTTGAATTTCAGCAACCCAAAAAATGCTTCAAAGTATATCACAAAATTCACAAAGATTGGAAAGGAGTATACCGAAAGACTCCACCTGGAATTATCGTTGTGAACCGACATCCAACTCCTGAACGTTTTGCAGTTTTACATGGAGAGTCTCCTGGAAGATATGCCATCAATAGATAATCCCGCTCAACCTCACAGCCCAAAAATGAATAATCCACTTCATGAAATCCATTATTTTTTGTATATTTTACCCTATGATTTTTGAGAAATTCATAGAATTTAATATTTATTTTTCATTATTATTTTCTATGTCTCCCTTTCGTTGTAACTGTTGAACAGGTTTATGTTGAATATGAACTTTTATGGGCTCTATTTATTGTTTGAATCACAGCGGTTCTCTGATCTAGAAGGAGTCTTGAACACAAAAGGTATGGCTACAGTAACCAAATCAAATCACGATGAGTGCAGAAAAAATGAAGCAAAGAAAACTTTATTGTTTCAGTCTCCAGCTAAAGGTCTTCCTATTTCCAGAAAAAAATAATTTGATTCTATTTGTATCCGGTGACGAAATGATTTGAACGAATAAGCTTCTGAATAACCGTTTTGAATAATTTTCACGAAATATGACAAAAAAGTTGATATTTTGTGATCAGACAAGCCAAAGTTCAAGCCCACAAAATACGCAGAATGCACGTTCTTTCATGCGGAAGCAGATTCACTTAACCGCATCAAAAAGTTGTTTCTTCTTTTTTGTTATCATCAAAAAGAATCATTTTATCACTTACTTATTTGTTATGACTTCTATCCAAACTTTATCTGATTATATTCTCTACAACTATTCAAAATGTTCAATTGACAATAGTTTTCTAGCTTCTTGGCAAGGATTGGCTTATCCAAGTCATGTTATTCAATTGATTGGATTCCCATTTCAAGCTTTAACGTTTTGGTTAATTTTGAAAAAAACTTCGGAAAACATGAGATCCATTAAGAATCCATTGATGATTGCTCATATTTTATGTACACTTTTGGATCTGAACTTTTCTACATTGGTCACTCCGTATATGTATTTGCCTTCTTTCGCCTATTTGCCCGTTGGATTATTGGGATTGTTGAAAGTTCCAGTGTTGGTCCAATCACTTTTTATGACAGAGACTTTGATAGGTAAGTGAAAAAAAAAACTGGGAATTGAGCTGCTTTAAGCTGAATGGTAGAATTGAAACTGGAAGTGTTTGAAATTGGGTGTAGTTTTAGTCTTTCATTTGAAATTTCAATTCCAATAGCTTGAAATTGACAAACAAACGGTAGACGAGTTTACTCAAATGACGTCTTCATTTCCTGCTTTAGCGTCTAGCCAACTTGCACTCCAAAACCTGAGATGACCTAGAAAAGTGAATCAAGCCTCTTCAGCCAAAAAAATCGGCACTGTTCTAAAATCGTGGACCCAACAAAAAAAATCGTGGACCCGAAAAAAAGATCGTGGACCCGAAAAAAAAATCGTGGACCAAGAAAAAAAATCGTGGACCGATTGAAATTTGTGTTCTAAAAAAATCGTGGACCGATGTTGAGGCTTAGTTTGTTTAAAATCGTCAGAACTAGCCAGAACAACTCACAACTGATTGGTTCTCATTTTTCCAGTTCTTATACGACCAGTTCTGAATTGTTCTGATTCTTTAAAACAGGTAGACGAAAACTAAGCCTCAACATCGGTCCACGATTTTTTCGGTCCACGATTTTGTTTCAGAACACATTTTTCAATCGGTCCGCTATCTTTTTTTTCGGTCCACGATTTTTTTTCAAAACACAAATTTCAATCGGTCCACGATTTTTTTTCTTGGTCCGCTATTTTTTTTGGGTCCACGATTTTTTTGTTGGGTCCACGATTTTAGAACAGTGCCAAAAAATCTACATGTCGACACCGGAAATGTGCAATGAATCTATAATTTGTTTGAATAGATGTAGAAAAACTGAAACATGAAATAATGGTTTTTTTCTTTCTAATGGGTAACAGCCAAGTTCTGAAAATCCGACTCTAAACGTTTTGGATTTTCTCTGGATGGTTTGTCTGGATGGATTTTCTAATGAAATCATTGATCTAAAGAAATCATTGACCTCAAAGCTCCATAACTGTTCAGTGAAGCGGTTTTTATGATAACTTTTTTTCATTCAACTCACTGGATTCTAGAATCATTTTCTACCGTAATTGCTCACACAATGCTCAATATTTCCCATTCCCCTA
Organism: Caenorhabditis doughertyi; assembly: GCA_963572265.1. Lineage (NCBI taxonomy): Eukaryota > Metazoa > Nematoda > Chromadorea > Rhabditida > Rhabditidae > Caenorhabditis > Caenorhabditis doughertyi. The sequence continues at coordinate 19,476,584 of OY751556.1, read as the reverse complement.
TTCATCAATAATCTGAAACCGTCACAAAACATTTCAATAACCAAAAACTGCTTTTGTTTTCGTTTCTAAATTTCACAATAATAATCAGAAGCTCCAAAAATCAAAAACCTTGATTCCTTCCATTTCCTTTTCTTTTCATCCAAGAGTCTATTTGAAAAAACAGTAGCCTGGTTCCACACTAATGATTAGGGAAAACGAAGTGAAACATCCTCCTAATCAAAGTGCACACATTTACAAAAAGGAAGCAGACCGGGTAGTGATCTTATGATATTGAACTAAAGGAAGGGGTTAGAATAGTGATATCTGATGTCAAATTGGGTGGGAGTGAGAGATTAGTTCCTGGTAAAAAAAGAATAGGCGAGTCACTGAATTTTTTTGGGATCTAGCAAAATACGTCGGTTTCGTGATACAATAAGCTAGTTGTGCTTAATGATAGAAACAGAGAGCTTCCTCAGGTTAGATATTTTTTTGCAATGCCGATATAGGAGTGAACACTCTCAGGTATTGGGTGGGGAGATTAACCAGATCTGATACAGTGGAAATTTGAATAAGAAATTTGAAAAGTTAAAGTCTTGTGTCAGAAAGCTCGACGATAGTTTCATGTTAGATAATAGAATCATGCTGAAGTTGAAAGCTTTCGAGAAAATTCTAAGTGTCCTTGTTTTCCGGAAGTTGCATAAACATTTTTTGCATGTTTCAAAACATTTACATTATGGACCTTAAAAAATTTCCACAATTCCATACACTGGCATCCGAAAAAGTTTCAATTTTGCTAACTGTGCTATTTTGCTAAAACGCTCTAGTATCACTTCTGAAAGACTTTCGTGTTATCAAAACTCACTTGGTACTGATTGGTATTGGTGATAACTTGTGTCATGAACATCTGTCTGTTTCAGAACTTCGCCAAAACTGTAAAAAAGTAATCATTATCTTCAAAAAAAACTAACAGCTGACAAAGTACCAAGAAGAATATATTCAATCCTTCTTCTACCTCCGTTTTATAATACAAATCTACTTCCAGCCATGCTCGTCTCCCTGGTGTATGTCTTCGAATGCCGGAGCCGATCGATTCAAGAAAACCGGATAAAATTTGAATCCGACACTTGGAGGACCATCTACTACATCATCCTCTACATCCTTCCTTCTCTCTGCCTCTTGGTCTATTTTATAGTTCCAAAAGACCAAGAAGCTGCAAAACTTCAAGCTCTTCAAATGTATCCATGTCCAACCAAAGAGTTCTTTTATGAGCAAACTTATGTAGTGCTCTCCGACCCATTCTGGTTGAGTTTTATCCTTGCTTTTGCTATTCCGGCAATAGCAATTCTGATATTTGGGAATATATTTTTCCACGTTTCATGTTGTATTTATTATTTGTATATGGCTCCTGGAGCGATGACTTCTGTTCGAACAAGGGCAATTCAACAGAGGTTTTTCATTGGAATGTTTGCTCAGACAGGAGTTCCTTTTATTGTAATGGCTGTTCCTTACACATGCCTTGCAGTATCTATGGCTATCAATAAGATTTCGCAGGTTATCACTAATTTATCATTTCTAAGCTTTGGACTTCATGGACTTGTAGAAAGTATATGTGTATTATCATTTCATCACTCTTATCGATTATATATTCAACGTTGGTTTGTGAGAACACCGAGTGTTAAAAGTGAGTTGGATAAGATTATCAAACCGACTATGTATCGAAAGTTTCGCAAACGATAACTTTAATAAAATTTTAGAGAAACTGAAATTTTTTAAACCATTTTTTTTTCAGTTGTATCTGGCCAAAAGAGTACCACGTAACAAAAAAGATAATGGATGGAAAGAATGAGAAATAGCGAGGCTATCAGTATCGGAAGTAGTTGAAGAATCATTCATTTTACACGTTTTTTATTGTACTAGACGGCTTTGTTTTGAACTGTTTCTCGTGGAATATTTTCCATAACGTAGGTAATCAAATTTCACTTTTTTATATTCAAAATCTGTATAAATCTGTAAAAAGTTATTGTTCATGCTCACCAATTAACAGAGCAATTACCATTACCATTACCGTACTCACAAATGTTTAAAATTCTTTGCAAGCAATTCAAAATATTATTTTCGCGGGTGGTCTGCTTTGATTTCCTACAGGACCAACATCAATGCCATGGACCTTTGATTAGAGCGCACTTGCTGAGTGAACTGTAGGCAATTCCTGGTATTCCACTTCTTTCTTTCCAATAAATCCTCTTTTTCGTTTGTATTGATTTTTCGATGACTCCTTTCCCAATTTTACGTCTTCCCTACGTGGCATTGGTAAAAGTTTTCAACCAATTCAGTTTAACAGAGTTGTGAGTTTTTTTTTCAAAAAAATAAATAAAAACAAACGAGTTTTTCAGATTCTTTTTGTCACTTTGTTCCGTAAATGTCTATGGTTTTATCCAAAAGATTAACAAGAACAAAACATTCGATATTGCTATTCATTTTGATAAAAGAATCTATGTGGAAGCTAAAAGAGGAGACTATTTAACAAGAATGGAATTGGTTTTGGATAAAGGGCTACCGAGCAGGGATAAATACATTTTAAAGAAGATAGGAAATCAATGTTTTGCTATAGAAATGTCTGAAAATGGCTTGAGCTTATACTTTTTGGACTGGTTTAGAGGAGTTACAGCAATCACAGTTTGTTTACAAGTCCTTTTTACGTCTCCAATTACTTCTGTTTGGACCGGATCTTCGAGATATCCAGATGGTCCTCAAAAAATTATTGATTGGATTCTAGAAGATCAGAATATTATCAATGATTGCTATATCGAATGTGACCAAACCACTGACACTGGCCTGGAATATGTTTTGGCCAAGGCTAATCATTTTCAAAACCTGATTTTGGACACTAATGCAACTCAAGAATTTCGACAAGATTATTTTGAGTTTGAAGGAAATAGCTTGAAAATCGAAAAAGGACACTGGTTCAGTTTGAACAATTTTTTGAATTTGAATCCCAGAGAGCTTTTTGTGAATGGTACAAGACTGACTTCTGAAGATATCAATGTATTTTTGAAGCATTGGATAAATAATGGAAATTCTAAAACCTCACGAATTGATATTGAACTGATCAGTCCTATCAATTTGGATGAATTATTTTCTGAATTGAACGTGATATATCCTGAAGATAATGTGAAACGAACTTTTATCGGCGATAATGGACTCGAAATTCCGTTTTTCGGAGGATTTGATTTAAAGCGGTCCGATGGATTGACGGCTACAATTATTCATAGTGAAGAAGACACGGAAAATACACATTTCAAGATGGTTGTGTGGCAGTATGCAACTCGAAGAAAAGTTCATATTTGAATTCTATTTTTTAAGAATTCGATTTTTTTCTCGTAGACTGTTTTTTTTTCACCTTATCTGTATGATATATTATTTCGAGGTTTTATGATAAAGTTAACCATAAAATCAAGGATCAGAAAAAAAACTGACTTTGACAATGCACAGTAAGCTTACCCCACTTTTTGCTATGAGTCTTTCAATATAACTCTTACCGATTGCAAATTCGACGTTGTTTTGAGAATACACCAATTATTTTTCAGGAATTGTCATGGAATCGAAAATAACAAAAAAGATAAATTTGATGATAATGGAGTGAAACTGCAGTTTCTAGGACCGGTGCTCAGTTTTATCTTTCCAGAAAAGTACCCATAACAAGTTCCAAATTGGGTAAAAAGCAAATTTTGAAAATTTCTAGGAACATTCGAAATATTCCCTAAATCATCTGTGTCGTTTTCTGTATGGAACTTTTCCAAAGATGTAACGAAATTTCATTTTGAATTTACGAACTCATGTTCTGTATAAAACTGTAGAAATGTAGTTGATAATTCCAATTCTGTACAGATAAATTTTCAAAGTTCCTCTCTAGTGCTGTCAATTTTTCATTCTCATTTTAAAAAGTGATGAACTAAAATAATCAAAATCATAACGCTTTGCAAATTACATCGGTTCATCACTTTTTCATCAACCGGGAAAAAAAGTGTTTTGTTGATGCTTCCACTTTTTTTGATAAGGTCATACATTGAATTCTGTTTTTTTTAAAATTTTTCTAGATCAACTCGAAGAACTTTTGAAAAAAAAATCCAAGCTGAATTATCTCATTCGTGAAACAGAGTTACTTGTAAATTTAGGAAATTGTTTATTGCTAAATTTGATGGATTGTATCACTGAAATCACTGTATAGCCACCTCAATATCATTGCCAACTCCTTCTCCACATGTATGCAAGAACTATTACATTAAAAAAAAACAGCGAACTTTATTTACAGTTCCAACAAGTTTAAGTCAATGACCAGCTTAATTCACATTTGTTACAATGGCGCTTAATTCAATGAACCTTATCGTTTCCCCATACAATTCTCCAAAAATGATTTCTCCGCAGAATATGCATTGAACAAGTGACCAAGCTCCAAATCGCTTTGCATTTGTTGAGACGCTTTCTGGAAATTTACTTCACGTTTGCATTAAGAAATCATAGGATGTTAATGTACCTGCACACTGGGGATCAACGATAATATATTAGCCATCCTTAATGGGAATTCTTCTGTTCTTCTCATCGAATAATACTGAATCATTTCCCTTTGAATCGTTAGGCGAACTTTTCGGCAAGTGTCTATACAACTGTCTGATTGACCTTCCAGCCCTGGAATTTTAAAAAATTGTAGAATTTCCTGGACATTGGCAAACGGGTAATGAATCAATTAGCATTGAATGTCAGTGAAGGGAAACAGTAAAAATTTAACAAGGTTAACTGCACAGCTGCATGGCCTCAACTGGAATGCCCAGCCAGGTCCATGCTGCCCATGGTTTAACCTAGTTATCGGTCTTTTCTAGAAAAAAAAGTCCAGCTTAATACATGCCAACGACAATTAACGGAACCCCGTTTGGTTTTTCAATGAACAATTCAGAAACAATTGAAACTGTAATATAGTCGCTTCCTATTAACTGAGCCAGAAGCTAAAAAAGACCGTTTCAAATCGGCCATCAATTTCGAGTTGATACAAATTGGCAATATAATGTGAAACTTGTCTTTTCAAAAAAAGTTTTTCTACTCCCCGACTACAGATTCAACCGAAGTAAAGATAATCGTCTAATAAACTAACTCAAATACCTTTGCCAAAACACAATAATTTCAGTTTTTTTTCTTTTTTTCACAGTTTCATATACCAGTCAATTAAATACCAATACTGACACATTTATTAATCAGTACCTCCTCACCTGTATCAAAAAGCAACAATCCTGCTAACGCCAAAAACTCAAATTGTGTCACATTTTCCCTTAACATTGGCTCCAAAACATTTCTCTTACAACCAGTGCATGTACCCTTGAATAACCTGAAACCCCCAATATCTCGAAAGCTATCTTCTTGATCAAACCAACTTCGCCGCCTCTGCTGATGTCATTGTCTGTTGATTGTTTGGATCATAATAGAAAGTTTCGCGATTGTGGCAGTTTATGTAATGCCCATTGGGAAGGAACCAAATGTCATCGCGACCTCTTTGGCATGCAAAAAAGCCAGCTTCAAGGTTGTAGAAATTGAGGTAGAAGTTGCGGAGGAGAATGTCCTGAAAAGTATTTGTCAAGTAGAGTAACTTTTTGTAAAAACTCCAAACTTTATCACAGTTTTGAAACGTTCATAAAAGCTGAAATAAGTTAAAACTATGATGAGAGCAGAATTCAAATTCTACAGTTTGAATTTTCTAAAAATTACAAAAACTGAAGGCGAGACCTTTAAATATCGAATTTTCACTGTCTTTGTGATAGTCCTATCCTATTGTAGAAGTTCTTCAGGTACCATTTTCAAGTTTGTCTTTAAAAAGGAATTTTTAGCGAAGCATGTTTCCTTTTTCGGAATGTTTCAGTTTCAGGTAGCTTCTTTCCGATGAATTTTTACAGGTACTATGATCAGCGTTTTGTTCTTTCTTTAGAACTCTCGGAGCAATAATCGATAAGTTTCTTTATAGGTTTGACCTCGAGGCGCGGGTTTCTGAATAGGTTATTTTAAAGTTATGAAATGAAATTTGATTGAAAAAAAAAGATAATTATGTATGTTTCTGCTGAGCTCTTTAAATGTGAATTCAAATAATAGCGGATTTGGATGACAATAACTGGTTCAAGTTACTTTCAAGAAACAGTAAATTTCAGATGCAATTCAAACACAACGAACACATCTGAATATCTTTTGGAAATGCTTACATGGACCTTTTCCTTTTTAGAAGTTTTTTGCGCTTTTGCATTGGAGTTTTTCAAACATGGCTCACATTAAGACAAGAATAAGAAACAGTGAAAATTTTTTTCTGTTTCAAATTGTTTGCATAAAAGGCAAAGCTCTTTGGAAAAGTTCCAGCAGCAAGTAAGACAAATTCGGCTCTCAAAATACTTTTATTCTGACTTCCCATCGAATTGAAAGTAAAATCAGTTTTATAGAGCAAATGAATCCTCTTTTAAAGTCATGGTTCTACCTACCACAAACATACTTCCAGCCTCCATCCGATGCACAACCACTCTAACACTTTCCAATTCCGAATAGTTCTTCTTTATCGTTGATAATACTATTGATGGAACTGTTACTTTTAGAGATGAGGTAGAAGGAATAGCCACGATGGCTTTACACTCTGGATTTCGTCGTCCGTATATGTCGCGGTGTTTTTGAATTGCTGGAATAACAACATCTTTCCTCAGAAAAACAGTGAAGGAAAGGAAAAAATGTTTTATCTGTTTTATGAAGCTGATAAACTCTTTAATTTGGAAAAATCAATATTGATCATTCTGGGAAGTGTTCCTTGACCGATTTTTCAAAACCGATAGTACCATCTGCATTAGACTTCAATTTTCTTCAATTTAATAACAAACTTCCTCAAGTTCATTAAGTTTATTGAAACCTCATACTCGGAAGCTATCAAACTAACCTTCCTTTTTCATCCCCATTTGTATGCATTTCTCGAAACGGCATTTTTTGCATAGTATTCCTTCGGCTGAAAAATTCATATTAGTCAGTTCCAATTGAAAAGAAAGTCAAAATTAGTGTGTTTAAATGAAATTTCAGAAACCAATAAAGTGAAAAACTAGTGTTGAAGGAATCATGGAAATATTGTTCTATTCTGTTCCTGTTTCTATTTCAGCAAAAAATCTTTAGAAACTGTCGAATTTCGGTGTCGCGCTGATGGTGATTAATTCATAGTTTCGAGGACTTTTTTGTGGATTTAGATTTGATTTCGTTGTTTTTACTCACAAATTTAAAATCAGTTTATTGACTTTTCATGGTAAAACTTTCCAGAAATTATAGCAAGAATTCTCAAAACTCTAATATCTAAAACCCAAAAGAAGGCTCAAGTCCAACATTTCCTACCTAGACATCAACAACTTTTTTTGCCGTGTACCGAACGAAGTTTTTAGTACTAATGTAGACAATCTACAATCCCAGATTTTCTCAAAATTTCAAAACATTATTTTCTCTCCACAAATCACATTTTGAACTCACAATTTTCGATATCACAAGAATCATCTTCATTGCACTTGTACTCTTTTTTATTGACTACTGAGCGACGGAAAAATGATGTGCATCCTCTGAAAATTTGAAAATATGCTTCAGAAGTTTCATTTGAAAAACTGGATTATCGAGCTATATTACATCTGTAAAACGCTCAATAATTACCTGCACGCATCAACTCCAAAATGTTTCCCATTTCCAGACGCAAGGCAAATTTCACACGGTGGAGTCATACTATCAAACGTAATGTAAAAATAAATAGTCTTTAATCACTTTATCAGACAAAATGATGACATTTGAAAAAAAAAAGAAAAGAGAATTAGAGAGGAAAAGAAGGAAACTGGTTCTCTTGATAAAATGATGCAATGATTTGTGGAGAGAGAGATGGGGAAAGAGGGCAAAAAGTGTCGAGAAATAGTGTTATAGAGGAAGAAATGTGGTCAATTTTCAATGAAATTGGTAGAAAGATCATAGAACAGAAAGAGAGAAACACGTGGGAAGTGGAAGATAAAATAGGCGTGTACTAGATAGTAGAGGGTAGATCAAATGTTATCAATGGAGCGCGTTTTACACACTTGAATAGTTTTTGTGGAAAAAGAATACAAAAAAAAATTGTAACAAAAACAAAGACACTAACTTCTGATAGAATCGGAACCGCAAAATTTTTCAATTTCGAAATGAATTTTCCACGTTTCAATCATTTTTCTTATTTTCTTGATTTGAGATGCCTTGTTAATCCGAGGCCTGTGACACATTCGAACAATTCAAGAAATAAAATTTGAACTTTGTTGCACATCTTGAACAGTTCCACGGAATAGTCTAGCAGGTAGAACGGGGCGGAGAGCTTCATGTACATTGGTATCAAAGATTAGAAGGATGTAGGTCAAAGAGAAGACAACCTGAAAGAAAAGCAGACATGAAAACTGGGTGCCCTTTTATTGGAATGATTTGCAATCTTTCGAAAAATAGCTGAACAGGGTCGTCAACAAGTACAAATTGATACCGCCTCACTATTGATACCGCCTCAGTCAGCTCAATACCGCTCATAGAAACAGCAAGCCAAAATCTTCCCTTATGAATTAGACATTCGATTTTGAAATCACTACCTTTGTTTTTTTTTGTCCTTTCGTAAAACCTACAATGCATAACAGTAACCCAAATAACCCACCACATCAGTAACCACTGTTAACAACTCCACTGCCAAATAATATGGAATTCCAAAAGCAAACATCAACCAAACCAAGTATAAAGCATAAACTATAGTATGAGCAACTGCTATTTTTGATAACCTTTTTATCAAATGCTCATACAAATCCGCGTGATCTGCTAGTCTTTCACGGACTTGTTGAAGGGTTAGAGAGCCCATTATCAGAATAGTGATGGAATAAAAAGAGAAAGAACAGAAGAGGTAGATTCCATTGAACGCTCCTTGTTCCTGGAATTATCTATGAGAAATGGTTTTCAGATGTAGCAATGGTTTCAGGCTCTAGCCTTTAATTTTTTGTTACGGAACAGTAAAATATTTTATGCAACCAAAATCTAACATGAATATCTTTTCAGAGGTTAAAGCAGACAAGAGTTACTGTTTCATCCTGATTTCAAAACCGAAGCATATTTACAAATCTTGCTTACATTAGATTTGATATCGATTCAATATTTCATTTCTGGCTCATGAGGCTTTGAAAGTTTTTAAAAATTTGAAAAACTTTTTTTCACAGCAGAAAACATACCACTGAAACTTGCTTCAATTGAAACGCCTGAATCTTTTCATCAAAATAAATTTCTTGAAATCCAACAAGCATTGTCATAAGATAAGAAAATACTATAATTCCAATATAAATCAATAAATAATATCGTTTCCATTGTTTGTTTGCATCCACATATTTTGCCGTAGTTAGTCTGTGAGCACAAATAGTGATTGTGCTCAAACTTTGAGCATGAAAAAAAAATGTTGTAAGAAATTGACATATTTTTCCAATTAGTGGATATTCTAAGAGGAAAGACAAGATGATTTCTGGCATTCCAGGTTTATAAACGAATCTAGGTGGGTAAGAATTTATCCAACAAATTAGATTTAAGAGAAGATCCATTACTACGATTCGATAGAAAGAATTCACGAATATTTTATTGATTGATAACAAAAAAATTAGGAAAATCATGAGGATTACAGAAATGATTCCATAGACCAGAGAGATCTTGAGAAGCCATTCCATGACTACGATGTACAATACACATATAGAAAATGAAAATGAAAAATATGCACACTATCAATTATATTTTATTTATGTCTCAGTCGATAAAAATAATGATTGGTTAGTGAGAAAAATTTAGTCTGGCTACGACAAAGTTTATTGTGCTTGGAATGTGTTTTGAATTTGAGTGTTATTTTGTTTTTGATTTTTCTAATAATATGCTTGCTTGTTAGAAGTGGGTACAAGGAAAAATTTCAATCACTATTTGAAATGAGGCGCTTGAAAAAAAAAACTTCACTTTGTGTGGGGGGTTGGGCTCCACTTTGGGTGGGGGTTGGGCTCTACTTTGGGTGGGGGTTGGGCTCCACTTTCGGTGGAGGGTGGCCTCCACTTTAGGTGGAGCGTGGGCTCCACTAATGATATCCTTAAAGAAGGTAAGAAGACATGCAAGAAAATAAAAAAGGATATCACCTGTAGAAGCGGCTTCCCAAACAAAGCAACAGTCTTACTTTATGCTAAGAGGGTCGGGAAACTACGAAATGATATCCTTAAAGAAGGTAAGAAGACAAGAAGACAACAAAGGATATCACCTGTAGAAGCGGCTTCCCAAACATAGCAACAGTCTTACTTTATGCTAAGAGGGTCGGGAAACTACGAAATGATATCCTTAAAGAAGGTAAGAAGACAAGAAGACAACAAAGGATATCACCTGTAGAAGCGGCTTCCCAAACATAGCAACAGTCTTACTTTATGCTAAGAGGGTCGGGAAACTACGAAATGATATCCTTAAAGAAGGTAAGAAGACATGCAAGAAGATAAAAAAGGATATCACCTGTAGAAGCGGCTTCCCAAACATAGCAACAGTCTTACTTTATGCTAAGAGGGTCGGGAAACTACGAAATGATATCCTTAAAGAAGGTAAGAAGACATGCAAGAAGATAAAAAAGGATATCACCTGTAGAAGCGGCTTCCCAAACATAGCAACAGTCTTACTTTATGCTAAGAGGGACGGGAAACTACGAAATGATATCCTTAAAGAAGGTAAGAAGACAAGAAGACAACAAAGGATATCACCTGTAGAAGCGGCTTCCCAAACATAGCAACAGTCTTACTTTATGCTAAGAGGGTCGGGAAACTACGAAATGATATCCTTAAAGAAGGTAAGAAGGTAAGAAGACAACAAAGGATATCACCTGTAGAAGCGGCTTCCCAAACATAGCAACAGTCTTACTTTATGCTAAGAGGGTCGGGAAACTACGAAATGATATCCTTAAAGAAGGTAAGAAGACAACAAAAGATATCACCCGTAGAAGCGGCTTCCCAAACATAGCAACAGTCTTACTTTATGCTAAGAGGGTCGGGAAACTACGAAATGATATCCTTAAAGAAGGTAAGAAGACAACAAAAGATATCACCCGTAGAAGCGGCTTCCCAAACATAGCAACAGTCTTACTTTATGCTAAGAGGGTCGGGAAACTACGAAATGATATCCTTAAAGAAGGTAAGAAGACAACAAAAGATATCACCCGTAGAAGCGGCTTCCCAAACATAGCAACAGTCTTACTTTATGCTAAGAGGGACGGGAAACTACGAAATGATATCCTTAAAGAAGGTAAGAAGACAAGAAGACAACAAAGGATATCACCTGTAGAAGCGGCTTCCCAAACATAGCAACAGTCTTACTTTATGCTAAGAGGGACGGGAAACTACGAAATGATATCCTTAAAGAAGGTAAGAAGACAAGAAGACAACAAAGGATATCACCTGTAGAAGCGGCTTCCCAAACATAGCAACAGTCTTACTTTATGCTAAGAGGGACGGGAAACTACGAAATGATATCCTTAAAGAAGGTAAGAAGACAAGAAGACAACAAAAGATATCACCCGTAGAAGCGGCTTCCCAAACATAGCAACAGTCTTACTTTATGCTAAGAGGGTCGGGAAACTACGAAATGATATCCTTAAAGAAGGTAAGAAGGTAAGAAGACAACAAAGGATATCACCTGTAGAAGCGGCTTCCCAAACATAGCAACAGTCTTACTTTATGCTAAGAGGGTCGGGAAACTACGAAATGATATCCTTAAAGAAGGTAAGAAGACAAGAAGACAACAAAGGATATCACCTGTAGAAGCGGCTTCCCAAACATAGCAACAGTCTTACTTTATGCTAAGAGGGACGGGAAACTACGAAATGATATCCTTAAAGAAGGTAAGAAGACAACAAAAGATATCACCCGTAGAAGCGGCTTCCCAAACATAGCAACAGTCTTACTTTATGCTAAGAGGGTCGGGAAACTACGAAATGATATCCTTAAAGAAGGTAAGAAGGTAAGAAGACAACAAAGGATATCACCTGTAGAAGCGGCTTCCCAAACATAGCAACAGTCTTACTTTATGCTAAGAGGGTCGGGAAACTACGAAATGATATCCTTAAAGAAGGTAAGAAGACAAGAAGACAACAAAGGATATCACCTGTAGAAGCGGCTTCCCAAACATAGCAACAGTCTTACTTTATGCTAAGAGGGTCGGGAAACTACGAAATGATATCCTTAAAGAAGGTAAGAAGACAAGAAGACAACAAAGGATATCACCTGTAGAAGCGGCTTCCCAAACATAGCAACAGTCTTACTTTATGCTAAGAGGGTCGGGAAACTACGAAATGATATCCTTAAAGAAGGTAAGAAGACATGCAAGAAGATAAAAAAGGATATCACCTGTAGAAGCGGCTTCCCAAACATAGCAACAGTCTTACTTTATGCTAAGAGGGACGGGAAACTACGAAATGATATCCTTAAAGAAGGTAAGAAGACAAGAAGACAACAAAGGATATCACCTGTAGAAGCGGCTTCCCAAACATAGCAACAGTCTTACTTTATGCTAAGAGGGACGGGAAACTACGAAATGATATCCTTAAAGAAGGTAAGAAGACAAGAAGACAACAAAGGATATCACCTGTAGAAGCGGCTTCCCAAACATAGCAACAGTCTTACTTTATGCTAAGAGGGTCGGGAAACTACGAAATGATATCCTTAAAGAAGGTAAGAAGGTAAGAAGACAACAAAGGATATCACCTGTAGAAGCGGCTTCCCAAACATAGCAACAGTCTTACTTTATGCTAAGAGGGTCGGGAAACTACGAAATGATATCCTTAAAGAAGGTAAGAAGACAACAAAAGATATCACCCGTAGAAGCGGCTTCCCAAACATAGCAACAGTCTTACTTTATGCTAAGAGGGTCGGGAAACTACGAAATGATATCCTTAAAGAAGGTAAGAAGACAACAAAAGATATCACCCGTAGAAGCGGCTTCCCAAACATAGCAACAGTCTTACTTTATGCTAAGAGGGACGGGAAACTACGAAATGATATCCTTAAAGAAGGTAAGAAGACAAGAAGACAACAAAGGATATCACCTGTAGAAGCGGCTTCCCAAACATAGCAACAGTCTTACTTTATGCTAAGAGGGACGGGAAACTACGAAATGATATCCTTAAAGAAGGTAAGAAGACAACAAAAGATATCACCCGTAGAAGCGGCTTCCCAAACATAGCAACAGTCTTACTTTATGCTAAGAGGGTCGGGAAACTACGAAATGATATCCTTAAAGAAGGTAAGAAGGTAAGAAGACAACAAAGGATATCACCTGTAGAAGCGGCTTCCCAAACATAGCAACAGTCTTACTTTATGCTAAGAGGGTCGGGAAACTACGAAATGATATCCTTAAAGAAGGTAAGAAGACAAGAAGACAACAAAGGATATCACCTGTAGAAGCGGCTTCCCAAACATAGCAACAGTCTTACTTTATGCTAAGAGGGACGGGAAACTACGAAATGATATCCTTAAAGAAGGTAAGAAGACAACAAAAGATATCACCCGTAGAAGCGGCTTCCCAAACATAGCAACAGTCTTACTTTATGCTAAGAGGGTCGGGAAACTACGAAATGATATCCTTAAAGAAGGTAAGAAGGTAAGAAGACAACAAAGGATATCACCTGTAGAAGCGGCTTCCCAAACATAGCAACAGTCTTACTTTATGCTAAGAGGGTCGGGAAACTACGAAATGATATCCTTAAAGAAGGTAAGAAGGTAAGAAGACAACAAAGGATATCACCTTTTAAGGGAGGAATTTTTCAAGAAACTAGCATTGAAAAATCGATAATGACACTCACCTTTAACAAATAGACGAGAGGTTCAAGGAGAGACGACCGCACAGGACCATGCCAAATTGAAAGAATGACTGTGTAAGACTGTTTTCGAGAGACCCCAATTGAGTACGCTGGACATAAAAGACCATAAAAGAGGGCGTGACCTGGGGTACCTTCACATTGTTTGTTTCCCATCTCTTTGTGTCTATATGGTGCGTTCAAATGATCATCGTCGTCGTAAGGGGTTCGTAAAAGTCTTTCACAATCATTCTCTCCATTTTTATGGTTATGGTCGTTCGTAAATCACAGCAAGTGACATGAGCGGATGGAAGAAACGAAAGTGACCAGACGTCCCGGATATTCGAAGGAGACACGTGAAAAAGAGCAGCCTCGTAGGCCGGAATGAAAAAAATATGAAACAGATATGGGACAACTTATACAGTTTTATCTCGGTTAGAAGTTTACAAAGTTCATTCATTTGGAAAAACACCCGTAATACAATCACGCTGAATCAGTAGACTAATACAAAATGACACGTAATCCCTAAATTCTGTCAAAACTCCTCCCACATCTTCTCACATGGATCCGGATGTCTTAACAACTCCTGTATTTCAACGGGGATCAGTGAACAGTTCACAGAAACTCTATCATAAACATGAAGAACTCTTTTGATAATTGCTTTCCGTAGTCTTTCAGCAAAAAATTGAGGAAGTGGAGAATCTATTAGAACAGGGAGGTTTCCATTTTCATCTGGAGTTTGATGCCAATCAGATCCAAAAACTCGGTATTTGGTGCTGCGGAAGTGTCTGGAAAATAAATATCTAAAGTCATGAGGGGCGTACGTACAAGAAGAAAAAATCATAGTATTCAAAAAACCAATCATAGATGAAGACATTCTGAAGTTGTAAAATAACTTTTTTTTCATGTACGGTATTCAAACCACTTTACTGCTTCACCACTGTTTTGTCAGTGTCTTTTGATTTATTCTACAGTTTTGTTCTACAGTTTTGGCGTAATCTTTTTTCAGATTCCTGCCTCAGAGATTATGAACGTGGTAAAGTCGAGATGCCCTTTTATTGCAGGGGTTTAAAAAATCTTTCACGAATACCTTTTTCTAAATGTCATGCAGAGACAAAAAATCATATTTTCCGTAAACAAACCTTACAACAGCCTTATCAGAATCCAATACCAAAGTGGTAATACCGGGATATTTGGCGACAGTGGCATGAATTGACATTATTCCAATCTGAAATTTTGAAGGAAATAACTAGAAAACTTATGAATTGAAATCCTGAAAATTTCTAATCGAAACCGAAAAACAAATTTTTCGGTTTCTTCAACTCGATGTATACCTTCAGATGCTTTCTCATGACTGGTCGGATAATATACATTGGATTTACCTTATCAGGCCTGATGATAGACTTCATTCCGTTCCAACCCGGGACCAGGGATTTATTATACTTCTTGAATAGTAGTTCCTTTTCTAATTCAATCAAATTGATAAATTTTTTCGGACTGTCCTGATCCTTAACAATACTTTGACTTTTCATTTGAACTTCTCCAATCGCTGGATCTTGAATCGATCGGAGAAGATCAATCATTCGTTGGCCATGGGTAAAGAGACGCTCGTCTAGATCGATGAAAGCTGTCCACTTGGAATGGTATTTGCTACGGAAGTGGCAGTCCTGAAAAATGAGGGTTCTAACGAGAAATGAGAGCTTTAACAAGAAATTTCCCAAACAAAGATTAGAGTTTCAATAGAGGCTTAGTTCTTGTTCTATACATAACTTGATGATGAAACAGAGGCTCAGTAGTTTTCTACAACAGGTTTTTCATTGAAAACTCACCTTAATCTCCAAAAGTTGCCAGGCAAAAAATATCCTCCTGTATTTATCTTGCATTTTCACCACTTCCATATCACCGGTTCTAAAAATTGTTTTCAATCAACTCTTCTCCCTCAGAAGCCCACCTAACATAATCATTTAGTATTCTCTCGTCATAATTGGAAACTTCTCCAACATAAAAATAAAAGAAGCTGGCTCCCTCCAGCTTGTTGTGCTCCACAAACTCCACGATTGGGAGCCAACTGGGTTGATGGCCGTACATTGGACCCATGCAGACGGACAGCTCGTGGATCGGTTCTGGATAAAAATAGTACTGTTTTTAATTTTCCATAAGATGTTTATATGCTTTATTCATTTATTTACATATGGTAAAGATCTTTATATAATTTATCAGGCGGGAGTTTATTATTTTAGTCCAAAGGTTAAAAGATTTTGCCTGAAAGCTGAAAGACCTTACCTTGATAAACCCGAAAAGTTAGCCTAACCGGAGTCGGAACTTCTCCATCAGAAGCTCTTGAAACAGACACAAATTCTGCTCCAATTCTTCTTGGACATTCCACCACAGATTCTGGAAATACCACTCCAAGCCAAGCACTTCCCGGGATTTCTTTCTTCTCACAATCATAGTACCTACAGTACATGGGCTGCTTTACCAGGTACTGAGAGATCAATGTAATAGTAATGGAGTTTGGATAGACATATGCAGCTAGGATAGAAGTGGCAGTGTTATTTTGAATGTTCTGAAGTGTTGATTTGGAAATAATAAAACTCTAATAGAAGAGCATACCTCATAAGAAAGATTCAATTTCATCCATAACCATTTTGAGATTGTGTTCCATTTTGTGTGGCTAATAGATTCAGTATCTATCCGATTCCAAGGTTGAATGTAGCATTGATTATTGGAATTTCCAGCCTCCAAAGTTAGATTCGCTTTAAATTAATCAGAAATGTGAATTCGACAATCATATCAAAACTTACAATTACTCCAAAGCCTAATATTGAATAATGTAACTGCAAAAATAATGAAAAGACAAATTAAAAGTTTTCGTAACATAGCCATGCTTACGAATGTTTTTTAAAAAGTGCAGACATGCTTATATAGTGAAAACCACACCTTTAATGTTCTTTGTCGGGAGTGAAAAGAGAGACGTCAATTGAGATTTTTATCCGATTATTTATAGGATGCTACTAGCTAGATATCCGGAAAGATAATAAAGTTTAATGAGGATTGTTTTGATGCTTGTGGGCTTCTGATGGAGTCAGAGAAAAGGTTCATCAGAATCACTGTTCAAAGTTTAAGGAACTTCTGGAAAAAAGAAATATTTTCAAGGAAAGTACACTGTATTGTTTGGTTGGTATAAATTTTAGTATCCAGAGTCTTTTAGTTTGAAAAATGATTATATTGGAGCTAACTCAAATAATTTCAAAACTTTTAATGCGTTTCAAAATGATCGCAGTTTCCTTGATTAGTTATCTGAAAAATACTGCTGCTACCTTGTTATCAAGAAAACTGCCATAGACTCCAACAAGGTTTGAACAAAAAAAGGTGGCACAACCTTTTTTTTTTACATTCCATCTGTTGAAAGAAAAATAGTCTGAAGAAAGGGCACTGGCATAATCCTTGACAAGGAAAAAGATAACTTCAAATGATGGTTGGGAAACAGAAAAAAAAGTAGGTATCACATCGCATACAAAACTCTTATGAAAAATTCGCAACTAGTTGAAGCAGCAACTTAATATCAGGTATTAGTCATCTTACATTGATAAAATGTTTCAGGGGAGCCTTGAACGACTAATGGGTTCTGGGAATAGTATTCCGATGTTGTTTGGCCGTTCATTCAGACCTTTTTTCCAATAACACCACTCTCTCGTCCGAGGTTTATCCAAGTTTCATCTCAATGTTTAATGAAACTAACGAAATGAGACATCCGGAGGAGATGGTAGAACCAGATGTACTTAATTTGTTGAGTTTTTTCACAATAACTTATTTTTTTCTTGTTCTTAACTTCCACGGAAAACCGAATTAGGCCAACTGTGTGTTTCCGTTCCTAATTCACCACAAGTTTTTGAAAATACAATTTCAGGTGGTCGATCGTTCTCTCATGCTGTGCAATTATTCACCACGAAAACTGTGAAAACTTTCCAAAAACGGCTGAAATGAATTTGGTAAACATGCATAAACGATGAAATTGATTATGACGGGCTCAGACAGATTCTCAACATATTTAAATCAAAGTAAAACTACTGGATCTAATACTGACTCATACAATTTTATAAATGTGATGAAACTGAAAATTTATGTATTAAAGTTCTTTGAACATTTGAAACCTCGAACGGCGTTGGTACAATTCTTTGAGGGACTTTTTCCATATATCGGTTTCAAAGTGCCTTCATGGGATCCCTCATTCACATGGGTTTTCGTTACTCGTAAAGATCTAATTCACTGATCAACACCAATCATCATCATCTGACATACATTTCTTCAGTATAGACAGTTCCTGTTATTCATTCCTTGGCACTTTTTCCAATTTCCGGTCTGACTTGATGTCTACTCCATCTTGCCTCTTGTCTAATCAGAATTTTTCTGTAGTCTGAACAAAGCCGGTATAACCCTCAATTGAACCTTTCCAAATGAGAAGTGCACAATTTGAAACTGCAAAAACTTGCATTCAACTGGTCTCCAGTTTTCTTGCAATCCTTCTAAACTCTTTTTTGATCTACCTAATCATAACAAAATCACCGAAGAAAATGGGCAATTATCGAGGCCTAATGTGCTATTTTTGTGGAATTTCTATAGTTTTCGCAGTGTTGGAGATTGTGGTAAGACCGGTACGTAATTTTTTCTTTTTCATAAAGTAGATGAAAAAGAATGAGCTGAACTTTAAAATAGTTTGTCTTCTATTTAACACTTTTCAGAACATTTACAGTCGTGGAAGTGCATTTTTCATGATGGTTGATTTGAGAAAAACTTTTTTGCCTCCGAAAGTGGCAGAGTTTTTGATATGTGAGTTTCATCCAACAGCCTGTCAATTGAAGACTAAAACACAAAAAAGTGCAAAGTTGAAATAATGTTTCTGAAACATAACAAAGTCATTAATGATTAACTTTGAACTAGTTCTTCAAAAAAATTCCTCAGCAGAAAAACGAAAGACTTGTACTGGAGAAACCGCTTAAAAAAAGATCTATTAGTTTTTCAAAATGAGTTATTGATTATCTTTCTTCGTAATGAATAATTCAATTTAATAAACAATTTTGAAGCAATATTTCGTACTGTTACATCCTCTGTACAAAACAGATAATCTTCAAATTTTCAGGTGCCCTGTGTGGATGTTGTGGATGGACTATCTACGGGATAACTGTCCATTTTGTTTATCGGTTTTTTGCTTTGGAAAGGTAAAATCTTATTTTTATTATTCAGAGCCTAAATTCAGATAGAATTAATTAATTTGAAAACTTTCAAAAACAATAGTTGACTTTTCGAGGCATTCATCGATTTGGAAGTTAACATTGATCATAAATTTAGCCTGTTAAATTGATACACCGAATCAGAAAATTTTTCATCGTGAACTCCTAGTTTCTTTATTAATGCGAACCATTTCAAACAAACCAACTTTAAACCTACAGAAACCGGTATTTTTTGATTCCAGACAAGGTAGACTATCATATTTCAAAGGCGCATGGCAAGTACTCTGGTACTCGATTCCTCTTCTTGGCGGCACTCACTGGACATTTATTTGTCGATTTTATTTTGATATGACAACAGAGTCCACTGAATACATCAAGTGAGTCTTTGTTTTGTTTTCGGCAATTCGAATCAGGGTTGATTGGTTTGAAAGAAAATCAGTCGCTTTGAACCAGCACTCTGAAACAAAAAATTTGAAAATTTGTAAATAAAAGCAAACTTTTTCGGTTTTCTAAAATCTGTATAAGCTTTGATTAGGATCCGGATTCAATACCTTTTGAGCCTCAGTAAACCTTAATTTCCCATTTACAGACCCATTCTACTTGACGTATTTGGTGCCCCAATAAAGTCTGTTGTTTATTCTGGAGCAGTTTTCTGGCCTACAGAAGGAAGTTTCAATTGGAAAAGTGGATTTGGACTGTTGGATACAATTGTGACAATGCAAATATCTTTCATTGTGATTATTGTGATGGGCGCAAAAAGTCGAGTAAAAATCAAGGAATTGTTGAAACAAGGAGAGTCTAAGTATTCGAAGAATCTTCAAATTCAGTTGTACAAAGCATTGGTGATGCAGGTTAGATGGCTTATGACTTCAGTGAAAGATTCAACATTAACTTAAATGTTGACTTGGTACATATGAAGAGTACTTGTAACCGGAAACAATATTGGAAAAAAAAGAAGACAAAACGAGCAATATAAAATTACCACTCCTTCGTGACTATTTCTATTGGAAAAAGTTTCTGAATAGTCCAGTTTCATGATTTTTTCAATTTTTTTTTCACGAATTCAATTAACACAGCTGAACAACACCATATAAATTTTTGGACTGTCTGAAACAGTGAGCAAATTTCATTTTCTGATTCGGTTCCACTCCACGAGAAAAATTTATTTTATTCTTAACTAAAAGCCATGTACAATCGTTATCATATCAATTTCCAGACTCTCATCCCTGTCTGCTTTATCTTCATTCCATTCGGTATTCTATTTCTCTGCCCATTGTTTCTTATCAATTGTGAATTTTTATCTGCTCCTATCACTATAATTTACGCGATTTATCCCGTCTTGGATCCTCTACCAATATTGTTTTTCATCGATATTTATAGAAATGGGGCTCGAGGTGAGTGAAATAGTGAACGAAATGTTATTTCAAATGTAATTTTTAGACATATTTTGTTCAAAAATCAATCGAGTTGATGTTTTTGTAATTGGTAATGGTGAAGAACATCATTCTACTGGAAATTCAATTTAGCCTCTCTACAAGAAGCAAGCCCATCCAGAGTCTCACGACGTGAAAAGCTCTCAAAAATTGGTCCATCTATTTTTTGTCTTCTTAAGAGTTTTTAATCAGAGATCCAAATACAAAATGAAAATGAAACATTTATTTTTTCCGTTTCGTTTTTTACATTTATAAAGATGAAATTTTGATTGGCAGTGATTACGGCGCCGACTACTTCTCAATGAACTTTCACAAAGCTTCGCTATGTCGGTACATTGATGAAGCATCCTCAATCTTAGAAGGTGGTGGAGAGCAACGGAAACAGTCAAATAAATCTGAAATTTTGAGATGATAAAGGATCAGACAACTAGCAATTTCTCTGTGCTTAATACTCTGCTTGACTGGATCATAAGTTTTTTTCATGGTTTCATCATTTCCATGAAACACTAAACTCTTCTAAATCTCCAATTTTTCTTCACTACTGATAGTATCTTACCATAAAAAGCATTCCTGTATTCCTCGACAATGAACATAATAGGAAGTGGATCCACGGCTGGATACAATGCATACAAATATGTGGTGAGATAGGACCAACTTCCAATATCCACGTGGAATAATGGAGCAGTGAAAAGAGCTCCTAATGGCATGAAGAATAGGAAGACGGGAAGGAAGGTCTGGAACGTTCTCGTAAAAATTGTAGACAGCTACTATTCATTCGAGTTTAGGAGGAATGTGAAACGGAAAAAATATTGACGAAATTCACCATTTTCTGTTCCAGAACCTCTTTTTCAGGAATCATTTTTCCTTGTACAAAGATTTCGCTTTATCATTTAGTTGGAACTGTAATCCTTACCTGAACAACCAGTGCTTTGTACAATTGCAACTGAAGCCGTTTTGTGTATTCACACTGTCCTTGCTCAATCAACTTCTTGATTTTTGAGTGACTCATTGCACCGGCAATGACCATGACGCTAAATGGAAGGATCTACAAAAATATAATATTTGTGTTTCCTTAAAGAAAAAAACTTACCATGCTAACCGACAAAATGACATAGCTGATAAATATATTTGTGTCAAGACGAGGAATTCCGTTTTCATCTGGAGGGTAGAAAAAAGCAGCCGAGTAGACAGTTTCATTCATGTGTAAACCAAAGTTATCGAAAACTGTTTGTCTGGAATAATTTAATTCGATGTTTCATATGTTTTTTTTAGGTTAGTGGTCATCAAACTCGAGTCAGACACATCACCATTTGAGATGACAAACAAAAAAAATCTGATGTTTCTCATTTATGATGTCAACGCATCTTTCAAGTTTCGAAGTTCCTCTGTTCACAGTTATTGTCTTCTAAACCCTAGTAACAAAACCAAAATGGGCGGAGCTTACCTTATATACTCTGTTGTCTTCTCATTCCGTCTGTAGTAGAACCATGAGAGATGAAACCAATTAAAGCCACCAAGAATTGGAATGATGAACCAGAAGACGAGGTACTTTCCGGCAAAGTATTTTAGGTTTCCTTTTCTGAAATATAGATGGATTCAGATGGAAATAATAATGAGTTTGGCTTGAAAGTGAGTTTAAGATAGAAACTGTAATAGAGCGGCCGACCGCACTATTTTTAAAGGGACCGCTGTATCATCAACGTCTAATTTAAAACAATGAGGGTTTCTGGTACTCAAAATAGTGTGGTTTTTACTGAAAATTAGCTGCACATCGAGAAATTTGACAGTTTTTACCACGAAAATATGTAACGAGGAAAAAAATAGTTTTTTTTTGAATTTTGTCGTTTTTTTTAACACAAAAACGATAATCGACTTAAAATCGAGATTTGCCCGAAACGCTTTCAAATAAAAAATTACGAAGACACAGTAAAATAAAACTTTCGGAGCAAATTTCTCTTTTGAAGAAAGGGAAATTTTAATTTTTTTGAAGTTTTTGTCTCACGACCAAACATCTTATTAACCGGCCTCAGATCCATATGGTTTTCAAATAAAACTGATACAGAAAAATTACCTTTCCAATGCAAAGAACCTGTAGATGAAGTGGATAGCTATCAGGAATGGGGTTACACCTCCAAACCCACATAAAATGCCTGTAAAGTACGATACTCAGACCAAGAAGTGAGCGAATCATTCATGAAGGATATTATAGAATCATAGAAACACAAAACTTACTCAGAATCACTTGAGCCATCTCCGCTGAAAATGGCCAATCTTTCAAGCTCATTATCATGAAAAAGCAGGCACCATAACTGTGAATGAACTGAAACATTTTGTTACATCATTTTTCTCTCATTAATAACTCACCGGTCTAACTATCATATCACACACTGCAAATACCATGGAAAACGTGGAGAAGTAGATCATCAGAATTTTATAATTCCCAAGTTTCTTCGGTGATTTTGTTAGGACTAGGTAGATCAAAATGGAGTTGAAGAGGATGGCACAGAATAGGGAAGAGCATTGAATGAAGAGGTTCCAAGTGTGCGAGATTTTCATGATGAAAGGTTTTGGCAGTCTACAAATTGAAAATGTACCAGCAATCGAAAACTCCGGATTGGTGACGATGAAAATGAATTAGCGTTGAAAACTTGAAGAAACAGTGAAAGTTTAATCGATAAGGAAGTAAGTAAATTTTGAGGGCGAGAAATGAATTGTTTTGAAAATGTTTTTGAAAAAGTCTTGGGTTTGATTAGAAAATCATGATGATCTAGCCTCGCGAAACTTGAAACTTCATGATTCATGAATCATGATGCAAAAAGATAGCATTGGATATAATAGTTGGAAGACAACTTAGAATGAAGATCTCAACTTTTTGAAACTGTTACTATTACAATAAAAACTTTTTCAACTCCTATTTCATGGAGCAGCTGAAACACTTTTCGATATGATCGTTCTTGCTGGTCAAACTAAACTTTTTCCATGAAGTTTCGAAGGCAACATTAGGCAGACCAATGGACCCCGCCTCCAAGTTGTTGCGGATACGTTGTTTTTTTTTCCGAATCATCGGAACAATAATCTTTGGTGTATCAATTCAAGTTGAAGGGGAGAGATCATAATGAATCTTGTTTTGCTCTTCTAGTAACTAAAGTTTGCTTTTTTTAAAATGAAAATGCAATGCGCACGAAACCGAAAATATTGGTAATGAATAGTGGAGGAAAAAACAACTCATCACATTTTATGTTTTTTTGATGTTACATTTTTGAATTTCTGACTCTCGCTCCGTCAAAAGAGCACATTTCTGTTTTGTGAATCGTGTGGAAAAATACCGTTTCCGTTCAGTCATGAACTACAGGGTGGCTCATAAGTATGGAGACTTCTGTTTCCGGGTATATTTCGAAAAGTAGAGTAGCAGTATAGAAACTAAGGTGATTTTTTGATTGCTACGATCCTATGCAATAGTTAGGTAAAAAGAATTTCAAAATCGGAAGTTTCCGCGGCGTTCCACGTCTTCTGACATGTAACCGCGAGACCCCCCTCTGCGCCGAAGGTTTCGATGGCTACTTCATCGTATAGCAGATGATGTATCTGACCAAATGACTCCAAAATTCAATCCGAGTAAGTTTGAACATCAGTTTCGAAGTACCTAAAAGTAGATGACCGCCGGATAATAATGACGCCCACAGTATGGTTTCAAACCTTGTTACCAAATAAGTGACGTTTGAAATTTTCGGCAGTGTTTTTGAAACTGAGCTTATGAGGCGGTCTCATAACATTGTGAATGCTCAAAAATGACCAGCTGGGGTGTTTATCAGTCCACAAAAACGGGTATTCGATTAGATCTTCTCGTGACCTGATGCCGGCACTTTTCCTTTTTGAGATTTCAGTGTTAAAAGACCTCCGCCGCAGTACCTGTGTTTTTGCGATTTTTTTCAATGAGAATGCTCTCATATCTTCGAGATGAGATCTTATATTAAGTCCTACTGTTATTGGCAGCTACTACACTATCCGTAATTTGAAAATTTTCTGTTAGATCCCGAGTTTATGATCTGGCAGGTTGGCACAAAGCCAAAGTTCACCAGCACAAAAGTCTCCATACTTATGAGCCACCCTGTAAATTGATTCAGAGAGACTGAGGTTATTAGAGATCGTTTAAAAGACTACAATGAAAACTACAAACTATAGATATGTTTGGGAGGCGGGTTTTTTTCCCGAATGAAAAACTTGTGGTGCTCTTGAAATAGTCAGACAGCTCGAAACAGAAAAACGGAACTAATGAAATCGGATTGAAAGGAATTGAAAATGAAACGAAAATGATGATGTCGGCTGCCAAAATGACCAAAAACATTTTCAACTTTACGATAAGATTGATGATAAAAAATTTTGCTATTACAAATTGTTTTAGTTAAGCACTCAGATTCAAATATTTATCTCACTGCTATATCATTCCGATAAACTGCTTATTACAGCCAGAATTTTACTGCGGCGATCGGAACACCGTCCAAACATTCCGCCTGACCGAAACAGACAAGAAACAAAAAGTACAAAAAAACTGTTCTCACCAACTATACGAATGGTGGGTGTCAGTCTAGAATAAGCGGAAGGAAGCTCATATAATTGAGATGTCTAACAAAAAAAAAAGAAGAAAACAAGTGGGAGGAAAAACGTGATTCAACATGACTACAAACCATCTATGTTTTGAGCCGGCAGGACAAAATAATTGACGACTTGAAGATCTCTGTTTTAGGGAAAAAGTTAAATGTAGAAATCAGCTTCAAAAAAGTGTTACGTTCTCGGGTCTATTAAAGCATTTCAGGGATCTCCGATCGTGGGGAGAAGCAACAATTGGGAAAAACAGAAAAAAAAATGCAAAAATGAAGCCGTCGTCATTTGTATCCCAGTTGATGGATTACTCAAAGTATTAGACTTCAATTCATTTCTTTTCAATTTTTATTTCTATTCATAAAGGATACACCACGTCCACCTACTCTTTTTTTTTCTTGTTATTTCGGTTTTTGATCTGTTGGGAATTTTGAAAAATTTCAAGTATTTATGGATGCAAATCTTTTGTAATAGTGAAAAGTGCAGAATGAGCAAGAAAAAAAAAGTAGGCGTCATTCTCTTCTTGAGTTTCAGAAGGTTAGTTATTTTTTGAAAAATGAACACGAGCTTTTCAAATTGGCTTTAGTAAAAATATGAGTCATTTTAGAAACGATTCAAAATCATCGCTTTTTCCCAACTTTTCAAATGAAGCTCATTATTTTCTTCTAACCAGTTCAACGAATGACTATTCCTCTGACTTCTTTGCGTCTCCGCTTCTTCCGCTCTCCATCCTTCCACCGATGCTCCGCCCCTTCCCCACGCAAACTTCGGCGACCGGCGGAACCCGTCAGATGTCGGCTGCAAGATTGTCACTACCCAGCTATGCTTCCCTTCATACTTTAGTCTTCAGTATGGGTCAATCTCTGATCTGCAACTGAATATGATGAAATCGGGCGATGATCGTTTTGTGATTATAACGCACGGCGAGGTGGGAACGCAATACCCGCCTGTCAGCCACGATTCTGACACAAACAGTTTTTGGAATATTGAAGACTTTTTAGAAGGATCCTGTTTCGATAAATTTGAAAAGAAGACCGCTTCACAAAAATTTTAGATGTTCAAAACTTGCGTTGCAGCCCAATTGCAGCACAATTGCAGAACAACATCACTGTATCACAAATGACATATCAAGAGAATGTAAAATCCTTTTTTTGATTTGCAGTTGACAAGAAATTGAAAAAAGGTAGTTTCTTTTTTCCAAAGTCTGAATTTATTCTTGACCGCCCTGAAAGGGCGGCTGCTCCGCATTCAGTCTGGGCCTTCGGCATGTGCAAAGCAAAAATATCCAAGTCCTACTTTCTCAGAGAAACTTTTTATTCTTGATGGGCTTAAGAAAACGTTTGTCGATTAAATGGAATAAATATTTCTGGTTACTTGATCATCAGTTACAACAGAGACTGTCGCTTTACTCCGTCTTGTGAAGAATTCTGCAGTTATTACTTTTCTTCTTGATTCCCATTAAACTCACCCTTCAGAAAATTACGATAGTTATCCACAAAAAACAGGCATGGCAGAGGATCCAAAGCCGGGTATATTGCATAGATAATTGTGATGGGAGCAGAGAGGAATTCACAATCAATGAGAAGTAAAGGACAAGTGAATAGAATACCAAAAGGGATGAAAATAAAGAGGACTGGTATTAGGGTCTGGAAAATATGTTATTTAGAGTAAAAGCGAGAGAACAATAAATGGGCTAGATCTATCACTGATTAATGATGTGCGAAACCGATATCTTCTAGAAGATGAAGTCTCTAGCAAGACTTCAGATGGATTTATTCAAATAAAAATTACTGTTTTTGGTATAATGAAAATCAAGTTCTAAACTAAATTTCGTGATCATGTCTCGCCATAGTACTATTGATACAGATAGACAAAAGTCTTGCAAACTGCGGGTGTAGGGCAAATGGAGAATTAGGTCATGAAATTTATGAGCTCTGATAAAAGATCAACAAGCAAATGTAAGCTTCTGAGCACAGATTAAAACTACAGAATATAATTGTTCCCGTTTCATTTATTTATTAAAAAAAACTTTGAACATGCTTCATTTTGTTTTTCCTGGTTCATTTCGTTCATTACAAACTTCAATTTCGCGATCTCTTGAATTTCTCACCTGAGCCACTAACGCTTTATACAACTGCATCTGAAGATTCTTCGAGAACTTTGACTCCAGTCTCCCTAACAATTGTTTTATCTTTGTCCAACTCTTTACTCCCATTGTAACCACAACTGACAGCGACAAAGACATTGATGTGATAATATTTATCAACCCAAATCCAGATCTCCAATGAAACTCCACAACTCCTTTTTCATTTGGAGGCCAAAAAACGGCAGCAGAGTAGGCGGCATCTTCTATTGGAATATTGTACGTTTCCTCGATCATTGGCCTGAAGATTGAGCAGTCAGAAGTTTCAAGTCTTGAATAACCTACGCTATATAACCAGTGGAAATTGGGTTCATTGCGAAAAAATATCCAGCTATGAAAGTCCAATTGATACATCCGAAGATTGGAATGAGGAACCAGAAGATTTGATAAGCACCTTTAAAATAACGGAGACGGCCCTGTCTGGAAAAAAGAAGTAACTGTTTCAAAAGCTTTAGTTTAGTCTGGAAGTTTTTTAGTTGATGGTCCGTAAACTCCATTTAGTTGTCAGATAATGTCGCAAAAAAAGGTTTTTCGGTCAACGTGCTCACCTTTCCAAAGCAAAATATCGATATACGAAATGAATTGCAATCCCGTAGATAGTCATCCCGCAACATCCACAGAGAACACCTGAAATTTAAGAGCATGGTAATCTGATAATTTTTGTAACCTTGGTAACTAAATGGCAGTACAAATCGAGATTAGTGAAGGCTTTATCAGTTTATCATAACAGGATTAGTTCTGAAGGTCGTCGTACTTTTTCTTCGGGTCAGTGGATCATAAAAATTCCCGTTTCGTGATATCCATATTACAGTCTATTCAAAACTGAGACGATAGGATCTCGCAAAAACGCTCCGAAAATTTTTTTTTTCTTCCGTTTCAAAAGCTGTGTTTAAATACAGAAATTTATTCATTCCCCGATATTCCTTTGAAAGATAAATCAAAGTACACTTACTCATCAAAAACTCCTCAACCCATCTTGACAGAATACGATTTCTCAAATCCATCACCATAAAGAATGCACTTCCACGACTGTAGATGTTCTGAAAATAACAAGTTTACCATACTTGCAATTTTCCGGGCCGGCCCGCTTCGGCCCGTCGGCCCGGCCCGGCCCGGCCCGATCGGCCCGGATTCAAAAAATTTTGAAATTTTGAGGTCGTTTTTTCGCATTTTTCATATGATTTTTACGAAATATTTGACTTTTCACCACTAAAAATAGTCAAAAATGTTATTCAAAAAAAGATATCCCCAATTACTGAAAAAACAGAAAAAAAAATTTTTTTCAGTGCAAAAAATTTTGACCCGGGTTGAGCCGGGCCGGGCCGAGCCGGGCCAGGCCGGGCCGGGCCGGGCCGGGCCGGGCCGGAGGAGATTTTCAAGTCGGCCCGGCCCGGCCCGGCCCGGCCCGTTGCAAGTATGAAGTTTACTGCGATTATCAAGCGAATGAGTAGATTTCTGATTCAGATGGTGAGTTTGAAACCGGAAAACTCTATTTTTAGTATTCCGGTGAGTCCCTAATAAATTGTCTTGGGCTACACTCCCCATTAAATTTCACGCTTTATTAAAAACTTGAAATTCTACATCGACCGATGAAGTAACAAAATGGAACTGTTTTCGGTTTTACATTTTCTTAATGAAATCGATTTTTTAAAAAATTTTTTTGATACGTGAATTCCAACATACCGGCTTCACAATCACATCCAAAATCGTGAAAATCAATGAAATCCCACAGAAATAGCACATCAGATTCCGATAGGTTCCCATTTTCTTCGGTGATTTTGTGATGATCAAAAAGATCAGAAGAGAGTTGGAAGAAATCGCAAACGCACATGATATCAATTGAATCAATGTTTTCAAGGATTCGAAAGTGGCGGTTTCCATGATTTTGAAGCTTCTGAATTATAAAAAGAGAATCACAAACGTGGTCTCAAGGAAAAAACAATGAAAAGCTTCTTGGTAAGAATTTATAACAGAATAGTAAAATAACAAGAAAAAAGAATAAAGGAAATTAAAAAGTAATAAAAAACAGGAAGAAGTGGGTGTGTACCTTTCTATAATTTCTATGAAACTGAGAGGCTTCAAGGGAATGAATGAACAAAGAAAACAGTAAGGACAGAAAATAGTTACCGTAGTATCAATCAACAATAGGCTAGATGAGCGGATATACACATGAAAATTGCGAAAAATACTGTTTCCACAGCTACACGAATGAATGATCAAAGTTTGTACAGACATTGCCAGAACGAAAATTTTTCCGTTAAATTTCCTAGAAAATAATCAAATAATCTACTGCCCTTTTTATTTTCGAAAAAAGTTCCAGTCATTTTAGTGATAGAAAAACTACACGAATGGTAGACAATGGAGCAGAAACTTCTTGTTGTAGATGAGAACTTTATGAAACACGTTATTTTTCTTGAGTTTAGAAAAAAAATTAGTCCAGTCTCGGCATTTCGGTAAATGACTTTAGGATTTTTTAAAAGCTGATCCTCCAAAGAATCCCACTGAAAAGGTACGATCCTCAAAAACTCAGGGTACTTTCCGTTCCAACAGATCCCTGCATTATCCTTTTGTGAAAACAATCACTTGATGAAGTGGGTATTGAACAATGACTATTTCAATAGGTATACTGTTCAGAGCTAGAAATTGTTTCATCAACCGGAACTATACCATAATATTTGTGGGAAGCTTGTTCATTCGGTTCAAGGTACGCAAAAGATCTTCTATTACACTTCTGACCAAAATAATAAGGACGTTATTATGACAGACGAAATCAAAAGAAAAGATTGAGCCTGATCTATGATGATAGGCCAGATGAGTTCAGAGAAACCAAATAGGGGAATACTTCCGAGCAAAATAATCTGAGTTCAATTGGGAATGAGAACTTTGTGAAATAGTAAAAAAAATTTAGATGTTTTCAAACTGAGTAACTAGCCAACATGGTTCATCAAGATTTGAGTTCAGCGAGTTCAGCGATGTCGTAACGGTTTCATTTTTGTCTTTTGAATTTTAGTTCTACCTCAAAGCGGTAATTTTTCAATAAAACCTGCTGGCCTAACTATTGATCTACGCAAGTTCCACTCTATAAACCTGTTCCCAGGGAACGAAACTAGACAATGAAGAAATCAGAATTCATACCAGCTGACGTGCTTATTTTATTTTCATTGGTTTTCATCTGTTTTTTCACCTGTTCCTTACTACCAAACAAAATATCAATTCATCCAGAGATCAGAAAACATGTCTTGTATTACATTAAAAAACTGAGAGTCGAGTAACGATTATGAGAACTAGTTGAAACAGATGATAGTTTCCAAATTAAAACGATTAATCAAGCGTATGAAAGGGAACTTTTTGGTCTAAGAGAGAGTCATCCAAAACTCAATGATGTGTATTTTAAATTAGCTATGACTCACATGTCTTTGAACTATTCGGTTCAGAAACAAGAATTTTTTCCCGTTATAAAACTAGTTAATGGAGATTTCGTGTCAATCACAAATGCTTTGAAACCGTCGAATACATATATGTATTTACAACTTGATTGGGGTAAACTAACCTCTTATTGATGATTCTGAATTCTGTCGAACTAAAAGGTCCTGAAAGAGCTCGGCTCCAATCAATCTTATTAATTACTGTAGAGCAGTTGAAATTCAGTTAACATTTGAGAACACAATTCAAAACAACTGCTGCCCATCGTTGAAGACCGTTTAAGATATTAATTGAACATAATACGATGAATATAATTAAACACGGGTTCTGAAACAGATTGTCACAACTTTCAAAAGCCGAAAAATGGGAGGAAGATTCAATTAGTGAAGTGAAATTACAGATGCGATCTGTCAAAACAAGAAGTTCTGCTTGTTCCTTTTTTCTTCAGAGCACAAGATAGCAGTTTCTCGGATGTACTGGATCGTTATTAGCGTTCGTGGGGAAAAAGTGAAAAAAATAGCTTAAAATAAGTTAATTAAAAGCATGGAAATAACCCTAAACTTTAACATGAAAATGAAACAGTGTTTTTGTTAGAATTGACGGAAAAATCTGGTTCCAGGAATTGGCCCAGAATAAAATTACGTAGTTGATGTTAATTTTTATACCTGCTTTCTGGTCACCTCAACGTTTTCCAAATCGAATCTATGTAGTTCACTTATCTAAATCAAATTTCTAAGAATATAACTAGAAACCCACTAAACTTTTATTTTCTGACCAAAGTTAGAAAAAATAAGGAATGCTAAAACGGAAGTACGGTGAACTATAGATCCCTCTGTTATGACACAAATTGGTAACTTCATTCCTTTTAACACCGATGAATTATTATGAACAAAACAAAAATCTCTGTTTTGAGGTATCGATGAAAAAGGGATTGTTTCCAAGTTTCTAGTACAATAGCGGTAGTCGACAGTTCACTTTGAACATTTTGATCATTGTTTTCAAACTTGACTAGTCGAGTTATTGGATCGCATTTCTTTTTAATTTTAATATTTTCAACACTAAAAAGAGAAGTTTATTAGTTATCGATTCAAAGTGACTTAAATTTCTGTTCTCATTGTAACAAGCGTCTCATCAAACGCTATGAACTTTTCATAAATTGATCTTTTTTGTGAAGCGGGACATCTTTATTTTGGAAACTTTGATTACAGTTGCACAAATTCTATAAAAATTGATAATTCTGCAACTTGTTAATGAAACGTTAGGGTCAAACTCGATTATTGCTCCTTGGAGATTCTTCTTCATACACGCCAATTCGCCGAGGACGGCATCGAAGACTGTTAAAATAATCTGAAAGTTTAATCATTTGTAAAAATAGTAATGGCACGTAAATTTCAAATTAAGGTCATTTTGAAGTTTCTTCTAAAAAAGTCTTGATGTAGAGAGCGCATGCTAGTGAGAAACGCCGAGAAAACTTCTGGTTCTCCTTACCTCACATGCACTCTTCAACCCTGCGATGCACTCTTCAACCTCATCAATCAGATAAAAAGTAATTTGGAAAATAAACTTACTTGAAACAGCAACTCGATAATAATCCACAAAGAAGAGGATGGGTAATGGGTCAATTGCAGGGTACAGTGCATAACCAAATGTGATTGGAGCTGATAAAAATTGACAATTGATTTCGAAAATGGGCAGGATAAAAATGGTTCCAAATGGAATGAAAAGAAGGAACATTGGGATGACAGTCTAAAACGTATTATGTGTGCTTTAAAAACGAGAAAGAAAATGATAATATTGTGTATCCATAAACTTTGCAGAACTTTCTTACGTTCCAAAAGATGAATGTTTTATTCGTCCAGAAAAACGTGAAAATCCTTAATACCGTTTTGCACAGAAATCAGTTGAAAACGGCTTTGAAATTTTTCACGTTTTTCTGGACAAATAAAATATTCATCTTTTGGAACGTAAGAAAGTTCTGCAAAGGTTTTTGGATAGACAATATATGAAAATGATTTCTTGAAACACTTACTTGCGCTATCAAAGCCTTATACAATTGCATTTGTAGATTCTTTGAATACCGTGACTCTCCTTGTTTCAGAAGAGACCTAATTATCAGATAACTCTTCCCTCCGGCGTATATCACAATCGTAAATGGAATATTCATAATTAACAAGAAAAATCCGAATCCATAGAAGCTTTTCATGTGCATAATTTGAGTTCCATTCTTGTCAAACGGATAGAAAGCAGCCCCAGAATATGCGCAGTCATCAATTTCCAAATCGAAGAACTCTTTTACGGTTTCTCTGAAATTCTTTAATTTTAAACTTTGAATTAAGCTATTGATCCCCAAAATAATTGTCTGTAGAAAATGAAATATTCAATTAGCATTCATCTCAATTCTTTATGATAGTTCTGAAATTTCCAAAACAGTAAATTCACTCACTTACCTGATATATTCAGTTTTCACGGTATCCATTGAGAACAATGTCCACCCAACAACATACCATGCAGCTCCACCCCCAAATGGAAGCAGAAACCAGAAGAAAAGATATTTCTGGTGGAAGAATCGAAGACGACCAAGTCTGGAAAAATAAGTGATGGAGAAAAAATGGTTTCGTGTCCAATATTTTCGATCAATTGACGCGGATTAGGAACCAGGTTTTTATAATTCTGTGATGATATTTAGTGATATGGAAACAGATAACAAAAACTTCAAGCATCTTCGCTATGACTCTAGGTCTTTATTATTTCATAAGTTCTGTATCAGAAATGTTATTTGGTAACTTGACTTTCAACTGAGGATGATAATAAAAGCACAAATGTTAGGTACTCTAAAAATACTTTGTCTTTCACGAACTACTTTTTCCTATCTCTTTTTGCCTGTGCCACAAATTCGGACAGTATATCAGTTTCTATCACATTCATATCATCCCAACTAACCTTTCCAAAGCAAACATCCTATAGATAAAATGAACTGCAATTCCATAAATTGTTGCTCCAAAACATCCGCACATGGTACCTGAGAAAGATCAATGTGCTTACTGCTCTTGACGTAATTATCAGATAAGGTTATCAATAAACTTGATACACTCTCCAAACTCTTAAAGTTAGGCAGAATGAGAATCCCAAATCAACTTTTTGAAAAATCCGAGTCCAGAAGAAAGACCACTAGAAAGGCCAAACTCACAAATCAATATCTCCGCCAACCATGAAGGAATTCCACGGCTTCTGTAGTCCATAACCATAAAGAATGAACTTTTGTAGGTGTGAATGTTCTGGAAATTGAAGGTTGAGTAGTCGAAAATCAGCCAACATACCGGTTGCACAATAATATCCATCGAAGAAAAGAATATAGAGAAACAGCAAAAATAAACCATCAAATGTCGATAATTTCCCATTTTATTAGGGGATTTTGTCAGGATTAGATACATCAAAATTAAATTTATAATCCATGATAATATCACAGAAGTGACTTGAAATGAGAACTTAATGGTCTCGAATTGTCTGGCGAGCATCTCTTCTTTTTTCAAACTTTTGTTTTATGATAATGTCAAAAAAAAAGATAATGAAGGACGTAAAGCAGAAAGTTTGGTTGAATGATCTGATAGGATAGGTAGCAATATTATGGTTATGACAGCGGAAATTGAAAAAAAGAAGAAAGGATATGAGAAAGGATATTGTAGTCTAGACAGAAGTGGTCAGAAGACATGAAGTTTTACAATTGTTTTCTGAAGAACGACATGAGGAAACAAGTGTTTGTTTGAATTGTTGTTGAAACAAATACAAAAATTTTTTGTTTTTGGAACCGTGGGAGCAGAAAAGTTCAAGAAATGCTGAGTGCTCAATAAATGGAACTTCGGTTTCAAAAACTTGTTTAACGGTGGCAATTCAGTTGGTGAGTTGATGTTAATAAAACACTTGAATATATAGAATGAATGAAACTCTCCATTTAATATGTAAGCGTGCTCCATATCATTCAGTGAAACGGAAAAAAAAGTCGGTAAGTTTACATGTAAAAAGGCATTTTTTCAAAATTCGAAATTTTCACAAAGTTTGTCAAGTCAACAGACTTTGTTGTCTCAACTCACTTTCAAGAAGAGACTCTAACAGTAACTAAATTTTACGGAAAAAAGTGACTGGAAGTAATTACTTCAAAATAAAACCCAATTTATTGTTCTCAAATAACTTTCATTGACAATCTCGATTATTGCTTCTTGGAGAGTCTTCTTCGTAAACGCCCACTCTGGCAGGTTTGCATCGGAGACTATTCAAGAAATCTGAAAAAGTGGTCTTATGGATATTTCGAACCAAATTCGCGAAATAATTTCAAAAAACTCACTTGCGACCGGAATTCGATAATAATCCACAAAGAAAAGTATGGGTAACGGATCAATCGCAGGGTATAGAGCATAACCAAATGTGATTGGAGCTGATAAAAATTGACAATTGATTTCGAATATTGGTAAAATGAAAATGGTCCCAAATGGAATGAAAAGAAGGAGCATCGGGATTAAAGTCTGGAATTATGACAATAAAAATTTAATGACAACGTGTCAAAATGAAGGTCTTGAAAACTAGTTTTTTATTTACCTGAGCGACCAGTGCTTTATACAATTGCATTTGTAGATTCTTTGAATATCTGGACTCTCCTTGTTTCAAAAGTGCTTTAATTATGAAATAACTCTTTCCACCGGCAAATATCACCACGATAAATGGAATTGTCATAACAACCAAAAACAAGCCGAATCCATAGAAGCTTTTCATATCTATTATCTGAGTTCCATTTCTATCATACGGATAGAATGCAGCTCCTGCATAAGCGCAGTCATCAATTTCCAAATTGAAAAAGTCTTTGACAGTTTCTCTGAAAATTTCGAAGGTTTGGAAAGACGGAGAACTAAAGAACTTCTGAATCAGATTGCCAACTCAAAAATGAAGAATTTTTAACAGTTTTAGTTTTCAAATACGTGTTTTCCATTGGAAAGTTTCCAGTTAACTTTGTTTTTGAACACTTTTTCACGGGCTTTCACTGGTTTCCCATCGATTCCACGATCTTTTTTTTTTCAAAAATTATTCCACCGATCAACTACAGGGTGCGGCCAAATTATTGCAACAACGAAACGACGTCTTTGACGCCAGATGGCAGGTGTTAGGACACAGATTATGAACTCAACTCTTTTCTAAAGTATTACCCATCTATTCAGTATTATTCCCCTGAATTTTCTAAGCTGTATCTTTATTTTCACAGAATTGGTGGTTGATCTGCCAAAAGTGACACTACCCCCATTTTCAGTTTTTGGCACGCAACCTAGGGACATGAGAGAAGGTCGTAAGTTAAGTGAAAGCTGATCGAGAATTGAGACATTTATCGACTCCTATGTTATTTTGAAGTTTTTTCTTATGTTTTGAGATAAAAATGAAATAGTTAGAACGACTAAAAAAGTATCAGAAGTGTCTTTATTCACAACGTTGCATTACTGGAAAAAATCGCTCTTTTTTCCGAATTCTGAGGCATGAAAGTCATTCGGAAGCATTTTTCCAAGTGCGTATCATTTCTATCTTTCCCTGCTGAATGTATCAATCAGTTATTTCCAATCTATCAAAAAATTTGTGCTCTTAACTACCAAAAATCGTTACAGGTCTATTTCAAAACTGTTTTTTTCGGTTTGGGCAGTGATTTTTAACGATGTTTCCTGCCACCATGAAATTTTTCAACGACTTTTCAGAAAGAAAAACCTTGAGTTAGATGAATAAACTAATCAAAAAACAATTTTGAAGCCTTCAGAAAAAATTTGAAGCAAGTTGTAAAACGGGGAAAGTGAAAAAGGAAACTTTTTCTCTCTCACCTGATATATTCAGTCTTCAAAGGATCCATTGAAAACAAAGTGAAACAAACCGAAAACCATCCAGCTCCACCAATCATTGGTATCATAAACCAAATGAAAAGGTACTTCTCCTGGAAGTATCGGAGACGGCCAAGTCTGGAAAAAACATATTTAGGGTTTCATCAGAAGCATAATTTGAAAAAGTTTTAGAAAAAGGGGTTCCAGTACTGGTTTTGAACATAATGAATTCATTTGAGTGCTCTGTCCCCAACAGATGTAGGAAAGTTATCATCCTCTGAAGCGATTCGCAAATCGTCAGTGAATCTAGGCAAAAAACCTTTGTATAATACAACCAGTTTAAAACAGCAAAATCAATGACCAAACAGTGACCCTATCAGAAGAATTTTGTAGTTGACTTCTTTGTTTACCATAATTCTTAATAACTACAAACAAATCTCTTCTAAAAACAGACCAGATCACTTCCTGACAAATGGGAATTTTTTTCAAAACACACTCGAACGAGATTTGTTTTTATGAACATTTATTTGAAGTTTAAAACAGTTTATCCCCCAGTTTGTTTGTTTTCAATAATCCATTTTGAAATATCGACGATCACAGTATCATTAGAGATTCTCTTTTCTTTTAAATGAACAACTGCAACACTTTCTGCCTGGACTAACCTTTCCAAAGCAAACATCCTATAGATAAAATGAACTGCAATTCCATAAATTGTTGCTCCAAAACATCCACACATGGTGCCTGGAAATTGTTTTTATTTATGTTTCATTTTATAATTTTCAGATTATTGTCAATCCAAGTATTGTTAAGTGGCTACTTCTTTTTTTTCAATGTATTAGGTTGGAACATAAGTCTTGCACCTTGATCAAAATTTATACCACGAAGTTTCAAGAATTCCTCGGATATTTTTTGTTTCAAATACTAGTACTATACTATATGGGCTTTAATCAGAAAATTTTTGCGGGTCCTGCCTCTGCCTGATTTTCAGCAGTGGGACTTCCTAGTAATTTTGTCAGAAAATCTCACTGGAACAACCTTGAATAAGTGACTGTTTTCCAGCCATTGATAAGATCAGTTTTCTTAAGTTTTTCTTGTCAATGCTACTGGGTGATGTGCAAAAATAAAACAGAAGGGAGCTAATGAATTCCTTGTGAAAGAACGGTATGGTGAAAGAAATCCTGAGATTTTCACTAGAAGATGACTTCACTGTTCCTGGTTGGAAGAGAGAGGAAGATGGTTCCGGTAATTTTTATCATTAGTTTGCTACTGATATTTACTCCATTTAATCATAGAAATTAGCCAACTCAATCGGATAGAAATGGAAAAAATTAGCGATAATCATTTTGTAATATGTGATTTTTTGACTTCCCATGGAAGTTTTCGCTTATACAAACCTACGGAATGGACTCGAAGTTCATACTTTTTTTGTTGGATTATTCGATTATATCCTCTCATACAATAATATTATCTTAGCACAAAAAGCTCTTCCCGCCGAAAAAAAGTTGGATGATTATCATCGACTGAGAATTGCCCCCTTATTTTCTGCGACGAGTAATTACGGTAGTTTTAGATGCTCGGTGATATAAATTTGTTGGATCATTGCACAACTATTTAAAGTACTTATAGTAAAAAAAAAGAGAATCAGAGTTCGTTTTGAATAGAGTTAAAACATGATTTCGACACTAGTCGCTTAGGTGCAAGACTTATGTTCCAACCTAATATTTTCAGAAAGCCTTCACTTAATTTTGGGTAATCACTCGTTAGTTGTCTTAAAAACTCACAAATCAATATCTCCGCCAACCATGACGGAATTCCACGGCTTCTGTAGTCCATAACCATGAAAAAAGCACTTTTGTATGTGTGAATGTTCTGGATTTTAAATTAAAGGCAAAAACTAACACGGCTGATCTTACCGGTTGCACAATAATATCCATCGATGAAAAAAATATAGAGAAACAGCAAAAATAGACCATCAAATGTCGATAATTTCCCATTTTCTTCGGAGATTTCGTCAGGATTAGATACATCAAAATTACATTTATAATCCATGATAATATCACAGAAGTAGCTTGAAATGAAAACTTGATGGTCTCAAACTGGCTAGCAAGCATTATTTCTGTTTCAAAGTTTTTGATACGAAAAAAAGATGATAATGAAGGCAAATGGTTTGGTTGAATGAGCTAATGTGATAGATGGATATATATGTTTTGATTAGGGTGTGGAAATGAGTATGAAAGAAGAAAAGAGAGAGGAAGAAGGAGGTATTGTAGTCTAGACTCCAATGATCATAACAAAAATACAATTATTTGATTTTATAAGAATTATAAAAAAGGTCAGTATTCAAAACAGAACTGCTTTATTAAAACAAAAGAATAATAATTTTCGGTCTGAAATAGCAAAAACTTTTAAATAGTTGCACAATTTCCTAAATACAGACACAAAATTACATTTGAAAACGGGGCATGTTTCCGCTTTGGACATCTTTTATCTTGTAAACTGAACTCTGCCAGACGTGTTTTGATGATCAGAATTTGAAAAACTTCGGGTTTCAAGAACTTCATTTGTGACACAATCGTATTTCTTTCACAATAAATAATCGCTTGCATCCTGAAAATCAAGGCTCTCGGAATGATTGCGGGTTTTTTTTTTAAATTGAGACTTCCAGCAATGGGAAGCCACCGCGGTCGAGTGGTTCTGGTAGACAGTGCGAAATTCAGACCATCCTCACATTCCGCTGTTCAGTTATAGCCCGACCACGGCCTTGCGAAAGCCTTCCTGAAAACTCTTGATTCGATTTACATTGCTAATAGGGATGTATCTTTTCTCAAGTGGAAAAGCACATTCTTGTTTTTTTTTATTTCAAAGTTTTGTTGTATTGTGATTCTTCCTTATGTTCTTGTTCATTCTGATATTCAGCTTCATTTATTTCATATCTTTTTTTGAAATTAACATGAAATGACAAAAGTTAGAAAATGGCAAACATATCAATCAAACATTATGATCGACTTTTCACGATGTCACTTGATACCCTCTCGAAACAGAATCCTCCATTGCTCCTTCAATTCTTGCTTTCTTACATCGAAATATTTTCAAAGCATCTGAAATCCGTATTTCCTTATATATGCTCTTCTAATAGAGAAACTTACCAATGATAGCGATCCGATAATAATCTACGAAGAACAAAGTTGGCAACTGATCTATAGCTGGGTACATGGCAAAAACCAAAGTGACCGGTGCGGATAAAAATTGACAGTTTATTTCGAAAACTGGTAGGATAAAAATGAATCCAAATGGGATGAAAAAGAAGAATAATGGAATGATGGTCTAAATAATTACGATTATAGAAATCACTTTCTTCAGGACAAACCTGAGCAATAAGAGCTTTATACAATTGCATTTGAAGATTTCTTGCGAATTCCGATTCCCCGTGCTCTAATAAATTTTTAACTTTCTTCCAACTTTTAGCACCGCAAACCAAAATGATGACAAATGGGATCGTTAGCAGAGTCATATAGCACGACAATCCAATGAAGGATGTCCAACTAATGAATTTATTTCCGTTTTCATCTAATGGGTAAAAGACAGCAGCTCCATAGACACAATCTTCCATTGTGAGATTGAAAAATTCTTTGACAGTGGACCTGTAATAAAATCGATTTCAAAATGTGAATGGCAGTGTTCAAAAATTGCTGATTGAAAGGGGACTGTTTCAAATAACGTTTTTGAAACAGAGAAGATTTTGAGCAAAAATAGAATTTTGTTCGAAGTTTTCGTTTCATGACATGTCAAATGAAACATCACTGACATCGAACCAGGTAAATTTTCGGCATTCGAGGGTCAGGTTTACGTGGAGATCTCGTAAACTCAAGTGATAATTCTATCTGATATGTAGATTGTTTCAAACTTTTTATTTCTGTTCCACCTAACTCTTTTGTTCACAAATTTCCAAGGGTAATTCATTAAATCGTTCTTGCTGATAGCTTCACCATTTACTAATATTTTGAAAAAAAAATTCAGAGATATGCAAATACACTGATTTAGAAACTTCAAACACTCTCCCGAACAAAAATATTTTTTGTTTGTATTGAAATTTAAAGCAAATTACAATAGTGAAGTAATTATAAAGCAAAATCAGTTTGGGCCAACTTGCTCTTCTAATGAGCTTTTCGAAATGCACACTTTTCTGTTTCCGAGTATTCTCATTGGAGTGTTATCCTATAGTACTTCACTACTTTTGCTTCTTCCAAACCTCACCTCAAATACTCCGTTGTAGGTTTGTTCATTGGAAATGCCGTTAGGGTCACTGTAAACCAAATAGCTCCAGCAAGAAGTGGAATACTAAACCAGAGGAATAGGTATTGATGATTGAAATATCGAAGGCGGCCTTGTCTGAAAGTAATTTGACGCGTTGCTGAATCGTAAGGAAATTACTGAAGCACTGATATAGAAGTCGTGAAATTGCATTTTTTGTTCTCAAGTTGATTATTTTACTACAGTATCGAAGGGGATATTTTGCATGTGTCTTGGTTGTGAAGTGCCACAGTAATAAACATTTTACGGTTACTGCAATAGAACTAAACTCGTAGCGACTGAAGAAGCAACTTTGACTATTTTGAGGTTGGAAATTTCCCAGGCTTAAAGGCTATGCTTCCAGTAAACCTGAATTTCAGTTCTTACCTCTCCAAAGCAAAAAGTCTATAGATGAAATGAATTGCTATTCCATAAACTGTCACACCAATGAAACCACATAAAAATCCTGAAGGTTCTCATTAGAGCGCATTTTCTCACTTTGAAGACTTACCGATAAACAACTCAGCTATCCATGGAGTCAGGTGCCTGTTCTTGACATCTACAGCCATGAAAAATGCGCTTTTGTACGTTTGAATATTCTGAAACCAACGATTAATGTTTTCTAAAGTAATTTTCTCACCGGTTGCACAACAACATCAATCAATGAAAAAAGCATGGAGGAACAGCAAAAATAAATCATCAAATGTCGATAAGTTCCCATAATTTTCGGAGATTTTGTAATTATCAGATAGATCGATAAGGTATCGATAAAGACTGACAAGACCACAGAACAATATTGAATGACGGTTTTAAATTTGAAAAATGATTCAGATTGCATTTTGAACGAATCGGTTTATGATGATGTTTCAATAGTGATCATGTTGGCGGAGGTGTTAGTTATCACCTGAAAACTATATGAATAATGAGAAAAGCAAACGGAAATTAAGCGAAGCTGATACACAGAACATGTTTTTGATTCTTTTCGCCAGGGCGCTACTTCTGAGTGAAAAACAATATTTGGTTACTGTAGCTAACATGTATTACTTCCAAAGTGTCACCCCTGGAATCCAACGGGTCTAGGTGCAAAAGTTAGACCCCCCGAGGTGTAGAACTTTGGCGGAGTTCATTTTTTGAAAAGCGGCCTATTTCCAGATTTATTGATTTTTTTCAGATTTTCATAAATTTTGGGTTTTTTGACTGTAACTCAGTCAATTTTGAAGATTTTCACAAAGTTAAAAAACAAAAATGTAGAACTCAATGAGATCTTATTTTTTGCGCCACTGACCGTTTAAGCCAGAAAACGATAAAAGGACCAAAACGGACCACAAAGCAGAATCGAAAAAATGCGCGCCCATTCGTTTTTTTCAAATTATGCCCATTAGATAGAGCGTAAAAAATGAGGCAAAACCTCACTTTTACTTTTCTCAAGTTATCGTCATTTTCAAAAGAAAAATTTGATTTTTTAGCTGATAATGACTTTTTTGGCTTGGGATAGATAGATTTGATCGATTTTTGATCGATCCAGAGGTCGTTATGGTCTGAAAGTGTTTTTTCTGTGTGATTCACATCCTTTTATATCATTTCCAATCAAAATATTCAAGTTTTGAAATTTTGAAAATTTTGTTGAAAAAAGTTTCCAAATTTTTTTGAAAAAAAATTAGCAAAAAATAAGATCTCATTGAGTTCTACATTTTTGTTTTTTAACTTTGTGAAAATCTTCAAAATTGACTGAGTTACAGTCAAAAAACCCAAAATTTATGAAAATCTGAAAAAAATCAATAAATCTGGAAATAGGCCGCTTTTCAAAAAATGAACTCCGCCAAAGTTCTACACCCCGGGGGGTCTAACTTTTGCACCTAGACCCGTTGGATTCCAGGGGTGACACTTTGGAAGTAATACATGTAAGTGGAGTGGGTACAGTACCCGAACAATATGTCTTCAAGAAGTCTGAACTATTGCGATTGTTCTTAAACCTTAAAAGATATTTTTGTCTATCGGAAACACTTCTAGCTACTGTAGAAATAATATAATTGCTACAGTAACCTCACGTTTTTCAAACCGCCCTTCTAACTACTGATCAACGCACAAAAATTAGGAAAAAAAAACATTTTTCTCGTCTCCTAGTCTAGTAGAAAGCAAGACCAGAAAAAAAAATGCGGAACAAACCTTGTTCTCTGACTTTGCCTAGTCTTGATTCTGACTGACTCATTATGCACATTTCGTTAGATCTTTTGAAATGAAGTCGAGCTTCAAAAAGTTCAAATTTTACAATGAGTTGAAAGCCTACTGGAAGTCCCACTGAGAATATCTGAACTCCACGAAACTATTAATTTGAATGTGAAACAGGAAATGAAAAATAAATAGGCATAGATAAAAAAAAACACTGTTAAACCAATTAATTAAATTCAGAAGGATGATTAAAAGATAGTGCAATATTGCTCGAACCGGTTTTTTGCTTCCCCATCTGTGGATAAAATTACCGATTGCAAGAATCATGTATAAACTTCCAAGAGACTATTGGCAACCAATTTTAAGTTCTCATTCTGTTTTTTCAACCTTGTAAGAAAAATGTGATCTCTTTGTTTACGAGTGAACAGGAGATATGGAGTGGTAAATTTTGAAAGGATTACTTCAGTGATCAAGAAAATAAGAAACTAGGCAATGTCTGAAACAGTGTAGTTATTGGGCAGAGTTAGTTCAAAAATTTATTTTGTAAATGTTCCCAAACGTGTATACCTTTTCAATTTGAAGTACCATTCATTATTTCCAGAAAATTACAATTTCATGTGCATTTCATGTTTCATGAAAGATGATGCTGGTGTACATTAACTACTTCTCTCATTTTTGAAATGATTTGAACTGCTTACTTTCGACGAAGTCAAGTTGTATGAAAACAAGGAGCGATAAGTTACACAACATAAAGACATATGACTATAAATTACGAGACAAATCCATTCGAGCGCAGACAGAATTTTGTTTTTAAGATGATGTGAGTTGCAGATGTAGGTCAATGTTTTTCAATGTTACCAATATAACATTTTAAAAAATCATGTGTTATGAGAACAATTCCGCGTAATCTTTTCTGGAATTAATCGTAATGAAAATGATCGAAAAACATAATAAAGGTGAAGCCAGTTTTAATTTTACAGAGTTTGCGGCCATTAAACGAAGCGCGACTGAAAATATTTGAAATTCGCGAAACTGTTGGTTTGAATGTGAAACAGAAAACGAAAAAAATGGAAATAGTTGAGAAATAAATCACTATTAAACCAATTCATTAATTTTGAAGAAGATATGAAAAACTGGTTTCGCAACACATGAATCAGTTTTGTGCATGCGCAGTCGCCTAATAAAGCCAATTCAAGACTTCATCTCACA
Organism: Caenorhabditis doughertyi; assembly: GCA_963572265.1. Taxonomy (NCBI): domain Eukaryota; kingdom Metazoa; phylum Nematoda; class Chromadorea; order Rhabditida; family Rhabditidae; genus Caenorhabditis; species Caenorhabditis doughertyi. The sequence goes on along the minus strand of OY751556.1, from coordinate 19,432,380 downwards.
ACTAAAATACCACCCACAATTTCCAAAAAAAAACAGTTTCATGTGCATTTCATGAAAGTTGGTGATAGTTGTTTTATTGAGATCCAGGGTGTTTAAAAAATCCTCTTCACATTTTTGAAATGATTTCAACTGCTTATTTTTTATCAAACCATATTGTAAAGCCCCACTGGAGCCATCATGTCATGAGGATAACAAGGAGCGATAAGTTACACAACATCACGAAGGCATAGACTAGAAAGTACGAAAGTAATCCATTCAAGCACGACGAAAAGTTTGTTTTTGAAATGATGTGGGCTGCAGATGTAGGTCATAGTATTTCACTGATACTAATATAACAATTCATGAAGTCACGGGCTGCGAGAACAATGCAATGTTTGGTCTCTTAATAAATTTGAATTTATCAAGTATAAAAATGATAATGTTTCTGAAACTTCATAAAAGCATAGTAATATTCATTGAGCAATCTTTCTTTGGGGTAATCCATATTTTTCAATAAAGTGAATGCTATCCTTCAAGTGTAATCGATCCCTCTCGAATCACTGATACACTGATACGACTCCCCTTGAATCGTTTTCTACGGAACCATTCTGAAATTTACTTTTTGTCCTTTTAATTCCATCCCTTTCCGACTAACCCAATATTGGAATCCTGTAGTAGTCGATAAAATACAGAAGTGGTAGTGGATCCACAGCTGGATAAACAGCAAATATCAATGTTATCAAACTAGCAAGGAATTGGCAATCAATTTCAAAAATCGGTAAAGAAAACAAGAGTCCGAATGGCATGAATAGTAAAAGGATTGGGATTACTGTCTGGAAACAAATCTTTGTTCAAACATTTTCCAAAACGAAATAAACGGACCTGGGCCACTAGAGCCTTATACAATTGCATTTGAAGATTCCTAGAGAAATCTGACTCTCCTTGTTCAAGAAGTCCGCCGACAATTTTCCAACTTTTGTAGCCAAATATGATTATTATGGTGAATGGAATCGACATGATAGATAAATAGCAAGCAAACCCAGCAAAACTCATCCAATTAATATTTCGTTTTCCGGTTGAATCATTGATAAAAAAGACGCCAGCGTTATAGACACAATTATCAATGTCCATGTCGAAAGATTCTTTTACAGATGGCCTGAAAAATACATGGAATTAGGTTTGAGAAAACATTTTCAAAAGAAAAAAGGAGGCTAAAGCAAGTTTCTGAAATTGAAAGTTTTCGAAATTTCCGAAAATGATCAGAGTTTCAGATATTCTAAAAATTGTAGTCTGCATTTCTATCCCGATTCAGTCTTGTCTTTTCCAAACCCACCTGATATATTCCTCAACTTCTCTTGTTTTCGGAAACACTTCCGCAGTTGCCATATACCATGCGAGTCCCCCGAGAAGTGGAATTAAGAACCAGAAGATTAGAAATGGACCTTGAAAGAAGCGAACGCGGCCTTTTCTGAAATTTTTAGAGTTGATTGATTCATTTCGACTTACAGGATCAATAATGTTTCAAAATGATAAGAAAACTAATGTTTGTTAAGAAACGTTGATTTAACTTCCCTAAAATTGGTTTAATAAGCCAACAATAACTGTTTGGCTCAAAAAATTGTCTGGAAATTCGTTTGTTGGAGAAGCTTTTTGATTGGTTAGTGTATTTTAAATTTGAAGAACAGCTGTGTACTGATTTCATCAAACTTGGTTAAAAACTTACAGGTTTCATGAAACTGTGAAAAAGGTATAACACAAATTCTGTACAATAGGCATCCCCATTGCCCCAATTTTGAAACAGAAAAAAAAGAGATGAAGGGAGTGAACGCTATCGAGAAACGCACAGAAAATTATTTTCAATTTCTGTGTTTTACGCACTCTCGCATTCTAAGAAAAAACGAAAAAAAACTGAAGAAGTTTCTGTTTTCAGCGATCCATAAATTCGAAAAAATGTTATCGAAAAATTCTCAAAAAGTATCCGGCCTTGTGGATATTCAGAAACCGGGATTTAACTTATCAACCAGACGTTTTTTGTGACAATTTTCTAGATTTTCCAGTGACATTAACTGACTCACCTTTCCAAAGCGAAAAACCTGTAGATAAAATGGATTGCTATCCCATATATTGTCACACCAAAACATCCACATAAAGCATCTGAAATCTCAGATGTTAAAATGGGAAAATGGATTCAGATTCTTCTAAACTTACAAACACAAAACTTGCCAAACCAAGGCTCCATATTCCTTCTTTTGACATCCAAAACCAAATAGAAAGCACTTTTGTAAGTTTGAATGTTCTGGAATAATATTTTTCTTGGTATTTGATACGATTGCTGACATTTACCGGTTGAACAATAACATCCAAAATACTAAAAACCATTGAGCAGCAGCAAAAAAAAATCATCAAATGTCGATAAGTTCCCATGTTAATCGGTGATTTTTTGATAATTAAAAAGATTAGAATTGAGTTGATAAACAGGGAAAGGATTACTGATATCACTTGAATAATCAGTTTTAAAACTCGAAATCCTTCGATAGACATGATGAACATATTGGAGTAGTTGATGGGAAGAAGAAAAAGATGGTGATGATGTTGAGATATGTGACAATCTTCAAAAAAAAAGTATTCTGTTTTACCCTTTTCTTTTGGTTTCTCATTATTATTTTGTCATTTTGAGTGGGTAAGGAAGCGTGAATTAATTAATATTGAGACGAGATTACTCAGAATAGAAGATTTCGATTATTTATGCTTTTATGAAAGATGTCAGAAGCAATTTTTTGAGCAAAAGAAATAAAAATATGATAATCTTTAAAAGAGAGGGCTCATCAAACTTGATTTCAGGTAAAAAAAAGTTTAGATTTTGGACGAAAAAAAAGAAGAAGAAGACCAAGGAAATCAATTGAGAGGTATTCAAGAATTTCAATGTGTTGGAAGCTTAATCCGATCTATGAGATTTCTTGAAAAAGGATTAAAATTGAGTAGTGATAGCATCAGAAATCAAAATAATTCAACCTATAGATTCTGGAATTTTTAAGACAGACTACATAAATTTGTGTGAAACAACTGACGAACAATTTTCCCACGTTGTTTTCCAATGTTTTTGAAACGGAAGTGAAATAAAAACGCATGATTTAAGATTAGGAAAATGAGAGAAATGAATAGAATGTCACGTTTTGTTTCCGATTTCATAGCAGCCAGACAGTACTCCAGGGAAACGGGAACATTGAATGTGCTGGCTAGGTTTTGTTTTCCGATGACAAACCGAATGCTGAATCAATTTATTTCTGAAAAAATAGATCTGAAACAGTGAGTGTTTATCTTCTCTTCAAAAATAATGTTACACTTCTACGAAAAAAGTTAGAAAACATAAGAAAAAGTCCGGATTCAAATCCATGAAATAGAAAAGCAAAAACAAGAACATGAATTAAATCGGAACAATTTTTGGGTTTTCATTTCATGTGCATATGCCTTTTGAAACCAATTGTTTTCGAAAAAAGTCCCCTTAAAACAGTACCGTTTCTATTGTATCATTCATGCACTACTCTGTAATCCAATAAGATAATTAAATCCAGTGATTAGCAACAACCAATTATATAATCTCATAGCCAGTTAGTTCTGCTCATAAACATTAAAAGAAACGGGTTTCAGATCTCACTTAAATTAATGAAAATAGAAAGTATGCATAATGCCAACTTGCGTTTTTGGGCGTCTGAATCGTTTTCTAACAGACATTACGGAAAACAAAACTGCATTTTCAAATTTTTTGTTGAGAATTTCCATCCCGATCTCTGTTCGATATGGTATTAAAGGTATGTTCACTTCCGTTGGTTTTATAGAAAATGCGCAACAGCTAATCTTAAAAGTTCTAACTAATATGCAAGTACTCTTTTGAATTGATTACCGATTCAGAATTTTTAGAAATTTCCCGTTTTCTTCTCGAGAGATTATGCTGTTAATTGTACAATTATTAGCAAAAAAAAAACAATAAACAGAATACCACAAAACAACCGAATGCTGAATCAGTGTAATTTTTAAAAAATATGTTTGAAACAGTTATTGTTTATCTTTTTTCAAATAATGTTACACTTCTACAAAAAAAGTTAGAAAACATAAGAAAAAGTCCGGTTTCAAATCCATGAAATAGATAAGCAACCGGCATTTCCAGTAATGAGTGTTCATCAAGCACATAAAACTTCATCATCAATGAACACGGAATTTCTAAAGTCTGAGGAAAATGAAAATTAATTGAATTGGAACAGCTCTCGGGTTCACATTTCATGCGAATCTGCTTTTTAAAACCAATTTTTTTCGAATCTCTCAAAATATTCACCTTAAAACAGTACCGTTTCTATTGTATCATTCATGCACTACTCTGTAATCCAATAAGATAATTAAATCCAGTGATTAGCAACAAGCATTTATATAATCTCGTAGCCAGTTAGTTCTGCTCATATACATTAAAAGAAACGGGTTTCAGATCTAACTTAAATTAATGAAAATAGAAAGAATCCATAATGTCACCGTTATTCAATGCGTCTTTGAACGTCTGAACCGTTTTTCCATAGACAATACAAAGAACAAAACTGCATTTTTACATTTTTTTTTTAACTTTCATCCCGATATTCGCTATGGTATTAAAAGTATGTGCACTTCCGTTCGTTTTAAAAAAAAAGTTCGCAACAGACAGTTTTGAATGTTCTAACTAATATGCACTGATCTTTTTGAACTGATTACTGTTTCAGAATCTCTAGAAATTTCCCGTTTGCTTCTCTCGAGACTATATTGTTGAATCTCGAATTATTAGCAAAGAAAACAATAAATAGAATGCCAAATAGAACCTTGGGTCCATCAGGTGGTTGAAAAGCTCTAAATTTTTTCTTCATTAAAACTTCCCAAAATTTAATCCAATTAAAAAGATAAAACTGACACTCTAACTTATTGTCACTGATCCCTCTCTTCCAATGGCTATTCGATTCCCTTTGCATCGAATTTGCTTGAAATATTCTGAAATTTTACACACTTATTACTGATTCCCCCTAAATCTCAACCTATCACAGGAATCCGATAATAATCGATAAAATACAATATTGGAAGGGGATCTACAGCTGGATAAATAGCAAATATCAAAGTGATAAGGCTACCCAGAAAGTGGCATTTAACTTCAAAAATTGGTAGGACAAATAGAAAACCAAATGGGATAAATAAGAAAATCATTGGGACGACTGTCTGAAATAAGGGTTTTGAGCTTAAAAATAAGAAAAAAATACAAACCTGAGCAACTAGAGCTTTGTACAATTGCATTTGAAGATTCTTTGAGTACTCGGACTCTCCATTTTCCAATAAATCTTGAACGATTTTCCAACTTTTCATTCCATAAATCACGATAAGTGAGAAAGGAATTGTCATGAGAATAAAAAAGAGGGAAAACCCGAGGAAACTTCTCCAATTGATAACTTTATTTCCAAATTGATTATAAGGAAAAAAGACGCCAGCTGTGTAGACGCAATCTTCCATGTCCATACCCCAGGTTTCTTTTACGGTGTTTCTAGAAAATAAAGACAAGGAAGTAAAAGATTTTAATTTTTTGTGTAGTTCTGGAATCTATGAAACTGTATACATTTGACTTTAATTAGTCGTAGTTTTCAAGAAAGAAGAAGCAAACATGACTTCATAACATTACTTTAGGATCAAACTGAAACCGAGTTTTTCGTGAAACTAATACTAATTCAAAAACTTTTTATCAATAAGTTGTACTCAGTTTGAAACAGTTCGTAATGTGCACTCTAACCTTATATACTCTGTCTCCATTGTGTCATTTCCGTACACTTCTGACGTCACAATTGACCAGGAAACTCCGGCTAGAAGTGGAATGAGGAACCAGATTAGGAGGTAGTTACCTTGGAAGAATCGTACTCGCCCTCTTCTGGAACTCAGATAATATGCTGTGGATGAAGCTAGATTACGAATCAATTTTTCTGGTCAAAGTGAAATTCTTAACATAGTTTAAAAACCTTGATTATTTGAAACAAACTTTCAATGAAGTTTGTGAGAGAAATTGTAGTGCTAAGAAACCGCTAGTTTCTGATAAGGTTGAGAAACAGAGATATGTTTCTTCTTTTTTCAAAAAAAAAATTAGGATTCTAATGATTTTTGATGCATCAACTCATATGGAAAGTATAGTTGAAAAATTTTCGAACTGTAGAAACTTTAAAAAACCAACATTAGAAACAAAATCATTACAGTTGCATGTTGAACGTTTGAAACAGGTACTCTACTATTATTCGTTTCTTGGTTCTTCTTGTTCAATTTGTGCTCCATTTATTATGAACCTGATCAAATCCTACCTTTCCAATGCAAAAAACCTGTAGATAAAATGGATTGCAATCCCATATATTGCCACTCCAAAACATCCACATAAGGCAGCTGAACTTTTTTTAGCTTCTTAGTTGACGTGCACCAATTCCAACTCACCAATCAGCATCTTGGCAACAATTGGATTCATTTTCCTTTGTTTCACATCTACAACCATGAAGAACGCACTTTTGTAGGTTTGAATGTTCTGGAACAATATTTTCCTTGATGTTTTTTACGATAGCTGGCACTAACCGGTTGAACAATAACATCCAAAATACTAAAAACCATTGAGCAACAGCAAAAATAAATCATCAAATGTCGATAAGTTCCCATGTTAATCGGTGATTTTTTGATGATTAAAGAAATCAAAATTGAGTTGATAAACAGGGAAAGAATCACTGATACATACTGGATTGATACCTTCAGAATACGAAAGTTTTCGATGCTCATTTTAAAATGTTGACAGAATAGAGAGTAGGAAAAAGGAACTAAAATCAAAAAAAGAAGATGTTTTGAATGAGTTTTTCTTTTTGTTATTCCTCAAAAAACGTGTATAACATCATATCATCTTGTGCACGGAACCATGCTAATCAGAATGAGAGGAGGGTTTTAATTTCCGATTTTTTGATATATTTTTTTTCGTTCTGAACTTTAGTATACTATCAGAAAGTTCTGTTTTTGTGAGTAAGAGAATGATAAGCGTCAGGAAGGGAATTCTCTGATACTGAGAGTTTCTTCTTTTTATGTCCTGAATGTGCGAATCATTACTTTCCAAGAATCTTCAGTTTCGATTGGGATATATTCCCCGAATGTATTATTACTTTCTGTTAATGCGGAGTGACCTCTTGGAATACTACTTAAAAGATATATAGGTATAAAGAAACCTATGAAAATCAAACAATTTTTTTTTCAGTCGACTGTAGAACTTTTGAAGATATTGAGTCTAAACTTATCGCGATAGCTCTCGTTATGCCCGTTTTCAACATTTGTATGATTACTTCTCATAATTACACAGTCGAAATTTGAACATATAAAAATCTTGTGATACTTCATAAATATATTTTAAGTAATAAATCATCAAAAAATGACATAACTGAAACAGGTAATACTCCAAAGAGCGAATTGCAAAAACAATAATCTTATTTCAATAAAGTTAAACATTCAGTTTCTACCATCTCGTTAAAACATCTTATAATCTTTCTGGTATTCAGTGGAAGGGCCTACGAAACTGTTTCAGAAAAAGAGTTCATACAAATACTCAGTGATTTCTGACGATTTTCGTGGTTTCATGTAGAAGAATCAACACAGTAAAATTTTCTGTATTTAAAGTTCCGAAAAAAACTTTAAAAGTTCGATGACAGAAAAACATTTTATATGCAAAATGAAGAAAACTTCCGATTTGAGCCCAAATGCTTGCAATTTTCAGATGCTTTCTGTTTCATGACCTCTATTTTCGTTGCACTAGTTTTAATGCTCGTTCAGTGATCTCTAAAAATGTCCCATAAAAAGTTTCATTCCAAAATAATTCCTATCAAAAGTTCACTTCTTTTCCCCTTCCATTGGCTTAAACGGCACCAATTTTCCATCTTCTTTCGTTCCAGCCGGTGAGATGATTGCACTACTATCCCCTTCAAAACTAGCACCCTCTTTTGTTCGAACCGATGGAATATTCTCAATTGTATCATCACTTTTTTCATTAATTTCTCCAGTTTTCGGAGGTTTTGGGGATTCCAATGGAAGAGGGGGTGGAGCCGGATTAGCTGTCAAGGGTTCTTTTGAAGGAATCGTCATAACGGATGGAAGTTTTTGTGTTGGAGTTTTGACTTCAGATGCATCATGGATTCCGGCATAACTTGAATCTTTACTGTTTTTGGTTGGAGCCTTCTTTTTGGGAACTGAAAAAAGTATAGTATACGATAAGGTTAACAACTACAATCACATTAAGTTTACGCCAACAACCAGACTCAAAATTTCTCTGCGTTTCTTTCTTGCACACACTCTTTCTCCCTCTCTCATTTTCTCCCCTATCAAAGCCCCACCTTCTTTACTCTTATTCATCATCACCGATGGGTTCTTCGCTACCACTGGATCCGATTTTTTGTGATTTGCCTTATTTTTTTCCGGAGAATCCTTCAATGGCATCACCGTGAGCACTGACGGAGCAACAACAGTTTTACGAATTGCAGACACTTCTCTGAAAAAATTGGGCGGAGCTTGGCATAGTGCCAACTTTCAACCTACTCCACTTTTTTATGCTCCTGATGAGCTTTTTGAATCTTCATGGCTTCTGCTTTTGGAGCAGTTTTTGGAGCTTCTGGGGCGGGCTTCACCAGCTCCACATTTGGTTTCGAAGACGAAGAGCATTTGACGATGATAATTGTTATTGATGCAATCATAAATGCTGTTAGAATCAACATTATTCTTTTGGAATTCTGAAAATAAGACTTCCAGTGGAAAAAAGGAACTGATTGAAAACACTTACATTGCAAAAAGATTTGAAGGGTGAGAGAAACTGTAGACAAGATAAGAATGAAATATAAAAAAACATTTATAATCGATAAAAAGTTGCCACGTGGGCAACGTTAAAGTTACGTGGCGCGTGGAGAAAACGATGAAGAATCCATTAAAACTTGTGGATTATTTCGAGCAGTTCAAGAAGCAATGAAAGAGAAAGGTGAGATTTGTTGTTTTCGGCCCACCCCATTCCACCCCAAAAAACGCAGACACGATTTCAGAACCCATGTCCACGTTCAATCTGGAACAGTATGATCCAAAGTTAGCAGAATGGATGGATAATTGTATCAATCGGCTTTACAGTGAGTTTTGAAGCACAATTAATGAGGAAAATTGATATTAGATATCAACACTTGAGAAAAACTTCTGATAGTATTTGGAGCAGGAATATAGGTGCATTGAAGTTCAAAACTATTTTCAAAATTCAGTGGGTTATGAAAAGCACAGTTTGAAACAGCAATTTTGGTATGAAAGAAGCTTTTTTGATAACAAAGTGGAGGATGAACTGGAGCAAATTGATTGTAAAAACTTTTGTTTCTTATTCAAGGTAGCAAAAAAAGAAAAAAAGAAAAACAATAACCATGTTCATTCAAAATTTGCGCCTTTATTGCCAATTTTTGCAATCATTTACAACAGAAAATTCAAAATTTAGAGCAACCTTTTTGTAATTATGTAAATTTTACAATTTTGGTTAATTTTCAGTTGAAACTTCAGTTGAAATTGGCTTGCAAAAAAAAGCAAATTTTACTTTGAACATGTTTATTTTTTATTTTTCTCTTTTTTTGCTACTTTGAACACCACCTTATAACAAGTGGAAAGCAGTTTATTTTCCGCAAAAATATGCCGTTTTTATCTAGTCCACACTTCGATGGAGCCTGTAGCGTATATAAAAACAAAGAGCGCTTACTTACTGAAAGCTCATCAATAGTAACTTGATAGGCATTACTTGAAACATAAAAAAAAACAGAACTTCATAATCAATATATCAAAATTTCATGATCAGAATTAGAACCTGTAGTTTTTTATGCGTGAGTTCTAATGAATTCAGTTGTATGAGGGGTAGTTAAAAAGCAGATTTGGATTCAAAAAGAATCTCTTTCCAAACTTCGAAGTTTATGAATTTTCAACATACTGATTAGTTCGAGATCATATTACCAAGTTTCAAGAACCTTATAAAACCGAAAAGCTATTCTCACAAATTTTGTTAGAAAATCCTTTTTTCAGACTTCAAAACCTTTGCAAACTCCTTCTATCCTCTACTCCCAATATCCGAAATAATCTCAATTCTTCGTTTAACCGAACCAATTCTAATGGAAGAATGCTCTCTTTTGGAAGTTGAAGCCCCTATCAAAGTGATCGGAGACCTTCATGGAGATTTTGAAAATCTCAAAACCTTGTTCAATTTGATCGGTAAAGTTCCAAAGGAGAAGCTATTGTTTTTGGGGAATTATGTGGATATGGCAATGTGTGGAATTGAAGTGATCATGCTGCTTTTTTGTTTGAAAATTCGATATAGGGATCGAATTTTTCTTTTGAGAGGAAATCATGAGACACCGGCGGTTAATAAGGTGGGTTTGAAACGTTATGACAAACCGTAGCGCATGGAATTCGCAAAAAAAAGATCAGTTTCATAATGTTCACAAAGGAGTTTGATCAATTTTTAGAGAAGTCCTTTAATTTTTATTTAGACGACTTGAAAATTTTTTGAATTTTTGATGAGCTCTAAAAAAACTTCTAAAAATTCTGCGTTTCGGGATGTCTAAAACTTCTAGAAACCCAACAGTTAATGCTCCTTCGTTCACCACTTTTCTTATTTTCAACCGAAATCATTTCCAGCTCTACGGTTTCTACACTGAATGTGAAATGAAATACACCACTGCTCTCTGGTGGGACTTTCAATGTTGTTTCAATCGTCTTCCAATGGCTTGTCTCATCTCAAAACGAATTCTTTGTATGCATGGAGGACTGTCTCCAGAACTTACTTCTCTGGATAAGATTCGATCGATTGAGAGACCCTTGGACCCAGTTTTTAGTGGATTGGAATTGGATTTATTGTGGGCGGATCCAACGAATCGCGGTGATGGATGGTTTCAGTCTTATAGAGGTGAAAAGTTTTCAAAAAGAATGTGGAATTATGGAAGGGAAACTGCCTGAAATTTATTAACAACTTGAAATCGGAATTCTTATTTTTGAAAAAATATTTTACCAACAAAAAATTACAGTTTTTCTCTCAACATTTCAATCCCTCGTGTAGTTTCTTTTTATTCCAATCCCATTGTTTATCCAGGAATCAGCTATCTATTTGGCAAGAAAATCGTTGAAGAAGCATGTCGAATTCTCAAAATCTCTCTCATAATTCGTTCTCATATGGTGGTCCCAGATGGTTATGAAGTGATGAGTGGACGTCGTTTGATTACAGTATTCTCGGTGCCCAATTTTACTGGTTCCGTTGGAAATGCCGCTGCTGTTTTGTGCGTTAGTGAGAAGTTGGAGGTACCATTCTAGATTTTCATTTGAAATCATAAATATAAACATTTTGAAACAAAAAAAATTGAAATGCTCAATTTTTTTCAGATAACCCACCAGGAACTCCATTCGTCTCCACAGCCATCCATGTTACTTCATCTCCCGATCACTGCAGATTTAAACCCCACAAAAGCTAATGAAGACAAACGTATTGTCAAGCGATTTATCAAAAACTGAACTCTATTCGAAACAATTAACCGAAAAGTAATCTAATTTCAAATGAATAAATTATTTCCGAAATTTTATCAACTTGCAAAAAGGAGTTGCCTGCGGCTGGAATCGAACCAGCGTCGCCACGGCCACAACGTGGAGTACTAACCACTATACTACGCAGGCCGAAAGTGAGAGAACGAAGGGGCGTTGATATTGGAGGGGGAAAGAAATGGAGAGAGTAGGAGAGGAGGTCAACGTGTGGTTGTTGTGCGTTGTGTGTGCTACACGTGAGAAAGAGAATAGGGGAGGGATAGAAGGAAGGAAGATGAATGAAAAGTTTGAGGAGCCAAAGAAAAATGACTACTCCGAATTTTTTCTAAAAAAATAGTAACATGGAATTTCAACACGTTCATTGTTTTTCAGTTCTACATATTTCTCAACAAATAAAGTTCATTTCAAACTATTCATTCCAAAGGTTTATTCACAAAAATAGTTATTTATATCCAGCAATCAAAATGAACTTTTTCCCTGTATCTTGCCCTGTTTTTTCATCCAAAACATTAGTTGTATCCCCAAGATCCTGGTCCATAAGCATATAAGAAACTTCTAGCGGATCTGATGGAAACTTCAAGTTTCGGGTCAACTAACCCCAAAAATTGAATGTTGTGGAAGTTTGCAAATAGCTCTTTGAGAGTATCAGAATAGTCTGGTTTTCTGAACAAAAAGTACGTAATGATAAACATGTTCTAACTCGAAAAAACTCACTCTCGAATTCCTCTCTTACAAGCTTGATGAACCTCCGTGAATATTGTATCACTATCTGGTGATCCAGTCCAGAAATGACTTCGGTAGACAACGACATTGCATTTTCCTGGTTTGAATAAAGTAATATAATCACTTTGGTTCCCATAAAATGCATGGTGTAATGGGCTTTGGGTGTAGTCGTAGACCATTATATAGAAAACATCTCTGGAAAAATGAATTGAATGTCACAAATTTTGTGATGTTTTCTTTGAACTCACGTTGTTTTGAACCGCGCCAACTCATTCTTTATCAACACCGCTCTATCATCATTCGAGCCATGCATATTGTTATCCACAATGCTATTGACGATTTTCTCTACATTTTCAGGCCAAACGTATTCCAATTTGATAGGATTCATGGCGTTGAATAGGTAGGTGTCAGTGGAATTGGAGAATGAAGCAAGGGTAGCTGTAACTTTATAAAGTTTGTTTTAAGAGAGGTTTCACTGAAACCAACCAAGGCGATGTTCAAGATAAAATCCATAAGCCAACGCCAAACCGAGTGCAGCCAGTCCACAAAAAAATAGCACAAAGAGCATGTAGATCAAATTGTTGAGAAGTGGTTCGTAATTTCGTGTACGAATTGATCTAAGCATCTATGCCATTTATTTCAAAACTAGCAGAAACTGAAAAAAAAAACACTCACCCAGTTGGAATATGCCGGTACTGTTTCACTTCTTTTCCAATAGGCATTTTGAAAATAAATGGATAATTGAAATCAAAGTCCTTATCCTTCTTACAGACGCTTCCTCATGTTATTTTTTAGTATGAATCATACTTTTTCAAAAACAAAGAATACGTATGACGAACAGAAAGTCGATACGTGTTTCTGTGTTATCAACCTAGGGACATCAAATAGAAAATCGCAGAGATCGTAAGAAAAATCAATTCACAAAAAGAGATGATAGTGATTTATATCATTTCGAGGTAGACAAGTTTTGAAATTTCTCGTGTTGTCGACAAGTTACCAAGGAAAAAAAAACTAAGATTCGACATTTTCCCTGTCGTCAACTTTTCTTTTCTGTTTTCAAAGTATTGTGAGCGTGATTCATATAAAATTATTGATCAATTTATTACAGCTTCCTAAAACCTTTCAGAAACATAAATCTTCTTCTACTTCTCAATGTCTCGGCATAATGGATAATTGTTACTGATGCCTTTGTATTAGAGTTTTAAACTGAAGAAATAACACATCTCAAAATATGCAGTTTCAGGTTCTCATAAACTGACTAAATTTCACTTTTCTTGATTCTCAGTTGAGTGAAGGTTTTTTCGTCTGGTCGCAAAAATAACAGAAACTCATTTATGAAACGTTTATTTTCAAAAAAATCCATAAAAACATTCATTTATATCCGGCGATCAAAATAAATTCTTTTCCAGTTGCTTTCCCAGTTTCTTTATCCAAAACTTGAACTGTATCCCAATATCCTGGTCCCCAAACTCGTCCAAAACTATTCGCAGATCTAATGGACACCCCAAGATTCTTATCGATTAAACCCATAAATTGAATGTCGTGGAAGTTCTCGAACAACTCTTTTGGGACATCAGAATAGTCCGATTTTCTGGAAATGTCTTATTTAGGTTTCTTCTCGAAATCGCAATAAGAAAACAGCTCGACTATATCTCAGAAGTTTGAATCTGTAAAAAAACTCACTCTTGAATTCCTTTCTTACAAGAATCTTCAATTTCTTTGGTTACTGTAGTGAGTGCATACTCTGGGGATCCCGTCCAGAAGCGACTACGGTAGACAATCACATTGCATTTTCCAGGCTTAAAGACGGTGATGTATTCACTTTGGTTTCCATAAAATGCATGGTGTAATGGGCTTTGAGTGTCCTCGTAGACAATAATGTAGAAGACGTCGCTGAAATAAAAAAAAGACGGAGTCTAGTACAGTTTATGTTGAGAATGATAAATGTTCATAAAGTAGAAGTTACTGTAACGGAATTCCCATAATTTCATTAAGGGATTGTGCGAGTTCAGTGGGACAATCATTATCTTTTCTGTCACAGGCATTCACATCATTGGCAAAACGAATTTCTCATATTTAACCGTCTATTTCTAACTCACTTTGTCTTAAACCGCATAAGTTCTGTCTTTATTAAGACTCCTCTATCATCATTTGTGACATGCATATTGTTATCCACAATGTTATTGACGAGCTTTTCCACGTTGTCCGGCCAGATGTATTCAAGTTTGGTGGGTTTTACAGCAGAGATGGAAATCGATAAATTGGAAGAAGGAGAGGGAGGATTAGCTGTAATTTGTTGGAATATGAATAGATGAATTTTGAAGAAATAAAGTTATCACTGATGAAAGCAACTAGAAACGGAAAAAAGCTTTCAATTCCGAAAACAAGTTGTGAAACTTGTAAGGCTGGATCTATAATTAATTCCGGTTCTACTAACGAGATTTAGTCAAAGAATTTATCTAAGACTTGCTCGTCGAGGAATATCAAAGTGTTTGGAAAAAAAAATTCACCAATACATTCTCCAAGATAAACGCCATAGGCCACAACCAATCCAAAAGCCACCAATCCGCAAAGAATAAAGATGAAAAGGATGTAGATCAAATTTTTGAAAACTGTTTCATATTCTCTTTTTGGTTTTGGGATCAATCTGAAAATCAATTATTCTAAGCAAAATGGACAATTTCTGCAATTCTGAAAATATCGAATAAAAGACTCACTCCATTGGAAGATCCTTATAGAGCATCGTGTCTTTTTTGAAAGACATTTCAAAAAATTAGATGATTCCAAATAGCTTGTTTTTCTTTTATACATTATCTTCCTCATATTTTTACTGTATCACTAGATTGTGATAGGAAGAAAGTTTGATCATAATGATTCATCGAGTTTATAAAACTGATCAGAATGAGGAATTTCTATAAAAATGGCATCGAAGTAGGTTCATTTGAATATAAACTTTATTGGTGTGTTGAAACAGTAAAAAAAAAGTTCACAAAAAAGAAAAACTAACCCAAACGGAAAATCTAACCAAAGTTGTTTCATGTGTCTGTGTTATCAACCTACGAACAAAGATAGAAAAAAAAAACGAGAGAATCTGTCAGAATTGATTATCACAAGGCAAGTGATTTATGTCTTTATCAAAAGTTATTGCAAATCAAATTTGATATTAGGGAAATAGAAACAACAACAAGTTTGCCCCAATGCAATTTTTGTCGAGAGGGTTCTTCCAGATGAGGAAGCTCGGCCGCGGCCGTGGTGTGAAAGGAAGAGGATTCGTGATTTTTAAAATAGAAATCCCACAAAGTTCGCCACAATCCAAATGTTGTAGAGAAAGCTTTTCCAGATGAGAAAGCTCGGCCGCAGGCAGCTCTACTCCCTTTCGCGCCACGGCCGTGGCCGAGCTTTCTCATCTGGAAGGTCCCTCTCGACACCATTTGCTTTAGGCGAACATGGTGTGATTCCTATTTTCAAAATAACGAACCTATTGAAATCGATATATACGAAAAAGAGCTGATCGAATCGAAGCAGTTGCTTTAAATCTTTAATTCATCTTAAAACGGTAGTGTATTCAGTGAGTGTCAAATTGAGCCTACCAAAATAATATCACAAACTTGAAGCAGAATACTATTCAATCCAAAGTTTCCAACTTTCATGACGTCATCTCAAAATACCCTTTCTCAAAATGAACATATTTTCTTACAATATTTGCTCTATGATCCCTGTTACCTCACCCTCTCTCTCTCAACTATTATTAGTGCGTCTCGAGTGCTCTTTTTCCATCACTTGGCACACAAAAAGAAATACTGAAACGAAAAGAAAGAAAGAGAGAGCCAATAGGTTTTTGTAACTTGTAAAACATTGGCACAAAACACGGAAACCTCTCTCTGTGATCTATACTTGTAGTTGGTTTAACTTTTCACACGATCCGAGGACACTTTGAGTCATGTGTTTGAGGTGAGAACTTTCTGGATGGAGTGAAGGTTTTCGTGTGATCTTTTGGTGATTTTTTTGTTGGCGAGGTGGTTTTAGTACGAGCTGGAGATTCAAGCTTTATTGCTTCTGTACTCTTCTGTAAAGTTCTTTTTTTTTCAATTTTCACTTCCATTTTTTAATGAGTCCTGACTTGAGTAGTTACTAAAAAGACACCAATCGTGAAAGATAAAACGCTAATTATGAAACCGAAATATTTTTTTTTGTTGACGAGGTGGTTTTTAGTACGAGCTGGAGATCCAAGCTTTATTGCCTATGTACTTTTTTCAATTTCCACTTTCATTTTTTAATTAGTTCCATCGACTTTGATAGTCACTAAAAAGACGCTAATCATAAAAAATATAACGCTAATAATAAACCGAAACATTTTTTCAGTTCCTAGTTTCACAGGTGCCAATTATTTTGACGAGGGGTACCAGTTTATTAACCCCATTAACATCTTTGAAACTGAAAACTTGAATAATTTTGGTGATATTTTCAATCATTCGTCTACAGTTGCTACTTTCTTGCTAGTTGCTACGTCTACTCCTTCCTGGAATGAGTGAAGGTTTTCATTTGATATCGTGGTATATTTTTTTGTTGACGAGGTGATTTTTTAGAACGTGCAGACGAAAAATAGAATCACTGGTCAGTTTTGACAACCGATTTGATTTTTAAAAAGGTAACGTTCGTTCAGTACCACTGTTTTCATCATTTGATAGAAAACTGATAAGGTGCACATAAAACAAAAATAATTTTTAACTTCCAGTTTTATCGGTTTCAGTAATTTTGTCTGGGATACAAGCTTTACTGATCCGTCAAACTTATCCAAAGTGATAAAAATAGTGTTGAAATGAGTTTTAAAACAAACCTGGAAAATGTTTGTAATTTGTTTGTACAATAAATGCTTGTGAGAAATTCAATACTGCTATTTTTTTTCTCGAATAGACATCTCAATTCTCAGGTAGAGTTTCTTATGACTTGGAAACTGCATTTCGTCTTACCACTTGAGAATTATCATACTGTTTCATGCTCTAGATAAGTTAGAATGTGAATTACAGGAAACGTTGAAATGAGAAGTAATACATTGATCCATTTTTCCGAAATCTCCGTGTAATTGTCTTTGCCACTTCAGCTCTCCAAAGTATAGCTTTCGTTTTAAATTTCTTACTCTGAGTATTCCCATTTCAAGGAAGAAAGTGAAAATTTCAGTTTCAGAAGGTTTCAAAAAGAGCGTGGCAAAAGCTTAAAATAATCCTCGCAGGTGGGAAAGTTGAATAAATCACTAAAAAAGCATTTCTGAAACTCTATTCATTTACGGAACGTCCGTGTTTAGTTTTCTTCAAACTAGATTTTTATGGTTTAACTTTTCTCCATCGCCCACTAAAGTGCCAAAAGAAGGTATTGTTTGAAAACTGTCTGAAACCGTTAAAAAAAACTGTTTTCACTTCTTTCTGAAACTTCCATTCCAATTCCCCAAACCATCCCCGTTTTTTCCGATTCAAAATTTCGAAAGAAACAGTGTCTGCGTCTCTTCCACGTGAATTGTCTCTCTCCATCCCTTTAATTTCAAACGCAGAGCACATGCCTCTCTTTCCCTTCTTTTCTCCCATCGGCTCACGCACAAAACTTTTGGTTTATTTATCCAAACTTGCCGCCTCCTCCTCCTCCCGATCCTCTCTTTTTCCGCACAGGAACGCGAGGGAAGACGCTTACCGTTTCGTATAATTCTTTTGCAGGAGGAAAATGAACACACGCACCGTTCCTTCCCTTTTCTCTCTGCACCTCTTGCTCTTTCCCCCGAGTTTTCCAAGAGGGAGGGAGGCTAGACAATTTTCACGCTTTGTTTCTGGTTTTTATGTCTTCTGTACTCTTTTTGAAGAGCTAATTTTAGAAGAATTGTTTGCAGCGTGTTCTTCGAAGTTTATAAAAAAGCTTACTGTTTTACAGCACTGGTAATTGTTTTATGCAAAACGGTTTCATCAGTTTCTTTGTTATTCTCAACTTATTTACTTGTAAGCTTGGCACCACCCTATTATCGACTTTAGAAGAAGCTCAAGGGGTAAATGACCTACAGATTTTCTAGAACGCCATGGTTGATTTCCTCGTCTACAAGAAATCAAATCTAGCTTCTCGAAATTTATTACCAACTCAAAACAGTAAACGCATTTCAGTGAAAACTTTCCGAAAAATTTTTTCCCTTGAAAGTAGCTGTTTCAACCAAGCTTCTTCAATTAGAAAACGTTTTAATCCCATTTCCATTGGCTATCCCAGGTCATAAACTTTTGAAATCACATGTCAAACCGTTTCTGGTTGTGAACCCAAAAAAGAAGTAATGTCAGTTATGTATTTGGAGAGTGGAGTCGTCAATGTACGATCAAACAAGTAAACTTGCAGAACTGGTTCATCTTATGCTCAGTTTCAAACCTAATTTTTTTGCAATTGAGCTTATGATTCGCTTTTCCCAATATTCAATAGTTTTCCGGTGAAATAAATTCAGTTGGCAACAGTAGTAGCGTTCTGGGGTTTCAATTGCCAGGCTTGCAAAAACTGATTGAAAAGAACGTTGCAGCCAAGCTGCTCCCATCTTTATCCTCATTGACGTTTCTAGGATTTAAACAAACTGATTATCGGGATCCTATAGTTTTTTATACGCCCGATTTGAAACCGAACTTATTCATAAAAAGTAATCGTGGCTATTGTATGTTTCAAAAAACCAGTATATTTGAAGCCAAATTTTCTGTAGATGGTAGTGTCGGGTATAAAAATCCGTTAGCAATCAACTATTCCCTTTTTAATGTACTCCATACAAACTCTATAAGGCAAAAAAAGTATTATTTTACTGCTGTTTCAGCTTTTTAAGCTTAAGTTACAAATTAAAAACAGCCTATTAACAGCATGATATCAAATGAGTCCACTGATTGTGAAGAGTATGTATGTACATTCGAATCAGTCCTGTTGGAAGAGAAAATCTTCAAATTTCTAGTAGGTAGAATTCCTATCCATCTATTCCAATCCCATTTGGTTTCAAGTGTGGGTTTGAAACTTGATTTTTTCCAGTTTCTAAACTATATGAAAATAAGACACAAGAACATACAGAGCAGTCATCATCACTCTAGATTTTTCAACAACTTTTCAAAATACCCATTTCAAAACAGCGAATGTTTCTGTCTCATTAACTTCCTCTTAACCAAATGATCACTGAACTTGTTTGCAGAATTCTAACAAGAAATGTGACATTCACCTTGTTGATGAGGGGAAAAAATATCCTTATTCCCAACATTTCGCAACATTCTCACAGACCTTTTCAATAATTCTCAGGACTCAAAAAATTAAGAAAAAAAGGAGAGATTTTGATAGAAAAAAAAGCGGGGCGACTTGTGTCCAGATAATTATAATCAGTGGTGGTTAGCTAGTCTCCTTTTTCCCTTTGTATACACCACCTTTTTCCCTTCTTCATTTTTCATTTTTCACTCTTTTTTCTCCCGTGTTTTTCTATTCTCTCTAAGTTTTTTTAGGAGAAAAAAGGAGGAAAAAAAGACACAGGAGAAGCCCTTCTTCCCGTAATACACCATAGCAACAGAATAGCTTTGCGTCGCCTTCCGGAGATATTCTTTTTTTTAAAGAGTTTTTGTTTCGGCCATATACTAATTTGCATATTTTTTTTGTTAGTTTTTGAATTTGTAGCTGACAATGAATGTGGGTGGTGATCTTAGCGTTATTATGGAACCAAAGCCTAGATTTTGTTTGGATGGAGTTTGGAGAAATACACAATCAGTGAACAAGTTGAACTGCTGAAATGCTTTATTAACACATGCTGTAACACAAATTATTACGAATTTAGCTTTTCGCTTTGTTTTTCATTCATAATTTCATTGATAACTGGAAAAACAAGTATTACCAATTTGAGAAATTCTCAGGCTTTTTTGTTCAAAAAATGTTTTTTAATTTCTAAAACTGTATCGAATACCTGTCTTTTCCCATTCTTGAAACAGGTTTTTCACTTGAGAAGTCACAGGAGCAAGAATCCGATATTGTTGAAAACTTAGTTCACTGTTCCACCATCCCCTTATAATAGAAGTTACCTTTCCGATAATAGTGCTTGCGTTGTATGTGACAAAAAAGCGAGAACTTTCCCAATCACTCTTGTTTTTGTCCGCGATTTTCAGAAGACCTAAAATTAGGTTCAAGTTCGTTTTTTTAGATTTCAGTTTCTCCTTGTCGTTAAATTTAATTCCAGGCTGGAGAAGATATTTCTTGGCATTCAAGGAACATTTTTGAAAACTGGATGATTCTCTGTTTCAGGTTTTTTGTTTCTTTTATCGTTTATGCTATCAATTATTCTCTGTGTCAGTTTATTTCGTTGAACGTACTGTAAAGTAGGAAACTCTCACTGTTCTTGTGAGCCAAAAGTTCATAGTAGAATATTCTTTGTGTCCGAATTTCTGATATTCTCAGAAAAAACCCAATATTCCCCAGTTACCTTTGTTTTGATTCAAAAATCTCAGGATGGTCATATAGATTATGACTAACAAAAATTAGATCGAAATTACCGACAAATTTTCTCACCATTGGAAGTGATAGAAATTGCCATATTTCCAACCCTAATGAAGCTGAGTTTATTTTTATTTCAAGTCATATGTACATATGCAAAAAGATTATAAACTTCATCTTCAATTCTTGATTTCAAAAGATTCAAAAAAAGCTTATGAAAGATTTTAAGCCTAGCGTATCGTTAAAGGTTTACAGAATTTAGTTTTTCTATAATATTTCTGCCATTTTATGAACCTGACCGATTGGACAATACTAGGATTTACGTTGTTCAACATGATGCTGAAACTGAGCCATTGTGCAAATAAACAACGGGAAAAAAGTCCCAATTGGTTCCAATTCAGACCATAATACAAAGCCCTTCCTGAAGCTTTGCACAATTTTTGGTCTTTCCTAAATCCGAAATAATCCCAAAAAAATTTTCCAAAAAAACCCCTAACTAAACCAAAAATATCATGTTACCTTCCTCATTTTTCATAAAACAAAGAAGCAGAATAAAAAAGTGAAAACCGAGGACATAAAAGTAGAGATGTAGGTAGGTAATAGTGAAAGAGAAGAGAGGATTATATGACGAAATTTTGGCTCTTGGATTAATTTTGTCATTCTTTTTTTGCTCTTTTTGTCCATGATTTCTCAGAAGTGTAATTTGATTTTGAATAGTTTGAACTTTGTAATATTTTTTTCTTGAAAAAAAGTTTCTGTTAAGAATTTAGCTTAAAAATGAACGGAACCGAACCTGGACATTTCCGAAACGTTGCTTGTTAGGCTGATTCTGAATTCCTTAACTCATTCTCGAATTCTGACTTAAAAATCTGCAATTTTTGTTATTTTTTTGCAAAAGCCTGACTCCTCGGTTTAAAGGGGCCGCTCAAGAATTTTCATCGGGTCCTTTCACGCTTGCAGTTGTTTTCAACTGAGAACTACTGTAATCGTGACGGGACCCGATAGTCATCTGTCGCTGCGCCTTGAAACCGAGGCATCAGGCTTTCGCAAATGAGTAAAAGACAAATTTGAAATTAACTTTCCAAGATGTTAGTTGTTTTATGGCACTTGGGAAACACTAAATTTTACCATCTTGAATTCTTTTTATTTTTTTTTTATTGAAACTATAATTCAGTAAATTAGTCCCTAGGTTGATAAGTTCAAGCTTGCTCTCAAAACTTTTATCACCCTTGTCCCTCAAAAAAATCCATCATTGAAAAAAATTCCGGAAATTGAATATTACCTCATAGTCTCCCGTCTCTCAATTCCCAGCTAGAATAATTCAAATTCAATTTCACCTGTCTCTATTATTCTTCTAAATATTTCCTCTCTCTGTGATATCCCATTTTTTCCAGTAAAAAAGTCATTCTTTTTCTTCTTTTTCTTTCAATCTGTTGTGTTCCACTTGACGATAATTGCTTTCGCCTTTGCTCACGAAAACCTAGAAAAGGAAAAGAAAATGTAAATAAAAGTTGAGACATTTTTTTCGGTTTTCTGAGGATTCCTTTTTCTCAAAATTTTGACAAGGTGCCCGTTTATTAGAGGTAGACTATCAGAGACGCTTGCAGAGGAAAAGAAAAGCCTTAAGCTTTCTAGACCAAACATCTTATTTTCAACTTGAAACCTATTATTATTTTGCGAAAAAAAATAACATTGTTCACCTAATTTTTTGAAAACTTTCTCTATGTCTACACATATATTTCTATTTTAACAAGTTATTTCGAATGTCACCAGTGTCTTTTTTTCCTTCTTCTTCTTCTCACCACAAACAAATATTTTGTTGACTCACTTCTGTCTCTCTCTTTTCTCCCTCAATTTTTGTGCCAAACTAAACCTCTTCTCCTTCTTTTTTCCAGTGTTTTGTGTTCCGAAAGTTTTTTGAATTTTTGTGACCTACTTTGTTATAGTTCTTCTGGTGGAGGCTTGGAGTTGATGTTGGAGTTTTTGGAATTTTTGGGATTTTTTAAAGTTTCAAAATCTCGAAATGAAGATTTAGTGCTTTGTATTATGGTTCGGTTATAATTTTTAGAAACACCCTTAAGTTCTTTATATTAGGAGACTTCCATGTGGTGATTCCACTTGAAAATTGGCAGGTTTTTTACAGTTTTTAAAAATTTATCCGCTTATATTTTATGTTTCTACTATCCAACTTGTGCTTTTCTCGTTTTTCTAAACAAAAGTTGAGCAAAAAGTTCTTCAAGAACCGAAGAGTTTTCAGAAATCCCTCTTTTTTTTCTGCCCTCGAACTCGAGCTGGAATACCTACCTTTATGTTCTTACAAAAGGAATGCACTGAAAACTCTTGTTTTCTAAAAAAAATTACAGTATCTCAGAATCTTTAATAATTCCATTACGAAAGGTGACTTCCAAATAGCGCTTCCATTCAAAAATTGGCGGCTTTCTACAGTTATTTTTTGAAAATTTATCAGCCTATACTTAATGATTTTTTGAGATTTGCGCTTTTCCTCGTTCTTCTTAACAGTATGTCGAGCATAGAGTTTCCCGATAAACTGAATCTGTCAAGAGAAATTCCTTTTTGTTGGTATTTTGCACCTTCAAACTTGGGTTTCCTACCTTCTGCTTTTACAAAAGGAAATGCACTAAAAATCCTTGTTTTCCAAAAAAAAATTGCAGTATCTCAGAACTCATTTCAGTAATCCCAACACGAAAAGTATAATCAGAACAATTTTCCATATGCAACCAAAAATTTAGGACATATGCTTATAGATGTTATGTTTCGTTCAGTTATTTTTTTGAATTATAATCTTGGAACCTAAAACCACAGAGCCTAGTCCCCCTCCGCATCTAATTTTAATCAGTTTCATTAAGGTTTTCGTTCACTATTTTATCAATCACCGGTTCCCATATTCTGAACTTCAATAATATGTTTTTTTTTTCTTTATTCCTTCTAAAATTCCATGTTTCATCAAGATGATATAATGTCTTTTTATTTTTTTCAACCAGTTCTAGTCCGATTGCCCATGTGTCCAAAAACGAACACTGTTCTCACAAAGGTCTTGTGAAATTGCCACGTACCTATAATTCCAGCTTTTCTGACTATTTTTCATGATAAAGATCAAGTTCTTATGGGTTAGAGTCAGTGTCTAGACAATGAGAAAAATACGTATTTCGCTTCTGAATTTCGGTTTCTTAAAACTTATATTCATAGAAGTCGAATCTTGTTTTGATGTGTTTGAAACTATAAAAATTTCCATGTTCCACACAACTACTTTTTTCTCAGTTTCACAATTTCCGTATTTTTATCCTCGACAACTTTACAGCAATGATAACAATTCAAATCGAAAATTTCGAAAGAGTATTCCTAAACTGGGTTTCAAACCTCTATCCTTACAATCTCGCATATGAATTCTGACATTCTCATCACCGCTGTTCCTTCTTCCATGCTGTTTCAGAACCGTGTCCCTATTCAGAACTGTCCCGTCTTAAAACCGTGAAACGGGAAAGTTCTGATTCAGCATTCTCCCCGATTATCACCATAATTCTCGCGTTTTTTCCTCTTATCCTTAATTCATTCCCCTCCCAATTCTCTATTCTTTCAGAGCGATTCCCCTGCGTGGATTCCGAACAATTCGACGAATATCCACTCTTTTTTTTTTGTTAAATTTATCGAAACGATGGCATTGTGTTGAGAGAAAGAGTATTCATAACCAAGAGTGATTCCCTCTAAAAGAGAGAGATATTGGCTGAGCAAACAATTGAAAAGAGGAAAGAAAGAAAGGAAAGGAAAAGGCATCCGATATGGGTATGTTTAATATTATGTCGAAAAGTAGGAGGTGTATGTGCCAATGTTTTGTATACTTTTAGTAGTTTTGTTTTTATTTCTTGACGGCACATTTTCATGTTTCTGAGATGTTTTATAAAAAACTTTTGTGGGAAGGAGAATTGTTGGAGACAGACGTTCTTAAAATTAAAATATGTTTCAGCAAATTTTTGAACTGTGATAATCATTTTTCATTCAATGAAATATTGTCCGTTTGACTTTTTTTTGGACTACATATTTTCTGACGGTAATCTACCACTCATGAGCTTCACCTTTGTAGTTCATGACTTTTTTGGATCGTTAACTTGAAAACTTTTGCGGACGTTGGAATAAAACGCATGAAAATCACATATTTTTCATTGGAAATCTCGTTTTTTCTGGTGTATTTCTATTTTGCCGGTACGCAAAGTTGACGATCCAGAAATTTAATGAACTACAAAACCACTGAAAACCATTTCAATGTAACTTCGATTGAGATTGTATTCTCACAATTACTGAATGCCTTATGAGGTTAAGAACACAATTTTCTGGAAACTTTTCTTCAATTTCGTACTCTTTTTCACAGTTTCGGAAACATTTGATAGCATTGGCGGATTGGAAAAAAAAACAAAAAAAATACCTTCAATTCCGTTTTCTTTATAAGTTGAATGGACTAATTCGTCATTTTTTATCTAGAAAGCCCTCAATACTTGTTTAAAGTCGGTTAACTTATAAACAACTAGAGTACGATCAAATCGAGTGCAAACTGAGTCAAAAATTAAAACCGTGAAACTGAAATTTTTTAAGTTTCAAGTTATTTTCATGTGATTTGTGAAAACTTTTATTTCAGTTTTCCGTCTCTAAAACAACTTTGTCGAAGTGCTCTAATTCCTCTGTTATCTCGTTTTCTGTTGATGAATAATACACTAACTCATTCGTTTCGATCAAAGTTGTCTTGTTCTGATCTGATTTGCCTGACCCAGTTTTTCTCAGTTCAAACCCGTGCCCTTATATTAAAGGTTATTCCAAGGGTTTTCATACTTCACTTTACTTTCAAAATCAAGGTTATAAGTTATTTTCCGGAAAAATTGCTAATTTCAATATTTTTCCTACTTTTCCTTCCTTTTCCTATACAAACGTTGGTTTCAAACAATTCTTCAGTAATTTAAGAACAATTCACAACTTCAAAAACAAAATTTCGAACCCATCACCTGCACCTAGAGCACTCATTTCTTTAAAGAGACGCAGACAGTGTAAAAGAGTCCAAATAGACATATAGATAAGACGAGAAATGGTTTTGGACTGTGAAAACACAGAGGTTGAAAGGAGGGAAATAGGGCGAGTTTTACCACTTGGCAAACATTTAGAAGGGCACTATCCGGGGCAGACCCTCTCTCCGTCGCTCTTTCATCACTTTCCACGATTCATCTCGCTTTTGAATCATGAGAGACAGGAGATGAGTCATTTTGATTTGAGATTGAGTCTAGTTAGCATCATTTTCAAAAAGTTGGTATTACTGTTTTAATATCCTAATAGATGGAATCTTGAGTTCGTGTTAATGATGGATACAATTCAAATTTTGTCTTAAAAAAAGACTCTTATGATTCTCAAAATGAAACTGTTTTCCTTTGAATACTCTATTAGAAGGGCATCTGAAAGACAACTGTTACTATCATTATCATTAAATTGGAGTTGTTTTACTCTTGAGTATTCTATTAGATCGGCACTTGGAGTCAAATTTCCACCCACATTTTCAAAAATTCCATAAAAGATTTCGATTTTTTCATTTTTCATTCATTACAAACATTCCTATCTGTTTACATTTCGATGACTCTTCATTATCTTCCCATTTCCACAAACATCCTTTTTCCATGAAGTTGAACAGTTCAATACCACCCTTTTTTCATCATTTTTCCATTTTTCTGTGGGAATAAGTTTGCACAGATGTCATCCCCTTCCATAGTTTTTGATGATGGTTATGACAAAGTTTTTCTCTTTGTTCCGGCTGTTTCACCATTATTATATTGTTTTGCACATACAAATAACCTGATTTTAATTGAGAAATCATTTCTGATTTCGATTTTAAGGATCTATCAAATAACTAAGGCCTGCAATACTTACTTCTTACCTTTGAGAGTGATTGCCATTCCTCTATTTTTGTTGATAAATTGGATAGGTTTTTGAAGTTTCCATGACGGTAGTTTTCAGAAATTTACCCCATTTCTCCATTAGCAGCATACTTTTTTTCCGATTCACAAATATCATAACTTCATTCACGGTATTCACTGATCAGTGAAGCTTTGATTCTTCTCGACGTCATAAAAGCTGATCTTGAACAGAGTGTGTGCAAAGAGGATACGCAGAGTGGTCTCTGCGTCTCTCACTTGTCAATGATATTTTCTTTGTAGTCCGAATTGAATAAACTTTCACTACTGTAAGTTACACAGTCTGTTACTTATTATGGCACGATAGAACTCGAAACTGCCAAATTGATCGAATTATATTACTGTTCTCGATAGTCCACTTTAAGGATTTATCCTTTCTTTGATAATTTTTTTTCTTATTAAAAAAAACAAAATACGAAAACCATGTCATCATCACAAACTCCACTTCTTCTTAACGTCATCACTCATTTGTTTATTTGCTGTCCTCCCCTTTCTCCCGGAGCAACATGCCTCCCGACCCCTCGATTCTAATGTGGTCCCCCGTCGGTATCCTAGCAAAAAGTCGGCGGACCACAGCCATTTCGCCAGAATACTTTCACTTTTTGCCTCCAAACTTTCTTTCTAATATTCTAAAAAAGAATGCCGGAAGGAGATTTTTCGAATATTAAAGTAAAGAAGAAGAAGTCGAAGAAAAATAAGAAGAAAGGGTCGAAAGTGAGACCGATTGGAGCTTCTGGAAAAGCTAAAAAGGCGTCCAAGAAGCTCAAATCCAAGACACCGGATTCAGAAGTTTCCAAAGATTCGAAAACTTCTAAAACATCCAAGAAGTCTAGCTCTTCCAAGAAATCCAAGACTTCTAAGATTTCGAAAGTCTCCAACAAGTCCAAGATTTCTAAAAAGTCTCTGAAAGCTGTAAATCCAGTGGCTGAAAAGTTAGAAGAAGTGATGAAAGTGGATGATTTGAATTTGATATTGGGGCCAAACGGTCCAAGAGTTAGAAGAGGTGAGTGCTCTAGAAATTGGAATAGTGGATAGAAGTCAATATTGCTTTGATTTTTGTTTTTGTTTGAAATGAAAACGGATCAACTCGAAGCTTTTACAAAAATCTGAGTGGAGCGCATGAAACTGTAGATTTTATTCTCATTCTTTTATCTTGTATCATTGTCCCGTTCGCTGGCATTAAAAGTTGACGAATACGAGATTTTTGGGGAATTACCGTAAAACCTGTAATAGAGCGGCCGGCCGCACTATTGTTCACTACCTCTTTAGGGGGGCCGCTCTATCAAAGGGGGCCGTAATATCAGAGGGGGCCGCTCTATATTTCGATACCCGATTTCATATTAACGACGGTTTCTTATATTCAGAATAATACGAATTTACATGGAACATTAGCCAAAAATCGATGAATTAAACCCCTTTTTATCACAAAAATGTGGAATGAGCCAAACGATTTTTGGAAAAACAACCTATTCATGCTTTTTCACATAAAAACAAGCAAGTTTCATAACCTTCACTGCCGACAATGGACCGCTCTATTTGAGGGAGGCCGTTCTAATAAAGGGGGCCGCTCTATTGTTCACTAGGCTTCTGGAGGGGCCGCTCTAATAAAGGGGCCGCTCTATTACAGGTTTTACGGAAGTATGCATTTTGTCGTAATATGTGGTGTTTACACTATTTTTTTAGTGCTGAATACTTTGAAGTAAAACCAAAATCATCGCCATCTGGAGGTCCGAACTAACGCATTGGGTGGATTGGGCGCCAAGCACATTACCGGCTGAGCCACAGGATTCTTCACAATGAATATGTTTGTACGATAAAAAATTTCTCATGTTCCGCGACCTTTAAATAAGGGGTGAACTCGATTTTTTTTAATTCTAATATCGGATGTATTTTTTATTCGGGTTATTTTCTTTCACTATGACTTCACTCAAATTTCCCTCTAAACGGTTGAAAACGGCGTTTGAAAGAAGTATGTTCAAATTCAGGGCCATCAATCAGTATTTGGCCATGCTTTCAAACGTCGTTTTCTACCGTTTAGAGGGGTTTTTGATTAAAGTCATAGTGGAAAAAAAGAATCGGAATAGAAAATACTCTGGAATTTAAGATTTAAAAAACCCGGCTTCAGTCATCCTTTAAATTTAACAGAGTTTATGAATCTATAATTCTATTGATTCTCTCCAAAGCCTAGATTTTCGACTTGAGGTCACAAAGGCCCCGTTTCATTTTCCCAAAAAAAGCAAGACTCTGAGATAACAGCATTCTGAAATCCATTTCTTGTTCCCCCTGACCTCATGCCAACTCACCTCTTCTTCTTATTTCTCTCTTCCCTTTTCCTCTTGATTCTGTGACTTTTTCTCTGATTACTATTCCCCCTGCTCTTTCTGATTTCTTCATGCTCATTTCTTCTATTTACATTATTACTTGTCACCTACATATATAAGCATAACTTATCAAGTCAAAGCCTCTCTATGATTCATCGTTTCACCTTCTTTAGTTTTCTTTTTTCCCGCAAAGGCATTGACTCATGGGCTCATTTTTCAAGAAATTTCCAGTTTCACGTCTAACATTTTTCGGTAGATTTTCGACCTAAACTGATTCGGTTTGAGGGAAATTCTGAAAAAGCTCTGCATAATCGATCAGTAGAAAAATACGAAATCAGTTTATTTTCCCCATAAAAGGAAACGGTGGCTGCCAAGAAAAAAAATGCATTGTCAATTTTATTTGTATTCACATAATGTTGGTTTTGGCCAAGGAAATGATAACAATCTGGAGAAAAGATAAGCAAAACAAAAAATTCTTTTTTTTTTGAATATTTTGTTGGTTACTGTTTTCGAAAGAGGATTTTTTTGAAGGGATTTATCATTTTTGGTAATTCAGATTCATGAAATACAAAGTTTCTTAACTGCCCTTCTAAAAGAGTGCCCTTCTATTACAGTTCAAAAAATACTGGAAAGCTTAGCTTTGAATTTACGATTTCTTTCGTGTCTCTTCTCCGTTCTGTCTTCGTCTGACCGTTAGATAATCGCTCATTTCGGAACACCGCTTTTTCTCCCCTATTACAACAGCATAACACATATACTAGTTTCAAACTTTTAATCCCTTCCCGATGGCTTATGTAAATTGTTTCCGCTCTTTCGCTTCCTTTCTCTCTCTCTGTATGTTCCCATGTTCATTCCTTCTCAATTTCGCCCTTTCACCCTTCTCCTCTCTCATTTTATCCGCCGGTAGAGAGACTGTCATTGAGAGGGCAAACAAGAAGAAGGGAGGGGGGATATAATACTCGTAAACTTTTGCATCGTTCGTAAGGAAATTTCACTCATTGATTATTTGGCACTTTTATTTGTTTTGATTTCACTTTTATCAGGGGGTGTTTTCTGGAATTTTTTGGGAGGGGTTTTTGAAAATGGTTTGGCGGAAAATTTTTCAGTTTCATTAATAATGTACAAACAGCTTTTGAGGATTGTGATGATAAGATTCGAATACAGTCTGGAAGTTGCAAGATTTTTTGTCAGCTTTACCAGAGTTTCCCAAACTTTTTATCGAAAACCTAACCCTTAGAACCGATTTTTTTTTGTTTTTGAAGAATATCCATGTAGGGCCCAGAAATGAGTGGGATTCCGTTTTTCGGGCTTTTTTTCTTCCTTTTTCCGTCTTCCGGCTCCCGGATTTTCAAAAATTGTTCCACCTTCCGGATTCCGTCTTCCGAGTTTCTGGACAACTTGAAGCACTGAGAAAACGGAAATTCCGGGGAAAATTTCTTTAAGTTTTCAACTTTTCAATTCGATTTTAGCGCTTCTTAACATATTTGGTTAATGGTCAAATTACGTTTTTGTTCCCAAAATTTCAGTTTCATGCCACAAAATTTAGTTTCTTTTCCTTCCTGGAGCAGTTTTAATCACTTTCTGTCCCATCCGTTTCCTTCCTTCCGTCTTCCGGATTCAAAATTTTCTCTTCCGCTCATGTCCGCTTTCCACTCTACTCCTCATTTCTATATTCTGAAACTAAGACCCATAAAATGCCGTGACTCACATCTTTGACCTAGTTTTATTTTTCAAGACAACTTTGTGACAAGAGCACTTTGTGAACTTTTCAATCATTTTATTTACGTCAATTTTTATGAGTTAGCATGCACCGAACGGAACATATTGATACTACATACGTAGGTTTTAATTGATAAGAAAAGGAAATAATGGAGGGGAATATAAAAACTAATGATGTCAAAATGCGTATGGCGGTTTCAAGTTTTGGTTAAAAAGGTTTCGATTTTGTTTTCCAGTGATTAAAAGGTGCTAGCTAGACCAAAACCTTTTTATCTGCGTCTCTTTGTCGCGCGCACATCGAGTAACCTATTTTCGTTGCTCAGTTTGGTAGTGATTTTATACCATTTCTGGAAGTTTTCGTCTGAAAATTTGCCGTTTCAAAATCTTCATATTATTTGTAAAATTTGAATACATTGATGAGCGACATTCTCGACATACATAAATTTCCGTTCTCCAAAATTGGAAAAAATGTTCCGTTATTCGAAAACTGAATTTGTTATTCCGTGAATCTCTATCGTGTATTGAAACTCATAAGAACTTCAAGACCAAAACCTTTTTTCCGCTTCTCTTTGTAGTCGATTAACCTATCTTCGTTGCTTAGTTTGATAGTTTTTTCATACCATTTCTGGAAATTTTCGAATGAAAATTTGTTGTTTCAAAATCTTCATAAGTTTTTTGTGATTTCCAGATTCGTTTATTAACGATAATCCATACAACCATCTAAAAACCCTTGTCTTATTCAATTTCAAAACTTTCTACAAGTCCTCCTTAGAATAAATTCACAATTTTCCAAAAAAGAAAAACTGCAAAAAGAAAAATCGTTATCAATCCATGATTCATCATTTTTTTCCCTCTCCACCTCCACCTTCTTTTTTTTCTTCTTCTTCTCACTATCACTTCATCATCATACACGGTGGTTGTTTCATCCAGACACTCGCACACATTTCTCTTCACTATCTATGCACATACAACAAAATGTTGATGGAAAATGATTGTGCTTGTGTGTTAGTCACTTTTTAGTGCCATTTTTTTCTTTGTATTGTTCTTTTTTGTTTCTTTTTCCCTTTTTTCGGATTCAAAATGAACACTTTTTGAGGGAAATCTTTGGTCTGAAATTCTGAGACTGATTCCTTTTTTCAGAAAATTTCAACCCAAATTTAAATAGTCCCTGTATTAAAAAGGCACCATTTTTACCAAATTTTCGCCCAAACTACCCTAAACCATCTATTTTCAGCACCCGTCGCACCGGTGTACGTCCCGCCCCAACAGGCGTACAACAACGATAAACCCAGTGGTAAGTCTATTTTTTTAGAGAATTATGGGAAATCGGTGAAATTAGTAAATGGGAAAGTTAAAATTTTCCACTAAATTTCGAGAGAACGAAACAGAAAGTTTAGAAAATTCAGATAACTGAAAGTTTTAGTGTTACAAAACCTCTATTACATCTGCAGGTTTTCTTTTCCTCAATGATGATAGGTGTTGACTTTTAATGTTCAAATTTCTGAAATTTGTTATTTGGACCAGGAAATGAGGGCAAAAATACTCGAGTTTTTGAAAAACTATAAGTTACATGTCTACACGGGGTCCCTGCGGGGTTAGGAAATCACGCCCTAATGCTAAAAAAAAGTTTAATACCCATTATCGCCTTATTTCTTTGAAAACTCCGTTGAAAAAAGTTTGCCCAAAGTTAAGGCACGCAGCGAAATTACCAATTTAGCATTAGGGCGCACTTTCCTACTCTGTTATATCTGTCGATAAAGTCTTCAAAATGTCCCGAAAGGCTCTATAAATTGCTGGAGAAAAATTTTCAGACATCAATTCCTTTTTGCAGAAGAAAAACCGGGATCAAAACAATCAAAAAAGGGTGGTGGCCGTGGAGGAATGTTCAGTTGGTTACCATGTTGTGCGAGCACATCAAAAGAGAAAAATGCACCAACGGAAAGGAGGTTACGAGCTAACGATAGAGAATATAATGCACAATTTAAATATGCTGTGAGTTTTCCATACGCTACACTCATAATCAACATGAAATTATGTCTCAAACATAACATTGTTATGAAACTTCAAAATAATTTTTTCAAAACTTTTTCTATTTTCAGGATAATCTAATCAAAACCTCCAAATACAACATAATCACGTTTGTGCCGCAGAATTTATTCGAACAATTTCAGCGGATAGCCAACTTTTATTTTTTAGTTCTGATGATTTTACAGGTGAGTCCTTTTTTTCTTTAGAGAGCATGCGCAAGATAGATACGCAGAGAAAAGCTTTTCAATTTTCAGTTTATCCCTCAAATCTCTTCAATTTCATGGTATTCTACGGCGGTGCCGTTGGTGATAGTACTCGCATTTTCAGCAATTAAAGATGGGTATGATGATGTGGTAAGGTTTTTTTTGAAAATCCTAGGCCATAATTTCCAAAATTTTCGGTTTTGGATGTATTTGAAATTCTTGAATTTTCTTTTCTGACAGTGAGTCTTACCCATGATTTCAGCAACGCCACGTATCTGATCGAAATGTAAATGGCCGAAAATCATATGTAGTCCGAAATGGAAGTCTTTGTGAAGAGGATTGGAGTAATGTGAAAGTGGGAGATGTGATACGAATGCAGAGTAATCAATTTGTGGCGGTAAGTTTGAAAAAATGGATAAAACAGCAGAATCAAATTCCAAAAGTTTGGAAACGGTTTAGAATTGAGCGGGAACAGAAAAAATTTTAATTCTGAAAATTTAAATCTGAAGCTTTCCTTTTTTCTAAATGTTTCAGTAGTCTGTTTAAAGGAAGGCTGAACAACGGCGTTTGAAAGAATGACGGAAAGTACAGATTGATGGCCTGGTAATTTGAAAAAAAGCGTGTGCAAGTCGGATCTTAGGCCATCAATCTATATTCGGATAGACTTTCAATCGCCGTTTTCTATCGTTTAGAGGGACTTTCAAGGGAATTCATAGTGAAATAGAAGAATCATAAGGAAAAAAAAGTCCGAATTTGAAATTGACAAATCCGAGTTAAGTCCTCCTGCAACTCCAAAACCGATCTAGTTGATGTTCGAAAAAATTTCTTTTCAGAATTTTTTCTCTCTTACTTTTCCAACCTTCAAATCAAACTATTGTCCAACTTTTCTTCCAATGCTATTTCTGATTTTTCAGGCCGATCTCCTTCTATTATCCACATCTGAACCTTATGGAGTTTGTTTCATTGAAACAATGGAATTGGATGGAGAAACAAATCTGAAGAATCGAGGAGCAATGTCATGTACTCAAGTGATGGGTGATGATTTGGATGGGATTACGAGATTTGATGGTTTGTTTTTCTTTTTGTAGTGACTTTCCATAAAAATCGACCAACTTTCATAGACTTTTTGAAACTGTAAACATTCCAGGAGAAATAGTTTGTGAGCCACCAAACAACAAATTGGACAAATTCCAAGGAAAATTGATCTGGAACAATCAAGAATATGGAATAAGCAATGACAATATTCTTTTAAGAGGATGTATTCTAAAGAACACTCGATGGTGTTATGGAGTTGTCGTCTTTGCCGGAAAAGATACCAAATTGATGATGAACAGTGGAAAGACAAAGTTTAAGAGAACTTCTTTGGATCGATTTTTGAATATTTTGATTGTTGGAATCGTTTTGTTTTTGATTGCAATGTGTTTGATTTGTACGATTTTGTGTGCAGTTTGGGAGTATCAGACAGGAAGATATTTTACGATTTATTTGCCATGGGATGATATTGTGCCAAATCCAGAACAAAGGGGTGAGTTGGTCTTTAAATTATGTTGATTTTTTTTATTTTTCACGGTACCTATGATGCGTAAAGCTACGGTAGATCAACTAAAAAACTGGAATTAAGATTGAACTCAGCTTTTTAATCCAAATCTAACTCCAAAATTTTTTCCAGGAGGCCGCCAAATCGCCCTGATTGCCTTTCTCCAGTTCTTTTCCTACGTCATTCTTCTCAATACAGTTGTCCCGATCTCCCTCTATGTTTCCGTTGAAATCATTCGATTTATACATTCCCTATGGATCAATTACGACACCAAAATGTACTATGAGAATGGTGATAAGAGCGTTCCAGCGAAAGCTCACACCACCACTTTGAACGAAGAGCTGGGGCAGGTTCAATATGTGTTTAGTGATAAAACAGGGACCCTGACAAGGAATATTATGACTTTCAACAAATGCACAATCAATGGAATATCTTATGGAGATGTCTATGATAACAAAGGAGAGGTGATAGAGCCAAGTGATGTTAGTTTTTTGTTGAAAATCTTTAAAATAATCGGCTCTATTCCAGTTTAGGGGATTCATAAATAAATAGGGGACTCAAGTCAGGGGACGCAAGAAATAGGGGACTCTAAAAAAACGAGGGGACTCAAGGAAAGGCGAAAAAACCGAGGGACTCAAGTCAGGGGACGCAAGGAATAGGGGACTCATCGAGAGTCCAAAAAACCAAGGGACTCAAACGAATGAGTTGGAATATCCAAATACTAGCGGTGGATTTTGGGCTCAGTGGACGGGCATTCATTTGCTGTAGCTGTGCCCTCGCGTACAAGCCCTTTCCAACGAAAAGATGATTGAGATTTTTTTTCTATCTTGGCGACGGCGAGTATAATAATTGAAAGGTTATTCATAAATCTTGCGATGTAGACACTCATAATAAGACTTCAATTTCCATTTTAGGCTTACTAAGTAATTCCTGTGTGTCAATTTCGGTGTCGTCAAAATGAAAAACTGGATTTTGTGTTTTATTGTGGATTTGTTCTAATGATACTTTTTTGGAAAAAAGAAAAATAACCGGTTACAAATGAATGAAAAAAATTCGGGTATTCCAACTCATTAGGTTTGAGTCCCTTTTTTTTTTTGGACGCTCGTTGAGTCCCTTTGTTTTTTTTGGAGTTTTGATGAGTCCCTTATTCCTTGCGTCCCCTCACATGAGTCCCCTTGTTTTTTTAGAGTCCCCTATTTCTTGCGTCCCCTGACTTGAGTCCCCTATTTAATTAAGAACCCCCTAAACTGGAATAGAGCCAAATAATCTAACAATTTTCAGAGAACACCATCCCTTGACTTCTCCTGGAACTCTTCGTCTGAAACCAATTTCAAATTTTACGACAAAAATCTCTTGGACGCCACAAAGCGAAAAGTGCCTGAAATTGATTTATTTTGGAGACTTCTGGCTCTTTGTCATACTGTAATGCCCGAAAGAGACAAAGGCCAATTGGTCTATCAAGCACAGTCTCCAGATGAACACGCGTTGACGTCAGCGGCCAGAAACTTTGGTTACGTCTTCAGGGCGAGAACTCCGCAAAGTATCACTATTGAGGTGATGGGAAATGAGGAGACACATGATTTATTATCGATTTTGGATTTTAATAATGATCGAAAACGGATGTCGGTTATTGTGAGAGGATCAGATGGAAAGATTCGATTGTATTGTAAAGGAGCCGATATGATGATTATGCAGAGGATACATGTAAGTTCAGGGTTACATAATGAAGATTAGGGGTGCTTTGGGTTACCGGGAAATCAATGTATTCAAAAACATTATAGACGACTGTAGGGCTCTTTTGTAAAATGTTTTAACGTGATATTGTGAGCGTAAAGTCCGCTCCAAATTCGCTTCACGGTTAACTTTTTGATATGACCGAGAAATGAAAGTGGAAGTGTCCGTGCCTTGGCCCGGGGCCGCTGGAAGAGTCGGAGCCTCAGACTGTGGTTGCAGTTCCGACTCTTCCAGCGACCCCGGGAAAAGTTATCCGTGGAGCGAACTTGGCGCAGACTTTACGGTCACAATAACCAAATATGTAGCCGAACAAAAAGTATGATTGAAATCTATTAGCAAAATGAAACAGAAACTCTTCGACAGGTTTATGTCAGTTCACTTTTTATCTAAATTCTTTCACGAGGTCCTTTACAGTAATCTCAGTAGTCAGTATTTCCAGCCCTCAACATCTCAAATCATGCGGACCTCTACCAATACTCATCTTGCTGATTTTGCCAACATTGGTCTCCGAACTCTATGTTTGGCTTACAAAGACATCGATGCTGCCTATTTTGATGAATGGGAGAAGCGAGTGAAAGTAGCGTCTGCTCAAATGAATAATCGAGAAGCTGCAGTGGATGCACTTTACGAAGAAATGGAGAAGGATTTGATTCTAATTGGAGCCACGGCGATTGAGGATAAGCTACAGGATGGAGTTCCAGAGGCAATTGCAAGGCTTTCAGAGGCTAATATTAAGATTTGGGTTTTGACTGGTGATAAAACGGTGAGTGGAAGGCGAACTTGTCGTGGGATCAATCAAAAGTTTATGAATCAAAGTCAAATAATGTACTTGGAACAGCAAATTGTAGAATCTTAAAAGACTTTTTTAACAATTCCGAAATCAATTCCGAAATGGAACGATGCAAAAAATAACCTAAAAATTTCAAAAATTTTTGAATCCATGCCGGGCCGACGGACCGAAGCAGACCGGCTCTGAATATTGCAAACACGCTTTCAACTCATTAAATTTTCAGGAAACTGCCATCAACATTGCCTATTCTTGTCGTCTTTTGACTGATGAAACCAAAGAGATTGTGGTGGTTGATGGTCAGACAGAATCTGAAGTTGAAGTACAGCTAAAGGATACCAGAAACACTTTTGAGCAGATTTTGGCATTGGTAAGTGACCAAGGATTGAGTTATTGCAGAAAAAAAGCGGAAGAAATGGAATTAGTCAAACAGAAAAAAAGTTACTAGATTTTTGATACCAAAATCATAGCCCAGCTATTTTGTGTCCACAGAAACCGCGCCCCAAGGAATTTCACCGTTCGGAAGCCGTCGATGCTTATATAAATGAAATTATTCGCTTACTAGACGAAATCGACAAATCGCCGGTCTGAAATAACGAAAAAAAATGGCTGAAATAACAAAAAAAGTGGCATGCCGTTTCAGTTGCTTCATATAACTTTCGAAAAAAAAAGCCATCCGATTTCTGTGTTCAATAATTTGAAAACATAACATTTTCAGCCATCACCTGGTGGAGGATCCAAACCACGCATCGAAATTGAAACGATTCATGAGGATTCTACAGTTGTCTCTTCTGCTAGGAGTATGGATAGAAACATTGTGACGCCGGACTTGAAATCCGCAGAGCTCGCCGAGCATGAATCCGGAGGAGTTGCTCTGGTGATCAATGGAGATTCTTTGGCATTTGCTCTCGGAGCAAGATTGGAAAGAACATTTCTTGAAGTGGCTTGTATGTGTAATGTGAGTTTAGGGTGCTCTTTTAATAGAGGTCTCATCTTTGAGTTTTCAGGCTGTGATTTGTTGCCGTGTGACACCTCTTCAAAAGGCTCAGGTTGTGGATTTGGTGAAAAGAAACAAGAAAGCTGTGACTTTGTCGATTGGAGATGGTGCAAATGACGTGAGCATGATCAAGACAGCTCATATTGGAGTGGGCATTTCTGGTGAGTAAGAGGGTAGGGTTACTGTAGAAACCCTCGAAGTACAAAAAAAAACTGAAAATGTT
Organism: Caenorhabditis doughertyi; assembly: GCA_963572265.1. Classification (NCBI taxonomy): domain Eukaryota; kingdom Metazoa; phylum Nematoda; class Chromadorea; order Rhabditida; family Rhabditidae; genus Caenorhabditis; species Caenorhabditis doughertyi. Next base: position 19,394,108 of record OY751556.1, on the reverse strand, counting down.
TGATTTCCAGGCCAAGAAGGAATGCAGGCAGTTCTTGCTTCTGACTACTCTGTTGGCCAATTCAAATATCTTGAACGTCTTCTCCTTGTCCATGGAAGATGGTCCTACATCAGAATGGCCAAATTCCTTCGATACTTCTTCTACAAAAACTTTGCCTTCACCCTTACCAATTTCTGGTATTCTTTCTTCTGTGGATACTCTGCTCAGACTGTATTCGATGCCGTTTTGATTGCCTGCTACAATCTTTTCTTCACTGCTCTTCCAGTTTTGGCAATGGGTTCTTTGGATCAAGATGTGGACGATCATTACTCTTTGAGATATCCAAAACTCTATCTTCCAGGACAATTCAATTTGTTCTTTAACATGAGAATTTTCATTTATTCTGTTCTTCACGGAATGTTTAGCTCCCTTGTGATATTCTTCATTCCCTATGGAGCATTCTACAACGCAGCAGCATCTTCTGGAAAAGATTTGGATGATTACTCAGCGCTGGCTTTCACGACTTTCACAGCTTTGATTGTGGTGGTTACTGGACAAGTAATCCTTATTTACCTCTAATAAAAGTGCATAAAATTATTTCAGATTGCCTTTGACACCAGCTATTGGACTGCTATCTCCCATTTTACCATATGGGGATCACTAGTTCTCTATTTCCTTGTCTGTTTTCTCCTTTACGAATGGCTTCCAGTATCATGGATTGTCAAAACTTCATCATCAATTTCCTATGGTGTTGCATTCCGAACAATGGTGACTCCACACTTTTGGTTTTCTTTATTGATGGTCTGTGTGGTTCTTTTGTTACCAGTGATGTTGAATCGATTCTTCTGGTTTGATACTCATCCATCATTTGCTGATCGGTTGAGGATTAGAAGGAAGATGGGCAAGAAACCATCGGCTAAGGATGATAAGAAGTGAGTTTTGATAAGGAATAAAGGAATGGAGAGAGTGTGTGCGAGCGAAAGACGCAGACACGAGGCTCTATTCTTCCGTAGCCTGTCTACGAGCCTCGCAGACAATGTAGATCGTTTAAAGTAGAGTGCCGTCTCACGAGACGTCTCTCGAGAGTCTCGAAATGTCTCGAAATTGTCTCGTTTCGCCGAGACAAGCGAAACAACTAAATACAAGAAGAGCCGAGACGAGTCTGAATTCTCGTGAGACTCGGCGAGATGCTCGGTCTCGTCGAGACACGAGCCTCACGGGACGACACTTTAGTTTTCAAATTCTAGTTTTAAGCATTACGGTAGCGCTTCCAAAAAGGAAATCAAGAGACCCAAAAATTTTCTCTGCGCCTCTTTCTCATCCACACTCCCTCATATCTAATTATTTCCAGAACCACATTCAAACGTACTGCTGCCACTCGCCGAAGTGTTCGTGGATCCCTCCGTAGTGGTTACGCCTTCTCTCATTCACAAGGTTTCGGAGAGCTCATTCTCAAAGGAAAATTGTTCAAAAATGTGGATAATTTGCGCGGCAAAAACTCGAATTCAAAAATTCATCCGACTTCGGATGACTATCAACCGATTCTGGTCTCCAATGTTTCTGATGTATGTTTTTCTGGAGATTTGGCTTAATTTTCATAAGAAACAATGTTTCAGGATAGCCCAGGAGGTTCTGGAATTCCAGCAATGCATCTTCCAATGGGCACTCGCCCCCCTCAAAATGTTCCTCATACATTGAATGTAAATACTGAAGACTGGTAAGTTCTCACTAGCTTCTTTTCATATTAGTATAGTTGGAGTGGTTTGTTGCTTTGACTTCTACAGTAATCCTCTACAGTAATCCTTCTACCGTAACTCTATCTTGTCGTTTTTGTATCGTGTGTCTTTTCTAACAGGTCTCACGACGATCGACCTGCTTATGCGAAAGAACCATCGCCCCTTCAAGGTACAGTAATCCGAGGAGATGGGCGGAGTCATAGAAAAACAGGAATATCACGAGAAACTCAGGTATAGTTGAATGGCTTCATTTTTTCCCGATGATCTCAATCCCCGACGCTTTTCTTTTTCGATAATTGTTTGTTGTTGTTTTTTTTCTAAAAATAAATATAGTTTGATTTTAAAAATTTTTAGTTTGTGTGGTTTTTTGTGTACTTTTAATTTAATTAATTTATTTTCAAAAGATCTCTCTTTCTCATAATTTGTGTTTGTGTGTTTGTTTGTTTATGAGTGTGTGTTTGTGCTTTCAGCTTTTACTTCTCCTTTGTGCTTTCAATTATTTTTTTCTCTAATAAATCAATAATCAATCGATAAATCAATAATCTTTTAATACAGGCCGAAGAACAACCAGACGTGATCATAGAGCATCTTTAATCAACAATTCCAATGCACTTCTTCCCTTGTAGGCACCGGTTTTAGGCTTTTTTCTCTCTGGGTTCAAATTGCTGTAAATTGTATTTCTCTTTTTTTCGCTTTTAATGTATTTTTTCTTTTGAGAATTTCTTCTGAAAATAATGTGTGATTGCTGAAAATATGTGATTGATAATGGGTAATAATTGTATTCAAAATCCGTGTAATAAATCATTTTTTCGATTTTTTTTTTGGAAAAATAATTTTGAATTCGTTCACTTTTTGAATTGTGAATTATCGGTTCCCATTTCAGTCTCCTTGGTTTTCAGTGGCGGAAGCTTAAGAAAACAAGGTGCCCTTCTATTACAGGTTCATGTACTCACCACAACAAAAAGTTTCGAATTCCATTCGGATGGAATTCCAATTTCATCCGTTGTTTTTCGAAACTCAACTAATGATTCTTTCTTGTTCGCTTTTCGATTACTTTTCTTCTTTTCCAATTCTTTTCGATCCGAATCTTTCGTTTTTTCAGTTTCTTTCCAAATTGGATCCAATTCTTTCCCATTTTTCAACACTTCAATTCCTTCGTCACAATATTTTTTGACGTCTCCACATAGAAGATACGGTGGTCGATCAGTTGATTTGGCAGCTGTCTAAAAGAACAATCAAGGATAGATTACAGTAACCCAGGATAGAGTACAGTAATCGAGGATACACTACAGTAATCCAGGATAGAGTACAGTATTCCAGGATAGCCTACAGTAATCCAGGATAGCCCACTGTAATGCAGGATAGCCCACAGCAATCCAGGATAGACTACAGTAATCCAGGATAGACTACAGTAATCCAGGATAGCCCACTGTAATGCAGGATAGCCCACAGCAATCCAGGATAGACTACAGTAATCCAGGATAGACTACAGTAATCCAGGATAGCCCACTGTAATGCAGGATAGCCCACAGCAATCCCGATTAGTCTACAGTAATCCAGGATAGACTACAGTAACCGCAGACTCACCGCCAACTGTCCTCTAACCATATTCTTCATTTGATCCGTATTCGGATATTCAACAATCAGCCGAACCCATCCATTACTATTACATCCATCGAGAATACGTTGACGAACCTCCTCCAAACTACTAACCATTTTATCATCAACCGCGAGAATCGCTTCTCCAATATTCAAACTGATATGGGATACTGTATCCGGTGTAGTGTAGTTGACCACCACTTTCTGACCAGTTTGTTGCATATTAAGCCCTAATTTCAGGTATTTGTATTGATAGAGAATGGCAAGATCCATCACGTATCCAGGTGTAGAGGAGATACCTGAAGGGGAGAAGAGAGATTGTTATTAGAGCGCACTTACTTACCAGCAGGAACTTTAAAAGTGCCCACACGAGTTTTGAGTCTTGCCACTGTAATTGTTATTTTTGTATCGGTTTTCGACGCCAAAATTTTCGTGACAACAGTTTTAAAGTCTTGGTGTCCCGAAGAAGCGAGAGGCGCTTTTTCTTTCCTAAAAAACAAATCAACAACCTTTAATAAAAGGGCACCCATCCTACTTTTCATTCTTCTTATCTGGCACCTTCATTTTGCTATGTTGACTCGACGTTTTGTCTTCAATATTTCCCATGACAGTTGTTTTATCATCAAAGGATACAATGATATTATTGACCTGGAGAATAATGTCACCAGGAATAAGAACTCCTTTAAAAGGGCTTGCATAATGAACACGAGTGATAAGACCATGACGATTGACGAGTCCGAGTTGCTGGAGAAAAAAAAAAGAGATTCATTGAAAAATATGTAAGTTTTTACCGCTGATTTATCCTTTTTCGGAAGCTCATACGTGGCATCGACAAGTAATTTATACGAATTTGGAATGGATTCCCCTTGAAGCATAACGACTTCTTTAACTCTTCTTTCGATCTGAAATTCATCAAGATACTTTCAGAAATTTGGCACAAGATGCTGTCAGACAGAGTTGCACGGAATTTAGGATTCCGGATTCCGGATTCTGTGTTCCGGTTTCCGAATACTGGATTTGAATCCGAATTTCGTTATCCGGATTCCGAAAAAAAAAACATATTTTCATTTTCAATCTCGCAAATTTTCATCATTCCGGATCATTCCAGATCCTGAATTCCGGATTCCGGATTCCGTAGTTTCGATAGTCATTCCGGATCCCAAACTCCGGAATCGAAAAAATCCATTCCGTACACCTCTCCTGTCAGATACAACAAACGAAACCTCATATCTTTTGAATCCGGGTTTCTCCCAAATCGAATCCTGATCAATGTCTTCTGGTCGATAAATCTTGCATTTAATCTGATTTGGCTCCTCGTTTGGCATCTTTTTTCAAGCTTTCACCGCGCGAAAAAACACGTTTTGAATTGAAAATCGATTTGATATTGTTTTGAAAAGTGAAATGAGTTGGGGAGAACTGGAAAAGAAGTGAGGGCACGGAAGACGTGGAAAAAAATAAATTATATGGAAGATTGGGAACACGTGGAAATAAAAGTTTATTGGGAATTTAAAACCGTTTTTCTTAATAGAGCGCACTTTCTCTTTTTCCATATACTGTTCAAAGAACGATTCATTGAATATTCAAATCCAAAAAAAAGACAATGATTTGCATAATGCAATCGTGTACCTTTTTTTTTGTTTCCTGGTCTAAACTCTTCATAAACTTTTTCGAACTATTTCAAAATTCCTGGTAAACACGTTCAAAAAAGTGAGCGTGGCTGTGCTGAAAATGATAGTTTTTGTGTTTTGATCGGTGTCTCATATCAAGACCAACCTATTTTTTCTTTCTCAAGGCCTCCTATTAGAAGGGCAACCCTCTTTACCAATACCACTATAATTGGGTCATAAATGCGCCCCATTCTGATGGAAAAAAGTGAGCACCGGCCCATCATTTTCCCAGCTGTCAATTTGAACTCGCCGACCTTTTCTGATCATAAAAAGACCCTTATAAAAGGGCATGCTCCCAATCAAATGATCTTTCAAATAGGTTTCTTGTCTATTTGTCTTTGTCTCTCCTCCACGTAGTTCAGTTAGTTTTGAAAATGCCTCTCTTTGACTTTTCTTTTTCTGTGGATTATTTTTTGAACTTGTTTTGTGATTGGTCTTTCCACTTTCGAAGGCAAAATGCCAACCATTTTGAATTGAAATTTGAATAAAAACCTTATCAAATTTCAGTTTAACCCCCAGTTTTTTTTTTCTCTGCGTCTCATCTCTCTTTATAAAATGGGCGTGCCAGACAGTCTTTTTTTCCGAAAGTAGAATCTAGAAAATTTATTTTCGTTCTTATCAAATTATATTCGAAACTTCGAAAATCGATTTGAGAATGATTTTGAACGTCTTCGATTTGAAGTTTTGAAATTTTTCTTTTTGCGTTGAAAAAACTGAAGTTCAAAGACTGCTGTCAAAGACCTGTCAATATTCTTATCGTCATCAAATTTTTTTAAAATTTCCTTTTTCTTTTTTTTCAAACTCCACATTCCAGATGGATCCAAACCTGGACCAACTTCGTCGTCTCGTAGAAAAATCGTTTCCAAAAATTTCAAATTTTCACGAAAAAGTCAGTGTGAATTTTGAGATACTTGAAAACGCAAAAAGTTTCTGGTCGGAAATTTATGTGGCTCATCTGAAGGCTAACGATGATTCAGAAGACGTTCCTGAGAACGTCTTCATAAAAGTGAGTATTTATTAGAAGGGCATGTTTTTGGAAAAAAACGACTTTAGGTTCCAAAAATCAGTGAAAATGTGCTCCGATGTGAAGATGAAGAAGCTGTGCATGAACTTCAAAATGTGTTGGTTTATTACTCAAAGGTTAGTTTGGGCACTAATCCTGGTCCTTATTTTTTCAAATGTGGTTTTTTTCAGAAAGAGAATTTATTCTACAAACATTTTCCCTATGGATCCATTCCCAATTTCCCATTTCCAAAAATTTACTACACTGAAAATGTGGAAGAAGACGGTACGGGAGGACTTGTAGCTGAAAATTTGAGTGAAAAAGTGTATGCTGTGGAGCATATTCCGGGATTAAATCATGAGCAAGTTCTTCGATTAATGGAGGCTCTTGCTGGATTTCATAGTCATTTGATTCAAAGAAATGATAAGAGTTATGTGGACAGTTTTGTTGAGGGAGCTCATGGAAGAGAGGCATATTCGCCAGGAATGCAGAATATGATGGTGAGTTGATATTGTGATATATACAGTAACCTAACTTTGATCCAAACTTTGTTTTTTGAAAAAATAAGGACAAACAAGGACTAAACTCGGATATTTTTATTTCAAATTCCGACATATTTTTTATTCTTACTTTTTTTTTCACTATGACTTCACTCAAAACTCCCTCTAAACGGTAGAAAACGACGTTCGAAAATGGCCGAATAAAGATTGATGGCCTAGGATCCGACAAGTGCGCTTTTTTTCAAATTACTAGGCCATCAGTCTGCATTCGGTCATGCTTTCAAACGTTGTTTTCTGCCGTTTCGAGCAGAGTTGTACGGAATGAATATTCTTGATTTCGGAATATGGAATCCGGAAGCCGGAATTCGGAATGAAATCCGATTTTTCGGAAACCGGATTTTGGAACGTGAATCGAAAAAACCACGGAATACGGAATACGGAATCCGGAATTCTGTACAACTCTGGGTTAGAGTGGTCTTTGATTGGAGTCATAGTAAAAGAAGCTAATCAGAATTGAGAAAAAATAAGTCGTAATTCAAATTTCGTTTGAAAAAACCGAGTTACACAACAGTCATTCAGCGCATTCTGAAGCAATTTAGACCACATTATATGGGAAAATATATTAATTTTTTTTACTTTTAAATCTAACTGAAAATTGCAGTTCGAAGAGGCTCTCACATTAGAAACTGTGTGCCCGCATATATTTGGAAACGGAAGAATTCAGAAAATCAAATGGTCTTTTGATTATGAGATAAAGAATAAGACAACTAAAAAGGCAATTGCAGGTGAGACTACTAAATAAAGATTTCAGGAAAGAAAAATTGCAGAAATCCCGGGAATAATTTGTCATGCTGATCTGAATGTGACCAATATTCTCTGGAAAAAAGAGAGTCCAATTCATGAAATTGGAGCAATTATCGATTATCAAATGATGTTTATCGGATCAATTGCATTTGATATTATTCGAGTGCTCACTTTAGGATTAAGCCAGAAAAATAGAAGAGAAAATGGGCAAATGTACATGGAGCATTATCATAAGACGCTGTCTGGATTCTTCAACGGATTGGCTCCATTTTCAATTGAACAACTCAAAAATCAATACTTTTTGATTTATCCATTTGCATCCAATTTCACACTTTTTGGTATTGCAATTTATATAAATATGTATTCGGATGGGACACTCGGATCACCTGAAATGAAGCAATTCAATTGTGAGGAACTTTTGGATAGAGCCAGAGGAATTGTTGAAGATATCGAGGCATTGAGGGATAATTATCACTGATTTTCATTATTTTGTTTCCAATCTCATAAACATTTCATTTTCCTTGAAGATTCACTCCGGACTTTGCACTTATTGTGCCCTTTACGCTTTCGTTTTGAACTTTTCCTGGACCTTTTTTGCGCTAAAGATTTGTTTTTCAGTAGTTCAAGTCATCTTATTAACAGATTCTCACGAAAACAACAAAGGTCTTTTCAAGTTCAAAACAATAAAAGTATAACGAAATAATAACAACGTGCTACAACTCTTCAATTAGCACTTTTTTAGGCGAAGAGGGATCTTTTTCAGATTGAAACGCTGTCGGAAGATTATCGACGATTTGCACGCTGGCGTCTCGATCATCGACTGCACTGTTTTTTTCTTTGAAAACGTCCAAGTCAATCTCGATATGTTTCTCTTCTTCTGGCGTTGGTTTCGTTTCTTCTTCCGCATTGATTTCTGAGTCCGAATCATCGTCATCAGAGCTATCATCCGATGATTCATCTTCAACAACTTTTTCGATTTGGAAGGCGTCTGCTGACGAGGCTTCTGACATCTGTTGATTCGCTTCTGCCATCTGTGGCAAGAAACTTTTCAATCTGAAAACTTGATTTGAATTTCTTTCACTTTTGAAGGCGATTCTCACCTCCCAAAAAGGGTAGACTCTTCGACGAGCTCAATCGTCGGTTTTCCGCTCAAAATACTGGAAATGTCTGATTTCGACGACATCTTCTGTAAAGAAATCTCCCGTTTTCTGTCTGAATAAACGAAAATCGTTTAGAAATATAAAACTTTCGGATCCAAACGAAATACAACATTATAATTGCAATGATTGTACAGAAAATTTCATTACATCATGTATTTACATGGAATAAGTTTTAAGCGATATTTGCCTAATCATGATATGCGAGTAAGCGTTTACAGAAAAATATACGATTGATGGAGAGGAACAATTAGTACACCAGATGAAATAATTAAATAGACGGTTCAGCAATCACCAGCAGATGAAAAAAAAGGTAAGACCGGTAAGAGAGAGTTATTCGAGTTCGCGAATCATCTCGACATACTCATCAGCGACGACGTCTTTATAGCTTGTAGAGCCCTCCTCGAGATTCAGGTGGAGAAGTGCAGCGGGCGCAAGGCTTAGCTGTGCAAGACTGGCAGTTTCATCTTCTACGATTTGACCAGTAGCGTCACGAAGAGTGAATTCCGAAGTAGCCAACGAATCGGAGAGCGTGGAAGCGACGAAGACACGAACAGCGGAGAATGGCTCTCGGCAATTGAAGACACCCTGAACAACAACTGATTATAGAAAGCCAAGCAAAAGCCGTCTCAATTTACCTGCATCAAAATATTTCCAGGTAATCTAATACGAATCAATGTGTACTTGTAGCGGTTATTGATCTGTTGTTCGTCTTTCTCCCGCATCTCTTTGGTTCGAAGTGTGAGCATCTGAAAGCATTTTGTAGATACAAGAAGCTTATTTCACTTCACTCACTCTTTCCACTTGAACTTCCTTATTTCTCTGCTCAGCCTTCAACTCGGCTGTCGACAAGTTGAAAAAGTCATCGGTCAACTTTGGTGCTTTTGGTTTTTGCCCCTCTTTTAACTTGAACAATTCCAGGTTTCTCGCCACTTTTATTGGCACAGCTTGCCCCTCTTTCAATGCTGCAAGAGCTTCCTCCAAATGAGTTGCGGTTTCTTTTGTGAATACTAAGAATTTTTCTTCATTATTCGTCTTCTCGGTGAATCCGACACACTTTAGGAATGCCGTACTACCGATAACTGGGGCTACTTTTTCTTGAAAATGTACATTCGTCATTCGAATGGACTGGAACTTCTCCACGCCAGGATTATTGATGATGTTTTGCAAATACTTGCTCATCAGCTCAACAGCCGTATCTTTTTTTGCTGTCGTGTTCAATGAGTAGATCATCAGGACAGCGGCAATAACTTTATCGTTCTCGTCTTCAGAATCATCGATTTGCTCGAGAAGGAAGGCCTTGATGTCCTCGAGAAGCTCAGCTCGAGGACGAACGTGGTGTTCCCCGAGAAGTTCTGAAGTATATAGAACACTGGATATCGCCGACGAATGCTCCAATTCTTTTTCCCGATCGGGTTGTTGTGAAGTTTTGCTGAAAATCAAGATGTTTATACGTGTTCATCAGCAAAGATAACATACCTTCCGCCTGATAATTGCAGCTCCTCAAACTTCCGTCTCTCTTCTTCCAACTCTCGCTTCGCAATCATTTGAATTCGTCTCTTGCTGGCATCTTGTGCCGGCTCATTCTTCTGCATTCTTCTCATAGCAGCTTGTGCGGCAATGTCAGCAGCAGCAGCTCGGTCGATTGGGCCACCTGATGGCTGAGAAGACGATGGTTCTCCAGAAGAAAGACGAACACCTTCCCCGCTGTTCTTGAAATGTTTTTGGATGCGTTTTTTGTTGAGGAATTTCTTGAAACTATTCATTTTTGTTCTTCTCGTTGCTTCTAGCTTTTTCGATCCTTTCCTTGATAATGAATTCCTGAATGATTAAATTGTAGTGATTCCAGGCTATGACGACACCGACGCAAAATACGATTAGAAGAAGCGCGAGAAAAAGGGCGAGTGCTGCCTGTAAAAACCGAGAACCATCAAGTTTCACGAGAGAACTAAAACGAACTTGTTTCTTATCCACCGAATTTTTATCGCAAAAGATAATCGCAGCGCCGTAAATGTCCTTAATACCAAACGATTCGAGAGCTGCGGGCGAGTCGGCACTTTGATAAGCCACTGAATTTGTATTCAGTGGACTTTGCTCTGTTGTCGATTCGGCGGCAAACTGATCTCCCATTCAAAAATTGGCTGGAATGGGGCGAATTTAGTGTTTGAAACAGTGTTGCACGGAAGCCATATTTTGGCTTTACGGAACACGGAAACGGAAACGGAAACGGAAGCACATCCAAAAATTTCCGGATTCGGAAACGGGTACGGAAAATGTTGGAAGCTTCCGCGGAAGACGGAAACGGAAACGGAAGCTAATCAGAACTCGAGTTTTGAAAGTTTTTCATTATAAATTAGAAAAATGAACCTGAATTTTGAGATCAAACCCAAGTTTTTAGTTCTAAACAACCGTTTTAAGTTGTTTTTCTGTGAAAATTGATGATTCCATAAGTCATTTTTCGACTATTTTTTCTTTTTCTCACACATTTATTCCGGATTCTACTTTCCGTGAAAAACCAAATGAATACGGAAGACGGAAACGGGCACGGAAATCAAACTAGTTCTTTGCGGAGAACGGAAACTGAAGCGGAAGGGTGAATTTCGGGAGAAACACGGAAGACGGAAACGGAATTTCCGTGCAACACTGGTTTGAAAGGCGCGCCAATATTTTCAGAGTAAGGGAAAAAAAGGCCCCGTGAAAAAAAAGTATTTTCAAATGCTTTTTTTTTCGGGGGACACGTGGTGAAAAATATTTGGTTCAGAAATGGTTTTATTTTCATTTCTTGAAATAATTTTTCCAAATTTTCGATGGGAAGTTCAGAAATTCTTAAAACTAATCAGGGTAATCGAACCCACTGGCAGCGCTGCGCACCGCAAGCTTAAACCTGAGCCTCGAAAAGTATTTGAAAATTGGAGATTTCGAGAAAAATAAAGCTTCTAGGCGCCAGCAAGCTCACGGGAACCCTGTTTGAAGGTGTCCCTGGCACTATGCTTATTTCTAGGCGCCAGCATGCTCACCGGATCCCTGTTTGAAAGCACTATCCAGAGCGCATGGTTTTGACTCACCCGGGAAAATTTTTGCTAGAACGCTCGGATGTCGTTTTCAAATCAAGTAATGAATGCGGCGAAAAAAGAAAAAGAAAACAGAGGACATCTTTCGCGTGTCCCCAATAATAAATATCCGATAAATATTTGAAATTTCACGGGGGCCTTTTTTTCCCTTACTCTGGAAATACCACCATACTTATTTCACGAAATATGGCAGCGATAATATATGAGTTTTGATTTAAATAGAAAGAAACTGTTTTATGCGAGTTGGAAACAATGGGAAAACAAGAATTAACACGAAAAGACGACCGATGAGAAGAAAAAACGGCATTCTTTCAACCCGTGCGGCACCGTTGCTTTTTGAGGCCACGCCCATTTTTCCGCGCCCGCCGCTGTTTTGTTAGATTTTTTTTTGGTGAGAAAGCGCATCGAAAAAAGGCATATCCTCTAAAAAAAATGTGATGGTGAATAGATACTGTGAACACAGCTCAAAATAGCATTCTGCAGTTTAAAAAAAATTTTAAAAAATAGACAAAGAAGGGATCACAGTTCAGGGGCATGCGGAAAAATTTTCGGATATCCGAAATTATCCGTTTATCCGAAAGAATTTCGGATATTTTGCTGTCGGATAATTATCCGAAGAAGTTTCGGACATTTTTCGGATATCCGAATATCCGACAACCAAAATCGGATAATTTTTTAATTTTTCGGATATCAAATTTATCGAAAAACTATTCCGAGCAAAATTTTTTTAACAAATGTAAAATTTGAACTAACTTGGAATTTCTTTCCAAAAAAGCGCTATTTTTGAAAAATTTAAATATCCCAATATCCGAAAAACTAAATTCGGATAAATTTCCGGATATCCGATTATCCGAAAAAAATTTCGGATAATTTTTCGCGTATCCGAATTTCCGAACATTTATTTCCGCATAGCCCTGTTACAGTTAAAACTTCGAAATGTTATAACAGATTTTTCAGAACTGGAAAGCTTTACAGTGTTCTAAGTATTACACAAGAGTGATTCAGAGTATTATAAAGCAACTCCACTCATCTTTTTCCTTCAGTAAAGCACAACAATAAATGAAAAAAACCGCACGTGGTGAAAAGTGAAGTCAAGTTGTTCGCCTCTTATAAGAGGCGTTATCCGTTTTCCGACTTGAAAAGCTCATGAGCAGTTCAGATAATAATATCAAGAATGACGAAGAAATTGAGGAGATTGTCGACGATTTGAATAGTATCACTGAACTTTTCTGTTCAGCTCGTCCCAAAAAGAAAGTCAACGTGAAGCTTCATCTAGTGAGCGCTCATTTACCGCACTTTCTCAAAATTCATAAAAGCTGGGGTCGTTTGACCGAGCAAGGAGTGGAGCATATGCATTCAATTTTTAAGGAACTTCATCTGGTACTTGTTCCTATGATTGACGCAAAAGCGAAAGGCTTAGCATTTGTAGATTACTTAACAAACGAAAACTATCTTCACGATAGAGGAGATGCTTGGAATATTTGAGGTCAATTCCGTAATCTTTGACTTCATTCTCCTTTTCAATTTTCCTTCTCTTTAATAAACTTTCAAATTTACACAAAATAGTCTTTCTTTTTGAATTCTATATGTTTTGTATCAGTTTATATTCGAAAAAAATATCCATTTCTCTGGAAAGAAGTCAAAAACCACGAAGACGAGCGACGAATCAAGGAAGAGGTGGCTGCCAAGCGAAATTCCGAAAAGAAAACGAAATTTTTTGGAATCAAATAAGCAAAATATTATAATTCTATCTATTTTTCAAATTTACTAGAGTTTTTTTGTAAAAATTTTAAAATCAACAAAGAAAAACCGTTTCAAAAAATGTTCGTTGAAAACTCAACGTTAAATATTGAACAATACAAGCGCGCTCTACCGCACACATTCAAATTTTTTTCAACAAAAAATTTCTTTCGGGGCGCTGCGCGTCACCTTCATTTTTTGGAAAGAAACAAACCTTTTTGCGCAAATTTTTCGATTTTTCAGCGAATTTTCTCAAATTTTTTTGTGAAAAATACGATGAAAATAATTAATTACATTGTTTTTCAGCGTGCATAATGCCATCGATGCCGAGTGGATTACCTGCTGGACGGCTTGACCCCAATATGATGCCGAGCGCTATTCAAGTCAAGGAGAACGATTCCAAACGGTCTGGGCTTTTTCAAACAGGATGGCCTTTAGTTGAAATGCCAACTCTTGTGTCCACCTTTTGTTATGCCCAGGACCAAGGGAACTGCAACCCAAAGTTGATGCGATCAACGATTTACACCGCCCCACAAACGAGCGAAATTCTAGAAGCAACTCAGATTCCATTCGCTGTGGTTGTCTCGCCGTTTGCGCCGTTGAACGAATACGAGGTTGGTTTTTGTATGCAATGTGAGTTTTTAAAAATAACTTTCAGAACGAGCCTCCGGTCGTTGATTTCGGAGCACACGGCCCATATCGTTGTCAACGGTGCAAAGCTTACATTTGCCCGTTCATGGAGTTTCAAAATGGTGGCCGTTCGTTCCAATGCCCATTCTGTCACGCCAAAACTCCTGTCGAAGATGAGTATTTCTCTCATCTCGATCATACTGGGAGCCGCGCGGATATTGCGACGAGACCAGAGCTTTGCTTTGGAGCGTATGATATTGTTGCTCCAAAGGAGTTCTGCAAGGTTAAATCAACATTGTTTTGGTGTGACATAAATTTTCTCATTTCAGAACGGACTACCACCAAAAGAGCCTGCTTACCTCTTTATGATAGATGTCTCTCACAATGCAATTTCGAATGAAATGCTTCCGATCATCTGTCAAAACTTAGAGAAAGTTTTGCGGAACCTTCCCCGAGAGACTGGCCAACTCGAATCATCAATTCGGGTCGGGTTAGCTACTTTTGATCAGGCAGTTCATTTCTTCGATATTTCATCTGCTTCTCCAAAGATGCTTGTAATGTGTAAGCGATTAGATTAGCCTCAATATCAACTGTTTTGAGTATTATTTTTACAGCTGATGTGCAAGAACCTTTCGTTCCGATGGTTGATGGATTATTTCTCCCATACAATGAAGCTCTTCCTGGACTTCGCGCAGCTCTTGCCGAAGTACCAAAGATTTTCTCCCAGTCGAAGATCTTCAGAACTAGTTTACAACCAGTAGTTCAGGCGGGCCTCGATGGTCTCAAATGTGCAGATCGAGCAGGAAAAATAATCCTGTTTTCGACTGCACCTGGAGAGTTGAGAAAAGATGACACAAAGTTAGGAGAACAGTGCGTCAAATCTGGGGTTACTGTCGATTTGTTTCTTTTTCCAAATGAATTTATTGATGTCGCCACGATTGGACAACTTTCAGCTGTCACTGGAGGCTCGATTTTCATATTTAAATATTTCTCGGTTCGTTAAAAAGCTTTTTTTTTCGAATCAGAATTTTATTTATAGGCTTACAAAGATGGAATTCGGATGTTGAATGAATTGGAAAAGCATGTATCGAAGAAAATTGCCTTTGATTGCATGGCAAGAGTGCGAACTTCTACAGGAATACGGCCAATCACGTTCACTGGTTCTTTTCACATGGAAAACGCGACTGATTTAGAACTGGCTACTATTGATGAAAGCAAGGCATTCGTCGCGGAAATCAAGCATGATGATAGTCTGCAAGGACAGACTTCTCTAATACAAACTGCCGTATTATATACTTCTATGACCGGACAGAGACGCATCCGTATCCTGAACATGTGTCTTCCAGTAACTGCCGACTACAACAATATCTACCGACTTGCTGATCCAGAAGCTCTGACAACCTTCATGCTGAAACAAGCTGTCCAATTGAACCGCGATAAAGGGAGCACTGACATGAAAGAATCTCTAACATCTCGCTGTGTGCAGTTTTTAGCAACATACAGAGAAAAGTGCAGTCAAGGTGCCCCACTTGGACAACTAATTCTCCCAGAATCTCTGAAATTGATGCCACTTTACGTGAATTCAATTTTGAAAAATGATGCGATCAGTGGTGGTAGTGAAATGACAGTTGACGATAAAGTTTGGCAAATGGAGTTGATCCGTGGAATGCGAACCGAGGATGTAATGCCTCTCATCTATCCGAGAGTAATGCCAGTCTCAGATCTTAAAATCAATAATACAGAGGAAATGAAAGAACTTCCGAAGTCAGTCAGAGCTAGTTTCGATTTCTTGGAAAATTCGAAAGCTTATATAATTGACAACGGTGTTAATCTCTTCGTATGGATCGGATCTCAATGCAACCAGCAGTGGGTCCAAGATGTGTTTGGAGTCGGTTCTACGAATCAAATCGACACAGAAAGTGTACGTTAATAATGGTAACAGCTGAAGTTTAATGTGTAAGCTTTTAGGGAATCATACCAGCAAAGGATAATGCTCATTCGCGTGCTCTTCGTCGTGTGATTCAACTATTGCCACGAGGAATTCGTCACAGAAAAACATTCATTGTAGTTGAGAAGAGCGGTTTGGAACCATGGATGAAGAAATTATTGGTAGAAGACAAAACTGGACCAGCAAATATGTCATACGGGGATTATCTTATTGATATTCACCGCAAAATTCGCGGAATAATTTATTGAGTTTTGTAAAATATAAAATCAGCGTAAAATCAGTTTTAGTGTTGCACTTAAATTAGTACAGATTTTTCAACAATAGTGTTACATTCAAAACATAAACGTTCGCAAAAAACCGGCTCGAGAGAATTATATTGCGCTTATAGTGAAAGTGTTCCTCAAACAGTAGTGCCTCCGGATGGAGAGTTTCCGGAAAACGTTTTGCGATGTATAATCTCTATCGAAGTAAAACATTTCAGAAAATGTTATTTTTCCAGGTGCTTTCGCAAGGCAGTACTTTGAATCATACGAAGCTCGATTGAATGAATTTAAAACCACGAATTCTAGAAAATGCTGAAAGAGACGCAGGTCAGCATCGCAACCTCGTGCACCACCGTTGTATTAATTAGCTTTGTTTTAGGCTTTGAAACTTTTATTTCTAGGAAAAGGGGAATTTCAAGCATATTCAACTGAGTGAAGCAAAACAGGGGGAAAAGATTTTCTTGTCAAAATAAACGAGACAAAACCATCAGTTCTGAAGTCGTTATTGAACGAAGAAAAAGTGGCGTATGATGATTATGAAGAAGATGAAGGAGAAGATGTGAAAAGGTACTCCGGGAGTAGTGATGATCATATCGAACTGGAGTCCGATAAACAAACAGTTCGTCTCGAAGGAGCATTTTCATTGGACGAGTGTGCTACCGGTTTTTGTGTAGGAGTTCTTGGAAAATTGGGAAAAGGAGGAATATTCCACGCCAACCGTTTGATTTGGCCATCCACGAAATTTTTTCAAAAGCCGAAAACTAAAGGAACTCTATTGTTTGTCAGTGGTCTTGAATTGACAGGTGACTTAGAAGAAGATGTGAGTCAAATTATCTTCAGTTTCTTGATCTAGCTTCTAATTTTATATATCCTTTTCAAGTGTGTAATATTTAGTGTCTTACCATCTCTGGTTTCGAGTTCATGTCGGAATG
Organism: Caenorhabditis doughertyi; assembly: GCA_963572265.1. Lineage (NCBI taxonomy): Eukaryota > Metazoa > Nematoda > Chromadorea > Rhabditida > Rhabditidae > Caenorhabditis > Caenorhabditis doughertyi. The sequence goes on along the minus strand of OY751556.1, from coordinate 19,377,079 downwards.
GATGAATTCTCTACCTGGCGAAGATAATAACTGTTCCCCGATCGATCGTCTTGTAGTCATTGGACCAGTTGTGGAAATAAAATCTAACTGGTGTGATGTGCAATCTGTTGTAAGAACACTCACACTCTTTCGCAGTTAAAATCAATCAGCTGCCAAATGAGTGGTCACCATAGATAAGCTGACCAGTTCTATTTGTCAAAAGCCTTTTGTGAATACAATTGATATGACTCCTGGAGTTGGAGATCCATGCTCTTCAATGTGGCCGCTGCCTCTGATTCACAGAGTCTGCCTTCCTCTGAGTCAGAAAAAAGTGAATTTGGTACCAAATCGGAGTGAATGACGTTTGTTTGATGACGATGTCTGGAGAAAACGTTTCGGAATAGCTACGTACGTCTCATAAATGAACCGGAATCGATGTTCTCGCCAAACTTGTCAAATGGCAACATTTTGCACCTAATTGTCCAGATACTCTCGACGCTTGCCGAAAGGTAAAATCTCTTTGAAGTTGTTATATTTATAATACGTTCAAGTCATCTTATTAACAGATTCTCACGAAAAAAGGTATTTTTAAGTTTGAAACAATAAAAGTATAACGAAATAATAACAACGTGTCCACAGTGTGGATCCACAGTGAATCCACAGTCAATCCAAAAAAAAAATTTGAAAACAAAAAACTTGAAAAATGTTTAGGTTTAATTTGATTTTTTTTTCCATTCTAAATTTATAATTAATTCTTAATTTTCAATTTGAAATTTTCAGTTTTTTGTTTTTAAATTTTACTCTGGATTGACTGTGGATCCACGTGGTTCCACACTGTGGATTCACGTGGTTCCACACTGTGGATCCACGTGGTTCCACACTGTGGATCCACGTGGTTCCACACTGTGGATCCACAGTGAATCCACAGTCAATCCAAAAAAAAATTTGAAAACAAAAAACTTGAAAAATTTTTAGGTTTAATTTGATTTTTTTTTTCCATTCTAAATTTATAATTAATTCTTAATTTTCAATTTGAAATTTTTCAAGTTTTCTTGAAGATTTTAAAAACAAAAAGCTGAAAATTTCAAATTGAAAATTAAGAATTAATTATAAATTTAGAATGGAAAAAAAAAACAAATTAAACCTAAACATTTTTCAAGTTTTTTGTTTTCAAATTTTTTTTTGGATTGACTGTGGATTCACTGTGGATCCACAGTGTGGAACCACGTGGATCCACAGTGTGGAACCACGTGGATCCACAGTGTGGATCCACAGTGAATCCACAGTCAATCAAGAGTAAAATTTAAAAACAAAAAACTGAAAATTTCAAATTGAAAATTAAGAATCTTGGATCGTTCTGGGAGAAGTATGTGCATTCATCTACGTGGTCGAGTTTCAGAAGAGAGGTTTATCTCATGCTCAACAAAAAAATCAATACCTCCAGTTGACCAAAAAAAAGTTTTCAAAAATGACACCTGAAATTTCATCACCGCAAAAAACTTTACTGAAAATTTTTTTTCGTGAAAAAAAAATTGGATTGTATTCCTAGGACGCCCAGGTGTCCACAAAACAATTTTCAGCCAGATCGGATATGTTTGAGGGCTTTTATTCACAAAAAACCAAAAGTGCCCTCAGTTTTGCTCGCTACTGTATTTCCTCTGTGAAATATCTCTACAAATATGTCTATAAAGGAACAACAAGAGCTTCAGTTGAGATCCGAATCGAAGATGATGTTGATGAGATCAAACGGCACTTGGACACCAGATACGTATGTGCTCCAGAAGCCGCACATCATCTATTCCAGTTTTTCAAGCCCCGCCGAAATGATTCGGTCCACATCAGCCGCTGTTCTGAAAACAATATATTCAGAAACAGTTTTTTACAGTTTCAGACTGACCTTGGCTTACTTCCAGTTTTCATGATGATCAGCATATGAGCATGAGGTGAACCTCTCTTCTGAAACTCGACCACGTAGATGAATGCACATACTTCTCCCAGAACATTATTTTTGTAGATGCCATTCCGGAGCTCTTTTAGTTTGACATTGAAAACTCTTGCCACAATGTCCGGACGATCTGATGCCGTTTGTCCAGGGAGAAGGGCTTCTTCAATTTCTCTCCATTTCGGGTTGCAAGTGATGGTCAGGAAGTAGTCCGGTTTTCCATATCTGGAAACAACCGTCATTGCATCTTGGTACTGCTGGACCATATCCCTGGGAGAGCCTTTGAAAGAAGATGGCAGCTTGATTCTTGCTCCAACTGGTCCTTTCTCTTCACCGTTCACATAATCCTGGAGACCTTTCATGGAATCCACTCGGAGCTTTTCTTGATTGAATCGGATGTATGTCAGCTTACTCTGCTCAACTCTAGTCCAAACATCAACGATGAATTGTTGGAGAAGTTTTCCGGCTCGGAAAATTGGGGAAAAAGAGGTCCTGGTGTGAAGGAGATACGCATAAAACTCTCTCATTGAAATGCCTTCCCTTTCTCCTCTTGGTCTTGTATATGGAATTTTTGGGCACCATCCATATTGTCCTGTTGGGAAGAGAAGTGGATACGTGAGAGGGTCGATGTTTTTGTCGATGATCCTGATATTCTGAAGATTTGAGCCATTCCGCTGATACACTGTAGTGGCCCTTTCTCCAGGAATCTCTTCATCATCTCCAACGTAAACAACTGCCACTTCATTTGCTGTTGGGTCTTGGTATCTTGAAAAAAAACAGTTTCATTCCTTGCCCTTCTATAAGAGGTAATATCAACATACCTTCTTTTGTCCGTATCCGATCGGACTTGGAACACCATGGTGACCTTTTTCTCTGCTCTCTTCTCTTGTTGAGCTTTCAACTGCTCCTCCTTCTCAACTTCAAACATCATTTTGAATGCTTGGGTGTGTGGATGATGGTCCTTGAGAATAGCAATTAGATGCTCGAAGATGTGCTTCTCACATGATTGGTTCATTTCCCGTCCACTTAGCTCAGCAGCAGCTTGCTCCGTGTCCATGATAAACACCTGAGCAAAGTTTCGGGGCTTTCCTTGTTGCGGGTGAAGTCCTCCAATGAGGTAATACACTTGTTTGTGGATACGGTAGCAATAGGGACCTCCATCCATATTGACGACACTTGCTTTCATGCATGCCATTGCCAATGAGTTATTATACTGCCTGATGTTTTCTTGGAAATTTTTGGCATCTTTCCATAACTCCTGATCGCTGAACATTCTGTTGGCCATAAAAAGCTTCTTGAGTTCCTTTGGAAATTGCTCTTTTTGCTCCGGTTTCACTAAACCTTTGATGCAGCACGCAGTGAATTCTCCTTTTGTGGTTGTTTCACCTTAATTCAAAAGAAATCAGAAACAGCAATTTCTTTACTAAAACTCACAATCGAAATAGAGAGCTCCACAGTGGATACATTCATTATCCATACGTCCGAGATAATGAGGATCTGGAAGAGTATCTCCACCGGCCACACCAAGTAAAACACTCGGTTTTGACTTCCTTGCTCTGTCAGCTTTTTTCTTGGCTTTCTTTTGTTCATCGGACCCTTCAGCTTGGGAAGTAGCCATTCTCGAAGCATTTGACTTGTTCCTCTTCTTCTTCATTTTAGCTGGCTCCTCCGATCTTCGCGACGCAGTTCTTTTTGCATTGGATTGGTTTCTTCGGCTTCTGGCTTGTGGGGACTCCACTGATCTTGAAGCTCTCATTCGCTTGGCACTATCACGAACTCGCTCTTCTCGATCGTCTGTAGATTCCCTTTTTCTTTGCGAAGCTCTTCTGGAAGCATCTCTTTGGTTTTGGAGAGCCTTCTGCCGCTTGGACTCCGCGGATCGACCTCTCGCTTTCCGGTTGGCATCATCCTCTCGTCGACGTTCTCTTTCGTCTTGACTCTCCATTTGTCGTTTTGCAGCTTTTTGGGCAGCATCAGCGGTCTTCCACTTCTCAAAATTCACAATTTCCGGAAGCCAATCAAAGTTAAACATTACCTTTTTCTTGTCCCGTTTCCTCACAGATCCTTGAGACATGAGCTGCGTCGATTCGATAGTGGATCCACGTGGTTCCACAGTGTGGAACCACGTGGATCCACAGTGTGGAACCACGTGGATCCACAGTGTGGAACCACGTGGATCCACAGTGTGGAACCACGTGGATCCACAGTGTGGAACCACGTGGATCCACAGTGTGGATCCACAGTGAATCCACAGTCAATCAAGAGTAAAATTTAAAAACAAAAAACTGAAAATTTCAAATTGAAAATTAAGAATTAATTATAAATTTAGAATGGAAAAAAAATCAAATTAAACCTAAACATTTTTCAATGTTTAATTACCCAAGTTTGAGGTGGAAAACAATGTCATCACTGGATCCACAGTGTGGAACCACGTGAATCCACAGTGTGGAACCACGTGGATCCACAGTGTGGAACCACGTGGATCCACAGTGTGGATCTCTTTGGTTTTGGAGAGCCTTCTGCCGCTTGGACTCCGCGGATCGACCTCTCGCTTTCCGGTTGGCATCATCCTCTCGTCGACGTTCTCTTTCGTCTTGACTCTCCATTTGTCGTTTTGCAGCTTTTTGGGCAGCATCAGCGGTCTTCCACTTCTCAAAATTCACAATTTCCGGAAGCCAATCGTGGTTCCACGGTGTGGAACCACGTGGATCCACAGTGTGGAACCACGTGGATCCACAGTGTGGAACCACGTGGATCCACAGTGTGGAACCACGTGGATCCACAGTGTGGAACCACGTGGATCCACAGTGTGGATCCACAGTGAATCCACAGTCAATCAAGAGTAAAATTTAAAAACAAAAAACTGAAAATTTCAAATTGAAAATTAAGAATTAATTATAAATTTAGAATGGAAAAAAAATCAAATTAAACCTAAACATTTTTCAATGTTTAATTACCCAAGTTTGAGGTGGAAAACAATGTCATCACTGGATCCACAGTGTGGAACCACGTGAATCCACAGTGTGGAACCACGTGAATCCACAGTGTGGAACCACGTGGATCCACAGTGTGGAACCACGTGGATCCACAGTGTGGAACCACGTGGATCCACAGTGTGGAACCACGTGGATCCACAGTGTGGAACCACGTGGATCCACAGTGTGGAACCACGTGGATCCACAGTGTGGAACCACGTGGATCCACAGTGAATCCACAGTGTAGAACCACGTGGATCCACAGTGTGGATCCACGTGGATCCACAGTGTGGAACCACGTGGATCCACAGTGTGGAACCACGTGGATCCACAGTGTGGAACCACGTGGATCCACAGTGTGGATCCACAGTGAATCCACAGTCAATCAAGAGTAAAATTTAAAAACAAAAAACTGAAAATTTCAAATTGAAAATTAAGAATTAATTATAAATTTAGAATGGAAAAAAAATCAAATTAAACCTAAACATTTTTCAATGTTTAATTACCCAAGTTTGAGGTGGAAAACAATGTCATCACTGGATCCACAGTGTGGAACCACGTGAATCCACAGTGTGGAACCACGTGGATCCACAGTGTGGAACCACGTGGATCCACAGTGTGGAACCACGTGGATCCACAGTGTGGAACCACGTGGATCCACAGTGTGGAACCACGTGGATCCACAGTGTGGAACCACGTGGATCCACAGTGAATCCACAGTGTAGAACCACGTGGATCCACAGTGTGGATCCACGTGGATCCACAGTGAATCCACAGTGTAGAACCACGTGGATCCACAGTGTGGATCCACGTGGATCCACAGTGTGGAACCACGTGGATCCACAGTGTGGAACCACGTGGATCCACAGTGTGGAACCACGTGGATCCACAGTGTGGATCCACAGTGAATCCACAGTCAATCAAGAGTAAAATTTAAAAACAAAAAACTGAAAATTTCAAATTGAAAATTAAGAATTAATTATAAATTTAGAATGGAAAAAAAATCAAATTAAACCTAAACATTTTTCAATGTTTAATTACCCAAGTTTGAGGTGGAAAACAATGTCATCACTGGATCCACAGTGTGGAACCACGTGAATCCACAGTGTGGAACCACGTGGATCCACAGTGTGGAACCACGTGGATCCACAGTGTGGAACCACGTGGATCCACAGTGTGGAACCACGTGGATCCACAGTGTGGAACCACGTGGATCCACAGTGAATCCACAGTGTAGAACCACGTGGATCCACAGTGTGGATCCACGTGGATCCACAGTGTGGAACCACGTGGATCCACAGTGTGGAACCACGTGGATCCACAGTGTGAATCCACAGTCAATCAAGAGTAAAATTTAAAAACAAAAAACTGAAAATTTCAAATTGAAAATTAAGAATTAATTATAAATTTAGAATGGAAAAAAAATCAAATTAAACCTAAACATTTTTCAATGTTTAATTACCCAAGTTTGAGGTGGAAAACAATGTCATCACTGGATCCACAGTGTGGAACCACGTGAATCCACAGTGTGGAACCACGTGGATCCACAGTGTGGAACCACGTGGATCCACAGTGTGGAACCACGTGGATCCACAGTGAATCCACAGTGTAGAACCACGTGGATCCACAGTGTGGATCCACGTGGATCCACAGTGTGGAACCACGTGGATCCACAGTGTGGAACCACGTGGATCCACAGTGTGGAACCACGTGGATCCACAGTGTGGATCCACAGTGAATCCACAGTCAATCAAGAGTAAAATTTAAAAACAAAAAACTGAAAATTTCAAATTGAAAATTAAGAATTAATTATAAATTTAGAATGGAAAAAAAATCAAATTAAACCTAAACATTTTTCAATGTTTAATTACCCAAGTTTGAGGTGGAAAACAATGTCATCACTGGATCCACAGTGTGGAACCACGTGAATCCACAGTGTGGAACCACGTGGATCCACAGTGTGGAACCACGTGGATCCACAGTGTGGAACCACGTGGATCCACAGTGTGGAACCACGTGGATCCACAGTGTGGAACCACGTGGATCCACAGTGTGGAACCACGTGGATCCACAGTGAATCCACAGTGTAGAACCACGTGGATCCACAGTGTGGATCCACGTGGATCCACAGTGAATCCACAGTGTAGAACCACGTGGATCCACAGTGTGGATCCACGTGGATCCACAGTGTGGAACCACGTGGATCCACAGTGTGGAACCACGTGGATCCACAGTGTGGAACCACGTGGATCCACAGTGTGGATCCACAGTGAATCCACAGTCAATCAAGAGTAAAATTTAAAAACAAAAAACTGAAAATTTCAAATTGAAAATTAAGAATTAATTATAAATTTAGAATGGAAAAAAAATCAAATTAAACCTAAACATTTTTCAATGTTTAATTACCCAAGTTTGAGGTGGAAAACAATGTCATCACTGGATCCACAGTGTGGAACCACGTGAATCCACAGTGTGGAACCACGTGGATCCACAGTGTGGAACCACGTGGATCCACAGTGTGGAACCACGTGGATCCACAGTGTGGAACCACGTGGATCCACAGTGTGGAACCACGTGGATCCACAGTGAATCCACAGTGTAGAACCACGTGGATCCACAGTGTGGATCCACGTGGATCCACAGTGTGGAACCACGTGGATCCACAGTGTGGAACCACGTGGATCCACAGTGTGGAACCACGTGGATCCACAGTGTGGAACCACGTGGATCCACAGTGTGGATCCACAGTGAATCCACAGTCAATCAAGAGTAAAATTTAAAAACAAAAAACTGAAAATTTCAAATTGAAAATTAAGAATTAATTATAAATTTAGAATGGAAAAAAAATCAAATTAAACCTAAACATTTTTCAATGTTTAATTACCCAAGTTTGAGGTGGAAAACAATGTCATCACTGGATCCACAGTGTGGAACCACGTGAATCCACAGTGTGGAACCACGTGGATCCACAGTGTGGAACCACGTGGATCCACAGTGTGGAACCACGTGGATCCACAGTGTGGAACCACGTGGATCCACAGTGTGGAACCACGTGGATCCACAGTGTGGAACCACGTGGATCCACAGTGTGGAACCACGTGGATCCACAGTGAATCCACAGTGTAGAACCACGTGGATCCACAGTGTGGATCCACGTGGATCCACAGTGTGGAACCACGTGGATCCACAGTGTGGAACCACGTGGATCCACAGTGTGGAACCACGTGGATCCACAGTGTGGATCCACAGTGAATCCACAGTCAATCAAGAGTAAAATTTAAAAACAAAAAACTGAAAATTTCAAATTGAAAATTAAGAATTAATTATAAATTTAGAATGGAAAAAAAATCAAATTAAACCTAAACATTTTTCAATGTTTAATTACCCAAGTTTGAGGTGGAAAACAATGTCATCACTGGATCCACAGTGTGGAACCACGTGAATCCACAGTGTGGAACCACGTGGATCCACAGTGTGGAACCACGTGGATCCACAGTGTGGAACCACGTGAATCCACAGTGTGGAACCACGTGGATCCACAGTGTGGAACCACGTGGATCCACAGTGTGGAACCACGTGGATCCACAGTGTGGAACCACGTGGATCCACAGTGTGGAACCACGTGGATCCACAGTGTGGAACCACGTGGATCCACAGTGAATCCACAGTGTAGAACCACGTGGATCCACAGTGTGGATCCACGTGGATCCACAGTGAATCCACAGTGTAGAACCACGTGGATCCACAGTGTGGATCCACGTGGATCCACAGTGTGGAACCACGTGGATCCACAGTGTGGAACCACGTGGATCCACAGTGTGGAACCACGTGGATCCACAGTGTGGATCCACAGTGAATCCACAGTCAATCAAGAGTAAAATTTAAAAACAAAAAACTGAAAATTTCAAATTGAAAATTAAGAATTAATTATAAATTTAGAATGGAAAAAAAATCAAATTAAACCTAAACATTTTTCAATGTTTAATTACCCAAGTTTGAGGTGGAAAACAATGTCATCACTGGATCCACAGTGTGGAACCACGTGAATCCACAGTGTGGAACCACGTGGATCCACAGTGTGGAACCACGTGGATCCACAGTGTGGAACCACGTGGATCCACAGTGTGGAACCACGTGGATCCACAGTGTGGAACCACGTGGATCCACAGTGAATCCACAGTGTAGAACCACGTGGATCCACAGTGTGGATCCACGTGGATCCACAGTGTGGAACCACGTGGATCCACAGTGTGGAACCACGTGGATCCACAGTGTGGAACCACGTGGATCCACAGTGTGGAACCACGTGGATCCACAGTGTGGATCCACAGTGAATCCACAGTCAATCAAGAGTAAAATTTAAAAACAAAAAACTGAAAATTTCAAATTGAAAATTAAGAATTAATTATAAATTTAGAATGGAAAAAAAATCAAATTAAACCTAAACATTTTTCAATGTTTAATTACCCAAGTTTGAGGTGGAAAACAATGTCATCACTGGATCCACAGTGTGGAACCACGTGAATCCACAGTGTGGAACCACGTGGATCCACAGTGTGGAACCACGTGGATCCACAGTGTGGAACCACGTGGATCCACAGTGTGGAACCACGTGGATCCACAGTGTGGAACCACGTGGATCCACAGTGTGGAACCACGTGGATCCACAGTGAATCCACAGTGTAGAACCACGTGGATCCACAGTGTGGATCCACGTGGATCCACAGTGTGGATCCACGTGGATCCACAGTGTGGAACCACGTGGATCCACAGTGTGGAACCACGTGAATCCACAGTGTGGAACCGCGTGGATCCACAGTGTGGATCCACGTGAATCCACAGTGTGGAACCACGTGGATCCACAGTGTGGAACCACGTGGATCCACAGTGTGGAACCACGTGGATCCACAGTGTGGAACCACGTGGATCCACAGTGTGGAACCACGTGGATCCACAGTGTGGAACCACGTGGATCCACAGTGAATCCACAGTGTAGAACCACGTGGATCCACAGTGTGGATCCACGTGGATCCACAGTGAATCCACAGTGTAGAACCACGTGGATCCACAGTGTGGATCCACGTGGATCCACAGTGTGGAACCACGTGGATCCACAGTGTGGAACCACGTGGATCCACAGTGTGGAACCACGTGGATCCACAGTGTGGATCCACAGTGAATCCACAGTCAATCAAGAGTAAAATTTAAAAACAAAAAACTGAAAATTTCAAATTGAAAATTAAGAATTAATTATAAATTTAGAATGGAAAAAAAATCAAATTAAACCTAAACATTTTTCAAGTTTTTTGTTTTCAAATTTTTTTTTTGGGTTGACTGTGGATTCACTGTGGATCCACAGTGTGGAACCACGTGAATCCACAGTGTGGAACCACGTGGATCCACAGTGTGGAACCACGTGGATCCACAGTGTGGAACCACGTGGATCCACAGTGTGGAACCACGTGGATCCACAGTGTGGAACCACGTGGATCCACAGTGAATCCACAGTGTGGAACCACGTGGATCCACAGTGTGGATCCACGTGGATCCACAGTGTGGAACCACGTGGATCCACAGTGTGGAACCACGTGGATCCACAGTGTGGATCCACAGTGAATCCACAGTCAATCAAGAGTAAAATTTAAAAACAAAAAACTGAAAATTTCAAATTGAAAATTAAGAATTAATTATAAATTTAGAATGGAAAAAAAATCAAATTAAACCTAAACATTTTTCAATGTTTAATTACCCAAGTTTGAGGTGGAAAACAATGTCATCACTGGATCCACAGTGTGGAACCACGTGAATCCACAGTGTGGAACCACGTGGATCCACAGTGTGGAACCACGTGGATCCACAGTGTGGAACCACGTGGATCCACAGTGTGGAACCACGTGGATCCACAGTGAATCCACAGTGTGGAACCACGTGGATCCACAGTGAATCCACAGTGTGGAACCACGTGGATCCACAGTGTGGATCCACGTGGATCCACAGTGTGGAACCACGTGGATCCACAGTGTGGAACCACGTGGATCCACAGTGTGGATCCACAGTGAATCCACAGTCAATCAAGAGTAAAATTTAAAAACAAAAAACTGAAAATTTCAAATTGAAAATTAAGAATTAATTATAAATTTAGAATGGAAAAAAAATCAAATTAAACCTAAACATTTTTCAATGTTTAATTACCCAAGTTTGAGGTGGAAAACAATGTCATCACTGGATCCACAGTGTGGAACCACGTGAATCCACAGTGTGGAACCACGTGGATCCACAGTGTGGAACCACGTGGATCCACAGTGTGGAACCACGTGGATCCACAGTGTGGAACCACGTGGATCCACAGTGAATCCACAGTGTGGAACCACGTGGATCCACAGTGAATCCACAGTGTGGAACCACGTGGATCCACAGTGTGGATCCACGTGGATCCACAGTGTGGAACCACGTGGATCCACAGTGTGGAACCACGTGGATCCACAGTGTGGATCCACAGTGAATCCACAGTCAATCAAGAGTAAAATTTAAAAACAAAAAACTGAAAATTTCAAATTGAAAATTAAGAATTAATTATAAATTTAGAATGGAAAAAAAATCAAATTAAACCTAAACATTTTTCAATGTTTAATTACCCAAGTTTGAGGTTTTGCTGAATTCTATGATCCAATGGGCGCAAAGATGAATGATTCAGTTCACGAACTGCTGTCAGAACTGAATGTAGTGATCCAGATGGCACCGAAAGACTCTCCACGTCAGAAAGACGGCTGGAACTGTGGAGTCTTTGTGATGAAAATGGCTGAAGCATTCATCACAAGAACGGAATGGAGAGCTGATGAAGTAGATGAGGATGTGAAGAATTTCAGGAAAAACCTTCTGAAAGAACTGAAGCCAATCTACAACATCTTCGCCGAAGCCTTCGTTCAATGGAAGTCGCCGGTGAAAAGCCTCAAGTACAGTCCACCAAAGAGCAGAAGCAGCCCAGTTGTCTGTCCAACGTGCTCCCGACCAGCCTCGCCAGAAGTGGTGGAGCCCACCACTGCAGTGGATCCAAAACCACAAGAAGAGCCAGAAGAGGAATGGCAAGTGGTCGGAAACGGAAAGGGAAAGAAGAGAGGAGCAACAAGAGCTGAGTACACACCAAACACTTCGCCAGAAGCAAAACGGCTGCTTCTTGCTGCCTCAGTGCTCTTCTCACCAGAAAAAGAGCTCACTCAGGAAAATGAAGTGGAGATGGAAGAAGTGGAAAGTGTGAAGGAGAAAGTGGATACTGGAAGACCTGCAAAGGTACCAAGTCTCATGGCAATGAGAATCGCAAGCCCAGAACCACTGAAGAACCAAAGACGTCCGCCAGTCAACAATGGAAAAGGTGTCAAGGGAAATGGGCGTGCCCAGAAGCCGATAGTACAGAAGGCCGAGCCAAAAGGTGAGCCCACAAAGCTCATTGAAAAGGTTCGGAACTGGTATGACCAACAGATGAAGAAGTACCAAGATGAAGGCTCTGAACCCCAGAGACTCTCTTGGATTGCTGATGTTCTGACGGCTGCCATCTTCAAGGCTAAGAATGGAAACACGTCTCTTGTTGATAAGATTATCGCAAGATACCCACCACCACTGATGAGGGAAGGAGAGATGTCGACTCAGACAAGCAGAAAGGAGAACAACGCCAAACCGCGTGATCGAACTGTTCTGGAGTCAACTGAGCCCCTCCGAGTTCAGTACAGTAAGGATCGTACGAAGACCTTCAACAAGATCATCGGTAAGACATCGGCCAAGTGCACTATCGACATTCAGAGTGTTGAGAAGCACTTCAGGAAGACCTTGAAAGCACAAACTGTGTCAGCAGGAGCTCTGAACGCAGTTTGCCTCGGCATCAAGGCGGTCGACGTCGATCCAAGCATTGAAGGAGGAGTCACTTCGACTGAAGTCAAGGCGATTCTGGAAAAGATCAAGGACACTGCTCCAGGAACAGATGGAGTAAAGTACAGTGATCTGAGGTGGTTCGATCCAAATGGAGAACGTCTTGCAGTGCTTTTCGATGAATGTCGAAAGCACAAGAAGATTCCAGAGCACTGGAAAGAAGCCGAGACGGTTCTATTGCCAAAAGAATGCACTGAGGAAGAAAGGAAAAAGCCAGAGAATTGGAGACCCATTTCTCTCATGGCTACAATCTACAAGTTGTATTCGTCGGTATGGAACAGAAGAATCTCTTCAGTTCCAGGAGTCATCAGTCCCTGTCAAAGAGGCTTCCAGACGACTGATGGATGCCATGAGTCGATCGGAATTCTTCGAATGTGTATCGACACAGCTACCGTACTCAACCGGAATCTGTCTTGTTCTTGGCTAGACTTGACAAATGCGTTCGGAAGTGTGCCACATGAGTTGATAAGGAAATCACTCCATGCATTCGGATATCCAGCATCAGTCATCAGCATCGTTGATGATATGTATGATGGAGCATCGATGGTAGTTAGAACGGCTGAGCAGAAGACTCAGAACATCCGAATTGAAGCCGGAGTCAAGCAGGGTGATCCTATCTCACCAACTCTCTTCAACATATGTCTTGAAGGAATCATCCGAAGACATCAGATGAGGCAAATCGGATACAAATGTGTCGGAAACGAGGTAAGATCTCTCGCGTTCGCGGATGATCTTGCCATCCTTGCCAATACCAAGGAAGAGATGCAGCAACTGATCAATCAACTGGATGAAGATTGTAGAAGTGTCGCACTTATCTTCAAGCCGAAGAAGTGTGCTTCACTTACAATCGAGAAAGGAGAAGCCGATCAGTTTGCGAAGATCAAGATCAATGGTGAAAAGATCCGAACGATGACGAAGGAAGATACCTACAAGTATCTTGGTGTCAAGACTGGAATGGGTGGAAGATCGTCAGAATCTGAATCACTTGTTCAGATCGTCAAGGAACTCCAAATGGTGCACGCAACAGACCTTGCGCCGCACCAGAAACTTGATGTGCTGAAAGCGTTTCTTCTGCCAAGATTGACGCACTTGTACAGAAACGCAACGCCGAAGCTTTCCGAGTTGAAAGAGTTCGAAAACGTCGTGATGAAGAGTGTGAAGATGTATCACAACATCCCGATCAGAGGATCTCCACTCGAGTATCTTCAGATTCCAGTGAAGAAGGGTGGACTTGGAGTGATCTCACCTCGTTACGCTTGTCTCCTAACCTTCCTATCAGCAACCCTGGGGAAGTTGTGGTCCGACGACAAGCTCATCTCTTCAATCCACAAGAATTCGTTGGAAAGGATCACAAAGAAGATCATGAGTCTAAAAACTCCGAAAGCCACTTTACAAGAGCAGTGCGAATATCTGAATGCCAAGAAAGCAGTCAAAAAAGGAGGCTTCAACCTCTTCACAAGGATGAATGAGGCTGTCCGAAGTCTCAGTGTCAACAAGGATGCACCATTGAAATCAATGGAATTCATCACAGTAAATGGTGAGATCGCAGTGGCTGTAAAGGCGTTGGAAGGATCGGAAGTGAAAGTGTTCACAAAAGCTGACAAGCCAAAACTCCTGACAAAGCTGAAGGATCTTGTCCGAGCAGCAATGTTGAAGACGTTCTTGGAGGAGAAGAAGGTCAAGAGCAAAGTAGTGGAGGTGATCCAGCACCATCCACAATCCAATCGATTTGTAAGAGACGGGAAGAATTGCAGCATCTCCGCCCAGAAGTTCGTTCATCGTGCCCGTCTGAATTTGTTGGCCTGCAATGGCAACAACTACAGTTCAGAACTTCCGAAAGGGTGCAGAAGATGCAATCACGAGAACGAGTCCCAGATGCACATACTCCAGAATTGCCATTACAGCATGGCAAATGGCATCACACTGAGACATGACAGGGTGATGAAACGGATTCTAGATGAGATTGGCAAAGGAAAGAAAGCTCACTACGAAGTGCTGGTTGATAAGGAGGTTGGACCCAACAGGGAAAGACCGGATATCATCATGGAGCAGAGAGACGGACCAGAGGTTTTGCTGGCCAATGTGACAGTGCCATATGAGAATGGAGTCGAAGCTGTCGAGAAAGCGTGGGCAAGGAAGGTCGAGAAGTACAACCACTTCGTCGAGCACTTCAGAAGACTAGGCAAACGAGCCGTCATTCTCCCACTGGTGGTCGGAAGTCTGGGTACATACTGGCCGGAGACGAGTCAGTCACTGAAGATGTTGGGTCTTTCTGATGGTCAAATCAGAAACGTAATTCCTGACATCTCCCAGATCGCTCTCGAGTCGTCGAAGAACATCTACTGGAGGCACATCTTCGGTGACAGTTACAAAGCAGTTGATTCTCTGTATTGCCGCAAGGACGAGAGAAGAGTCAACTTCCAAGATGACGAAGAGAACAACTTCCAAATCTCAGGAAGGTTCATGAGTTCAAAAGCCCGAAGGCCTCGGGACAAGAGAACAAAAGAAGAGGAACGGAGCCGAGAGAATGCCAGAAAGAGCACCAACTGGCGAGGCCAAAGAAGCCAGTCACGTGGAAAGCCGACGACTGGAGCCGATGAATTCCGACAGAAAGCCCTGTCTGATTCTGAGGTATGGCAAAGAAATAAGATGAACGGTACGGTCCAGAAGCCGAAGTGGAAACCACCACATAGAAGAACGTATCCTGACTCGATGAGCGGTACGGACTCGGACAGAGCTGAAGACAGCTTCAGACAAAGAAGACCGGGAAACTTCCGAAGCCAACAGCGAGCCCTGTCGGATTCGGAAGTGTGGCGGAAGACGAATGGTCCAGTTGCAAGGCCACCAATGAGAAGACGTCCACGAAAACCGTACCGTGACGCAAGAAGTGGGACCGATTCGGATTCGGCAGACAACCGAAGTACGAATCGGAACCACGGATCGAGTGTTGATCGAGGCAATTCGAGAACAAGGAGACCGAGAAAGCCGTCGACCTCGAGCAGCAAGGTAGTTTTAGCTAGACGCTAAAACTCCGACTCCTATGGTAGGGCGGTTGGGAGGAGTTGGGAGCCACTTACATCCCGTTAGTCCGGATGCCCAACCACTGCAATCTGATCTGGCAACGTGTCTCAGAAGGTCACTGGTTCTAGATCTGAAATAGTTCCTTGGCTGGAAGAGCACAACACGCGGGTGGTTGGATGCCGACTTGTCTTATTTAGGACAAGTTGTAGGCCGTGAGGCTTTAGGCGGGAAACTCCGTCATAGTCAGTGGTGAGCCTACACCCGACGGCTATGACACTATGGAGGAATCCTGATCTGATATAATCATGTTTAAAAAGGGAGTGTGACGGTTATAGCTGGGGTCCGAGTCCACTGCGGCAGCTACTCTAAAACATAGTAGTGATGCGGGTGGAATCACTTTGACTCCGGTGTTCCCTGATCTCGACCCATCTGCACAAATCGTACCGAGCATGATGGCCCACACCAATGACAACTCTTCGGAGTTAGAGGTGTCCCCCCCATGATTACCCTTATATCACAGCTAGCGGACCTACCGTGAGGTAGACTCCCGCCGCTGTAGCAGGCTCGCCTTGAACAATGTCATCACTGGATCCACAGTGTGGAACCACGTGAATCCACAGTGTGGAACCACGTGGATCCACAGTGTGGAACCACGTGGATCCACAGTGTGGAACCACGTGGATCCACAGTGTGGAACCACGTGGATCCACAGTGTGGAACCACGTGGATCCACAGTGTGGATCCACAGTGTGGAACCACGTGAATCCACAGTGTGGAACCACGTGGATCCACAGTGTGGAACCACGTGGATCCACAGTGTGGAACCACGTGGATCCACAGTGTGGAACCACGTGGATCCACAGTGTGGAACCACGTGGATCCACAGTGAATCCACAGTGTGGAACCACGTGGATCCACAGTGAATCCACAGTGTGGATCCACGTGGATCCACAGTGTGGAACCACGTGGATCCACAGTGAATCCACAGTGTGGATCCACGTGGATCCACAGTGTGGAACCACGTGGATCCACAGTGTGGAACCACGTGGATCCACAGTGTGGAACCACGTGGATCCACAGTGTGGATCCACAGTGAATCCACAGTCAATCAAGAGTAAAATTTAAAAACAAAAAACTGAAAATTTCAAATTGAAAATTAAGAATTAATTATAAATTTAGAATGGAAAAAAAATCAAATTAAACCTAAACATTTTTCAATGTTTAATTACCCAAGTTTGAGGTGGAAAACAATGTCATCACTGGATCCACAGTGTGGAACCACGTGAATCCACAGTGTGGAACCACGTGGATCCACAGTGTGGAACCACGTGGATCCACAGTGTGGAACCACGTGGATCCACAGTGTGGAACCACGTGGATCCACAGTGTGGAACCACGTGGATCCACAGTGTGGAACCACGTGGATCCACAGTGAATCCACAGTGTAGAACCACGTGGATCCACAGTGTGGATCCACGTGGATCCACAGTGTGGATCCACGTGGATCCACAGTGTGGAACCACGTGGATCCACAGTGTGGAACCACGTGAATCCACAGTGTGGAACCGCGTGGATCCACAGTGTGGATCCACAGTGAATCCACAGTCAATCAAGAGTAAAATTTAAAAACAAAAAACTGAAAATTTCAAATTGAAAATTAAGAATTAATTATAAATTTAGAATGGAAAAAAAATCAAATTAAACCTAAACATTTTTCAAGTTTTTTGTTTTCAAATTTTTTTTTTGGATTGACTGTGGATTCACTGTGGATCCACAGTGTGGAACCACGTGGATCCACAGTGTGGAACCACGTGGATCCACAGTGTGGATCCGCAGTGAATGGGGGGTATGGTGGTAGGGGGGGTATGGAGGTCGGGGGTATGGAGGTGGGGGGTATGGAGGTAGGGGGGGGGGGGGGGTATGAAGGTAGGGGGGGGGGGTATGGAGGTCGGGACGGGTATGGAGGTAGGGGGGGTGGTATGGAGGTGGGGGGTATAGAGGTAGGTGGGGGGGTATGGAGGTGGGGGGCATAACAATAGCTTGGCTTGTTCATTATCTGGCATAACAATAGCTTGGCTTGTTCATTATCTGGCATAACCATAGCTACTGTGGATCCACAGTGAATCCACAGTCAATCCAAAAAAAAAATTTGAAAACAAAAAACTTGAAAAATGTTTAGGTTTAATTTGATTTTTTTTCCATTCTAAATTTATAATTAATTCTTAATTTTCAATTTGAAATTTTCAGTTTTTTGTTTTTAAATTTTACTCTTGATTGACTGTGGATTCACTGTGGATCCACACTGTGGATCCACGTGGTTCCACACTGTGGATCCACGTGGTTCCACACTGTGGATCCACGTGGTTCCACACTGTGGATCCACGTGGTTCCACACTGTGGATCCACGTGGATCCACACTGTGGATCCACGTGGTTCTACACTGTGGATTCACTGTGGATCCACGTGGTTCCACACTGTGGATCCACGTGGTTCCACACTGTGGATCCACGTGGTTCCACACTTTGGATCCACGTGGTTCCACACTGTGGATCCACGTGGTTCCACACTGTGGATCCACGTGGATCCACACTGTGGATCCACGTGGTTCTACACTGTGGATTCACTGTGGATCCACGTGGTTCCACACTGTGGATTCAGTGGATCCACGTGGTTCCACACTGTGGATCCACGTGGTTCCACACTGTGGATCCACAGTGAATCCACAGTCAATCCAAAAAAAAAATTTGAAAACAAAAAACTTGAAAAATGTTTAGGTTTAGTTTGATTTTTTTTCCATTCTAAATTTATAATTAATTCTTAATTTTCAATTTGAAATTTTCAGTTTTTTGTTTTTAAATTTTACTCTTGATTGACTGTGGATTCAAAATTTCAAATTGAAAATTAAGAATTAATTATAAATTTAGAATGGAAAAAAAATCAAATTAAACCTAAACATTTTTCAAGTTTTTTGTTTTCAAATTTTTTTTTTGGATTGACTGTGGATTCACTGTGGATCCACAGTGTGGAACCTCCATATCCACAGTGTGGAACCACAGTGAATCCACAGTCAATCAAGAGTAAAATTAAAAAACAAAAAACTGAAAATTTCAAATGGTAGGGGTATGGAGGTGGGGGGGGGGGGGGGGGGGGGTATGGAGGTGGGGGGGGGGGGGGTATGGAGGTGGGGGGGGGGGGGGTATGGAGGTAGGTGGGGGGTATGGAGGTGGGGGGGGGGGGGGTATGGAGGGGGGGGGGGGGGGTATGGAGGTGGGGGGGGGGGGGGGGGGGGGGGTATGGAGGTAGGGGAGGGGGGGTATGGAGGTAGGGGGGGGGTATGGAGGGGGGGTATGGAGGTAGGGGGGGTATGGAGGTAGGGGAGGGGGGGGTATGGAGGTAGGGGGGGGGGGTGTGGAGGGGGGGGGTATGGAGGTAGGGGGGGTATGGAGGTAGGGGGGGGGGTATGGAGGTGGGGGGTATGGAGGTAGGGGGGTATGGAGGTGGGGGGTTTGGAGGTGGGGGGGGGGGGGGGGGGGGGGTTAAGAGGTGGGGGGGGGTATGGAGGTAGGGGGGGGGGGGGGTATGGAGGTAGGGGGGGTATGGAGGTGGGGGGTACGGAGGTGGGGGGTATAGAGGTGCGGGGGGGGGCGTATGGAGGTGGGGGGATACATATATTCCCAACTGTACCAAGTCTTTCTTTCATAAACCGCTTGTTACATGACAACGAGCGTCCGCACAGCCTCCTTTGTCGGTTTCCTTTTATGCCTTATGGACTCATTTCAAATCTTCTTCTCATTCGGAGACTACCAAATCTTTTATGGTACCCTTCCCGTGAGACGACGCTAACCTTCTAGCCTCGCCCACCAGAACGCCGCGTTTTTTCTCCAGTATGGAGGTAGGTGGGGGGGGGGGGGGGGTTTGGAGGTAGGGGGGGGGGGGGGGGGTATGGAGGTGGGGTGGTATGAAGGTAGGGGGGGGGGTATGGAGGTCGGGAGGGGTATGGAGGTAGGGGGGGGTATGGAGGTGGGGGGTATGGAGGTAGGTGGGGGGGGGGGGTTAGGAGGTCGGGGGGGTATGGAGGTGGGGGGGGTATGGAGGTAGGGGGGGGTATGGAGGTGGGGGGGGGGGGTATGGAGGTAGGGGGGGTATGGAGGTCGGGGGTATGGAGGTGGGGGGGTATGGAGGTAGGGGGGGGGGGTATGGAGGTGGGGGGGGGGGGTATGAAGGTAGGGGGGGGGGGGGTATGGAGGTCGGGGGGTATGGAGGTGGGGGGTATGGAGGTGGGGGGTATGGAGGTGGGGGGTATGGAGGTAGGTGGGGGGGGGGGGGGGGGGGGGTATGGAGGTCGGGGGGGGGGGGGGTATGGAGGTGGGGGGCATAACAATAGCTTGGCTTGTTCATTATCTGGCATAACAATAGCTTGGCTTGTTCATTATCTGGCATAACCATAGCTTGGCTTGTTCATTATCTGGCATAACCATAGCTTGGATTGCCTGTTATCTGGAATAACAATAGCTTGGTTATTATGGAGGTGGGGGGGTATGGAGGTGGGGGGGTATGGAGGTAGGGGGGGTATGGAGGTAGGGGAGGGGGGTATGGAGGTAGGGGGGGGGGGGGTATGGAGGTGGGAGGTATGGAGGTGGGGGGGTATGGAGGTGGGGGGTATGGAGGTGGGGGGGGGGGGGGGATATGGAGGTAGGGGGGGGGGGGTATGGAGGTGGGGTGGTATGAAGGTAGGGGGGGGGGGTATGGAGGTCGGGAGGGGTATGGAGGTATGGGGGGGGGGGGGGGTATGGAGGTGGGGGGGTATGGAGGTAGGTGGTGGGGGGGGGTATGGAGGTCGGGGGGGTATGAGGGTGGGGGGGGGGGGGGGGAATGGAGGTAGGGGGGGGGGGGGTATGGAGGTGGGGGGGTATGGAGGTAGGGGGGGTATGGAGGTCGGGGGTATGGAGGTGGGGGGTATGGAGGTAGGGGGGGGTATGAAGGTAGGGGGGGGGGGTATGGAGGTCGGGACGGGTATGGAGGTAGGGGGGGGTGGTATGGAGGTGGGGGGTATAGAGGTAGGTGGGGGGGTATGGAGGTGGGGGGGGTATGGAGGTGGGGGGGTATGGAGGTAGGTGGGGGGGGGGATGGAGGTCGGGGGGGGTATGGAGGTGGGGGGGGGGGGGGGGGGGGGTATGGAGGTAGGGGGGGTATGGAGGTGGGGGGGGGGTATGGAGGTAGGGGGGGGGGGTATGGAGGTGGGGGGGTATGAAGGTAGGGGGGGGGGGTATGGAGGTCGGGGGGTATGGAGGTGGGGGGGGGGGGGGTATGGAGGTGGGGGGTATGGAGGTGGGGGGTATGGAGGTAGGTGGGGGGGGGTATGGAGGTCGGGGGGGGGGGGTATGGAGGTGGGGGGCATAACAATAGCTTGGCTTGTTCATTATCTGGCATAACAATAGCTTGGCTTGTTCATTATCTGGCATAACCATAGCTTGGCTTGTTCATTATCTGGCATAACCATAGCTTGGATTGCCTGTTATCTGGAATAACAATAGCTTGGTTATTATGGAGGTGGGGGGGGGGGGGGGGGTATGGAGGGGGGGGGGG
Organism: Caenorhabditis doughertyi; assembly: GCA_963572265.1. NCBI lineage: Eukaryota > Metazoa > Nematoda > Chromadorea > Rhabditida > Rhabditidae > Caenorhabditis > Caenorhabditis doughertyi. The sequence continues at coordinate 19,355,656 of OY751556.1, read as the reverse complement.
GGTATTAAAGCTTGGTTAGATCCACGTGGTTCCACACTGTGGATCCACGTGGTTCCACACTGTGGATTCACTGTGGATCCACGTGGTTCCACACTGTGGATCCACGTGGTTCCACACTGTGGATCCACGTGGTTCCACACTGTGGATCCACGTGGTTCCACACTGTGGATCCACGTGGTTCCACACTGTGGATCCACAGTGAATCCACAGTCAATCCAAAAAAAAAAATTTGAAAACAAAAAACTTGAAAAATGTTTAGGTTTAATTTGATTTTTTTTCCATTCTAAATTTATAATTAGTGTGGATCCACGTGGATCCACAGTGTGGAACCACGTGGATCCACAGTGTGGAACCACGTGGATCCACAGTGTGGAACCACGTGAATCCACAGTGTGGAACCGCGTGGATCCACAGTGTGGATCCACAGTGAATCCACAGTCAATCAAGAGTAAAATTTAAAAACAAAAAACTGAAAATTTCAAATTGAAAATTAAGAATTAATTATAAATTTAGAATGGAAAAAAAATCAAACTAAACCTAAACATTTTTCAAGTTTTTTGTTTTCAAATTTTTTTTTTGGATTGACTGTGGATTCACTGTGGATCCACAGTGTGGAACCACGTGGATCCACACTCCGTTTTTTGTTTAACCCATTTTTTCTATAACTCATTTTTTCCTGAATGTACGCAGAATTTTTAAAAGTCTGCTACTATCATGAAATTCCCGAGCATTACACTTCAAAAGGAAAAGTGTGTGAACAAATGAAAAACACCTGCTCCAATTGGAAGAATGTATTTTGAGACTGTAAGTCTAGAGCCCTTTTCTCATTTCTCGCTATTTGATCAGAAGTTATCATCAATGGAATCAAAATCTTTCCAAAACTTTCTGAAACTGTTGTTTTTGATAACTTATATAAATATTTTTGAATAACCTTATTTCTTGACAGTAACCCATTTTTATTAAATGTAAAAAAAAACACAAAACTGGGGTTGGATAATAAATAAGCGGGGAAATGCAATAGTGTATTGGTGTGGAGGGGGTTAAAAGTACATTTAGAGCAGCATTACTAAGGGAAAATTTTTCAGATGGAAACAAAAAAATAAAGGAACGGAAAAGACTGGGGAATTGAAAAAAATAATCGATAAAAAAGTCAATAAATTAATGGGGGATCTTAAAGGAACTATCATCCACATCATTTTTGCCGCCACGTGGCGATGATTGTTTTTGAACGGAAGCGTACACGGGACCGTCACGTGGCACTTGTTGTCCATGGTACCGTAACCACCACCACCACCATAGGAAAGCGCCTTGTCTAGATTGTGCATTGATGGGCGTTTTTGATGTTAAGAGTGGCTGACGTCTTCGATGGTGGCGTAACATATACGGATGAGGCAGCAACTGGCATAGGCTGGATAGACAGTTGCTCGTAATGTTGGCCTAAAATCTACAGATTAATGGGCCTACTTTTCTAATAAAGGTTCTCTTACCAGATGGTGTAGTATCATACATCAATGACATCGCATACTTTTCATAGACAGAAAGCGGACGGGAGAAGTCAGAAGACGTCAGAATCGTGGAGCCATCTTTGGAAGGATCAATGTTGGTGAGAGCACTTCCATGACAATTCGTGTGTCCATCATCGGCGCCAGTGTCCATGTTTATCCAGTGAAGTTCTCCGTTGAAGTGTCCGACAATAAGATGCTCATCATCAACAGAGAACACTGCCCGAGTATACGATTCCTCGCTGTCGTGCATTGTTTTTAGATTTCTAAACCGCGAGAAAATCGTTCTTTCATTACTCCAATCGGAAACAATTCGTTGATTTGAACGGAGAAGCTCTGTGGCAGAGCAAATCGATGTGGCATTTCCCATTGTCTCGCAAGCATCCAAATGACGAACCAAGTTGTTATCGTGCATCACTTTTTTGACGGAATAGATGAGAGCAAGAGCAATAGCCAATGGAAGACCTTCAGGAATGGAAATAACCAAGATGGTGGCGGCGATGATGAAGAACTTGACGAACATTTGAATATCCACAAGAGAGAATTCGTTCTTTTTCACTACGTGATGTTCGATACAGAAGCGAGTAATCAAGACAATCAGAACGATGACAGCAATGGTGGTTCCGTAGTAAATGATCTGGAGAGCCAACTTGGAGAGTTTGGCTTGGAGGACAGATTTGGCAGTCAAGTCATCGTCTCCGGATTTCGAAGAACTGGACGACGAAGATGAACTAGATGATGTAGAGGTAGAATCATCATTATCAATTCCAGCTTTTCCTGCTCCGAGAAGTGTCATGATGATACCGCAGACTCCGACGGCAGTGATAACCATCTTTCCGGATCCTTCCATAGCGTAAGGTCCCGAAATAAGCACTGGATCAGATTCGACGCTCTTTTTGATGTGATCAGATTCTCCGGTAAGAGATGATTCATCGATCTGAAAGATCTCAAATTTGAAAACAGGTCATAAAAGAATAGGGTTACCTTTTGAAGAGCAACAGAATTCACTTGAACATCCGGTCCATTTCTCATTACACGGAGAGTTATTTCTTCCAGAAATGTTTCATCGATAAATGGCAAAACTTTCATAATTAATCCTTGCTCGGTGGTTCGAGGATCATCAGGATTTTCAAAAAAATCCATATAAAACTTGTAAACCCGAATTTTGTGATCCAAAGTTTCAAAGTATCTTTTGAGTTTTCCAAAGAATGAAGTTAACGGTCATCGATTCTGATTTTGAGTTAGGAAAAATAATTGTTCGAAACTCATGAGCCTATTTTTGACGAGCAAAAAGAAATCTTTGGCAGCCGCTGACTGATATTTGATATTTCTATATTCGCAAACTGTATCTCCACTTTGAATAACAATTCCTCCATTGGCATATTAATACACTATCCGGAGAGAGACATGGATGGAGTGCTTGATGAGCCTTTAAGTGATTCACGAACTGAAAACAATACAACGTTGAAATTTCCTTCTTTTATTTTGATACTTACTGTAAGCTCTCAACAGACTATATGCTACCGGCTGGTAGGGAGAGTCGGAGGCACAAATGCCATTGAGTTCTGTTCCGGTGGTAACTCTTGGCTATTGATCATATATCGAAGCGTTTGGAGTGGCTGACGTCTTCGATGGTGGCATAACATATACGGATGAGGCAGCAACTGGCGTAGGCTGGATAGACAGTTGCTCGTAATGTTGGCCTAAAATCTACAGATTAATGGGCCTACTTTTCTAATAGAGGTTTTCTTACCAGATGGTGTAGTATCAGCTAGTGTAGTATCCTATATCGCATACTTTACACACATCATCAAATTCCAGCAAGAACCGACTTTCGTCTGCAATATCCACTTTTGGACACGACAACCATTGAATACAGTTTTGAAGAGCAACAGAATTCACTTGAACATCCGGTCCATTTCTCATTACACGGAGAGTTATTTCTTCCAGAAATGTTTCATCGATAAATGGCAAAACTTTCATAATTAATCCTTGCTCAGTTTACGAATATAGAAATATCAAATATCAGTCAGCGGCTGCCAAAGATTTCTTTTTGCTCGTCAAAAATAGGCTCATGAGTTTCGAACAATTATTTTTCCTAACTCAAAATCAGAATCGATGGCCGTTAACTTCATTCTTTGGAAAACTCAAAAGATACTTTGAAACTTTGGATCACAAAATTCGGGTTTACAAGTTTTATATGGATTTTTTTGAAAATCCTGATGATCCTCGAACCACCGAGCAAGGATTAATTATGAAAGTTTTGCCATTTATCGATGAAACATTTCTGGAAGAAATAACTCTCCGTGTAATGAGAAATGGACCGGATGTTCAAGTGAATTCTGTTGCTCTTCAAAAGGTAACCCTATTCTTTTATGACCTGTTTTCAAATTTGAGATCTTTCAGATCGATGAATCATCTCTTACCGGAGAATCTGATCACATCAAAAAGAGCGTCGAATCTGATCCAGTGCTTATTTCGGGACCTTACGCTATGGAAGGATCCGGAAAGATGGTTATCACTGCCGTCGGAGTCTGCGGTATCATCATGACACTTCTCGGAGCAGGAAAAGCTGGAATTGATAATGATGATTCTACCTCTACATCATCTAGTTCATCTTCGTCGTCCAGTTCTTCGAAATCCGGAGACGATGACTTGACTGCCAAATCTGTCCTCCAAGCCAAACTCTCCAAGTTGGCTCTCCAGATCATTTACTACGGAACCACCATTGCTGTCATCGTTCTGATTGTCTTGATTACTCGCTTCTGTATCGAACATCACGTAGTGAAAAAGAACGAATTCTCTCTTGTGGATATTCAAATGTTCGTCAAGTTCTTCATCATCGCCGCCACCATCTTGGTTATTTCCATTCCTGAAGGTCTTCCATTGGCTATTGCTCTTGCTCTCATCTATTCCGTCAAAAAAGTGATGCACGATAACAACTTGGTTCGTCATTTGGATGCTTGCGAGACAATGGGAAATGCCACATCGATTTGCTCTGCCACAGAGCTTCTCCGTTCAAATCAACGAATTGTTTCCGATTGGAGTAATGAAAGAACGATTTTCTCGCGGTTTAGAAATCTAAAAACAATGCACGACAGCGAGGAATCGTATACTCGGGCAGTGTTCTCTGTTGATGATGAGCATCTTATTGTCGGACACTTCAACGGAGAACTTCACTGGATAAACATGGACACTGGCGCCGATGATGGACACACGAATTGTCATGGAAGTGCTCTCACCAACATTGATCCTTCCAAAGATGGCTCCACGATTCTGACGTCTTCTGACTTCTCCCGTCCGCTTTCTGTCTATGAAAAGTATGCGATGTCATTGATGTATGATACTACACCATCTGGTAAGAGAACCTTTATTAGAAAAGTAGGCCCATTAATCTGTAGATTTTAGGCCAACATTACGAGCAACTGTCTATCCAGCCTATGCCAGTTGCTGCCTCATCCGTATATGTTACGCCACCATCGAAGACGTCAGCCACTCTTAACATCAAAAACGCCCATCAATGCACAATCTAGACAAGGCGCTTTCCTATGGTGGTGGTGGTGGTTACGGTACCATGGACAACAAGTGCCACGTGACGGTCCCGTGTACGCTTCCGTTCAAAAACAATCATCGCCACGTGGCGGCAAAAATGATGTGGATGATAGTTCCTTTAAGATCCCCCATTAATTTATTGACTTTTTTATCGATTATTTTTTTCAATTCCCCAGTCTTTTCCGTTCCTTTATTTTTTTGTTTCCATCTGAAAAATTTTCCCTTAGTAATGCTGCTCTAAATGTACTTTTAACCCCCTCCACACCAATACACTATTGCATTTCCCCGCTTATTTATTATCCAACCCCAGTTTTGTGTTTTTTTTTACATTTAATAAAAATGGGTTACTGTCAAGAAATAAGGTTATTCAAAAATATTTATATAAGTTATCAAAAACAACAGTTTCAGAAAGTTTTGGAAAGATTTTGATTCCATTGATGATAACTTCTGATCAAATAGCGAGAAATGAGAAAAGGGCTCTAGACTTACAGTCTCAAAATACATTCTTCCAATTGGAGCAGGTGTTTTTCATTTGTTCACACACTTTTCCTTTTGAAGTGTAATGCTCGGGAATTTCATGATAGTAGCAGACTTTTAAAAATTCTGCGTACATTCAGGAAAAAATGAGTTATAGAAAAAATGGGTTAAACAAAAAACGGAGTGTGGATCCACGTGGTTCCACACTGTGGATCCACAGTGAATCCACAGTCAATCCAAAAAAAAAATTTGAAAACAAAAAACTTGAAAAATGTTTAGGTTTAATTTGATTTTTTTTCCATTCTAAATTTATAATTAATTCTTAATTTTCAATTTGAAATTTTCAGTTTTTTGTTTTTAAATTTTACTCTTGATTGACTGTGGATTGACTGTGGATCCACACTGTGGATCCACGCGGTTCCACACTGTGGATTCACGTGGTTCCACACTGTGGATTCACTGTGGTTCCACACTGTGGATCCACGTGGTTCCACACTGTGGATCCACGTGGTTCCACACTGTGGATCCACAGTGAATCCACAGTCAATCCAAAAAAAAAAATTTGAAAACAAAAAACTTGAAAAATGTTTAGGTTTAATTTGATTTTTTTTCCATTCTAAATTTATAATTAATTCTTAATTTTCAATTTGAAATTTTCAGTTTTTTGTTTTTAAATTTTACTCTTGATTGACTGTGGATTCACTGTGGATCCACACTGTGGATCCACAGTGAATCCACAGTCAATCCAAAAAAAAAATTTGAAAACAAAAAACTTGAAAAATGTTTAGGTTTAATTTGATTTTTTTTCCATTCTAAATTTATAATTAATTCTTAATTTTCAATTTGAAATTTTCAGTTTTTTGTTTTTAAATTTTACTCTTGATTGACTGTGGATTCACTGTGGATCCACACTGTGGATCCACGTGGTTCCACACTGTGGATTCACTGTGGATTCACACTGTGGATCGTAAACCCCCCACCTCCATACCCCCCTACCTCCATACCCCCCACCTCCATACCCCCCCCCCCTACCTCCATACCCCCCCTACCTCCATACCCCCCCCCTCCACACCCCCCCCCTACCTCCATACCCCCCCTCCCCTACCTCCATACCCCCCCTACCTCCATACCCCCCCTCCATACCCCCCCCCTACCTCCATACCCCCCCTCCCCTACCTCCATACCCCCCCCCCCCCCCCCCCACCTCCATACCCCCCCCCCCCCCTCCATACCCCCCCCCCCCCCACCTCCATACCCCCCACCTACCTCCATACCCCCCCCCCCACCTCCATACCCCCCCCCCCCCACCTCCATACCCCCCCCCCCCCCCCCACCTCCATACCCCTACCATTTGAAATTTTCAGTTTTTTGTTTTTTAATTTTACTCTTGATTGACTGTGGATTCACTGTGGTTCCACACTGTGGATATGGAGGTTCCACACTGTGGATCCACAGTGAATCCACAGTCAATCCAAAAAAAAAATTTGAAAACAAAAAACTTGAAAAATGTTTAGGTTTAATTTGATTTTTTTTCCATTCTAAATTTATAATTAATTCTTAATTTTCAATTTGAAATTTTGAATCCACAGTCAATCAAGAGTAAAATTTAAAAACAAAAAACTGAAAATTTCAAATTGAAAATTAAGAATTAATTATAAATTTAGAATGGAAAAAAAATCAAATTAAACCTAAACATTTTTCAAGTTTTTTGTTTTCAAATTTTTTTTTTGGATTGACTGTGGATTCACTGTGGATCCACAGTGTGGAACCACGTGGATCCACAGTGTGGAACCACGTGGATCCACAGTGTGGAACCACGTGAATCCACACTGTGGAACCACGTGGATCCACAGTGTGGAACCACGTGGATCCACAGTGTGGAACCACGTGGATCCACAGTGTGGAACCACGTGGATCCACAGTGTGGAACCACGTGGATCCACAGTGTGGATCCACAGTGAATCCACAGTCAATCAAGAGTAAAATTTAAAAACAAAAAACTGAAAATTTCAAATTGAAAATTAAGAATTAATTATAAATTTAGAATGGAAAAAAAATCAAATTAAACCTAAACATTTTTCAAGTTTTTTGTTTTCAAATTTTTTTTTTGGATTGACTGTGGATTCACTGTGGATCCACAGTGTGGAACCACGTGGATCCACAGTGTGGAACCACGTGGATCCACAGTGTGGAACCACGTGGATCCACAGTGTGGAACCACAGTGAATCCACAGTGTGGAACCACGTGGATCCACAGTGTGGAACCACGTGAATCCACAGTGTGGAACCGCGTGGATCCACAGTGTGGATCCACAGTGAATCCACAGTCAATCAAGAGTAAAATTTAAAAACAAAAAACTGAAAATTTCAAATTGAAAATTAAGAATTAATTATAAATTTAGAATGGAAAAAAAATCAAATTAAACCTAAACATTTTTCAAGTTTTTTGTTTTCAAATTTTTTTTTTGGATTGACTGTGGATTCACTGTGGATCCACAGTGTGGAACCACGTGGATCCACAGTGTGGAACCACGTGGATCCACAGTGTGGAACCACGTGAATCCACACTGTGGAACCACGTGGATCCACAGTGTGGAACCACGTGGATCCACAGTGTGGAACCACGTGGATCCACAGTGTGGAACCACGTGGATCCACAGTGTGGAACCACGTGGATCCACAGTGTGGATCCACAGTGAATCCACAGTCAATCAAGAGTAAAATTTAAAAACAAAAAACTGAAAATTTCAAATTGAAAATTAAGAATTAATTATAAATTTAGAATGGAAAAAAAATCAAATTAAACCTAAACATTTTTCAAGTTTTTTGTTTTCAAATTTTTTTTTTGGATTGACTGTGGATTCACTGTGGATCCACAGTGTGGAACCACGTGGATCCACAGTGTGGAACCACGTGGATCCACAGTGTGGAACCACGTGGATCCACAGTGTGGAACCACAGTGAATCCACAGTGTGGAACCACGTGGATCCACAGTGTGGAACCACGTGAATCCACAGTGTGGAACCGCGTGGATCCACAGTGTGGATCCACAGTGAATCCACAGTCAATCAAGAGTAAAATTTAAAAACAAAAAACTGAAAATTTCAAATTGAAAATTAAGAATTAATTATAAATTTAGAATGGAAAAAAAATCAAATTAAACCTAAACATTTTTCAAGTTTTTTGTTTTCAAATTTTTTTTTTGGATTGACTGTGGATTCACTGTGGATCCACAGTGTGGAACCACGTGGATCCACAGTGTGGAACCACGTGGATCCACAGTGTGGAACCACGTGAATCCACACTGTGGAACCACGTGGATCCACAGTGTGGAACCACGTGGATCCACAGTGTGGAACCACGTGGATCCACAGTGTGGAACCACGTGGATCCACAGTGTGGAACCACGTGGATCCACAGTGTGGATCCACAGTGAATCCACAGTCAATCAAGAGTAAAATTTAAAAACAAAAAACTGAAAATTTCAAATTGAAAATTAAGAATTAATTATAAATTTAGAATGGAAAAAAAATCAAATTAAACCTAAACATTTTTCAAGTTTTTTGTTTTCAAATTTTTTTTTTGGATTGACTGTGGATTCACTGTGGATCCACAGTGTGGAACCACGTGGATCCACAGTGTGGAACCACGTGGATCCACAGTGTGGAACCACGTGGATCCACAGTGTGGAACCACAGTGAATCCACAGTGTGGAACCACGTGGATCCACAGTGTGGAACCACGTGAATCCACAGTGTGGAACCGCGTGGATCCACAGTGTGGATCCACAGTGAATCCACAGTCAATCAAGAGTAAAATTTAAAAACAAAAAACTGAAAATTTCAAATTGAAAATTAAGAATTAATTATAAATTTAGAATGGAAAAAAAATCAAATTAAACCTAAACATTTTTCAAGTTTTTTGTTTTCAAATTTTTTTTTTGGATTGACTGTGGATTCACTGTGGATCCACAGTGTGGAACCACGTGGATCCACAGTGTGGAACCACGTGGATCCACAGTGTGGAACCACGTGAATCCACAGTGTGGAACCACGTGGATCCACAGTGTGGAACCACGTGGATCCACAGTGTGGATCCACAGTGAATCCACAGTCAATCAAGAGTAAAATTTAAAAACAAAAAACTGAAAATTTCAAATTGAAAATTAAGAATTAATTATAAATTTAGAATGGAAAAAAAATCAAATTAAACCTAAACATTTTTCAAGTTTTTTGTTTTCAAATTTTTTTTTTGGATTGACTGTGGATTCACTGTGGATCCACAGTGTGGAACCACGTGGATCCACAGTGTGGAACCACGTGGATCCACAGTGTGGAACCACGTGGATCCACAGTGTGGAACCACAGTGAATCCACAGTGTGGAACCACGTGGATCCACAGTGTGGAACCACGTGAATCCACAGTGTGGAACCGCGTGGATCCACAGTGTGGATCCACAGTCAATCCACAGTCAATCAAGAGTAAAATTTAAAAACAAAAAACTGAAAATTTCAAATTGAAAATTAAGAATTAATTATAAATTTAGAATGGAAAAAAAAATCAAATTAAACCTAAACATTTTTCAAGTTTTTTGTTTTCAAATTTTTTTTTTGGATTGACTGTGGATTCACTGTGGATCCACAGTGTGGAACCACGTGGATCCACAGTGTGGAACCACGTGGATCCACAGTGTGGAACCACGTGGATCCACAGTGTGGATCCACAGTCAATCCACAGTCAATCAAGAGTAAAATTTAAAAACAAAAAACTGAAAATTTCAAATTGAAAATTAAGAATTAATTATAAATTTAGAATGGAAAAAAAATCAAATTAAACCTAAACATTTTTCAAGTTTTTTGTTTTCAAATTTTTTTTTTGGATTGACTGTGGATTCACTGTGGATCCACAGTGTGGAACCACGTGGATCCACACTCCGTTTTTTGTTTAACCCATTTTTTCTATAACTCATTTTTTCCTGAATGTACGCAGAATTTTTAAAAGTCTGCTACTATCATGAAATTCCCGAGCATTACACTTCAAAAGGAAAAGTGTGTGAACAAATGAAAAACACCTGCTCCAATTGGAAGAATGTATTTTGAGACTGTAAGTCTAGAGCCCTTTTCTCATTTCTCGCTATTTGATCAGAAGTTATCATCAATGGAATCAAAATCTTTCCAAAACTTTCTGAAACTGTTGTTTTTGATAACTTATATAAATATTTTTGAATAACCTTATTTCTTGACAGTAACCCATTTTTATTAAATGTAAAAAAAAACACAAAACTGGGGTTGGATAATAAATAAGCGGGGAAATGCAATAGTGTATTGGTGTGGAGGGGGTTAAAAGTACATTTAGAGCAGCATTACTAAGGGAAAATTTTTCAGATGGAAACAAAAAAATAAAGGAACGGAAAAGACTGGGGAATTGAAAAAAATAATCGATAAAAAAGTCAATAAATTAATGGGGGATCTTAAAGGAACTATCATCCACATCATTTTTGCCGCCACGTGGCGATGATTGTTTTTGAACGGAAGCGTACACGGGACCGTCACGTGGCACTTGTTGTCCATGGTACCGTAACCACCACCACCACCATAGGAAAGCGCCTTGTCTAGATTGTGCATTGATGGGCGTTTTTGATGTTAAGAGTGGCTGACGTCTTCGATGGTGGCGTAACATATACGGATGAGGCAGCAACTGGCATAGGCTGGATAGACAGTTGCTCGTAATGTTGGCCTAAAATCTACAGATTAATGGGCCTACTTTTCTAATAAAGGTTCTCTTACCAGATGGTGTAGTATCATACATCAATGACATCGCATACTTTTCATAGACAGAAAGCGGACGGGAGAAGTCAGAAGACGTCAGAATCGTGGAGCCATCTTTGGAAGGATCAATGTTGGTGAGAGCACTTCCATGACAATTCGTGTGTCCATCATCGGCGCCAGTGTCCATGTTTATCCAGTGAAGTTCTCCGTTGAAGTGTCCGACAATAAGATGCTCATCATCAACAGAGAACACTGCCCGAGTATACGATTCCTCGCTGTCGTGCATTGTTTTTAGATTTCTAAACCGCGAGAAAATCGTTCTTTCATTACTCCAATCGGAAACAATTCGTTGATTTGAACGGAGAAGCTCTGTGGCAGAGCAAATCGATGTGGCATTTCCCATTGTCTCGCAAGCATCCAAATGACGAACCAAGTTGTTATCGTGCATCACTTTTTTGACGGAATAGATGAGAGCAAGAGCAATAGCCAATGGAAGACCTTCAGGAATGGAAATAACCAAGATGGTGGCGGCGATGATGAAGAACTTGACGAACATTTGAATATCCACAAGAGAGAATTCGTTCTTTTTCACTACGTGATGTTCGATACAGAAGCGAGTAATCAAGACAATCAGAACGATGACAGCAATGGTGGTTCCGTAGTAAATGATCTGGAGAGCCAACTTGGAGAGTTTGGCTTGGAGGACAGATTTGGCAGTCAAGTCATCGTTTCCGGATTTCGAAGAACTGGACGACGAAGATGAACTAGATGATGTAGAGGTAGAATCATCATTATCAATTCCAGCTTTTCCTGCTCCGAGAAGTGTCATGATGATACCGCAGACTCCGACGGCAGTGATAACCATCTTTCCGGATCCTTCCATAGCGTAAGGTCCCGAAATAAGCACTGGATCAGATTCGACGCTCTTTTTGATGTGATCAGATTCTCCGGTAAGAGATGATTCATCGATCTGAAAGATCTCAAATTTGAAAACAGGTCATAAAAGAATAGGGTTACCTTTTGAAGAGCAACAGAATTCACTTGAACATCCGGTCCATTTCTCATTACACGGAGAGTTATTTCTTCCAGAAATGTTTCATCGATAAATGGCAAAACTTTCATAATTAATCCTTGCTCGGTGGTTCGAGGATCATCAGGATTTTCAAAAAAATCCATATAAAACTTGTAAACCCGAATTTTGTGATCCAAAGTTTCAAAGTATCTTTTGAGTTTTCCAAAGAATGAAGTTAACGGTCATCGATTCTGATTTTGAGTTAGGAAAAATAATTGTTCGAAACTCATGAGCCTATTTTTGACGAGCAAAAAGAAATCTTTGGCAGCCGCTGACTGATATTTGATATTTCTATATTCGTAAACTGTATCTCCACTTTGAATAACAATTCCTCCATTGGCATATTAATACACTATCCGGAGAGAGACATGGATGGAGTGCTTGATGAGCCTTTAAGTGATTCACGAACTGAAAACAATACAACGTTGAAATTTCCTTCTTTTATTTTGATACTTACTGTAAGCTCTCAACAGACTATATGCTACCGGCTGGTAGGGAGAGTCGGAGGCACAAATGCCATTGAGTTCTGTTCCGGTGGTAACTCTTGGCTATTGATCATATATCGAAGCGTTTGGAGTGGCTGACGTCTTCGATGGTGGCATAACATATACGGATGAGGCAGCAACTGGCGTAGGCTGGATAGACAGTTGCTCGTAATGTTGGCCTAAAATCTACAGATTAATGGGCCTACTTTTCTAATAGAGGTTTTCTTACCAGATGGTGTAGTATCAGCTAGTGTAGTATCCTATATCGCATACTTTACACACATCATCAAATTCCAGCAAGAACCGACTTTCGTCTGCAATATCCACTTTTGGACACGACAACCATTGAATACAGTTTTGAAGAGCAACAGAATTCACTTGAACATCCGGTCCATTTCTCATTACACGGAGAGTTATTTCTTCCAGAAATGTTTCATCGATAAATGGCAAAACTTTCATAATTAATCCTTGCTCAGTGGTTCGAGGATCATCAGGATTTTCGAAAAAATCCATATAAAACTTGTAAACCCGAATTTTGTGATCCAAAGTTTCAAAGTATCTTTTGAGTTTCCCAAAGAATGAACTGAAAGGCCATCTCTGCTGATTTTCAGTTAGGAAAAACAGTTGTTCGATTCTTGATCCAAAATATCTGACTAGCAAAAAAAAAATCTTTGGCAGCCGCTGACTGATATTTGATATTTCGATATTCGTAAACTTTGTCTCCACTTTGAATAATAGTTCCTCCATTGGCACATTAATACACTATTCGTACCAGCGGTTCTTCCATAACACCGGGTCTTATCATATATCCGATCACCATTGTCAATCGCCGATATCCATTGGTAACTTCGATCCAATTGATTGGATGAGTAATATCTCGGAATCTTTCGATCGGTGCAATTCTGTGAATGGACAATCTGAAAAGAAATTGAGCTTAAAAGCAGGATATTATAGGAATTGTGAGTCCACTTTGGAATAATCGTCGTAAATCTGTATTAGAAAAGCATGCTCTTTTAATGTTCTAAGCAGCGTTTTGTGGGATCATAAATTGGAGTTAAGCAAACTTTTGTGAGCTTTAATTTCACACAGATTCCGGCTTCTGACTAAATCCTGAGCGTGAACGCTTCTCTCGCTCAGAAGTTGGCATTTTCTTCAAACACTATTTTCAGAGAAATATTGAATGAAGCTTCGCGAAATCGATCATTTTTCATCGAAATTACATAAAGATTGGAAGACTGTTCTGTTATTCCAAGCGATCTCTTGAGAGCTCTTGTATTAGGGGGAGCCTTCTATTATACGGAGTCTCATAATACAGTTTTGCGGTATATGATTCGCAATATAAACTCACATATAGGCTATGATATAGCATTGAATCCACCAAAGATCGACCCATTTTATTGAGCTCATTTTCAGCGTAGTTCCCATACATATTATTCCCGATTCTCAGCTTTTCTTGGTCAATGTGGTCCGAATGCACAGAATTTATTGAAGAAGTATCAGAATCACTTGAAACAGGTTCATTCCGTACTGGAGTATCTTCCCTTCTTCTCTATAGAATGTTTTTTTGATGTTTAGAGTGGCTGACGTCTTCGATGGTGGCGTAACATATACGGATGAGGCAGCAACTGGCATAGGCTGGATAGACAGTTGCTCGTAATGTTGGCCTAAAATCTACAGATTAATGGGCCTAATCTTCTAATAGAGATTCTCTTACCAGATGGTGTAGTATCATACATCAATGACATCGCATACTTTTCATAATGTAATCCAAGGGTTCCAGTCATATACGAATGAACTCGTTGCATATTCTGATCGAGACTCTAGTGGACAGAAAGCGGACAGGAGAAGACAGAAGACGTCAGAATCATGGAGCCATCTTTGGAAGGATCAATGTTGGTGAGAGCACTTCCATGACAATTCGTGTGTCCATCATCGGCGCCAGTGTCCATGTTTATACAGTGAAGGTTTCTGTTGAAGTGTCCAACAATGAGATGGGTATCGTCGACAGATATGGGTACTCGTGTGCACTTGCTCATCAGTCGAATTGATCGAATCGGCGAAGAATAGCTTTGAAGTAGAGAGCCTGGGAGAAGAACATGCAAGCACTGGCCATTCCACTTTCATGACTGTGTTCCAGGCACCAGAGAATGTATCTGAAAATGCGTTTGATGGCCAATCTTTCGAACTAGGCCACTTGAAGCCAAAACTCACTGAACATTCTCGCACACAAGTTCACGCATCAAGATTTGAAGACCGAAGGCCATCGCCGCTGATTTTCAGTTAGGAAAAACAGTTGTTCGAATCTTATTTCCTAACTTCTGACCAGCAAGAAGAAATTTTTGGCAACCACTGACTGATATCTGATATTTTAATACTCGTAAACTGTGTCTCCACTTTGAATAATAGTTCCTCCACTGGCATATTTATACACTATCCGGAGAGATATGGATGGAGTGCTTGATGAGCCTTTAAGTGACTTGACGCAACAGGTGAGAGCAAGAGCAGTGTTCGATACAGAAGCGAGTAATCAAGACAATCAGAACGATGACAGCAATGGTGGTTCCGCAGTAAATGATCTGGAGAGCCCACTTGGAAAGTTTGGCTTGGAGGACAGATTTGGCAGTCAAGTCATCGTCTCCGGATTTCGAGCTGTGTGATGAGCCATTTGATGAGCTTCCCAAAGAACTGGACGACGAAGATGAACTAGATGATATAGAGGTAAAATCATCATCATCAATTCCAGCTTTTCCTGCTCCGAGAAGTGTCATGATGATACCAGTTTGTGAGTTGACTCCGACAGCAGTGATAACCATATTTCCGGATCCTTCCATAGCGTAAGTTCCCGAAAGAAGCACTGGATCAGATTCGACGCTCTTTTTGATGTGATCAGATTCTCCGGTAAGAGATGATTCATCGATCTGAAAGATCTCAAATTTGAAAACAGTTCATAAAAAGAATAGGGTTACCTTCAAATCATTACTCTGAATCACAAGTTCATCAGCAGGAAGAAGATTTCCGTATTTGACACGCGGCGATATCACCGATTACTAGATCAGAGACGGGAATAGGTATATATCACAATTGAACATTCGTTTCAGTTGAAAGAAATCGGAAATCTTTGGCAACCACTGACGGATATTTGATATTTCTATATTCGCAAACTGTATCTCCACTTTGAATAACAATTCCTCCATTGGCATATTAATACACTATCCGGAGAGAGACATGGATGGAGTGCTTGATGAGCCTTTAAGTGATTCACGAACTGAAAACAATACAACGTTGAAATTTCCTTCTTTTATTTTGATACTTACTGTAAGCTCTCAACAGACTATATGCTACCGGCTGGTAGGGAGAGTCGGAGGCACAAATGCCATTGAGTTCTGTTCCGGTGGTAACTCTTGGCTATTGATCATATATCGAAGCGTTTGGAGTGGCTGACGTCTTCGATGGTGGCGTAACATATACGGATGAGGCAGCAACTGGCATAGGCTGGATAGACAGTTGCTCGTAATGTTGGCTTAAAATCTACAGATTAATGGGCCTACTCTTCTAATAGAGGTTCTCTTACCAGATGGTGTAGTATCATACATCAATGACATCGCATACTTTTCATAGACAGAAAGCGGACGGGAGAAGTCAGAAGACGTCAGAATCGTGGAGCCATCTTTGGAAGGATCAATGTTGGTGAGAGCACTTCCATGACAATTCGTGTGTCCATCATCGGCGCCAGTGTCCATGTTTATCCAGTGAAGTTCTCCGTTGAAGTGTCCGACAATAAGATGCTCATCATCAACAGAGAACACTGCCCGAGTATACGATTCCTCGCTGTCGTGCATTGTTTTTAGATTTCTAAACCGCGAGAAAATCATTCTTTCATTACTCCAATCGGAAACAATTTGTTGATTTGGAAGAGAAGCTCTTGATTGATAAAAAAAAAAGCTATATTCTTCATGACGAGAGTCTTCTGAGGTCGCTCTAGACATTTGTGTGGATAAAATAAAGAGAACGGAAGACACGTGGTTGCCGTGTTTTTACACGAAGAAAGTTAATTTCTGAAATTAAACGATTGGAAACTTTTTTACTGAACAACTCACCTAAAGTAGTCGCTGACCATATGATTCAGGTCAATGTGAGACCGAATTTCATCTCCAGGTGACAAGGCACTTCGCTTTGAACGAGCTGGACTAAGAGTCAGAATTTGCTCGATCTTCGAATGCGAATTTCTTTTCGATGATGATTGCCTCTGCTCAGATTTCATACGTCGTATTTTAGTTTTTCAGCACTCGGGTTCCACGTAAATGCATCGTTGGATACATGAAAGTGCGGCCATTCGAAGCGAAGATTCTTCATCCCAACGGCCAAGAGCAGTCTGGAGGAGAATAGTGATTCCATCGTAATCCGAATGACTATAATTATGGACGGTAAGAAGCTCAGTTTGAATAGCGGGCTGATGTGGTTCAAATGTTCGGAATTCGTTTCAGAAGTGTCGGAATCACTTGAAACAGGCTCACTTCATTCTGGAAGATCTTCTGAGGTGAATGGGTTGAAGGGAGCAAAAGACCTCAAAGTTTTGTTGAGGGGCGGAGCATGTTCTGTAGTTGATGTGGGCTCTCCGAACAAATCTTCCAAATCTATCAGATTTCGACTCATTGGGGCTACAAAAGCCGAGGGTACAGTAACCTTCTGGTGAGCAGGCTTTTCCATAGCTTCTTCGCCACGTTCAATCGACTTATACGGCTTCAGAATATTGCTTGGAAGCATCGCGTTGTAGTATCATTATAGTATCATTCAAGCTTAGCAATATCTTGGCCTCCCAGTGGAAGATGGTGCCATAATTGAGGAATCGAGGAGAATTGGTGAAGGTATGAGCAGATAGTGTAGCATCAGATAATGTAGTATCATATATCGCATACTTCACACTCATCCTCAAATTCCAGCAAGAACCGACTTTCAATGTTCTGTCCGTTTTCGGTGTATGGAACCACAGTCATCATGCATTTACGTGAAGAATTGACAGTGAGTTGGAATTGCAAGAACTTGGAGATTGAACCGTAAACGTTTCTTCCCCACATAACAGCCTTAACGATTGAAGTGAAGTTATCATCAGTCAAAATGATATCAGAAGCCTCTTTGGCAACGTCAGTTCCAGCGATTCCCATGGCAAATCCAACATCAGCCTTCTTCAAAGCTGGTCCATCATTGGTTCCGTCTCCGGTTACAGCGACTATTTCTCTTTGTGTAGTAGCCTTTGAGTCGATGATTCCTTTTACAAGGGTGTACTTATCAGCTGGTTGAGCACGTGCCAAAACCCGAAGACGTGGCCAGATTTCATCAAGTTTTGCTTGAGATACTTTTCTATTCTCATCACGAATACGTTCATTGAATTCTTTTCCTTCAAGAGCCAGGAAGTCCTCTATAGGTTCTAAGATTTCACAGGACGTTGCAATTGCTCTGGCTGTCATGATGTTATCTCTGGTAACCATTCTAACTGTGATTCCAG
Organism: Caenorhabditis doughertyi; assembly: GCA_963572265.1. Classification (NCBI taxonomy): domain Eukaryota; kingdom Metazoa; phylum Nematoda; class Chromadorea; order Rhabditida; family Rhabditidae; genus Caenorhabditis; species Caenorhabditis doughertyi. The sequence continues at coordinate 19,337,296 of OY751556.1, read as the reverse complement.
CCCTTTTTCGAGATGGCAACTGGAACTTCTGGACGAACTGGATCCTCATCGTCATATTCAATGTCCGGCTCTTCGGCGAATTCAATCTGCAAAAACGAGAAAAATTTGATAGGAAAAGGCAGAGTTCGATTGGGAAGGGTGGGAATAAGTTGATCAGAAAGACAGAAGGTCCTGTTTCGGCCAACTAGGGAAAGAAGAAGAACATAAGGAAAAAACTACTGACTAGATAAAGAAATAGGAAAGGGGGAATAGTGTTAATAAATATAAATTCTGATGTGATGATTCTCTGATTTTTAGTCTCAAAATGTTACTAATTAAAGAGTTTGATGAAGATAAACACGAAAAAGTATATGAACCTAAAATAGAAGTTCAGAGATTACACTGCACTTGGTCGAACGGAAATGATTGTTGATGAGCTATCAGTTTATAGATATTGTCATATCTTCTTACCTCCGTCTTCTCGACGTCTCTTGTTCCCTTTCTGATGAAAGTCTTGTGAGCGACACAGATAGTTCTGAGTCCCCTGTTAGCCATTTCGTGAATAATTGTTGATGTGATCTCCTTCAAACGGTCACTGGTAAGAGCATGTGGCTTTCCATCGGATCCAAGAAGATATGTGCATCTTCCAAGAACAATTTCTGAAGCTCCCTTACAGTAGACACGATATCCAATATTCTGTCCGTTCTCGGTGTATGGAACCACAGTCATCATGCATTTACGGGAAGAGTTAAAGGTGTGAACCTTGGTCAAACCGTGCTCTGGGAACTTCTTTCTGATGGCAGCATAGTCTCCTCCAAGACAGTTGACAAACCCGAGAAGACCACATTCTGTCTTGTTTCCGAGTTGTTGAACTCGTTCTCCGGCTTTTGTTGTTTCAACAATCATAGAGTTATAAGCAGAGTTAACCGAAATTGCTTCCATAAGAACTGGTCCAGTAACTCCTGGAAGATTTACTCCGAGTGATTGAGCTTCTTGGCTGTGTAGTGATTTCCATTGATGTAAGATTGGACAACAGTCATTCGATCGGTGGTGAGAGTTCCAGTCTTGTCAGAGCAAATCGATGTGGCATTTCCCATTGGCTCGCAAGCATCCAAATGACGAACCAAGTTGTTATCGTGCATCACTTTTTTGACGGAATAGATGAGAGCAAGAGCATTAGCCAATGGAGCTTTACTTGGTCAATGTGGTCCAAATGCATCGAATTTATTGAAGAAGTATCAGAATCACTTGAAACAGGTTCATTCCGTACTGAAGTATCTTCCCTTCTTCTCTATAGAATTTTTTTTGATGTTTAGAGTGGCTGACGTCTTCGATGGTGGCGTAACATATACGGATGAGGCAGCAACTGGCATAGGCTGGATAGACAGTTGCTCGTAATGTTGGCTTAAAATCTACAGATTAATGGGCCTACTCTTCTAATGAGGTTCTCTTACCAGATGGTGTAGTATCATACATCAATGACATCGCATACTTTTCATAGACAGAAAGCGGACGGGAGAAGTCAGAAGACGTCAGAATCGTGGAGCCATCTTTGGAAGGATCAATGTTGGTGAGAGCACTTCCATGACAATTCGTGTGTCCATCATCGGCGCCAGTGTCCATGTTTATCCAGTGAAGTTCTCCGTTGAAGTGTCCGACAATAAGATGCTCATCATCAACAGAGAACACTGCCCGAGTATACGATTCCTCGCTGTCGTGCATTGTTCTCAGACTTCTAAACCGCGAGAAAATCGTTCTTTCATTACTCCAATCGGAACAATTTGTTGATTTGGAAGAGAAGCTCTTGATTGATAAAAAAAAAGCTATATTCTTCATGACGAGAGTCTTCTGAGGTCGCTCTAGACATTTGTGTGGATAGAATAAAGAGAACGGAAGACACGTGGTATCCGGGTTTTTACACGAAGAAAGTTAGTTTCTGAAATTAAACGATTGGAAACTTTTTTACTGAACAACTTACCTAAAGTAGTCGCTGACCATATGGGTACTCGTGTGCACTTGCTCATCGGTCGAATTGATCGAATCGGCGAAGGATGGCTTTGAAGTAGAGAGCCTGGGAGAAGAACATGCAAGCACTGGCCATTCCATTTTCATGACTGTGTTCCAGGCACCAGAGAATGTATCTGAAAATGCGTTTGATGGCCAATCTTTCGAACTAGGCCACTTGAAGCCAAAACTCACTGAACATTCTCACACACAAGTTCACGCATCAAGATTTGAAGACCGAAGGCCATCGCCGCTGATTTTCAGTTAGGAAAAACAGTTGTTCGAAACTCATTGGCCTATTTCTGACCAGCAAGAAGAGATCTTTGGCAACCACTGACGGATATTTGATATTTCTATATTCGTAAAGTGTGTCTCCACTTTGAATAATAGTTCCTCCACTGGCATATTTATACACTATCCGGAGAGAGACATGGATGGAGTGCTTGATGAGCCTTTAAGTGACTTGACGCAATAGGTGAGAGCAAGAGCAGTGTTCGATACAGAAGCGAGTAATCAAGACAATCAGAACGATGACAGCAATGGTGGTTCCGTAGTAAATGATCTGGAGAGCCAACTTGGAGAGTTTGGCTTGGAGGACAGATTTGGCAGTCAAGTCATCGTCTCCGGATTTCGAAGAACTGGACGACGAAGATGAACTAGATGATGTAGAGGTAGAATCATCATTATCAATTCCAGCTTTTCCTGCTCCGAGAAGTGTCATGATGATACCGCAGACTCCGACGGCAGTGATAACCATCTTTCCGGATCCTTCCATAGCGTAAGTTCCCGAAATAAGCACTGGATCAGATTCGACGCTCTTTTTGATGTGATCAGATTCTCCGGTAAGAGATGATTCATCGATCTGAAAGATCTCAAATTTGAAAACAGGTCATAAAAGAATAGGGTTACCTTTTGAAGAGCAACAGAATTCACTTGAACATCCGGTCCATTTCTCATTACACGGAGAGTTATTTCTTCCAGAAATGTTTCATCGATAAATGGCAAAACTTTCATAATTAATCCTTGCTCGGTGGTTCGAGGATCATCCGGATTTTCAAAAAAAAATCCATATAAAACTTGTAAACCCGAATTTTGTGATCCAAAGTTTCAAAGTATCTTTTGAGTTTCCCAAAGAATGAACTGAAAGGCCATCTCTGCTGATTTTCAGTTAGGAAAAACAGTTGTTCGATTCTTGATCCAAAATATCTGACTAGCAAAAAGAAATCTTTGGCCGCCGCTGACTGATATATGATGTTTCGATATTCGTAAACTTTGTCTCCACTTTGAATAATAGTTCCTCCATTGGCACATTAATACACTATTCGTACCAGCGGTTCTTCCATAACACCGGGTCTTATCATATATCCGATCACCATTGTCAATCGCCGATATCCATTGGTAACTTCGATCCAATTGATTGGATGAAGAATGTTTTGAAATCTTTCGATCGGTGCAATTCTGTGAATGGACAATCTGAAAATAAATTGAGCTTAAAAGTGGGATATAATTGACGTAAAAACTGTATTAGAAAAGCATGTCTTGAAATCGATAAAACTTTCTTGAAATCGATGAAACTTGTCGATTTCCCTTGCATTTTCGCTACCTGAAAATTCAGCAGGGTTATAAACTCACATATTGTGCATTGAATCCAACAAATTCCGATCAATTCTATTAAGCTCATTTTCAGCGTAGATTCTATACATATCTTTCACGATTCTCAGCTTTTCTTGGTCAATGTGGTCCAAATGCACAGAATTTATTGAAGAAGTGTCGGAATCACTTGAAACAGGTTCATTCAGTACTGGAGGAAGTTCTTCCCTCCTATTCTCTATCCATCGAAAATACGGTCTATCGAGATGGTAAGACTCTGAAGAAATTTGTTTTCATCAGAACGTTTTTTGAAGGAGTGAAACTTACGGGTACAAAAGTTGTTGATTACACGAACTGCACTTTCATTTAATAGCAATTCATTCCAAATTTAAAACATTAGTAAGAATCCATTATACAGTTAGACGTTTCGGCACACTCTTAGACGTTTCGGCATCACTCTTTGAAGTCATTTCACAGTCTGAAAACGAAGGAATAATGTTTCGGAGAAAGATAAAGAAATTTTGAAGCGAATTCAAATAGTGTAGTGAACGCAAAAATCGACTTCTCTGCGTCTCTTAACATTTAAATAAAATTTTCGAAGTTGGCATTGGAGCGAACTTGCAGATTTTATAGAAAATAATCTCGTAAATCAACAGAGGTACCCACGCCGACATTTTTTGTCTCGGTCATTCGGTCGACCGAATGACCTTTAAATGACCGCGGTCATTTAAAACCGCTTTGTTATGATTCATCTTTTTACCCCTACCTACCTTAATTCAATTATTATTAACTAATCATAGTACAGCAAATCTTCTATTTTATTTTACAGCAAAGCAGGCGCCTCCTCTTCTTCTATCACTAATTGTCTTTCTTTGATTAACAGATCTGCGACAACACGTTTGTCCAATTTTTGGATCAAAGCCGGAGAGATTTGCCGACATTCGCGGAGAGTGAATCTTCGGAGAACAGCAATCTGCAACATAACATCTTATAATAGCGCCAAATTATCTCAGAAAGAAGATTTCTCCAGCTATTTCAACATTTTTTTCAAATTCAACAAAAATATTTGCATAGAAAACATACTTGTACTTCAATCATTTGGTGTTTCTCCGCCAATCGAAATTTTTCGAGGGCATTCATATCGTTTTCGCCCATCAAAAAATCTGTGGCCTGAGCGACTATTTCGCGGTATCGCCGGTTCTCTGAGGTTCCTCCAACGAACAAGGCTGTATCCAGGGCGATGGCGACAGAGTCAACTTAAAATATAAATTTTTGAAATGCCGAAACGAAAAATAACTACTTGTGAAATCAAATTGTGGAGGCGGAGGTGACACAGAGCGAGGAGGTGATGGAGGTGTGACTCGTGTGATTGCGTTCTCGAGACCAGCTTGTTCGCATTTGCGAAATTTGCAAGATCTGCAGACCAACCTTGTCGGTATCTCGTAGTGAGATGAGCAGTTCCCACCACTCGAGCAACGCGGGCGGTACGTACATCGTGAAAAGAACAGCTGAAAGTAAGTTCGAAATTGAATGGGGAGAGATTCTGTAAAACATACTCGGCACGCTGAGCAAGTGTTCTCTATTGTAGAGTATCTGCTTACAGCGCATTCCTTTTCGCACACGAAGCAATGGTGCTCAATTCGGGGGATGGCGGCCATTTGAGAGTATCTGTAGAAAAAAACAGAACAATACATTTAAAAACGAGAAAGTGAACGCATTCGCGTTGCAAAGAAGCTTAATTTCGAACTTTCATTTGAGGCCAGTTCTTGCTGACTGCCTTAGAATAGTTGCGGTTAGAGATTTCTCAGATTTAACTAACGATTTCTGTTTCGAAAAGAAAGTTTCATGCCTCTTCTTTGCTATATTATCCATCGCTCTTCACTTTTTTAAAAACCTTCACCGATAAATAAACCAGATAAATGCACACAAATGTGCGCATTCGAATAAAAAATAACACCTATAGCGAGAATGATTAAAAATTAGAATAATCAAAATCATTTTATTAACAAGTGAAAAACCACAAACGAAAACAAAATTTTATTAATTAGAACACGCGTCGACAAAAACGCATAAAGTAAGAAAAACAAATTAATCCACGTCGAGAGAGAGAGAGAGAGAGAGAGAGAGAGTTATTCGAGTTCGCGAATCATCTCGACATACTCATCAGCGACGACGTCTTCATAGTCAGTTTCATCCTCTACGATATAGCCAGTAGCGTCACGAAGAGTGAATTCCGAAGTAGCCAACGAATCGGAGAGCGTGGAAGCGACGAAGACACGAACAGCGGAGAATGGCTCTCGACAATTGAAGACACCCTGAACAACAACTGATTATAGAAAGCCAAGCAAAAACCGTCTATATTTACCTGCATCAGAATATTTACAGGTAATCTAATACGAATCAATGTGTACTTGTAGCGGTAATTGATCTGTTGTTCGTCTTTCTCCCGCATCTCTTTGGTTCGAAGTGTGAGCATCTGTAAGCATTTTGTAGATTCAAGAAGCTTATTTCACTTCACTCACCCTTTCCACTTGAACCTCCTTATTTCTCTGCTCAGCCTTCAACTCGGCTGTCGACAAGTTGAAAAAGTCATCGGTCAACTTTGGTGCTTTTGGTTTTTATCCCTCTTCTAACTTGAACAATTCCAGATTTCTCGCCACTTATTGGCACAGCTTGCCCTTCTTTCAATGCTGCAAGAGCTTCCTCCAAATGAGTTGCGGTTTCTTTTGTGGATACCGATAACTGAGGCCACTTTTTCTTGAAAATAAACATTCGTCATTCGAATGGACTCGAACTTCTCCACGCCAGGTTTATTGATGATGTTTTGCAAATACTTGCTCATCACCTCCACAGCCGAATCTTTTTTTGCTGTCGTGTTCAATGAGTAGATCATCAGGACATTGAAGATTTGCTGAAAATCGAGATGTTTATATATGTTCATCGGAAAAGATATAAATGCGTTTTGATTTAAACTGAAAAGAACTGTTCGATGCGTGCTGGAAACAGTTGAAAAACAAAAGTGCACACGGAAAAACGACTGATGAGAAGAGAAGGCCGACATTTTTTCAGTCCGTGCGGCGCGGTTGCGTTTCGAGGCCACGCCCATTTTTCCGCGACTACCGCTGTTTTGTTGATTGTCATCGGCCTTTTTCCTCTTTCGCAATTAATTTTTGCCGCCATTTCCGAATTCTGGTGTTAATTTCTAGAAGAAATGTTTTTCAATTTGTATCGTTAAGAAATCTGTGCCTGTTGTATGGATCGTCGCAAAAGTTTGAAAAAAATTACGAGAGCAAACCTTTCGGCTCGGTTTTTGGGCTTCCATCGTTTTCCTCTCTTCGTTTTTTGTCTCGTTATCTCACTAATTTCTGTTATTTCAGACATGCCGAAAAACAAGGGAAAGGGAGGAAAGAATCGTAGAAGAGGAAAGAATGAGAACGATTTCATGAAGCGTGAACTTGACCTCAAGGAGGAAGGACAAGGTAAGAAATAGTTTTTTCTTCGTACCCACATAATTTGTTTTTGTTTCCAGAGTATGGACAAGTATCGAAGATGCTTGGTAACGGTCGTGTGCAAGTCTTCTGCTTCGACGGCAAGCAACGAGTTTGTCATATTCGTGGAAAACTTCGAAAGAAGGTGTGGATCAACGTCGGTGACATCATACTTGTCGGTCTCAGGGATTATCAAGATGATAAGGTTGGTTTAGTAACTGCTGCGAGTTGTAACACCAAATTCAATTTACAGGGAGACGTGATTCTGAAGTACACGCCTGATGAGGCGCGCCGACTCAAAAATGAAGGACTTATTCCTGAAAATGCTAAACTCAACGAAAACGATGAACAGGATGAGGGAGAGGTTGAATTCTGTAAGTCTGAATAAAAATAATCAGATGATTTGTTCTCTCCCTTCCAGTGGATCATGTCGGAGAAGATGCGGAATCTGGCGATGAAGCCGCTTCCGACAAAAGCTCTTCAGAAAGCGATTCTGACAAGTCGGACGAAGAAGAAGGCTCAGACAAAGAGGAAGAGTCTGATGATTCTGAGGAGGAATCTGACGAAGATTCGGACGATTCGGATAATGTTCGTGAAGAGGACCTCGCTGCTGGACGTGGTTTCAAAGAAGACACTCGCCGTGGAGGAAACCGTGGCGGCAAGAACAAGTACGGAAAGAGGCGCTAAACTGGAATTAAATTATATCGTTGATTTGTTCCTATTTATTTCGATTTCCGGTTTTCATTTTCTTTCTCATCCTTTCGTCGTTTTTTGTTTCGTTTTGAATTCAAAGATAGCATCCCACTGTCTTCAGATAATTCCATAATTTGAATGATCCATCCCAATTGTATTCGACGTTGGTGTCCGGTGATTTGTTTCTCAGAACATCGGACACCTATCGAATCGAGAGTATCAAATATTTTCCTGTATTCTATCGTTTCTCCGTTCTTTTCTCATTTCTACATTCAAATGAATCTTTATTGGTTGGCGGTTTGGAGGTTTTTCGCTTGTTTCTGTTATTCTTATTCAGATGCTGTCTTTCGGAAGCATTTATATTGAAAAATCGGTTCTTGTGGAGAAAAAAAAGGAACGAGTTTGATGAAAGCACTGGCAATTTCAATTAAAAATTGTGGCGAATGGATATGTGATAAATAAGAGGCGGTTTATACGCTCTCCATATTTGAAGAAAGTGAAGCTAAACACAGAATGAAAGAACTCGTTTTATTTTTCCTTCCGATGAGTTTCTGCTAAAATCGGTGTACGATGGAGCGCATTTCATTTAGTCGATAACAGGCTTGGTCGGAAAAAAAGTCGAAAAACTGCCTAGAACGGCGTTTTGAAATTTTTTTGCCAACTTTTTTGTTGTGTATTCTTGTTGATCTTAGCGAGACGATCATTTTCGTACCCATAATCAACCAATTTGGTATTGTAAATTTGAAGTTATAAAGATTTTTTCCGACTTTTTTTCGGAAAAAAAAGTCGGAAAATTTTTCGGAAAAAAATGCTATAACTTGGCTGAAAATTATTCAAACTATATCAAGTGGGGTCTTAAAATGATCACACAGCAACGATGAATCTATTTGTACAGTTTTTGAAATGATTGGAACCTCGAGCACGCCTACCGTTTTTTTTTCCGACCAAGCCTGGTCGATAACATTCTTCTTCTCCTTGGAAACCCCTTGGAAATGTTTTTTTTTTCTTTCTATTATCCTCTAGGAGTGTAATATCTATCTAATCTTTCAGTATGTCAGACTCTGAAGAGTCACAGAACGCTTTCGATACAATTGCTCAGCAAATAGAGCAGTATCGAATCAGAAGCTCAAGGATTGTCACTGTGCCTGGTTATGAGCCACAAGAGGTGAGATTATAAGCTTACACAGCTGAAAAAGTATTGTAAACTTGAATAATTGAACTCAAAATCATAATTAATCGTGAGATTTTGTAGGTTTGGATCGTCTGGGAGACACTTGATCATCCACACTCACGAAGGCACATCACATCACGCGGTCTGCTTTCACGAAAGAAGCAATGGATGTTGTTGTCGACAGAATTAGAGAGAAACTGGAAACATATGACATACGTAATGTCGGATGACAGTGAACTCAGTGCGTTCGTCTCTGAATCTATTGAGCTCGGTCACTTGCGTGATGTTATCCAAATAGATTCTATCAAGTACAACGAGCCGTTGTTCAACATTGTTCTCGATCGAAATGAGTTGCACGGTCCAGTTTATGTGTCAGGACAACATTCTCACTTCAAGTTTTCTTCGCCGCACTGCCGAAAGTTGCTCTATTTCGCGCGCCCAACAAAAGAGCAGTTGGAGACGAAGAATCAAAAAGAACGCATTTTTGTGATTTGCGTTTACGATTTTGAGACGAGGGGTATAACTGTGATCGATGAAGAAAAGATTTGCGAAAAGCCAATCAATGCAATCGAATGGACTCCAGACTGTCGAGGAGTTGTTATACATCGAGACACTGATCTTCTCTGTCATCGATTCGGAGAGCAATACGTTAATGTGATATACCAAAAATGTCCGGCACCGCTTAAAATAACATTTTCTCCGATGGAAAATCGTTTGGCAGTTTTCTTGCCGACCAGTTATAACAGTGAAAACTCCATTCTTTTAGTATGTTTACGACACATATCAATTCTCAATAAAACTAATAAATTCGTTTTTTTTTTCTCAGTTCCACTGGCCATTCGTCAAAGCTGCCGTGCAATACTTGCACGACGTCGTCTCACTGGGAGACCATCGTGTGTGGAGTGTTCCCGAACGACCATGGGCTAACGGCGGCAAGAGTTTGGTGTTCAACGCGAATTGGCAGCTCAATGTGGTAGGAAACTTTTCTGTTATTTTTTTTTCACAGCAAGATGGGACTTTCAGATTTCATATTCTGTCGAAGTCGAATCACGCGTCCTTGAGAAATTCACCTTTCCATACCCAGCAATGGTAATTGACGTTCAAGGAAATGAGATGTTATTCGAAACGCTTTCTGCCAATTCTCAAACTCGCCTCTGGATCTCTTCCTTATCATCAGCAACGAAACAAACGGAATTCACTGCATCCCTTCTTGCTTCTCAAAGGCCCATGCACACCAAAGCGCACAATTTCGAGATTAGTCATCATTATTTTGGAAATGATACGTATACAGGCATCCTCTATATGATAAAGAGAAAATATATGAAGAGGAACAAGCTGCCGTTGATTGTGGTTCCATATGCTGGAGATAAGCCAAACTTCACTCAGCTCATCATTGATCCGGTTTACACGACATTTGTCAACTGTGGTTATTGTGTGCTTGTTGTCAACAATCGAAAACCCTTTTCCGCACTTCCGAATGGTTTCCCAAAGCAGCTTGACACGAACGTCACTGATGATGTTCATGTAAGTTTGAGACTTCTGTTCTGCCTCTGCCGATTCTGATAAAGTTGTGATATCTCCTTGTCTTCTTTTCAGAACGCAGTGCTTCAGACACTGAATGAGGAATCGCGAATCGATAAAAAATCCATTTATCTATACGGCGTCGGCTACGGATCATTTGTCGCTGGCACCCTCATCATCAAATACCCAGACTATTACGACTCGGCTGCCATGGTGAAACCATTACTGGAATATCCGAATGGAATGCTTGTCACCGAAATGGGAGAGAAATATTTGAATGAATTCCAACCGTTGACCAATACTCACAAGATTAAGACGCCAATCATTTTGGTTTCGGAGAAGAAGGAGGATAGAATGTACGGACAATTTCAAGAAGCTCTATGGGAAAATATGGTGCCGTGTACGGAAGTTTTTGAGGAGGATGACGATGATCCGAATGATTATCTTGTGAAAATTATTCAGTTTTATGAATGCCCACCTGGAATCTCTGAGTAAATCATGCTCGTTCTTTTTTCGTTCTACAATGTTCATAACACAGCTTTAATGTTAATTATTCTATTATTTTCTCCCCTCTACTATCTATATGCTTCTTGATGATTTCTCTGTACTTTCCAATATATTGTCATTTGCCGTTGAGATTCTCTTCCCTTCTTCTCAGACGGTGTGAATCAATAAAGTATCCGTCGTTGTGCGGTGGAGCACGCTTGTCTCTCCCCTCTCAAAGTTCCGTTTGAATCCGAACACTGTCATTTGTTTGTTTTGATAAAATGTGAAAAGTTTTCCTGTTATAAATTACAAAAACAAACATTTTCTTTGCCTATTTTTATACTTTTTGAACTTATCCGCTTTTAATGTGATTTGCCTTTCAGATGATGTTAGTAGCTAGTTCAGAAAATACGGGACTTTGCCCGATGTCGTTTAGTGATTCTTCAGGCCAAATGAGTGAGTACTTGAATTCTCCCTTTTGAAAAAAAATCTTGAAATAAAAAAAAAACTATTTTTCAGTATTTGAACGACTACAATATCAACGAAATACCGGGAGATTTTGTGATGTGGAAATTGTCGTTCAAACTAAATGTTTCGCCGCTCATCGCAATATTCTAGCTGCCCACAGTCCATATTTCGATTCAATTTTTAAATATTGCAAAATTACCAAAGAGCAGGTTTGCATTTGATTGAAAAAAAGCCATAAATATTCAAGTTCTCAAAATTTGCAGCTGACAATAAACAGTAAATATCCGCAAGTTTTCGAGCTTTTCCTCAATTATATGTACAGTGGAAGTGTCGTCATCGATCGGTCAAGTGTTTCCGAGCTGCTGAGATTTGCCAATAATTTTTTGGTTAGTATATATAGAGAAAACTGAAAACTATGAGAAGACTGAAAGAAAAAATTACAGATAGTGAAGCTAAAAAACTATTGTGCCGAGTATCTGGATCGATATTTAGACGCGGCTAATTGCTTATCAATACGAAGTTTAGCGCAAAGATATAATCTTCCAGGAGTTATTAAAGTAAGTCTAGAAATAGGTCTCCAAAACCACGTGGCACATTATTCCAGTCCGCTACCGACTACTTTGACAGCAATCTGAATCGATGTCTTTTGGAGTCTCGTGATATTATTGGATACACTTATACACAGTTAACAAGACTAATTGGAGATCCGAAATATTCGGATTGTATCACTGCGGATACTTATTTAAAATTGATTGTTCGATGGGTTGGAGAGGAGCTATCAAAACGAGAAGAGATATTTCGATTACTTTTAGAATCATGTGAATTTCGAGAAGTTTCTGCAGATACTTTAGAATTTCTTCTGGATTATTCACCTCTTTTATCGAAAAGTCAGAAGAGCCGGTTTCTGTTGTTACATGTTATGTGAGTCATTAGAACGAAAATTCGTATTTTCGCTTTCGTTCGCCTCTACGATTTGGGGTAACGATGAGCGTTCACTGAGATATTAAATCGACGACAATTGACGAACTTTTTTTTCCGATTTCAATTCGCCCGGATGAGAGCTTTAATAAAAAGTGTGTAATTCCCAACATTCGTTTCAGGGAATCCAATGAAATGCTCATGGAGAAGTATTCGGCGCAGCTTGCAAATCTGCGTCAGAAGCTTGTCACTCTTCCCGTTCTTCATGATCCATCACAATTCGAAGACGATTTATATGAATCGAGTGATTCTGAAGAGGATTGCGAAGATTATATTGCCGATGGGCATCCAACCTCGGCTCAGGTTATCGAGTATGGAAATGAGAATCGGCTGAAAATGAAGAACGCCTTTCAGCCAGGCAATGAGAAAAAGAAGTGAGTTGTTTGAAGGAGATTGAAATTGTCATAAAAGTGCAATTCTAGGTTAAAAAGACCACGTGGAATGAAACGGTTACACCTTCAACCGATTCCACAACCATCTGGAACTGAAAATGAAAGTATTCCATGGATTGATGAAGATGAAATAGATGGTGTGTATGCGACGTGTTCTCTTGAAGGATGTCATACCTATGGACCCGTTGATCATATGGATCCCGACGATTGTGAAGACGAAGAAGATCAACCAGATGAGAATGGTCCAGCGATTTGTCTCTTTTGTGGATATCGCACTGCTAATGATGAGCTTCTCGAGAAGCACAAGGCGCGCTATCACAATCGTAACACCTACTACATGTGTCATTTGTGTGAATTCGAGACGAATTGGAGCAAACAATTCTATTTGCATTGTGCCGAACACTGGCGAGAGCTTCCCTATCGATGCGAGATGTGCTCGTTTACCACGAATGAGATTCAACCGTTCTTAACTCATCGATTACAGCATAGTGAGTGTCTTTTGCGTGTGTGTGCGGGTTTTGAAAGTTTTGAAAGTTTTCAGCCGAAGAACGCTTCTTCAAATGTGGCGAGTGTGCGTGGAAAGGGCGAACGAGATCTCAGCTATTTGCTCATGAACGAATGCATTCTGTGTTGGATGATCGACCGTTGCATTGTGAAGAATGTGGACGAGGATTCTTACAGCATTCGTCGTTGGATCATCATGTTGCCACTCATAATGATCATAGGTAAGACAGATGGGTTTAGAGCTGAGAAAATACAGGAACATGAGACTTCTAATGGTGAGAACGGCACAAGCTGCTTCTTGAATGGAACTCTGGACGAACCAGAACTGATCATGAAAAACAAACTTTTCTAGAGATGTCTGAAAGGGAGCTAAGGCTAGATCTGTGCTGGTGGTGAGAACGTCTCAAGTGTCCCTTACAGAACTCCAGAGGAATCAGAACTGATCGCTTAAAAACTTGACGGAACAGAACTACCCTTATAAAAATGCACTTTCCTAAAACTCTGAAAGGGAGTGAAGGCTATATCTGTGTCAGTTCTGATCCTTTCAGCTCCAGTTCTGATTTGTGGTAAATCTCATTCTGGCACTCATAAATACCGCCAAAGAAAGAAGCCAAACCTGTAACCTTGACGTCTTCTAAATCCCAAATTTCAGAAATTTTGTCTGCGAAGACTGTGGATTCGCCACAAAAACCGCCGAGCACCTATCCCTTCATCGACGTCAACACACGGGAGACAACTTCAGTTGTCATATTGGTCAGTTTGTATTCTTTCTTTCCCAAATTTCCGTTTCACCGTCAGACAAAATACTTCCGTTATCACCCACCGAACAATCCATCATTTTTTGGGGCGCCTTCTGTCGCAGGCAGTACATTCACACTTTCCTTTTTTTTTCTGCTTTTTTTCCTTCACTCCTCTCGAAACCATTTCTCTTTGTCTCTTCATATCCCATCCACTCTATTTCTTATTCATTTTTCCAAATTTTCCTGTGTTGCTGTTTCTCCCGTGGCGACGACGACGGAGATGATGACACACTGACGACGACCGAGTGGCCCTCCGCCTGCTGTGGTTCGAAAACAGAAAAAAGAGAAATTTCCTGTCCTGAAACCAACAAAAAAAAAGATCATCAATTTCCGTTCGCGGTTATCTGCCGAATGCGGGTGGTACAGTATCCTTCGTTGATGATTTTATTGAGGCGCTCGTAAAATCATTTGCATTTCTCTATTTTTTGCGCAAAAGTTGTGTTGTTGCAATCAGAATTCGAGGTGCGGCCAGCTAGAGCATATAGGACGTGATGTGGCAGTTAGGTGAGAAGTTTTTGCAAAATGGCGTGCTCTTGTAATAGGAGATCTTCCAGTAATTAAGGCATTTGCCTTTAGTGATGCCCTTTGGCTCTAGGAGTCTAGGAATGTTTCTTAACTGAAAAATGCCCAGGAATTCAGGGCCCGTCAAATTAGAAACATCTATAGAAAATAGGTCTTCATATTGGAGATCAGCCTGTTTTCGGATATCAAATCATCCAGATTTTCGATCCCAAATGCCTAGTTCCTCTTACTTTACATTCTAGTCTTCTGCTCAAAAATCGTTCTCTCTAGAAACACATCATCCCCTCCCTGATATTCCCATCTATCCCCAACTTCAATCCCATCTCATTTTCCAGCTGGTTGCGACTATTCGTCAACCAAAAAGAGTCAACTGGCCGCCCATCTCCGGACTCATATGGCCGTCCGCGCCCACCTGTGTAAAGTGTGCGGACGCGGTTTCATCGAAAAATCGCATTTGGTACGACACGAGCGAATTCATTTGGAGGAGAAGCCGTTCAAATGTGATCAGTGTGAATATGCATCGAGTCGAAGGGATAAGTTAAAGGTTGGTTCGAGAATGGACAAGTGAAAGTTAACTATTTGATTCAGGAGCACATTATCAAACATCACAACAACGACGTCGTCAACATTCAGAAGACGCAACGAAGAAAGTATAAAAGAGCGCGAATGCTGGCAGCTGCAAATACTCTTGTTGCCAATCCAGATGTCATGTTTCGTCCGATCACTACTGAAGATGCTGTTAGCAATTGGCAAGCGAACAACGACTTCTCCGCCTATTCCCCGAATCCAAATGATTACGGTGGACCTTCTGGATATACGAATCAATCTCCGCAACGTGCCTATTCGGTTGTTCATGCCTCACAACATCAGCAACATGCACAATCGCCTGGATGTATGTCAATGATGAATGTGCCATTGAGAGATCATCCAATGCAAAGAGATTCACCGGGTGGATCCATTGGGACTACTGTAGACAATACTCATGGCGTATTGATGACACCTAATTTAGTGATGAGGTATAAACGAAAGAGGCTTATGATCTATACAAAATCAATTATATTTCAGATCGCCACATAATCGAAGTGCAGTTCAATCTCAATACAATATGCAGTCAACATCCGATTCTCAACAGCAACAACAACAACATAATCGCCCATTCTCTCTTCCAACGTATGATCAATTGAATTTGGTTCAAGCTCAGGCTCAGCTTCAACAACAGCTTCAACAGCAACAAAGTGGAACTCAAGACAATTCGAATAACACGTGGAATCAGTGGAATGGACAATAACAATATCAGATAATTCACTTTCTTACCCAATTTTTCGCTTACACATTTCTTGTATCCTATCAGTTTTGTATCGTATTGCTCTTCCTCCTGATATGTGTATGATCTCTTTTGATTCGGAATGATTCTTGTTACTTTTAGAGTTTTTTATTCGTATAATGTTTATGTGCAAATTTTGGTTAATAGTATTATAAAGGGATTCTTTAAGACGGTTCAAAGCTAGATAGGGTGCCGACTATCAGAAGACATGCCCTTGTGTTAGAGGCCAGTAGAAGTTGGGATGATGGGAGCTAAAAATGTCAATTTGGTTTCTCTATGAAAAGTAAAAACATGATGCTCATAATCGAAAACAAAAGTGACGTCTTCATCAAAAAGGGGCGTGGCGGAACTACAGTACTCAGCGAACGTTTTGAAATTCTCGTTCCTTCTCCAATTTCGTTTGTCTCTAAAACCTCTTTAGTCGTCGGCGTCTACCATCCAAATCATCTCTCTCCCTCTTCATACCAGAATGTTCCAAAAAACGAGAGAGTATTGAAGAGACATTTAAGGCTGAGCAAGGTGTCTGAGCAAAAGGAACTATAAAAGCAGACAGGGTATCACCGTTCTATCAGTGATCTATCACCTTCTGATCAGATTCTTACTTTTTTGCCGTCTAAAAAGGATAACAATGTCTCGTCACGCTGACGTTTACACGGATGGGTCTTGCACCAATCAAGGGCTTCAAGGAGCCAAGGCAGGATACGGTGTGTATTGGGGAGAAGGTGAGTTATTTAGTTTCATATAGGCTCTTCTATTAGAGGTGTTTCCAGGGAACGCCAATAATCGTTCCGGACGTGTAGATGGGGTCCAGGATAGCAATCGCGGAGAACTTGCTGCTGCCAGGGAGGCTATCAAGACGGCTATCGGGCAGGGATACAACAGTATCACAATTCATTCGGATTCCCATTATGTTCGTGATGCAGTGGCTGGAGCCTCTGAATTTCAAAGGTTAGTTTATGTACCTTGACTTCGTGTGGTACTCTTCGAATGATGAAGTTTTGGATAGTAAAGGAAACAAGTAGTTTCTTGCTGGTCCTCCTTTAAATTATCATAGATAACTCCATTATCTATCCTCAACCCCCTTCACTTTCAGCTCACCCCAAAACAAGGATCTTATGCAAGCGATCCATGACTCCACTTCCCGTATCAAGGTGAACGTCGAATACGCCCAGGGACATTCTGGAAACAAGGGCAACGATGCAGCTCATCAATTGGCTCAAGAGGGATCCAAGAAGTGATATCGGTACCTTCAATTTTTGTCTTCAAGAGCTGATCTTGAAAACGCCTTGTTAACCTTTTTTGAGTAAATAAACTTGTGAAAGTTCTAAATTTTGTTTTTTTTTGAAGCGTCCAGCTGGGGGTATGCCGAATCGGAACCGTGTCTTTAATTAGAACTGTCCCGAATCAGAACTACTTCACGTGAAATAATAGTTCTGATACGGGACACGGTTCTGATTAGGGGCAGTTCTGATTCGGCATACCCCCGTTCAGCTTTCAGTTATTCAGAGATATTGGAAAGACAGGAAAGAAGGAAGATGGATTCCAACATCGTGCTCATTTTAACCGTCTGATGTAACTTGTCTGAAACTGATAATTGTCGTTAAAAAAGTGATAAAAAGCTACAGTTTCGTGTTTTGCTGAAATTTTTGGCTAACTAGGATAGAGTTATTCCATCGAGCTACCTCTATTGTAAAGATACTGTATTCAACATTCATCATCGATTTGGAAATGCTCTTCTAATAGAGGTTTTCGATTTTCAACACTTATTGGTCCTATCTTGAGTGATTTCGCAAGAATTTCAAATGATGAATTATATATTTCTTTCCACCGGCTTGAACCCATAGATGGAATTTTATACAGTAATCCGTGTAAATCATTTCAAAAAACGTGTTGACACATTAATGTTCATAACACTACATCGACACCAATTTGTGGCCACGCCCATATTTGTCAGAGCGTTATTTTTCGGAGACAGAGACAGATGAGAGTGAAAAAAACCCAATATAAAAGGCGACAAAGGACAGTTGTTCAAATCCATTTTCGTCTCACGAATTGGAATCCCTATTCCGACCCTGGTGGGATATTCTCCCCGAGATAAGATGTCGTCTAAGAATAAGCTTCAAGATCCTAACGAGCACTTAGAAATACTGGAAGATAGTAAGCTCCGCCCCCTTTGAACTCATCCCTATTCTTTATTTTTCCATATAATTCCAACAACTTCAATGGACTTTCGGAGCAAGATGAAGATCAGAAGGACAGAGAGCTTCGTGACGCTCATCAAGCCATCAAAGCTGTAAGTGCGGGGGCCAGCATTGATGGCTTGATGAGCGTCACGAAGCTTTGATCCTTGTTTGTATTCTAGGCAATCAGTTCGGAGCAGGTGTCAATTGTAGTCTTTGGGGCTCAGGAGCTTTTAAGGTAAATGAATTAGTTGCTTTGATGGGGATCAACTTTGATTTCAGCACTACACAATATCAAGAGTTCATTGGGAAATTGGAAGAGCTGGCTCATCAGTTCAACGTCACTGTCTCCTATGTTTCGAAACCCGATATTTAATATTCAAAAATTATCAGAATGCTGTGAAAGGATGTTTTGAAGAATAAAAATTTTGTTATTGAGATTCGAGTTTTTCAAAACAGCCGAATAAAGAGAAAATTTAGAGCTCGGATGGAACAGCCAAAGAACCATAGTTAATGGGTAGTCGGCTCTAGTCGGGAAGAATGGACCCAAGAAAAAAAGAATGGACCCTAAAAAAAAAGAATGGACCCAAAACGAAAAAAGAATGGGCCCAAAATGAGGAAAGAATGGACCCAGATAAAAACCAAAATTTCATTTTTTTGAAGGCTTAGGCAATTCCAAGACGCTTTTCTAAACTGTTCATAGTTAGTGTACCTTTGGAATGAGACTTTCGGTCACGTAAGTGCTTCGAGAGTGCCTAAGCCTTCAATAAAATGAATTTTAGGTATTACTAATTTTGGTCATGGGTCCATTCTTTTTATAATTTGGGTCCATTCTTTTTTCATTTTGGGTCCATTCTTTTTACGAAAATTTTTACCCGGGTCCATTCATTTTTTTCGGGTCCATTCTTTTTTCGCTTGGGTCCATTCTTCCCGACTAGAGCCGGGTAGTCTACCATAAACTTAAGAAGTGACCGTAGGATTACTGTAACTTCAAATGAACCTCAAGCTCAAATCCAAGTACAGTATGAATAGGACCACAGTAATCGTAAAGTATGTTTTCAGAAAACCAACATTCAGCTACAGTAACCATACGGGTTTTCGAAAGCCAATATATACGAAAAACTTGGAGCCACGCCCACTTTTCAAAAACCTTTATTCTAACAATCACGCAGTTTGATATGCAAACAAACATAATTATTCTTCATCAACAAATTCCACGTTGACGATGATTTGATTTTTATAGCAATGAATCGACTGGACCAGTTTCAAGACTTCATTTGGAGACTTCGCAAAATTTGCCGAGTTCCGAATCCAATCGTTGACAAAATGAGATCCGGAACGGATAATAATCCGAGAGTATTTTTGCCTGGCAGCTCTTTTGATGGCTTGATGAGCGGCATGAAGCTCTGCATGATCAATGTTGGTGTATTCATCTGCAGTTGCTTCGAAGCTATTTAGATGGTCTGGAAATCTTATTGGTTGATTATGCTTTGAATCAAACTAACCGTCTCCCCAGTCCATCGAAAACTTAATTGAACCCCTTTCTCCGAGATTGCGAGAGGCACAAGTGTGGACCACAGCGGTCATTCCAGAATTAGAATGCATGATGACTGACTAGAATCTAGTCTATCCGAATGCTTTTATACCCCGTGACGTCAGAGAGTCTAGAAAGTTCTGGGCGTGGCTTTCTCTTTTGAATAAACATTGTTATCAAGTTGAAATCTGAGCAAACGAAGTTAATTCCAAAAGAGGAGATCATTTTGAAATACTGATTTCGAAATTGGTGCGTAATTTGTTATCAATTTGTTTTATGAAAACAGAGAATGCGAAGCCATTTGAAATGGGTCTTATCAGTTTGCGGTTGACTCATTTGAAAGGGCAGAAAAGACAGTTTCGAAATATTGGAACGCCGATCAGAAAGAGTTATTTTGGGAAAATAAAGAAGAGAGGAGGAAAGCGAAAAAGAAAGCTAAAAAATCTATAGGGTAAAAAGCATGGAGCAGCATCGACGCACGGATCGAAAGACACGAAATCTTTGAGAATTGTAGAAACTTGAAAACAGCAAAGTTTATAAACCAACAACTCAAGTTTGGGAAAATCTTTAGCCAGATCTCTTGACAACTTTTTCAAAAGGAAATGTCCTATGGAGTCATTGTCTGAAGTGCAATGTTTGGAGGTCTATCTCTTTTATTCGGTATCTTTTTTTGTATCACCAACCAGTTTTAATTACAAACGATTTTGGAATTTCTAAACGAGGCGTTTCTGAAACCTAAACTCCCAGAAACACGGTTTCAAAATTGACATTTTCGAGTAAAAAACACATTGTAACGATGGTGTTTCTTGTCAGTAGGATTAAAAACGGGACATTTTCGAATCAAATAAAAATAAAGTGGTTTTTCTCAATTTTCAGTTTCCAGTTTTCTAGTTTCATATTGTTTGATTCCGAAGTTCCCGGAATTCAAGTTGGGCGTCCTGCTAGGATATCCGAACAAACACCCACACATGTTCACACAAATACAGATTTTCCCGACTAAAGCTCAGCATTATACTCTCTTTGGGATCAATTAATTTGGCCAAAGTTTTCAAAAAATTCCCCTGGAGTCCTCACTCTTCTGTTCTCTTTTCCATATAAAACCCAACAAACTCACCTGTACAATACGAATCTTCTATCAGATAAAATGAAATATCTCTCTGAAATAAAATATTTTATTCAATTCGTCTTACTTGTCTTTTCATTGGCTGTAAACCAGGGGTGGGAATTACCGTTTACCGTTTTACCGGTTTTACCGGTTTACCGAACTTTTTCGGTAAAACTTTACCGAACCGGTAAACGGTAAATTGTTTCAAGTATACCGGTGTGCACCGGTAAAAATTTTTTCAACTTTTCGGTAAATTCGGTAAATTTTTCGAACCAAAACATCATGAAAATAAAGCTCAATTGATATTTTGAAGAACGATTTTGTGGGAAAACTACTTTTTTCGAACTTTAACTCATCTAATCGGACATGACGGAGGTTGAAGCAGCCAGTTGTGGATGCAAATAATGATATTTTTCATTTTTGACAACAAATTAGCTTGTTTTCAGAAGATTTACAGGTTTTCCGATTTTACCGGTTTTACCGGTCTAAAAAAAAACAGATTTACCGTTTTACCGTTTCGGTAAATTTTTTGTAACTTGGTTTTACCGATTTACCGAAACGGTAAAAATTTTCGTTTATGCACAGCCCTGCTGTAAACTCCATTTTCATATTATTAGTCCTAAAAGAATCACCAAAAAAGTTGGGCAATTATAAACATCTCATGTGTTACTTTTCCATCATTTCTCTGGTTTTTTCAATTGTAGATTTTTTGGTGAAGCCGGTAAGTGAGTTTCAAAATTGGTGTCAAGAAAATACGGTTGTGGACTTTTCATTAAGAAAACGAGCAAAGGCAAATCTTGATTTTAATTGAGATAACTTTTTAGTACCTTCACAGCGATCAATTTTCCTACGGATTGTACATGGATTTAAGAGACAGTATTTTCGAGGAATACCCAACTGTGGCGTTCACTTTAGCTGCCTCATTGACAGGCTGTTTTGCGGCTACAATTTATTCAATTGCGATAAATTTCATCTATCGATTTTTTGCTCTTCAAAGGTTTGTGATAGAGAAACTCCGTTTCCGGACTATGTCTTGATTCGGAAGTTTTTTCAAAGAATCGTTGGTTTCCATGAGGTGTCTTACTTCCAAAGTTTTTTTAAAGAACTGCGCGGTTTTTAGCCCTTCTTTAGCCTATCGTCTTGATAGTGTGTGAAACCAAACGACACAGAGAAAACCCAAGATTTTTTCAGAGAAGGTCGTCTACGGTACTTCTCCAACTACCGGCTCATCTTTTGGATGCTCATCCCTCCTTCCGTTGCATTCATTTTCATCTCGAACAACTGGTTTTTCTTCCCACTAGATAAGGAGGTTACAGAACATTCTCGGCGTCATGTTAAAGAAGATTTTGATATGGATATTGAGAAAACCACTTATATTGTGTGCCTTTATTGGAGAACCGATGGAAATGGACAGGTTCATTTGAGCCTCAAAGATTTAGCCGGGTCTTGTGCCCTGAATAACATTGTGGTAAGTTTCAGTAAATCAAAAAAATGATCCAATTTTTTTAAGAGCATTGCCTTTGGCGTCATTGTCTATTTCGGCATCAAAAGTTATCATAAAGTGAAGCAATTGATATCTCAAGGGGAATCAGAATATTCTAAAAGACTTCAGACTCAATTATACAAAGCGTTGGTTGCTCAGACTCTTATTCCTATTATCTTCTTATTCATCCCAATCGGTCTATTGATATTCTGCCCACTTTTGAGGTTAGACTTTGAATGGGCAAGTCTTTTGGTGACATTTTTATACTCGTTTTATCCGGCTGTTGACCCGATTCCGAATATCATTTTGGTCGATGAGTATCGCAACGCTTTTTGTAGTGAGTTTCTTTTTTTAATTCAAGGTCATCAGGAGCAAATCAAAGTGGTTTGGATCTGCTGAACATGATATCTTGCTGGAACAGAATTAGAGAAATAGCGAGCATGAGCAAAGGAGAGCCCGAGATCTGGCTCCTCCTATTCTGTTGGTAAATCAAAACATCTCTTGTTTTCCAGACTTCTTCCGTCGAGCATTGTCAAAGAATCAAGTGGTTTCTGTGGTCTCCTATGATCTCAACACGGATCATTATTGACAAATTTTACAGTTTCCTAACCTTAATAATGGTTGTTTGAGATTGACGTCCTACTGCTTTTTTGAAAATTTCTCACATTAACGGAAAGACGATCCGGATCTTTGAACGCCGCGTGTTGACCAGGGCTGTGCATAAACGAAAATTTTTACCGTTTCGGTAAATCGGTAAAACCAAGTTACAAAAAATTTACCGAAACGGTAAAACGGTAAATCTGTTTTTTTTAGACCGGTAAAACCGGTAAAATCGGAAAACCTGTAAATCTTCTGAAAACAAGCTAATTTGTTGTCAAAAATGAAAAATATCATTATTTGCATCCACAACTGGCTGCTTCAACCTCCGTCATGTCCGATTAGATGAGTTAAAGTTCGAAAAAAGTAGTTTTCCCACAAAATCGTTCTTCAAAATATCAATTGAGCTTTATTTTCATGATGTTTTGGTTCGAAAAATTTACCGAATTTACCGAAAAGTTGAAAAAATTTTTACCGGTGCACACCGGTATACTTGAAACAATTTACCGTTTACCGGTTCGGTAAAGTTTTACCGAAAAAAGTTCGGTAAACCGGTAAAACCGGTAAAACGGTAAACGGTAATTCCCACCCCTGGTGTTGACCATTCTCGAGAAAAATAGAGTTAGATGATTGTTCAAGGTTCAACTTTGTGAAACTTAGCTTTCAAGTGAAACATGCTTCATTCTAGACCGATCTTCATTTTGTTTCCATAATTCCCAGGCTCTCCCTGCCCTTATAATACGATTCCTCGAAAAAGTGCTGTGATTTCTTGTGCTAGACCACTTAGAGATGTGTCAAAGATCCGCGGCCTAGACAAGACGGGAACCTCAAATCCAAAACAGAAATTAGAAATGACAAATTTAGTTCTGCCCTATAATTTGCCAAAAAATTTCTCCCAAATATCACATTTTTTCTGTCAGAAATTCAAACTTCATTTCTTGTTCCTTCTTCTTCTCCTTTTCCGAAAAAAACCTTGAAGGTAAAAACAAAAATGGGAAATTTTACCCAAATAAAATTCTATATTCTTCTTGGCTCTTTATTCTTTACCACGCTAAACAACACTATTCTTCTTCTCTTGGTCCTAACAAAATCCCCAGCTAAACTCGGAAATTACAAATATCTCATGTGCTATTTTGTATTTTTAACCATTATTTTCGCATTTTTCGAGTTCATGGTCCTACCTTACGTCCTAAGTGAGGCCAGTTTTGTGATAGTAATGGATGTGAAGGACACTGTATTTGAAGGGCACCCAGATATATCTCTGGCCGTTTTGGCTGGTGTTGTAGGGTCCTTTCAAATGACTATTTATTCCATTGCAATCAATTTCGTGTACAGATTTTTTGCTTTGGAAAGGTACAGTAACCCTACAGTAATCCCATAAATCCACAAGTTTCAGGGAAGGACGTCTCCGATATTTTCAAGGGAAAACTTTGATTTTTTGGATGTTGGCTCCTGTTAACATTGCATTGCTATCAATGATAGTGGTGTATCTTCTGGGTCCTAATGATTATATGACTGAACTTTTAAAACAAAATCTCAAAGAAAATTTTGATTTGGATATTGAAAAAACTGTATATTTTGGTTGCAAATACTGGAGATATGACGAGAACGGAGAGAAGTTTTTCAACTGGAAATATGCTCCTGGCATTCTGATATTGAACGTTTTCAATATAATTCCAATGTTTTTCATTGTTATCTTTGGGTGGAAAAGTTCCCGAAAAATCAAAAATTTGGTCTCTCATGGGGAATCTGAGTATTCGAGAAGACTTCAAGTTCAATTGTACAAAGCTTTGGTGGCTCAGGTACTTATTGAAGAAGATACTGAAAAATAAATCTATTCAAAGTTCCAGACTCTTCTCCCATTGGTATTCCTTTTCTTCCCTGTAGCCGTCTACTTTGTATGTCCATTAATTGGGATTAGCATTCAAAGGGGAAGTATTTCATTTGTCTTCTTATGTGCTCTCTATCCAGCTTTGGATCCAATTCCAATTATTTGTATGGTCGATGATTATCGTAATGCATTTTTGAGTGAGTTTGGAGTTGAAAAGGTTTGAAATTGATGAGATTAAACTGAAAAGTCATAGCATTAAAAAAACCTCGTCGATAGCGAGTCCAGGATTATCCTAGGCTAGTTTTCGTCTGAGTTATCATAGAAACGAAACAGAAACTAACGATTCACTAGAGTAATTTTTTTCTGCCTCATCTGACCTAAACTTTCCTAACTTTCAGTAAGACAAATCTAGACAAATGTCAATCTCAAAAAAGCTTATCCCGTGTCTCATCATAAAATTGATACTTTTCAGATTTCTTCCGACGTCTTTTTTCCAAGAACGAAGTGACTTCTGTGACACCTTATGAACGAAATTCGGATCGTTTTTGACCTGAATCGATTCTCCTTTTACGATTTAATGTTGGTCTTGATAAATGTTTGAAGTATCAAAAATCCATTCTTTAATAAAGTCGTATCATTCTTAAATCATCTTTATAAGCTTCGTATGATTCTCAGTTTCACTTATCCTAAATATTTTCACGTTTCAGACTAAATCAACCTGTAACCAGAGGAATCTTATACACTGGATTTAATGAGTTATGAAACCAATCAAAACATTAAAATTAATAATGAGCAGTCTTTGAATCATTTTTACCTCAAAACATGATAAATAAAAAAGCCAACTCATTATTTGGACCGAAAAGTTTTCAAAAAAAAAATCATTACAGTATTTCCAAAGAAGGATTTATCTTTCTCAATTGAGGATACATCATGTCTGAAGCTCTGAAAAATAAAAAAAAACATCTAGAACAGTCTACTCCGTTTCATCAACTCCACAAGTCTCCACGTCATTCAATTTCCAAGTTGGAAGTTCTCCATGATGTTTGTATAATAATGTTCTAGAACAACCTCGTCACCATTCCAGACCTAGACAGGTTCTTCTTCAAAAACATCAATTATATTCAGATTTCATGAGAAGTCCTTCTCATGTAATTATGTGTTAAAACCACAAAAAAGCACAGAATCACAAGCTTTTTTTCGTCCATCATCCCTTTCAGTTCCATCTAAATCTTTAAAAAATCGGAAAAAAAAATGACAACAACTTTCACCCAAGTGAAATTTTATATTCTCCTCATTACCCTCTTCTTTACTCTACTAACTAACACTATTCTCATTATTCTAGTCCTAACAAAATCTCCGGCTAAAATGGGAAATTACAAGTATCTCATGTGCTATTTCTCAATTTTATCCATCATTTTCGCTCTTTTCGAGTTTCTGGTCCAACCTTCTATTCATAGTGATGCAAGTTTTGTGATAATGATGGACATGAAGGATACTCTATTTGAAGGGCACCCGAAGATTGCTTTGGTTGTTTTAGGTCAAATATACATTATCGCCACAGTAATATGAAGTTGTTTTCAGCAATGTCATGTGGATGTTTTGAAACAACAATTTATGCAATCGCAGTGAATTTTATTTTTCGGTTTTTCGCTATTCAAAGGTACAAAATTTGACCCTCTGTTTCACAAAGTTGTGATAGCATCAGTTCGATTTAATTTTTATTATTATGGTCATCTGTTCTTTTCTTTAATTCCAGAGAAGGTCGTCAGCGCTATTTCGCTGGAAAGCTGCTATTTTTATGGATGGCTTTTCCTATTTCCATTGGGGTTTTCTCCATGACCATCATCATTTTCATGGGTCCAAATGATTATATGACAGAGCATTTGAGGAGTGTTTTCATGGAAACTTTTGATTTGAATATTGATAAAACTGTCTACACAGGATGCTTGTATTGGAAAATTGATGACGATGGAAACTCATATTTCAATTGGAAAGAGACTTTGGGAATAGTGATTCTCAATTGGTTGATGGTAAGTGTAGTTTTCTTTGTGTCTCTTCTCCGCTCACAATCTCTAATACCATTTCAGACCATCGCATTCTTCATCATAATCTATTTTGGTGCCAAAAGTTACAAAAAGATTCGAACTCTGGTATCACATGGAGAATCCGAGTACTCCAGAAGACTCCAAACACAGCTTTATCACGCTTTGGTAGCTCAGGTTCCAACCCATTTTCTCTTTTTTTTTTCATCCAAAACCATCTAATTTTCAGACTTTAATCCCAGTAGTTTTCCTATTCTTCCCAGTTGGCGTCTACTTTATTTTTCCACTTTTTGGATGGAGCATTGAATATGGAAACTTGACGTTTACATTGCTCTATGCGCTGTATCCTGCATTGGATCCGATTCCAATAATTTTCATGATTGATGATTTTCGAGATGCTTTTTTGAGTAAGATTTATTTTTGAAATCTTAGCAGAGAAGGGTCTATTCTAGTTTCCATCACAGAATTCAGATTAGTCTACAGTAACCATAGTTTCCGTTTCATACTTGTCATAATACATAGGCATCGCATGATCGATTAATTGAACTAACACTTTCGTAATTGGTTTTGATGGCAATACTCCTCTTAAAAATCAAATTCAAACTGGACCTCCCTAGCGAAAAAATTCCGTTTCAAGTTCGTCATAACTCGTTTCGATTCAAGTTAGTATCAGTGTTTGAGGTTCTGGCCTTTCATCAAATCTGATTGCCGAAAAGTTTAGTTCTGTAGAACTGTTTTTTATTTTGATTAATCCCATCCTTACCATGAAATCAACAAAGCATAGAATATGATATTACGCAGACACGAAAACATGGCGGTTCTGTTTGAAGGCGCAGAGGCAAAGGTGCACGATATCTCGCCACGTTTACCGTACTTTTAATGCGTTACTGTCTGCGTGTCTGGCTGCTCTTTTCAAAATAAGAGCTATCTTGACAAAGGTGGGCGGGGTTGACATTAGAGCGGGTCTGCAGACGCTCCCGTTGACTATAATGCACTAAATATACGGTAAGCGTGGCGAGTTGTCGCTTACACTTGCGTCTGCACCTTTAAACGAAACCGCCACTTTTTCGTGTCTTCGTAATAGCTAAAAGTTTCTGTTTCATTATTAGGATATGTTTAATAGGCTCACGCTTATTGCATACTTTCGATAACTACGAAATTCTTAACTATAAAATTCCAGACTTCTTCCGTCGCGTCCTATTCAAACATCAATTGGCTTCAGTGACATCATACGAGCCGAATATCGATAGTATTTAACACAAAACTCTATAATTTTTGTTCTCTTTTTGTCACCAGACTGCCAAACAACACTGATTCTGATTTGAGCCCTTCAATTATCTCTCAACTTAACACCCCTTTTTTCGTGTTCTCTGTTTATTCGAATCAAAAAGTAAAGTGAAAAAATGGCTTACTATTCTCAAATGAAGTTTTATATTCAACTTGTTATTCTATTATTTTCATTGTTGTCTAATTCGATTTTGATTCATTTAGTTCGAACGAAATCACCTCCAAAACTTGGAAGTTACAAATATTTGATGTGCTATTTTGCGGTTTTATCAATAATTTATGCCATTTTGGATTTTATGGTTCAGCCGGTAAGAAGAAAAAAGCATTTTTTCAAAAAATGGGTTATATGGACCAAGCCGGCCCTAGATATATTTTGAAAGTCTTCGTTACGAATAACTGCAGCAGCACAATTTCAAAATTGAGGCTTCATAAAAGTACCCTATGAATCTGTAAAAATCTTTTTTATTTCCAGTACATTCATAGTCATGGCTCTAGCTTTGTTATGATAATGGATCTAGAAGGCTCTATATTCGAGCCTTTTCCCATTTTGGCTCGGATTCTCGTGGTGTGTTTGTGTGGATGTTTTGGAGCAACAATCTACGCAATTGGAATCAATTTTGTGTTTCGATTTTTTGCGCTTCAAAGGCGAGTTGCTCGAAAATTCGAAGAATAAAAACTGTTTCGAAAACTGGATTTTTGACTGTGAAAATTACCTATTTCAATCGTTAGGTCTGAGTCCCAAACCATTCCGTTTTCAGAGAAGGTCGTCTCCGCTATTTCACCGGCTACTATCACCTTATCTGGGCGTCTATTCCAATTCTAGTTGGATCCATTTCAGCCCTAACTTGCTGGTTCCTAGCACCTAATTCTGAGCTATCGGAGTACCTGAGGTGCTCTTCTATTAGAGATTTTTTCTTTTTAATTCAACGTTTGAACTTTCAGAGAAGACCTGAAAGTTGAGCATGGGATAGATGTGGATCGGATCACCTATATGGGATTCTTATATTATCATGTGGATCAAAATGGGAATATCCAGATAAGTCTGAGAGAGATTCTGCAGATAGTTTGGAACAATATTATGATGGTAACCACTTGAAAAATAGGAGCTGACAAAATAACCCTCGATTTCCAGTTTATCCCATTCCTCACTATCATCTATTACGGTCTCAAAAGCTATTCAAAAATTAAACTTTTGATATCACAAGGTGAATCCGAGTACTCCAAACGTCTTCAGACTCAACTTTACAAAGCTCTTGTGGCCCAGGTACACATCTACAGACTTCTTTTAAAATAATTCCTCTAATTTTAGACTCTTATCCCCATGATATTCTTGTTTTTACCAGTTGGCATCAACTTTCTATGCCCTCTAATTGGAATTGACGTTGAGTGGGCGAGTTCGATCTTCACTTTTCTCTACTCATTTTATCCGGCTGTTGACCCGATTCCAACGATTTTCCTGGTGGATGATTATCGGAATGCGTTTTTAAGTAGGTCAAAAATTGGAGAAAAAAAATGTATGGATTGGAGAGATTTTCAGATTTCTTCCGACGAGTATTATCGAAGAATCAAGTGACATCAGTGACATTATTCGATCCTCGTGTGGATAGTTTTTGAACGAAAAGTCGACTAAGTGGAGATAAATAAAGTTCTAAATAAAAAGAAGTGGGAGAAACAGGATTTATTGTTGTTTTTTTAAAGATTTATTTGAGAGGACTCGGATCAATATTGGTTCTTTTTGGCCCTGTTGAACCTTCTTACGTGTATCAGTATAAGACGAAAATTAAATCAAGAGAAACATCGGTTCTCCATCATAGTACCAGGAAACAGAAGTGTTTTCCGTTTCAGCCTGGATAGATGTTTTCTTAAATAAACTTGAATATTCTGTTACAGGCAAAACTGAGTCATCCAAATAGCAAAATAATCGACTACTTCCTACATATAGCAGGGACCGGCCGGACGATTTGAAAAAAATTGTACTCCGTTTCGTTGAGCTTCTTTAATCTCAGGTTTCTTCAATGAGCCAATTCTCCTTTGAATGGCGCGGGCTGTCTTAAAATGCCAATTTTTCCTATCAGCAAAGCCTTTCTGGCTGGAATAAAGCGCTTTGTTGAGAGCAGGCTGGACAACTTTTTGTCCAATAACCTTCAAGACAAATTGGCAATATCAGATCTTGCTCTACATTCGACTGATTTTCAAGACTTTTGAGCCAGCTCTAATGACTAACTATTTTTTTCAGAAGAAAGGAATAGGATCGGAGCAATTTCGAAAATTATTTTCCGTTTCGTTAAGCTAATTTAGTCTCAAGTTTCTTAAATGAATTGATGCGATATTGCGTTGGATTAATTGAAAAACCGAAACAGCTCACTTCACAAAAACTTTCTTGGCCTGCCTAAAACTTTTTTGTTAAAAGCAGGCTGGTCCATTTTCTGTTCGACTAAGCTTTAATCCATACCACTCTTACTCAGAATTCAACTGATTTCCGAACTTTTAAGTCAGCTCTCATGACTAATTATGGCTATGATTCACTCCTCCATCTGACCAAAACTTCTCTAGTGCCTCCAGAAATCTAAAAATAGACAATTCCTTACCAAAGCACACTCAACAACCACAAACGCTAATTGCCCTAATTCAAAGTACACGTGATCTTTCATTAAATAATTCTTATTAGATTCTGACTTTACCCTCGAGAATTAGAAAAATACTCGAAAACAAATAATATCATTATCAAAAAATCATTCCACTAATGAGCCTTCCCCAGAAGATAGGGGCGGAGATAACAAGCGTTTTATTTTTTCATTTTATTGTTTTTATCACATCAGAATTTTCTCTGCTCGGAAATGAATTTCTTTCATCTGATCAAATCAATTGCCCAATTCCTTGCATTGGCCTTTTCAATGTTCACCAACTTTATTTTAATCATTCTGGTGATTTATAAATCACCAAAGAAAATTGGAACTTATAAACATCTTCTCTGCTATTTTTGCGTGATTTCTATGGTTTATGCATTGTTAGATTTCATTGTTCAACCGGTAAGAAAACCGCGACGCAAACCGCAACGCGTCTTGGAATTTCAGTATATTCACTGCTACGGAGTCAGCTTTTCAATGATAATGGATTTGCGTGGCAGTGTTTTCCAGAGCTCCTTAGCTTTCTTGTTAACAGGTACTGTAGCTACTGTATCTGAGCTACTGTATCTTTCTGGTTTCAGCATCTCTCGCAGCGTGTTTCGGTGTCTCTATTTACGCCATCGCCATCAATTTCATCTTTCGGTTTTTTGCTATTGAACGGCTAGATCGTCTTCGGTATTTTGATGGATACCGTATTTTCTTCTGGCTTCTTATTCCAATTTCTGCGGGTATAATGTGGCTTTGCGTGGGTTTGTTCTTCTTGGATTATGATCATCAATTAGCGGATTATCTCAGGTATTTTACAGCTTTTAGGACAAATCACCTTTGATATTTCAGAGTGAGCATCAATGAAACTTACGGCTTGGACTCTAATGAGGTCACTCTAACTGGGTGCATGTATTTTCGACCAAATGAGTTTGGACATTTCAATTTGTGTTTGGAGGATGCCGTTGGGGCGTTTATGTTATGCACTTTGATGGTAAGAATTGAGATCTGAACGGATTGCCAGTGGTCTATGTGCTAAACTTATGTGCACGAAGTGAAACAGATATTATTTTCCAAAAATTCAGACAAATTTTGAAAATTTTATCTGTTTCAAATGTAGTTTATCCCGACTTGAATTACTTCTTGTTGTTACTTGAAGACTTTATTGCCAGCCTTATGCTTTTCTTATTCTCAAAATTTCATCAAACTAGACTCTTCAGTCTCTGATCCTTTGGAACCCCCTGAAAACTGTCTAATCGAAACCAAATATCTCCTCTTATTCATTTTTCCAGTTCATTCCATTCTGTGTCATCTGCTATTTTGGCTATCGAAGTCATATCAAAATCAGTGGCATCTCTTCCAGCAATCAGAGCGCATTTGCAAGAAGAATACAAACACAGTTGCATCAAGCATTGATGGCTCAGGTAAACAAGCTCCGCCCTATTTCTGCGAAGCCCGCCAAAAGCTTGTGCCGTTTCAAAGAACTGATTTTTAGTAGTATCATTTTGAAATTTCACTGGGTTCGAGATTCTTTTTTTTTAACCTTATCAGACGCTACCCAAGTTCGAGATTGTGGTCTCGTAGCTAAAAAAAAAGAAATGTTTCAAGAAGACATTTCAACTTCTTTCTTTGATATAGATACAATCCTTTCCATTTTTCTAGACCTCCATCCCATTCATCTTCCTATTCTTCCCAATCGGTGCCTTATTTACTTCTCCACTTATTGGAATAAATTTGGAAAAAGGAAGTATTCTGGTCACATTTTTCTATACATTCTATCCAGTGGTTGACCCAATTCCGACGCTGTATTTTGTGGATGAGTATCGGATTGGGTTTATGAGTAAGTTGAAAGAAATGTGGAAGAATAATGAATGTTTTTTTCCAGATTTTTTCCGTCAAAAGATTCATAGAACTCAAATCGTACCTTCTATCTCCTATGACCCGAATCCAAACCTTCCATAAGCTGAAAAACTCTTCCCAAATGAGACTTTCGAACTCATCTCTATTCCTCCTTTCTCTGAAAAACTATTTATTCGTTAAATTTCTAACTCCCATCTCTTTTTCTTTTCAATTTGAGCATCATAACTGTTGAATAAAACGTTTGTCGACTATCAGATTTCAATTTTTTTAGTAGCCTGGACAAGATTTTCCATTATTCAAAAAGAAGAAGTCAACCAACTCAACAAACTTTCACAAATCTTGACTTCCAAAAATACTGTTTCAGATCTTTAACAATTTTCAATAATTTGTCAGGGACATTATTTCATATACATCATGATAACCTTAATATTCTAAGATTTCAGAATTGAACGGATTTTTTTTTGATTCTGGAGCTAAAATGTTTCCAATCAAGTGCACAGACATTGCGATTCCAAAACCTTTGAAATTGATATGATTGAGTTGAAACGTTAATCCATTGGTTGGTTTGGACAACGGCATAACATTCATTATTTTTCAAATCTATGGTGGATCTTCTTCAGTCGTTGCCCAATCAACTTTTTTCACCAATCAAATTTGATATCATAGTTGTGAAACCCAAAAATTTGATTCAAAATTCCCACATCGTCACTTTATTTCTTGAGCCAATTGACCGGGAAGTCGGGTTTGTATCCCACGGACTGGTGATAGATGAAAACAAAGAGAATTTGTGATTCAGGGGGAACAAATTACGTATGTAGTGTGGGAGATGAATGATGGAAAAGAAAGAAAAATAAAGAGTCCGTTTCACTGAAAACAGAAATACGTCGTTTTCATGATGCCTATGATTAAGGGAAATCAAAGTTCGAAATCGAATTTATTTTATTTTTTTAAACCTGAAACTCTCTATAAGTTCCAGAAAATGGCCTAGAATTCAATGGCTCGGCCATCAAAGTTTTTTTCGTTTCTTACTGTTTCCATGATCACGTTTATACTGATCCTGACAATCAGTTACCAATGCACTGCTAACTGTATAACCAATCATAACCTGTGTTTTCCTCTCATAACGAGCAAAGATTACTCCTTCAAGTTTTCTGATTCATTACAAATGTACACGTGGCAATTTGATGTTCCATTTTTCCAATTGGGACTTTCATATGTGTATAGTAGACGCCGTTTTATCTTGTCTACATATGAAAACTTGTAAGAGAAACTTGAAAACATGATGACGCTGGTCTACTTATGTGCTATAAAAGCGGTCCAAAGTAAGTAGTGCTCGCGTTTTAGAAGGTACGCTGGCTATAGTTTTAGTGGTAGGCTTAATTGCATATGTACAGTACCGTGCAATAAGATATACAATTTCACATTTTTGCCTCTAACTCAGGTTCTAGGATTCGGATCATCATGAAACTTTGGCAAAAGTTCAAAAACTATTCGAGGAGGTTAAATTTAAAACAAGAAATCTCAACTATTTTTTTTTTCAAATTTTATACCAAAAAATCGAAAAAATTTAAAAATAGCTAAGAATGAGTATAATTGTGTAAGGCACTGGATCAGGTGAAACATATGACGGATGGGTAGGAAAATGTTTTGATATGTTTTCTGGTACTAATACTTGGTTTCCATGCCCTTTTCTTCAATAACGACTTGGCATTTTTGCCCCATGGCTCCAATCAAAGTGACGAGAGTGGAAGATGGAATATCCATTCAGTCTTTCTCGATTTTCTCAATTTTTGGGACTGAATTTTTGCTGTTATGTCTTCAATATGTCTGCCAGGGTCTTCTCAAACATATTCGGTTGGATTAAGGTCCAAACTTTGGGTTGGCCAGTTCATAACAGGCATTTGAAGTTGTTAGAACCATTCTTGGATACTGTGTTAAATGCGTTTGGGGTCATTATCTTGCTGGAAAATGAAGCCACGAAGGTTGGATATTATTGCAAATGGAAGCGAATGGTCTTCCAGAATATCCTTGAGCACATATCGATCCATAATGCTTTCGATACGGTGCAGAGGGCCAACTCCATTCACATCGAAACATCCCCACACCAGGACGTTTCCGCTGGATTTATCAGGAGTGGTCCAACATCATCTGAAGTTACGAATCGAAGTATTTGTTGATTGCTATTGATTGTCTTTCACGTATGAGATGTTATGTTGGCAAAAAATTTGATCCAATGTACAAACTCTCGACTGTCAAGCATGGTGGTGGAAACGTCATGATGTAGGAATGTTTCGATGTGAATGGGGTTGGTCCCCTGCACCGTATCAAAGGTATCATGGATCAATACATGTGCAGGGATATCCTGGAAGACCACTTGCTTCTATTTGCAAGAAGATCCAACCGTCGGGGCTTCATTTTCCAGCAAGATAATGACCTCAAACGCAATTAGCACTGCATCCAAGAATGGTTCCACCAACTTCAAATGCCTGTTATGAACCGGCCAACCCAAAGCTTGGACCTTATTCTAACCGAATACGTTTGGGAAGACCCTGACAGACGTTTTCAAGGCTTCACAGCTAAAATTCATTCAAAAAAATCGATTAACTCGAGAAAGCCTGAATGGATATCCCACCTTCCACTCTCGTCACTTTGATTGGATCCATGGGGCAAAGATGTCAAGTCGTTTTTGAAGAAAAGAGCATGTGAACCAAATATTAATACCAGAAAACATATCAAAACATTTTCCTACCCATCCGTCATATGTTTCACCTGATCCAGTGCCTTACACAATTATACTCATTTTTAGCTAATTTTAATTTTTTTCGATTTTTTGTATAAAATTTGAAAAAAATATAGTTGAGCTTTCTCGTTTCAAAATTAACTTTTTCGAATAGTTTTTGAACTTTTGCCAAAGTTTCATGATGATCCGAATCCTAGAACCTGAGTTAGAGGCAAAAATGTGAAATTGTATATCTTATTGCACGGTACTGTATACTGCTCATTAGCGAATTTTCATTTGAAAACTGTTCTACACAACAACTACTTTTCGAGTTTGCTTCTTGTTTTCTTTAGTTTTAGAAGCAGCAAATATTTTTAAATTGAAATCCACGAGAACTTGCCATTAAAGTTTTGAGAGTTTCATGGTTTCAAAGACACATTTTCGACGGTTTCAGACACACGTAATAACTTTACAATCATCAGTCAATAAAATTTTTGTGAAAATGATCCTTTTCAAAAATAAATCTGTTATGTGTCAAATTTATAAAAATGCAACTACTAATCTAAATACAATTTGTCTGTTGCCGGAACTGTCTGAGATTAGTTGTGAATCAAACAGTTGACTTGGTCCTCTTCATTAAATTAATTTTATGTTTTGTATCTAAAGTAAATTTCTGTTAGTAATTCAGAGTTCAGTTGGCAGTTTCTATTCTGTGTTTATTGTACAAATCTCATTCTGGAAAGCAGATTCAAAACACAATTTCCATTCAGCAGTTTTTCCCCTTTCTCATCTTTTTTTGCCTTCAAAGTTCCATTCGAAATCTCAACTCCAGCATGAATACTCTCCTAATGAATCTCTTTTTATTCCTTCCTGCAACCTTTTTTTCTTCAATTGAATGATCATAAGACGAGAAAGATCAACTCATAGATCACATGAACTTTGAAATTTCTCGAGAGGGAAAAAAGCGTAGACGGAAGTAATTATCGTCTACTGATTTTTTCATATTCAGAACTTTTGATACTCGAAGATCATAAAACCTTCCTTATATTATCCGCCTAATCCCTGAAAATTCGATTCTACTAATCTTTTTACTATCTATTTTTTCTTCAGAGCAATACATAAATTTCTTCCAGAGATGATGTCCACATTTTCCATCTTGAAATCAGCTGTTCAATTCCTTACAGTATCATTTTCCCTGATTATCAATTCCATTTTGATCTACCTGGTCATCACAAAATCATCAAAGAAAATGGGAAATTATAGACATTTGATGTGCTATTTTTCCACTTTTTCCATTGTTTATGCAATTTTGGATTGGATTGTTCAGCCGGTAAGATTCTGGGCAAAAGGATAATTCAAAAAAAAAAGGATTATGAAAAAATTCAGTTCTGTAATTATGATAAGTTTGGGGAACACTAAATTTATTATTCAGTAAGGAGTTTTATTCTCAAAAAAACTAAAAAAAACTAAAAAAAAACTGGTTTCGTGATAACTATCCTTGTGAATTAATGAACTACTGCTTAAAAGTCTGAAATTATGTTTCTGAAACTGCACTTGAATTCCATCAAACACTCTATTACAATAACGAACCTTTCAGTACATTCACAGTCACGGCGCCAGTTTTTCAATGATCATGGATTTACGTGATAGTGCCATGAGCCTTGAAGTCGCATTTTTCTTTGTTGGTGAGTCATGTTTTGTTCACTATCTCTTTTTTATATGTGATTTGAAAAAAGAGAATTGTATGACCCTGAAAAAACTGAAAACACATAAGTCGCAACATTTTTGTGACAAGCTTGAAATCGTAATCTTACCGAAACTGTTCTACTCAGATAATGTTCCTGTTCCAAAAAGTCCATATAAAATTTTGAGCATCGCTCCTTTAATCGGTGTTGTCTTGGGCTTCTATGATGAAAATTTCAGCTTCCCTCGCTGGATGTTTCGGAGTGACCATTTATGCAATTGCTATCAATTTCATCTTCCGATATTTGGCACTTCAAAGGTATGTGATCCTAACGGACCAAAACGGTTTCATTATTTGAAAACCTGACTTATAAAAAATTATGTTTCTAATGGTTGATAAGAAGAAGTTCTGAAAAAAACGATAATATTATAAACACAAAAAATATATGAACAAAATTTCATTTTGTGGGTTTGGAGTCTCTAGTCTGTCGCTAATTGTTATGTTACGCAATTTGTCAGTTTCCAGAGAAGGACGTCTTCGATATTTTGCGGGAAAACGCCTTCTCTTCTGGTTCTCCGTTCCTCTCCTCGGTGGTTTTTCGTGGGTATATCTCTGCTGGCTTTCAATGTACCCCGACCCTGACTTTACACATTATATAAGGTGGGCTTGCTTTTCTGAAATATCTAGAATGAGAAAAAGTTTTACAGAGATTCTATAAAATCTAATTATGATTTGGATGCCAATAACATTACCTACACTGGATCATATTTCTACAGAACAGATTCTATTGGAAATGTGAAATGGAGCATTGAGAACTCACTGGGAGCACTCGGATTGAATTGTTTGATGGTAAGTTGCTAAAAAACAAGATAGGACTAAAAAGCTTTGAAAGAACTGAATAATTGAAAATGGTTTGAAACATATTTTCAAAAATATCACCAAAAAAGTTAATGTTTCGAAACCTCCATTTGGCAATTGTTCAATTTTTATTCCATTGGTTCGCCAAATATGAACTTTTCCAGATTATACCATTCACCACCATTCTGATATTCGGATACAAGAGTTATCGGAAAATCCAAAAATTGATATTGCAAGGAGAGAGTGATTACACGAAGAGACTTCAAATGCAGTTGTACAAGGCGTTGGTTGCACAGGTGAGATCCATATGGACGGAAATTATTGAGTGAAAGTTCAGTTTAGGTGAATTTATGAATTTTTTGAAATTGTATCTTAAATTTTCGCTCCATCCCAAAACATGATGCATTTTGAATTTGGATCAACGTCTTGTAGAATTAGTTGATTTTTTGGTAAAACTTTTAAAACCATGAT
The DNA here is from genome assembly GCA_963572265.1 of Caenorhabditis doughertyi. Lineage (NCBI taxonomy): Eukaryota > Metazoa > Nematoda > Chromadorea > Rhabditida > Rhabditidae > Caenorhabditis > Caenorhabditis doughertyi. Next base: position 19,299,113 of record OY751556.1, on the reverse strand, counting down.
AAATTGTATGTGGAGGGTAAGAAAAACTTCTGCCTCTGCTACTTTTTTTCCCAGGCTCTCGCGTTTTCGCTTGAAAGAAAACGTGCTTTAAAATTGGATAGAAGCGAGTATTAGCGAGGTTTTCGGTTGATATCTTATGAGTTTTGAGAAATAGAAATAGTTGAATTTTGAGTATGCATTTGGAGCATGAGCGCTCTAATGTGCAAAAAGTTACATGGCAGGTCATTAAAGAGTTCTCAACGGAAATCACTTACTAAACAGCGCGGTCAGATTTCAAAAAAAAAACAATGCTACCCACAAAATTAGCGAATAATAAGTTTCTATAAAGTTTCCCTAGAAAGTTTAAATGTTATTAGATTACCTAAAATTTATTTCTGATGTAAACTCCTCAAAACATAAAATATTTATTCCAGACAATAATTCCAATGGTCTTCCTATTCTTCCCCATTGGAATTCTCTTCTCCGCTCCACTTTTTCATTTGAACATCGAAAAAGGGAGCATGATTGTAACATTCTTTTATGCTCTTTATCCAGCAGTTGACCCAATCCCTATCATTCTGTTTATCGATGATTTCCGAAACGCATTCTTTGGTTAGTTGGTAATCCTTACTGATCTGAAAATAGTAAGAGTTTTCAGGATTTTGCAATCCGAGATCGTCAAAAAATCAAGTGGCTTCTGTAGCTTCTGTGGATGCGACGGTGGATGTTTCGTAATGACACTCGGATACAACCCAGAGCATTCTTGAATAATTTTGGCATAATTATTGAACAAATGAAACTGGTGTATTGAAATAAAATTTTGCTGAAAAATACAGTTTCACATATCTCAAAAGTTGCTTGCTGAAACAGGTTCTGCAATTCACAATAAAAATTTCGAAAAATGGAGATATTTAAGAATGTCAATAAAAACTGACCCAGATATGCGTTTTTCAGCGTTGCGTTTTTCAGCGGATCAGCGTTTTTTGAACAAAGCTTTAGTTTGAACAAAGCTTTACAGGGCGGTTGATGAAAAAGATTGTTCTGTTTCTCAAATTCTATTTCATTTCAAGCGAGGAGCGATAGCTTCTGAATTAGAAATTGAAATGGGAGTTTTTTTTTTAAATTAAAGGTTGTGGAACATGAGAAGTCTCTTTTTGGTCCTTATCGGACCTCCGGTCCGTTAAAACTAGATGACGTATGCGTCGGTATAAGCCTACTGTAAGTGAGGGGGACGCGAAAAAAAAAACAAGCTACTCCCTGAGCCAAGAAACTTTTTGGGACACATTTTGTTGGACATTTTCACTGGTTACGGCAACATTTGCTCGTGAGTCATACTTTCTGTTTCTCAAGAGAGAGGAGGGCAGAACCATCAAACTTATTGTAGAAAAAGTAGGACTTCCAATCCTTTATTTTTGCACTCTTGAACTTTTTTATCTTTAATCCCTCCCTCTCTAAATCTTTCCAGACTAATCTGCAAGTGAGTACATCTTGAATGAACAATATAACAAAAGGATGTTGAGGTGAGCTTATTGCCCCGCCTCAAAAATCTTATTAATCTACCTCCTTCTCCTCCACACATATTTCCGTTTCCTTTTGATTATTTTTCCCACGCAAAAAGACTTCCCCCCAAGAGAACGTATTTCGTTCCTGTCAAACATGTTGTTCGGTTCTGTCAAGTATACAATTCAACTGATTTCTTTCTTTGTTTCCTTGTTTTTTAACACTATTTTGATTTATTTAATTCTTGTAAAATCACCAAAGAAAATGGGAACTTACAAATATTTACTCGTTTATTTTTGCTGTTTCTCATTGATTTATTCAGTTTTGGATATTATTGTCGAGCCGGTAAGTACTGAGGAAGGTTAGGAAAAATGTGGAAATTCTTTGTTGTTATTATGAAAAGGGAAAAAAATGACGCGTGATACGAAAAATAGTGAATTTGTAAGAGTGCTGATTCATTACTGAAAGTTTAAGTCAAGTATAATTTCCGGTGGAAAGATTTTGTCTGAAAAACATAATTTGAGAACAGAACAGAGCTCTGAATCAGCTTCTTTTACATGATCGAAATTCAGAAGTTCTGCGAATTTTAGGCTACGTTTTTTTTCGAAACTACAATTGAATTGTGGCCTAGAAAAAAGTCTCGAAAATTCTAGGCCACTAATATGAGAACAAGGTTAAATTTAGGAACGACAAGAATTACGCACATCAATTAGTTCTTGAAAAGTCGGAAATATTAGGTGTTCTTGAAACTGAAATTGGAATCAAAATGAAAAAATATTTTTGTCTTCAGTTTTCCAGATGACCCAGAAAGTGATTCAAAAGTAGATTTTATTGAGCTCCGTGGCTCAATTTGGAGCAAACTAATTTTAATAATGAAACAGTACAAAACAAGATTTAGAGCTCTTTTTTTTCGATTTGCAGTACAGAAAATGGGTCTATTGATGGATAATACTACGATAAAACCAAATATTTATCAGTAAAAAAAAGAGAAAGGAAGACTACCTTTTGTCTATCGTCTTGACATAATGGTAAACTTTTGATATACACTTGTTGAAAAGGAAATTTTGTGTTTTCAAGATTTGATATTTTTCATCAAAAAGCTAGTGAAAATGATCAAATGACAGCTGACAACATTATTTGTCTGAGTAATCCTTCAATAATTCCATCAAAGTAATCAACCTTCAAAAAAAGTGGTTTAAATAATGAGATTTCAGTACATCCACAGTTCCGGCTCCTCTTTATTCATGTTGATGAAATTGAATCATTTAAAATCCACACCAAATATTGGCCTCATGTTTGTTTGTGAGTTCTGTTTTCCTTTTCTAGAACCAATGAACAAATTTGAATTTTTAGTTTTGTTATGTGGATGCTTTGCTCTTTCGATCACTACGATAAGTATACAATTCATATTCAGATATTTTGCTATGGAGAGGTTTGTTTTCTGTTTCGGAATTTTGATATAGTTAGACGTAGTCTATCTCATAGATTTCTTGATAGACGGGTTTTTTTCCAGAAAAGGCCGAATCTCTTATTTCCGTGGAAAATATCTCATTATTTGGTTTTTCGTACCTCTACTAACAGCTTCTGCCTGGGTTACACTCGATCTTATTTTTTTGGTTCCAACACCAAAATTCACTGAATACATCAGGTAAAATATATTCACTCTATAATTCAATTAACATATATTTCAGTGATATTGTGATGTCTAACTATGGGTTTAATATATCTGAAATCGCCGTCTGTGGTACTCTGTTCTATCCAACAGGCGATGACGGAGTGCCAAGGCTAGATAAGAAAGCTTTGTATGGTTATATCGGATTCAGTGTTATATTGGTAAGTAAAAGATAATGTTAGGACAGTATGTGTGCGGCAGGGAGACGCAGAGAATAGTTTATATTCTTACGAAATCTATATTACAGGGTTCCACATTCTGGATAGTTGTGATATTTGGAATCAAAAGTTATAAATTGGTTCGAGAACTTCCAAAACATGGAGAATCTGAGTATACTTATAAACTACAGTCACAATTGTTCAAAGCACTCGTTGCTCAGGTTAGTCAGACTTGAAAATTTGATACCGTATCATGAAGTTGAAAATTCTATAGTGGAAATTTGAAATGGATGGGAAAACTTTTTTCCAAACATTACCTTATCCAATTCAAGAAACTTGTCCAAGCAATTTCAAAACAAAACGTTTTATTCAGGCGTTCATCCCGATCACTTTCCTATTCATCCCAGTCGGTGCTTTATTCACTGCACCTCTTCTTAGTGTGAATATTGAGCCAGCCAGTTTCTTAGTCACCATATTCTATTCAATGTATCCAGCTGTTGATCCTCTACCCATTATGCTCATTGTAGCGGATTATCGAGACGGAATGTCTGGTAAGAGTTCATTTTGTTGGATTAAAGAGGGTGATTTGAAAAATTGATGGAGTAGGTATCAGAGTAGGGGTAGCTGAAACTGGAGTTGAAATGATAGTCTGAAAACTGTAAAATATTATGAAATTTTGTGTTGAATGTGTAGTAATCAAAAGTGAGTGTAGTTGGGTCAGAAGACAGAATGAAACAGAAACAGCAATTTTTGTAAATTCCTTGGATTTGTTTTCTTCCATTTTATCTGAATTTCTTTTTGGAAAACTCTCACATTTTTTCGGTTGAACGCGAACAAAGTCACGCCCTTATGGTAACGCCATAGTTCGAAAACTCCACGTTTGTTTTACTTTCACAAAGCTGTCAAGTGAAGAGTACCGGTTTCTGTCAGATGAAATCTTTAAAAAAGTTTTTAAACTGAAATTATTCCAACATTTTTTCCAGAACTACTTCGAAACATATTGGGAAAACGGAGCAACAATATTGCATCCTCTTATACTGATCAACAAATAACTTCTATTTCTTAACAACTTTTTTTCAATATTGCTAATCTACGTACATTTACGGACATACCACAGAATAAATCTTTCTTTTTGATGGTGTGAAATAAACCTTCTGAAACATATATTGATAGATGTTATATTTCATGTTCTGATTCTCAAAACTAGGCCACAGCTGGCTTTGGAAACTGAGAGAAACTGTTTTAGGATTTCTGGAACTATTTGGCATCATCAATTATGACATTTTAGCCTGTTCGCGAGAAAATATGCTCCCATTTGTCTGTTAAGATTCTGATTTTTGGAAAAATGTATTATAAGATTTGCAATGATCAAACTTACAAGATATACAGTCGAGGAAATTTTTGTGCTCTGTTTTGCCGCCCCCCCCCCTTTTTTTCAATTTCTCATTTCCAGCCAAAATTTCAAGAAAACCTTCCAGCCAGATTATTATTCTTTTGTTCTTCTACCTTTTTCCCTCAACGCTCGTCATTTCATTTTCGTTCTTGTTACTATTTTCTATTTTTCTCCGTCTCTTGTTTTGTGTACAACCAATTTCATTTCATTTCAAGTTCTGACTGTTTTCTGGCATTCAAAATGTGGCACCGAAAAAAAATGTGGTACCCAAAATGTGGAACTTAAAATGTGGCACCAAAAATGTGGCACCCAAAATGTGGAACTTAAAATGTGGCACCAAAAATGTGGCACTAAAAATGTGGCACAAAAAATGTCGCACTCAAAATGTGGTACCCAAAATGTGGCACCAAAAATGTGGCACCCAAAATGTGGCACCAAAAATGTGGCACCAAAAATGTACAAGAACTGCACATACAAGAAATGCAGCCGATGGCACCCAATATGTGGTACCCAAAAAAATGTGGAAACCAAAAATGTGGAAACCAAAAATGTGGTAGGAAAAAGGTTTCCAGGCAACATTTCAAGAAAACCCTCCAGCCAGATTATTGTTATTTTGTTCTCCTGCCTTTTTTTTCAACTCTCGTCATTTCATTTTCGTTCTTGTTACTATTTTCTATTTTTCTCCCTCTGTCTTGTTTTGTCTACAACCAATTTTATTTCATTTTCAAATCTATGTATTCTGAGTCAGAAAATGAAAGAGAAAACGTGATTATCTCGGCGAGTGAGATCAGGAGACGATTCGTTTTTCTGAGAGTTTTCAAGCGAATCGTTTTTCTATTAGTAGAATGAGTTTTTAATTTATATGAAAAGTACAATAATTCGAGTGTGGTCAACTGTTTCGGAAGGTTTTGATATTCTGGAATTAATTTTCATCATAATACGCAGTTTTCTTCATAATACGCAATGTAAGGCCCGTTAATCTTTCATCGACAAAAATACCGTTTTTAATTCAATATACAATTCCGATTTTTTCATGATGATGATCTTTTGGGCCCCCGATTGTTCCTCATAAAAAACTCCAAAAAGTGATGGAACAAGTCTAAACGGATCAGACTAGAATAATAGAAGGAAGTAGAAAAAAGGGCATGAAAATGAAGTGATGCTTTTCGGTGTCATTCTTTTCGTCCATGTGGATAAGCACAAGTGAATCAGAAAATGAAAAAAAGTTCAAAAAGCCAAGTAAATCTAGTTTAGTCTTTGAAGATTTCAGACTTCAATAAACTCCGAATTTGTCTTATTTTTTTTCTTTGATACGCGTTAGAATTTTTTGTTAACTCACTGTGTTATGACGTTGTTCCATTTTTTCCATTTTCCATCATTTTTCTGGTTTCCTTTCTTTGAGAAATTCTAACCAAAACTCGAAAAAAAACAATCAGATCTGAAAATGCTGTCGTTATCATCACTATACTGCCATCAACTCACGAATTCTTCACATATCATGCTCACCAAACAGTAAAACCCATTAATTTATGCTCTATTATTGTCTTCCGCTCCCTTATTTTCTCCCTCAGGGATCTTACGTATGATGTTTGTATACAGTTGTCTACAATTCCAGACACTTCCTTCTTTCAGCCAACTTCTGATTCAGATTTGAAAGTTTTATGTTTCTTTCATAACATATGTACAGGTAGGTAGCTTGTGTTTTGCTCAGTTATGGCCTTGTTCTGGGGGAGATAATGAAAACGTATATAAATAAGTCGTTAGTGATGAGAAGGGAATTTTTTGGAGGTTTTTGTGTTTCAATGTTGTCATTTATGAAATGAGCTTGAAGTTTGCACACTTACGTTTTACCACTACCACCAAAAATCAAAAATTTCACTGGAACGCCACTTCAGTTACAAAAAGTTGATGGTATTTTTGAGAACTTTTTCAATAAAACGTTGAAGTCACGATGGATTATTGGCTAAAGTTCCATTTCTAATATAAATGCAGTTGGAAACTGGAGTATTTTTCTGTTTGAAACAATGGTTTTTGAGTTTCAGCTGGAAGTTGTTACGCTAGATTGAGTATTTGGCTTTAAGAAATCCATATTTTGTGAGTTTTCTTTAGTTAGTTCCCCCTCTGTTACACGGAAAAATTTAAAAAATGCCGTACACATAACGGTTCTATGAAATTGTAGTGTTAGATTTGTTGTTGTGCTGTTTGAGCTGTTTTCCAAAAAAATAGACTTCAGAAGCATGCAACAAACCATCAGCACAGTCTTTTGACTTCAATTACTTCGAAATTTATCGAAAGTCAAAGTTTCTGTAACAAAAAAGAAACAGTTTCATACAATCTACTTCAATCTCTTGAAAATTCTCTTCTTAATTGATACCCAAGCGTCGAATATAAGAAAAAGCTAAATATGAAATTCATCTCCCATAACCTTTCATGAAGAAAACAAGCCTTTGCGTTTCAAAAATGCCATGGCTTTCAATTGCTGCAAAATTAAGTACTTCCAAATGACTAATACCTTCTACGTGATCTTTAGAATTTCTTTTGAAAATAATTATAAGTTCTGGGGCAGATTGTCTAGAATAAGTTAGATAGTTCAAGTATAATCGAGAAGAAAGCCACATCATAGTTGTTATATCTTCAAATAAGTAGAGGCTAGTATATCGTTCGTCATTCAATTGAAAATCTGAAGCTTGGTCAACATTAGTTGGCTTAACGAAACTGTAACCAACATTTCTTCGGTTTCACGTTCTCTTGAATAATCTGAAATTGTTTCTCACGTCAGTTCCGAAGTCTGTCTCCATTTTCTCCTACTTTCTGATTTTTTGAATTCACTTCCCCGTTTTCATCTCGACTCATCACCCAAAGCATTGTCTATACATATATATCTTGTTATCTATGTTTTCATCGTGTTACCTTAATATTATTATTTTTCTGTTCGAGACAATATTTTATTGAATACAACATAAACTACAATTATAGTTTAGAAATGAGAAGAACTCTCTCGTGTTCTTGAATATTCTAGCTTCAAATTGTTTCCTTGTTTTTTTCTAGTTTCATTAGCGCTTTGAGAAAAATACTTTGAAATTTGTTCTGTTTCGTTTTGAACATTAGAAAGTTCTCAATATGATTTTTCACTTTTTCTTTTCGAGAACGACCCTTTAAAAATCCCCCATTTTAAACAGAAATTTCAACATTTTTCAAACATCAAAAATGTTGAATAACAAGATGTCCTTTCTTCGTTTTTTCTTAGTTATTCAAGCACAAACTACAACCCTGTAAATTAGAATCACATAACATATTCTTCTCTTTTTGTTCAACTTTTGCCTTACGGAAATTGGTTTTCGTTACGTTCTTGACAATTTTCGTAGTAAATAAAAGTTCCTAGTCCTTTTTCCATAACTAAAAACAATATAGATTCGAGTAAAAAAAGAAGATACATTTTCTGATTACTGTTTCTCAACTTCAGTCCTACGAAGACAAATGCGAAACCAAGCAAATTTATTATTTGAAGCGGACACTTGTGTATACGTTGAAACATGAAGTTTCCTTAGAGTTTTTGCTTCATTTTGCAAACTTTTTTACTTATTTTCTTTAACTTTCTTATTTGAAACGAACATTTTATTTTCATAATATCCATGTTTTGGAATTTCTTCAGGTTTCAGTAAAAGAAGTGACTCCCAATTTTTTTGGGCCTATCTTACAGAATCAAACCAAGCAGATAGTCAATTTTTTGTCAGCAAAAATGAAAGCACGTCCAGATTTTTCTGTCTTTTAGAATGATTTCTCCATTAACCGAAACGTTCGAAACATGACAACACTGAATGATATCGGACTTCTTGTCCATAAAAAGCATTTGAAACACATATTGCCGTTTGAAAATTTTTCAGTTTGAAAATAAGACGAATATTATTCTGTTTCATCTTGGTCATTTTTCATAGACTTAGTCTTTTGAGAACAATGAAAGAAGGGCAATAGTTTCTGTTAAAAAATGGGCTAATTCAGTGTATATTGAATCCGTTCCAGCCAAATCTTTCAATAGGAAATCATCATTTTGGCATTTCAAATCTCATCCTAATCTCTCGTTTTTCCAAAGTAACTAGCTCATTTTCAAAGAACTCATCATTTCTTCATTCCTCGGATGTTTTTTTTTGAATAAAAGTTGAGCATTGAACACTTTTTTACTCCATTTTACTCAAATTTCCAAAACTAATATCTTTTCCCAGATTGATTCTTGATTCCATTGAACTCATTTTTTCTTTTTCCTTCCGGTTCCCACACTCTCATCATAAGGACCGCCCAAAAGTTCAAAAATTTCAGATCAAGACCAAAAGAAAAAATGAAGCAAGAGACGGCATTCGATACAATGAAGTCATGCGTACAGACGATTTCTTTCATTTTCTCATGTTTTTCAAATTTGATTCTCATTTTTCTGATATGCACTAAATCTCCAAAACGACTGGGATCCTACAAATATTTGATGATTTATTTCTGCGTTTTTGCCGTTTGTTTTTCAGTATTGGATTTGATTTTGCAACCGGTGAGTTAGGGAATTATAAATTTTTGAGATTATTACATACTGGAACAGAAAGCTAAAAGAAAAGTTTAAAAATCAAAATTCTGAAACAGAAGACTGTTTCTGAAATTCCGAAAATATAGTGGCCCACACATTTTCCAATCCTCATTCCATTCTATGAAAGTAGTTTGACAAATGAATTATATTTTTCTCATATGTCTGTACGGAATATTCCATAAACAAATCAATCGAATTAATGAAAAACTTGAATCTGTAATGTGGTGTTCAAAGTAGCAAAAAATAATAAAAAAATAAAAAAATAAACATGTTCAAAGTACGCAAAACTTGCGTCTTTTTTGCAAATTTTTGGGATCATTTTCAACAGAAAATTCAAAAATTTAGAGCAACGTTTTTGTGATCACGTAAATTTCACAATTTCGGTTTATTTTCAGTTGAAAATAGCCTGCAAAAAGTTCGCAAACTTTGCGTACTTTGAACGTGTTAAATTTTTTATTTATCTCTTTTTTGCTACTTTGAACGCCACATTAGAATGTGAGTAGATAGTTAGAAGAAAAGTTTAAGAATCAATATTCTGAAACAAAAAACTGTTTCTGAAATCCCAAAAGTATAACGGTCCACACACGTTTCAATTTATGCATCAAAAGTAGCATGACAAATGAATTATATTTTTCTCATATGTCTGTACGGAATATTCCAAAAACAAATCAAGATAATGCATGAAAAACTTGAATCTGTAAAATGAACAACTGTCTGAAAGAAAAATCAAAACATTTTACAAAACCAGATAATTTTGAATAAACTATGACAAAATTTGTGAACATTGACCGCGTCGAAGCCTGCCACAAAAATATGATGAACCGAAAACCGTAAATTTGAAATCGAACTAAATTCAAAAAATATTCATACCGTTCCAAGCTGACCATTTTTATCTGAAAACTAATTAACCTCGATTCAAAAACAATATGTTTCATTTTCTATTTCAGTACATTCTCTCCGCTGGTCCTGGATTCATTGTTATCACTGAAATCAAAAACACATTCCTTGGACCATTTGGGGAAACTTGTCTGCTAAGTAAGTCCCATTTTCATTTTGGAAGAATGGATCATTTGAAATTTTCAGGCTCCCTATGTGGCTGCTTCGGGTGTATACTTGCAACGATAGCTATTCATTTCATCTTCCGGTATTTCGCATTGGAAAGGTACTAGTCTCAAAAATTGCTCTTCTAATAGAGGGTGTTTTCGTTTCAGAAAAGGCAAACTTCGGTTTTTCCAAGGAGAATATTTAGTGGGGTGGCTGACAATTCCAGGGATTGTCGGAGCCATTTGGACAGCTGTTACAGTTTATTATTGTGCTCCAAATGACATCACAATGGAGTATTCAAGGTGAGCATCCCTCTAATAGAAGGGCAGCACTTTAAAGCTTACAAGCTAATTTGCGACCAACTTAGAAGAAAACAACATGCCCTTACAAAAGAGTTACTTATTTCAGAAAACTTATGAAGGACCATTATGAAATTGATCTGGAAAATGTAACCTACATTGGCTCTATATATTTCGTCAAAGACAAAGCAGGAAAAGAAGTTCCAAATGAGTTCGCCTTACTAGGAATGGGAATTCTTTTCAGCATCATGGTGAGCTTGAAATTTATTTAAAAGGTGAAAATTCCTTGTTCCAGGGCATCTCCCTCTCTATCCTGGGTTTCTTTGCTATCAAATGCTACATACGGATAAAAACTTTAATCTATGAAGGGGAATCTGCGTTTACTAAAAGTCTCCAGAAACAATTATATAAAGCTCTCGTGGTTCAGGCGTCTATCCCGATGCTCTTTATTTTTATGCCTGTCGGACTCTATTTAACCCTTCCTCTCGTTGGAATTCATTTGGAAGTTAGCGGGGAAATTGTGACATTTGTGTATGCTTTATATCCGGCGCTGGATCCGTTGCCGATTATTTTAATAATCGATAATTATCGATATGCGATTTTTGGTGAGTGCTGCTAAATTGACATTACATTTAGGGGTGATGAACGAAATTTCAAAGTTTCAAGAAACTGAAAAAATCGTTCAGCGTTTGAAAAGACGATTCGAGGAATAAAATGGTGTCAATAAAAGGAATGAGAATTAGACGCTGTGAATTATCAAAAATAATTTTGATTTCAAAACATATGCAAAAAAAACCTTTTTTTGTGTTTTAACTAGTTTTTATAATTCCAATTCACCGATGAAAAACATTTGTGAAATTATTGATTTCTTATAAATATACCGCCTGAAACATCTCTTTTCCAATCTCACTTTACTTCCAGATTTCCTGGGCTGCTGTCATCCGAATCGAGTGAATGTTGATGATGAACCAACCAGTGTGTCAAGGCACATTTCTAATTGTAATTGATCTTTTTATGATAAATATTTTGTTTCCAATAAATACATTTTTCAAAGCTTATAAAACAGATCAATGCAATATACGCCCGGATTCAATGTTAGATTGAAAATGTTTTTTTTGGATACATTGGTGGTTTGGGATTTTGAATTCGTTGCCGAGTTGTGCTCAAAAACGCTTTCTACAGAGTCAGAGTAAGAAAAAGCTAACGCATATCCGATTGTCTCTTGAAAAGTCAACCACAACTTACCTGTTCCATGAAATAGGGAAATTTTGTCAAAATGCGTAGTTTTTCTCTGTTCTGTTCGTCTTTTTTTTCTAAACTGTTTTCTATTCAAATTTGAAGTTTCCAGTAATGATGTTGTTGTCAATAGTGAAGCATAATAGTTTTAACCAATGTATAAATGTGATTCTGCTCTTCTGTAAAGAACTAAATCCAACTATCTTCGGAACAATTTCATAAAATTGTTTCAGTTCAGAAATTCTTCTAGCACAAGTGTCTCAATACCCTGTATCAATAAAAAAACCAGCCCGTAGTGTTCCATTCACAATGCTTGAAAAATGAAATTAAGAAATTTTTTAAAAAAGAATCCAAATTTGGTTCATTTTGCTAACATCCGATGTGATATAATCATCCGGATCAAACTCAATACATTTTAAAACTCACTGATGCGTGGCTACACGGAACTTACTACAGTGACCGTTCCAGGTTGATGAAATTGAATATGGAAAAATGAAAGATGTTAGCATCATGGTCGCAACTAAAACACGAAACGTCAAGCAATTGACCAAAATCAGTGATTTTTTTTATAATGGATTAATTTTTATTCTTTTGGATTTCGATGAGAGGTTTGGATTATAAACAGATAGTTTATAGAACCAGAAACAGCAATAACAGAAAAACTCAACGAAATATAAAAAAAAACTGAAAGTCTCATCCATAAAACACGATTTTTATTGAGTTTCACTGAAATAAAACAAATGTTTCATAACAATTAGAAAATTTTAAGATATCAGAAGCAAGATGTTGAGTCTCTTGCGTCGAGTGGTGAAGATGTGAAGCGATTTATTTTTTCAAAACCGTAGTCGTTTGGATCATGCTAGAAACATGTTATTCAGACACGCTCTGACTGTGGCTGTTCCAGGCTGGTGGACAAGAAAATATGATATGATGAATTGAACCATCCGGAAGAGTTCAGAATGGGAAGCTGAGAAGTAAGTAGTTTGCAAACCAACGAACTTATTCTGGTTAACTTTATTCGACTCCGAACCAGACGCAACTTTAGAAAAAGCATGAATATGACAATGTAGTGAACAATGAATACGTAATACATAAATGGTTTTTGTGTTTTTAATAAGTCAATGATGAAACAGAAAATTTGAAGCCAATGCAGCGAACACTTAAATTCATTTCGCTTTTTTTTGCTCCTAATGAAACCGTGATGCAATTTTCTTCCATTTATTTTTCACCTCATAACCCATGGGAACATTGTTTTGAATAACTGATATCACATAATCAACCCAGTCATCATTAGTCTACCTCATTAGCTTTTTCATATGTGAAATGGAACATCTTTGTTTCAATTAGTTGTTTTTTTCCTTGTCGGTCTTCAAACACACATCTGTGTGAGTAAGTTTTGATCTTTTCTCGGTTTCTTTGTCAAAATATATCGGATGAATTTACGTTGTTTTCAATACGCTACTGTCGGGGACAACAATTAGAGACGAAGCCTAGTTTTCGAAAATAAATAACTGTTTGAATCTGTTCTTGAAAATTTTCCAGTTTCACTATCATAATGTTATGATGGAATTGTCCTTTCATTCAGTTCTTCATACTCCTTGATTCCAAGTTTTATAAGAATCTGAAAATATTACTTGCCACGATGCTCTTCTATTAAAGTTACTTTCAGAGAATTTTGAAAAAACTTCTCTGTTACATACTGCAGACTTGAACGTTACTTACCATATTGTTCATTGTCTTGTTGTAAAAAAATTTCAATGCAGAAACCACAAAACCCTTCGCATAAGTACGTCATCGAAAAGAGCACAAACTCGTGGAAGCTACTACAAAACGTGGAACAATCAGAGTACAAAACTAGAGAAATGAATCTTATGATTCATGAATTGTAGGCTGAGGATCAAAAGGGTCAGAGAAATAGGAGGGTTTGGGAGGGAATCAACAAATATTAGGGAGTGGTTTAGGTGTTGCTTATTCATTGAAAATTGATAACATGAAGACCGCTATATAGGAAGTCACTTCGCCTAATCAACAACAAGCATTTATCTTTTATTTTCAAAACAGTGGCGGCTCCGTTTAAAGGCTCAACGACAAATATCCACGGTTTCTCGCTGCTGTTAAAGTCATACTGCACTGAAAATACTGTAATCGTGGCAAGGTATCGTTGAGGTTTAACGTTGTGACTTTAAATGAAAAAACCCTTGTTTTGAAAGTGCATAATTGAATATAAGATTGGCTTTTTTAGGTTTCCATAAGTTACTGTTACAGGAAACTAGTGTAATAATTAGATGAATGCATTGTGTGTTGAAATCTTCCGATAAATGGTTATAGCAAAATTTAGTTTTCTCTTTGGTGACTGAAAGCCATACGTAGCTATTAGAATGTGATGCTTATTTTATCACACAAGAGTATGGGTCTAATCAGGTTTTTCTTTTTCACTTGAAAGGTGAAGGATCTGGAAATGTTTTTTTATTACTGTTTATTTTCTTATATACTTACCATTGTGTTTTTTGTTTCAGTGCTCTTTACACCTTCTTTCTGAATCAGAATTTTTAAAAATCATGACATGCTCTTTCTTCTAGACCATGACTAACTCTCACTTCCCCCTCGCCCCACACTTTTCCTTGTCATCTTTCGGTTTTTCATTATGAAAACACAAGATAGATTCCAGTGGAAATCATTTGTAGTTTCAATTCGTTTTATGAATTACGTAAATATATCTCACCAGACATCCCCATTTGTTTTGACTTATAGGCGTTCCTTTCTTCCAATTATTCATTTTGGTTTTATTCTCAATTGAAAATATAAGTTTTACAATCAATTTCTCGATAAATCCTTGGCGAATTACTGAATATATCAAACACCAATTTGTTATTTTCATTGAAGACATCATCCAATAAATCTCAAACCTATAAGGTTTGTTGTACTCCAAGTCTAGAACCTCAACAATCTATCTAAAACAACTCCCAAAACTGCGTAATACGTGAACTTTTTGTTTATGATACTTTCATTATTGGTACTCTCTCTTTTTTTTAGTGTTTTCACCTGTTTTTATTGCCATTACTTACTTGGTGTGTATGCAATAAGCCCAAACTTTCAGTTTCTATCAATTTTTATTATTGCCAGAGAGCTTCAGGTATAGACACAGGCTTACTGATTTTACACGTTTAGATCGTCAAAAATTAAATGAACTTCAGTTTTTCGAATTCACGAGGAGCCAGTGAATCAGAATATGAATATTCTTTAAGAAAAAAGATTTACCCGGAGGCTGGCTCAGGCTAAAAAATACCCATAATTTGGTTTCTACTTTTCCAGATTTCTAGAACTTTCTAAAAAATATTTTCTGTTTTCAACTGTTCAAATTCATTTTTACTAAATTCAAGTATATTTTCAACAAAACTTCAGAAACTCTGTGTTCTCCAAGTCACATACAATGTACAACCCTCAAGAGCGATCAGGTAACATTTTATTCAGAATCTGAATCACTTTTTCTTGATTATCTGACTGAAAAGTACAAAAGCTTAAGGTGGGATGATTATTCGGACATTACAATGAATGTAACCTTTGAAAAACTCATTTCCGTTCTACTTCTTGGGTATATGCTTGATAAAATTTTCTCTGTTTTACATTAAATCTTGAAAAAAATGGGGGTTGTGGATGAATTATTCATTCAATCTCTCTGTTTCTTAGCCACGGGATCAGTAGAGGAATCCTCAAGTTGCAGTAAGCCCTTTCCTTAATATCAAGTTAAAAACCTTTTTTTAGTAATCTTCTTCTAAACTATTATTCATTTAAAAGGGACTTAACGGACGATTAGCTCTTACTAAATTCTCTTCTGATACCGAGTTTATGATCTTAGAGTTTATGATTTGAAGAGAAATGCGTTTAGGGGAGCTGGAGACCCCGCATTAACTTCTTTAAAATAGGGAATAACTCTGAAACTGACGGAGAGAGTAAAGCGCGTGTACTGTGTGCATGCAATATAATGTAAAAGCAACAAAGATTAAATCAATGACCCATTTATTGGTGTCAAGAGATAAAAAAGGGTAGAAAAGAGGTAAAAAAGGTATAAAATAGAATTATATTCGTCGAAGTCGTTGGATGAGCCGACAGGCGAGGATGACCATAAATTACCTCTAAAAACCTGCATTAATTTGTCTGATTAATTAACTGTGTAATTAATATATCGATGCGCAACTGTGTGCGCTTCGATGACAAAATTAACGACATAAAAATTATAGAAAAAGTAACAACAACTGATTCAAGAAGCGTGGTAGCACTCAACTCACTCGAGCGAAGGCTAATTGCCTGCGTATCGCTGTGATTGATGAGTCGCTACGTCGCCAAGTCCTGGGGCGCACTTGCTGCGCGCATTTGGGCGGAAATTCAAATAAGAGTTTCCTTGTAAGCTATTGAACGAGGCTCTGCCGAAGTGAAATTGAGCTTTTAATGGCGCAAGTTTTCGGAGCAAAACCACATGAGTGTCATTAAAGAGCTTTTCTGATGAGGAAATTATATTAATTGAGTGATTTCCTCAACATGATTCAATTAAAAGCTTGATTCGGTTCCACTTGTTTCATAAAAATGTATTGGTCGAATATCAGGGCTTTGAGAGTTATTAAAGCAGGGAATATTGCCGCTGTTTCAAATAAATTCAACAGGGACTAGCTAATACTGTTCACCAAAACAAAAATAAAGATGAAAAATCGGAACATTTTGAGAAGATACCCTTCGCTGTTTCAGTAATTCCTTAGAGTCATAGGTTCAAAAACCAATAATGCTAGCGCAGCCTCGTTGAACGATATCTTATTGTTTCCAAGTAATCCTCCCAAGAACTTACCTTATCATCGAGCACTTTCTGTTACTAATCCTTCATATGAAAAATGTTTTGAGACCAGGAATTCATGTACTTGGCTTGAGTTTCTATGCTTTCCGAAAAAGTTAAGAATCTGAATCCAAAATGTTTCCTGTTTTTAATCCTTGATTTCAAATCTCTTTTTTTGCTTGTCATTCGTTCTTCATCCGAGTTTGAAATAAAAAATTTCCAGAATGCCGACCTATCAAGAGCTCAAGGACGCAATCCAATACACTTCTTTCTTTTTTTCGTTATGCTTAAACTCCATTCTAGTATATCTAATTTTCACGAAATCCCCGAAGAAAATGGGAAATTATCGATATTTGATGATTTATTTCTCCTGTTTCGCAATGCTATTTTCAACTGTGGATGCAGTAGTGGGACCAGTGAGTTGTAGCAAACATCAAAGAAAAAATTAAATGAATTGTTTCCAGTACGTTCACAGTTATGAGAGAAGTTTTTGCGTGATGGCAGATCGAAGTAATTGGCCGTTGGGAGAAAAGTTTCAGCATTTTTTGATATGTAAGTGGTAGTGTTTTTTTTCGGTAGCTATAAATTTTGTCAGTAACTTTGCTGACGATAGTTATGGTATTAATGAAACTCGTGTAACCGTAAATACAGCTTCGGGGCTTTGGGTCTCTAAAGTATGTCTGATCCTATATTTTTCAGGTGTCTTGTGTGGTTGTTATGGGGTAACTATAACTTTCTTTGCCATCCATTTTGTTTTCCGATACTTTGCGTTAGAACGGTGAGTTATTGTGCCACAGACAAGCCCGAAAAAAATTGAAGAAACAATCAAAGCTAATACAATGGATTAGAAACCAAAGTTTCAAAACTTGATTTACACAAGTTATATTGACGAAACATTATAAAATTAGATTTGAAATTTTATCTGAATCATTCCAGACAAGGCCGCCTCATCTATTTCCGTGGTGGCTATTTTATCATTTGGCTAACAATCCCTGTATTCTTTGGAGTTCTCTGGGGATGTGTCATTGGTTTCCTTGTAGGCCCAAGCGAAGAGAAAACTGAGTATATAAGGTAAGTTTCACTATTTTTTCACAAATAAAACTAGTTTTTTTTTCAAGAGAAAGTATAATGAGTAGTTACAATTTATCAATGGAAAATGTCACTTATGTCGGATCAGTTTATTGGAGGAAAACGAAAGATGGTGGGGAGGAAATGGTTATGCAGAGTATGGTTGCAATTGCGATATTTATGGTTATGATGGTTAGTTTTGAAAATGGATAGTTGTCTGCTACAGAAAAAAAGACCAAGTGAAATCTCTGAAAAACGTTGATAGAAATGATGGTATTGTAACAGAAAAGTTTGAAATTCTTCAAACTTTCCTCCTTTAGTATGGAATTTGCAGTATTGCAGTTTTTTGCAGGAATCTAGCGACTGAACCTGATTTAATAGTTTTTGAAATTTTTCAGTTACTTCACAAAGATAAGAAACATACACAAAGCAAACTCCAATTCTCCCAATCAGTTCTACCATTTCAATTATTTTTTTCAGTCTGTTTCATTTTCCGTCGTCTGCTATTATGGATACTTGAGCTACAGGCGAATCACTTCACTGATAGATGAAGGAGAATCAGAATTTACAAGAAATCTACAGAAACAACTGTATAAGGCATTGGTTGCTCAGGTAAAGTTTACAGATCGGCTGGTAGAAAATTAATGGATTGAGGAATAATAGTGAGGATGAAATAGATTAATTGTAACAAAAATTTGAAATTTTTTTAAAAAAAACTTTGCAAAATAGTACGTTTTGAGATTATTCGACGACGAGTTTTCTAATTTTCCAGTTCGACAGGCTTCACTTCTAAAGTTATATTTTCGAAGTTATGAAAAAAAATTACTGTTCTGAAACTGTAACGGAGTCACGGCTCCATCAAAGAACATCTCGCTATTTGCTTTTCAAAACGTGCTGAAGGCAGTTTTTCGTCCTGGCTATGTCATTTTCCTCGGTTTCGCGAATATCATAAGAGTGTTTCGTTTTTCAAATAAATATTGTAGTGTTCGTGAAAAACTTCCAACGTTTCACAAAGTGTACAAACAATTATGTCCAACTTCATTATCAATCCAATCTCCGCTATCGAATTCATTAGTATTTTTTCAGGCCATAATCCCCATTGCTCTAATGTATTTCCCTGTTGGAACCTACCTAATCCTGCCTATTTTTGGTGTGAATATTGCTCCATTCAGTAAACTGGTAACATTCCTTTATGCTGCTTATCCTGCAGTAGATCCACTTCCACTGATGTTTATTATCGATAATTATAGACATGCAATAGCAGGTGAGAGATTTTTTGTTGTTGTTTGAACTTTGTTTAACATCTGTTTCGCTGATATTTCTATTTGGGAGTGAGTAATAGAAAAGTAGTAGTGTACGGGAGCGAAAATGTTTTTGGAGCTTTTTCCTAGAGCTCTTATACGGCTACCTTTCCCTAAAAGTAAGTCTAACCGAGCTTTGGTACGGAAACTTCACTCAAAAGTTATGAAAAATGCACGAAAGCGATTGCCGCAACAATTGGAAAAACGTTTCTCCAATGGGTGATTGTAAAAAGTATGAAACTGAAACTTTTCTTGAACACTCATTCCGAAAAAGATTTACTTATCTGCTTGCGTTTTCATCTTGATACTTTCGAGTGGACCCTTTTGAGTGGAGCCATTCGGGTGGAGCCCATTATTTGGGTGGAGGAATTTGGGTGGAGCCATTTGGGTATATTCATAGACATACTTTAGAATCAGGCAACTTTTTATGCAGTCCATTTTCTGATTTATTGTAATAAAATCAAAACTAGTTTTATGTTATTCGAAAAAAGACTCGATCAATAAACAAATATTGCTTTTTCCAGAGTTCTTCTACTGCTGCACATCAAACAAGAATCGTGTGACTTCTAGCGAGGAGGAGATTTCTCGAGGACAAACAACTATATGATATATTTCATCTTTTATCCTTTAACTTTTCTTGCTCCGAAAACCTTGCAATTCTTTTTCCCAAAATAAATTCTCTTTCTTTTTTCTGTTCCTGCAAAGTGTGTTATAAACATTGAGGAGGTTCGGATCGATTCATCAGTCACGTCTCGCGAATTATCGGGAACATTACTGGCGCAAAAACAGACGGACTACGAAATCCGAATTACGAAACAGAAAAAAAAACAACAGTTTCATGAACGAGTTTTTTTGAAATTTCATGAACGAGTTTCGAAAATGTTCGGTTACATCGCAGTATCTTAGCACAACTGAGCGCGAGTCATAGTTGATGAATTAGTATCATTGAAATCCTTTAAATGCATAATCGTTAACCGGGGAAAATAAGTTCTCTCGCGATAAATTCGTGTAAAAATATTGGCCTTTGTTGGGGGTATATCACTTCACCATGTTACAAAATGAAATTCCCGTTTCGTATAGTTTGTGAAAGTACGGCCTAAAAATGGGCCAATAAAGAATGGCTGCAGAAATTTTGGGCCAATAAAGAATGGCTGCAGAAATTTTGGCTGCATTAAGAATGGCTGCATCATGTATTTTGGCTGCATGATGTATTATGGCTGCATTTGGAAGACATGGATTATGGCTGCATTGTGTATTATGGCTGCATGGCGTATTTTGGCTCCATTTTTAAAATATAGATTTCGGCGTCATTGTTTGTTATGGTTTCATCATGCATATTGGCTTCACAGCATGTTTAGGCTTTATTTCCAGGAATAGATTACTGAAAACATTCTTTTTGGTTTCCAATTAGAAACCAATTTTATGGTTCAAAATTTTGTACATTGAAATGTACGATTATCATTTCTCGGTTTCCTTAATTTTTTTCCTTCTAAATGACTTGATTTTTGTTCAAAATAATACCTGACTTGATTGTCAACGATGTATTGATCTCCTTATCAAAGTTTCTAAAATTTTCGAATTCATTCCAACATCAATTCCACGAAAAATTTATTGACGAAAACATTCCTAATTTATTTCTATGAGCTATTCCTTTTCTCGATTTCTTTTTTGGGAGTATTACCACTCACATCTTCAATTTTGTACCATAAAATTGGTTTCTAATTGGAAACCAAAAAGAATATTTTCAGTAATCTATTCCTTGAAATAAAGCCTAAATATGCTGTGAAGCCAAAATGCATGATGAAACCATAACAAACAATGACGCCGAAATCTATATTTTAAAAATGGAGCCAAAATACGCCATGCAGCCATAATACACAATGCAGCCATAATCCATGTCTTCCAAATGCAGCCATAATACATCATGCAGCCAAAATACATGATGCAGCCATTCTTAATGCAGCCAAAATTTCTGCAGCCATTCTTTATTGGCCCTAAAAATGGCTTTTCTGTAATCCACATTTGCAACTTCAACATCTAAAAATCTTTGAGAAGTTTTCCGCAGTTTTCATAGGATTTTTTGAGTTGTTACAGTTTCACAGCATTTGAAATTAGGAGAGCTTTTTGTATACATAATCCATCTTCTCTGTCAACATTCCGTTCATTTCACACCACATAACATCCATCCGTCAAATTTTCTCAAAAACAAAAGTTCAACACCATCTCTTTCAACTATCAATTCATCAAGTTGGTTGCACTGGCGTTTCAAAGCAAGAAGAGTCCACTAAATGAACAGTTGTTGTCTGGGATGACAAAATGAGAAAAAAGAAAAGAGGCGACGGGATGAGTGTCCTTCTTTTCTTATCATTTTTTATCCCTTTTGAATCATGACTCTTCTGATACATGGGTTGTTGACTCTAACTTCTCTGGTTTCCACATTTCCAATTGAAAAACAATGTACGAGTGAAGATGTTTTGCAAGTCCGGAACTGTTTATATGTGAGTCAAAAAACAGATTGTGAGCAAGTGAGAGATGCAGAGAAAACAAAGAATTTTTTGCAGAAAACCAACGCCGCTCATCTGGACGTCGAAAGTGAAACAGTGGAGCAAATGAGAAACAGAACAATCGCAAAATGTTATGATAATCAGAAATGTTTTGGAAACTTCAAACAATGTTCGAGACTATTTGGAATTCTTGGATATGAAGAAACATGTGATGTAATGCGTTTTATGAATACGCCGGAATGGATGGAGTGTCAAGAGGTGTTTTCTGAATACATTCTGAAAACAACCCAAATATTTTTCTTTTAGAAAATGAAGGAAAAGGAAAACAGATCAATTTGCATCGAATCATTCACAGACGCCCAGAAAACCCGCAGTTTGCACAAGGTTAACTCCAGAACATTGATGTTTAGGCTCTTCAAGTTTTGTGCTTTCAGACCTTCACATCCACATCATCTGAATATTCTTGTATTATCAATTACATCGAAACCAATTGCAGTCCTGTGAATATAGATCAATTCAAAAAGGTATCTTAGAATTTGATTGTTGTCCAAATAAGTATTCATTTCAGGCTCTTGAGAACACGATTTATTTGGAAACCATGAGACAAAACGAAGGATCCAAAAAACGATAGCTTAAATTTTTGATTTGTGTCTAAACTTTATTTGTTATAATGCTTCCAAAATAAAGTTGAGCATGGTTTTGTTATCCACGCTGAACTTAAAAATGAACTTTTGAAAACAATTGAAAACCATTGAAAATCCAAACCCATCAAATGTCTGTAACAAGAGCCTATGAAACTAGGTTACTGAAACAGATTTTCATTACGAGCTCCATAATGTGTAGCTGACATTCAAAAACTTCAATAACAACTCCAAAATTTTCCAAACATACTTAAAGTTATCGATATAAACCTTTATTGTCTTGCGGTTCATCTATCGAAAAAAGCACAGATCTATTATTAAAATGAACATTGAGAAACTGCAAAAAATATGGGCAGATTAAAATAAGCTTCTATGATTTTTGGTATACTAGTAAGTTTTGTAAAGACTAGCTTCGTCTTCCGAAACACACAGAGGAACTATGAATTTCAACCAGAAAAAAAAAATGAACGCCGGGGCAAACTAATTGACATTTCGAGAAATCTTATGGCATCTGTTGAGGAAATCAGTCACTTTTTTCATCATAAAAACTACATACACATACTAGTCAACAACTATTTTAATGTGATGTCGTTTTTGCTCTTAACTGATACGGTATAATTATTTTCATAGATGTTGCTTTAGTGAAAATATTTCCGATCTAGAATGATTTCGAATCTTGAAAGGTTGTTCATCAAATGAAACATAACTGATTATGAGTTACTAGTAATAATAATCTATTCTGTTCATGAGAAGTTTATGGAATTTCCGAAACAGTTATGGTTTATCATTGATATTTAAGAAACTATAACCTGATCGTCTTGATTTTGCTTGGGTGATCCTCATAAAAATCAGCTAGCAGCAAAATGATCTTTTTTTTGCCTTCGACGAAACAACATAACTAGAAATCAAGGTTCAAATTTCAAAGCAATTAGAAACAGAAAAAGTTTGATAATTTCAAGGAGAAATTACTATTTCAATACGCCCATTACATTATAAGCTTGGTTGAGTGGTTACTATACATTGGGCTTAACGACCTCCATTTTTTTCAAACATTTACATCAATTATTATTACAATAAAGTGCACAAAACAAGAAATCAAGTGATTAACGAACAACAAAAACAGGTGAAACAAAATGCTTATATTGCATAGCTTTTCTACTGAGCGGCCACTTATTACTCTTGATCTCACATCTAACAAAATCATGCAGTTCTCACAATTCTCCAATTTAACTGATATCTCTGAAGATCTTCGTGATCTTCAAGTCGGATGGTTAATGATATTTGTAACAGTAATTGTTCTCCTGTTGGGCTTGCTGTTGGTCCTTTTTCTTTTTTATTTACATGTGAACAAAGTGAATAAAAGAAGGGATGAAATGATGCCAGTATTCCCAATCACCAATCATTTTTGTGAAATGATCAAAGTGACTTATTTGTTGTTCTCCGGATTTGTTGGATCTTACTTTCTGTTCAATTTGTTCGCCGATATGGAATAGTGAGTCTTTTGGAGTTGGAGGGTCAGTTGGCATTGTGCCAGCTTTTTAGAGAGAGTGCGCAATTAAGAGAGAGAGAGAGAGAGAGAGAGAGAGAGAGAGAGAGAGAGAGAGAGAGAGAGAGAGAGAGCGAGAGAGAAGCCAAAGAACGTCACGAAAGAGATAGAGCACGCGTGAAAAAGATACGCAGGTCATATAATTTCTCTGCGTCTCTCAGTTGCACACACTCTCTCCTAACTTGCAGCGCATTGCTCTCCCTACTCTCGCTGTTCGTATCCATCCTTATTTTCCTATCGCTGCATGTAATCGTCCAAGTGTTCCACCTGCTTACCTCCCTACTTGCCATCCAGAAATTTTTGATCTACTTTTTCCCGGGGACTGAAAGATATATCACTTTTACATCAAATCAAACAAGAACTATGAACAAGTTTTTTAATGCTTTATTTGGAATCAAGGAAACTGCTTTTGTTTATTATTTTGTGATCCAAAAAGAGAATATTGTGCAGGATTATATGGTAGACTCCCCATGAGGAACTCTCAAAATAGAAAATTTCAGATTGCTTTTCTTGTTTCCAACTTTGCCCTAATCACTTTTTCTTTTTTATACATCCCAATTATTATTAGTATCAAAAAGTTTTCCTACTTACCAATGGCCAGAATTAATCAACCACAAAAATACATTTTCTGGCAGATTATGATAGTTTTGATTT
Source organism: Caenorhabditis doughertyi (assembly GCA_963572265.1). NCBI lineage: Eukaryota > Metazoa > Nematoda > Chromadorea > Rhabditida > Rhabditidae > Caenorhabditis > Caenorhabditis doughertyi. Next base: position 19,274,729 of record OY751556.1, on the reverse strand, counting down.
TTAAATCTGTGAGTTTTTAGAAAAAAAATATTGAGTTTCAGAGTAGAGATTTCAGATTTCGATTCCTTGTATTCCAATTTTCCTTTCTTATACAGATGTTCTCGTACTTTTATTCATTCTAATAACTACTGATATTATCATAACGCCACTTATCATTCAAATTTCTTATCTTTGTGTTAACAAACGAAATGTGGATGCATTGTTCTCTTCTTTTGATTTGTCGAATGTTTTGAAAATAGTTTTGAAGGCGAAAAAATCTAGAAAAGTACAGCCATTACAGACTCGAACTTTCACGTAAGTTGGTTTTAGGAATCAAGATAGCGGTTACATGGAAGTGATTTCAGAACGTGATGTTGGATCGTTCATTATTATTTCGCTAGGGAATTTTTTGACGAGTCTGGAAGGTATCGACTCTCCTGAATCTATTTCTGAAGTCAGTTTGGTCTGTTCCGCGTTTTGAAGCACACTATGCCGAACACCTGTCAGTTGTGTATAACTTCAAATCTGATTTTGAGTATTGTTACGTACCCAGTGAGCGTTCAAGCATAGTTAAAACACTGTTTTTATTATCCTCTTTTCCTTCCGACAAGTTTGGAGACTTTTTGCGGAACCACACCGGACGAAACAAATGGATTCAGCATGGTCAATACAGTCTGAAATTTTCAGCTCATTCTAAATGGGTCCCGTCGAACACTTTCCTAATCAGTCGAGACTTTTTCCACCTTTATGGATTTATTCGATTTTTTCCGATGTAATTATTTTATGATAGTTCGAGTTACATTGTCTCTATTCTCGATTGCGATGTTATGAAGTTTGAAAGCATACGTTGATTCTTTTCAAGTTTGATACAAAATAATACCATTTCAGCTAGTCAATACATTCAATCAGTTTTTTTTTCATTTTCAGTAATACAATAAGCCTTTTGAGCCTTTTTGACCGTTTCCAACATTTAAGTTTCACATAAGACATAACTCAGACTTGTACTATTTCAGGGAGCTTTGTTCGAATGATTAGCTTGGTTAGAACGTTTTTTTTTCAACTTAAAAAATTTTGAGTATCTTGATAGAATATTTAAGAAAAATGTTTCATTAACCGAAAATCTTCATATCGTCTTTCAGAAACTGAAAACAAATTGATTCTGTTTCATCTGCTAGATACTTTGAATAGTTTTCGATTCTCGTCAATTTTTTTTTGCGAAAATACATTATCCTATTCATTCATTTGTTCGACAACTTTGATAACCTTGAAAATATTTGTTTCTTAGCAACTAAAAATCAAAAATTTCAATTTATTTCCAAGAACTGGAAAAAGTTTAATGCTATTTCATATTATCTCTTCCAGTTCAGCTTACATAATTATGAGTTCAGATGCTCGAATTCATCTGGGGTTCTACTGTAGAACTCTGTTCTATATTCAATACCATTTTCAATAAATTTTTTAATTTAAAAGAAGCCAATAAAGTATCCATATTCCGTTTGTTACATGCCAGATAAGAGATTTGAATGATAAGAGGGGTGATAATGATATCGATGGTCATTGTAGCCATGACTATTGTAGAGAGGACGTTTCCATAGAGAATCATGGCAATGCTGGCAGAAAGACAGATCTGAAAAAGTTGGAAACGGAATAAGCAAAATTCATTATCCCGAAAAACTTTTACGAACTTTCTGAAACAGGAGTTCTTCGAGTTGAGAAACCCAGAGTGCTTCCATTGCAGCATTCTCCATATTTTTCCAATCAAGCGTTTTGAGATCGGACGGTTTCAATTTTTCTCCAGAGGAACAAAAGTGTTTGAGAAAAACATACAGATTTGAAAATGAGTACAATCATAGTTTGCCAGAAGATATAAATATGTGGTTTTGATTTCAAAGCCATTGGGAGATATGAGAATTTCTTGACACTGATCATAATGGGTATGTAGAGAAGAGCAGAAGAGATCAGAAGAATATTGATTGATAGGAATGAGATCTGGAAGGTATTCAAACTTGAATTATCAGACAAAAAAGGTGAAAAGTTTGATTATAGAAAAAGCCAGTTTTGAAAAGCATTAAGCTGAACGGCATTGCAGCAGTTTAACAAGGTCAATGGAATTTTATGAATTTGAGGAAACGGGCACTTTATTAAGTTCATACCCTGGAAATAGAAAAACCTTGAATGAAACTGCCTGAACAGATCAAATCAACCTCAACGTAAAACAGGTTGAAAAGCTCGCTAACAACTCTTGAACATGTCAAGCAGGCCATCAGCTTACCGCATAAAACAACATTGCCATTGTATCCTTATCATTGTACTCATATCCGATCCCTCCTTGTCTCATGTACCATAAAAAACTGATGACCTCCTTGACCCCAAATGTCAAATATAACATCCAGATAGTTTTATCCAATACCTTTTGCATAGAAGTTAGACAAGGTTCACTTGATGGGAAAAAATAGAGAATAAACTTTTGAATGGCCAAAAGAGAAAGGATTAGATGAAAGACTTGAGTGATGACGTGGAGGGTTAGATAGATAATGGGGACGAGGAGGATTAAAATGAGGAAGTATGGGCTGAAATTACAGAATGCTGGTTTTTTCTAGAACTCGTTCTAACGTGGGAAGTTTCAAAATGGTACAATTCTACAATTCATTACAGCTAATAGTAAGCCTTCCAGTTCTAGTTGACCCAGTTCTTATTCGGACAGTTCCGATTAAGTAAAACTCGAACTCATACAGTTTGGATCATTATATGTAATAACTTACTTTTCTGCGTCATAAAGAACATAAATTAAAAATATGACAACTGCCAGGAAAAAGAATATAAAATTAGTTTTCTTTACCATTTCACAAAAATGATTAGTGATGGGGAATACAATTGTCTGGAATTGGATGTGCTTTTTCAGCCTTCTTTTTCGTAACTGTACCTTTTCATCTCTCATCTTGTTCACTTTATTGACATAAATATAAAATGGACATAGGCCCACTGAAAAAACGATAGAAAAACCGAGGACGGATGAAGTTACAATGAGAACACTGTAGTTCACAAAATTCTTAGCGAAGTCGGTGAAATTCTCAGTGGAACTATTACGAAAAGTAATTTCATTCATGGCACGGAAATTACGTTCATACTGAGAACATTTTATGTGTTCAATTAAAATTTCATTTATAAAACAGAATTTTTTTTAAATTTTTGTTTCAGATTTCACCTGTTTTCTCCTCCTACTGGTTTTTAAGAATTGCAACTTTTTGTTCCGTGTATTTTAGCTCTAGGTTCCTTTTTTACATTCGGAACTTGCTTACTCATGGACAAAAATGAGTAAGCAATGTATCCCGAAACTAAAATGCCTTGTGTTATTTGTGACATCGTCTTTTACAGAAAATTTTCATAAGATTTAGAAATGTAATTTAAGTAGTAATTGCCCATGAAATACTGTAACTATCGACGATTCGAAACACTATATCTCCCCTGTGCGTGTTTCTTTAGGACAGGAAAACTTGGGGAACTTTTCTACCATTCAGCTGTTTATGAGAACATACTGTTTAATAGACTTTAGAAGTAGGTGATGCTTTTGATACGACAACCTTTCAGTCGTTAGTTATACAAACCTGAAATTCTCAGATCTTTTCGGTTGTCTTGAAACTTGAAAATATCAAAAAATGTGTTTCCCAAAACCTTAAAAACAGGAAAAAAGCAACTTTATTTAGCACCATTTCAAACTTTTGTGGTTTCAATTTTCACAGAATTATGATCTCCTCCAACAGCCGAATTCGACTGATCCATCACCGCATTTTCAGGTTCCACAACAGATTTCATTTCAATATTCATCAAAACTCGAATGAAGTTAGCCAATTTGAATGATAAAAGCAGCGCTTTCAGACTTTTCCTATTATTGAAAAGATAAGTGATTTGAACTAAAAGTGGTGTGCTGATAATGTCTAAAGGTATGATTAAAATAATAAATGGGAAATCGAGCAAGTAGAATATCAAAGCAATAGTGCAAATGATCTTAAAAACTATGAATGAGAACAAGAACCTCAAATAAAAGATCACTTACTAGTTTGAAAAACATAATGATAATTGTCTGCCAAACAAAATATCGTTGTGGTTTGTTTTTCTTACCAGCTGAAGCTCTTTTTAGTTTCATTTTGATGAATATGATAATGTAGAGAGATGCCGAAATGATATGAAAGGTGTTAGTGATAGCGAATGATATCTGAAAAAAATTTCATCAACCTCTAACACAAGGGCACTCACCAAATAAAAGTATGAAGATTTGTCCTCATCGCAAGACTTCATTCTGTTTCTAAAATATCCAATTATTCCTATTGATTCCTTTACAATTATTCCAGCATACAAAATCGAAACATGTCCAATGAACCAAGTTTGTGCTTTCACAACTCTTGGGATAGTCGACGGGAAAAAATAAATAATGAATTTCCTTATGGCAACCAGAGAAATCAAGAACTGAGTGACTTGAGTGATGATGTCGATAACAAACGCGCCAATATGAGAAACAAAAAACAAAACGAAAAAAACTGAAGTCAGACTCAGATTTCTGCTGAAAACGATATGAATGCTTTGAAATTTTGGTTTTTATGTAAAACTTACTCAGTATAAATGGCTAAAAACGGAAAAATTGCAGATGTTATGTATAGGAAAAATAAGAGATATGTTGTAAGGATTATTTTGTAGAAATGATTTTGCACTGGGAAAAGAGGCATCTGGAAATCAATAATCAGGAACTTTTGACAAAATAAGGAAGCGCCCATAGTCTGCGTCTCCTGGTCGCGCACTCTCTCTCTCTCTCTCTCTCTCTCTCTCTCTCTCTCTCTCTCTCTCTCTCTCTCTCTCTCTCTCTCTTTCTCTTTGCTCTTTTAAGATCTTTTAAGAGTTAAAACAAGCTTACTGATTGATCTCTTTCTCTATTCACTTTGTTCAGATACACATAAAATGGGAATAATACCCATAAACAAACGAAAAAAGTGACAAAAGAAACGCCTGCCACACCGAACGTCATCGTTCCCAGAGTTTTTGCTTCAGAAGAGAAAATAGATAAATCAGTGTGATTACAGCGTTCAAATTCGGAATAATTATAGTTTGAAAAGGTTCTCATTCTGAGCCAAAATATCAGGGCTCTTCAGACCAAGGAGATAGCAAAAAGAGTGAGAGTCGAATGGAGCGAAGGCTTACGTGAAAAACTAGTTGAATTTGAAATGCAAAAATTTTAACACCTGCTCTTTATTGATCAAAAAATTATTATTAGCAAAGTTACTAGGGAAGTGTTTGAGGGCGTCACTCAAGAATGGGCTGAAAATTTGTTTGTAGGGTATATCGACCCACCTGAATCCATTTCTGAAGTCAGTTTGGTCCGATCGGCATTTTGAAGCACACTTTACTAGACACCTGTCAGCTACTTATGACTCCAAAACCGTATTTAAGAGTCGTTTTGCACTCATAGGACCTAAAAACAAAGCTGAGTCCATGTTCTGACTACTCTTTATCATTTTCGACTAGTTTGAAAAATTATTTCAAAAAAAATTTTTTTGGTCCAAAAATTTTTACAAGTACAGAGAAAGCCTGAAAAGACCGAAAAAATGAAAAGACCGATCGGACCAAACTGACTTCAAAAATGGATTCAGGAGGGTCGATATAGTCTGTTCACAAGTTTTCAGCCTGTTCTTGAGTGACGTCCTCAAACACTTCCCTAGTTAGTGTAAACGAAATCATTACCATAGAAACGGGGTAGAAAATCAATAAAGATGAAAATTCTGAAAAGTTATGAAATATTTATGAAAATTCTGATTTGAACGGCTGTACACATTTTTAGATGGATTCAAAATTTTAAAGCAATTTTCTATGTTTCATGTAACCTGTATAAGACAACGGATGAACTTTTTTATAATTTGTGAAGATCGTATACAAAACAATAATATAAGAACAAATGTTTCGAATCATGATTCTTCATTAAACTTGTACTGAACTAACCTCATTTCAAACTGTCGAAACATCCACAGCATTCCGTTGCTCTTCCACTTCTGGATTTACAGTTGACTCCACCTCAATATTCAACAAAACTCTCACAAAATTGGCAACTTTGAACTCTCTGAACACCTTTTTCACGCTTCTTTTGTTATTCAATAAATAAGATATTTGAACTATCAATGGAGTGCTGATAACATCAGTAATTGAAACTAAAAGGACGGCATTTCCTACAGAGAAGGTTTGGAAGTAATCGTAAAACAAATATGGAACAATAACCTGAGATTTTAAAACTTTTGAGTGAAAAAAATGGCAGAAAAACTCACAGATTTGAGAATCAAAATGACTACAGTCTGCCATGCCAGATAACTTTGGGGGTTATTTTTCTTATTGGAAAGTGATGATCTGCTTCTTTGACTTATCATAATGGGAATATAAAGAAGAGCACAGAATATGAAGAAAATATTGAATACGGAAAATGATATCTGAGAAAATGGAAAAGAACGTGAGCAGATGTGAGACGCAGAGAGCTCTGGGTCTCTCACTCGCCCCTACTTTCTCACTTTCTCGCTTACCAGGTATGCAGCGGTTATTCTATCTTCATCTTTATTGTTTTTTTACTTTTTCCCGCGAAAGCATAACAAATTTAACAATAAAATATATTTTCTCCGCACCAATAAACCCATAAATAACCCATATGAATTTCATTATCAATTTTTGAGTCCATATAACCATCTGTATAGAAGAAGGGAAGAAATGAATAAAAAACTTTCGAATTGCGACCAAAGAAATCAAAAATTGAAATGTTTGGGTAATGATAAGAAGGGTAAATATGGTTGAACCAGTTATTAAAAAGTAGCCTATTCCTATCAAAAAATTGGATTTGAAAAATGGATATACCATGTCAGTTTTAACCACAAGAAAAAATGATATGATAAGAAATAAAAACAATATGCAAAATATCTTCATGGCTTTATAGAAATGGTTAGTGACAGGAAACAAAGACATCTGGAAAAAGAGAGAGTGCGTGCGTCGAAGAGACGCAGAGAAAACGATTGACTTACTTTTTCATCATGCTCTTTGTTAATCGTATTAATATACACATAAAATGGGAACAATATCAATAAAAATAGAACGAAAAGGGGATACAAAGTCGAAATGATCTTTATTGTCACCAATCCAAAATAGTCATGTAGGCTTGAATTGTTCAAACTGCGCCAGTCAAAATCCGATATAAGTGTATCGTTCATGGCAAAACAAGACCTATAAAGAATTGAGCTCTATGTTGAGAGAGGCACGAAATTAATGTTTCCGACAGGTGAAAAATCGGAAATTTTCGCATAAAAATTATTTTGAAGTGTATTTTAAGAGTAAATGCATTATTTTTGAACCATTTATTAATCGATTTCAAATTTTAGATGATCCATTAAAAAACAAACTGATCTCTCCATTGATTCTTTAATCAATAATATTTCACGATGCCGTAACTCCACAAGCATATGCAAATGCGCATACTTTCTTTCCTTCGTCACAAGGATATTCACACCTAAAAAGTTGTTTCATAAGTTTCTGGAATATGATTGAGTCAGAACTGTCCCGTATCAGAACTTGTGCCTCACCAGAACTCTTATTTCACTTGAAGTAGTTTTGATGAAGGGCAGTTCTGATTCGGGACACGGTTCTGGATCGGCATCACCTTGTAATAATTTCACAACTTACGCCGAATTCGTAACCATTCCATCCCACGCAGTTTTCAACTGTCCAATCATTAACTGAAGACATCTCAAATAGAGAGAACTAGAGCTCCGCATTGTAAAATTTGGATATCCCGAAGGAAATTTGTAGTAGTCCATGTTAGTCTCTCCATTAAACTCAGTGAATGCCTGGAACCATGGGATAGTACTAACTTTTGTAACTTGAGCTTACTCCAATCCCACTGCAATCTGGTTTTTGAGTCGGCTGACAATCTGGTCTCATTAAACCGTTTATCCACACGGTTTGATAGTCATAACCGGATAGGGGAGTGTAAAAAGATTTACCTTTACCTAAATATTTGAAATTTTCCGCTGAATTTATAGCTCATACTAGAGTGTCGACCCGCGAGACAATTCTCGCATATACTCGCAAATTCTCGCATTTTCTCGTTCTCGTCTTGTCTCGCATATTCTCGCATCATTCTCGCACATTCTTGTTCTCGCATATTCTCGCAAACTCTCGCATGTTCTCGTTCTCGCAATTTCATTTCTCGCAATTTTTCATTCTCGCATCATTCTCGCTAGAACTCGCGAGAATTTGCGAGATTCTCTCGAGATTCAAAGATAACGTGTTCACATTTTCATTTCAAAAATTGAAAAAAGCAGTAGAAAATCTGAAGAGTATCCTGCAAAATGATTAATTCCGTGAACTTGACCGTTTCCTCCTCTTCAAAGTGCCACGATTTTCTGTCTCAAAGAAAATTGTTGGAAAACAAAAAAGTCGTGAACCTTCACAAAAAAGTTACATGGAGCAAAAAAACACAACTAAAGTTCACGGAATTAATCATTTTGCAGGATACTCTTCAGATTTTCTACTGCTTTTTTCAATTTTTGAAATGAAAATGTGAACACGTTATCTTTGAGAGAATCTCGCAAATTCTCGCGAGTTCTAGCGAGAATGATGCGAGAATGAAAAATTGCGAGAAATGAAATTGCGAGAACGAGAACATGCGAGAGTTTGCGAGGATATGCGAGAACAAGAACGTGCGAGAATGATGCGAGAATATGCGAGACAAAACGAGAACGAGAAAATGCGAGACTCGCATATTTTATCACAATATGCGGACGCTAGAACTCGCGGGTCGACACTCTAGCTCATACTTACTCATAACATAATCATATTCCGCTTGAGAAACAATCCCAGACAGCCATGATCCGGTTACAGCTTTACAATAAGACAGACCCATGTTTCTTGTTACACCAGAGTTGTTTCCAGCAACCTGTCAAAAAAAGAAGCTTCTCTGCGTCTCTTTTCTGCTCGCACTCTCTCATCACTAACCTTGATACAATATGGCCCAGATGATCTTGGGAACATCCGCCACGTGGCGTCCGGACATGACTTCGGATATGTAACTGTCCAGATTGGATCATCAAAAGACAGCTTGTAACTATTTTCATTATCTCCAGTTTTTGTATACTGGTTTCTTTGAACTTCATCTGGACATTGTGTTCGTTGGTCTACTTTGATTGCCAATTTGATTCCATTATTAGAATCAGTTTGATTGATAGAGGTGATTGTGAAGATATCGCATAGCATACAGGTGGTGTCGTTGCCATACGAGAGCTGGAAAATACGGTCGTCCTGCACAAATAGAATAGATTTACTTTGCTTTTGTGGCTTATAATTGTTTTATGGAACAGTGGCTGAGCTGAAAATGAATATCAGAGGAAAGTGTTTCGAAAAATATATGTAATGATTATGAAAATGTTTCAAAAAATTCATATATACCAAAACGGCTAATGGTATGAATTTAGCAGCTGCAATTACGACAAATTTATAGATGCTTGCACACAAATTTTACACTTTCATAACATCACAAAATTTTCTGTTGAGCAGCCAAACCAATTACCTGACCTTACAAAAAATGTTTAAGAAACGGAAACTCGCACAGAAAGAAACTACTTGACATTTCTCGGGTTCTAATCCTCTCAATATTTTCAATTTGTTTTTATCCAACGCTGAGCATTACATTTTCATAATGTTGTTAAATCCGTTGCTCAAAACCAATAGTTAATTTATCTTCGAAACACTTACCATACATATATCACTACTCAAACATAAATTGATACAATTCTCAAATGATCCTGATGGTGAGCTCTCACAATATGTTGTGTCCTGTATTGGATAACCCCAAAATAACAGCATTATTATTGATGCATTCTGCAAAACAAAACCCTTCTGAAGAAGCACTATAACGTCCGCAGACTCACAACTTTGTAGAAAAAAATCAAGAAGAAAATCGAAAGTTTTGAAAACATGAATGTAGACAAACGATGTGAAAAACGAGGGCGAAATAAATTCAGAAATATGTTGTGGGTGTGTTTTTTTTCGGAAGTGCCAAGGAGACGTACATAATAAAAAACCAATGAAAAAAACAAACGTTTTGTCTGCTGGATAAACTATGCTCTATTAATAGGGGGTTCAAAAAATGCCATTTTCTGACAGAACTTTTATCAGGATAGACTGAAGAATGCAATAAGAAGTGAGTCAGTTTAGACCAATCGACATTCCATGTATGTGATTCAGTTTCCTCTTTTTGTTCCAAAAAAGCTAGAACGCCAGCTCAACAAATGCGATAGCCGTTGAATACATTATTTGTCCGAAGCAAGGCTGTCAAACGGCCGGCCGTGAAAAGTGGCGTCCGGCCAACCGGCTTTTTGAAGAAATTTTGAAATGAAAAGCCGGCCGTGGAAAAGCCGGCCGTCAAATTTTTTATTTTTCAGTACTTTTTTACGGCTTTTATCAATTTTGCCGGCTGCTACTTTTCAATAAGCCGTGAAAATGCCGTAGAAAAGCCGCGGCTTTTTCACGGCCGGCCATGGCTGGCCGTCGATTTTAACAGCCTTGGTCCGAAGATACAATTTTAACAAAAAAAAATAAACACGTTTTTTTGGTTCTTGAAATTTTCGAAATCTTGAAATCCTACCATGCCATATTCAAACATTACTTCGAGCAATCCTCGCTAACGTCCCATTTCAGATTAAGTCACACAATAACCAGTGTTATGATTTAGACACCCCTAAAACAATAAAAATTCAAATTTTCACTTCCGACATTTAAACAAAATGAATAAATAAATCTCTTTGTTCTCTTGACGGATTGCCTTGGAAACGATTCTGGTCTTTATTTGAATGGACTTCATTAAATTTTTGTTTCTGAGCTTGAACAATGAACATTTGGAATACGGAAGAACATAAAGGGCTTAAGGTACAGTTTTCGTGGCAGGACCTCCACAAGCGTAAGCGGCTGCACATGGATAGCTTCCTCCGTTGCAAGTCCAGATGCACCTGAAACAAAATCCATAGTTTAAGCGGGAAAAGGACGCATAGGAATTAACTTTCTGTCTCATTAGCTTGTCCACGATACATATTAAAAAAAACACTAGAAGAAAAAAAATTACTTACATAGCGTTAGTGATCATTCCTTCATATTCAATCAATCTTTGACCAATCATTAATTGAAGACAGTCTTGATAGCTTTGGGAATTAGGCTTTGTGAAACTAGGATAACCAGAAGGAAATTTGTAAGTACTAAAGTCATCCTGGTATGGAAAATTGCTGAAGCTCTGAAAAAAAAACGAAATGTTGAGAATTTCTAATTAATCCCACTTTTATGCCAGTACATTCCGAAGGGGGTGAAGAGACCATACAGCTATCTTTCATCTTTCCACTGAGCCAAACTGTTGAGTATTCCAAGCTTTCGTTTCGAGGTATGAGAGATTTTGCCGTACCTGAATATCGATTGTTTTTGATTGAGCCTATCAACAAAATGACTCACCAAATATAAAATTATATTCTTTTTGCGACTGCATCCCGGCTAATTCCATTCCAGAACCAATACTTCTGCATAGTCGTTCCGCGTAGGTGTTGTTTATTAGTCCAGTGAACTTTACTGTCAAACATATCGGTCCAACGGGTCTTAGAAACACTTTCCAAGTATCTTCTGGACACGTGTATTCATAATTGATAGTTCCAGTGGGATCAGTCAATGATACATTATAACTGTCGGGATAGTTCTAGAATAGGGTAAATGATTGCTGACTCTCCAAACTTTTAACATACCGTTCTAGTAAATCGACTATTTCGAATATCTGTTGGGCATTCAGTTTGTTGATCCACTTTAATTGACATTCGAAATCCTAAGGTAGAATCGGATTGAGCTAATGAAGTAATGTAACGCGGATAACAAAGTAGACAAGAGGTCTCGTTACCGAAAGCGATCTGAAGGTTTCCACTGGGTTTGTGAGAGTGCTATCTCTAATCAGAATTGGACGGATCGGAACTGTCCCAATTTATAACAGTTCTCATTCGTCCGGTTCTGATTAGTCCAGCGTTGCCAATTGTCTACCACTCACCATACATTCATCATCACCTAAACATAAACTGATACAACCTTCGAATGATCCATTAGAAGTTTTCTTATCACAGTTATCGGTTCCAGAGGTAGGATATCCCCAGAATTGAATCATATTCACAGAGTCTGTCTGAATTTTGTGGATGTTCTTGATACCAAATGAACAGCTAGATAGTAGCCAACTTACCACGGTGTAGGACAAGAACAAAAAGAAGATCAAAAGTTTTGAAAACATGAATATGGAGAATGATGGAGAAAAAATGATTGAATGAACACCAAAATATGTTTTGAATTATTCTTTTTGGAGGCGCTAAAGAGACGTGCATAATAAAAGACATTAAAATAGACACTGTTGCTATTTGACGAAATAACTTAGAAACGATTTTTGTCATTGTCTGAACAGACTTCATTAAAATTGTGCTTCAGTTTTTGAACAATGAACATATGAAACAAGAAAATATACAAAAAAAGAAACGGAACTTAAGGTACTGTTTTCGTGGCAGGACCTCCACAAGCATAGGCATATGCACATCGAGCGTCTCCTCCATTGCAAGCCCAAATACACCTGAAACAAAATCTGATTTCTTTGTCTCTGAATTTCCTACGATATGTATCTGAACAGCGTTTAAAGAATAGGAAAAAAACTCACATAGCATTTGTGATCATACCATCATAATCATTCAAAGTTTGGCCAATCATTAATTGAAGACAGTCTTGATAACTTCGATAAGTTCCAGAACTGTGAAGTGTGAAGTTTGGATAACCAGCAGGAAATTTGTAAACATCAAAGTTATTCTGATATGGGAAACCGCTGAAGCTCTGAAACAAAAAAGGTTTCTAATAAATTTTTATTGATCCCACATTTATGCCAGAACATGACGAGGGTATTGGAGAGACCATACAACTATCTTTCATTTTCCCACTGAGCCAAACTGTAGTATATTCCTTGTGTTGAACTCGAGGTATAAGAGACTTGGCAGTACCTAAATCGGGTTGTTTTCTGTTTAGAATATTGAAAGCAGTTCTATCTTTTTTTTTTGATTGAACATACTATCAAATTAACTTACTGAATACATAATCATATTCTTTTTGCGACTGCATCCCAGCCAAATCCATTCCGGAACCAAAAGTTTTGCATACTCGTTCCGCGTAGGTGTTGTTTATCAGTCCAGTGAATTTTACAGTCAAACATATCGGACCAACAGGCCTTAGAAACACTTTCCAAGTATCTTCTGGACACGTGTATTCATAAGTGATAGTTCCTGTAGGATCAGTCAAAGATAAATTATAGCTATCGGGATAGTTCTGGAATAAGGTAAATGATTTCTAATCCTTCAGAATTCGAACATACCGTTCTAGTAAATCGACTATTTCGAATGTCTGTAGGGCATTCCATTTGCTGATCTACTTTAATTGACATTCGAAGTCCTAAGGTAGAAACGGATTGAGCCAGCGAAGTAATGTAACGCGGATAACAAAGCAGACATGAGGTCTCGTTACCAAAAGCGATCTGTAGTTTTCACTGGGTTTGTGAGAGTGCTATCATTAATCAGAATTGGACGGATCGAAACTGTCCCAATTCAGAACAGTTCTCATTCTTACAGTTTTGATTCGCCCGGTTTTGATTTGTTCAGAGTTTCTACTTGTCTATCACTTACCATACATTCATCATCCACTAAACACAAACTGATACATCCTTCAAATGATCCATTCGAAGTTTTCTTATCACACTTGTCGGTTCCAGTGGTCGGGTATCCCCAAAATTGAATCATATTCACAGAATCTGTCTGAATTTCATAAGTGTTCTTAGCATGAACTGGCACATAAATATCATCAAACTTACCACTGTGTTGGACAAGTACAAAAAGAAGATTAAAAGTTTGGAAAACATGAATATAGACATGAAATGATGAAGAACAAAAGGGCGAATAAATATGGGAAAATGCTCCAGATGATTCTTCTCGGAGGCGCCAAGGAGACGTGCATAACAATAAAAAAAGGAAGCTTTTTTTATTGTTTGAACTATGAATGAGCGCCTAATCGGGGGGAGACATGAAATGTACGGGGGCGGGTAAAGTCTACCATTGTTTAGAAATTTACTACGTTTAACATCGGACGAACTAATTCCAACAATTCGAAACAGCACAAATCGTATGACCGAAACAGCGAATTTTGTGTTGTTTGATATCGAAATGAACTGATTTTTTGTTGAAGCCGTGTGCCATGAAGAAGTTCGTACAAGTTTTGTTTCGATTTTTTTTTAATTGTCGAAATTCCTAGTTTTTTTTCAAACATCAATATCTCTCGACGGAACATTTCAACCATCAGATAGACAAGTTCAGTGTTCTATTTTTCTTGTGAACTGTTACTGTTTTTCACCTCCATAATTAGTTAACACCAGTCCAATGGACGATGTTTTTTCGACTTCTGTCTTTGACTTGAACTTACTGTTATTGAAAACATGACGATGACGGAATAAAGGTATTTTACTTGTCAGAAGAAAAATGAATAAGGACGAAGCACACAAGCAATGCTCATCTCCTTTTCGGAAACGATCGAATCGGTAAATTTCAAAGTTTAAAGTTTGAATGAAGTTTCAAGAAAATTTCGGTTTCTAAAGTATAATGATTGATCGAACGAACTCCAGCAATGATAAGTACTTATTTTGTGGTAACAATCCAGTTTAAACCAACTTAAGACTTGACTAGGTGAATTCAGTTAGAGTTTAGAAAAGAACAGGGAAGAACAATTGGTATAGGAATTTCTACACGAAACATAAAGGAGATGTGGAGTAGGAAATTTTTTGCATGGGCACAGTCTATGCTGGCACAAATATCATCATTTTCTGTGAATAGTTTGGAAGAACGTAAGCCTCAATCAGCGATTCACTGCCATTTTTACTTTTCAAATCAAAGAATTGAAATCGAAAAATTTTTGTCATTTTTTTTATCTAAAGTATCGTCTTTCAAAATTTTACTAAAGGTACAAAATGCAGTTAAAAATTTCATAATGTTTCAACCAGTTCACTTCCAATCTTTTACAAATCTCATATTGATAATGTGATCCACTTGTTTTATTTTCCAAAAACCAAACTCTATAGAGCTGTGTGAACTAGTTTTTAGCAGTGATACTGTACTTCAGTGATAATTTCATTTCAGTCTTAAAACATATTTCCCAGATTTTCTTTTACTGTCACAAATTGTAACGAAATGTAATGGACGTGGATAAGAGATGCTAAAATACTGGTTACCTAAAGACAACAGTAGAATCACTGAATGTGAGAAAAATTTTCTCAATTATGCATGGCTAATTCAAGGCTAGTTCAAATATCAAAACTCTCAAAGAAACTTTGGCAGGCCAACTGGAACACTTTCTGAAGATCATCTTCTGAAAATAGACCCAAATGTATCGATAATCCCAAGAAACCATCACCGACTTCCTTCGTTCACTTCCGGTACATGTTCACTCTATTTTTTTTTGTGCCAAAATGATGTTTCCTCTCTGATTTTTGTGTTCCCCCATTCCACTGTGTTTTGTAACCGTTTCTGACTTGGCTTTTTGGCTTCCTGCTTAACAAAAACCGATAGTTTTTTTCCCCGAGATTTCTGATGTTACTCAAATTACTCATAGTTTTCCTCATTACCCCCATCGCCGCCGCCATCAGACATATTTCCTTTCTGATATCAGTGTAGTCTCAAAGACAAGAAGAAACTTCCGATCGAATGAGCACAAGACCATAATTTCCGGTGGTGTGACATTCATATATTGCACGTCTTCTATCTTCTAGAAGAGTTCATTCTCATTTCTTCTTCTTCTACTACTGCCATTAATTCTGAGAAAAATATGCAGATCGCTGTGAAAAATATCATTCAAAATGTGTGTTTTTCCATGGCTTTCATCACCAATTGCACGTTGATATTTCTGATTATCACTCGATCCCCTAGAAAATTGGGGACCTACAAGTATCTTATGATATTCTTCGCTTCGGTTTCAACTGGATATTCTTTCTTGGAGTACCTTCTGAATCCACTCTTGCTGTCGTACGAAGATTGTTTTCAAGTGGTTACCAAGATTCAGTTCAGACATCCAATGATTGATCGATACTTTTTGTGTAAGTCCATCTAATGACAGGATAATGAAGAAGGAAGTAGAGTAGAGTAGATGAAAAGTGGAGGAAACCGTGATATGGGGTCAAGTGGCTGAACTTGAAGTTACTTGAAGTTATGTTGGATTCAGTTCGCATATTTAGGAAAGTATCTCTAATTTAACTCAGGGATAGGCTGAGACTACTGAATCAGGTAAAAGCTTTATCTAATTATGGGTTAGTTGAAACAGTACAGTATCAGAGAACGATGTGTTCTATACGCTACCATTCCACATTATCCCTGAGCTAGTCGTAAACTCAGGCACCTACCTGAAAAGTTTTATGAAACCTTGAAATCTTGGATCGTGTCAGAATACTTCGTTTCCATGACAATTTGAAATTTTAATTGAGCAAAATTGTTTGAATAGAAATCACAGTATTTTTATATGCAAGGTCATTAACAGTGAAAAATTCCGTTTTCTGTGTTCAATAAGGGGAAGAGACTGAAATAGAGGAAAACTGTTTATCAATAAAAAAATGTTTACGGCTGCTGCAGACTGACAAAAATGACTAGAATTGAGCTGCAGAGATGGGTGACTCGACAGCTCCTGGATTCCAAAAAGCGAATTCTACGTTCTGATCGAAATTTACCTGCGCACCGGATGTACGAACTATACCCTTTTTGCCCAGGCGCCTTACTCGAAGCACCGTTCCCTTTGAATTTTTTGCTTTGAATCTGTAGACAACGTATTTTTCAAGATCTATTCATTAAAAAAAACTTTTTCCGTAACAATTTGTCTCCAAATATCTGAGCTATTTAATGACTGAATATTGGTGCTTGTCTTGTGTGATCCGATACTCTAAGCACTCCAAACCGAAATGAACTTTACATCTCCACTCTACTACTCATAGATCAACCCCCAAAAGCATATTAGTCCCATGCATGATTGCCCTTCACAAGACATTTTCAAAAAACAAAAAATTTCTCGTTCCAGACTATGGTTGTGGCTTCTGTGGTGTTATAATGTCAATGTTTGTGGTCCATTTCATTTTTCGATTCTTCGCTTTGCAAAGACAAGGAAAACTCAAATATTTCGAGGGATGGTATTTTGCTTGTTGGCTTGCAGTTCCAATTTTAATTGGATTCCTTTGGGTTCAAACAATTTTGGCTTTTTTGCATGAGGATGATGAAAGTGCAGAGTACATGAGGTACAAAGAATTGAGAGACTAGTGCGTTCAATTTCTGAATTTTTTCAGAGAAATCCTCTACGAAGGCTACAATTTGAATCTCACCGAAATAATGTATGTGGGAGTCTTGTACTACAAAAAAGGCCCTAATGGAAAACCAACTATCAATTTCACCGGACTTGAAGGGGTGCTAATTCTGGGGACTATAATGGTATTTGTATTTTTTTTTTCGTCTGAAAACTGAGATTTTTCAGACTGTCTGCTTCTGTTTCATAATCTATTTTGGAAGTTGTACCTACACCAGAATAAAGCAACTAATTTTGGAAGGAAGGTCAGAGTACACGAAGAAACTCCAGAAGCAACTGTATCAGGCGTTGGTTATTCAGGTGAGCATATTGCTGTTGCAGCAAGTTTTTCTAAACTCAAAAGAAGATATATAACTTATGGAAAACAGTGTTTTATGAAATCTCAGATTTGGCTTTTTAAGGTTTATAAAGCTTTTCGAAACGAATCCGCCTAGTCGATCAAGATAACTCAAATTACGTGCCGCAAATAAATTGAGATTGAAACATACTTACTTTTTCGAAATTTCGAACAAAGTATGATAATGGGACAAAACTTCCACGTTTTTAGAAATCTTTATTGTCGACCTTAAATCTACCGTTAATGGTTTCCGTAGGGCATCATTGTAGCAAGTTATCTAGAAGTAAAGTTTGGCATTACCCGCCGTGGACAAATCATTGATTTTGAATTGATCATGTCTAATCAACGTAACGAAACAGAAGCTTGGTTTTGTATTTTTCATTCAAGAGCAAAAAAAAACAAAATACAGTTTCTTCGTTTCCATAAATAATAGATTTTATTTCAATCTCAGTGTTCGATGTTTTTCGTGCTCGGTCTGCGCTATTTCTCTGTACAGTTTAAATGCACCGGCGGACCACCGAGTGACGCTTTCACGTTTATTACACCAAAACTGAAACCGTAAACTGCTACCATGCGAATTCTGTGGATTACTCTAAAATCGAGACTTCTATACTGAAAAAATACAGTTTCCACCAAGTTTCAACTTCGTTTCCATTTCAAATTCAGTAATTTCCATTTTTCCTGTTTTGCAGACAATAATCCCAATCTTCTTCATGATCGTTCCACTCACAATCTATTTCTTCTCTCCATTCTTCCACCTTGGCCATCAACTAATTGGAGATGTTACCACTCTAACAACTGCTCTCTACCCTATTCTTGACCCTCTTCCTGTGATATTTGTGATTGATAATTATCGATTAACGGTTTTTGAGTTCTTTGGATGTGGCAAGAAAACAAGAGAAATCAATGTTAATGTGACAAGTAGTAGTGGATTGGAGAATTGAAATTTTTTCTCTGATTCAATATGTTTATTTGAATAAAGGAAGTTCATTTTGTTGTTTGCCTTCTTTGAAGCTGATTTTGCTACAAAAATCAAGTCAGGTTTTGAAATTCATAAGCATTTCTGGAAACAAAACTTCACGAAAATATGTTTCATGTGGTCCGTAAATGGGGAGAAAATTAGTTTTCTTAATTCAAGAGACGAAAGAATCTTTTTGGAATTCATGTATATTTCTCACGATTAGATCGTCTGATTACGAATAATCGATCTAGCGGTAAAAATATTACTTGCGGCCCGTTGACTTTTTTTATTGGAATAAAAAACAAACAAGTCTTTCCAAAATAATCTATTAGTTCAGCAACTAGGACCACTTTAGATTCCAGTTGCAATTATTACATTTCATCTAAAAACTTTGTCGCTATCCATTCGACTCGTTTCCTTCTGAACATCTTTCAATCAATCCAGGCCACTATGTATTTAGACTTCGTTACGCACATAACCCAGCGAATATTCTTCTGATCTCACCGCTAAATACCAGCTCACACCTACTCTACAGTAACCGATTCTCATATCCTTGTCTCCCCGTCAAAGGTGTGAAGTTGTGGAACAAACATGCGTTTACCAACAATCCAGACATGTTTCATTGTAATTGGTTGTACAATTTAGTGACATTTTACCCAAAACTTCAACTTTTAAAACGCGCATCTATGCATGGATCAGTTTTTGCAACATATATTCATTTTTTACGATCCCGAAACATGTAAAAAAAAAATAGACAGAGTTGAATAACTGCCTCTTCATAATCCTCACATCTCACCGCTAAACGGCAATTCACACCTACTACTCTACAGTAACCTATCCTCATCTTCTTTTATTTTGTTCGATTAGAAATAGGTGTGAAGTTTTGATGGCAAACATCGGTGTGTCTTTTATGGTTTAGTGTGTTGGAGTTTGGGAGTGAATATCTCAAATCAAATTGGAAATATTCTCTACAAATAAGTTATCGAGCTACATTAGTTCTGTCTTTATTTGGCAATTGTCTGAAACAGACTGAAAGTTTCAAAAAACAATGAACTTGAATACCTGGCCACAAAGCTATGGTAGACTTGTCCTTTTTTGAGTAATTAAGATCATTTCGCCAAAATTTCAACAACTTACTGTAATAAATGCCAATAGACAGAAAAAAATGTATCTACTGAAACATTGATTTTTTTTAAATGTTTCTGTACATTGACATATTCTCGCAGTTACATTTGAGAGTCAATGACATTTCGATTTCTAATAACAATAATGAATTTTATTTTGACATCTTGAAAAAGAAAATAATATGCCAGAGGAATGAGATCATCTTGACCAATTATAAGATTAGTTGGGGCAGACACCTGCCTTGTCAAAACTATCCATCATCTAAATCAGATTTTAATCCTTCCGGTTATCAAAAAAAATCTCCCTGATTACGGATGATCTACCCATACCTGCACTTTCAACTTGTTTGCAAACATAGCCAATGCCACTTTTTGAAACCAAATGGAATAGAAAACAGTTCAGAAAACAAATCTTAAAACAGACATCATTCTAAATTAATGAAAAGCGAAAAACTAATGAGATCCATAACTTTTGTTTTTTTTTTCAAGATTCGGTTAAACTGAAAATAATATCATGTAACATTGCAAACATCTCGCTTTTTCAAAACGGATAGTATCTAAAGTTCATGACCTCCTACTACCGCAATTTTGTTGTCAAATTGTCACACCTGCCACGTCATAATTATCGAAGACATGGCAAGACACCTGCATGTTTTCCTGTTTTAAGGGGATGTCAGGAGTGCGTAGACAAAAAAAAACAGAATACTGTTACTCTATATACTTTTCTGTAGAGAGTTTTCTACCATTCCGTTTTTTGTGGTCCTATTCTTGTTCTTCCATAATTTCAGTTTGTCGTTGTTTGTCAGGTAACTTACCGTAAATCCTGTAATAGAAGCCCACCCTCGGAGCCTCTTCGAAAAATAGAAGCCCACCCTGTATTAGACGCTCACTCTCTAATAGACGCACATCAGGCAGTAATTGTTTCTTTTAAAATTCGTTGTTTAAATTATAAATCGAATGACTGAAACACTTGAAAATGCAAAGTTTATGATTTTCCGAACTATTAGGTTGGAACATAAGTCTTGCACCTTGATCAAAATTTATACCACGAAGTTTCAAGAATTCCTCGAATATTTTTTGTCTCATATACTAACACTATACTATATGAACTTCAAGCAGAAAAGTTTAGAGGGTCATGCATCTGCCTGATTGTCAGCAGTGGGACGTCCTAGTGAATTTGTCAAAAAATCTCACTGGAACAACCTTGAATAAGTGACTATTTCCCAGGCATTGATAAGACCAGTTTTCTTAAGTTTTTCTTGTCAATGCTACTGGGTCATGTGCAAAAATAAAACAGAAGAGAGTAATTGAATTCCTTGTGAAAGAACAGTATGGTGAAAGAAATCCTGATAATTTCACTAGAAGAAGACTTCACTCTGTTCCTGGTGGAAGGCTAGAGGAACATTGTTCCAGGAATTTTTATCATTAGTTTGCAGTTGATATTTACTCTATTCAATCATAGAAATTAGTCAACTCAGTTTGATAGAAATGGAAAAAAATTACGACAATCATTTTGTATTTGTGATTTTTTGACTTCCCGTGGAAAATTGCACTCATACAAACCTACCAAATGGTCTCGAAGTTCCTACTTTTTCTGTTTGATTATTCGATTATATCCTCTCATACAATAACATTATCTTAGTACCAAAAGCTCTTCCCACCGAAAAACAGTTGGGTGATTTTCATCGACTGAGAATTGTCACCTTATTTTCCGCGACATGTAGTTACGGTAGTTTTAGACGCATGGGGAAATCAATGTGTGGGATCATTGCACAACTTATTAGGGTACTTATAGTAAAATTAAAGAAAATCAGAGTTCGTTTTGAATGGAGTTAAAACATAATTTCGACACTAGTCGCTTAGGTGCAAGACTTATGTTCCAACCTAATATTTACTTCCAACCGTTTTTTAACAAAACTTGTGAAAAATTAGTCTAAAATGCCTGGAGGAGTTGTTCCAGGAAACGTATAATACCGCAATCAAAACTTGAAAAAAGGGGTTGAAAAATAGAAGCCCACCCTGTAATTGAAGCACACCTGTAATACAAGCCCACCCTCAAAGGTCCTTTGAAAAATAGACGCCCATGGGCTTCTATTACAGGATTTACGGTATATGTGTTTAACCGATCGTCAACGATTTATGCATGCAACTGTAAACCACTCAGTGAGACAGCAATTTTTCCCAGTTTCTGTGGTTTCATAAGCCATCGTCCTTGGTCTTTAAAGGAATGATCCTTCAACTACGATAATTGTCTTCCCTCTTGGCAAATTCCGTTTGCCCAGTAGTAAACTCTCAGTGTTTCAGAAGGTTTTTAAGAATTGCAAGTATTATTTTTCCTTTGATTAGACATGTTTTTACGAACGAGTTTGAGATAGATTTTGAAATACAGTGTTTTAGAATGAAGTTTACTATGTTTCAAATCCGCTTTATTATTTTCAAAAAGTTTTTAAGAGTATTGGTCCATCTATCTCTTTTTTGATGTGTTTCTTGTTATGTTTTTTGTAAGTTTTTTGCATCATCACTTTTTCAAAAGTACAAAATCCACATTAACGGATCGGTGCACTTGTAGCCTCAAACTGGTATTCGTTTTGTTTCTAAACATAGTTTTGTGGAATACTAACACATTAATCTGCAGAGTTGGGTGATGGAACATGCATTCTCGGTTGCTCAAAGTTTTTCTACTTTTCGTTTGGATAGAGACTTGATATTAATACAATCATATTCGGATCACCATTGTGATTTGAACATATTCCAGTTTTGCCTAAAATATTACGGTCCTTTCTTTGCGCTTTTTTTTTCAGAATGCATTCAGCGAATGTTTATCGCTTCTCCTACTATTTGATGAAAGTTGAGAACGTTTTGAGACATTATTCTTTGAATCAAACTGTTCATAATTCAAATTTAAAATTAGTGTTTCAACTAACTCTTATCAGCAAGCTTCCATGGAAATGTTCATTGAAGTCGTGATTTCGTAGAAACTAGATAGTCTGGCACTGCTCATTGAACTTGAAATACAACTCTATGAAACTTCTAAGAAAATTGTATCTGTTTTTACTGAACACGGAGAACAGCAAATTACTGAACCTGGAGAAGTCAAGGAAATTCGAGTTTTTTGTAATGCCGGTTATTTAGTCAGGTTGGTCTACAATCGTTAATGATTTCAACAGTCCACCTATCACTATTAACAAATTTTTCCTAACTTATCAGTTGCATGGACTTGTGATAAAGGAATGCAGCGAACACTGTTTCAATGTTCCAGAAGTTTTGGACTTCTCTATCGAAAATTGAGAAAAAACAACAGTTACCGCAGGTCTATTGTTGACTATGATTTACATGTTATTTTATATTTATTAGAATCAATGAAAAGTAGTTTATCTTTCGAAATCATCAGTTTCCTGAAACCGATTTTTGTCTAGTCTTTTTCTTGATTATGATACGTGAGTTATATACGAAATCTGAAAAAATAAGATTTTTTTTGTTGGAAATTGTATTATTCAAAAAAAATCAACTGTTTCCAATATTTGACAAATTTCAATGAATTTGAATTGGCACAATATCACTTTGTCTTGGTATGACATATTAATCTGGCTAAATCGATGGAAAATTAGTTAGTTTACGCGTCAAAAAAAACAAGTACGATACAACACATTTACCGATTTATATATCAGTTTTCCTTCCAAAATAAAAGTTATCTCACTTATTGTGGGGGTCTTTCTTTAGAAAGGAAAGGTTCAGAAAAACCGCACTTACACCGATCTCCGTTGATTTAATCAAGCTTGAATCAATCAAAAGCTTTTTTCCGTGATGACGACCCCCGAATAACCGGCTATTTTTTACGCAGCTAAATGCTCCAATCGAAACTGTAAAAAGTTGACAAATTTCAAAAAATCTATTATGAGCTGCTCGAAATGTATGTACAC
This sequence comes from Caenorhabditis doughertyi, assembly GCA_963572265.1. NCBI lineage: Eukaryota > Metazoa > Nematoda > Chromadorea > Rhabditida > Rhabditidae > Caenorhabditis > Caenorhabditis doughertyi. The sequence continues at coordinate 19,250,963 of OY751556.1, read as the reverse complement.
AAATCAAAAGTATGTATGTGAATACTTATGTTTATTGGTTATCCGTGTGAATTTATTTTGTGTACGTACACTCAATTTATTTTCCATTCCACGTGTGACTTTTGATTTGATTTACTTTTTCACATTGTTTTCAAAATAATTGTCTTTTTTTACATAACTGATATTTTAGATGGTTCTTTTTTTCCCTGATTACGTCCGGGTGCCCTTCTATTAGGTCGATTTTTAATCTCATCCCTGGAATCTTTGAACCTTATCCTCCTCTTTTTCCCTATTCTCATGCTCGTTTTTTGTTCGATGTCTGATCAAAAAGCAAATCTCTCTCTCTCTCTCTTGTTTTCATTGAAAACATGTGCATTTCTTTTTGTTCTAAAAGGATAATGAGCAACATTTTCATTCGATCACTCTCTTTTTGATTTGGACTTTTTGATTTGACTGATGAGTAACAATTTCTTTTTGCGGTGAGAAAAAAAAGAGGGAACATGACGTGTATGTTTGCCCTTTTACAGACACCAGACCGGAGGATGTACTTTTTTTGAAATTTTATTGGGTGAGTTTTCTTTTTCTGGCCAACTGGGAAAAAAGAGATGTATTGTTTGTCCACTCGTCATTATTTCTTTTGAACATTTTGAAAGTGGTACGTTCTAGAAATGGAAATTTTGTTCCCGTCTTCTACCGTACTTTTTCTGAATCCTTTTGACTTGTGCGCTGTCTCCGTCGGGCATCTTCGATAGAGTGGATTATTTTGTGAGAAATATGATCACAAAATTTGTAAGAAGTGATAGAAAAAAAATATGGGCTACTTCAGCTTAGTTTGAAAATGAAATGTTTCATAATTTTTGTAAAACGATGATAATCTTTGTAAGGGTTATCGTTTTGCGAATTTCGTTCCACTTTTCCAGAATGTCCATTCAACCGGAGAACTGTTTCAATTTTTGCACATATGTACGTTCCGACTATTTGAGCGATTTGATAAGGGCTGCGTTGCTTTTGTTGAGAAGTATATTTAAAATCTGTTTTTTTCTCGTGGCACTTCTCACACTAATTGGCTGTCCTCCAGATTTCTAGTATTCTACCAATTATGTATCAAATTTATCACTATTTTTTTTCTTTTTTTTCTGTTTTGTATGCTCTGTAACTAGCTTTGTTTATGAACTAATTAGTGAGTTGCTCGTTCATAATACTCGTTATAAACTAATTAATCCTCCTCTAATTCGAATATTTTGAGCCACATCCGTTTTTCCTAAGTTCCAGTAATTCTGATAAACTTTCTCGTCTTAACAAGAATGGCCACAACCAGAAATGTTTTATAATTTTTGTGAATCGACGGTATTCTTTGTGAGGGTGATCTCTACGAATTTTAATCCACTTTTCTCGGAAGTCCAATCAATGGGACATCTGTTTCATATCATCGACATAGACACGTTCAGAATATTTGAAATCTTTTTCTTCGTGGTACTTTTCACATCAATTGGTCGTTATCCAGATTTCTGGTATCCTATCATTTATGTATCAAATTTATCACTATTTTTCTCCTTTTTTTCTGTTTCGAACGTTCTGTAACTAGCTATCTAAGTTTTTGAACCAATTGGTCTTCGTTTATTATCTCTTCAAAGATTTCTAGTATTCTGGCATTTTTTTAAACAATTTCATCGCTATTTTTCCGCTTTCTGTTTCAAATGCTCTATAACTAGCTTTCGAAGTTTATGAACCAATTGGTGAGGTGCTCTTTCATCGTGGCTTTAAAGCAAACTAATTAGTCCTCCTTCAATTTGAAATTTTTGAGACACATCGGTTCTCTTCAAAGTTGTTTTTCTCACCGAGATTTCTCATTTTGTCCTCCAGGTTTATTATAATCTCTGTTTCAAAACATCCACATCCAGATACGCCAGTTCTGTTCATTGATTGTCGGTACGCGTCGTGCTTCAAAATACTCAAGTTACGAAAATTGGGTTCGCGAAATGTTGTTTCTTTTGGAATTTAGGCTTGACCTTTAATTTCGTTTTTTCCGCTTCAAAACAATAATATCTAATGGTCTGGGTACCTAAGTCAATGTATTTGTTCCTTTATCAGCCTCCGACATTTCAAATCTCCCCTCTCATTCTTACTCATATTACCCTCTTCAAGTGGTGTCACAGTTGTTTCCTAATACCTTTAAACACCTCAATATACTCTTCACTTGTCTCTCTTTATTAACATGCGACTGTTGATCTATTATGACCGCAAAGGGAGTCTCCGACAGATGTTTTATGGCTCCGCCCCCTATTTCCTTTATGTATCTGTGTCTCATGAGGAGAGTGATAGGTTGGACACCTCTAATGATTTTACAATTTGACAGTTGCTCACCCTATCGTTTTATGATGTCTTGTTTGTGAGATTACAGATTCAAATGGTCTTTTTTATTTTAACATGTTTCTCTTCGATGGTGCGCGTTGATTTGTCTCTCGTACGAACTTTTGAAAATTTGGTGCCGAAATTTGGCAAATTTTCCGTAGAAATCGTAGTTTTCGTAATTCTTATATTTCGAATTTCTGTTCAGAAAACAAACTATCTTACAGTTTCAGATCCTTCATACAACATTGAAATCCTTGCAGTTTTACTGCTGCTCTGGTAACCGGTTCAGTTCTAATTTCAAAAACATTTTTCACAGAATGAATGTTTCGTAACATTTTTATGTGACTTTTGAATTGATTCTTTATTTTGATAACAAAACGAATTATATTAATTAAGTCATTCCTTTTTTCAATCTAGGAACTGTGTACGCTTGAAACCTTGTTACTGCTTCCGAAATTCCCAACTTTGATGAACCATTCTCAAAACTTTCAATCTCACACGTACTGATACTCCCCGTGTTAAATTCTCTGCTTGAAAACTTTCCGTTTCTCTAAGTTCTAGTACATGTTTCCTTTTTCTGAATGATGATATGCTCGGCGAGTACAAAAGCAACGCGAAACTACCTTTTTTGAAGACGTACTTCTAATCAATATCGAATCAGAAATTTTACAGTAGATTCTTCTATTTCAAATTATTCAGAAACCCCAAAACTTTTTTAGTGTTACTAGTTCACCCGGTGAGTGACACCTTATTTTCTTAAAACTTTATCTAATCAGCAGATTCCATACTGATTAGTTCCTAGTGCACTAGGTTAATGTTAAACCTCCAAACCCTGAAGATTTATTCACCAAAATTCTATCACTCCTATGAATATCGCTCCAACTCTTTCAACTTCTTATCTCTCACCTGAAACAGTTTTTTTCCCTGTTTCTTGTTTCTCATATTTTTGTTTTCTTTTCCTGAAAACTTGCTTCATACATAGCGTCCCCCGCCTAACTGTTTTCTTCCAGATGGTCTCCTCAACAGATCTACTCTCACTTGTGTGCTCATCGGAGAATATTTCAAAAGAAAATGATTCTTCAACTTCATCACCATCACTTCCATCATCTGTGAGCAGTCCAACTTCCGGTGAGTCAGGGGGGTTTTTGCGGTGTCAGAGAGTTCATGAACTGTGTGCTTGCTTTTTGGGAAGTTACATCGAGTTTGCTTTTTTGAAAATAGTCAAATAAATTCTTGAGCACATTTCACATTTCAACAAATTCACTCATTGGTATCATTTTCATTCGTAATCGGAGAACTCTTATCTAAACCGCCTTCTAGACCATCGGCCTCTAAACGGCTTGACCTTGGATTTTGCTTTGTAAAAGCTTATGGAAGGTAGACAAAACATTACCGCCAAACTAACATAAACAAATTATAGCGGCAATTGTTGCTTTTTGATATCCGACTGTTTTGTTTATGTTTTGTTTATACCGAGAATGACGGTTTCTGTGAGTGCTTATCCCCCATTTCTGTCAATTTTTTTATTGCACAAGTCGAATCTGGGACAGTTTTTTTTCCAGTTTTAGACAACTTTTCTTCACATTCAAAAAGTTTTACAGAAAATTACTGTAGCGAGACTTTGGTGAAACTGAAAGAACAAAATGGAATTTTAATCGCTTATTTCATTTTCCATCTAAATCACAGTCTGGTGTATAGAATAGCATATCACACTTCATCGTAACAGAAAGTACTGTAACGATACTGGTGTAAAACTAACAGGTTGAGTTAAATTTCGATCCTTTTCTCGCAAGGCTTTCGCAATTTAAAAGGTCATTAGAATATCCCACGTTAGGTAAAGCCAATCTATTCTGAACAAAGAGAGGCGCCGTCTTTTACTTCCTGATATCCGACCGTTTTTCATATTTTGTTTATACCAAAGAATTCGACTTCTCTGTGGGCTTATTTAGCTTGTGAATAAGAAATTATCATTTTGTTAACCGAAAAAAGAAAACATATCTAAAAGTCTGTGCGTCGATCAAGGAATAAGTTAAAAAAAAATATTACTGTTACCACTTCTTGAAAACAGTAAATTCTCGAAACACTTTGCGATTTGTTCACTGGGTTTCCTCAATGTTTTCCCTGGATTACGTTCTCTAATAGAAGAGCATTTCAGTAGAATTCACGTTTCATCCACATTTTGGGCCAGTTTAGCAACTTCTCAGAAAAATTACTGTAGCCAAGTTAAGGTAAAACTTGCTAGTCTAGGTAGTGCTTGATTCATGTTTGAGTTGTGAGTAAGGATACTATAGTGAAACCGGAAAGAATTTCGAAAAAGCGGTCTGAAAATTACAGTAGCAAGCTTTTGCCTTATTCAGATCGGGAAGCTTTCGCAATTAAATAACGAAATCGAGGTGAACATCTAGAAAAAAATTAATCGCTCCTGAAATTCTGCTCTTCAATCTCTTCCGGTTTGAATATCAAAACTACCGTATACCCGAATTTCTCTCTCACCCCTCTCTTACTAATTTAGTTCCCATCCCCGCCGGCGCAATCTCTTTTTTCTCTTTTTTCCTCCATGTTTTTTTGTTTATTGCGTACCAAATCGAGAGAACGGGGGCAGGTGCATAATGTGTGGAATGAATTGCAATTCACACCTCTCGTTTGTCTCTTTTTTTTTGTTTCAAACTTTTTGTGCATTTCCGACCAGAGAGTGAGAGAGAATGGGATTCCCATCTTTGTTACAAGAATGGGAATCGAGTAGAGAGAAGAGTAAATGGATAGGTGTGAAGTGGGAGGAAGGGGTGTGAATTGTAATTGGGATGGGAGAGGAGTTCATTATATGGATGTTTGCGCGAAAAGATTTCTGTTACAAATAGTTATTTTTTGTTGGGGTTTCCGTCTAGTTACAGTAAACTCCTCTTGGATCACTCACGGAATAGGAACATACCAGAAGGAAACCCGCGACCTTGTCGCGGTTGTCTGCAGCTTTCGTTCATTTTGAACAAATTTTCAAAACTTCGGGTTAACGTAACTACCGTAATCCTACAGTAATCCGGACCTGGTTTGGACGGTGTGCAAAGTAGATCCCATGCAAGCGTCCACTAAAAAGTAGAGTCATTCAGTTCATTCTGAACAGGGTTTTGAAAATTTGGGTTACTGTAGTTACAGTACCCCTACAGTAATCCAAGTTTTGAAATTTCTGGAATTGAAGCGCTCAAGGACTTATGGTCACGTGCCAAGTATGGTACAGATCGGTCAGAGAGGAAAAAAGTAGTTCAGAAAACAGTGCGAGACAGACACACAGAATTCGCCCTTTAGTATAGAGAAGTGATCATCACGAACATAATCTTTCTCGGCTCCTTTTTCGAGCGTTTTATACTCCCCGCTTGGGAACTTTTTGGACTTCCTTTGATCTGACAGAAAAACAAACCAGAATCACTGTCAAACGCTTTGCCTCCCATGATTCAGGCGTTTGGAATTACATTTAGTTATGTCATGTTATAAGTGCTCTTATAATAAAGGTTTTCAAGGAACCTTAAGTCATTTTTCTTTGACAGACTCTTCCTGAAGTTTATCCAATCTAATCTTCATGCCATAACAAACATCCAACGTATGAACGTATTTGTTTCCTCTTGTCGTAATAAATACAAACTTCTTCTGACATTCATACTTACTATAACTTTTTCTCTCTGAAAGTACAAAAACACGTCGGAGTTTGTTTTGTTTTTCTCCCCCCGGACATTGATCATTTTGAGTTTGTCAGATTTCATTATGATTTCATTCTGAAAGTTTTCGCATTTCTGTTTCCATGTGATGTCAAGCTCATTTTCATGTTAGAGGTTACAATTTCACATTCGTATCAGATAAAGCATCCGCCAAGACTACGAGGGCCAAAATTTTCATTCAACAAGACAACTTTTTCAACTAAAGCAACTTTGAATTTTCGAACAAAATGAGTCCAAAAAGGTTGAGGTTTTGCTTAGAACTGTGAAGAAAATTGAACGCGATTTCAAAAACTTTCCGTTTACACTAGAAACATAAGTGTAAAGAGATCGCAGTTCGCTTTAGCTATGGGCAAATTGATACGGTAACCTGTCGAATAATGCCACGCCCCTTTTTTCGATCCTCACGACATCTCTCTATCGATGCGCTTTATTTATTGATGTCTCATAATTTTTTTTCCAAGTGAAACTCCGCTTACTTTGTAAAACGGATTGCGCTAGTACATTCTCAGTACAATTATTCCTAACTTTTCTGCTTCTCAAAAGTGATTAGAGCCATTTGGCTGACTACTGAAATGATCCATTTCTCGAAACGGCATTAGGCTGCTTTCAATTTATACTTTCATTTGAAAAAAAAGTTTCCTTTTTTCCAAACTTTACAGTTTCGTCAACATCATATTCAACAGATCCTTTTTTCTTTTCTAGTTAGTTGCATATAAACCCCTCTGTTCCTCTACTCCTTTCCACACAATCCTTTACTATCATCACACTTTTTGTTATTCCCTTCGTCTCCACTCATTATACCATCAATATTTTGATTGATTTGCCCTGTCATGACCTGGTCAGTTATTGTTCAGGATGTGTGGTGTAGAAGTGAAATGTGAAGGTGCCACCTGTTTAGACTCACGTGCAAGCAGGGTGTGGACTCTAAGGGTGAAGATACTCGTGGATTGTGTGGGAGAGCTGGAAAAGAGGGTACGGTAGGGTGTGTTAGTGGAAGACGGTTTGGATTCTATTAGTTTTTTTTTCAACAGTTTCATTTGAATTCCAATGTCAGGAGGATCTCACCAAAACCGTAACAAAATATTACAGTTTCTTCATTATCGTTTAATAGTAATCAGACCTTTCAGTCTTTAGTTCACTGTCATCCGCAGATCTTTTTCGTTTTTTTTTTTGAAAATCTGCTCCAGTTTTTTTTTTAGTTATCTGAACAGTTTCAAGTTGGCACATACTTTTGAAGCTTGTCAATCCCTGATCTTTCAGCGGCTCCATTCCGTAGTTATGAGGAACCAGAACCCCCACAGTTGAGCAAATTCAGTTTCCAGTTTCAACAGTACAATGAATTTCCATGAACTGTTCTCTGTCAATCAGTTCACGATTTGTTTTGAACTTTCATGCCAAAAAATTCTCCAATTCTGTAATTATGTTTCAAAATGTTCTCAAAAGTATATGCTTTTCTTCAATTTACTAATCCGTTCCGTTCGGTAACTCTGCTATCAAAATCCCATTTTTCAGGCACCAAAATGTCCGAATTCTCAATTTCCAACTTGTTGTGTCCAGAAGTTCCCAGTGCAGCTTCAGAAGAGGATTCTCAATTCGATTCATCAGAATCCTCCACTCCAGAATCAGTGGAGCCAAAGTCCAGTGGATCAACGCCAGGTATGAGATTTACTTTTCGAAGTTTACAGTTTCCAAAACTTTCTATTATTATGGAACTTTCTTCATTCACTCATTTTTCCTCTCATATTTCTGTTTCCAGGCCCTGAAGTAAGACCACAATACTCTTACAATGCTCTCATCGCCATGGCAATTCAGAATAGTCCAAACAAACGGTTGAAGCTTCAGGAAATCTATCATTACATCTCCACAAATTTCCCGTATTATAAGCCAGAAAAGGCATCGCAGTGGCAGAATTCAGTTCGTCATAATCTATCGTTGCATAGGGAATTTGTCAAGGTTAAGGCAGAAGACGGGCAAGGTAAGAATGCATCAGGGTCAAATTAAAGAGTTCTGAAACTGAAATTTCTTAGTAAAATAAGTCTGAAAATAGGTCGAAGTCGATTTGAAGGTTGTTGGACATAGTCGAGACTACTTTCCAATTACCGTAGCGCATCAACAAAAAATGGACTAGACATCAAAGGGGGAAGGTTGTACCTGGTTGTATCATTGAAACTTGTCGAGGGTCAATAGAAATGGAAATTAGGAAACAGTAAAAATGATCTTGAAATTGGAACTATGAATTGAACAAGAAGTTCTGAAGATCGTGAAACGGAAAGTTCGCTCCATCGCACTTTCTTAAACTTTCCTTAGTATTTTCACCTCTCTTTTGAAGAAGTATGAAGGTTCGAACCAGAGAGTTGCCTACTAGTTTCATGCATTTCAAAGTTATTCAATACAACTTTTCGAAACCGTAATTTTTTCAGGAAACTACTGGGAGATGACCGGCGATCTCGGAACTGACGTCTTCATTTCAAAAGAATGTGGAAAACTTCGTCGCCAAAGGGACCCATTCTCCAGAAGGCTACACAAGCCACGTTCCCTTCCAAAACCAGAACTTCCACCAATTCCACAACCGATTTCATTAATTCCATCACCAATTTTCTTGAATCCATTGGTTCAGAATCCAGCATTCTTGCAATTGATTCTTCATAATCTCCAAATGCAGAATCTTCAAAATATTCAGAATCAAAATCTTCCAAATTTCCCAATGTTCCCATTCAATTTCACACCAAATGTGACTCCGAGACGGGAGCCATAAGAATCGGAAAGAGGGAAAAGAGAAGAAAAATGGGTTTAAATATTGATTTCGATTGATTTTATCGGTTTATGCATTTTTTATTTTGCTGTTCTATTATTGTGTTAATTGTTGATGAAGTAGAAAAATAAAGTTTACATTTTTGTATGGAGTTACAAACTGATGGTCAGAAGTATTTGTAATTGATCGGAAGGTAATCAAATATCATTGTTCATCTCATTGGTTTCCGAAAACGTAGACTTTCTGAAACATTCAAAAACTTGACCGAACCCGATTTTAGTATATTTTTGATGGAAAAAAAACCAAATTTTGAAATTCTTCTGTTCTTTCTCTGAAGTTTCTGTTCCAGAACTTTGACAAATATGAGGATTTATTCTCACAGAGCTGATCTTCTTCTGCGTTTACTTCTATTAAATATAGTTTGGAAACTTCATTGATATTTCAAGATATTTATTCGGTAGTTATGAATGCCCAACAAATATTTGTACAAGTAACCAAATGAGCCTATATGCAGTGAAATCGAGGTGCTGAAACTGGCTCTTCTAATTTTTCACTCTTTCGAAAACGTTTCTTTTTTGATACCAAAAGAAGCATCTGATTCGACCATGATTAGGGGTATGTTTGGAAATTGGGACAACAAAACTTGAAAAAGTATTTCAGAATTGCTCTGAAATGCTTTTACCCTACATACAAAGTTCCCCGAATAAGTAGGGGGAAAATATGGAATCATGAAAACAATTTGGTAATCAATTCGAGGCTTGGATTTTTCGAATAAAATTTCGCATTTACCAGATGATTCAATCAACACGACTTCAATAAGGTTACGTAGTTTCTTCTTATTAAATCAGGTTTCTGAAACTGTGAACATGTAAGTTTTCACAAAATAATGTGTGTTTGAAAACATTTTTAGTTTACTACCAAATTCAGAATTGATATATTTGGGAACCTCATAACCGCGAAAGAAATTTATCCACAGTATTGAAAAATAATCAGTTTGTTCATGAAAATGATAAAAGTTTTACTGTTCCTTATCTTTCATTAGTTCATTTCTTGCTATTCTCCTAGCTCTGTTACGAATTTTTTCGATATTTTCCACAAAAAATGTGTTTCTAATAACGGCAAAAGAATTAAAATACAGTTTCACAGGTACCGTATCACAATGTTCATCCTGTATCATTTGCTTTGTCCAGGATGCTTCAAGCCACTCTAAATCCCTTCTTTCTATCATCACACTGCTTCTTCTCAAATCGCCTTCAGGCCATCCTTCGTCTTCCCTTCCCCGACCGCCCTCCCGATATATAATAATAATTCAATTTTGTAGTAGTCTCGTCCACTCGCTTTCCTTCACCCTCTGATTACGGCTCTCTTCTCTTCAAATTACGACACAGATTCCGAAAGGGAGAAATAGTTATGTATGCTACTGAATGTCATCATTTATACGCTTCGTGGAATTTTCGTTCCAAGATTTGAATGTTTTTTTTCTGTTTGGGTATTGCTATGTGTGAAACCAACGTTAAGTTATTCTAATTAGTGTTCTTGAATCACAAAACAATAGAAGGAGAACCTTTTTTCTTCTTACGAGTTCAATTAATTAATTGAATCTTTATGTTGCTTTTCTACATGATGCTTCTCTTACTGACCAACAACCCTTTCACGGTTTTTATTTGATGTTGCCTCCAATCCGAGAATCGAATTTAATGAATGAGTTCTCTTGAATGAGAAACCAATTTCGCGAAACTGAATTATTTTTCACCTTTGCCTTTCATAATTATTTTCCAAGCAAGAAAGGTGATTTTTATTTTTTCCCTATAACTCTCTTTTTGATATTTTTTAGCTACCGTTGCCTGAAATTTTGAGCTTTTTGGAACAAAAGTTTTTATTATTTGGGGTTTTGTTTTGAATTTTTCGGTTTCAGTTAGCTTTGAAGTTTTTCTGGTTTCGAAGACGATAATGTTAGAGCTTTTTTTAGAAGACAACTTTGGGGTCACGATACAATATCAACTCATCTCTTTTTTTTGTGCTAACTCTGAAACGGAAGTTAAGAGTTTCCAGTCCCCCGAAATTCCGTACCCGGAATCCGATTTTCACTTTTGGAAGTAAGATTTACTCAAATAGATCTGTCCGTTCCAACAAACTTACTGAACGAGAGAATTTTGATAGGTTAAATTCCATTCCGTGTGGTACTCAAAGTAGCACTTCTAGTTTGGACTCAAAAGTTTCAGAGCTTGATGTAGCAGAAAATTTATCCGATCCTTCTTCTCACAATCAAATATATTTTTGTTTGTAAATAGAGCTAAGGAGCATCAACAAGAGAAAAATTACAAAAACTTGGTGCTGCTCAATCGGAAACTTTAGCATGACCTCTTTCCGATACGATACCAAATTCTCTTGATCAGTGCACATTTCAAAGAAAAATAGTTGCCAAATTAATAGAGTGTCGTCTCACGAGACAATTCTCGTGAGTCTCGAACATTCTCACTTGATTCTCAATCAATCTCGACTCTTCTCACTATTTCTCATTCTCGGAAATTCTCATTCTCGGATATTCTCGAATGTTCTCATTCTCGGGTTTTCTCTAATCATTTCATTTCTCGGATTTTCTCACGAGTCTCACGAGAATGATGAGAACAGTGGAAAAGGTCACGGCCATGAAAATATTTTTGAATTTTTTCCGAAATTTTTGAGAAAAAAGTTTATTCAAATTCCACGTGGACTTTTTTGTTTTGAAAAACAAAAAATTGAACAATATTTTAAACACTTTTTTAATGAACGTGACATTTCCTTCATTCTCATCATTCTCAGTGAGACTCGTGAGAAAATCCGAGGAATGAAATGATTCGAGAAAACCCGAGAATGAGAAAACCCGAGAATGAGAACATTTGAGAATATCCGAGAATGAGAAAACCCGAGAATGAACTCGAGATCGAGAATGTCGAGACTCACTGATATTCTTGTGAGTCTCGGAATGATTCTCGTTCTCATGAGAAAGGCTTCTCGTGAGACGACACTTTACAAATTAACCTCACAATTACAAAAATTGAATGAAAATATTGACAACACAACTTCGTAGAGCATTCTTGAAGTTCGGTTTCAAAACTTAAGGATTTGATGAAACTTCAAAATATCACAATCTGTTGATCACCATGTGGACTCAATTTTAGTTCACATTTGAAAGAAACGTTTTTTTTGAAAGTTTTTGAATAACATAAAACTGCGGGAACGGATGAAAATCGTAATATTTTGCTTTGTGTTTCGGCCAAGGCTGTCAAAATCGGCCGCGGACAAATTTTTATTAGGACCCCCAGTCATGGAATGTTGCGGCGGCCTGGCGGCCCTGGTAGACATTGTAGAGAAGGGTTCCTAGTAATAAATTCAGACCTTTAGCTCTTTCCGCGGCCGACTTATAGCCAGGCCGCCAAAACCGCGGCCGGCCGCGGCCGGCCGTGTGACAGCCTTGGTTTCGGCAATCTGATAAGTTGTTGAAGTGCATTGAAACTTTAATGATGCACGTAGGATATAGGAGTGGTCCTCGAATTTGAATAATGATAAGCAGAAACAGGATTATGGATTTCAACAATGCTTATGCAGGTCCTTTCGTTATCAAAATTTGAACCGCGACCGTAATTTATGTGCGTTGTTCCAGACACCAACTACATTTTTCTGAACTTTTCTCGCGGTTTCACAAAGTTCATTTTCAAATAGAGCACATTATGAGATTTGCTCCAATCTGCTCTCTCGGACCCGATTTACAGAAAAAACTATTGCATTTTCAAATATTCGATATAAGCCACGAAAAATACGGTTTTTGTTGCCATAGCGTCTTGATATTGTAAATAGCATTCTAGTCGGCTACCAGTAAGGAACTCGAGAGTCCAGAGTTGTACGGAATGGATTTCTTCAATTCCGGAATTCGCAATCCGGAATCCGGAATTCTGTACAACTCTGCTAGAGACGATCACGTAACTAGTCCTCTTTAAAATTCAAAAGTTCTTACGAAATACCTAAAACAGTTCAAAAAATTGTTCAAGTACCTTCTCACTTTTCATTCAATTTTTCATTCCAAGTCCTTTTCTTCTCCTAAAAATCAACCTCTTCAATTTTTCCTCTCTAACTCTCTTCAGCTCTTGAAAATGTCGCGGCGGAAAATGCCAAGACTCTCCTCTCCAAAAAAAGGCAAATTTTTTTGCATATGCTCTTTCCATCTTTTTTCACTTCTTGTTCACATCTTCCGAAATGTGTCACACACATCCGTTATGTTTCCTCCTTCTTCTTTTTCGTATGTGTGTGTGTAAAAGTCTGATAAAAATGTGAAAGATGAGGAAGAACACTTGGTCAACGTGAAAAGTCTCTTTGGAACCTCCCTCAAGGGAGTTCGAAGGACACCAGACGACACGAAGGAAAAAGGATGGAGAAAAGAGACATTTTGGAAATTCTTTGAATTATTTTCCTCCGTCTTTGATCAAGTCCCCCTTTCCGCTAATTGTTTCCATTTTTAGACTGAGTTCGTAATTCGTCTAGTGAAGTTGTTCTATGGTTGATTGGAGTATAGTTGTTATCAAACCTTTATTATAGAGGCATGACTTGAAATGAACTCAATGCGCCAAAAGTAATAAATTTTCAGTTTCATTATCTAAATATCAAATTTTCAAAACAGCAAAAATCTGATTCTGAGAGACACATACTTCCCTAGCTTTATAAAAGTTTTGGTCGGGAAATATTTAGTTAGTGAAATTGAACTTGTACAAAGTCTATTCTATAATGGCATGCCACTCGTAATTCAAAACATTACTACTCGATAATGAGACACTGATTTTTCTATTCCATGGCCGACATATCTTTAACTTGAAACTGATATTCAGCCATCATGTAGAACGAACATCAAGGACCCAAACATGCGCTTAACATAATGAAAGAACTTTTCCATCCTGACCTTCTCTAGGTACAGAAACATGAAACTTTGTCCGCCGAAACTCAAAAAAAGCGGAGCAATTCTTTCCGGTTTCAAACGATCCATGTTCCTTTTGATATTGAAAAGTGGATAATTCAGCAATTTTGGGCTAAACTAGGAAAAATCGAATAGCCAACTTATCTGAATGCAGCTTCATCGAAGTTTTTAATATGTGCTTCTTGATTGGGTATGAAACCTGTTTTAGAAGGGCGTTCTATAATTCTTCCGTATTTATTGCTAAGAAGATACTATTGTTTTCAGTGTCATGTTCTACAAATGATGGTTTTGAAATTGAGAAACTTCGATTATACATCTTTCCCCTCTGAAAATCTAAATAGCAAATTTAAAGTTTTTATTTCAGAACTATCATAAAAACAACTTTTTAGGAACAACATCATTATTTTCTTCTCGTATTGACCATTTTCATTCAGCTAAAAATCGCCAAAGAAAGAAATTTTTGTCAATTAATTTTAGTAACCATTTATCAGTTGTTTTCGAAAATCCGTTTCACCTTAAAACTGGCATGAATTGTTTCTCTGTGAATTAAATTCCCAATTATTTATTTCATGTTTCAGTATAATTTTATTGATATACGTTTTTACAAGCATGCAGTCTGCCAGATCTCCGAACTGTTGGAAAAAAGATACGAAATCTTTCAGAAATTGACTCTCTTCCTTCTCAAAGGGAAAAAACAAGCTATTCAGCCTTACAATTACTTGTTTCATATAATATTGGACTCTTCCGTTTGTCAAGAGCGTTTGCTTAGTTTCTGTTTCAAGTTTGAGATTTGTCAAAATTCGTTGTTCAGTCTTGAGTGGTTATTTTGAATCAAGAGTATCAAATCTGAAAAGTTTGTTTTCCATTCTCTAAAAAGAATTTTATGAAGTGGAACTATTGGAGTAGCCATTCACCCATAAAACCTTATCAACGTCCCAAAACAGTAATGTTCCATAACAGTACAGTTTCGAACTGTATTGTTCAAGCTAGCTATTTTCGGCGATTGTCACCCTAATTCATTTTTTTCATTTTGCACTCAAATCTTGTGGAAGTAAGAATCAAAGCGTACGACAGAGTGGTCGTAACTGCAATTTCCTTTTTTTTTGTTTCATTGTTACCGTGTTTTCTCCTTTCCTCAATGATCAATGATTTATTACGAGTTTTTCGCAGAGGTTTTGACGGTGAAACCATGTTTTACCAGAACAATGTTAATGGTAACATCAAGCTAACAAAACTGTGAATCCCAAATCCATCTGCCTCCGAACCGTTCCAGAAGTTTGTTCATCAAACTCAAAACTTTTCTGAAACACTACTCAACTCTCTCCTATCACCACTCACTTCAGCTTGTTAATTCTAACCAAGAGACACTGCAAAAAGTAGAGAAATTTAAAGAAGAAGACGTAAACGAAGCAGAAAAAGACCACCCATGTTTTCTTCTTGTCCAATTTGTCAAATGTTCGTAACTCGAAACACTATTTCGTCCCTCTTTAACGGGTAAAACGGACGGCAGAAGAGGGTAGAAGAAGAGAGGAGAGGAGGAGAAGGCCTTCAACCTTTTTTCTTCACTTTTCAATCTGTGTACAACACTGACAAGGAGAACAGAAGAATTCTGGAAAATTTTGTATTTGAATTGAGAATTTAGACTAGAGTTCGTACTTTGAAGGGATTCTTAAAGTTTATAGAAAGTGAAAGAAGTGCTCTTCTATTAGAGGGTTTCTACTTTTGAAGCTGTATTTTTACTGTTTTTAGTTCTCATCTTATCACATCTAGCATGAGTTCTGAAGTTCGTCATCATCTTGCAGATTAGTACGATTTCCGATTAACAGTTATCGCGACTAGAAGACTGTAAGGATTGTTTTATTTTCAGTTTCGGACTTTTAATATTTTCTGTAATCTTGCTCGCAAAATCGTTTAAAGATACCGACAATTGCCATAGCCCAGTCAAATCAAACTCCTATTCTTCGTAACTTTTGATTTACGCGAAAAAAGAATCTACAGATTCTAGTTTTTTTTCATCTGGTCTTGACCCCTGGAGTGCGTTATGAATGCTTCATCTTGAATTATCGTTATTCATCATTTGATCTAAATTTTCATTTGCCACAAATTTTTTTTTACAGTTTCTAGTTCCCCTTTTTTGTCCTCTATTAAGAAACTCGAAGATATCTCTTCTGAAATTTTAAGTACCTAACTAATAGTAAATGTAAGTAAATAAATTTTGTATTTCAAGCCTTTGATTCACGGTTTGAATTTCTACAGTTTCTAGTCCGCGTCTTCTATGTTTCTTTCGGCATTTTTACGTTTCCGAGTCGACTTTTGTAGATTTTGTAGAATCGAAAAATCTAGGTTTTGTCTTACGATGAAAGTTTCTACCGTTTTCAGAATACAATTTTATTGTAGCTTTCCCATATTCGTTAGTCTTGGCACTTTTATATCCTTTTAAGCACTTTAATGAAATGATTACATGTAAATTTTAGTTCTTTTGCTTTTATGCAGTCCGTGGGATGTGCAGTTCGATCTGTAAATTTCCACTGTTTCTAGTTCATTTATTTTGGAATCCATTATCCAATGCAGAAATCATGACGTAACTTTTTTCAGTTAAATTTCCAGCTCATAGCTTATTCCAGGTTTTACTCAGCTTTCTCCATCTTTTTTCGCCCTTTACAAATAACCAAAATTTTCCATTTTTCCAGGTATCCATCTTTTCCGGATGAAACGGGATATTTCTTCTACATCGTCTTCTTCTTTTTCTTCGGCAATATGATATCCGAATTGTGATTCTTCAATTTTCGTGAAACGTCAAACAAACATACACACCTGGCATCCGCTGTTAGATATTGGTATTCAAGGTGGGCTCTCTTTTTATATTTGAAAGAAATTGAAGGAAAATAATAGGGAAAATCATGAATTTGAAATTAAATAGAAAGACAAAGAAGATTCTGAAATTAATTACAGCTTCACATAAATTGTTTCCGCGTAAATGGAAATATGTTTGTAGTTCATGTATGGCATAATAATTTTCTTGTGGATAAACTCTTGGGAATGGGATTTAATCTATCTAGTTGAACTGCATTTTTTAACAATTCTACCTGTACAGGTTTCTAGAGTGATCGGTTTTTTCATAAGTTTTAGATCTGATCTCCAAAAACTTTTGTGCGGGGTTACCATATAATTTTTCCCGTTTGAGAAATGACTTGGTTTCTTTTCGGGCGTTATATGATATCATCATGATGCTCGGACATTCTCACAGAGAAACTGAACTGTTCTTACTGTTTCTATGACAAAGTTTCAACAAAACAAAAATCAAGCTTGGTTCTTTGCCGTTAGATATAGTCGAGTCTCACTTATATTGGTCGTTTCAGTTAATGCTGAAAAATAGGACACGATTTAGACATATCAAAAATTTCTGATTCAAATTTTTGTTAAAACTCACAAAATGTTCCTCCAAATAGTTAATTTTGGATAAATCTTATGAAATCTTTTCAATAGCAAACAGGTTCCTGAATACTTTCAAAACCTGGAAAGTTGATCAGAAAATGGGAAAATTGGAGTGCTTTTCTACTACAGGACATTACAGCCTCTTGTGGTCATGAAAGTCTTTATTACGACTTCACCAACTTCTCAAAAACTCTGACAGTATCGGGAATACCAATATAGCAGTCCCTCTATATCATCTATTTATCATTTTTCCATATCAGAACACTTTCCTCCCCTCTTCCGACCCCAAGAAAAAACTAGAAACGTCGTAAAAAAAAGTTGAGGCATTTGTCGGCAAAAAAAGAAAAGAGGCACCGAGAAAACGAAACAAAAATGCATGAAAATTGTGAGTTTTTTATTGTTTTGCAACATGTCCGTTCTTCTTCCTTTTTTCTTTCTCTCTTCAAAAAAGCGACGTCTTCTAATATGCCCCGAGGCGGGGTCGGAAGAAGGAATATCTGAAAAAGAGCCGTTTTTTTGAGCCTTGAAAGAGAAAGGGAGGAGAAGAAGAATAACACTTTGATATAACTTTTCTGAAATTTTTCGTGTTCCCTCTAGACTTCAAACAATGCCAAGAACTTTTTGAGAGGCTATTTTCATCTATCTTTCTTTGCAAAGACTATAAAACCTCTATCATAGGTGCACCCCTACTAGAATGGTATCCTCTATTAGAAGGGCACATCTCCCTACTAGATTTCCTTTTCTTGTTGCAACTTTCTCAAAATGCTACGGAATCAAATTGAAGGAGGTCATGAGTAACATTTACTTACAAAAAGAAAAAGAAAAAAAACCTAAGAAGGAATTGAAATTTCCGGAGATTTGTTGACATTGTTTCGATTTCAACCCCCTTCTTTCGTATGAAATGAAGTCATGTCATGTGAATTCAATCCTCCTTTTTTCACTCCTTCTTCGTCTTATTTCATTTTTGAGGTTACTGTAGCGTTTCCAGAGGGCTTCATGACCTTTTATTTTGCTGTTTTATGTAGTTTAGAAAGTTTTGTTCTTAAACATAGAGTCGTTTCATACTGGATTTTTTGAATAAAAATAAGAAGCGTTTCAGAACAATTTTGTAATAGTTATTTGTTGTGGAGTCTAACTTTAATATTTGAAATAGTAATAAACTTATAGTTTCTATTCAATTGGTTTGAAATACTGCGCAATCGTTTCTGATTCTGACTGTTTTCACTGTTTCACATTTTCTATATTTACTTACTTTTTCCCTCATACACATTTTTTGCACATATCTAGGTATTTGAGCGGAACAACTGTTCTCCAAATACCGTTCTAGCAAAAAATATTCGAATTTAATCTATTGTCATATTTGTGAACCGAGAAGTAGCGCTGTTGCAGTTTTTTCTTTATAATCGGACTTTGAAAAAGTAAAGTATTTGTTATTTCCACAATTTTGGTTCCAGTTTCCAGCCATTCTTTTTTCTGAATTCAACGGTTTTTCGCGGTTTCATGAGTTCTAATTGAAGTCACCATTAGTTTTGTTTCCAATTTTTATTAGTTGGAATGACTCATAAAGTGTTTCTCGTCCCTCAGCTTCAGAAAAAACTCCATTCAACCGCGGTAGCGTAGAACTGACACTTTTTTTTCCAGCTTCAGAATTCTTATATTAATGTAGGATTAGTAGTCGAATTTCAATGACAGATCTTTTGACAAACCTTTCGCGAGTTTCAATAAATTCATTCTTTTTGCAATAATTTAGAAACTCTTCAAAATCTTGAACATCTTATTTTTTTACCTCATTCAGTGAAGCAAAATCTTTAGGTTTTGTCTCTCTCGGTGAAGTTTCTGTTTTAGATCAGTTTTATGATTTTCAAATTGGGTGATGTGTGTTCCAGTTTTCAGAGCTCCCATAATTGTAGATTGAAAATATTCCGGAGAAAAAAAAACATAGATTTTTAGGAAAACCTTTAGTTTCCATTTTTTAAAGTTTTACAAAACAGTACAATAAAGATATTACGACTTTCTTTTTCCTCCGAATACTAAGCTGTTATGAAACTGCCTTTTTCTGTAGTTTTTGAGGTAAAACTGCAAAACATGATGTATAGTTACATTTGTGAAATCTTCCATGGCAACAACTATCAAAGCTTCAAAATTTGTTTTGAATACATCAGTGACAACAATCGAAATTTGGTTTTTCTTGTTAACTTGAACACTCATACTGATTTACCATTTGTTCAATTTTAAACTTTTATCGGTGTTCAGTACAAATATTTTCCCAGCGAAAGAGATACCGGAAACTTGAAACTGATAAAACTTTCAAAATGTTTACTCTATAAACAGAAAAAAGCAAATGTTTCATCATTTCCTTATTTCAACTCTTGGAATCACAGATCAGTGATATATGTATGGAACTTATGCATATACGTAGTTTGAACAACGAAGAGCTATTAATTTCGGAAAAAATTACATATCAGCATTTTTCTGCCGTAGTTTCCCTAATTTTGAAAAACGACTTCAGTATTCATTTGCATTGGACCATCTTTTAAGAAAGGCTTTCCAAAAGTTTTGAAAATATTCGGGTTTCGTTCGATCCTATAGCTGGCAAAAGTGAAAGTCAAAATCTAGATTACTGTAGCTACTGGTTCCCTAAAGTGCCCAGAGGTTTAAGTTTTAACCAGACGGTTTCCGGCGCTTCGCGCCTCAACCGCCTGGCTTCCGCTGGGGAACGCGATTTTGACTATGTGCATAGATAGCACAGAGCTTATCAGTGATCTTATCAGAAAACGGAGTAGACGGGCATCATCCCGTCAGCATTCTCTATCGATCAGTCAAAAGTTTATGAAAATCGGTCCAGTATGAGCCTCGCTAGAGCCAGCGCCGGACGGACAAACACACATACAGAATCTTTGTGGTAATAATAGTAAAGATCTAATCTTCATTCGTTCAACTACGTTCCTTCCAACTAGACCAGATGTTCCGTGCAATTCTGAACTTTTTCTCCGTAAATCTCTCTTCCATTTCTTCTATATTCGTCTCCGTTTTTACAAATCTATAACATCCCTCCTTCGTCTTCATTCTTCTTCTTCTTCGTCACCAAATCAAGAATAGAAGTCAATGAAGTCAAGAAGAAGGCCTCCTCTTCTTCTCCGACGTCTTCTTCTTCTTCGTCCCCGTCCGTAACTCAATTCAATCCCCGCCATTTCCATGACCTTCTTCCTCCTCCTTCCTTCTTTTTCTAACGTCTTCATTTTGCTCACTGTGTTGTTTATTCGTTCTTCTTATTCTTTCTCTTTTTCCTTCTTCGTTCATCTGAATCTGATTCTGTACAAAAAAGGAAAGGATTCTGAAGGGTTGTGACGCTGCTTGTGACGCTGAAAAGAAGAGAGCTAGACACACGTCTCAACCGGAGGTGGCACATCATGACACGATGGGTAAGAAAAGAGATGAAGAAGACTCAAAAAACACAAGTTATTTGGACTCGAAAAAAGAAAAATTTTCGGGTTCAGATCCTCTGTATCTTAGTCATTTTTTGGAGCTAATATTGGATCAATGCTCTTCCTATGTTTCATGAAAAGTTGTGTAGTAATCCGGAGGTTCCTAAGTCAGAGCTTTTTGAGAGCAAGTTTACTTTTTTCACTGATATAGGTCTTTCTGTCAGAATAAGATTCTCAATAACTTTTAAGAGAAAATCAGCTGTTAGACCAACTTTTACTTTTCGAAAGCAAGCTGCCTTTATCAATTTTCCGAAACTGTGATTCAATTGTTTCAATTTCCTATTTTGTAGCTTCTTGAGTCTTCCAATTTGTCAGTCCAATCAATATAATCTTCGGAAACAATCTCTCTCATTATTATCGGTTCGCTTTCGGTGCAAAGCAAAAAGCATCGAATCCAAAATCACCAACGCTTTTTGAAATTTTATTTTTTCAAGTTTATGAAACTGATATTTTTCGGTTCCAGAAATTTATTTCTTCATTTGATCGCATGTTGTGAATAACGATTATTTTTATGCCTGTGGATTGAAAACTGAGTGAAACAGAAAAGATTCTGTTTCAGAACTAGCATGTAGGCGAACATAAGTGTGGCAATTTATTACCTCTCAAATTTATGCAATCAGCTTTGCATCAGTGCTAGAAGCATTGAATACTGGAATATCTCTCAAATATTCTCTATAATTCTGCTGATTTTCTTGACTTGAGAATTTTTAGTTGTAACGTAATGAAATTTGTTTCTGCGGAATCCGGAAAACGGAATTCGGAATACGGAATGGAAAAAAACCCCGGAATTCCGTACAACTCTGCTAAACAGTGATGGTCTCTAACTATAGATCCCTCACTATCCCACACAAACAAATATGATAGCAGTAGTTTGGCTGTGCACAAGATTATTCAGTTTTTCGTGATTCACTGCTATGTAACATGATATTTTCTATTCACTCGGTTTGAAAACTGTTTGAAACAGATATTCTGTTTCTCGATACTCATTTCCCTTAACGTAATTGCGACAATTCATTGCACGTTGGATTTGATTCACTATCAGATTTGGAAAATTTATAACGAAAAGGTTACCCGAGTCGCATGGATAAGAGAAAAATACATTTACGGTATCCAAAACAAAATTGATTGGATCAATTTTAATATATTTGTTGACATTGTGCCTCTCTAGTCAAAAAAAAAATCAATGGAACCTCCTACTTTTCTACAAACTCCTAATCGAAGCATTGTTTCAGATGAGTCATCCGGGCTGGGTAATGGTGTCATTTCTCACCGAACTTCTCTCTCAATCATCCAAAGGAATTGCACAATCACTGGATAATTGTGCAAATGATACAGAGATTATCAATGCATTGTTGAAAGATAGTTATAATAAGGTGAGTGCTAAACCTTCACAAATTGAAAAGGAACAAATTAGGACAAAACTTAAAAGAATTTTGAAACATTTTTTGTTAATTTGAGTTTTCCAGCACTACATCCCATCACATCCCACGCATGTTCGTGTAGACATGTGGGTTCAAGAAGTGACATCAGTCTCCGAATTAACTCAAGATTTTGAAATTGATTTGTATATTAATGAATTCTGGGAAGATCCTGCACTGGTTTATGAAGACATGAATCCTTGTAAACGGAATATTTCATTTGATGATAAGGTTTTACAAAGACTATGGATACCCAATACTTGTTTTATCAATTCGAAAAATGCAGCGATTCATGAGTCTCCGTTCAGGTGGGTTTGAGAGAAAAAAAAGCGATTTCAGAATGATTATGAGATTTTAAAAGTTAGTTGATTTTTGGTGTCTTTGAAATGAAAACGGTTCAGTTTTGAGCGATAAAGGATTATATTTATCACGATTTATCATAAAGTACAATATTTCTAATAGTGCCGTCTAACCTGATAATTTTTCTGACGTCACTAACATAATGTTCAAAAATAAACCCTCGTGTATAGTAAGCTGTCCTAAAAACTTCATCAATTACAAAACCTTTGAAACCTTCATCAAGATTTTGATTACTGTTTCATTTACATGGAAAGAAATGCCCGAACGAGAAACTTTATTTACGAAAGCAAAAATTATACAGTATTCCGATTGATTTGAACTACCAATAGTCAACTCTAATAATATTTCAGAAATGTCTTCCTAATGGTTTTCTCAAATGGAACACTTTGGACAAACTATCGAATGAAATTGACGGGACCTTGCGATATGAAGCTGAAGAGATTCCCATTTGATAAACAGAAATGTTATCTCACTTTCGAGTCGTGAGTTTTTTTGTTCGTTCCGTTACCAATCTACAGATCATTCTTGAGAATTAACTGAAATTTTTTAATCGAGGGATTGAAACGGTTGACTGAAAATTCGAGTTTGTCAATATTTTAGTTGTTCAGTTCTGTCGCATTATTCAGAAATGCGTTCAAGAGAATAAGCAATGGTCTAGAAACCGCAGTTTTTCTGAAGTGTATTCATTTTCAGATTCAACTACAACACGGGAGAAGTTCGAATGTCATGGAATCAACCGTATCCAGTGATTCTTCTCAAAAGAATAGATCTTCCGGATTTCAAATTGGTTAATTTCAGTGTCATCGCAGTTGAACAGGTAAAATACGTCTATTGTAAAAAAGTAGAATATCGGACACACACTGAAAACTTTGGGAAACCTCTCATTTTTATGTCCTAGCTGAAACGGTAGATGGGTGATCTGAAATCACTTCTGTGAATTGATTCGAGTTAGTTTGAGAAAAGTTTTTTTGAAAACTCCGACGAGCATCTAAGATATCATAGGTCCCTCTTAAGAGTCACTAATATTTCGTTTTTGGTACGGTAATCTCTACTTTCTTTTTAGATGTACCCAGCTGGATGGTGGGATGAGCTAACAGTTGCCTTCGTGTTCCAACGAAGATACGGGTGGTATGTGCTTCAGGGGTAAGCCGACGCCAAATTAAAGAAGCTCTAAACAATAAAATTCAATTTCAGATATATCCCAACTATGGTCACAATTGTTATCTCATGGATTTCTTTCTATTTGGGGCCAAGGTAAATTTGCGAAGTACAAAGGAACGAGCTAACGCGACGTTGTGAAAACAGTAAAAAAATACAAGTTGAGAAACAGAATGCTGTTTTGGGATCACTATTAGTTTAGGCACTTCTAAAATTGTTTGATAGGTTGACTCGATTTCGATGGAAGCAGCTTCGCAGTGATAGAAACATAGATAGTACGAACAGAGAAAAGACGCAGAGAAGAATATGACATTCCTGAGCTTACATATTATCCACATTAGAAAGTAAGCTGCCCTATATTGACAAGCAACAATGGGAACTGTTTCAATTTCTTGATAAAGAGTCAAAACAGTGCCTTTTTTCAATGCGTCGTTAGTGTAGTTATTTAACGCATCAACTGAGATATAGGGGCAAAAACAAGATACACTAGTGGGTGCCATAGAGTGTGTGCGACGAAAGAATGCAGAGAACATTTTTATCTATAGGTCTCTCATTACTTTGAGAACTTTTCCAGCGCAATATTCTTGGTTCCGGCTTCCATTTGCACTAGTAAAAACTGTTCCATCATCCTCATATATATTTGAAGCTGTTTCTTTTTCTCACTTTTTTGCTAAAGTCAAACTTCTAGAGAAAGGATGAGTCCGACGAGGACATCCAGAGAATTTTTTCTACGTTTCTTGAGGCTCTCAACTCTTTCCCAGCAGTCTCTAAATGAAATATTAATAAAAATCCAGCTTTACTCTTACCATAAATTCCCATAGCAGAAAAGTTCTCTAATATACTATGCACTCCCATTTCCAGAGCCATCCCAGCCCGAACAATGCTTGGTGTCAACTCCCTTCTTGCCATGACATTCCAATTCGGAAATATCATTCGAAATTTACCACGTGTTTCATATGTAAAAGCGATAGATGTATGGATGTTATCTGGAATGTTATTCATCTTCCTATCACTGTTAGAATTGGCAGTGGTAGGATTTATGTCAAGGAATGATGGATTGCCTCCGAAGGTGAGTTTTTGGGATAAATTACTGTATCAGAGTATTGACAAATCTGTTTCTAATATGAGGCATCTAATAAAAGGGTATTTAATATTTATAAGCGCTTAGTTCACCATGTGGAAAAAAAATTTTGTAGGCACTAGATCAGTTTCAAACAATGACAAAGATGAGAAAACGATGAAGAAACAGATTTCTAAAATTTGACCGTCTTGGCTTATTCTCATGAATTTATTACTGTACCTGTAATTTTATGAAAATGCTAGATGAAAGCAACATTAGTAAATGAAAGAATTCGTAATTTATCCTTCTACAGATAAAAAAACGAAAACGACAAGAAGAGGATGACGAAGGATTCTCTTGGAAGAGCATGCAGACGAGTCCTCATTTGGAGTTGAGACAGGTAATAGGAAATGGGCGGAGCTATAAGTTCAAATTTTCTTACAGTTTTGGGTGGATAAACGAGTCAATTCGTTAAGAAACGATAGTGGAGTTCCGCCGGTGGAAGACTATGTAAGTGCTTTTAGTAAAATTGGGATGTGAATAGAAATTGTGGGTTCGCTGAAACAGAAGTTTTGAGTGGAAATCCAATACGGAAAGAGTTCTTTGACAGTTTTAGAGATTTTGCTACAGCAAAAACAGAACAAACATCTCATTTTAAATTCATCTGGAACATAACAATTTAGAAGTTTGATTCATTCTGAAACTTCTCACTTTGAACTAGCCACCTCTACCTGCTCAATAATTAAAAGTAGGATAGTTAGCGCTCGAATTGTCAACCAGTTGAAACAGCTCTCTTTGAAAAACTGGAAACAAAAACCCAGCATTCGTTAAAAAAAATGTCAGAAAATCATTTCATCAGAACCGACCTACTTAGTTTTTTTTCCGGTTACTGTTTCTCCAATGTTTCCAGTTGAACACAGGATTCGTTTTGGTCAATCAAAGTCTACAAATTCTGAAATCCAAAATCGAAAAAAAAATCGAACCTAAATCTGTGAGAAATATACCAGAAACAGCCTAAAAATTTTGAAATTTATCAATATTTGAAACCCTAACTTCTAGCGATTCTCGCCATTCTAACGTTGTCCAAACTATCTCAATTGCCTCCAGCTTGCTTCAATTGCAACTCCATTTTTCACCTCAATATTCCCTATTTTCCAGGCCCCTATGGAACTCGAACAACCCTATCAAAACATCACGAAACGTCGAGAAAAACGAAAATGGATGAGTGGATTAAGGCGAAAATGGAGGGCTCTGAAAGAGTTGAAACCCGAAACTGTCGACTTTTATAGGTAGATTTTCCATGTCCAAGACTAGAACTAATTTGACATTTTCAGTGCAATATTCTTTCCAACGGCGTACATGCTATTCAACATTTCGTAAGTTGATCTCTAGAGCTCTTCCAGCTAATTTTCATTTTTTCAGATACTGGAGTTTCTATTTGACAAGTCTTTCCGAGTATTTTGATGAGGATGTGAACATTGAGCAACCATAATTCTATCTAAAATTTTCTTGAATTCTCTACCAGAAAAATATCATTGAAATGTCTTTTTATTCCTCTTATTTTCTATGTGACCTCTTGTTGTTTTGAATTGATTTATGTACATCCAAATAAACGTTTTTCTTGCAAAAAGGTTTATATCACAAGACTCTGAATGATGCAAATGTTAGTCGAAATCACACAAAAGGTAGTGAGAAAAATTTACAATTTAATACAAGAATAACAAGGGAAAATACTCGAAAAATATCTCAAAATACACAAAAATTACCAATTTCAGTTTTGTTTCTGCTTTTTAGGAGTAGGCGGTCGATATGTCTTTACCGTCCTTGTGAACGTGATGACCACTTTACAGGGTGCGACATAATTATTGCAACACATTTATGCCGACTTTGAGGGCGTATAGCAGAAATTTGGGAAGCGGTACACTTTCCAACTTTTTTAAAAAACTTTACTAAACATTTCACCTATATGCCACCAGAATTTCTAAGCTCTATCTTTATTTTCACAGTAGTTGTGCTTCGTACCGTCCGCAAGGTGAAAAACGATTCGCAGGGTTTTGGCACGCGACTAAATGCACGTCTTACTTTCGCGCCTTCTGACAAAAACTTTTCTTAAGCGGGAGGACTATTTAACTTCTAAACGTTTTAGAAGGTATTTTTTAATGTCTAGAGATAAAAATTGGAAGGATATAAAATCAAGAAATATCTTGAGAACGTTCTGATTCGTAGATTTCTGTAAAAACATCAATGCCACTCATCATACTAATTTCTAGTGTTCAAATCAATCAAAACGAATTTTTCTGTGAACTGGTTTATTTGAACAGTTAATACACACTATATTATCTATCAATTTGTTTTCTAATAAAGATTTGCTCTTTTCTCAAAGCAAAAATGGCCGAAAGTCAGTTTTAGACTGATTTTCCGCAGTTTCATTGAACTGATTAATGATGTTCCCAATCACCAAATTCGATATCGGGCGGCAATTCATTTCATGGATTATTGAGATGAATAGTTAGGCTCATCATAAAAAATTTTTGGAGTTGATTAAAACACTTTGAGCCAAAATTTTATTTGGGGTAAGTCAGAAATAGCTGCGTGTCGCAAGTGTTTTTAATTTTAGAAACCGACGACTGGTGCTCGATAATAAGAAAAGCTATATTAGTAACTAAAATTGTTATGTTTTCTATATCATTTCCTCAAGTTCCTGTCCAAGTTTCAGCTTGATCGAACAATTTTGAAAGATTTTATAACGAAATGAACGCGTTGCAATAATTATGTCGCACCCTGTATTTGTTTCTTGTTTAAAATCATATGAATCCTCGATGTTTTTCGCGCGCTGGGGAAAATCTTCGAGGAACTGTGCGACACTTTTTCTACCAGTTGCAATTTTGAAGCCGGGCTGCACTTCGAAAATCTTTACTCCTCCGACAATACAGTGATCAGTTGATCCCGGAAATCTGTAGTTTCTCAGACACTGAAAAACAGAAATGAAGATTAAAATGGTATTATCTCTCACCGTCAATAAATTTCTGAGTTTTTCATCTGGCAATATCATTTGAACAGTCTTGAATCTTAGAATCTCAGTATAATCGGCAATTTCCATAAGTTGGGAAGGCATAGACAGTTTGTCACATTGTTTCCATTGGTCTAAGTCTCGAATACTTTCTGAAAACGAATCCTTCGAATCCTTTTCGACCCAGAGTCTTGTGTTGTCCCAAAGTGGAAAAATCATTGTCTTGAGACTTCCTGCTTTGAGAAAAGGCAATATGCTCATAACGAGTCCCTGTTCATGAGTTCTCGGTCTATTCTCCTTTTCGAAAAACATGAAATCAAGTTCAGAAACTGTGATGTAGTTTCCTCTCAACGTGGCTAGATATTTCTGGACTTTCCAGAAGAATGTGAAGAACGGAAAATACGGTGGACATCCTTGCTCTGGACTCATATCAATTTTCAGAGTCTTGAATTCCAAATCTTTTTTTTTGAACCAAATGGAAAAAATCCTTGGAAGCCACTGTTTGATACTTCTTATTCACAAGTATAGCTCTGTCTCTTGCAGTGATAATGCATCCGTCACGATGACTTGTATAAGTGATAAGCACTCTTTGTTCGACATTGTCGGAATGGAACACTTCTATGATTATTTCTCGATATTCAATGTAGACAATCAGGGAATCGTACTGTACTTGGATCAAGTCAATATTTGATGGATTAGCAATCCGTCCGATGTCCAACCTGAAAAAAATTGCTTTTTGAGTCAGCTGAGCACTATTCGCTTTTTAAACACTCAAGAATCGCTCTGAAGCTTCCAAATTTCGCGCAAAATCGCTTTTGACAGCCAGACGGCCGCGGCCGTGTGGCCGAGCGTCCGACAGCGCGGGCAAATTTACCCATTGTTTTTCCGAGAACATATAGAAAAGAAAGTCTGTCGGCTTCTCGGCCGCAAAGCCGCGATTACCAGTTTGTGCGATTTCCAGCGGACTTTGTGCTCTTCTAAGCGATTTTCGAGAAACTTCTTTATCAGAAATGGAATCAAAACTCTCTGACTCACAGATCATACAAATCCGTCAATTTCCATCCTTTTCCAGCCATCTTTTCAATTTCCTCTTCAGCATGCTTTTTGTATATCATCCTCAAATCTTTGAGTGTTTTGGAAATTCGCTCGTCTACATTATTTTCAGGCTCAGATATCTTAGAATTATCAGAGTCTGAATCCGGAAGTGTGTAGTTATCGGCGTCATAATTGGGTCGCGTTTCTTTCAATGAATATTTTTTGATAGATTCCCAATCTGGTTCAAATCTTGGACAGTCATCTGGTGTTGGATACACTGAAATTTCAGCCGTCTTTTTTTTCAATGCTTTTCGAGCACCACCCACTTTCTTTCAACTTTTCGAGTAGACCTGCTTGTTGTGCTGTCAACGTCTTTCTAGATACATTTCGTTCGGTTTCTTGAATCGAACTCCTTTTGAGATATTCCAAACGAATGCCAAACTCAATCAACCAATCCGGAAGAGGCTGTTGATCACCCATTTTTGGGATCTGCAATAACGGATTTTTTGATTAAAAACCGAGAGAAACTTCTGAAAAAAAAGCAAGAAATGAATGAGAGACGCGACAAGGACAGTTTTAAAAACTCCGAATCAGATATAAACATTTTCGGCTATTTTTGAAATACATTTTTGGGCATTTTTAACCACGGTTATGACAAAAGAAATTGAAAAAAAAATTTTAGATGGGACTCTGCAGTTTATTAGAAAACCAAAATATCTCAAATAATCAGTTAAAAATAGGTAAATTTACAATCGAGTTAGGAATAATGTTTATAGAGTTATCTGTTCCCTCTTTTTCGATATTCCATAGTCATATCTTGATCGTCTAGAAAATATCTAGGTCGTCCCGAAGTCCCGAAGACAGTTATAATTTCATCGCTATGAAATATTCCATCGCGTATGCATTGATCAATCTCACGATCAATTTCTTCTCTCTTCAGACGCTGTGCTTCTCTGTTACCAAGAGATGGAAAAGTGCACGCAACCTCGTGCCCTCGGCGAATATTACGAGACAACTTCTGGAAAACAAATCTCAACTTTACAAAACAAAAAAAATAATTTTACTTACTGTAAAAAGGTCTCGATATCCTCTTCGTTGCCACGTCATTTTCACTGATGGAATTCGGGCAATTAGTCGGAAATCGTTAATAAATATTCTTTTATCGGTGATATCCAGTACCTGACATGCCCTCCATTGAGCACAATTCCGTAGAGCATGTGAGTTCAATTTAACATCAGATGTATCGCTGAATACATTAAGTTGAATTTTATTCAGAGTATTCTCATTGAGAAAAGGCAATACTTTCATAATCAATCCTTGATTTTTGGTTCTTGGATCTTGCCGATTTTCAAAGATTTTCATTTGAAGGTTTACCACATGGATTCCTCGAAAGTTTACAACATGGGAATATTCGCGGAAAAATTTTCTGAAGTAATTTTCAATTTTCCCAAAAAATGCAGAGTAAGGGTACTGTCCTCCGTGGGGTGCGATATCGAATTGCCAACTAACCCATTGCGTTCGTGGGTTTCGAACCAAAAAATCGAAATCTTTGGCAGCCAGAGTCTGATATTTCTTTTGTGGAATGTGATGCCTTTCGTTTGTATAATGAATAACAGTTTTTCCATCATCATGAACGTATCGTATTCTTTCAATCACTCTAGGCTCCGTACTATTCCAGAAATGAATAGCAATTTCACCAGGTCCAATAATGACTTTGAGCGAGTTGACTTGAAGAAATATCGATTCACGTCTTTCAAGCGGTAAAGTTCGGTTGATTTCCAGACTGAAATTAAGTTTTTAAACGTATTATTTTCAGACAAATAAGCTTCGAATGGAATAGTTGAGAAGAATAAACTAACATTTCCCAAACATTATGCAACAGTACCACTGATTCTATATTTCGATTCCCCGGGAGAAAATATACTTGAAGTTCTCTTCTAGCGAATATTTGGTAGAGAAATTTCACTCTTCGCAACAATATGTTGTCTCTTGGCACGACGACATTCTCATTGCTTCCCGAATTGTCAGTATCTGGAGAAATAACTATATGTTGCCGACGGCTCGTTTCTCCAGTGTTTCCTGTTCTTTCCGATCTTCTCCGCAGGAGCTCCACTGGCTCAATGACTAATTGAAAATGTCCTGAAAATTTAGAAAATTCCACAAGGAAGAGTTTGAAAAAAAAACTCACGTGCAGCATATAATCTGTGATTTATCTCTTCATGTAATGAAATTACGGTTTCTTCGGGTGAAACATTACTGAGGTATTTGAAATAAAAGATTCGTTGAAAATCATTCTGATTGAAGTTTCCAAAACCAGCCATGAAGGGTCTGAAAATGCTTGTGTGATGAGAGAAAAAACAGGGAACGAAAATGGAAAAAAGATCTCCAAAAAAAGTTTTCGAAGATATAGTCAACGCAAGCGTCTGCATACCCGCTCTATTGCAACCCCGCCCACCTTCGTCAAAACAGTTCTCACTTTGGAGAGAGCGGCCAGACACGCAGACAAAAAGTGTCTGGCCGCTCTCTCCAAAAGGAGAACTATTTTTACGAGGTGGGCGGGGTTGCAGTAGAGCGGGTATGCAGACGATTGCGCTGAAATATCGTCTGTGATCTACTTGTTTTGAAATTTTCGAAAAAGAATTTGTTTATTTAGTCGAAAAAACAACAAATAATCTAGCTTTGATCTACCGAAAATTTAGATAACATTTTTTGAAAATTGGCAAGACTAGTCTCAATCATGAAGAATTACCGTAAATTAGTTTTCAAACCCGCTTTTTGAAAAATTATACTAAAACTACTTTTTGTTTTATTTTCTAAATTAAAAAAACAACTGAAAACAACAAAAACAAGACAGATGGGGGGAAATGAAACTTTTGTAAACTTCTTTGTAGACTTTGTATGCATTCTGACGTGAATGTGTCATCGGCGGTGTTTGCACACCAGCATTTTAATTGACGACATACGGCGATTTGTTGTTTTATTTCGGTTTTTTCAATACTTACTTGCGCGCGTTTTAAGCTATCGCTCCGCTTCTATCTGTTTCAAAATGTTGACTTTCTTTGACTATTTGAGTTAAAAAAAACAGAGGACATGATTCTTTCGATTTTCCGACGATTTTTCGCGTCAGTTTCCTTTTTTTTCACTTCGAACCACTCTTCTTCTCCATTTTCCTCAGTGTCGCTACAAATTGACAGTTTGAAATTCACAGTCACTCGTGTTATTACTACAACATACTTCAATATCGGAGAAAACAATTGTTTCATGTCTCCCTACCTTTCAGATCAAAATTCAGTAAAACACTTGTTCATTTCTCAATATTGAGTCGTCTGCCTATTTTTGCTCAATTTTTCTATAATTCCTTCCTAATTGAATGATTTTTCAGATCTCCTGATGCCCGGCTATCAGGATCTTCCTAGAGATGTTTTCGAAAAAATCGTCCGATGTTCCTTCGATAATTTTAAAGCGCCTGAAGAAGTCGTAGAAAATTTGATGAGTTTGGTTGTTCCAGCTGGTGCAAGGGAGGCACTCAATGCTAGGGATTTTGGTTAGTTTTATTTTCAAATTTCTTCCATCGATCAAATTTTTTTGAATTTGCAGTAAATAGGACGATTCAGGAACCACAGCATCATTTGGTACAAAGAGCGCCGGAAGGGACGCCACCTGGACGAGCTTCTCCAGATTCTGATAATTCTGGAATAAATGAGCCCGAGTCGAGAAATGATTCTTTGTTGCAAAAAGTGAAACCTCTCTACGACAAATTCGCAAGGGAACGGGTCGCAGAACTCTGGCTTATACCGCTCCAATTAGAGCACGTTTATGAATGGTGAGTCGCTTTTTTGAACATTTTTTCTCGAAATCATCTCCTTTTTTAGTATGAATATCGACCGTATCGCACCTACTGAAGAATGCAAAGCGATCCTTCTTCCATTCAATTGTCTCAAAGTCACTATTGCGCATCGAAGAGTGATTTTTGAAATCTGGAGCGGAATACAGACCGATCAAAGGCACGAAATAAGATATTCGGGGACTGCTGGTGTAGGAGGAACCATTCGTTATGGAAACAAGTGCGTTGTTACTCATAACACTAAATATCAGACGTTGGCCGCTAAAGACTTTCTATTTCTGGTTCAACATCCACAAATGATGTTCACAACATTGACTTTCTATATTATGCGGCATGACAATAATCCGAATCAATGGCCTTTCACTTCATTTTTCGGAAAAATCAGAAGGCATTTGGAAAGATTAAACCGACCCATCAATGTTCTGACATTTGGGATGAAGTTCTTTGAAAATCCGATTGATCCTCGAACCACTGAGCAAGGATTAATCATGAAGGTTTTGCCTTTTCTCAACGTGAATATGCTGATTTTCATCAAACTTCGTGTATTGGAGGGTACGCCAAATGTTAATCTGAACTCACCTGAGCTACGGAATTGTGCTCAATGGAGGTCATGTCAGATATTGGATATTGTTGACTGGAAGATATTTATTAACGATTTCCGACAAATCGCCGGTTTTGCATCAGCGAAAATGAAATGGCAGCAAAACGCTTACAGAGTTCTTTTTGAAGTAAGTGATACTATCATTGAGTTCAAGAAAAAACTTGAAACCTATTCTAGAATTGATTCAAAGTCCTTAGGTTTAAAAAAAAACCCCATTTACGTTCTGGTTGTTTCAATAAGTAAAAAACTTTCAGGGATTGTCCAACAACATTCTCCCAGACCATGAAGTTACGTGCCATCATCCAATGATCATCAGAAACAGAGCAGCAATCGAACGCGAGATTGAACAATGCCGACTCGCAGGAATATTACAAGAAAATGACGTTCAACTCAACTTGATTAGAATGTGTATCATATATCTTAGATTAAGAAACTGATAGCTCTATGAACATCTTTATTTCTTTACTAACTTGATCATGAATTGACTTATTGTGAATTTTGTATTTAAAATATTTGGTCTTTCAATAAACTGTCAGAGCAGTAAACTCTGGCCCATCTTGTCGTTTCGGGACTTGATTTCTGAAAGTTCAGGAGACTTGAAAAGCAGAGAATGTGTAATCTTAAACACTAATATATCTTATACTATACTAAATAAATACTAGTCGAGACTAGTTTTGTGGGGTGCTCAGATTTAGAGCTGGAAAATGTTATATTGACACATTCTGATCAAACTTTAAGGAGCTGACTTATGTGGGGCGTATGCCCTTTTCCTCTTTTCATTTTTCAGTTTGTTCACTCACTCGCACCCAGGCATGTCCGAGGCATGTTCTTTCATGCCCGCCGGCCGCGGCCAACGCCCTGATGAAAGGCTGCCGCGACGCGACTATCGATGCGTCGCGCCACCGTAGTTTCGTCGGAAAAAAACGCTTCGAGACCCAAACTTCGAAAAATCAAGACGTTTGAAAGACATTTTCTTGGTTTTTTGACGAAAAAAAAGTGGTTTTCCTTCAAGCAAAATATTCTCTGATTTTTTCTCTATCAAAAGATATAAAACATGCTAGCGAAAAAGTCAAAAAAGTCTCATTTGTCGTTCTGCTTGAGCTGCGTCGCGGCAACTTCTCACTCGGGTGTGTCGATGGCAACGGGGTTGCTCGCACCACTCTAGAGTTTCAGTGCAACCGCGTCCCATTAGACAAGACAACGTTTGGCCTACTCGAGAGGCGCCAAACCGCATAAATACCCCTTTTCTCGCTCATTCTAGGCCCAGTTTCTCGCTCCTAATTGCTGCCTTTTTCCGTCGCTTATCTTGTTATTCCCGTACGCCGCTCTTGCCTCACCCCCATGTTATGTCATCTGGGTTCAGTTCACTTTATAAACCTCTTGTTAGTAGCACGCTCTTCTGTCATTTTGGCATAGGTTAACAAGAACTTACTCTTATCACTGTTTTTCTGTAACTTTTATCTAGATTCCTCTGATTTCTTGAGAATTATCATCAACTTAAAGGTGATTAATTGCATGCTCTCTGTATTGCAGGCTCGCATTTTAAATGAAAATTCAAGTAGATCAAAATTTTTGCTTTGGTTGCTGTTTTTCAATAAAAAAAATCTTAAAATTAAATAGAGCAAAAATAGGTGGACAACCTTTTCATTTCTCAAAATAGAGCTTTCTCTCAATTTTTGTCCAATTTCTTCCTAATTTGTTGATTTTTCAGACCTCCTGATGCCCGGCTATCAGGATATTCCTACAGAGGCTTTCGAATCGATCGTCCAACTTTGTTTCGGTAGATTTCAGCCGCCTGAAGAACTAGTAGAAGATTTGGTTAGTTGTGTTGTTCCAGCTGCTTCATTGGAGGAATTCAATGCTGCGGATTTTGGTTAGTTTTGTTTTCAAATTTCTTCCATCGACCAAGTTTTTTTTTGCAGTACATAGGATACTCCGGGAACCACGGAATCATTTGGTACAAAGAGCGCCGGAAGGGACGCAATCTGGACGAGGTCCTCAAGATTCTGATAATTCTGATATAAATGAGCCCGAGTCGAGAAATGATTCTTTGTTGCAAAAAGTGAAATCTCTCTACGAACGATTTGCAAAGGAACGTCTCCGACAACTTAGGCTTAGGCCGCTCCAATTGAAGCACGTCTTTGAGTAGTGAGTCGCTTTTTTGAACATTTTTTCTCGAAATCATTTCCTTTTTCAGTATGAATATCGACCGTATCGCACCTACTGAAGAATGCAAAGCGATCCTTCTTCCATTCAATTGTCTCAAAGTTATTATTGCGCATCGAAGAGTGATTTTTGAGTTTTGGGACAGTGCACAACCCGATGGAATTCATAAAATAATTTATTCGAGTGTTGTTGGTGGAGGAGCTATGATTGAATATGAAAAGTATCTTACTACTAGGAATATCAAATATCAGACGCTGGCCGCAAAAGATTTCTTATTTCTGGTTCAACATCCAGATATGTTGCTTTCCTCACTGACTTTCGATATTGCTCCGCATCCAAATCAATTCCCTTTCACTTCGTTTTTCGGAAAAATCAAAAGGCATTTGAGCAGTTTGCGACGACTTGTCAAGGTTTGGTCATTTGATATGAAGTTCTTTGAAAATCCGATTGATCCAAGAACCGAGAATCAAGGATTGGTTATGGACGTTTTACCCTATCTCGATATGCAAACTCTGAATTCCATTGGTCTTCGTGTGTTAGATCGTACACCGGATGTTACTCTGAACTCTCCTAGGCTACGGGAATGTCTTCAATGGAGAGCATGTCAGACATTGGATATTGTTCACCGGAAGATATTGATTAACGATTTCCAACAAATTGCCGGATTTCTATTTGTGGAAATGATGTGGCAACAAAATGCATATCGAGAGCTCTTTGAAGTAAGTATCATCCGGTTTTAAAAGGATTTCACACCTATTCTAGAATTCATTCGAAAGCCTCTTTTAAAACACCCCATTGACGATTTGGACGTTTCAGAAAATGAAAAAACTTTCAGGGATTGTCCAACAACATTCTCCCAACACATGAAGTTACGTGCCATCATCCAATGATCATCAGAAACAGAGTAGCATTCGAACGTGAGATTCGACAATGCCGACTCAAAGGAATATTGCAAGAAAATGACGTTAAACTCAACTTTGAGAACATGTTCATCAAATATCAAAGATTAGGAAACTGATAGCTCTATGAATATCTTTATTTTTTTACTAACTTAACCGTGAATCAACTTATTGTGAATTTTGTATTTAAAATATTTGGTTTTTCAATAAACTGTCAGAGCAGCAAACTCTGGCCCATCTTGTCGTTTCGGGACTTGATTTCTGAAAGTTCAGGAGACTTGAAAAGCACGGAATGTGTAACCTTGATCACTATTCGCGACTAGTTTTGTGGTGTTGTCAGATGTTTAACTTGATCAAGGTGATCAACTGCCAGGCTCTTATTAATGCAATTTCTGATCACTTCCTTGTATTCACTTCCTTCAATTTATTCGTTTTCACCGCGGAAATACGCTGTAATTGGACCGTTCTGTTGAGTTTTAATTCATTTAACGGTCCATAAAAAATGTTTATCGAATGCAACTATTGAAGTTCCCACTTCAAATAGATATCTGCCGTTAATATCTGAAAGTCAACTACTTGATCCTCAGTCTATATGGTCTTTTTGGTTGTCTTACAAACCCTAACAAGATATCGAGACACCATGGATTGGGGGGAATGGGCGGAGCTAAAAGGGGCGTTACCAAACTAGCAAGTTCACCGCGCAGTTTTTTCGATAATTTTTAAAATATTTTTACATCGGATAATTTCAAAACAAGTTGCGGAAGTTGCAAAGAGGTTGAGAGAGACACTCAGTTGTCTTTCAACGAAGTTGTACTGAAAGTTAGCAATGTATGATGTAAAATTATTTTTAAAAGTGTCGAAAAAACTGCGCGGTGAACTTGCTAATTTGGTAACGCCCCTTTTTAGCTCCACCCATTCCCCCCCCCCCCCCCCCCCCCCCAATCCGTGGTGTTTCAAGATATTCCGATACTTCTACTCTTTCACAAATCTCAAGAAGACTCCCAAAAACTTGCTCGAAAACGTAAATGGAACCGAAAATGATATAGAGTTCTCAGAATACAAAACAAATAGTTTGAAGGTTCAGTTCCAGAAAACCGTTTTCGTGTTGCCATGCTTGCCCACATATGTAACCAATCGATTCTCATTGTTATTGTTTTTTTTTGTTCATGAGCAAGCGCGCCCCACTAGACTCAGTTCATTTTTTGGAAAAAATTTTTTCAGTTTCGTGAAATGAGTTTTTTGGAGATATATCCGATTTTCGCTGAAAAAACACCTATTTCTGTCATTTTTCGACTATTACCAATTGAAATATGCAGTTCTCGATTGAAAATGACACTTTCAGCCCTCACTTCGACCTAAATCTGGCCGAAAATCTAGAAAAAAAGAAAAATTTTCCATTCAAAAATTTTACTTTTTTCGGTGAAAAAATCTTCAGAATAGGTGTTTTTCTTGCGAAAACTGGAAAATTCACCAAAAAAACTTCATTCGTCGAAAGTGAGAAAAATTGAAGTACTGAGTCTAGTGGGGCGCGCTTGCTCATGAACAAAAATAAACAATAGAAAAAGGGTTTTCCCTTGAGACGAACTCTTTTTTTCCCAGGAGCAAGGACGCTACGTTTAAACTGTCTGATGAGTATAAAAGGGAGGAACCATCCTCATTTCTTCATTCCATCTCTTTTTCTCCCCATTCGGTCGCCTCCCTCTCCCCAGTCTTGCACAGGGTTATTGATTAATTTGGTTACGTTCTTATTCCCTTTACGCCATTAACATTTACTGAATTAGTCTTCTCTTTAGTTTTGCAAAGAAAGTCAATTTTTCAATCTGTTTCTTTCCAATCCTTTGCATACCGTAAAAACTGTATTAGTAGTGCCCCTTCAATAGTGGTGCCCCATTTTCAACATGACTCCTTCTCCAAATTTTTGACTTGTCGGCTACAAATTCAAGAATATTTGACTGAAAGCGTTTCTAAACTTGAAAAAATTTGATAAAAACAGCTTGAATTTTCTTAGTTATTTCCGTCATTTTTCATTAAACTCGCCAATAAAACCAGATCACAACGTCTCAAAACTTGGACAAAAAAGTGATCGAAAAATAATGGTGCCCCTCTAATTGTAGTGCCCCTCAAATAGTGGTGCCCTCTGGATGAATCAGTTTTTACGGTATCTGACTATCATCAGGAATATTTCGTTTTTCGCTCTATCAAAGTTCTAAGTTCCCCAGCCATTTCACTTTCCCATACTTTTGAACAGATTTTTAGACCAAAACAAAAAATTTCCATATTTATCGATTTTTCTTTTGAATGGCGTCGAGACGAATCCATTGTTCCCAGGAGCAAGGACGCTGTGTTGAAACTGTCTAATGAGTATAAAAAGAGGAAACCATCTTCATTCCTTCATTCCATCTCTTTTTTTTCTCCCTATTCGGTTGTCTCCCCCTCCCCAGTCTTGCACAGGGTTATTGATTAATTTGATACAGTCTCTTTCCCTTTACACCATTAACCCTCACAGAATTAGTTCGAACTGTTTCTTTCCAATCTTTTGAATATCTGATTATCATCAGAAATTATCTGCTCTATCAAAGTTCTAGGTTCCCCAGCCATTTTTCTTTTCTATACTTTCGAACTTATTTTCAGACCAGAACAATAACTTCCCTTAATTTATCGATTTTTCTTGAATGGTCTATGTCTCGAGACGGTTCCATTCTTCCCAGAGGCATACGCGCTCCGTCTGCTCACCCAGCGTAAAAATTCAAAAAAGGAATAGTCTCATTCTCTTGGTTCCATTAGATGGTCTCCCGTTTCCCTCCTCTTGCACAGACATTTTCATTTGAACGTCTCACAAAGACTATTGATTTTTCCATACCGTCTTTACTTTGACCTCTTCCTTATTGAACTTATCATTTCATATTCAATCCTCCGTACATTTTCAGATCAGCTACAACCGTAACGATTGCTATGGCTTTTGGAACCAAAGAGGATACAAAGATCGATATATTGGTTCTTCGTACAGATCAGATTAGGATGGAGGTTGTCTCCCATCCGATCGATGAGAATGATTGGAGTATAGCAGTGTGATGAAGAACAAGTTTTATGCAGGTATGTCCATTGGGAATATTGAACCCAACCTGGCCTAGCCTTTTGGATGCATTCATTTTGATTCTGATACAGATCTATTGTGAACTCTTTTATGAACTCCTTGATAAGATCATTAAAACCAGGAAGTGGGAAGTTACCTCTGATGATGTTCCCCACGTGAGTGAGCATGTTCTGAGGTAGTGAACCACTGATGGGATGATCTGATTCAGAATAAAAACATTCTGAATTGAAAACGCATCCTTTATGAATCTCCTTGATCAGGTCATTAATACCAGGAAGTGGGAAGTTACCTCTGATGATGTTCCCCACGTGAGTGAGCATGTTCTGAGGTAGTGAACCACTGATGGGATGATCTGATTCAGAATAAAAACATTCTGAATTAAAAACGCATCTTTTATGAACTCCTTGATAAGATCATTAAAACCAGGAAGTGGGAAGTTACCTCTGATGATGTTCCCCACGTGAGTGAGCATGTTCTGAGGTAGTGAACCACTGATGGGATGATCTGATTCAGAATAAAAACATTCTGAATTGAAAACGCATCCTTTATGAATCTCCTTGATCAGGTCATTAATACCAGGAAGTGGGAAGTTACCTCTGATGATGTTCCCCACGTGAGTGAGCATGTTCTGAGGTAGTGAACCACTGATGGAATGATCTGATTCAGAATAAAAACATTCTGAATTGAAAACGCCTCTTGATCTGATTCAGAATAAAAACATTCTGAATTGAAAACGCCTCTTGATCTGATTCAGAATAAAAACATTCTGAATTGAAAACGCATCTTGATCTGATTCAGAATAAAAACATTCTGAATTAAAACCGCATCTTTTATGAACTCCTTGATCAGGTCATTAATACCAGGAAGTGGGAAGTTACCTCTGATGATGTTCCCCACGTGAGTGAGCATGTTCTGAGGTAGTGAACCACTGATGGAATGATCTGATTCAGAATAAAACTTTCTTGCGGCTTTGTTAACTCCGTCCATTATTGACTGCCATAATCGTAAGATGACTTCTTCTATAACCATAGTTTTAAGATAATATCAATCCGTTTTCAACGGAAATCGTCTATTTTTCTGAAAACATTGTTAGATAAGCTTAAAATGTTAGCATTATCGAAAATTTTTGAAATTTGATGAATTAATTGAAATGATTCTCTCGCACTTCCCTATTTCATGTCATCTAACTCAAAACTGAAATTCTGGAAAACGGCTCTCAAAATCCTGAAAAAGTTTTCTGAGAAATTCTGACAAGTTTGAAACTTTATTTCAAAAATCAAATGACCCAAAAATACATTTCACAAGAAATAAAATTGAAGATCAAAATAAGAAAAACAATAGAAATTATCATAGAATTACCACCACTCCAAATCGGCTGGATTCAGAAATGTGACAATTGTTTCGATCCCTTCATCACGAATTTCGAACAAATCGCGGTCGAAAGCCCTGGTAGCAATATTTCTGATTCTCGCTGCCGCATTTTCAATTTCATTTGTTATTGGAAAAACAAACTCTTTAGGAAATCCTGGTGGGATCGAAATTGTTTGCATCTGAAAAATGAAAAAAAATAGTGTGAGGGGCAAAAAAACGCAGAGAAATCCTCACAACGAAAAGTGCATCAAGATCGACTTGTGGAAGAGTCAAATGAATTCTTCTCAAATTGTCGAGTCCTGGGATACCATCATAAACCCAAATCTTATTGTCTGCAATATCCACTTTTGGACACGACAACCATTGAATACAATTTTGAAGAGCAACAGAATTCACTTGAACATCCGGTGCATTTCTCATTACACGAAGAGTTATTTCTTCCAGAAATGTTTCTTCGATAAATGGCAAAACTTTCATAATTAATCCTTGCTCAGTGGTTCGAGGATCATCAGGATTTTCGAAAAAATCCATGTAAAACTTGACAACCCAAATTTTGTGATTCAAAGTTTCAGAGTATCTTTTGAGTTTTCCAAAGAATGAAGTGAAAGGCCATCGATTCTGATTTTCAGTTAGGAAAAACACTTGTTCGATTTTTGATGCCCAATTTCTGACCAGCATAAAGAAATCTTTGGCAGCCAAAGACTGATATTTGATATTTCGATATTCGTAAACTTTGTTTCCACTTTGAATAATAGTTCCTCCATTGGCACATGTATACTCTATTCGTACCAGCGGTTCTTCCATAACACCGGGTCTTATCATATGTCCGAGCACCATTGTCAATTGCCGATATCCATTGGTAACTTCGATCCAATTGATTGGATGAGTAATATCTCGGAATCTTTCGATCGGTGCAATTCTGTGAATGGACAATCTGAAAAGAAATTGAGCTTAAAAGTGGAATACATATAATTGTCATAAAAACTGTATTAGAAAATCATGCTCTTCTATTGTTCTAAGCAGCGTTTTGTGGGATCATAAATTGAAGTTGAGCAAACTTTGGTGAAGCTTAACTCCTCACAAATTCCTAATTCTGACTAAATCCTAACTAGGGACTTCTGTGAACACTCCAATCAAGAATGCGCTCAGAATTGGTGTGTATACTATATCGACCATGCTGAATCCATTTCTGAAGTCAAAATCTGCTAATGGCGTTTCTAGGTCATGGTTTACTAGACCTCATTTCCAGAAATTTTACATTTTCTCAACTTCCAGAGCTTCAAAAGTCGTAAAATTGAGTTGAAACACTAACTGGAACACTCCCGACTATTTTCTGATACTTTTGGAATGTTTTTGAAAAAAAAGTTTTGAGCTCAAAAATTTTATAAGTGTCTCATGGTTTAGTAAACCATGACCTAGAAACGCCATTAGCAGATTTTGACTTCAGAAATGGATTCAGCCTGGTCGATATAGTATGTCCGCCAACTTTCAGCTCATTCTAGATCAGCGAGTTCAAAGAAGTCCCTAGTAAGCGAAAATCATTTTTCATCGAAAATACATACAACTTGCAGGGCTCTTTTGTTATTCCAAGCTCTGGCGCTGTGCGGCTTGGGGGGGGGGGGGAGCATGCTGAATTTTAGGATTTTCGCGGGGGGGGGGGGGGGGCTGGAGCCGTCTAGCAGTGTGGTTTGTGCTTCTGAAAGTGCCTAAGCCTCAAGAAAAGATAAGAAAATGAATTTGATCGAAAATAACTGAAAATGAGATTTTTTTCTTCTTGAAATCGATAAAACTTGTCAATTTCTCTTGCATTTCAGACTTAGGTATGTTTGGAATCATTTTCTAATCTGAAAATACCTGTGCATGTTCAGAAAAGTCATTAGTCCCCGAGGTGTTTCGCTACCTGGAAATTCAGCATGCTTGAGAGCACTTGTATTAGAGGGACTCTCCTAGTATATTGATTAACACAGTTTTTGCGGTGTATGATGCGGCATATAAACTCACATATAGTGCATTGAATCCAACAAAAACGGATCAATTCTATTAAGCTCATTTTCAGCGTAGTTCCTATACAAATCTTTCACGATTCTCAGCTTTTCTTGGTCAATGTGGTCCAAATGCACAGAATTGATTGTAGAAGTGTCGGAATCACTTAAAGCTTCATTCCGTACTGGAGGAGGTTCTTCCCTCCTATTCTCTATCCATCGAAAATACGGTCTATCGAGATGGTAAGACTCTGAAGAAATTTGTTTTCATCAGAACGTTTTTTGGAGGAGGGAAACTTACGGGTACAAAAGTTGTTGATTACACGAACTCCGTTTTCATTTGATAGAAAATCATTCCAATATTCAGCACATTGTTCGGCAGTATGACGTCGGAAATAGTGAAATTGAATGATTGAACGAATGAAATTATCAGGGAGACGCGCTTGATCAGCCATTTGGGGATCTGGAAAAACGCTTTTTAGTGAGAAAAAAAAAACGGGAAATTCGAAGAGAAAAATGGAGAAAACCTTTTTCGAATTTCTTGTGAAACAGATTTGATCTACTCGGAAAAAAAGATGGGAAAGAGGGAAGTAGATCAAAAGGTAGATCAAAAGGTAGATCAAAACTTTGAACTTCTCTTCAATTTTTTTTCGTTTTCAGGCAAAGTTTTCGGAGTCATTTTGGGTCTAAAACTTTATTTCAAAAATCAAATGATTCAAAAATACATTTCACAAGAGAACAATTCAAATTTAAAACAGAGAAAAAACAATAGAAATATTTATAAAATTACAACCAATCGGCTGGATTACGAAATGTGACGACAATTGTTTCATCTGTGGTTCGAATTGTAAATTCATTCTCTCTTCTAAAATGTTGAGTTGCAACATTCCAAATTTTTTCGAAATTCTCCCTATTCTCCTCCTCATTCTCCTCCTTTGGAAAAACAAACACTTTAGGGATTCCTGGTGGGATCACAAATGGTTGCCACTGGAAAATAAAAAAATAGTGTGAGGGACAAAGAGACGCAGAGAAATCCAACCTGAAAAAGTGCCTCAAGATCGACTTGTTCAAGATTCAAATGAATTCTTCTCAAATTGTTGAGCACAGGAATGCCGCCATAAACCCAAATTTTCTCGTCTTCAATATCCAATTTTTGACACAACAACCATTGAATACAATTTTGAAGAGCAACAGAATTCAATTCA
The DNA here is from genome assembly GCA_963572265.1 of Caenorhabditis doughertyi. Taxonomy (NCBI): domain Eukaryota; kingdom Metazoa; phylum Nematoda; class Chromadorea; order Rhabditida; family Rhabditidae; genus Caenorhabditis; species Caenorhabditis doughertyi. The sequence goes on along the minus strand of OY751556.1, from coordinate 19,207,105 downwards.
ACATCTGGTCCTTTTTCCATTACACGAAGTGTTATTTTTTCCAGATTTCTTTCATCGAGAAATGGCAAAACTGTCATAATCAATCCTTGCTCGGTGGTTCGAGGATCATCCGGATTTTCAAAAAAGTTCATGCAAAACTCTCGAACCCAAATTTTGTGATTCAAAGTTTCAAAGTATCTTTTGATTTTTCCAAAGAATGAAGTAAACGGCCATCGCTGCTGATCCTCAGTTTCAAATACCAGTTCTTTGAAATTCATACGGCGATTGCTGACGAGCAAGAAGAAATCTTTGGCAGCCAAAGACTGATATTTGGTGTTCCTATACTCGTAAACTTTGTCTCCCAACTGAATAAAAGTTCCTCCATGAGCACATGTATACACTATTTGTATAACCGGGGTTCTCATTTGAAATGGTCTGGACATGTTTCCAAATAGCATACTCATTTGCCGATATCCATTGGTAACTTCGATACAATTGATTGGAAAACGGATTCTTCGCAATCTTCTAATCGGTGTAATCCAGTTAATGGTCATTCTAAAATGAAATTTGTGTTTAAAGAAAGTGAAACTAAGGCTTTCATTCGGCCGAAAATTCAGCCGGCCGCTCCAGCCGTCCGCGGCTGAGAGCGGCTGGCGGCCGAACAACTTTGCCTCAGCCGGATGGAAGCCTTAAGAGAAACGAAACAGTTTCAAGGTGGGATGTGTGTAGTTTCATAATGGGACAGCCAGAAAAGTTGGAAAAAAACAGAAAAACAGTTCCGGGAATCAACTCACATTTTGAACATCTGTCTCAATCGAATCCGACCAAATGATTCAATCTCATATTCAGCATATCTCCGATAGAGACATCTCACGATTCTTAGCATATTTTGATCTAATGAACTGTTCGAAGTGTTTGTTCCAGAATTATCAGAATCAAAAGAAATCGATTCATTCCATAGTGGAGCAACGTTTGTCCCTTTAAATAGCAATGGCACATACGGTGGATCCAAAATGAGAGGCTCTGAAAAATTTTGTATTATCAGAAAGTTTATAAAGAGGGATAAACTTACGGTAAAAAGTGTTATTGATTGCAATGATTATGTCTTCACTTAATACTAATCCACTCAAAAATTCAACAGCTTGTTCGGCAGTAAAACGTCGAAAGTAGTAATATTTGATGAGTCGTTGAAGGAATTCGACAGGGAGACGCGGCGATTGATCAGCCATTTGAGCGATCTGAAAATGGATTTTTTAGTGAGAAAAACTTGAATTTCGAAAAAAAAATGAAGAAAAATCTTTTTCGACTGTGATGCGAAAAAAAAACATTTTTGATCTACTCGGAAAATGAAAAAATGGAAAAAAAGGCTTTCTGACCCATTTTTTTCGAAGTTGGTCAAAAACAGATTTCTGGTGTATTTCTTTTTTTTCATTTTTTTTAAAATAAAAAGTAGATCAAAACTTTAAATCTCATTATTTCTTTTCAATTTTATTGATTTTCGCTCCGAAATTTCTCTATTTTCCGTTTTTTTTTATAAACTGATTCCATCGTTTTCAGACAAAATGAACCAAAGAAATAGATTCGAAGATCTTCCTGAACGTTTTCGTCGTCATTGCTACGCTTCTGAGTATTGTAAACGAAGCACTCCAGACGAAGCTAAACAAAAATTTGATGAATTGACGTATACGGATGAGCGGATGATCAATGCTACAGAATTCCGTGAGAAATCTGAAAATTTTCAAAAAAAATCAAAAAATTTGAAATTTCCAGGACTCATTGACTGGAGATATCTTGCTCACAAAGAACGGTCAGTGAAACAAAAACGATATAAAATTGATAAAGGAGTTCCTGGACCAACTGATTCAACTGATAGCGACAATTCTGCAGTATCTTCTGAGCAAAAAAATGAAATGAATGAGCTGAAAACGTTCTATAACGAAGCTGCCGAATTAGAACTTGATGAAATGGGAGAAACCATTAGGATGAGGGATGTATTCAGAGTGTGAGTTAGATGGATTTGGACCAGACTTGGGCGGAATTCAGACTTCCGACTTCCGACGTCAGTTTTAGGATCGAAATTCGTCGGAAGTGTGGAATGGCAAAAATCTTGAGAAAACTCGCGAGACTTCGGGTGAAATGAAGCTCAGAAAATCGTTGAAAGTAGTTAAAAACATGCGAGAATCGATACCGTATTTTTGCTCATTTCCGACAAATTAGACCAATTTTTGCTCTCGGATTCCGACTTCCGACTTCCGTTTGAATAAATTTATTTCCGCCATCCGACTTCCGACTTCCGGCTAAGAAATTTCACTTCCGATTTCCGCCTTCTACCGATTTTTTCTCCCCCAATTTTCGACTTCCGAGTTCCGTTCAAAAATGTTCACTTCCGCCCAGCTCTGACCGGGACCAACTGAAAAGATTTTTTTCCAGAATGACAATCCACAGAATTGCTCCGAATATTGTCTCAGAAAATATGCGTCTTCCATTCAACAGTCTTCAAGTCTCAATTGGATATCGAAATATCATTTTCAAAATAGGGGATAGTGGAACAGATGAGGCCATCGAAGTGGTTTATATGAGCAAAAATGGAGGATCATTGATTCAGTGTGAAGGAACTGTCTACAATATTAAAAAGACGAAATATCAAACACTGGCTGCCAAAGACTTTTTTTTTGATTCAAAATGATGTGAAAATCGAAGAATTGGGATTTGATATTCAAAGTCACAATTGTCCAGTCCAATGGCCGTTTACTTCATTCTTTGGAAAAGTTAAAAGATATTTGAATATTTTGAAAAACAAAGTGAAAGTTAAAGATTTCTCCATGAAATTCTTTGAAAAACCTGATGATCATCGAACCAAATGGCAAAGAATGATTCTTGGAGTTTTGCCATTTCTTGACCACACCAAATTGGAACAAATTTCGGCTCTATTCCAGTTTAGGGGATTCTTAAATGAATAGGGGACTGAAGTCAGGGGACGCAAGAAACAAGGGACTCTAAAAAAAACGAGGGACTCATGTGAGGGGACGCAAGGAATAGGGGACTCATCGAAACTCCAAAAAAACCAAGGGACTCAACGAGCGTCCAAAAAAAATAAGGGACTCAAACCTAATGAGTTGGAATATCAAATTTCTCCATTTGTTTTAATCGGCTTTTTTCTTTTTTCCATAGAAAACAACATTAGAACTCATCAACATTCGTAACATTGCTATGATCATTTTGTGGGTAATCACAGGTTTTCATTTTGATAACACGAAAATTCACACACTATCCATAGGAATTATTCAGTCGAGCCTCAAACGGAGCTTGAAGTTTTATTATGAGTGCCCACAAGATTTTTGAATATCTTTTCGTGCTCGCCGTCGCCAAGAAAGAATAAAGCTTTTCTATCATCTTATTATTGGAATAGGATTGTACGCGAGGGTACAGCCACAGCAATTGAATGCCCGTCCACTGAGCCCAAACTTCCACCGCTCAACACGCAACGTACAGTATCATGGTCTCTGCTCCTTTTACAGGTGGTATCACAACATCAAGAGACTTTATTTCTTATCTGACTGAGAGCACTCCTCTGACAATGTCTGACTTTGAGGAAGCCGTTTCAATATTGAAAAAAAAGAAATAAATCGATTAAAACGAATTTTCAAAAATTGGATATTCCAGCTCATTGGTTTTGAGTCCCCTGATTTTTTTCGATTTTTGATGAGTCCCTTATTCCTTGCGTCCCCTGACATGAGTCCCTTGGTTTTTTTCGCCTTTCCTTGAGTCCCCTCTTTTTTCTAGAGTCCCCTATTTCTTGCGTCCCCTGACTTAAGTCCCCTTTTTATTTATGAATCCCCTAAACTGGAATAGAGCCCAAATTTCTCTTAGTGTATTGGAAGGAACACCTGATGTGATATTGAAATCACACTATCTTCGTGACTGTTTGCCATGGAGAGCTTGTCGATCACTGACTATTGATGATAGGAAAATACGAGTTGGGGAATTCGAATTAGTGACAGGATTTGATGAAGTTACCATGGAGCTCCAAGAGACGGATATTCTGGAACTTTTGAAGGCATTAAAAGAATTTTTTGGAAAAAAAAAACCCAAAAAAGTTTTCAGGCGAATGCGAGAAGCATCCCACCGGGAGGCACTAAATATGATTTGGACCATTTTTCCTCCAAATTCTTTGTACCACCAAATCTCGATCTTCAAATTCTCAAACAAGGAGTCATTGAATTCAACGAGTGGAGAGCAACACATAAGCCATATCACTTCATTGATAATGTCACAATTGAACAGGCCAACTTATTGGGAAATGAGAAGATAATGATCCAGTTTAGTAGGTAAATAAATCTCTACGAACTTTTCCAAACAAATCTCCTTGAAATTTTGCTTCTTATACGCCATTCAGTTAATACTTCCTTAAAATTTTTAAGACGCTCTTAGAATCATTATGTGATAGTACTTTTATTTTGATTTGTACTTATTTTGGTCTCTGGCTTGTAAATAAACTGAATTACTTCCCGAATGTTTTTTTGCAAACTTTCTTCAAAAAAATCATGGACTGGACCGATCAGCTTCATTTTTAGAATCAAAAAGGAAAGTATTTACCTGTATCAGAAGGGGGCCTTCATAAGAAGCACACCTTTAATAGAAGAACACCTGTAATAGAAGGACACCAAAACGGAGGGGTTGAGAATAGAAGGACATGTCCCTTTATTACAGGTTTTACGGTATTTTGAGCTGTGAATATGTTATAGAGTGAAACTTACTCTGTCGATTTTTGTTACTTTCCATAGCTCAGCTCAAGGATGAGGTCAGAAAAACGGCCAATTTCGAAAGGGACCCAAAAACTCTTTTCTGCCTAAACACCCAAGTTTCAAGGACCTCCTAAAGTTTTTTTTCTAAATTCAAAAACGCTTTTTTCCTATGCTCTTATATTAGAGGAACAGTAGATGTAGACCTTTTATCATAACAAAAGTTAAGACCTCGATTTTATGGCAACCGTGAAAGTGTAAAAGTTCTCTTTTTTCCACATTTTTTTCCTTCCAAAAAGACTTCCAAACGTGTCCCCCCCCCCCCCCCCCTTTTTTTTCCAATTCCCCGTGACCCTTTCCTTATCACCAATTCCGAATCTTTTTCGTCAAAACAAACCCGAAAGAAAAAAAACGGCGATTTCAAAATCAGTTTTCAAAGTTCACTTTGTCCAAAACATCTCCATTCTTCTCTGCATTTCGAAGGAGAAATATCGATACATTGTAAGTTGTCAACCTCTAACAGAAGGGCACCATATGAAGAGCTTTAGAAAAATGGAAATCGGAGCCACTCACGCCTACAAAAAAATTGACGACGTCGTTGTGAGAACTCTGGAGGAGGCTGCCAAAGTGCTCCAAGAATTGGAGGTCGTCGATTGTAAATCGCAAAATTCTGTTTTGTCATGTAAGAGCCAAAAACAACGCCTGCAACAATGATGATTTTGGAAACTGGAAATAGTTAGGGAGGCTTTGAAACAGAATTTTTGACAGAGGTTTTTCCTAAGGACTTGTAATATAAGGGCACTGTCATAGCGAGATAGTAGAGCGCGTTTGCTTCAGTCGGAGGCAACTGCTAGGACTCAAAACTGATAAATTTATGCTATCTGTGAAACTGCTCTTTATTTCCATTTTTCAGTTTCTCCAAGTCCATTAATCATCTGATTCGTGCCATTTTCAGCTCATTCAAGCAGCTCTTATGAGTCTCGTAAGACCATCTCGATTGGCTCCGCCCATCATTCGTCGTCTCAACAGCCGAGAGCAACGATTCGCACGCCACGTGATGTCAATAAGAATCGTAATTTGTGAGTCTTTGAGCCTATTATTTATTGATAGATCAAATTTTCAGGTTCTTCCCGCCCGCTTCAATCGGTGTCAAATCGACACCCATTATGAGGGGTGGAACTAGCCCGGGTACCACTGACATCAGCTCCATTGATCCGGTCACTCCGACTCCGGATTCGTGAGTTGAATTGCTCTAATAGAAGGGCATCGAATTGCTTTTTGCAGGTTGTTCCCGGAAGCTGTGTACATTCCGGCGTCGAAGAAGACGTCAAATATTAGAGTGAGTTTTCAAAAAAAAAGGCGATTTGAAATTATTTAAGATGAGCCTTTGAGAACTTTACGATCTGATCGAAACAGTTTATATCTAGAGAATTCTTATTCAATTCGATCAAGAATAATTTTTTGGTAACCTTGTCAATAACTTTCTTTCAAGTTCTAGGCTGGTCCATCTCTTATTAAGCGTGCATATGCCCTATTATCTTCTAAGCTTTCTGTAACAGTAAAATAGAGCGCTCATTATTCAGGAAATTATGCATAACTTTTTTCTCTTTTGACTCTGCCATTCTGCAAGTCTAGTTGGTGTTTTGTGATTAAGTTTAGGGAAACCCTCTGCATTGCTCTTTAAAAAACATTCTGGTTTCAAGAACTGTTCGAAACTCAAGAAATGAGTTGAGCTTTTCAACTTTCCTGAGCTCTGCGAATTTGCGTGCAAAAATGGATTCGATCATTTTTGCATATTCCTAGTTTGCCTTCTAAACTCTTCGAATCCGTAGAAATTAGAGCAGGTTATCCTAAACTTTCGGTTTGGCTCTTTTAAAAACTTATTATTAGTTCTTGGTCAAGACACTCCCTACTATTTTTTTTTCTACTCCAATTTTTCTTATGAACATTATGAAACAGTCTTTCTTTTCCTTTCCAGATGATCTCGTCATCTCAATCTCGTGAATCTCGTTGCGTCAGACAGACGTCTCAAATTGAGTCTGTCCATCGTCTTCATATTCAAAAGTTGGCTGTCGAACCGTTGGAGGATATCAAGCAGTTGTGAGTTGGCGGGATGGATTTGACTGAAGGAAGTGCTTTTGTTTGGAAAACTTACTGTTCCAAGTGGTGGCCTAAAGGACTTTGCCTTTTCGTTTCATAGTATCATTTTTGATTGGAGAAGAAAATACCGTAGTACATAGAAAAAAGCTATTAGCAGAGTTTGAAGGTTTGGATTGCTGTTTCATACTGTTTACTGAACAGTTGCATTCTTGCTCCAATTGCTGGAAATATGAGCAGGATTTTACAGTTTTACTGTTTCGAAAGGTCTTCTTTATTTGGGCGTTTTTCCAAAAATCCAATGGCAAAAGTTCGTACATATTAATTCAACCTAGGAAAAGACTATTCTACATGAAACACTGTAAAAAAAGGACAAGTTTTTTTCATCACTTGATACAGTAACTCAAAAATAAAATTTACTCCAGCCCTGTAGCTCTAGGGACTTTATGGCAACAAACTGAATACTTAACTGACCCTCTTGAAAGCAGATTTTGAGAATGTAGAAATTACAAAACGTTGTTTAATGATGATACGGTTTAATCAATGAGACAAGAAAGCCTCTCTTATTCAAGTCATCATTCTGAAACAGTAACCTTTTTCTCAATTTTTAAAGTTTTCTACGCATGATTTATGAGAAGGAAGGAGAAGTTCCATTAGTTCTCATAAAAATTATCAACTTTTGTCAAAATCTTGAATAAAAAAGTGTTCAACTTTTTCTCCAGGAAATGTCGTGGTATCAAGAAGTCGAAGCCAGATGAGATGTTCCCGAAGGCTACCTACTCTTACGGTGGTCATAAGCCCATTATGGCGGTAATCCACTGCTCTGTTGTTGCAGTTCCCCCTAACTAAACTTCAGATTTCCCCGGTGACATCATCTCTGATCACTTCTGTCGACACTTCGTCTTCTTCTGCTCCATCTATGACGACTTCTGCTGCTTCTTCTGATCAAACTTTTCAGCCAATGGAGTTTGTCTCTACTGATGGGCGCGTCAAAATGATGCTCCAGGTTTGTAGGCTCCGCCCATTTTTCTCTACTTTCAGCACGTTTTTTAGCCAGTCGACGAAAAAATGAAGAAAAAGGAGACGACCAAAAAAGTGATTGCCGCCGCAGCCGCAAAATGTGAAGAATTTCCGATTGTTCCGAAACAATTGCAATCGAGTACCAAACTGAAGACTGTCGAGCATCACCGTACTAAATTCTCGACTAAATGGGATTTGGGCGATTTTTCGATTGATTTGTCTGGAATTTTCAATGGAAATTCGATGAATAAGAAGGAATTGTCGAAATTGGTGATTAATGGACAGTCGTATTCGATTTGAAGAGCATAAGAAAGCCATTTTTTAAAAAGTAGAAACCCGTTTTAATAAAAGTGTGTGGCTGACAATTATAACAAGAAGGAAGAGAATTTCACAGAAATTTTGACAAACAAAAACAAACAGAAAAAGAAGAGAAATTAATTGGCCTCGATTGGTTTGGAGGAGACTGTCTCGAGCTTTACGAAATCCTCCGGGTCGTAGATGACTCGAATTAGGAGGGAGCAACTGGGACATTGAGCCACGTCTTCGCCCATTTCGAGCATTTCTCTGAAATTTTTTTTATAGATTTTAGGAGCTTTTTGTTGGAAAGCTCAGAAACATCATCGAGAAGCACTTGAAATTGTGATTTATTGCTGAAGTACTGCTCTATCGGATAGGCGCAAAATTTCAGGAATCATCAATTTTTATACAATTTTGACTTATTATTTTTCTGGTTTTCATAAATTGTTTACAACTTTGACATATCTTTTGCATTCCTTGTCTGCTCCTCACTAATTTTCGCCGCTTTCCCTTTTCTCTCGATTTCTTTTTTTAGAAAAGTTCATTCTCTCACCTTGCAATCTCGAATCGATCGCCACACGGACACGGGTAGTGATAGACGTCCTTCTCCTCGTCAAACTCAAAATCCTCAATTTCGATTTCGTCGTGGAAAACGGACATTTTGTCTCGGGAGTTACCTGAAAATTGAAGACTTCGAATGTATGCGAAAAAGAGACAAAAACAAGAGAAAATTGGCAAAAGAGAAAGTTTTCGGACTTAAAAAATGAATTTTTTCATGTTCTTGTAATAAAAATTAAAAATTTTCGGTTTAAAACTGGTTTTTGGCAACATTTCACAACAATAAAAATAATAATCACAAGGCTTGTGCATTCTGACGTGATATTTTACCACCATACGCAAACACCGTTGGGTACCGTACCACATGCAGAAAATTAACTTTTTCGGAACTTTTCATTTTAATTTTCAGAGATTCACCTGTTTTCTCATTTCCAGCGAGAAGTTCTGGAATTTTTCAATCAAAAAACGTTGAATAAATTATTTCAATCATAAACATCAATTAATTATTTTGAAAAATTGCAGGAGAAATGACGACCAAGGAGATTTACCCACTCCGGTCAACGGAGACAATGACGATCCTTTCGGACAAGGATTTGAAGGCGAGCACACATTTAATGATGAAATTGACACGTATATTGGAAGGTTTCGACGAAAATCACACGAAACCCAATTTCGATCCGATTCCAATATTGACAGAGTAAGATTTTTGTTTTTGTAAAAGACAAAAAAAAACATCATTGAAAACTTCAGAATTTCGAGAATGTTGGAAAAAGCCACCGATTTGTTCATTAAAAACGATCCAGATCCATTAGACGATCGTCATCCGCATAGGACTCATCCAGATTCAATGCTGGGAAATATTCTGAAACTTATCTTCAAAAATGACGATTTTATGACTAAAGTGGGTCAATTCTTTCTAAATTTACATCTAAAAGCGAGTTTTTTTTAGCTAGTTGTCTCCTATATTCTTGCACGTGACAATCCGGAACTCTCCATTCAAGGATGCCGTCTCCTTCTCGCATGTGTTCCTGGCCTTGACTCAAAAGTTGTTTTCTCTGAACCAGACGATTTTGTGCCACGTCTTTATCATTGGGCGGGCGCCGAGGGAACGAATGAAACACTTCAAGGATATGCAATGTGCTTATTAGCTGCCGCGTTGGAAAACACTGAAAATGCAAGCAAATATCGAAATGAGAATGCGATTCTGGTGCCGTTTGCACTAAATCGGTTGAGGGAATTACAGGTAGGGCGATTTTGAGAGCAAAGAAACATTTAAAAGTGGAGGAAATTCCAAGAACTCAGTGAATAATTATCGAATTTGAGGAATTTGAGTGTACCTCAAGATTGGTGGCGGGGTCAAAATCACATTGCCAATGTTATGAATCATTTTCCAGGCCCGCTCCATTGAACAACACCAAAACCTGGAAGGACCAACAGAGTAAGTTTTCCCTTCAAAACAATCAATTTTACTCATTTCTTTTCCAGTTTTTCCAACCTAAATGGGGCCAGTAATGAGCCGAGTACCAGCAAAGTTACTTTTGAAATTCCATCGGTTCAAGTCTCCACAGAACCAGAAAACGTGCAAAATCATGAAAATGGAGTAGAGAACCCAACGTTTTCCAATGCTCCACCACCGCCAAAGAAGAGAAGGACCGAGGTAATTATAATCCATTGGAAAAAGCTGAAACTCCGCCCCTTTTTCTTCAGCCCTGCCTCACTGCTCTTCATCGTTCGGAATCCAAACAACGTGTTCCATCGTTCCATAATCTCAAAAATTTGGATGATTCCAACAGTCGATGGGATGTTCTTCAGCCATTTTTGATCGGAACTCAACAAGTTTATCCATTGAGTTTGGCCACTTATCAACGATTCATTCTACAATTTCTGGCCGCATGTGGAGAGTATCAAGATGTAGTTTTGTATAAAATTCTCTTTCACTAAAAAAATTTTCAGCTTTTGCAACAAGTTTTCGAAGGAAACGCTTTGGATTTGCTCCTCGAATACATCGATTTGGAAAAAACGAAAGATGTTCGTCTCACATTCGACGCTCTCAAATACCTAACCTCTTTGCTTGTTCATCGAAAATTCGCTTTGGAATTTATTGAGAAAAATGGAATTCCGGCGTTGTTACGTCTTCCGAAAACGTCGTTGGCTTCTGTGGGAGTGGTGACGTGCTTCTATTATATTGCTTATAATATGGACGTGATGGAGATGTTATGCCAGATGAGCGATGAGGTTGTCGATGAGACTGTTCAGTGAGTTTTAGCCTAAACTGGCCAAAAAATAAACCACCAAATGCATTTTCAGATACATTCTCTGGTGTCTGGAACATAGTCATGAAAGTGGAATGGCCAGTGCTTGCATGTTCTTCTCGCAAGCTCTCTACTTCAAAGCCATCCTTCGCCGATTCGATCAATTCGATGGCCCGCGAAAGCTCTACAATTACGTAAGCCGTTTTTCCGAAACAGTTTCATCCAAAAAAAACTTCCAGATTTCCACGTTGAACCTGATGCAATTTGGCGAGAACGACATAGATTTGACTGATGAGCAAGTGCACACGAGTACCCAATGCGTTCGAGGAGTCTGTACGACGTTCAAATGCTACATTCTGGCTCATATCTTCATCAAAGTCGAGCACTACAAAAAGCATTACGGTAACGTTTTGCCGTGTGGAATGCGATTTCCAGCAATGTTGCAGTGTGGAGAGCACCCTGATTATAAGGTTTGTCCCCTTAGCCCCGCCCACTTCAAATTGAACGTCCATTATTTCAGAGCATGAAAGGGTACGAAGAAGTGTCTGCCGAATGCGAGTCGATCGTTCTCGAAATGCTCCGATTCACCGGTCACACTTTCCACGAGATTCAGAACTTGAAGATTTTGGGAATGATCAAAATGTTGTTGGCTGTTAGAGTCTTTTCGAGAGATTGGATGAGTATTTCAGCCGGACTTCGGAATGATATGTGTTGCCACGCGTTAGAGTCTCTACGAATGATTCTTTGTCAACCATCTATTCAAACTGAGCTTCTCACCGTCCATAATTATAGTCATTCGGATTACGATGGAATCACTATTCTCCTCCAGACTGCCCTTGGTCGTTGGGATGAAGAATCCTCGCTTCGAATGGCCGCACTTTCATGTATCCAACGATGCATTTACGTGGAACCTGAGTGCTGGAAGACTATAATACAACGAATGAAAACTGAGCAGAGGCAATCATCATCGAAAAGAAATTCGCATTCGAAGTACGAAATAATAATGAATCATTTGGAGACGATGTGGACAGAAGTACGAAAAGCCGATGGAATTATGGCACTTGTCAATTTGATCAATTGTAAAACGCCATTGACTGAAGCAGATTCGATTAGAAGACTCGCCACAAACACGTTGGCCGGGTTGGCACGTCACCCGGAAGTTCGACAGATATTGAGCAAACTTCCATTGATTGCACAATCCGGTCTTCAAATCCTGATGCGTGAACCGGTGTGCTCTGATAAGAGAGATATCCACGCGGCATTCTGTAAAGAGGCTTGCTTGCTTCTTTCAATTGTCACTGGACGAAAAATGATGAATGATCATCAGGCGACAGAGTTACAGGCATCGGTAAGCCTTTTTTAAACTTACAAACTCATTTATGCAAATTTCAGGATAAAAGTCATCGTCAATGGGTGGTGGAGAACACGAACGTCAGTTTCAACCAGGTTGAACTTCTTCAACTAATTCATGATCATCTCGTCAAGAGCAATTTGAATTCAGTGGCGGCAATGCTAAAAACGGAAGCAAAGCTGCCGGATCGCCCGGCAAGTCGCGCTGCGAGCATTTCGATTATGAATAAGCCATTTGTAAGATTTTTACAGCTAAATCCGTGGAAAACATCTGAAAGTTTCAGCCTAGCAGCGGCAATTCGAACTTCACAAAACTCGATGAAGTCTACCCAACACTTGCTCCTCGAACCCTCGAATCTGAAATTGGTGGGATTTCTGCGAAACGTCCATCCCATGCTTCTTCTTATTCTTCCCCAATTGCCACTCGATCTCATTCAATTGAAGAGGACGTGTTTGCCACGCCCACTCTTCCACGTAGATACACCACTTCTGGAGCTTTCGCGAAAAAATTGACCCCTAGTCCGGCTCGTTCAAAACAGAGGCCAGTGACACCAGGAGATGAAGTCCGGCCTAACATTGACCTGAATCATCTGGTCAGCGACTACTTTAGGTAGGTTGTACAATGAAGTAGTCTCCAATTGAACTGATATGATTTCAGGAACCAACACTCTTCGTGCAAAAACCCGGTTACGACGTGTCCTCCTTTCTCTTTATTCTTCCCACACAAGTGTCCGGAGCGACCTCAAAAGACGCCGGTAATGAAGAATATGGCACTTCGTTTAATCAATCAAGAGCTTCTTCGTCCGAATCAACGAATTGTTTCCGATTGGAGTAATGAGAGAACTATTTTCTCCAGGTTTAGAAATCTAAAAACAATGCACGACAGCGAAGAATCGTATACACGGGCAGTGTTCTCTGTCGATGACGAGCATCTCATTGTCGGACATTTCAACGGAGAACTTCACTGGATAAACGTGGACACCGGCGCCGATGATGGACACACGAATTGTCATGGAAGTGCTCTCACCAACATCGATCCTTCGAAAGATGGCTCCATGATTCTGACGTCTTCTGCCTACTCCCGTCCGCTTTCTGCTCTCTGGCGTCTCGGACAGAATATGCAACGAGTTCATATCTATCGAGAGGACACTTGTGTTCGTTTTGCCAACACTACAAGCGAACGAATAATTGGAACGTGTAGAGAGAAGGCATCAGTTTATGATACGGAAACCAATCATGTCTTGGATTCATATATGACTGGAACTCTTGGATTACATTATGAAAAGAACTACGCGTCGTTCTCTCCAGATGATAAAATGATCTTTAGTGATGGTCTTCTTTGGGATGTTCGGAATCGAAATGCGCCTATTCACACATTTGATCGCCTCAACAACAAGACAAAGTTTGGAACTTTCCATCCACATGGAACACAAATCATTATAAACTCTGAAGTGTACGACATTCGAACATTCCGAATGGTTCATCATGTTCCGGAACTCAGTGGCTGCAAATTGGTCTTTAATTCCACTGGAGTAAGATTTTAAAAAAAGCATGCCCTTCTAATCAAAGTTATTTTCAGAATATTATGTTTGCCACCGAGACCAGCAACATCCATCGTCCCGACTATCCAGATATGATCTACTCATCCCTCCGATCCTTCGATACCATGGACTACTCCGCTCTGACGACTGTAGAAGGACGTCGCCCCACTATTGACATCACTTCTTCTAACCACGATCAAAAGCTCTGTGTTATCGAACAGACTCGCCCGATTATGTCGGACTATATGATACAGTCTTCCACTCAACTCAGAGTGATAGAAGTTGGACGATTGAGAGACTCGGAAGATGAGAATGAAGAAGAGGAGGAAGAGCAACGTGAAGATCATGCGACAGAGGATTCTGATGATTCTGAAGAGGAGAATGAAGAAGGAGGCAATAGTCCAGGACATGGGTCCGTGTTTGATGCGTTGGGAAGGGTGAGTTCAATAAACAAAAAAGCCATTTCATTATATCTTTTGCAAATTTGAGTGCGTTTATGTTGAATGTTGAATGTTTAGTGAGACTATTTTCCTCCTGAGGTTGGCGTTTCTACTGGATGTAATATCACTCTTACTCAAAACTGATGTTACTTGTTTACTTCTCCCTTTGTACGGCATGGCGCGCTCCCTTTTCTCCAAATAGAAACACCACATTTGTTCTCAAATCTGATGTTACTACACTTTTTGTAAGATCACTTTTCAAATGAGAATGACGGCTCAGTTCTTTTCAATAGTCTAACTTTGATGTTACATTTGGAGACATCTTGAACAGTGATCTTGTTCGGAAACTGATATTACAACCATACTTTTGGCTAGTTCAGAACGTGATCTTTCGTTTCCAAAGCGCTTTGGAGATGTTTAAGTAACATCAAAAAGTGATTGTTTTGCCAATAAGCCTGATGTTACTCTTCCTTTCGTTCGATCACATTCCTTTTCGTTCTCCAACTGCTTCGAAATGTTCTGAAAGTGATCTTGTTCGTGCCCAGAGCCTCATGTTACTCTTCTTTTTGTGCGATCTATCTCGAAAAGTGATCTTTTTGTGCCTCGCAGATCTTCTTTGGGGCCAGATATACTTTTTCTCGTTCGATCTCATTTCAAAAAGTGATCTATTTCGTTCCCAACGAGATGCTTCCCCCAACTGCTATTACTTCTAGAAGTGATCTTTTCTGTTCTCGCACCGCTCCAAAATGTTCTTTCTCCCCAGTTTTTCGTAACATCACTCACCAAAAAGTGATCACCTTTGTGCTCAAATCTGCTTCAACTGAATTTGCTTCCGGCCTGATGTTACTCGACCACATCAAAATGTGATCTTGTTCCTTCCCAAGGCTTGATGTTTCTCTTCTTTCCGTTTGCTTTTGCTTCTAAAAGTGATCTTGGTTGTTACTGAGGTGCTCCAAAATGTTCTCACTCCAACACCCAGTGCTCTATTTTGTGCTCAAGCGAAATGCTTTCTATGGGAGGAGTGATCACTTTTGTGCTCAGAACATGATTTTGCTTTCGGTCTGAACATCAAAAAATGATCTTTCGTTCTCAATGCGCTCCAAAATGTTCTCACTCCAACACCCAACGCTTTTATTTGTGCTCAAGCCAAACGCTTTCCGTAACATCACTCATTGAAAAGTGGTCTCATTTGTGCCTAACGCTTTCCCCTCTGGCTAGTTGATGTTACTCTTTTGCTTTCTCTTCCCAACATCACATTTTGCTTTTGCTTTCGATCTCTTATCATGGTGCTCCCAATTGCTTTTGCTTCAGGCGAAGTGATCTTTCTTGTGCCCAAGCCTAAGTTGATGTGCGCTTCGTTTTGCTTTTGTTCATAAATCACAGAGAAAAACGCTTTTGCTTCGAAGAAAGATCACATTTCGCTTTTCAACAGACCAATATTTCGCTTTCGCTTTTGCTTCCAAAAGCGAACAAGATCACTGCTTTTGCTATCAGTAACATCACTTTTTGAGTGGTTTGTTTATAACTGTCTGCGTCTCTCATGCCCTTCAAGGCTCTCTTTTTCTTCAGACTTCTTTTTGTTCATTAAGCACATAGGCTCATCTTGTTGTTGTTGCCAGAAGCTTTTAGGCTCCGCTCTTTTTTCAATTCCAGTTTGCAGCATTGAAATGCAGTTTCTCGGTCCTTATTTTCCACTCCTCGTTACATAGTTTCGCCTAGGATCATGCCCTTCTATTAAAACTCCCTAAACTTATCCACTTTTTATTCCAGCTTGATGAGGACAGTGACAGTGACCATTCCATTGAAGACGACGATGACGATGACTCCTCTCTCGGAGACTTTGATTTCGAAGCCATCTTGAATCGTGTCATTCGCCGTCAAGCTCAACGACGTCGTCAACGTGCCAATGCGGTAATGGAGGATAATGAAGAAGCTGGCGATTCGGATGATGAGGATGATGGAGGAGTAGACGATGATGAAAATGAAGACGAGCTGGATTTAGATGAAGATGCGGACGATGAGGAGGAAGAAGACGACGTTGATCCAGATTTCGACATGGAAGAGGCGATCGATGAGTTGGTAGATGCAGTGGATGATGAGATTAATGCAGAAGAACTGAATTCTGACGATGATAGTGGAAGTTGGAGGACCGCGAGTCAAGTTGGATCAGATGACATAAATCTAGATGACCTAGACGTAGAAGATCGTGAGAACCAAGAAGAAGAAGCCCAAGAAGAAGCTCCAGAAGTGCCAGTAGTCGTCCCAGAAGTTGCCCCTCCTCCAGTTCAAGAAGATCCTGTGGCAGCTGCTCGCAGAGCCTACCTTGAACGTGGCCTCCGTGGATTCCGACTCAGAAATGATCGAGGTGTTGGTAGACGAGGTTCCAGAGATATTGGGCGTGGAAGAGGTCATTATCATCATCGTCATCGAAATCTGATAAATATGAATCAGGCGGAGATTTTGGAGGCGAGAGCCGAAGAACAACGTGCTCAATTCATGGAGGCTATCGCTCGAGAAGGCGGAGAGGTGGTGAATGAGCAAGCGGAGCAGAATGCCAATAACGATAGTGATGATGAAATGTGGCAGTAAGTTTTTTGCTTTTTTGTAAGGTTAGGTTACGGTAGCTGGCTCTGAAGCATTCAAATTTGCTCCCAGCCCACCTACAGTCCGCTTCAAAAGTATGCGTGCTTTTCTAATCTTTTTCAAGTTCCAGTTCCGAAGAAGAAGAGATCAACAGTGTAAGCACAACAGCTCTGAATCCAGCGATGCGCCGAAGGAATCGACGACTTCAAGATGACAATGATGCCCCGTGAATCATGAATTGCTCCCTTTTATTGTTAATTTTTTGAATCCCAATACGTTCTTTCTTCTTCTTCTTCCGGTGTGGATCCATTGTTTTCCCTCTCTAACGAGCCCATTCCATTTTTGACACATTCAAAGATCTTTTATGTTTGACCCCCGCCACATTTGTTGATTTTCTTTTTTTTTCGCTATTTTCAATTTCTTACCATTTTCTTCCTTTAACCTTTTATTTTCTATTAACTTTTGTTCTAATTTTGTCAAATTCCAAGAAAACTTTGAGACTTTTGCTCTCAAGTTTTTTGCCTTGAAATTTGAAATTCATTCGTTGATTTGTTTCGTTTTTCCTCCTTTTTCTTTTGACTAGTTATTGTTCGTACATCTCTCTACCCTGCCCCCCTTTAAATGCCTGTTAAATGATTTTATTGGGTAATTGTTGTTAGTTTTTAAGAACACAATTAAAAAAAAGGAACTAGATGTAAAAGTATGTAAAAGTTCCAATGTTCCAGGTGATTTACCAAGATTCTGCGAAAAAACCTTTCCTAAATGGCGTTTCTAGAAAATCTGAAATTGAGTTGCAGGCCATGGATCTTCCGGTGTGCGCATCTCTTGAGAAAAGTCCTTTTTGTGTCCAAATTTTTTGATTGGTGTGATGAATACGATTTTATTCCCAAAATGGGAGTGAGATTATGAGCAATGGAATGGAAAATGGAGTGTGAAAGAGCGCCATAACAGGACCGACAAACCTTCTTTATCGGAGGATTCCGTTTGACTCCGAACTAATACGAATGTAATTTCAAAACACTCATAGACGGGGCCGTCATAGAAGGGCCATATTCGAAAACCCGAACATCATAACTTGCCCGGAACCCAGATTATAGACGAGAGAAGCAAGGCTATCAGATGAATGGCGTGTTTTCGGCCCTGTGGCTCAGCTGGAGATGCGCTTGGCGCGCAATCCAACCGTTGTGTTTCGTCCACGCCTGTCCATCCTATCGAGTGGCTGTTCGATGTTCGACCGAAGTTCTCAAACGTCCTGCAAGAAGTTGCTGCTGGTGGTTCCGGAACCTTCCTTCCACTCACTTTTTCGTTGATTCTCAATGTGCCAGGGGAAGAGTTGATCGTCGCAATGAGAACTGAAACTATTAAATAAATCACAGGCTTTTATATGCAATTAAATGGAATTCTGGGGCAAACATAATATTCAACACGCGAAGAATATTTTCGACCTGATGACTCCAGCGAGAAACGGGATATAAGTGAACTCTGTATTGCCATTCTCAGAATACTGGTTAATAAATAGAAATAGAAGAATATTTTTAGATTCATTTCTGAAGTATAATTCAAAATTTTCCACGTGTTTTTTCAAATTATTTCTTTTCTCATCCATTTTTTCATTTTTTGCCAACCGAACGTTTTTCCAGTTGATCAAACTGTGTCATTGGATTCACTTATTGCAACTGAGACGAAGAAAAGATTTCAGATTTTTTAGAAGTTTTTTTTTAAAGAAAAAGTTGCAGATTTTACAATTTATTCTGCAAATCATATTATTTTCTACGAGCATTAGTATAAGTTCGAAGATAATGTTCATCGAATGATGTTGGTGCTGACATATCAGTTAAATAATGCACATCCAGATCCAGACGTGGTATCTGAAAACTCCAAATTTTTTAGTATCACAAATCCCTTGAACTTACTGATGGATCCCTTCTTATGGCATTTGCCAGATTATGCAATGTATCAATAGTTCGTGTGGTTTCATGAAGGATTACTGTAGATACAGTAGGCTCTGTCATTTTACTGAAGCGATTGTCATCGACGTATTTAAGAGCACTTTCACTTGATTTTCGGAGGTTACTGTAGCTGAATGCACGTTCACGGAAGACTACAGGAGGAGTGGGAGGTTTCTGAAAAAAATGGAAGTTCAGAAGATTTTTCAGTTTCATTCTGGGCTCATTTCTCATGTAAATTTAAACTTATCCGCTAATAACAAATAATAAGAAAACAGCTGTGAGTTTCTTGGAGCCTCTTGGATTTCAGTTCCGAACTGGTGTTGAGAAGGTTCACAGAACTTTTAGATCATTAAAGTCATTGGTATGAAAAAAAAACATTCTACCTTTAATCCTCTGTATAACCCACTATTACAATTTCGAATTGGAATCTCTTATGGGCATTAAATTTCAATCTCTGTGTCATATTGACTTTGAAGAAAGTGAGCAATGATTGAGAAATGATATATAAAAAGCATTCAGAATATTTCTGTATTTAATTGAGGCAGTCTACGTTTTTTTTTCAAACGAAGTTTATTAGATTTTCTGGAGATATCAAGCTGAGTCATGTTGAAGGAGGACGAAAGTCATGTTTTTTTATTGTTGTAATCGATTGTATAGGTTATGGTCATGGTTGAACTGCATATGAAAAGTTCTAAAAATTCCTCTGAAACGCACATGAAAACGGCCAAAATCAAGATGTATTTTTTCTGGCCGAGGGCCGAGGGCCTAGGAGGCGCCCATTTGGCTGGGGTCGATTTACGCAGCGTTGTCAAACTCGTTACTATCTTCATTCGTTTTTGCTTTTTATTCGATTATTTCACGTTTTTCTTTTCTTCTTTTCAAACTTAAAAATATTTCTAGGCAAAATTTAGTGAAAAAAATCGAATAAAAAGCAAAAACGAATAAAAACAATGATGAGTGTGACAACGCTGCGTAAATCGACCCCAACCATCTGGGCGCCTCCTAGGCCTCGGCCAGAAAAAATACATCTCGGGTTTGGCCGTATTCATGCGCGTTTCAGAGGAATTTTTAGAACTTTTCATATGCAGTTCAACCATGGCCATAACCTATACAATCGATTACAACAATAAAAAAACATGACTTTAGTCCTCCTTTAAAGTTCTATTTTCTTATAAATATGGCTTTTACTATACTGAAGTCTGTTTCACGTTGGCATCGAATAAACTAAGAGTGGCAGTAGGAGCACTTTTATTAAAATAGTTTTAATTTATATTGTATAGTCATTTGAATCCACATGAAACCAAGTATTTCCTCTCTATTTAAAAACTCCATTTTCAGAAAGTTTTTCATCAGGTTCAGTAAACCCCTTCAAGAGTAACGTTTTGACGACCTATTTGGAATGTCAGCCCAAGAAAGTTTTGGTAGAATTCGTATTGCCGTAGTAAATTTTTTTCATTTTCAACCAATTCTTATCCCAATATCCAAACAGAGACTTTATTCATTACCCTCCAAAAAATAACTAACCCTCAACGTTGCAATCTCTCCTTTCTCCACTTTAATTGCATTATCCACAAATGCAGACATATCAAAGTTTGCGAGTTCTTCTTCGGGGATATTGAATTGATCTCCCAAGTGTTTGACCAAAGATTTCATGGTCATTCTGAAAAAAATAATATGTTTCAGAAAGTTGTGAAAAATTTTGTTGGAAGCGGGAAGAGTAATATGTAAGTCGAAACCAGTTTGTTGAATTTGAGTAAACTCCTAGAAAACACATTCTGGTTAAAAAATTAGTTTATGAACAGTGGTTTGTATCTAAATTTGTAGCAAGTTATTTAAAATCATGTTCAAAACAAAGGTATCGAAATGAGTTGAAATTGCAAATCATTAATAAGAAGAGCCTAGCCACCAGAAAAAACTTTTATGTTTCAAAATGTTGTGTAAACTTTTGAAAACTTCGGACAAGCGATAGGTCTTTTTGGACAGGCTCAAAATAAAGAACGAATGATGAACTGAGACATCTTGAGTGGTTCTAGACGATGCCCAAATTTTACTCAGTTGTGACAAAGATTAATGCTTTGAAAAAGTTTCTTTTGTTGAGCGAAGTGGATTTGGATAATGGTTGTTTTGAATGGCATGTAAAAGACTCAATTTCACTCCTGGCCAATACTCTTGACCGTAGTTTTCCCTAATATCATCGTTTTGTTTCAAATTTTTTTTCAGTTTCGTAGAACTGGTAGATTCTACGCCGGTTTTTCCCTATACTACGGTGAAAAACAATTCAGCTTCAGAAAGTTTTCAAAGATTTTGTAAGAAGGGGGAAAAATGATCATTTTGTCATTCTTCTTTTCTATTGAATGTGAACGAAACCCTAAAAAATGTTTGTCTTAAAACTATGGTGGTATCCTAACATGTTTAAAAAAGGTATCGAAATGATATAAAATAGCAAATCGGTGATTAGATGAGACCAGCTACAAGAACAAAAACCTTTTATGTTTCAAAATGTTGTGTTTGCTTCTGAAAGCTTTGGGCGTACGATAGGTAGCTTGGTTCAAAATAATGTGAGAATGACGGAATGAGACAGCCAGGCTCCAGACGATGCCAAAATTTTACTCAGTTGTGTCAAAATATCAATGTTTTGAAAAAACTTCTTCTGGTGAGCGATGAAATTTTAAATAATGGTACCAATTTTCTCGTTTTCCCGGAACTTTTTGTTCCAAAATTTTTCAGTTTCAGAGAACTGATACATCCTTAGTTCTTTTGTCACTATGTTTGACCGTTTCTCTCTGCTGCAGCGACTCACTTTTTTCCTCCAAACCAGACGACAGCCTGTCCAACATTCTCCATTTTTCTTCCAACATAATGCAGTTTTTTCAACAAATCCGCAGCGATTTCAATAGCCATTGTGGTCAGTGCAAGACCAATTCCAATGTAAATGAGAGTGACGAGAAGGTAGTCAAAACTGCAAAGAAAAGGAATGGGGTTTCAAATTGGAGGGAAAGTAGTGCTTTATAAGGAAAACAATGATCGAATAAGAAAGTCGGGGACCTCAAAAGAACTATTTTTTTCAGTTTCAAGTTTCTTATTACACTGCGTTGTCATCTCACACAAAGATGTTGAATCTAGTTTTATTCACCTTTTTGGCACAAAATCTCCCAGTCCAATCGTTGTTAATGTCACAAAATTGAAGTACAATGCTTTGAAGAAGTCCATTTCCGGTTCGTAAACAGAGAGGATTTTGGCTCCAGCCACAAGATAACAAGTGAATGTTATACCCAAAGCAATTGATTCCTCGGCTTTCCTGGAATATTATTTGCAGTTTCATTGGGCTAATGTGAATTCGAGTTGTAGGACCAAAGTTGATCCTTCGCGTTCAATGTTTACGTTAATTGTGTTTTCAATTAATACACGGTCAAATCACATTGTTAGAACTGTGAGTACGACCAAAGATAATACTGTATTCGTTCCCCTTTAAATTACTGTCGGAAAAAGATCAATTATTTTAAAAACTATCATGAAAAATTATGATACAAGTCAAATTTTTCGGCACGGAAATGACTGTTGTTGTTGAATACACTTTTGCATTTGGAATTTCTTGAAGCCGAACAAGGAGTTTGCTGTTTAGGATAGTACATATGGAAATAAAATTATTGCCTCAATTAATGGGTTGCCTTTCTCTCTTATGGATTCTCTCTACTACGCTCCAACCTTCCTCAATAATGATTTTGACGAAGACCCCGAAAGAAACTACCATAACTTATGGTCCATAAGGTAACTGAAGATAATGTTTGGGAATAAGAGACGCAGAGAATATGTTCTATATTTCTAAAATAGGAGATAGAACTAATCTCGTTTAATATGAGAATGAACAATCATTGTGACTAATTTTTACCGTTTCACAAGGATGACATCCCAACGAACTTTTAGACATTTCAATAAGAGCCCTGGATTGTCCGAAGTTACCAAAACATCCTTATATCACAAA
The DNA here is from genome assembly GCA_963572265.1 of Caenorhabditis doughertyi. Taxonomy (NCBI): domain Eukaryota; kingdom Metazoa; phylum Nematoda; class Chromadorea; order Rhabditida; family Rhabditidae; genus Caenorhabditis; species Caenorhabditis doughertyi. Next base: position 19,184,315 of record OY751556.1, on the reverse strand, counting down.
AACAAGCTTACCTTGGCTCCTCATTTTTCTCCTCTTCCTCCTCCTCTTCATCTTCATTTACCTCTCCATTCTCCTTTTCTTCTCCATCTTCCCCGACTTCCCTCGCAGTTCTCATACTCATTTCTCTCATTTCCTTTCCCGTACTCCATACTTCTGACCTCTCAGAATCTGGTTGAATTGGACTTGTTTTTTGGGATTTCTGTATGGAAAATTTATGAATGTCGTGTCGATTAAGAAGATAGATCAGCTCACCCTTTTCTTGGCAGTCTGAAACAGTTTCAACAGGAAATATGCAAATCTTCTGGCCATTGTGAGAAGATATTTGAGGAATTTAGTGAGGAACATTCCCAAATCGGCGATTGTTAGAAGGGTGAATGGGACGCCAATGACTCCATAGCAAATGAGGAATAAGCGTCCTTCGAAGGTCTCTGGAGCCACATGGCCATAACCTGAAAATAATAAGCTACTACATTCGAGCGAGAACTGATTGAGACAAGAGGAGGCCAAAAAAAAAGAATGTTTCGAAACTGGGATTTATATAATAAAAAACCTGTGAGTTCAATGACATAGCTTTTTAGGACATCCTAAATGATTGGATCGAATAAATGTGTTAACTGCCGCTCTCTCAAGCCTGGAAAATGTTCAACTCGAGAAGTTTGAATACCTGTTCAAAGTTGAGGACTTTATCATATGAATAGAAAAAGCTGAAAAGGTCTTGTGAGGTCTAAAAAACAATTAGCATTTTTCAGTATACTTGACCCCCACACTAACATACAAGTTTAGTTTGAAGCAAGTCATTCTCTTAGCATATCAGAAGAAAGACGTATGATGGCAGTGCTAATCCTAACGAAAAAGCGCAATGTGAACTAGTGGAAACCGTAATTTTTCAAAGTATCTGACCACAGAATGCATGTTTTCTACGGCGATACACAAACCGTGTACAAGAAATAAAACAAAATAGATTTCAATTAATTTTTGTTTCGATTTTCTGATATATACTAACTTAATGCTCACGAACTGATCACTGCATTTCGAGTCGTGGCAATCTTCTTATGACAAACAATACCACTTTTCTGTTACTGTAAACGTTAATCCTCTCTAATTTGTCTCATTTTTAACCTTCACTTTGGAATTAAAATAGAAACGAATAAAATTAAAATCAATTTAGAAAACAGGGGACTGTTACAAAATTATTGGAGTCAAGAACAGATAAGGTAAAGGAAACTATTCGAAACACTAAACTTCTCAATTATTCGAGTTGAAATTACTTGAAACGAGTAACCAACAGAAAATTTACGTTGAATGATTTCCGTTGCAGTTTTGTTATTTTGAGACCTATAGGAAACAGTAACACTACGAGTTTAGATAGAAGCTTCCTTTCGGCCCTCTAATAGTATTGCTCTCGAAAAAGAAGCACTTTGAACAGAAAAAATGCTTCACAGCGGTAAACTCAAATTTCTCGCCGCTCCAAGAAAATCTCAAACTTAATTGAAACGTTGTAGTTAGAAATGAAATTTGTCGATGGAAGTTGTAGATCAGGAAACGAGAACACTCCACAAATCTTCACTTACCAATAGTAGTGATAACAGTAAATGCAAAAATGACCGAATTCCCAATTGACCATTTCTCTGGAGGCGGTCCTTCATCAATTTCTTCTTTCTTTTCCTCCTTTTTCTTCATTTTCCTTTTCGGTGGTCCAGTGAATTCCACTGGATTTGGAACGTTGGCTTCTGCATAACATCTGTCGATATTTTCGATATTGAGATGCTCAAAACTATATGGATCACATTTAGTTTCATGGAAGAGGGTAAGAATGGTTCGCTCGAGGCATTCATGGATCTAAAAATATTGATTTTTACAGGGAAATTTTTGCGTTTCAAGACGTTCAGAAGAATTATGTGTGTTAGAAGTGGATGATGCTTTTGGCACTCAACAATGTTTTTCAAAGCTGGCATTTTTGAGATCAACCCTATTACAGTTATCAGAAAAATAAAATTCACAGTTTCACATAACCGATAAATATCTTGTGATGAGCCTCTGATTGTTTTCTGAATCTCAAAATGGGTTTGAAACTCACTGCCGGATCCAAAAGAGCCAATTCTTCTCCCAAATAAACCCTTGTCACTCTATCCGGGAGTCCAGTGATTGAAGGAGGAGGTGGCGGAAGACTTTGAGGGGATGCTGATCGAAGTTCTCGTTTTAGAAGGGCACGGCTGGAAATCAATTATTGCGGTCATAATTCACAGTCTTTTGGAAGTTTCAAATGAATGTGAAATGGAAAACTTTGTTTCTCACTTAACCTGCAACATAGGCTTCGAGTAACACAAAACAGTTCCAAAACAATTACTGTATCATTGAAATGGTAAAGTTTGATATCGTAACTCGAACTAGTAAAAGGACCCTTTACAATGCAAATTCGAAATCTTTCAGCATTCCACGTACTCAACGTTCATTCCAATTAAACTGTTTCACACCCTCCATAAAGTTTCCCAATTTTCAAATTCATCATTATTTCAACCGCCCAGTTTTGACTCACACTCTATCCGGCGATTCCAACCATTGCATAGAAAGTGCTCCAAACACCGTGTAGATAGCCACACCGGCTATAAGAGCAACATGGACAAAGAGGGTTGTGGCCTGAAAAAAGATCAGCTCAGATGCAGAAAACTTCAGAATTAAAGGTACACCCTTTTTGATTTGTTGTTGTAACGGAAAATTTTTTTGGATTTTACCAAAATTTTCGTACCGATAAGTTAAAAAATTTAGATTACTGCATCAATTAGCTGATGAATACTTTGATAAAAAAACGTTTACTAAATTCTTCGAAAGTTTTCATAAAACCCTTAAGCTTTTCCATTAAAAATTGTTACTAATTCTACATGTTTCAGAATACCAATTTATATTTTCCGAAATATTCTGTTCTGGAAAAATAGTCTGGAAAAAAAATTTAACCAGAAATAACTTTCGAAGAAAAGGTACACTTTTTTGGTTTGTTGTTGTAACGGGAACTTTTAGTGTTAAAGCTGTAAATTTTATCAGTGTCCACTAGAAACTTTTAAACCGAAATGTTGACAAACCTAAATAACTGCATCAATCAGTAAACGAAACTTTTTAGAAAAAACCCTCAATCAATCATTGTATCATTCCCAAAAATTGAATCTAAATTTTCACCACAAAACTTCCGAAAACTTTCCAATAACCTTTTTTTAAATTTTATACGTTTCAGAATTTCAGAATGTTTCAGCTTTTCCAAAACATTTCTCTTCAATACCTCTTCTTCGTTTTCTCAATCCATAATAAATGTGACCTACCTCAGCCAAAGTGGATTTCAAGTTGTCCACAAGAAACATTTTGTAATTATTTATAGCCAAAAACAAAGTAAAAAGAGAAACTAAACTTCCAAAAAAAAAGTATGTTTGAAATATGAAAAACCTTCTCTCCTAACTCTCTCCTCAAAGAGCACGTCAAGTTGCTCTTCCGGTGAGCACAATGACGAGAAAGAAGACGTTTTGAAAAGGGTTTGGAGAGTAATTATAGAAGGGTACCTTCTAGACATAAAAGAAGGTTTTTGATGTTTTTTGAATCAGGCTGCAAGTACGCTCCGATGGACTTGAATGGCAAATAAATGTTTGAAAGGGAATTTAGTTCCCGTTTTGCAGATCTTTGCAGTTTCGGAAAAGTGTTAAGAACTTTCAGGATTTTTGGAAAACTAATATTGCTTCGGAATTAACAAAAATGATAATGACTAACCCATTGGTACTTCTCTGGAATATGGAAGTTGCACTTCATTTTCAAAGATCCGGTTTCAGCAAGCTTTCATTTTTCTGAAAATCATTTATCATCAATAGACTAGCGGTACAATGACACACAGTAATACAAGAAGAATTAGCTTACAAAAAACGGAGGATGAAGACCAATTACATCGAAACCTACATTTGGATATCATCAGATTGAAACAGTAATTTCAGAAAAAAAAACGTCTTAATTGTTTTTTATCTGTTTGAACTTTGAAATCCAGAAAAATCTTTTATTTCAGCATAGTGGGCATTAGTTATACTGTTTCCTGTCCTCTACTTTTTGTTATCACTACTCGTATCAATCAATATGTCCTTCTTTCCATCTAAAAGATAACAATCAGTACCACTGCGCCTTCTCGTCGCCGCCATAGCTCAGTCGGTTAGAGCGTGGGTCTAATAAGCCCAAGGTCGCAGGTTCGACCCCTGCTGGCGGCAAACTTTTTTCTCTTTTGACAAGCTGAATACAACGTACAAACTACAACTGCTCGTGTGTTAACTTTTTAGAATTCAAACTGAAGCAAAATCCTATTAGCAGTCTACAAATGATGGCCGATATGCCGGAATTATATCAAAATGGTTTTAATGTTTCATTACTTTTATATTGTCATGTCAAATTCAATAAATTTAATTATCAGTATATAAAGTTCATTTGAATTGAATTATTCGCCACAAATACCAGAGGTTTGGGTTACGAGACTCTTTGCACGATCAATCCAAAGAATGCGCACAGAAGGTTCAGTGGCAAATTGAAACAGAATTTCAGAAATCGAAGTTTGCCTTCGAAAACAGTTCTACCCGTTGTCTCAATATGATGTAAGACATTTTCATTTTCATAATCATCATGAAAAGGCAATCGTCGAGAATGTTAGTTGTTCTACGCTCAAGCGGAAAACATTAGGACACGGCGAAACCCTTGCTAGATGAGTTTCAAAATCAATTCCGAAAATATGTTGTGAACGCTTTTCATCTTATGTACTCAATTGGATGCCAGCTGCTGAACTTGAACGGACTAGAAAACTGAAAATTTCTATTCTATTAGATGGGTTAGTTTTAGAAGAATAGATATAGAAACTGAAAGAAAAAACACACTTTCAGTAGATACATAGATTCTTATTTGAAGCTCTAGCAATAATTATTAAACCGTATAGAAAAAAAAACTTCCTCCATGAAATGGAGTTGCTTTGAATGCAAATGACTAGTGATTCTCAAGTGATTCAAAAAAAGAACAAGATGGAATTGATCCTTTTTAGCGGAATTCTACTAAACTAGAAAACGAAACTGAAAAAGTTCAGTACAGAGATGAGAAATAGAATTAACAATAAAACATTTGCTTTGAAGGTGAAAGCTGCCTTGCTAGGTTGTAGAAGATTCTGGAGCACGAGTTTTTTTAAAAGTTACAGTTTTAGTTTTTGTTCTTCGGAAAAATTGGATTTTTAGTATACAGTGCTCAAAAGCAAAAAATAAACCTTTCTTCCTCACCAATTCTGGTTCGGAATGTTTTGTGAGACAGACGAGTGGATTGAAATTCATTGGTAACATTTAATTTCACAAGATTCAGAAACAGAAAATGTTTTCAAAATAAACTAAAAAATCAGTTTCAACCGATTTATTACTTTTAGAAACTTAATCAGAATTGATTCCCACAGCTTTACTTCTTGAGGTATTGATACAAAGAAAGTTAGAGAATACGGTATCAGTTCTTATTTAAGTTTCAAAGTTTTATCGGAAAGTTGCTGGCTCTAGAAACTTGGAAATCAAAAATCTCTTTTCGCAAAAAAGTTCCGGTTCGGAAGAAAAGTACTAGTAAATTTCCGAACTCAACATGTCCGGGTAAGAGAAAAGGGGGAAATGGAAATAAAGTGGTAGTGTCCGAAAAAATGAATAATTGAGAGAAAAAAGAGAGAGAGGTGGTCCTTCACTCTCTCTCGCTTTCATCGAATTGTTTTTAGGAAAGCACGGAAAAAAGTCAAAGAGAAGAAGAACAAACGGATGTATTTGGATACATGGAAATTATAATTGTTGTTACAAAGAGAGAAGTTGTCACTCAAAAATGGTATATGCAGAAGTGAAGAAGGAATTTGTAGTGAAAGATGAACAAAAAAGATTCATTGGAAATCATCCGCAGGCAGGAGTTTTGATTTAACATTTAAAAAGATTTTTATCTCAAGAAGGGTTTTCTCATCTCATCATCCAGGATTGTTTCTTAATTCACCTGACATCAATTATGATAAACTTGAAACACTTTTTTGATGGTCAAATACTTCCATCAGAATATTTTACATCTAGTTTTGAAAATATTACTAAACTAAAGCTGTGTTTTTTCAGGGATTTTCACAACGTGCAGAAATAGTTTAAAATCAAAAATTTTTCCTAACAGGATACAAATGTCAAAGCCAAATCAGATGTTTTCCGAATTGAACAGAATATTTGAATCACGAAACATAAAAAACTGTTTTTTTGGCAAAGCTGTAAATTTGACAAGAAATAAGTGATATCATTATGCGTAGCGGGGAATAAGCATCAGCCCAATTTCATTATTGTAGCTCAACTTCTGGTGAAAAAAAACTTTCAGAAAATATGAATTTTCTTATCATTCCTCTGATTTTTGTTATTGAACATCATAATATTGTGAACGGACAACTTCCAACCAGCGGTTTTAGATCGATATGACAAAACCTTATGGCAATTCTGAAACACTGATTGGGTGAAGAATAGTGAAATCAATCACTCTGTTTCTATTTTAATGTTCCATTCAGCTGAACTTATTATCAGAGTTGGGTCAACGAAAAATGGTCATGGTTTAAATCACAGGTCACTGTTTCAATATCCTTTGTTAGTATGTTGGAAATAGTTTTTCAGTACTGGACCGACTTTTTGAAGAGCTATCGATGACTTTTTGAAGAGCTATCGAGAATCAGACTATCAACTTCCATTTTCATCAACAATTTAGTGATAACATTGAAACACAAAACTAAAAGAAGCAATCTCGTTGAAAATAAACCCGGCCATGAAGTTATTTAGTCACTAAGATGAGTACAGAATTGTGAGCTTTGAGTAGGTTTATGCATTACAGAGTTCGGAAACAATAACAAACTTTCAAGAAAGTTTCAAAATTCATAAACTTTTGATTATTTTTAGTCGAAAATCTAGATATTTTCAAATAAAATCCAATCAAAAACTAATTCATCCCACTAACTAAGCTGCTAGAAAAAAGCTCAGAATGCTCCAAGAAAAAAAAATAATTATAAATTTGTTTATACTTCCCCCTTTCAACCGAAAGCCAACATGTCATTTTGTTTATAATGGGGGATAGATGAAAAGGAAGAAAAAAGAAAAGATGGAACACATAGAGGGCTATAATAATAATGGAGAAGAAGGCAATTTGAGAAGAAAAGAGCAGATTTTTAGTGAAATTTGAAAAGCAGATGGATTGGAAGAAATGAAGATGATGATGAGATTGATGGAAAGAAATGTGAAAAGAAAAAAGGGCCATTATGAGAGGAAATGGACATGGATACGAGAAAGAAAAAGGGACGGATTTCAGGAAAAAAGGAGACGAGGATGAAGAGGATGTTCGTGTATAGCAGAAGTGTTGCCTTTAATAGAAGGGCACTGAGTTTCCAACATTTCACAAGGAAATGACCTAGTTATTAGTTAGATCGATACTCCTTATGGTACTGGTGCAGTAATCATCTAAAGTTGCCCATTTTAAACAGTGTATTGAGGAGGTTCTCATATACAAAAAAACTAAACCAAGAAAAAAACTCGGCCTCAGGCTCTAGACCTTGAAGATTTGTTTCCTTTGCATAGAACTTCATTGAGAGCAAGGAAGCATCGAATTGACATTTTTCGATTGCATCTTGTCATACTGCTGTTGCAGCAACCCTTTGAAACTTTTGTCCTTCTCTTGGGATCAGTTTAGCTTCAATACTAACGCTTTCTTTGATAAAAAGATAATTAGACACTCGAGAAAATTCTGTTCCTTATTGCAACTTACACTTTCGCCATATTGACATAATCGGGTTGTGCACCAAAGTATCAATGACGTTTTCCAATGTATTGATCAGTTTGGGTGTCCGAAAAATCATGATGAGGTTCGCACAATGGGACTCAGAACCCAATCAGGACTTGCTCCTTTATAAATTCAGACAAATGTACGGACTCTACACAAGAATAAACCTGAAAATTACTTATATGGGACTATTTGATGACTATGCATTGCTGTGAAAAGTTTGGTAATAAATTAACAACCATGATATAACAGAAAAATTTATTTTCGGGAATTTTTTTTGTGAAATAAGAAAGTACCTTGCTTGTTGGCTTGAAATACTCATATTTATATTAAAACATTGTCTGTTGCAGTAATGAATAAAAATTTTCATTCACTTTCTCTTCATGATTCTTCAATAGCTGTGGCTTCATTTTTATCAGAAAGTGTTGATTCGTTTTCAAGGGTTTCGGAATTCATAGCTTTTCAGAATTTGAGGTCACAGATTCAGAATATCCGTATAATTTTGGATTTCCTAATGTCGAGTTTAGTTTATTGACCATATGAATATTCAACTTTATTTCAAGACCCAGTTTATCTAAAATCGATTTATTCAAGTTTTCCAAACACGGGTGAGCAATAAAAAAGTGTCGTAGAATCAAAATGAGAATCCTGAATGGCGTAAATACAGTAAGAAATTAACATAAAAAACCAGGTCATCTTAATCCGGTCGATATCTATATCCATGTTTCAAATTCATAACTCGATTGAAATGGCTCTTCAATTGAACATAGAGACCATACGGAACAGCATCAATTTTCCACTGATCTTCTGAATCCAGATATAATTCAAGAGCTAATCCATTGAATTCTCGATATTTCAACCAGGCCAGATGGTAATAATCTTTAATGAATTGCTCCGCCCAGCTGATGACGTCAGCAGGCTGAAAATATTGAAATGAGGAAAAGAGGAAAAGCTGGAATTGACTTACTTTCCATATCGTCCAATCGGGAGTTTCAATGGTTGGTAGGATGAGTTGAGGGGATTCAGGCTGAAAAATAGTGAAGTTTAGATATTGGGGTGCAGTAATCTAGGACGTTATCTAGTTTTAATAACTCAATGCCAACGGTTGGCTCTATTCCAATTCAGGTGATTCATGAAAAAAATAGGGGTTTCAAGTGAGGAGCAGCACAACGATTCATTAACAGAGTTTCGTAAAGGGGTTGTCATATGGTGTTTGTACAACAGTAAACCAGTTTCAGAACTAAGGCCTCCAGAGTATATAAGGTTTTTGAGATTTAATGACTTCAGTGTTTCCGAAATCCGTATAAAATGACCTTACTCACTAGATAGTTAGTTGTTCTACTGAATTATATACCAATTGTACAACCTCTTACTCCAAGTGAGCGAGCCATCAAAGGCTGCATGAAACAGTAATATTATGATTTATCATTTTGATATCTGACCCCGGTAACTGTACAACAGGAATCCATGGCCTTTAGAGTGTTTTTAATGCTATAGAAATCATGCTGACCGGCTCGAGGACGTATCAGTTTTTGAGAATTAGCTTGCTTGTTAAGTCGAACTCATGTAACAGATAACAAAAATTCTAAATTTTTGTATTCATGGTACTCACAATAGTTTAATGCATACTGTGGTTCTGCAGATAAGCTACTAGTGTATTCGAACTCAAACTCATTTTTTAAAAATCAAACGAGAATCACTATTCCAAAAAGTCGGTATCTGAGCGCAAGGTCTAAAAGGCATTATTGTGGATTTCCTTGTTCCATTTCAATTATGTTCTCATAGTAACAACACGGATAGCTGTGAGAAGCTTTCTAATAATCTAATAATTGTTTGTTACCGTTTCATCAATTTCACTCAACCAGCTTTTAAATTTAGCTAAAATGAAACACGCAACAGCACTTAGACTACAAAACTTTTCAAAAACAACTGTCCCCACCCCAGTACCCTTTCTCCCAACTCACAAATCTCCTCCTTTCTCTATGAGAGTCCCGTACTTCTTCAAAAAGCTTCTGTGCATCCTCGTAACCCTCTCGAGCTGCTCGCTCAATACAATGAAAACAACTGGTGGTTTTGCGTTCTTTCACAAAATCAATAAGTGTCATTTCCATAATATTATCACGAATCTTTTCGATCAGAATCGAATCATCTTCATCCTCTTCCTCTTCGATTTCATCTCCTTTCAAATCTCCTTTCCTAAACGGAGAAATTAATTCTCGTTTTTCTGCTGAATCGATAGAGCATTTAAGAAGTCTCTCAATTTCACATGGTTCTGGAAGTCGTCTGAATCCTACTGTATTTGCAATAATGCTACAACCAAAGGCAGCTGTGTCCGCGACAAAATTTCCATAAGTTTTTTTCATTTCCTCGGGAAATTTGAGAATTATCAGCTCTCCTTCTCGAAATGGACCAAATCGATCGAAAAATTCTTGATCTTCGATGGCTTGATGCAATCGATCTGATATCATCATAAGATAAATTTGAAAGCAATCTCTTCTGATTTTTCTGTCTTTTGGATACAATTCTTCGATGAGATCATACTCTTTTAGAAGTACGATTGGATTGAAAAAAGATTCAATTTCTTCATACGTTCTTCTTTCATCAGCAATGTCTTCTATGAGCTTTAGCATACCGTAAGCCAGCTTTTCATATTCTTTACGTGAATCATTTCGTGCAAAATTACGGATTTTTCCAATAAAATCTTCACGATTGATATTAACCTGGGGCATCTACAAGAAATTGATATTTTTTAAAAATGATTTGTTAAAAAAAACATCAAAAAGATAGCAAATGATCATAAGAACATTTCTAATTCAAAAACCCAAAAAATTAAAAAAAAACTATTTATTTCAACATTTAATAAATTCTGAGTATCTCGAAATGTCAGGGTCCAAAGAAAACCGGCAAAAATGCAACAAAAAAACCAGCTTCAAAACATTAATCCGGGTAATATTTTAATCCTTCAAACGTGTTCATAACCCGATTAAGATGACTTTTTAATTGCATATACACTCCAAAGGGCACTTTATCGATCATCCATTGATTCGAATCCAAATAGGAAAGAAGAGATACTCCAATGAAATGTTTATAGGCCAACCATGTCAATTGCTGTTTATCGTGGATGAATTGCCCCGCCCAATTAACGACTGCATCATTCTGGAATAAAATAGAAATATTTCACAAATTGAAGAGAAATTGGGGTTGTTCGACAATACCGGTCCAAAATTTTATGCAGTCTAATTAGCGGTGCCATTCAATTTCAGCTGTTGCAACTTTTCTAAAAACCCTTCTGGCTCAAATTTTGCGGCTCTTCTTGCAGCAGGCTTTCTTTATCAAAGCCTGCGACGGAAGCTGAAGGCTCATTAGCTTCTTATGCCTAAGCCTAAGCTGCATATCGATTGGACCGGTATTGTCGAACAGAGCCAACAAACTACGAACATTCCATAACATCCAGGCCACTGGACGCATTACATTGTTAGGAATTACAAGTGTTTGCGATTCGGGCTGAAAGTTTTATTACAGTAACCTTCAATTACTACAGTAACCCTACCGTTCTTCTCTTATAATCGACTTTCTTCCAAATGGCCGGAAACTCGTCTTTCACTCGACCATAAGCCGTCCGGACAGCTCTTTCCACTTGATTTTTACGTTCATCACGCTCATTTCTTGAATCACGTCTCCAATAGAAATCAAGCTCCTGTGCTAAATATTTATCTCGAGTTTCTTCATATAAAACTGATTCCTCTTCATTTTCCTCATCTATCATTCCATTCATTTCTTGTCCGATATCATCATAAAGTGCTAAATCTCTTCTTCGAAATGGTCGAACTCTTTCCTCTTGTCCCTTACAAAAAATCTCAGCGTCTTTCATGATTTCCTCCATTTCTTCTGGTCTTGGCAATCGATTAGGTTTTGTTTCATTTGCAATAATACTAAACATAAATTCTGCATAATCCACTGCATAACTTCCAAGAGTTTTTCGAACTTCTCCAGGCATTTTGACACGAATCGTTTTCTTTTGATCCGGTTCCACATACTTGAAACCTGGCCGCCTTCTTGATTGATCTCTTATCACTTCTTCCATTTTCATAGAAGTCATATAGAGATAAATCTGAAGAATATATGGCCTATTGTTATCGTATTCTCTCATGACAACATCTGGCTCAAATTTGAACGGAACTTCTCCATTCGGTCCAATTCCTTTATTCCGAATACGATCTATGAAATTTTTCATTTCGATCACATATTCTGCAAATTTTAAGCGTGCAGGATTCGCCTGTTCCATCTGCAAAAAAACAAAATATAAGTACATTGAAATGGTCAGAACAGATAACAAATGTTCATGAAACATTTTCCGACAAAAAAGCCTAAAAACATAAATAAAAATTCATTTCCAAATAAAAATAAACAAGAATATTAATCCGAATCATAATCATACTCATGATACTCATTGATAACTCGATTCAAATGTGTCTTTAATTGAATATATACTCCATATGGCCAATTATCTCGTTTCCATTGATCATCAGACTCCAAAAATTGGAAAAGCTGATTTCCATCAAACTCTTTTTTACGTATCAGTTCAAGATGATCATCGTATCGAATAAACTCATGGGCCCATATGTTGACGTCTCTTTTCTGGAAAAATGAAAAAAGTTTCAATGAGAAGAAGCTAGACGATTTGAAGTTTCTTCGATTTGAAGAAGTTCCTAAACTGCAAAAATGCCACACCAACTGGTGAATTTCTTGGGAAAATTTACTGTATCGACAACTTTGTTTTGCGTGGCGCTATTTTGATCTTCTTGATGAACTTATAAAGCATGTTGGTTCACCGTGATGAGAGTCTGTTTGTTGCTTTTTGATATAGTCTTTGATGGAACTAGATGCCCAGAAGAGCTTCAGAAGTCTCATTTCCACTTTTTCCTTATGAAAAATTAATGTTTCACAACTTCCAGTTACACTAGACATTAGTTCTTGTTTCAGTTTAAACCGTCTCCATGTTTCCTCTAAATCAAAATCCTTTATTAGAGCTGCACTCTCTTCACATTTTACAAATTATCTACAGTTTCACAACCCACATTTACATACATCTTGATGGATATCAAGGATGACTCTAACTCTAACTAACTGACTGACTCGAACTTTTCGATATTCTAACTATTGGTACTTCTTTTATTAGGACTATTTGAAATATCTCGAACATGATTTTGCAACCACCCGATATCGAAAAACTACAACTTCAATAGCTCTGGCATTCTTTAGTTCTTCTAATAAACAGTAATTAAAATCGCCCAAATATTAATTTCCGCTGCAACCCTACAATAATAGCTCTTCTATCCAGTGCTTTTTGGTCAATAGTACTCCGGAATTTGTCTAATACACCAGAAACTCTCGCAAACACTCTATGAAAGGGAATCGAATGAAAACTTATTCGTGATCACCAACACTTACCGTCCAACTTGCATAATTCTTCGCGTTATTTCTCGGAAGATATAATTTTGTAGACTCTGGCTGAAAAAATGAATATTTCAGTGATTTCGACCCAATCCGCACTCACTATTCTTTTCGCCGGTCGATTTCTCGGCGGTGGCTGCGCAACGTCATCTAACAAATTGAACATCAAAATATCATGTGGCGCCCGATCTTCTTCTTCAATTTCATCACCGTCCATTGCCATTTCATCGTCGAATAATGCCTGAAAGTCCAGATCAATCGCTGCTCTCATTCGTTCCATTGCATCTTCTTGTCGTTGCTCTGGATCCTCGTCTGCCCATTGAGGAATTACAGCAATTTCATCGTCTTCATCAGGGTTCTCCAATTCAATTTCGATAGCTTCTGGTCTGAGATCAGGTAATCCCATACGAAGACGTTCTCCAGCAATACGAGCATCTCGAACCGCACGATGAAAATCTTCAATTTCAATGGGGAATCGACGACGGCGAGCGTTTCGCACAAGACGTTGAATTGCATCATCAACAAGACGATCTCCAATTTCCATGTCTTCGTCATCATCATCATCGTCATCGTCAACAGGTCGACGCCTGGCAGCTAAACGCTCTCTTATTTGACGGTCAGCTTCCTCATCACCATCATCCTCATCATCACCGTTAACACCAGCATCGTCATCATTGTTGCGAAGAGGTTCACCTAGATCAGGCAACACAAATCTTTCTGGCTCCGGAGGCTCTTCTCCACGGAAAATCGCTGCCATCTCTGCCTCATATCGATCAAATATGTGGGCAAGTAAAGCATGAGTTTCTCGATTATCTTCTCCTGCCATCACCATTCTCATCATATTTACCCAATGTTCAAAAACTGGATTTGCCAGGTTTTGCATATTGACAGGCAAGTCTAGAACTTCTTGAAGGGCATCTATGAGTTGTGTGAGGGTTTCTTCTGCTGGTTGAATTGGGTCATTTGGTTGACGACGGTCTCGGTAAAGATCTCGATATTCTAGGAAATTATTTCGAAGACGTCGGAGACAATCTGCTTGTGTCAATGCCATTTTGATTCTGTAACAGGTTGCATTAAAGTTAAGCGAGTCGCTAGAGGAATAGTTCGAAAAAAACAACAAAAGGTAAAGACAATGTTGTGAAACATGTTTTGGAAATAAAAAAAAATCAGAAAATTTTAAATAAATCTTTATTATTATGCCAAGCGAAATAAGTTTAAAAACCCGTAATTTAATCATCTTCTTCGTAAATATACCCGAGCATATCGTTAAAAAGTCGATTCATGTGAGATTTTAATTTGATGTACAAACCAAATGGAACACCCTGTTCCTGATATAAACTGACAGATTCTAACAATTCAAATAGTTGTTCTCCATCGTAATGTTTTTCCCAAAGAAGATCCAGATGTTCTTCTTCGGTGATGAACATTTGAATCCAGGTGAATACTTCATTTTCCTGGAAAAATTTGGTCTTGAGAGATGAGGGAAATGAAAAGAAAAGAGAGCTTACCGTCCACCATTTGATGCACTTGTATTTCTCTTGTGGCAAGTGGTATAGGGTCTCTGCTTCAGGCTGAAAATTAAAAATTATCAGGAATAATTAACGAATATTGGGAGATTTTTTACAGTTTCGTGTAGGAAATAAACTAGTTCCACTTCATTTTAAGATAGTTTCGATGGTATCCACAATCGACTAATTTTCTCTATAGTTTTTAGCCAAGTGAAGTGATGCCACATTTTGGTGCTTTTACTGTTTCAAAAAGTAAATGAGACAAAGCTAAAATTTTCCAGAACTGATCTGATTGTAACATTGACCGCAAGATTTATACACATAATCAACTACTTTAATCTCACATATTCCTTGTTTTGTTTCTGAATATTCATGTTACATCACACATCTGTGTATTCCAGCAATATCAATCTAATAACGCAAGTCAGCTCAAAAATCATTGCAATTTCATAAAGTAGTCAAAGTGGTTCAAATCTATAGAGAAATGATGCGCATGACGTGCACGAAACTTCCAGAGCATTTGATAGGGTTTCACGGTATCATTTACAAATAGCACAGGAACGTCAACCATCAAAATTGTCCCCAACAGGTTCTCATATTAATGGAAACTTGACAACTGCAGGTCATCTCTAGTGCTGCAGCCAATGTTTCAGTATGTATATATTAGAGTGTCGTCTCACGAGAAGCCTTTCTCATGAGAACGAGAATCATTCCGAGACTCACGAGAATATCAGTGAGTCTCGATTTTCTCGATCTCGAGTTCATTCTCGGGTTTTCTCATTCTCGGATATTCTCGAATCATTTCATATCTCGGATTTTCTCACGAGTCTCACTGAGAATGATGAGAACGAAGAAAATGTCACGTTTATTTAAAAAGTGTTGGAAATATTGTTCAATTTTTTGTTTTTCAAAACAAAAAAGTCCACGTGGAATTTGAATAAACTTTTTTCTCAAAAAATTTCGGAAAATTTTCGAAAATATTTTCATGGCCGTGACCTTTTCCACTGTTCTCATCATTCTCAGTGAGACTCGTGAGAAAATCCGAGAAATGAAATGATTCGAGAAAACCCGAGAATGAGAACATTCGAGAATATCCGAGAATGAGAAATAATGAGAAGAGTCGAGATTGATTGAGAATCAAGTGAGAATATTCGAGACTCACGAGAATTGTCTCGTGAGACGACACTCTAGTATATATCACTGACAAAACAAGCAGGTTCAGTTAACAGGGAAACTTTTTTTTCGGTTTCTCATAGTGAACGAAATACTTCAATTGTAACCATTTCAGTACCATATGCGTTGTTAGAAATATGAAAAAAATATGAAAAAATCAACAAGTGAGAGGTTGGTTTTGTGTTAACGTATAAAAGTACAGTTTTCATTTCTTTTTAAATTCATCCATCAAAGTTTTCTGTCAGTACACAGTACTCCTAAAAAGGGAAGTGTTACCAGCCAAAACATGTGTGGAGCCTCAAAACTTTGAAGTCACAGTTGTCATATAAACTATCCGCAACTGTGAATCTTTACTGTTTTTCATAGGTTTCAAACTTGTAACTTATTCTCACTGCACGTTCGATTTCATGGTCTTTTCTAAAGTAACCTCGACAGATTCACAGTCATGTTCAACAAAACTGTTTCACTTCTTACACTAAACCTTGCCAAGTTTCATTAAATAATAAAGCTACTCCACAAGTGTTTAAAAAACTCACCAATCTCTTGGCCGTCCTCAAATGTGGCGGAGCAACAACTCTATCATCAAATTGATGTCCAACCAGAATTGGAACAAAAGAAGACAAAAAGTTGAGCCATGGAGTATCCATTCCTTGAACATCAAATTGCTCATTATTGGGATTCCGTAAATCGAAATCAGGATATTGTTGAGATAATTCAAAAATATATCGAATCAATCTGTATTGAATCTCAGCGCCTTTCGTTTTCTTAACATCATTTGGGAGATCCATAAGGGAATTCATTAAATTCTCGAATGTTCTTGTCCCAGGGTAAATATCCGGTCCACCAGCACATCTCATTCTTAGGAGAAACCTCATAAGTTCAAAAATTAAAACATATTCTTTGGTCAGGCCTGTGGCTCGGAGAGCATCTCGTACCACTTTTAATATTAGCTCAACGAGCTCTTCAAAATCTTCCGGAAGTTCATCATCCGCCATATTGAACAAGTTTGGGACGTTTGGTACATTTTCCACTTGATTTTCTTCCATTTAGGGGTTGAAAATTCTGAAAATAGATTGATTTACAGGGATCTAGAGAGCCCCTTGAGCATAAAGATATGAAAAATGCCGAAAAAACATAGGAGACAAAAAAAAACAACCAAAATATGTTTAAAACTACAAAAAAGTTCATTACATAAAGCTTAAATAAAGTCAAGACAAAGTTTTCAAAAAGAAAAAAAAAAAAAAGAGAACCCGAATTCCACCTTCATTCTCCTTCATAAACGTATCCATTGTAGTCATTCACGACACGATTCATATGGGATTTCAATGAAATGTAGAGACCAAATGGAAAATGCTCATAACGCCAAAGTCTATCGGATTTGAGCTCGTTGTATAACTTATAACCATCGAATTCTTTTGTGGAAATCAAATGAATATGAGCTTCATTGGTGATGAAGAATTTGACCCATGTCATGACGTCGGCTTTCTGAAAAAACTCTATTAGAAGGGCACTGCTTTTGTAATAGAGGTTCGAGAAGGAAACTTACAGTCCATCTTCTAACATTGTTGACTCCGAGACGTGGCAGGTAGAGTTCATGAGATTCCGGCTGAAAATTAGGAATTTTTTTCAAGATTTTTTTGTTCAGTCTATGCATCAATTAATATGATTTCGTACCAGACTTTGAGATGGCTGCGTTACAGTAAAACTTAAAGAAGTCTCAGATCTACTGTAACCAAAAGACGCAACTCACCATTCTTTTTTCTTTTCCTCGTTGGCCAAGACCAAGATCAATAATATCTTGTGCTCCATCTCTATTGTTTCGTGGAATTGGCGGTTCAATGTTATCAAGAAAAGGTCGTTGGACTAGAGCTCTCATCCTTTCTTGTCTCTCCATCACATTCCGTAATGGATTATCTCTTTCAACTGGTCTTGGCTCCGGTGGTGCCATATGGTTTCGAACGAGAATCGGATGATGTGGCATTTGATTTGGTGCAAGTGGTTGTCTTGGTTGTGCTTCTTCAAGATCTTGTTGAACGACCATCGGGAAATCACGAAGAAGTTGTTCACGATAACGTCGAAGTTGTAGAAGAATCTGATCCACTTTTTCTTCTCTTCTATCTTCTGGAATTGCTCGGACAGTTTCTAACAGTTGGTCGAATTCTCTTAGATTCTCTTCAGTTATTATTGGTCCTCCTCGTTCCTGGATAAGAGTCATGTGAGTTTTGAGCATTCTCAATTCAATTGTAGCTTGCTCCAATCCATCCATTGGTGGTTCCACTGGAATTAATTCGGCTCGTGGTCTAACTGGATTCACTGCAATTCCCAATCTTTCATGAGCTGCCTGAAGCAATTGTTGTTGTTGAATCTGTTGAAGTTGTTGTCGACGTCGAAAGTGTTCAATATCTTGATAACCTTGGCCATTTCCTCTATTCCAGTTCACTTGGTTAGCTTCACGAACAGCCGGTGGCAAAGCATTCAAAATGTCCAAAGGGTTAATGGGGGGTCGAGGTCCTAAACGGGCTTGTGCTTGATCCACAGCTGCTTGAGCTTCACGAATAACATTGGCTTGAATTTCTTGCTCATTTCGAAAATGTTGCACCATTTGCCTTTGATGTTCGAGTAAATGTTCCAGTTGGGCACGTATAATTTCTGGATCTTGAGGTGCTGCGGGTGGTAGTATTCCAAGATTTACTGGTCTTGCAGCATATCGTGGTCTCAGATGTGGTGGTCTTACAACTGGTATTCTAAGTTCTTGTGGTCCTTGTGGTCTCACAACTTGTGGCCTTAGATTTTGTTCCACTTGAAGCATACGATTTCGAATAATTGTAAGTTTTGCCGTGGTTTGATTGAGCTGCTCCCGAACTCTTTGCTCATCTTCTCTTGCTTGCCGATTACTTTCCAATGCTTCTCTTGCTTCTCTCAAATGATTGTTTCGGGCCTGTATCTCTTGAATTCGTTCTCGACTGCGTTCAATCAAAAATTGTCGTCCTTCTTCCAAATCTCTTTCTCCATTTTGACCTGGCCTGTGTTCAGCAATTATATTGTGTAATTGCTGATCCGCTCCCTCTTGATTCTCTGGTTGACCACGATTACCAGCGTTTTCTCGTTGTAATCGTTCCAAGTCTTCATTAATCCGTAGTCCGAGAGGCTGAATTCTTGCCAAAGCTTCCTGTGACAGACGAGTTCGTTCAATTATAAGTCGGTCCAGATTATCTCTTTCTACTTGTAATTGGAGTTGCCGTTGTGTTTCCTCAGCTTCCATTCGTCGCAATTCATCCATTCCATGATTCATTTCCAAAAGTTGAACTGCTGCGAAAACGCGTTGTCGCTCTTGTTGATGTAGGAAAACCATTTCGTCCCATAAAATTGGCTGAAAACCGAATAATGGACCACGGTGTCGAGCTTGTTCTTGCTCCAGTGCGCGTCTTAAATCGAAACTTTTTCGCTGCTCTTCTTGCCATTCTCGTTGCAGATTGTCCAGCTCACGACGTTGCTGATTTGGACGTAGAGCTCGTTGTAGGGCAACACGACCGGCAGCTATCACATTCCAAACTGCTTGTGGTTCTACATCAACTGGAGGGGGCACGGGGTTTGGTCGGGCGGCATGGCCAACTCGTGGTGGTCGAACTATTTGTGGATCGGCATGGCCAACTGCACGGGGTAGAAAATCCTCCATTCTCATTCTTCCTCTTGGCGCCTCACCATCATCGGGTTGGTTATCATCATCATCGCTGTCTGGATTGGGCATGGGGATTGGTCTGGCAGCATGACCAACTCGAGGGGGTCGAACTATTTGTGGAGGAGGAACTTGTGGGGCGGCATGGCCAACTCGAGGTGGTCGAGCTGGTTGTGGCATCGGTTGAAAATCCTCCATTCTCATTCTTTGTCTCGGTGGCTCACCATCATCTTGATCCACTTGGTGTACCTCCTGTCCATCCTGCTCTTGATCCTCTTCTTCTTCACCGTCTTCCTCATCATCATCATCTCCATCTCCACCTTCATCTCCTTCTTCATCGCCACTTTCATCTTCACTATCACTGAAATCTTCAATTTGAAAGCCTCGTGGTTCACCCTCTTGAAAATGACGTCTTCGTTGATTCCTCGCTATTTCATTGGGAATAACCTCTGCGGGATCTAGTGGCCGTTCCCAGCGAAGTCCATTGATTTGTGCAAACTCGATCAATCTTTGTTGAAGTTCCTCATCCATCATGAAATTGCCTCGTCTTCCTTCACCTGCTGCTTGTTCTTGATCATTAGCTTCTTCGTTGACGATTCCCATGTCTCCAAGTTGCTCAGCTAACCCATTGCGTGGAGCAGCTCCAGCGACATCTCCTCGACCCACCGGTGCATCTTCATCTTGGTCGAAATCCATGTCTGCAAATGGTTGGGATAGTTTAAAGAACGAAAAAACAAAGAAGAAATATGAAAATGTTCATAAGAACATTTCGAAATGGGAATAAAAATTGGGGGGAAGTTGGGAAAAAAGTCTTTATTTATGAAAACCAAATGAAAATTACCGATGAAAGGGGCAAAATTACCGATGAAACCACGATGGGAAAAGGAGATGGGACCGAAAAATAACCGATAAGTTTACTGTAAGTGCAGTTTTATAGTGATTGCTGATTCTTCAGAAGGAAACTTGAATGCACTATAGCTTACGAAAAATTGCAGATGACAAGAAAAAAAAATTAGAATATGTGGATTGCACAGGATATGAAAATAGCAAGAAACAGCAGAATTCCCGAAAAAAAATCAAATTTTTCAAAAGTGATTGCATACGGAAAAATAAATGATGAAAAATGAGTTTCGAGAGAAGTTTGTTTAAGATTTAGGAAGAGAAGAAACAGTGGATTTTACGACAAAATGCACAAATCTGCAAGAATAACCGAGTTCGATGAATAATTGGTGAAAATCACGTCGCAGCCCGGAACACAGAGAATCAGAAAATAAAATAAGAAAGAGAAACAGTAGATTTGACGACAATTAGCAGATAAAAGAGACTACTGTAGCGAACTAGTGAGCCGAAATAACCCCCTTAAAGCCCATGAAAATTATTGTAAACCGCATTGAAATGATTCTCAATAGACGCGAGAACTCCCACTGGGATTCCAACCATTTTGAATGCTTTCTCTTCCTGAACAAGCCATTCAAGCTCTCCTCCAGTGAATTCTTCATCATAAAGTTTCTTCGAATGCTCGTTTTTCAAGAATTGCCTGAGCCATTCGTATAATTGATCACGCTGCAATTCAATTTTTCTTAGCATTTTTTTTCAAATGAAAAAATCTTACGTTCCAAAGTCTCCAATTATTTGTAAAATCGTATGGAAGAAGAAGTGAAGCACCGCGAGTCTTTAAAATAAGTTTTTGAAGATTTTTTCCTCTATTATAAGAGCATACCGGTTTCATTTCGATCGGTTGACCCACAAGATCAGAGAGGCGTTGAGGAGGAGGAGGAGTAGGGGCTTCTTCTTTTTCTTCATGTTGTTGTCTTTGCTGCTGTACTTCTTCACCTTCATTTTCATCATCCTATAAAAAAGTTTTCATTTCCAAAAACCCTATCAAAGTGGCACTTACAGCTTCCCTTTTTGGGGATTTAAAAACATCCAAAAGTTCATCACTGTGTGGAGGGTCGTATCTGTTTATAGCCTCCAAAAAAATAACATCCGAATCATCATCCATTTCTCCATTTTGATCTGGAGTCTGTTGACGTTCTCTCATAAAAACAACGTCTTCGTCTTCTTCTTCTTCTTGAGCGTCAAAAGGATTCTGATGAACAACACCGTCATTTTCTCCTTGGTCAGTTTCCTCTCCCTAAAGTTTTTGTTCGAATTGATTTATTGCAAATTTTGAATTTTCCTCTAATAAAAGAGCATACCTCGTCGCCATAGATAGGCGTTACTTCTCTCGGAACAGTTCTTATCGCCGGCAGTCCTAAGTATTTTGCCACACATAATTTGTATTCTTTGTAAGCGTGAAGATACGTTTTTCGGGCAATTTCTATAAAGTTTCGTTCAATTCTACGACGTTCTGCTCTCGAAATGTTTTCTGGTGCACGGAAATCTTCAGATCGAATAGGCGGGACTTCTAACTGAACTTCTTGCTCCATTTCTTCTTGTTCTAAGTTGTCGTCAGCTGTTTCCCTTGTCGGGACCTCTGGAGCTTCTACAGGTTCCACTCTATCACTGGTAGATGGGACATTGCGTCCGGAACCTCTTCTGGCCCGAGTTGGTCTTCCACGTGGAGCTGGGGGACGCCCTCGACGACTTGTTTGGGCTCTTGGCATCAACCTGTAAGCAATAGTGATTGATGAAAAGTAAATGATAAGAATGATAATGATAGAGAAAAAATGGCACACAAAGAAAGGTATTCGAAATGATAAGAACATTCGTTAAAAGAAGCATTGGGGGAATCGGGGGGAGTAAATTAACTTTTATTTTTCCACGGGGGTCGACAAATTTTTGAATAACGGGAGGATCGATGAAAATTCATCAAAACGGGGATGAGATTTTTAATAAAACACATGGGATGATGAAACCGAACTTTGGTGAGAGAAAGTATTTTTGGGAATCGTGAAGAGAATTTTTGGAATAAGTTAGTAGAGAAAATGCGCTCCATGGAAAGTTTCGATAGAGCGCATTTTGAATTGAGAGAAAAGAAACATGTTGAAAACATAATGAGATTTAAGATGAGAGGATGAAATGGATAAAAATTTGCACATAACAAGAAGAAATCGCACATTAGAAAACCATCAACACTCTAAAGAATCATTAAAGACAGCGTTGAAATGAAACTCCAATGCTGAGATAACATCGGCTGGAAATCCAGATTCAACGAGTTTTGGATTTTTTGAGATGATGCATTCCCCAAGCAATTCTCCATTGATATCTTCAGCTTTGAGCTTATCAGAATACTCTGGGAATTCCAGGAAACGAGTCGCCCAGTCAGCGACTTGATCGGTCTGAAAGTGGTTCATAATTTGGTATCAGAAGAATATCAGTTAAGAAATCTTGACAACTAGATTAAACCAGAAGAAAACCCGCGATCTAGTCGCGGTTGTTTGCTGCTTTCGTTCATTTCGAAAAAAATTTTGAAATTCTGGGTTGCTGTAACTACCGTAATCCTACAGTAATCCGGATTTGGTTTGGACGGTGTGCAAAGTGGGTTCCATGCAAGCGTCCACTTAAAATTAGAGTCATTCAGTTCAGTCTGAACAGGGTTTTGAAAACCTGGTTTACTGTAGCTACAGTACACCTACAGTAATCCGAGCTCCGAAATTTCCGGAAATGAAGCGCTCGGGGACTTATGGTCACATGAGTATGGTACAAATCGGCCAGCAGGCAAAAAAGTTTTTCAGGGATCAGTGCGAGACAGACAGAATTCGCCTCTTAGTATGGAGAAATGATGACCAGCTTACTGTGTCGATTATACCATAAGTTCACTGTTAGTTTCGTTTTCCATTAGGCATTTGTTAATGTTCGAAACAGAAAGTTTTTTTCGATCTTTTCATGAAATAATTACCGTGTCACCAAAAAGATCTACGTTTAACAAATTCGTAGTTGACAATAGTTGCCTCTGAAGTGATTGTTCTGCCTACCCTTTCTTTTTCCTTATCATATCAATACAAAAAACTTACAGTCCACTTTTTCCATTCGTTGGTCGCCCCATTTGGAAGATACATTCGTGCTCCGTGAGCCGGTCGTCTGTTTCCACATGCACGGCATCCACAGTTCTCCCGTGCTGCTGGTGGATGAGCTTCCTGGGTCGCCTCTTCTCTGACAATAGGCTGAATATTCCATAACCCTTCTGTGTCCTCATGAAGTCGCTCCTGAAAAAAAGAGAAAAACTGTGCGGCTCGAAACCCAAAAAAATTACAATAAACTCGTAAGCAATGACCATGTTGTTCAAATCAGGTGATGCTGTTCTAGACTGAAATATCATCAGAGTTTGTGATAAAAGAGATCACTTTATCTTACCGGCTCTTCTACGAATGTACGATTTGCTCTTTCACTGTGCTGGATCCTTTGACGTGCCAATTGTCTCAAATACATTCTTCCTTGATCATCTCTTTCCTCTGCAATTCCTTGATATTTTCGAAGTGTTTTCCTATATTGTTCCTTTGCCATTTGATAAGTAATCTTTGCCTTATCGATAAAATCTTGCTGCATTCTTGCTATATTTTCTGGCGGGACGTCTTCAAAAATAGCATTGTTTGGCCGTGGCGGAGTTGGTGGACGATATCCGATTGCTCGTGGAGCTCCACGATACGGATGGTCCCGAATGATTGAACGTGGACATATGTCAAGCCAATCTTCATAACTTTGCCTCACCCGTGCAATTTCATTTTTAGAGTCCTCAACTTCCAACTCAAGCTCCATAATTCGACCTCGGAGAGCTTGCTCTGTAGGGTTCATGGGCTCCGGATCGGGCTCCGATACGGGCTCCGCATCCGTCTCTGCGTCCGGCTCAGGGGCAGTTTGAGGTCCGCCTAGAATGCCGCGGATTCGATTAAGGCGCTCAGAGATATTCACTTCTAGATCTTCGGCGGCTCTTTCTAGTTGTCGAAGACGAGCCGATACTCTTCTCCCTGCCTGTCTTCGAGCAGTTGAAGGGGACGGCGTGATCTCTATGGCATTTCTTCGAGGCGGGTATCTCCTGGCAGGCATCGTGTGTGGTCTGGAAATATAGCAAAATGAAATGATAAGAAGAAAAAAGAAATGTGTTTTTTCTTTTGTTTTTCAGGTTTCTTCTTCTCGAAACCACACGCTACAAAACCAAATCAATAGCTTCCTAGCAGACTACAAAAAAAAGATGAGAAAGGAGAGCTAGAGAACGCAGAGGGTGAAGGGAAAGAAACGTGTATGGGAATATGCATATAAAAATCGATCCCTTTTCGTATGTTCTCGAAAAAAAAGGGACCAATTCTGACATGAAGCATAAAACGAATGGCTGAAGCAATTGAGAAAATGCTACAAGATTACTATGACAACGTAGCCCCATTTCCCATGATTTTGACGAAAAGAAAAGATGATGTTACCCGGAGAGAAACAGAGCCTTTAAAGCTACAAATTGTTGTGTTTGTGCCATGTCTAGAAAATGGCACACATGAACATTACTGCTACAGTAGGAAAAGGTAGATAGAGTCAAAATAGGATGAGAATCCCTTTTCTCTCAATTATTGGAAAATGTCGCGGAAGAACGGAAATTGCTATTTCATGAGCATAATGATTTTCTGTTGAAACAGAATCTTTATTACGTCCACATTAGTTACATTTTCCATAAGGTTCTCCTAACGCCAGGGCTACAAAGCACAGGATCCTATGACAAATTTCACGGATTCCCCTAGTATTCATAGAAGATTGTAACTCTTTTCTGACACTAATTTTGCATTCCTGGTTCTTTAAGACTTACCTTTTCCCCTGTTTCCAGGGTCCAAATATCCCCACGAAGTTGGTTTTTCGATGTGTGTTCCCAGCTGAAAATTGCTTTCAAGGAAAACGTCAACAGGAACACCAACGTCAAAAGTAGCAAAATGATAAAAACATTTTGAAACAGAACAAAAATAAAGTTGAAATGCGATATGAAAAACTTTATTAAATCGGGGTAAGAAATTGAACGGAATGCATCACAAACTTTTTCAAAACCTACTCCCAATGTGAATTTCATTTTCCTATATCTATCATACGACCTTTGAGAAGGGATTTTCACTGATCAAATTTTGGAGATGAATTGTGGAGATATTATGTACATAGCATTTCACTGAGCAATGGAGAATAAATGGCAGAATATAAAAACAGATTTGAAAAAAAAAACCACCAAGAAAAGAAAAATCATCAAAAAAAACAAGAACATGATTATGATGAATATGACACAACAAAAAATCTAAGAATCTAACAATACAAAACTACCATAACTTATTCGCATTAGCACTGGCTCTGGCAGCAGGCGGAACGCTGCGAAGAAGAATTTCGCGACTTTCTTCAAAAGAATATCTATGCGGACGAGGTTCTGGCTGAAAATACGAAGCTTATTTACTCCTTTCTTATCAAAAACAAGAACATACCGACGTGATCTGAGACCTTCTTGCAACTGAAAAATCACGAGAAGGGAGGACACTGTTTCTCACGTTGGATGTGGCTCTGTCATGTACGTCACCAACATCATTCGAAGCCTGTAAAATCGCAAATATGTGGTGCCCTTCTATTAGAAGCTAAGATTTACCGTGGCATTCTGATGGCTTGTGGCTACAGAAAGAGCACTAGAAGGTATTACACTGCTTCTCAAACTGGATGTGGCCCGATCGTTTATGTCATCAATATCATTCGAATCCTGTAGAAGTTGGCGTGTGGCTGCGTCCTCTTGAAGTTGCCCCTGAAAAAAAGAGAAAAATTGTGCGGCTCCAAACCTAAAAAAAATTACAATCAACTGATAAGCAATGTCGATGTTGCTCAAATCTGGTGATGGTGTTCTAGACTGAAATATCTTTTTTTTTAGTGATAAAAGAGATCATTTTATCTTACCGGCTCTTCTACGAATGTACGATTTGCTCTTTCACGGTGCTGGATCCTTTGACGTGCCAATTGTCTCAAATACATTCTTCCTTGATCATCTCTTTCCTCTGCAATTCCTTGATATTTTCGAAGGGTTTTCCTATATTGTTCCTTTGCCATTTGATAAGTAACCTTTGCCTTATCGATAAAATCTTGCTGCATTCTTGCTATGTTTTCTGGCGGAACGTCTTCCACAACTGCATTGTTTGGCCGTGGGGGAGTTGGTGGACGATATTCGACTGCTCGCGGAGCTCCACGATACGGACGGTCCCGAATGATTGGAAATGGACATATGTCGAGCCAATCTTCATAACTTTGCCTCACCCGTTCAATTTCATTTTTAGAGTCCTCAACTTCCAACTCAAGCTCCAAAATTCGACCTCGGAGAGCTTGCTCTGTAGGGTTCATGGGCTCCGGATCGGGCTCCGGATCGGGCTCCGCACCCGGCTCTGCGTCCGGCTCAAGGACAGTTCGAGATCCGCCTAGTATGCCGCGGATTCGGTTAAGGCGCTCAGTGATATTCACTTCTACATCTTCCGCGGCTCTTTCTAGTTGTCGAAGACGAGCCGATACTCTTCTTCTCCCTGCCTGTCTTCGGGCAGTTGAAGGGGACGGCGTGATCTCTATGGCATTTCTTCGAGGCGGGTATCTCCTGGCAGGCATCGTGTGTGGTCTGAAAACATTGACAAATGAAATGATGAGAAGAAAAAAAAGAAGAGGAAAAGTGTTTTTCATTTTTCAGGTTTTTTCTTGTCGAAACCACACGCCCGAAACCTAATCAATAGCTTTCTAGCAGACTACAAAAAAAAGATGAGAAAGGAGAGCTAGAGAACACAGAGTGTGAAGTGAAGAAACGTGTATGGGAATATGCATTCACATATAAAAATCGATTTTCTCGAAAAAAAAGAAGGACCAATTCTGGCATAAAGCATAAAACAAATGGTTGAAGCAATTGAGAAAATGACATGAGATTACTATGACAACGTAGCCATTTCCTATGATTCAGACGAAAAAGAGAATGATGTTACCCGGTGAGAAACAGAGCCTTTAATGCTACAAATTGTTGTATGTGGTCTGTGTCTAGAAAATTGCACACATGAACATTACAGTAGGAAAAGGTTCGATAGAGTCAAAATAGGCTATAAATAGAGACCGCAACGTGTCTGATGAAACTCAAATTCAAGTGAACCTGTTAATATGAATGTGTTCCTAGTCCAAATATTAGTACGTTCCCAATTTTTTTTTCAAAAATATTCATCCGTTCCCGAGTTACGATCATCTTTATGATGTTCTAATTAGCACTGAATATCTACCGAGGCAATGTCGGCGGCGCGAAAAAGAGGGCGGGGTAGCGATTGCAAGGCAGCCGCACGACTTTTAGCTGGTTTTCGGAATCAGCTCTGATGATAAAATTTTTTTGAAAACAAATACAAAAATGTAATCCTCAATTAAATCAAAATCGTTGTAGCTAATTTTCAATATTCGCAAAAAGGTTCTGGTGGAGCTGGGTTCGAACCACGGTGTTCTGAACACGAGGTGAGCGTGCTAGCCACTAGGCCATGGCGGCGGTCGCGCGCCCAAAACTGGTGGTCGTTAAGTAGTGAGTGTGGGCGGCGACAGAAATCGTTAATTTTTTACTCAATTTTTTCTTGATTTCCGGTAGAAATTGTTAAATATAAAAATTTCGCTAACTCAGAGAGCTAAGGTTCTACATGAAAGTTGTAGCAAATTTTTCGTAGAATACGATGAAAAAGAGATCAGATGCGTATTCGGTATAAACAAAGCCACAAAACTCAAAAAACTGAAGAAATGAAGAAAACTCTCTCTTCCGCATGAAAATTAATTCACTTCTGGGTCCGGGAAAACCTTGAAATTTTTTTCGGATAATCTTGAGAGGTGTATATAGCTGAAAAAATATTAAAATTCATATATCATCGCTGAAAATTTTTTACTATCCGTCATGGTAGTTTGACAAAACACAATTTTTTTTTCGCTAACTCAGACTCAGAATTCAAAAAGAAAAATGAATTCAGCATCAAAAGAACTATCAGAAACGGTTAAAAGAAGATGCGTATTCGACCTAGGTTGAAGATTCTCAAGCGATTTTCTATGATCAACTTCGAATTTTCGGTGTTTTCTAGTCTCCCGTTCGAAAACCGTTTGAGATACGGTTCTAAAACATGTCCCATTCGATTCTACGTGGTCGATTACATAAACTTTAGTTTAATGTCGAAAGAGATATCACATACAAGCAGTGTTATCCACCTTCAAACAATGCGCAACCTTCCTGTCTGAAAAAAACAACTGGCCCCGCCCTCCTTCATTGCGGTCTCTAGCTATAAATGTTCCTTTTCTAGTTGTTCCGCTATGACTTTTCGGGTTTCATTTTTTTGATATGGAAGAATTCAATAACTCAAAAACTGAAATTGCTATTTCACGAGCATAATATCTCCCCATTGAATCAGAATCTTTATTACGTCCACATTAGTTACATTTTCCATAAGGTTCTCCTAACACCAGTGCCACAAAGCACATGATCCTAGAACAAATTTTCACTGATTCTCTTACTATTTTTAGAAATTTGAAACTCTCTTCTAACATTCCTTCCGTATTCCTGGTTCTTTAAGACTTACCTTTTCCCCTGTCTCCAGGATCAAATGTCCCCACAAAGTTGGTTTTTCGATGTGTGTTCCCAGCTGAAAATTGATTAGTAAGAAACCGATAAAAATAACAACAGAATCAAAAGTAGCAAAATGATAAAGACATTTTGAAACAGAACAAAAACATAAAGTTGAAATGCGATATCGAAAATTTCATTGAATCGGGATAGTAAATTGAAAGGAAACCATCACAAACAGCAAAAAACTTCCTCCAACCATGATGTTATATTCGCTTCATCTAGCTTTTAACGAATGAGAGGTCTTCTTCACAGATGATATTGTGGAGAAGAAGCGGGAGTCTGAAAATTTGATATGAAAAGACCCAGAAGAAGAACTATATGACCCGCATCTAATAAACTAAATTTAGGGACAGTGAAACATTTGCAAAGATGCATTTACAAATCATAACGCAGGATGACTGATTAGACCTGGGCTACCGCAAGATTTCAAAACAAAACGAAGCAGCAAAAACGTTTACAAAAATTCTTGCAAAGTTCACTAATTTCCTACATTTCACATTTTCAAATTTCAACAAACTGTGTCTTTTTTCCTATGATTTTCTGTTTCATGCGCACAGTATTTGTTGGAAACTAAAACTTATGCACTGTGTGTTGCTGTGCCCTCAAAGTACTTATTCAATAAACAGCTCATTTCGTAAGCGCAAAGTTTTATATTTTGCTGCGTGTCTGTTTCATGTATCATGTATTTGGAAAGGTAAAAGTGACCGTGGATAGATCTTGGAGTCTACTATCCTGTTTCACGTATCTTGTCTTTGGAATATAAATGTTTTTTGACAATTACCTTTTATTCCCAAGATCTTTTCTTTCTTATTCAAAAGAAAGTAACTTTTGGATACCACTTGCGGCTTTATTCAGTTCCATTTTGCTTTTCCGTTTCAAGTTTAATGTATTTAAAGATGCGACAACCATCAACTGGTTCTATGCGGATATACTTTGTTTCAAATTAAAAACATACCCTTTCACAGTTTGAAGTGAACACCACCATAACCATCGTATTCACAACCATTTTCCCGATTTCTTCAATCGAATTGCAAAACAGACGTTGATTTTTTTCACTGTTTCGCGTTCTTCATATTATCGATAGCGATTTCATTTTCACTGATAGTTTATCGAACTCTATTGTTCTACGCCTTCTTTTTGTTTCAAGTGAATTCATTTGGTCCGTCCTTCGGCTTATCCAAGTTCCATTTTATACTTATCGGTTTTAGCAATGCTTGAAATGATCAAGGACAACAGTTGACGACAATTCAGCTTCTCCTTTCTCATAATTCCATCATCTTGTTCTGCAAAAAGTCTCTTTGGTGATGAATCAAATGATGTTTTTGGTCGAAATTTTTGATAGATCTCGTCGAGAAATGACTTTGATAGGAAATTTATCAACTCTGCTCCCAACTACATTTTAACCCATGGTTCAGGCTACAAGAAAGTCTCACATCTACTTCATTTCCCCAATCCTAATGCAGCCGAAAAACTCGACTGAAACGTTGTGCAAGATTTGGTCCATGTTGTATGCTATCTGATAGTTCAGTTTTTGGCGCCAGGCGAAAACCCCATCGGAACTTAGCTTCATTTTTCTAATCAAATCCTTTTCAACGTCTAAATCCCAGCTCAGATCTTTATCCAGCATAAAACCTAGTCTAAAACTTCGTGCACATCTTTGATCATGTCTTGGTACATCTTTTTCTTCCAAGCGACAAAGCCTTTTTTGAATTTCAGTCCATATTTCCAGACAATATCGGGTCTCGATCAGTTTTTTATCCGTTGATGGTTCTTCCTGTTTCAAAATCATATTATTTAAATCAAAAACTTACTTTTATTAGTTTTTCGAGACCTGACGAATCTGTGGAATCCATCCTTCTTCTGAAAATTTGCTTTTTCTCCTGAAAGTAAACATTTCGGTGCGAAGAAAAGAAATTTTCAGAGAGTTAAGTTATAGTTAGCAACAATTGAATGAGAAAATGCTTTTTCTCTCTAAATCATGTTTATGAAACGGCGAAAAATCTAAAAAGGCTTTCCAGACTATAGAAAAATCTGAAACGCAGATGATAACCAGTCTAATAATTAAAAAAAGCAATTAGAAATGATGAGTCAAAGCATTTCCAATAAATTTCTTCATGAAAATCTATAATTCACAAATGAAGAATCCAAAGAAACTGCTTTAGGTAAAAGCCCGCTAGAATTCTACTCAAATAAATACAAAAAACAATGCAAGTGCGCTCTATTGCGAATCAACAATGGCGATTCCTCCCCTTGTCTTCCATCTGCCTTCGTCGTCCTTTGCCCCCAGAAACCGATGAAAAAGAGAGAAAGAGAGAAACACATACTTCTTTCTCCCGCTCTCTGCGTCTCTTCTTTCGACAAGCTGTTTTTTGGAAGGTTGTTGGAGGAGGCCAGAAGGCGAGGAGACGGCAGAGAAGAGGAGTAGAACACGGAGAGGGTCTTGGCAAGATGGAGGTGTCCGTTTCGTTCGTCTTGAACGAGCAAATCGATTGTAGACGATGATGGAGATGGAGAAGAGAGGCAGACAGTGTAAGAGAAGGTGCAGGGGCATCGGTTTCGAGCATACATTGATAAAATTTCCAAAAAATCAGATTTTAACTGCAACATGAAACAGATCCTAGTTTTCCTAGTTTTGAAAATCTCTAGTTCTAGCATTTCTTCTTCCCATTTTCTGTTCGAGTAGAATTCTGATGTATCCTGAATCATTGAAAAAATTTTTTAAATTCAAAAACCTTTATCTTGAAACTGATTAAAAACAAAAAATTATTTTAAAAAATCCAAAAAAAAAGTAGACCCGTATTTTACAATTGAAGCCATATGTAAATAGGATTTCACTGAGCAATGGAAAATAAATGGCAGAATATGAAAACAATAAAATCACCGAGAAAAGAAAAATCATCAAAAAAACAAGAACATGATTATGATGAATATGACACAACAAAAAATCTAAGAATCTAACAATACAAAACTACCATAACCTATTCGCATTAGCACTTTCTCTGGCAGCAGGCGGAATGCTACTCAGAAGAATTTCGCGACTTCCTTCAAAAGAATATTTATGCGGAAGAGGTTCTGGCTGAAAATATGGAATCATCTCAATGCTTTGCTATTAAAAACTAATTCTTACCGCGGCATTCTGACGGCTTCTGGCCACAGAAGAAGCACGGGAGGGAGGGACACTGCTTCTCACGCTAGATGTGGCTTGATCATTCCTGTCATCCATATCATTCGGAGCCTGTAAAAATTGAAAATAACGGGGTGCTCTTACTTAGAAGCTGAGGATTACCGGGGCATTCTGATGGCTTGGGGCTACAGAAGAAGCACGGGAGGGAGGGACACTGCTTCTCACGCTGGATTTGGCTCTGCCATTTCTGTCGCCCATATCATTTGAAGCCTGTAAAATTCGCAATTATGTGTTCTATTAAAAAGTGTCAATTACCGTGACATTTTGCCGGCTTCTGGCCACAGAAGGAGCCCGAGAGGCGATGACACTGCTCCTTGAACTGGACGTGGCCCGATCATTTCTGTCACCCATATCATTCATATCCTGTAAAAGTCGAAAATAACGAGATGCTCTTATATTAGAAGCTTAGGTTTACCGTCGGATTCTGATGACTTCTGGCTACTGACGAAGTACGAGAGACGATGACACTGCTTCTCACACTGGATGTGGCCCTAGAATATCTGTCGCCCTTATCATTTAGAGCCTGTAAGATTTCAAAATACGGGGTGATTTTTTTTTTGAGGAAACTTACTTCCTCAGAGTACGCGGGTGCATCGAAGACTGTCGATGATCTGCTCTCGCGCTCCGGCGTTTCCTCGGAGGCGCTTGACTGAAAACATCAGATTATTTTTGCTACAATAAAAACAACTCTTACCTCTGCTTCCTCGTCACTAATTATGACCAAATCAATTGTCTTTCCAGTGATTGTATCCTGTTTGTGCACCCATCGGTCGAAAAACTGCTTCTTGGGGACTGGAATGATGCTAAGACGCGTAAGTGGAATGACACCCTGAAAGAAATCAAATGAAAGAATTCTTCTAAATTCGAACAAGAATTACCTCATAACAGTCTCTTTTGCGAGCTTTTTCCATTTGACGTCTGTGGTAAAAAATATCCAGCTGAAAATTGGATTTTCTTTACATAGGGAATCTTTGAAAAACTCACATAGCGATCAGGAAACACGA
The DNA here is from genome assembly GCA_963572265.1 of Caenorhabditis doughertyi. Classification (NCBI taxonomy): domain Eukaryota; kingdom Metazoa; phylum Nematoda; class Chromadorea; order Rhabditida; family Rhabditidae; genus Caenorhabditis; species Caenorhabditis doughertyi. Next base: position 19,150,957 of record OY751556.1, on the reverse strand, counting down.
CTTCAGTTGTGTTGAGGTCGAACTGCTCTCGGTCAAATGGAAATTCGTCGTACTTATCCACCAAAAGTTGCTGATGTTCACGTGGCAATTTCAAGAAGAAATTCCTATAATGACGCTGTTCCAATTCAAAATGTAATCGATACAATTCTTCGACAAACGCCTCGGCTATCTTCGGAGCAACGGCGGCTTTCTTTTCAAGAAGCTCAGCTCTTTCATCCTCTGGTGCCTTTCGTAGGGCTTCGAGCAACTCCCATCTTCCTTCTTTCATGTTTTTCCAGAAATCAAACTTTTTCACAAGTTTGTGGAACTCGACCAAACTCGTCATGTTGTCACGGACGAAGGCTTTGAGCTCGAAATCTCTCAACCAATTCGAATGGATACGCTTCTGAAAAGTTGATTTGAGATTTTCAGAAGAAAAGGTTGAACTTACAACTGCTGCAACAACGATCTCTTTTATAAAAATTGTTTTCTCGCATTCTTTGAATTGATTGTTCGATGGTTGAACTGATAGCCTCTCATCTCTTCTAGTGGAGTTGCCATTCTTGATAACAGATTGAGATCGGAAAATGGGATCGTGTGGAGCTTTGAAAGCGTTAAAAGCTCGATCTTTCAGAGATGGGGCCACCCGTTTTTCCAAATCTTCAACATGTTCCACACTCTCAACATCTTCCAATACTTGAGCAGGCGTCTGTGATTGTCGAGGAGACAGGCGTGGAGTTGGTGTCCTCGGAATATTGTTTGTAGACGTGCTCTGAAAATTATTCGTGTGTCTTTAGAACGTTCGACTTCCTAAAGGTCCATTCCTGTACTACTAAAAGTGCATCAAATTCTGAATCATTCACAAAAACTATTTTTTGTTGAGATAAATTTGACCCGAATCCCCTACTCACCGGCTCATCAAAATGCCCATCTTCCTCAAAATCTTCCACTCGGAGGTTCATTTGAGAACGCTCATTGACCTGAAAACAAAGCAAAAGGATTCGGATGCTGACATCAAATACAAACTTACAAATTCCACCACACGTTTCTTGGCATCTGAGACGTCTATGTTATATTTCACGAAATTTATAACATCATTCCAAAGATTAGGCAAGTATGGTATTTGCGCGTACCCTGCTTCAACTGCCTAAAATAGAAAGAATACAAAGTTTGAGCTAATTTGAGCGCACATACTCTCTGGTGATCTCTCTCCAACTGTGTTAAATAATCATTATTTCGAACTCGTTGTTGCCTCCTAGGGCGAGGTGGACTTGGATGGCGAAAAGAGTTGCTGGGCTCATCATATTGAATTTCCTGGTCCATAGAAACGTCCTGGAAACAAGAAGAAACATGAAATAAAACAGGTAAAACACTCACTTGAACCGGAGACATCCCTGGGCTGGGTTGGCGTTCTTGAACCGGCGAACGTCTGCGGTTCGTTTGAGCTTTTGGCGTGGAAGTGGCAAAGACAGGAGCCTGCAAACAAAACTGGTCAAAATGCCACTGATTCACGTGGTTGGTTCAAAAATAACTCACATTTCTAGTTGCTTGAGGGAGTGGAGCTGGAGTATTTCCACGGAATGGAAGCTGAAAAATCGTTTAGACCGTGGGAGAACATCCATAAAAAAGCTTACTCCTTCCTGAACGATTTGCGGCGGAAGAGTTTTGTTGTTCCTTTTTCGATTCATTTTCGGAGGAACAGAAAACACAGTTTCAGAAAAATTGTCCTGAAACAAAACTTGTTATATAAGTGCACTTGCCATATTTTGAGACTTACTTGATTCCTGGGCATTGGTTTCTTGAAAAGATCCGTTCTGGGTGCCCACCGGCCCCGAGAAGAACCCTGGAATAGTGCTCTGCGTATTACAACAGAGCTCGTTGAAGGCTCATCGTCTGGAGGACATGGGGATTCTGACGATCCGTTTGACGATGGGAGAGATCTATCCGCATACGGATGAGGATCTCGTGGTGGTTGGCGGGTGGGCATGCGGAACGAAGAATCATCATCATCGGAGTCTTCTTCTCCTCTAAATTGAGCTTTTTGTTGGCGAGCTCTTTTGGCTTTCGGATGTGATAACGTCGAGGGAGATGTGGAAGAAGTCTGAAAATAAAGAAATATGAAATGTTTCAGAACTTTCATTTGAGTTCTGTGGTCATTTTGGTTCTAATAAGACTCAGTTGCAAAATTGAAATTTTCAAAATTTCAATAGAAAGACATCTAAAACTTACGTAAACAGCAAGTTATTTGTAAGGTAAAATAATCCAAACAGGTTAAAAAATCTGAAAATCTAAAAACCCAATCAGATTTGGATGTTTCAGAATTTCCATATGTTTTGTATTGATAGAAGGTGTCTAGTGTGCTCTGGAAATTAAAAACAAAACTAACCCCATGGAGTGCCAACTGAATTTCGTCCCGAGTTGGTCTTTTTCGTCCAATCGCCGACGGTGTTGAGGTGGATGGTTGGGATGAAGCATTCTGAAAATGTCTGGTACGTTTTTGACTATTAATGACCGAAATATGTGTCTGTGGAAATGACATCTATGAAACAGTTTTTTTTTGTGTTTTCCTATCGCTAAAAAATCTTAGTAATTCAAGGGAACTGATAGTGAGCCGTAGATTTAAAAAAGTCAGTTTCACCATGTCAAAAATAAGAGTGCGTTCCAAATTCAGTACTACGAGGTCAGTCTGATTAAGAATAATCTAACGTTTCCAAACAAAAAGCAGCCACATATTTCAAAATAATGTATCAACATTATATGCTCTCTCCCCGAGACAATTCCCTCTAAGTCATTTGAGAATCAAAAATCTCACCTGCTGAGCTGCCAAACGAGCAGCTATACATGGGCGCGCTCTTTTCTGAGCGGCCACTGGAGTTGGATTGACGACCACAGAAGCCACTTGAGTCTGGAAAAAATACATTTACGCATTAATGTTATAGACAATGCTCCTCTCAGAAGACAATTGTTTGAAATCGAAAAATATTATTCTCGGTTTCATCAAAGTGATTTCAGTTATGGGACCTCATTTTCAATTATTGATATTTCCTCCAAAATAAAAAAAAACTCACCGATGAGCTTGATGCTCCTGATGCTCTTTGCGAGCTCGAAGGACATGGAATCGACGACCGGTCAAAGTCGCTTGTTGTGCTCACTTCGGCCTGGAAAATTGACATGATTTTTGTGATTTTCATCTTTTTCATAATGGACTTCAACGTGTTCTCAAGTTTTCCCTCGTTCAAAACACTCTTTTTCGGAACAATGTTTTTCTGTTGCAATTTCCTGGCAAAATGAAACTTAAGTGCGGTTTTTGATAATGTATCGTCATGATAGTTTCGTAGCAAAAAGTTCAATAAAATATCTTAAAACTACAAAATTCAAAAGTGAAATTCTGATTTTTTTTTCTGTCCCAGTTGCACAATTTGAAACGTTTCCATTGTTCATGTCAACAGGATTGCAGTATCATTGAATTCAAACGTGTTTCTTTTCACAAGTTTCAGAAACTGTACATTTTCGAAAAAATTTTCACTAAAAACGTAAAAACGTATCAAAACAAAAATATCTATTACGATTTTTCGGCAAAAATAAATTTTCTGTGCCAATTTGTCAAGAAAAGTTGAGTTAAATCAATTATTTCAGTTGTTAAACTTTTTATTACGTGAATTTTCTCAATTCTATTTAGCATCTTCCACGTTCTACCTCTTCATTTTACTTCATTCTGAAAACCTTCTTCATTGAAAAAAAAAACAAAAAACTCACATTTTTTCCTTTCTTCGCCATTCTTGATGACATTTTTCCGTCAATTGAACTACTTTTCCTTGAGTTGTTATCAATCTGAGAATCTTAACTAAAAATGGTCCTTCCGCATTCAAAAAATCAATAAAGCTCCCCTAGGAGACGGGTGCGGAAACGCACGCTGTTGTACGTAAGGAAGGGAGAAGGAGAAGGAGAAGGAAGAGAGGAAAGAGAAAAACGGAGATTGAAGAGACGCAGAGAGAAAACGAAAAAGCGTAAACAAATAGTATTTTTAAAATTATTCATTTATTTAGACATGAAGAGTTTATCATAAACATAAAATTAATGATATAAATACAGTCGAGCTCCATACACAAGAAAAAACAAAACAATGCGGGAATTTGAATTTCTGAGATAAAACACTGAGCTGAAGAATCATCATTCAATATCTTAATACTCATAATCAGAATCCTCTTCACTGCCACTTTCATAGTCACTCTCTTGATCATACCAACGATGAAAATCGGGATAATGAAGGCGATGATATTCATTAAAAAGTCTATTCAAAGCGAGTTCAACCAGTTTTTTGAAATTCAAATTAATTTTAAATTTTCTATATCCATCCTTATCCCACGCAATGATTTCCAAATCTTCTGGAGTGAAGAGGAAAGTCAGGCTTTGATAGAGCAAGTCATGTTCATTGTTGCAATACTTGAGGAGCCATTCTCGAACTTGGAGCACCTGAAAATGGAAGAATTTAAATTAAAAGTGGTAAAAGGAAAGTTGGCAGTGTGCCAAGTTTCACGTTTTTCAGTTCAGGCCTATACAAACTTTCACGTGAACCCTTTATTTTAATTAATTTTCTCGAAAAAAATTGATGGATTCCTATAGAGCTCGCTCCTGGAGCCCATTTTGGCCCCCATTCAACGGGTTTGCATGATTTTTTTGACATTTTCAGTGGTATCAGCCAAATGTACTACTTTTTCATTACCAGAAAGTGGAAAAAATGAGTAAAATAAGGGGTTCACATGAAAGATTGTATAGGCCTGAAAAGCTGTTTGGAGCCGAATCTCCCGATCAAAATGATCCTTCAGCAAAAACGAAAAACGGATTTGGAATCCGCAGACTGTCAGTTTGCTGCTCATATAAGTTTCATACCAAAACCGGATATTTGATATAAAAGATTTCCTAGTGTGACATTTTTGAATGTGAAACGTGTTCATTTTTATTTTCAATCTCCCAAAGTTCTAAATTCAAAAAAAATTCCAAAAAAAAACTAACACTCCACGTCTTCCAATTATTCGTGCACCCTTCAGGAAGATAGTAACGCTTATCCTCTTTCTTTTTCTTCTCCAATTCTGGTCCAAATGGTTCTCGATTCCAAAGTGGTGCTGTTATCCGGGGACTAAAATCCGAGAATTGTGGTGTGAAGTCATAATCGTACTTTCGAAAGTCACTCAATGGAGGATATCTCATTGGTGGATTCCATTTTATTTCTTTTCGAGGTTTATTTCTTTCCCATGGATGTCTCTCTATGAGTTTTCCTCTTGGGGTACGGTTCATTGGAGCCTGTGAAATGGTGAAATGATAATATCAAGTGGTGGAAATATCAAGTAAATTCAAGTAAATGGAGAATGAAAATGAGGTGTGATCAATGCAGTAGTACTGTCAGATTGACTGGTTTTCGAAAAAGTCGAGCTGATGAAAACGCAAATTTTTTGTAAATTGCTCAGTTTTTCATAATCAAATAGCGAGATTCTACAGATTCTACAGAAAAAACATTGATTTTAACAAAAAGACTTGATAGAGTACGATTCGTTGGTCTCAGAGTGTACAAATAAAAGTTCACGCCTTGAGATAAACTAGAGGAAACGGAAAACTTTTGTAGCATTCTTAGGTTTTGGACTCGAGAAAAAGTGTTAGTCGTATGATAAGTTTAGGTGGGAAGTGTTTGAAAAACGCAAAATTTGCGACCAACGAAGGCTTCGTGGGAGGTCTAAAAAGTGATAACAACTGACGGTCTCAAATTTTTTTCAAAGAAAATTTTTCTGTTTCTGTGAGTTCTGAAAGAATCTATCGACAGGCTCTAAATAATCATATAATCGTGGAGTCTTTCTCTCTACTGTTAAAAAAAATTTTGTGAAAGGAATCGAACATTCACACAATGCATAGTGGGAAATAGGCTCTGAGAAATCGAAAAATCTTTTAATGAAAAATTCGAAGTGGGAAAAATTCGATGTAGTACTAGTCTTCAAAAAAGACAATTTATCAAAATACATCAAAACTGTTTGAAATTTTTCTCCTAAAGGAAATAGTGATAGACTGCGCAAAAAAAACTTGTTATTTCCCGTTTCAAACACTTTTCATAAACCTTGATAAGTTTTATCTGAAGTTGCGAAAAAACTCTTTTTTACAAAGTACACCAAAAAAAAGTACATCAATGCTCTGACGAAGAATGCTCACTCGCCTTAAAAACGAACTCGTCTCTATCTCCTTTTCTCTGTTTTACATAACTTTCTCTCGTTTCTCTTCGTCTCCAATAGAGAAGATCTTCGTTTTTTTCTCTCTTTTCACCTCGCCCGGGCTGCTTGCCCGGCCAAGCAGTTGGAAGGGGGGCAAAGACGAGAAATTAATCATGGAAGAATCGGTGTCACCCACAAAGAGAATGTGCATTGAGGAGGGTTGAATTGAGAGCAGAGAAAAGAAAGGGAGGTTGGGAAGAGCAGCTAAGAATATATTTGTAGAAGATTTGAAAAGAGCAGGTACTAGAAAAGGGAGAATTAGGAAATTGATTAGGGACCAAGATTTTCTGTTTCAGAAACCTTTTTTCCTACAGATGTTATCATCCTCGTAATCATAGTGGTACTGAAACTGAAAGAAAAACAAAACTTTTGCACTTTTGCTGTTTGAAAATGATTAACTTTATCAATTCGATCCGTGCCACTTAGAAGAACCTTCTCTTTTGTTGAGCAAAACCGAAATGACAAAAGCATAGAAGACATAGAACGTGTATACACATCCACTGTAACATTTCAGAAAGGGCTAAACATGTAAATGCTCACCTGGAAACAGTGTTTGTTTATAGTTCAAAACGTACGAAAAAGGATTTGAATTTGATGGAAACCGATATGAAACGACTTTTTCAAAAACTTCATATTTTTGAAAACATGTTTCTGATAAGTTGGTACCTTTTAAAACTCAAAAACTTTGAGAAAGCTTTACCATAAGAAACCCCAATCAAATTGGAATGAATGCGTACTTACCTGATTGAAAAAGTAAACTTCCAATGATAAGGTGGTTAAAAATTAATGAAATGTCATCATCGTTTCATCTACATAATTGTATTTCATGGATAGCGTGAAGCAGAAAATGTCAATTTGATTTTTTTGTTTGAAAGAAGTAAAATAAAACTTAATTTACTGGTTACAAAGGTCCGAAATTTACAGTTCGCATCTCAATTTTAGAAAAAAGGAAACTCTTTTTTTCATTTTGTCAAAATAATCTCGCATCTGACTTCAATTCGTTATTATTCCTGTTTTTTTGAGCAACTGTTCAGTAGAGTACGGCTAAATAAGGGAAAAAGAACAAGCCGTTTGTAAAAAGAGGCCGAAATTCCATAATAGAACAAGTATGTCGCAATCTAAATAAAAAATGACCAAAACCCGTTCAAAATGTTTCTGTTTCAGAATTTCTTGAAACTGACTTTGCCCACTTTACAATTTGATATTTTCATATATCTTCTTGGAACTCAAAAATAAATTAGCCCAGAATTTTCTTTTAGCTCTTTCAAAAAATGAATAAAATCAGATATGTTATCAAAAAAAACCATAAGGGTCAAACTTGAAACAGAGATATAACCATTTTTTGGTGCCAGTTTCCTAACTCATTCCTTTTTCAGAAAGTCAACAGGAATATTAGCACATATCGTATTTCAATGAACTTCTATGGCTTTTCCAGATCCATAAATATCAGTTCTTAAAATATGGATCAGTGTTCAACTACTGACTGAAAATGTGTCCGAAATCATATTTTTCCATAATGGGATGAACTTATCAGTTTTTGCTTTAAGTTCCTTTTTTGAAAAGCTTACAAAACTGAAAGTTATATTCGCAAATACTTCGAGCCTCACTAAAATTTCAAATGCCGGCTGTTTTTCTAATCAGATTATTCCCGTTACAAGTAGTTTTGTTAATAACTAACTGAAAAGTTCACATTAGTAACTCATAACAAAGCTACCATACCCATTATTTCGGTCACCTCACGATCCATCCAGTGGCTGTGATTTATTTCAGTTAAGATTATTTTCCGGTTCAAAAGTTTCATTATTGAAAAACTTTTATATCAAAATCAATTGTATTTTACTTGCAATGAAAAAAAAAACCCAAAAAACTGCATTTTTCAATTATTCGAAGCTCAGTCCCTTTCGTAATATATTCCTAAAACTCTTCTTTCATTATCAGGCGGGGTTGTTTCATGAAAAAGAAACCTGATATTAATATCTTTCCGACGGAGAATATTGGGGATTTCCCTATGTCACGTGGTGGTTATTGAAAAAGAAGAATAAGATGATGGAAATGTTTCATATATCAGACCATAAAGATAGAAATCTTCTTTCTCTCAATATCTCGTTTACGTTTTCTCCATGTTTTTGGAATGTACGATAACGGTTTCGCCGGGTGCTTAATTTAGGAATGGTAAGGTTTCAACAATTAAAACGCCCCTATGGAATCTAGATTCGTAAACTTCATTCAGTCTTTAAATTTGCGTTTCACATTGTAACTAGGCAGTCATGGTCTGGATTAGGTATTCCTGTAGTTAGTTTTTAGGCCCTCCTTCTCAAAACATTCCATATGAATAGCACTTACTAGGTAAAGCAACATGTCAGTAGTGCCGTGAAACAAGTGTTATTATTGAAACAGAATTTTCTTACGGTTATGGGATTCCTAAAATTATGCGTTTCCATTTCCGAATACTGTTTCAAAATGCCAGAAAACAAGTAAAGACTTTGAAACGCTAATATTAGTTTGATTATATTTTGATGAGAAAACTTCCTTTTTCATTAAATTCGGCAAAGGAATTTTTGAAGGTTTTGATAATAATTTTTGAAAATAGTGCCCGAAGCACTGAATTGTTATTTTAAAGTTTTGGAAAAGACCTAAATGAAGCGAGCCGCTGGTAACAAACTTTTATTGGTTATTCCGGTTTCAATGAATTCAGAAAATTATTAACATGGAAAATGTTTATTGTGTAAATTTGGTGTTCTTCATAAACTACAGTATCTCAATACCCAGGCCAATAAAATTTCTCTAGTTGACGTCACTTATCAGATATCCTCCTTGGAGATATCTTTCCAAACCAAAACTTTCTAATCTCCATGATTTCTCGAGTCTCTAAATCTAACACCATTTCTTTTGCAGTTTCTTCCTGTTTATTCTATTCATTTTTCATCTTGACCTCCTATCTAAGCACGACACTTTTTGGTCTATGATGATAATAAAACTCCCCAAAATGATATCATTTGTTTCTATCCCCAAAAAACCTGTATCCATGTCATTTAGAAAGACAGGGGATACTGTAGTTCATGGAAATAAAAGAGAATTTCCATGACATTTTCGTCTTTTTTTATTTTTCGAAGATGTTCAAAAGAACAACGTTGCGTCATACATATTCACCTTATTATCCATGAGTTCTAATCGAAATATGGAAATAAGTCAGTTGGTTTTGAGATCCTCATGGTCCCTAAAAATTAACATTTTGAACTCTTGATCATTGAAACATCACATTTTGAAGTCTGATAGAATTGTGCACCACTTTTCGAAAGCCTCTATCATTAGTGCATGCTACTGTATTTTTCCATTTGTGCACATGTGAATTGACGAGTTTGACGTCAAACAAATCCCAGCTTCTGTGAAGATCTTTCTTAGTACATTTTGAAATAGTTCATTTTTCGAAATGTTTATACTTTTGGTACTTTCTCCACAGACAATTGCCACTTTGATGTCGTAGTTCAATTATAAAAGCTTTCAAATAATGAGGTGGTTTCTAAATTATACTGCTCCGCGATTTTATTAAATGAAATGTTTACTCAGTTTAGAACGATATTAATAACATAAAAAAGGACCTAATGAGAACTTCTCGATTAAAAAAACCAGAGAATTGAAATCCAAATTCAACAAGAGAAATAGTATTACAACGTTTGCGTTGAAAAAGTTCTGTCACTATGCTCGAGTTTTCATGAGATCGTCCGTTTTAATTTGTTGATCGATAATCGCAATTCTAAAAATCCGTAGGATCCATCGAACTTCATATTTGTATGAACCTTGATACGGATGAGTTGAAACTGTGATTATTCAGGAAAGCATAAATAAAAATTTTCTGGTCTTGAGTAGTTCTATTATTGATTGTGAGAACCACAGGAATCTTTTTTAAGTATAGTCAGTTGCATTCAACTTTTTTTTCGACTGATTTTGATCTTTCCAGCAAACCATTACCCTCCATTGCATTTATAACATTTTATGCAGTTTCTGAAAATGCAAAAATTAAAAGTATGTACAACCAAATAGTTATTCTATGACAATTCTATGCAAACAATACATCTACAGAGTCATTTGTTTCCCCTATTAGATGTGTCATGATATTCCGATCAAGCGTTTGTGAAAGCGTCTCTATTACAAGGGCAAAGGAATTGTATTCGTTCCAACAAGAAAAGCTTGCCGAAATTACAACGTCATTTAAAAAAAATTTGTTTCATTTTTGGAATTTACACGACTTTTTTTGCTCCGATACCACTAACCTCACTTCCCTCACAAGCCGTTTTGACACAGTAATGGAACAGAAGAAATTTCAAAACATGCCAATTACCGCATTCTTCCTTATTGTCGTTTTCGGTCTCCTACCATCTCAAAATTTTATCTATTCTGACCTTTCACTTCTTATCTATTTTCAGATACGATTAATTAATTTCTCCTCTCCACTGAAATGTTTGTGAACTACCTTTTTTATTTTGAGTGACACTTCAAAATTTCCTTCTGTTTCTTCTGAAGTGTGGAACAAATTGTTGTGTTAACAGTGATGTCTTGGAAAAAAATGTAGCTGAAACGGATAGTTTGTTTTTTAATTGGAAGATAATACTGTTTCAAGATGTTTTGATTATTTTCTTAAATAAGATTGTCTTTAATCCAACATTTGTTCGGAATTTTTTGAATTTTTTCTGTACGCAAATTATCATTAAACAAAAAGAAGCTCGAAAATCAGCTGTCACTGAAACTGTTAAATAAGATTGTTCCAGAAGAAGTTGGACATTTTTTAAGTTGTTTCGCGACTAACATTGTAATCTCCTTTTAACGAGTACAAAATCTAGAATGAAGCAGTGATTTTTCTCACTATGATGAAACTTTTCTGTGACAACTCCTTTGTAAAATCGTTAATCTACGAAACCTCTGGTCAAACTAATCGTTGATTTCCAGCAGAACTTGATACTTTCTTCCGCAGGTTGTTCAGAAGAACATAGAAGAAAACTAGAAGATTTCATGAACGTAAATAACCTAGGCCAATAATTACCAATAATTAAAAAGGCTAGGTAGTGTCTAAAAATACGTTACTCCTGAAACTGGAATTGTCAAGTCAACAAGTTTGAAGAAAATCTTGAAAGCCCTGGCTAGCTTCTTGTTAGTCTCAACACAATGAGTTTATCTTTTTTTTCACTTTCAATCCATAGTTTTTCGAAAAGCTAGATCGTATATTTAAAATTGTCTGTTTTATTAATACTGAATTAGACTTTCTTCAATACTATGTGAAACTTGTCGGAAACATATATTTTTGAAAAAGGTACAGCTCATTTCGAGCAATAACCAAAACCTGTTCTCAAAAAACGAGGAGCCATTTAAATTTTTTGGCATTAAGGAAACTCAAAAACAGAAATTACTTTTCAGAAACTGTATCATTCTGTAATTTTGGAATTCATAAGATTTTTTTTTCATAAGCGATGGATGATCCCAACCCAATGGAACTAGAAGAAAAAAGTTAATTTGTCATAAGGCCGAAACGGTGAAAATTCCCTAATCCATTCTGATTTTCATAAGTCGCTCGGAGACGAATGGCACTATCAACTTATTCATGTGCAAATTCTAAACCCACTTTTCAGAAACAGTACTTTTCTAAACAATTCCAAATTCAAAACTTCCAAAAAATGGGCGTGGCCTGAACTGATCTATGTTCTAATCATAGTAAGTACTCCAAATGTTGACCTCCATTCTATTTTTTACAACTCCACCTGTTTTCTCTCTCTCTTTCTCCTTTTTTTTCTCTGTCAATGACATCACCAAGGAGACTCTACGTCTCTTCAGTTACCATTATCTTTCTAATTCTTTGCTATTCCCCCACCACCAGACAGGAGTCGGGGGAAAAAAAAGAGAAAACCAAGAAGAATCCTGTCTTTGCCACGTGCACTTTGTCTGTTTTTCTCTAACTCCCTTCTAATTGTGTACTCTCTCTCAGTTTCTTGAAAGAAATTTGTCTGTCACCTCGAGAAAAGAGAAAGGAGAGAATTTCTGCGTCTCTTCATCTCAGTTACTATTTCTCCCTTTGAGTTTTCCGTTCTGAATTATATGCAGCTGCTCTTTTTGCTCATGCTCATCATCAGTCTCCTTTTTAAAATTTGGATTCATTCATATAAAAATTTTTACTTTTTTTCTTCTTCTTTTTGCTTTTTCTCCCTAACCATCTCTTTTCTCTCATTTCAATGTTTCTAATAGTTCCATTCTTTCTCCCTCTGTTATCAGTGACACAAAAAGAGATACTGTACAAATCAAGGAGAGTGTTAGACATTCAGAAAAATGATGATCACACTTCAGGCAACAACCTGACCGTGAGAGAGACATAAGAAGAAGATACGGGGGAAAAGGGAGGAAAGGGTGTAGATGACATTTTTTGGACTTTGCAACCAAATTGATTATGTCTATTGAGGAGAGAAGGAAGATTATAACATTTTAGACACTTTCTTTTTGAACCTTGTGAGCTTTTTACCCACACTACAGATGTGACACCGGTTGCTTTTTTCAAAGAAATAATTTACCAAGTTTTTGAAATCGTAATGTTTTTTTCGGAGTCTTGTCTTTCGTGAACTTCTAATATAAGAGCATGCTTTTGCATTCTATTTTCCATTAACTCGATCAAATTTTTCAAAGTGTTTTTTGTTAGAAAAAATATTTATCCAAGAATCGTTTTCAATCAATGTTATTCAAAAATATCAGTTTCATGAAACTGGCTTTATCGGCTAAAAACATAATTTTTTAGTAAATGATATACTTGCTCGTGTGAGTTTTGACACTTTTATAAAACTTTGAGAAAATTCTGAAATATTGGATTCCTTTGTCGCAACCAACATGTATCGTTTTTGCTTTACCACCACAACATTCAACTTATCAGTGAAACAGTTGGAAAATGTCAAAAAACTTCTCTCATCTCTTGCTTTTAATAAAAGAGCGCTGTTTTCAGAACAAGCTCAACCGTCCCAATTGACGTTTTGCTATCTTTGTTCAAAAATCTACCAACGTTATCAAAAAAAAAATTGAAAAGGGACGATGATTTACGTTTCATGAAACTGACTTTTAAACAAAGAGGCAACGTTTTCGTTGCTTTGGGTATTTGTGGAAGCACATCCCTAATTTTAAAATTCTTTAAAAAGTTGTTGTACTTTTGCGAACTCTTTTTCATTTCCTTCCACTTCCCACTAAGTTGGAGAAATCCTGGAAATTTAAAACCGTTTCAACAAATACTTTTTTTTGTGCGTTACTTGTTATATCCAGTAGTCCCTTCTCATTGTGCGAAAAGAATCTTCCCGATGTTTATAATTGATCTAGTGCTTATTAATGTTCGATTCGTCAACAATTTCAATTTCGTTATTTGAGCTGAAAATTCACCATTTCGATGAAACTGTTTATGAAAATTGAGTGATCAGTTCCCCATTTCGTCGATTGTTTCTCATTCAAAACATTAACTTAGAACGTGTTTTACACTTTTTTCCAACTTTAAGAAGTCGGTTGGGTTTTCGACTACTATTCATTGCTTCTAAACTTTGAATACGTGTTTTGTTAGTTTTGTTAATTGTTATCATGTTACTGCCATGTTAGCTCAACTCCCACAATACCAATCACATGAAATAGTGATTTTTGTACACAGGCTGCCTGTGACAGGAATACGAAATCTGTAAAAGTTTATAGTTCCGAATATGAACATGTTTTTCTACACGTTTTCCAGTTTCAGTAACTCTTTTTTTGCTGCCGCTTAAATTCAGAAGCTCAATAGGTAGATCGTTTTGTGTGAACCTGAACTTTCAGTTCTCAAAATTGAAATCGGATACTCAAGATGAGTTTATACGTAAACTTTCGCCTAGTGTGCACTTCTCTATTACAATATAAACAAAATAATCATTTCGGTTTCAACAAACGTGTTTCTGGAATTGTTTGATTGTAATTTTACTTGATTTGGGAAAAGTTTTAAAAAAGGCACAATTACTGTAAAATGCACTTACTAGTTCAGAACATAGTTTCTAGAGATTTCGGACTAGATGTTTTTTGGAAACTAGTCTTAGAATCAAATCTCCAACCATCACCCAGAAAATCCCTGAAATTTTACGAAACCAAATCATTTTCTGCTTCCTAACCCGCATTTCACTCTCTGATCTATGCGTAGCTAGTTGATTCTTTTCCAACGTACTCACAATAATTCAAAATCATGCTTCCACGTGCTTCTGCTTCTTTTTTTCTTTTCTCCTTCTTTTCCTTATCAGTCCCTCATGCACATTTTACCGGAATACTTCGAAATTTGTCTGTAAATAGACGATTCGATGATAAGAGTAAGACTACAAAATTTACTGCACAATGATCACAAAATGTTTCGGCTTTTTCCAATGAACGACTACGGTTTCATGCAGCCAATATGTTTTAAGATAATTTTGAAGTAGTAATTATACGTGAAAAGGGAGAGATCATATCACTTCGGTACGTTTTGGATTGAATCAGACTATGAAATGAGATAGAAAGATCGGTAGACAACACTGACTATAATGACTACAGACTACAGACTGTATACGACAGATAATTATAAACAGTGCCCCTATCATGATTTGTAACCCACTGTTTCATACAGTGATCATCACAAAAATTATTTTTGTGAGTTCCATTCTCGGAATGTTATCTTTATCGATGAGTTGAGTTCATAATTTGAACTACTTTCAATTAATTTTGCAATTTAAAAACCGATGTGCCGGCTAGAGTATTTTGCAGGCAGTTCGAATGCTCAACGAAAACTTTTCATGTAGTTTTCCGTTTCTTTCAGTCGTGATAGTATTAATCTTTTCTGTTTGTTTGATCCCTCAACCGGAAAAAAAATTTCGAATCTAGTCCAATATTTTGCTCTGAAAAAGAAAATATCAGTTTTGGCATCTGATAATTCAGGTAGTTTTATCTTTTTAGGTTGAATTCTTCAACAGTAAAGTTAGTTATTGTTTCACCTAACCCTGACGCCTTGTTTTTTCCCTCATATTTAATTACGCATTTCATTTACAAAATTTTTATTTCTGTTCCAAATGCAGCATAGAGAGTTGCCAAAGTTTATGATGCCAGTATAAATGTTGAAATGAATAAATTTCGGTTACAGACTGTCAAAATGTTCTATTGCTTTTTCTCCAATATAATCGTTGTCGTCCTCGTTCACATTTTCATAAAGTTGTAATTGATATTACCTAGAAAATCCTTATATTACTATTCTAGGCCACCATCCCTATTTCATTTCCAGTCTTTTTTCTTCCTCATCACCCTCCCTTCCTGCATCCATACAGTCTAGTTCCAGACTGATCTTTTGATTCTTTCCAGTTTTCATCTTTAAAAATTCTTCTGTATTTTTTCTTCAAATTGAATCATCTCCGCCTTCCCGCCAACTGTTCTTTTGCAGCAGCAGAAAAGTCTAATTCAATCAAAATAAATCCAGCCTACAGACAATGATCTTTTGATTCTTTTTTTTAAACGTCAGTTTCAGAAAGTTCATTTTGAAAAGTTGGATGAAAATATATTCGATCCTTGGGCTCTATGCATTACCTTTAAATACCAAACCACTATGAGTGCTCTTATATTGAAGGTTCCAATCATTTCTCTACACCACTTTGATATGATTTCTGATTACTTTTCATAAATGAAAACCAAAAAGGAAAAAAGAGAAAAAACAAGAAAAGCAAAAAAAAATAATTGAATGTGGTTTTTTTCTTCTAGTTGACGCCTCCTTCTACCCCTTTCCAAAACCCCTTCACTTTTTCTTTCTCGTTTTCTCATTTCCTTTTCTTTTTTCTTCTATTTTTTTTTCAACATTGCTTCTTCTTCTCCCAGTCATTCTTCACCTTTTTTTGATTATTTTTTTTATAAATTTTCAAAATTTTTAGATTTGAAAACTAAAAAAAGATAAAAATCAGAGACCAGAAGATGATGGACGATAATATGCATCAGATGGAACAGTATTATAAGTGAGTTTTTTTTTGGGATTTTTGTTGAAAATTGAATGTTTCTGAAAGTTTGTAATTGAAGAACACTGCTTTTCTTCTGTTGAATACTCCCCCAACTTTCGAATTTCTTTAATTTTCATTTTAGTTTTCGAAGAATTCCTTTAATTTTTTTTCAATTTTCTTGATTGTCCAAACGTGTTTTCATTTTTGTCTTTAACAGTTTTTGAAGGCTCAGCAACGGTAATCTCTGGTTAAGTTCCGTTGGAAATCGGAAGATAATGATGTACCTATAAAGTTTCTTGATTTGGAAAAAAAAGTGAACTTGTTACCTGTTTCGTCGCTTTAGTTTACGGTTATTTACTTTTTTCCTAATGTTTTTATAATAATAATTAACTGGTTCTTAAAAGTTTTTAAAAAAAGTAATTTTTGGTATTTATGGTTCTCGTCCGAACGTTTTAGTGAAATACTCCTTTCTGCTCTCAAACTTAAGACTTTACCGTAATAGCTTTCTTTTTTATTTGAGCTTCCGTAGGCAAAGTCAATTCCTGTTTTCCTGGACTTTATAATTTTCGTTTCCTTTATTTCGAAGTTTCTGTTTCATTTTGTTTTTTTCTCCATGCGATTCGTCAATAAGTGATGCACGAACTTCTTCTTTTGTATTTTGCAATTTTTCTGTAGCGGCACCTTTATTTTATGTTGTCAAGTTAGTTTCACGTCAACGAAACTTCCCATATGCTTTTTGTTTCCATTCGCGTATTCAGTTTTTCGAGTTCACGATTGATGAAGGGGATCTAGATTTCAAGCCGATCTTTTGGAGATCTTCCTTTTAAACAGGTTTTTTTTCAGCCTCTCATTTTTTTTGAGTCTACACTGAACATTTTAACGGTTTTGAAAAACTAGTAAATGAGAATGCTATTGAACTTTCCAATAATGAAATTCCGCGGTGGAAGATTCAAAATCTTATTTCACAAGGCATCACAAACTTCCCATTTCCAATTTTTTCCTCAATTCAATAAATGAAAATACTCTTGGAGATCAATTTCCCAATTCCACCTCTTTCCAAAGTTCATGTGCGAAACTGTAAAAAACTTATTTTTTTCTGGAACACACCGTTTCAATTGTTTTATATTGAATACCGTTTATTAGTTTTGATGATGCATTTAGTGGGAATGTTCGCTCTTCCAGAAAAAAAATTATTCAATTCATCCAGAAACTGAAAAAAAACCTGAAAAACTGAAAGCATCCACAGTTTATTTTAGTTTCAAAAGAGTCATAACCTTAAACTCAAACAATTTACTCGATTTCGTATAACCAATGTGAATCCCTGTTATTGAAACAAGTTATTTTAGGTCTGATATTTCTGGTAACTTTGGGCTTTTTAGTTAAGTGTTTTTTTTTCAGAATTTTATACTTGACATCTAAAGGAATTAATTCTGATTCAAACGCTTCATAAAGTCACTGAAACTGGGGTTTGATTAATTGTTCTGCTAATTGTGTTTGATGCTGTAAACGGAACATACAGGGTGGCTTTTAAGTTCGGGCAACACCTCTTCCAAGGTTTGCCGTTTAGGTGGAGCCGTCCAAAATATTTTCAAAGCGCAGTTACTCATTTTTCATATAGTTTACATCAAAATTAGTAATCTTGCGAAATTTTAGGGTGATTGGATTAGTTTTAAAGAAACACGAACAGAAAAGGCTGGGTGCGCTAAAACTGAAACGCTTTCAAATGACACGCAAATACGCAACATTTTGATGAGCCTTTCTTTAACGTAAACAGGCTTCTTTCTGAGGCAGATGGTGATCTAAAAACAAATAGAAACATCTCATAGGATCCTTGTTAACATTTTTAAATAATACTGACATGATTCAGATTTCGTATTGGGTCAGTACTTTTGTCAAAAGTATAAGATATTTAATTGATGACATTTGGCGTAATAGGCGGTCGTAGCGAAGAAAATCAGAACGGAGTTGACTCCAGTTGTGAGAAGTACTTTCCTTGGCATTAAACAACTTTGAAAAACAATATCAGAATATCCATAATCTTTATAGGCTCGTATATAAGGAAAAGTTCGAAAAAAGAGAAAAACTATCATTTCTAGTGAATTTTCAATATGACAAATGAACCCCGTTTCGGTTCGAAATGTTATCCGATCGGTTTCATCTTTTGAGATCTTTCAGAATATGGTTCTCACAATACTCCCAACAATTTTAGAGACCTAGAAAGGAAAACTGATCTTTAAGCAAAGCAAGCTATGAGGAAAGTCGGTGCGTGCCTACAAGCATGCGTACCCTCAACTTCTTTGTTCTACCTCCGAACCCGGGAGTAAATAATCCCAAATATTTTTCTTGATCCACTATCTATAGCTATTCACCAACATTTTTGTTAAATTTCATTCAGTAATCAGTCCAACCCGTGGAGATATAAATGAAACAGTTGTTGCCCGAACTTAAAAGCCACCCTGTATTTTCCGAAAAAAAAATGAGGGTTTTAAATTTATCAGTTTGCTCAAGATGTCTTTAACGAAATTTTTAAATGCTTAATACATCACTTCTTCTTATTGTACAGACATAGGAAAACTTGTTCTTTTTCACAGATTCCAGCAGTTTATCCTTTCAGTCAATTAGTTTTCTTTTTTTAAAGATTTTGTCAAAAGACTAAAAGCTCACTACAAAACACACTTTTTTCTCTTCTTCATAATAACCATGTTCTATGTACCGAATAGTGAAAGATCACAATAGATTCTATTAATTTCACGTATTTATGTGCACATACACACATGAATCAGAAACAGGTGGTTTCAGATAATGACTTCTAAATGGGTGTACAAACTTTTTTTATTTTTCAGAAAAAGTTTGGAAAAAGTCAAAAAGAAAAAATGAAGGGTGTGTTTTGACTTGAAGCTCTTCTATAATCTTTGTGTTGTTAGACCAGACTTGAATTTATATTTTTGTTCCAAAAAAAAAGACCAGTAAATCAACATTGTAAAAAAAATGGAATCGAATTTTGATGAATGATTGAATTTCCTATATCGAATGAATTAGGGGGATCGAGCAGAGATTTGAGAACAATTTGAAACGGGAACTTTTGTTTGCGGTTTTGGAGAAGTTGTATGTTCCGATGGACTATTCTGTTTCACTACGCAGTCCCAAAATGTATGGTTTTCAGACTTTGCTGAAAAAGTGAAATAAATACTTCTGAATAAAACCAAGTCCAATAGTTTAATGCAGGAGGTAACATACATATTTGTTATTTCGCGGACTTTTTTGAGAATATATCTAGAAAAAGGCGATAGACCTCTGAAGTTGAAGTTTTTTTACCAAAAGAGATTAGAGCTTCGCATTTGACTCGTCTTAACCAAGGTTGAACTTAAGTTCCCTCGGTATCAAGGACATCATGAAACATGAACAATTTTTTGAGACTTGTTCGTTTTTCTTTTGGACGAATGGGAATTTTCCTCGAGCCAATTTCCCTATTTCAAAACTTCTTGGAAATGCGCTGGAAACATTTGTTCAGAGATAGATACCATTTTTCAACAAAACACATTGTGTCGGTCTTCAACTAAAATTATTTCATTTTCAACAGCAACATGAAACATGGATTTCTTAGGAAACTCGGTTCTGGTAATACCTACTTCATTTCAAAAACTATAGAAACCATCTCTAGGGATCCTCCAAATATTTGAACTATAAAATTTCCGTTACACCATTTCTACTTCTTGGCTTGTTTCTGAAAAAAAAACAAAATAAGTAGATGTCAGTTTCTCTGAAGGTTTCGCCAAGTTACTGGTCCGGAATGTGTAATTTACAAATATGGATTCTCAAACAAAACAAGGAACTGTTTCAGATTAAACCCTCTCCGTTTCAACACGACCATGAAATATTATCATTTTTTGCTGTATTCGATGGGAACGCGTCACAATCAATATATCTTACAAATAGAAACTCTCGTAACTGATTCCCGTTTCAAAACGTTCATATTTTTCTCATTCAAGCCTCACATTATTGCACCTTCCCTTACTATGAGTTTTGATTTGTTTCAGAGAGTTTTCAACAATTTGCGGGCTAACTTTCGAATGCTCTTTTGACTAACTTCCTCTATAAAATTCAGTGTTTCCTCACAAAAATAATCTTGTAACCATTTCAATTTGAACATTTTCAATTTCATGAAATCCATGAAACACTTAGACAATCAATCTGCTCATTCAATTTACGACCACGAAGTTTCATACTGCACCTAAACTTCTATTATTTCTCAAACATCTTTACCAATTTCCCGTCCGAAATTTGCACTCTTCACCTTTTCCATTATACTGTAGTTCAGCCTTCCAATCTCCGAAAATGTTCTTCATCTATATCCCGACTCCCCTGTTGCATTCCACTGCAAAATTACCATTATCTCCTTCAAAAAATCTCCGAAAATTCTCTTCCTTTTTCTCTACCAAATGTTTCCATGATGCCTCCAGGTGGTCGAAAATTTGATCTTCCGATCTTTTTTCTGATTTCTGCAATAACTTTTTTTTCAGTTCAATATCCAACTATGCTCTAGTCTCTTCTTTCTATATCAAATCAGAACGAAAAAATAAGAAAAAGAAATCAAAAGATCGGCCAAACTTTTATTAATCTTAACACGTACATACGTATTATGTGTGTATGTGCTTGAAGTAGTGCACACATATTAGGATAATCTTGTATTCATAGAAATATGTCTATACGTATCACCCCCCGCATGTTATTTTTTGGTTTTTCTTCATGTTTTTTTTGTCAGATTTTTGATATGAAGTCAGAATTTTTCTGTAATTCTAGCCTTGTGATAATAAGTTTTCAGAAATCAAAGCTAGAGTGAAGTGTGTTTCATTGATCAGTTTATATTTGGCAACCCATATTTACTTAGAAAACTTCATTTTGGATAAATAGTATCACCGCTAGAGCTGCGAAGTAGTCTAGTGAACTTTTGTGTTTTGGATGTGGTGGCTTGTTTTGTGTGCAACTTTATTTCAGCTTTTTTGCCTGGTTTCAGAGAACTGACAAGACTGCCGAATAAGTATAAGTACGATGGCATCTGCGTACTATTTCCTTTCTAAATTTCAACTTTCTCAAGGTGAACCAAGAGTTATTCTGGGGAGTCCGGAAAACTGTAGATGTCCATAGGTTTTCGAAGGCTCTTTCAAATGTTCAAGACAATTGTAGGAATTTATCATTAGACCATTTCATATCGGTATCAATCTAGACAACTAGAAACGGACAAAGTTCTTGCACAAGGTTCGAAAAAAGCAGTTTCAAGTAGGAGGTTTTAGCTATTTTGTTACTTTTGCCATTGTGGTTTGTAGGGATTCGCGATTACAGTCCAAAAACAACAAATCGAACTAAACGCATAATTTCAAATGGAAGAAGTTTATATGAAACGGTATCCAAGATGTTTCATTTTGGTTTTTAGTAGATATTGTTTCCGTTTCACCACACCGATCAATTTGTAACAGTTGACAGTTTTTAGTACCAAAAAAATTTGTCGTCTAATTCCGTTGTAATTATCCACAGTTTCAAACAGTCAATATGACTTTTTCTTTTGTAAAATTTCTGCTATGCCATTGAATACCCATGTTCAAAACACTGTGCACTTCATCCGTAAAACATTGTAGTTCCCACGAAAAAATACCGTATTTTGTACTTTGCCTTACTATCAATTGGTCATCATCATCATCCACATCATCACTGTCAACATCATCAGAATTTCCATCTCCGCCTTTTTTCTCTTTTTCTGTCACAGGGTCATCAAAAGACCACGTGATGAAATTAACGCCTTCTTTTTTACAAGAATCTGTACACATTTCTTTCATGGATGTCTGATCATTTTCGTGTGAAAAATAAAGAAGAAGACGTGCAAGAATGTGTACCGATGGCTATTCATAGAAGTGTGATAAAACAAGAGAATTATGAGAAATGGGAGAAGAAAAGAGATAAAAATCTGAATTTTTTCTTTCCTTTTTTGGAGAAACAAAAGATAATGAATTGAAGGAGGTGTTGATGATGATCAAACTTAAGATAACAAGAAATTTAATAGAAAAATGGAAGGTGAGGGATCGAAATGTGGATAATTTTAGAACTTGATTTTCATGTTTCTAGAAAGTGTTTTGAGTTTTGAAGTTTTTTGACGTTTACTCATAACAAGTTATGGAGTACTGCGTTCCTTTTCACAAAAAATAGCGGTCTAAAATACTAGCCTACCACCACAGCCTGTAAAACTTCAGCGTTTTCGATTTCAGCTCACACGTAACTGAAATCGGAATTTCATCAATTTTATCATAATTGGGAACGATTTTGTTTCTACCATCAAAAAAGTAACATGTATGTATTATTGGTTTCAAATGAACTGACACCTCGTGACGTCACTCTCATGGGGACCCAAGTTGGAAAACTTTCATGGTAGCGATTTATTTTTTTTCGGGATTTTTTTCAGGCAGTTTTCGACCGCACGTTCAATTCTTCTACTCGAAACAAAAATTTTGAGCAAAAAAAATAATTTTTGAGTGCGAAACCGGCCTGAAAAAAATCAAAATAAAACTATCATGAAAGTTTTCCAACTTGGATCCCGGGCAGTGTGACGTCACGAGGTGTCAGTTCATTTGAAATCAATAATAGCGCATATACTTTTTCCTTTTTAAGGTACTTTCCCGGAGTCGCTATTCTGAAATTGTGTGTTTCAAAAGGTTCTCATTATGATGAGCTCTGATTCACTAACGTTTTGAAACGTTTTTCATCTTATCAGTTTTAGCTGAATAATTAACAAACTCATATTTACGCCTTCCTGCTTAACGATTGCTTCAAAGCTCCAAACTTTCATTTTTAGAAAACTGTTTCAGTTCGGTTTTATTCGGACTCATCGTTTTTCTTCCTGCTGACAAGGGAGTAATCGTAAAGATATCAACGAAATTATTTTTGAGAAATGGATAATTTGAAACGCTATCTCAAGTTTTTAATCTACTTTCTTAGAAACTTGAAACATGGATTGGCTTCTTAATTTACGAGATAAGTTTCAGATTGAAAAAAACTTCCTCGCTTAAATTTTAAAACAACACTTTTCGAGAAATCTCAGTTGAAATCTATTTTCGTGTTTCAAGAATAAGACAATTTCCAATTGATTTTAAAATTTCAGTGAAATGTGGATCAAATAATAATTTTTGGTAAACAATGTCAAACACTTCAAAGAACTTTATGAAAACTTTGTGAAATAGGGCCTAATGAAAAGTGTCAAAAATCTTGATCTTGAACATTTCGTAGAATTTGTGGATAGAAAAATGATCGAAAATGAAAGATTCTGAAAATCTGGTTGCCTGTTTCAATTTCAAAGTTTAAAACGAGCTTTTTTGCTATTCATCGATCTGCGCAGAGAAATTTGTCCCAAAACCTTAACCAACTTGTAAACTGTTTCCTGATCTCTGGTATTTTTTTCCTTTTGGTCAGTCTTCTCCATTCCCTCCAAAACACGAATTTGTTCATTCTCTCCCATTCTACGGTCTCCATAATACTCCCAAAAAGTGATCTGATGGCGTCAATAGTCTATCGATTCAGTTTGATTGAATGATATCATTTTCTATTCCTGGAAAAAAGAAGAGAAGAAAAAGAGTGCAAACTGTTGTACCTAAGACCATCTAACCAACCCAATTTAATGTCCTTTCACTTTTCTCTACATCCTATAAAAACACTTTTTTCTTTTCGGAAAAAGGTTAAAGATTCAACATTTTGTCCATTTTTTTGTCCACTTTACTGCCACGTGGTGTCTCTCCTTCACACACACAAATTTTGATCTTCTGATTCTCTTTCTGTCTGCGTCTCTCACCTAAATTATCTCTCACCGTTTTTATACAAACAAACCGTTGGCAGCGGCGAGTAAGGGGGGAAAGGACGAAAAGTTTCCATTGAAACGATGACACGAGGAGAGTTAAAACTGTAAAAATAGAGAAAGAGAGAGAGAAAAAAACGGTAGAGTTTTACACTGATTATGTGTATTTTGTGGTGGTCTTCGACTCTTTTTTTTCTTTTGTTTCAATTGTCACACAATCATACTCTCTTTTTTGTGAATGTCTGATGTACCTTTTTTTATGACAGATTTAGGGTTTTTTCCGTCTGTTTCAGTGTTTTCACAAAAAACTTTTGCCCAACTCATTTTTCAATCCTGTATTTGCAAAGTGTTCGACATAATCTTTTTATTTTACTGTTATCTGGCCAAGGAACTAGCTCATGATTTTCTAGACTTATCTGAAATATTTCGATTCATTTCCAGTAAGAACACAATTAGTTTTCTCAGTTTGTTCCAAGGTTAAAATAATTTTCTATGGTTTTAAAAGTTTTTAGGCTCACTATATCTAGGCCTTTTCAACTTTGACAGCTTCAACGTTTCAGTCACTTGGTAAATCAATTTGATTTTAGCTTTCAACATTCGTTCGACTGCAATAGAACTCAACTATTTTCAAAGTTTCTAGACCTTGATTGTTACATTTACATTTAATTTACATTTAGACCGGCTTACATTTAACTCTGTAATTTTGCTGTTCCATTGTTTTGACATATCCGTCTGGCTCATGAGTTTTCGATACCATTCAATTCAGCTCTTCTTCAGCTATAAAAATGTAAGTGTGGCCGGAAAAAAACTGATGTAATATTTCAAACTGGTACATTTTAAGCTAACATTTTGAGCTTCCCTATTGTTTTTCTAAGCCTATCAATTGTTCAATAATGTTGTTAGATCATAATTAACTGATCCTTACCGTTGCCGCTTGCCCGGCAATTTTCCTAGAGCCGTGGCAACACTGGGTAACATTGCTGAAATAGTGCATTTTTGTGTTTTTTGGTTGTAAGCTAACGTAAGATTTTTACCCCATTGGTCTCAGACCATTTATTTTTCGGTTTCATTTGTTTTTTTTTATCTGATCTCAAAAAGAAATTTCGATCTGTGACCCATTCCTTCTAAAAGTAGTCTCTTTTAATCTTGCGTAGAAGGCCAAAAATTTCTAGAAAATTGTGTTTTTTTTTCGGTTTCAGCATTATGAAAACAATTCATGTGGTGCCAACTTTTTTATCAATATTCGGTCATCTTTTATCAGTAAAAATTTGCAGTATTCCATTTTACTGTAATCTAGCCTTCAAGAGTGTGGTTCGTAACGTTTTTGGCCAATCTAGCCCAGTTTCCTTTCTGTTTCACTACACTTCGAAGTCATTAGAATCGGGCTTTAAAGTTAATTTATCCTCCAGTTTCATATTCAATGCAATCTGAATCTTTTTGCACCTTGGTCCTGAAAAACTGTATCCTGAGTTTCTGGTTGTAACTAATTTTCAAAAAATGTTTCACGATTATTTCTTGATGGGCCTTGTTTTATTCAGTTCTGATGAACAGTAAACTCGACCTAATTTAGAAAATTTCAAATTTTTGAAGTTCGATTAGTTTTTTCTCCATTTGCTCATACTGTTTTAATGAGTTTACTCCTTCCGCTTTAGTTTTATGTATTCAACTGTTCGATTTACTAGGAAGAGCAAGAGCAGAAATTGTAGTTTAATGTACTGTTTCACTCACTAAGTATTTTGAATCTTGAAAGTTACAGAACATTAATCCGTCCTTATCTGTAGCTCAAAAATATATTATTCCACACGAGTCTGGGCCACTATAACCTAACTAATAGTTTTTCTGTGTTTCACACCATTCTTAATTTCGGAACACGTTGTTTTCTTCGATATTAATCCGTATTCCGTTTCCCTAAACTTTCCTCTAGGTTCTAAAAATCACGTCATTTATTTCCCATCTTCGGTATAATTCTAATCCCTAGTTTTTTGCAAATTTTCTTGACTCCTCTTTCCTCTCTTTTTCTCACATTCACTTTCACTATTTGACAGTCTCCTTTCTTTTCCAACACTAGACTTTAGTTTATTTCAATTGTGCACTTCTGTTTCATTGAGTTCGTAATGAATGATCAAATCGAAGTTACTTCATTTATGCATTCGTTATATTGACTTTTTTTTAAAACTTCACGTCCAGTAATCCTTCAATATAAGAGCATAAAAGTTTTTATCACGCTGTGTGTGATATTTTTTTTTCCGCGAATGCCAAAGACTTCAAAATGTTCAAGCGATTCAATTTGATCATGGGCTCTAGCTTTGATTAAAAATTGAGGAATAATATTTTTTCTTCTGTTTCATTCAGTTGACTAAAGTAAAGTAAAAAAAACTCAATGCAATTTGAAGATAATTTTTTACTCACATGCACAATGCTAGGCATAACTTTTTCCTGTTCCTAGTAGTCTGTTTAAAAGAAACGTTTGGCTGATGCTCAAATATCAATGCTTTGGTTTTCGATTATTCAATACACTGTATTATCTGTTCTTCACGGCACCTAGCTGGCAATCTCAAAAATGGATAGCAATTTTGTGAACTTGTAGTAAATGAGAATCAGTAGTTGGGACTTCCAAAAAACAAAATCTTCTTGACCTGTTCAAAACGATATCTAAACCTATTTCGTATGCATTTTTTTACAGTTTCAAAGGGTTCATAAATATTGTTACGAAAGAACCATCATGATAATCTAGTCATATCATAATAGACTTTTTATGGATGCATTTTCCCTGATACAGTTGCTCATTTGATACAGGGAAAACTGATTTAACTGATCAGTCCAAAGCTTTTTGTGTTCATTAGTTCCGTTTTGTTTTGTATAAGTTGGTTTTCCATAGCGTTTTCTCTTTATAAAATTTGAACCCGAAACTTTGGGTCAAAGCATTCAAATCGGGTTTTAGTGTTTACCGAAATGTATTCAAAATTAGAAAGCGCGTATTAACAAATCTCTTAAATTTTTCATAAAAATCGATGAACTGGAACTGCAAGAATTCTATTTTCTTAACTTTTGACAAGAATTGTTCACATTTTCAGTTACCCCTGAAAATCTTGGCTTTGTTTTTGCTAATAATGCTGTCTTTGCGGTTTGATATTATTTCATTTTACTCTATCAAAACCCCGCTCTACTGTTTTTTTTCGAACCTCTCTCTCTATCTTTTCCAGTGTCTCACATTGGCTATAGACAAGAGGGACTGCGTAAGGACCACTGAAGTTTTCGATAAACCTTGGCGTAGCTCAGCTTAACTAATGCTATAGAAGTTCAGCTTTGAACGAAATTAGAATTGCCCAAAATTTGGTCGAGCCCTATTGCAAAACGTCACAAGCTCCCAGATTTGCTCCAAATCTGAAACTGAAATTTTCCATAACTCCAGTTAAAAACTACACATAACTTTTCCACGCTCTATATAAAACAATCATATTATCATAGTTTGATCACCTAGTTGTCTAATCTCACACAGTGTCCATATCGGTCCAATTCTCTCCTCTTCTCCTTTTTCTTCTCTTCTTCTACAAAAATCGCCGTTTGCACATCTGAATCTCCAAGTCACGTGACGTTCTTTTCACTTCTAAATCGTTTTTTATCTCTGCGTCTCTCTATTTCTTTCAATGATCTGTTATATTTGGATCGATGTAGTAGTTGTAGGAGGGGGTGATTTTGAACGTTTGAACTTGCGCAGTAGAATTTGAGACAAGGGAGGGCGAGAAAGTTTTTCGAACGAAAAAATGTTGGTGGTTGGGTTAAGAGAGGAGAGACAGATAGATATGAGACACGAGGTCAACTAGTGTCCTACCTAGATGTACTAGATCACTGGACATTCTAATATTGCATCAATATTCTGCAATTTTGCACTGGGTAATTTTTTGATTTTCTAAAGTAAGGCGGTTGAATTGTTTATGGTAAACATTGGTCTCCAAATAGAAAGTGGTAATTGATAGATTTCTTCATGGAAAAGATGAAACAGGTTTTTTTTTGAAATTTTTCTCTAGAGTTCTGGTTAATTTTCAGTTTTTCGATGTATAAATGAATCTAAGTTAACTGAAACTGGGATAGACCTTTCCGAAACTTTTTCTGTATCGATATGTCTTCCAGTCCGTTGCAGAGTCTTACACTATACTATTACAAACCCAAATCCATGAACATTCCAAAAAGCCAGTACTGTCAAATTAATAAAAGTTGTGAAAGAAATTCAAATCGTTATTTTTGCAAGTGGTCCGCCCACCAGAGTTGTACGGAATTCCGGATTCCGGATTCCGAATTCCGTATTCCGGGGTTTTTTTCATTCCGTATTCCGAATTCCGGATTCCGAAAAATTGGATTTCATTCCGGATTCCGTTTTCCGGATTCCGCAAAATGAAATTTCATTCCGTTACAACTCAAAATTTTCAAGTCAAGAAAATCAGCAAAATTGTGGAGGATATTTAAGCGATATTCCGGTATTCGATGCTTTTAGCTTGAATTGGCTCCTAAAGTGCGCTGAAAAATGGAGCCAAACTACTTTTTGAGCTCAATCGCTGTTTTAAGCTTTGAATCTCGCAAAGCCAATCATTCCGGATTCCGAATTCCGGATTCCGGGAAAAAAGAGATTATTCCGAATTCCGGATTCCGGATTCCGTTGTTTTGAAGGTCATTCCGGATTCCGGATTCCGAATTCCGGAATCAAGAATATCTATTCCGTACAACTCTGCCGCCCACTTTCACTTACCACTGCAAAAATTCAAAAATGACTTGGAGATCAAAAAAGGCGGACTAAATAAACGTTTGAATTTCTTGAACAATTGTCATTAATTTGACAATATTCAATTTAAAAATTTTCACATCCTGCGAATCCAGATTTCATTTTTGTTCTCACAATACCAGCACCATGAAACTGTAGATTACTGTTAAATAGATCTATCAATAAACATATTTGAAACAACTTATGTTTGGTTCAGCGCATGTCTACCGTTCAATAAATTTTTTTGAAAAATTCTGGGTCGAGATACCATAAAGTGGAACTTCGTCTTTTACTATTTGTCCCTTGAGAGTTCAATTTGAATTTTCGAAAGTAATTTTACAGTTTAATAATTCATAAGTTTCATAGTTGGTTCGAGTCCTCAATCCAATAATAAGAAATAGAACACTAGAGTAAACAAATATTGGGAAACGGTAAAAATCAGATCGACTTAATTGATTATTATCAAATCAATTTTGACAGATAACTTCTAGTTTTTAAATGTTTCAAACTGTCTGTGAATATAACATTGTAGAGATTCATGCAGTGTGTGAAACAAATACGTTATGCAAAAATTCTGAAAACGATACCATTTGTACATCTCAGTATCGATTCCGAACAAAAAAATCATAAAAACTATTTTCATGAAGCCGATGTTTTTTCAAAAGTTCACAGTTTCTACACTCCTATTTCCTATGAACTTTCAATGTCATTTCAATAAAAAAAAAGAATTTTAACATCCATATTTTGCAGTCAAAACGGCTCACCCACCAATTCCACTACGCTGCACCGCCGTCCAACATCGTCATCTGGACTGGAGCCAGCGAGGAAACGACCGAAACTCTCGCCGCCTGTCTTGACAGCAATGCCATTAGATTGTAAGCTTTTGATTTTAAAATGAATCCGAAATGAGAATCAGAAAAACATTTCTTGAAATTATTTGTACTAGATTCTAGAAACGGTAGAATTTATTTTGAGTTTAACGAGAGATAAAATAGTTTGAGAGTCCTCGTTTTTTAGTTCCAATGCGTAATTCTACTAGAAACGATTGTCAATGATCTCTCTGGTTAATACTATTTTCCAACCCTTCGGGTGATCATGAAAATTGTCATTAACAAAAAGTTATGGAAAAAGTACTATAATAAACTGTTCCAAACAGTTTATGAATTAAGTTTCATTAATTCCATCCTTGATCGTCTAAGTTCCTTTTTTCGTACCAATTGAAAGTTCTCAAAGACTTCAATCAGAGCTGTTCACTAAGGTTCATATTTTTTCACCGCCTTTCAAGTTTCCTGTTTCAAGAGCACAACATAGAACTTTTCAATTTTGTTCAGCATTCACTCCTCTGGTTTAGCAAAAACGACAAATAATGAATCCATGAATCTGATTTCATTTATATGACTTTTCCCACAATCTTTTGAAATTTTGAAATTTCGAAGATTTCCAGAAGTTTTAGTTTCACATTATTTTTACCACTTTTCTTATGATATTTCCCGGTTTTTTGAAATTGTGATAAATTGAGTTTTATTTTGACTGCCAATTGTTTAGCTTTTCGAATATTGTGTATCTAAAAACCTTTGCAGAACTTTCTTACATTTCAAAAGATGAATATTTTATTCGTCCAGAAAACGTGAAAATACTCAATTCCAATTTGCACTGAAGTCAGTTGAAAACGGCTTGGAAAATTTTCACGTTTTTCTGGGCGAATAAAATATTCATCTTTTGAAACATAAGAAAGTTCTGCAAAGGTTTTTGGATACACAATACTTCTTAAAACTTTCATGAGCTGGCCAGCCAATATTCCGTCTTAAATCATCAAATTTCACCTGGGCTCAGCTTCTGCAACTATTTCGAAACTGGCAAAATTTATGAAGAAAAACCGCGACAGATTTTCGGTTTCAACATGCTCATTTTTTAACAACTATTATAGTACAAACGTTTGAATACCAACTGCATACTGTAATACTTGTACTAGATTCTCCCTTTAAAAACAGCAAACTTTCAGTAGTCGACACCCTTGCCACCGATTCACAAGCATGTACATCCAATCTGAAAGGAATCGTCACAGCAGCCGGAGCAGCTCAAATGTCAGCAGCTGATCGAATGGCAGCGTCAGTAGTGGCCCCACCAATTTGTATAGTTCCAAGATCAGTGGAATTTATTAGTCCAAAAACAGAAGATGGAGTTATGGACATGCCAAATTCAATGGGAAATATGCAGAGTGGTTAGTTAATTCATGGTGCAATGAAAACATTGAAATATAAAAATTTGTTAAGCTATCAGACCGTTCTGAAAATGCTTTTTTTTTAATTCTCAAAATTATATAAATCGTTTAGTCTTGAACCAGAGTCTAGCCATTACAAAGCTCTGATTAAGAATGTGATTAGTTTTAATCACAAGATGAAACCGAAACTATTTTTGTACTTATTAGAGATTCGGTAAATTGTACTTAATCTGTATTCTACAAATATAGACTCCAGAGGTCCCTATTTACTTCAAGAGCACTACTATCGATGAATGCATAAAGACTCTAAATATTGTTCAACTGTTGATTTGATACATTCTCTATAATTGATTAGAAGCAGGATTTCAATTTGACGGGAATAATATTTTTAGGTATACTAATATCATGATAAGCACTACCCGAAACTGTAGATTTTGCAACCTAACTTATGCAATCAGTCAGAATTTCCAACAATTTCTAATGAGAAGCGCTTGAGCTCTGTTGTGATTGGTGGGCGACGTGTTATGTATTTTTAGCAGCAACATGAAACTGAAATCGTTTGCTAAATTTTCCTTTTAAAGCAAAATCTTAATAATACTTGTTTTCTGTATCAGTTTTAGCTTTTAAAAAACTTCTCTCCTCGTTAGGTAATCTGAAGTTAAACTTACAAAGTTCTCAACCGATTTTTAAAAAAACTTATGAGCTTGTTAGCGATGCCCAGCTCTAATTATCAACATCCAAAGTATGCAGTTTCTCGAATCCATGAAAAAGCCGACGATTTTGTTTGGATATTCTTCATCGACAAACTGATCTAGGGCAAATTTTCTTGCTGCTAATGTCGAAAATGTCATTTCTTACATTTTCCAGTTCTGTACGAAATGCTGATTAGCGTACGAAAAAGTTTTGAGTTCTATGAATTTTTCGAAACAGTCTTGTTCTCAGCCAGCTCACTCTGAAACTTAGCAGCACTGTACCTATCTGGTGTACTTACAGTTCAAGGCATCCTTTTATTGGAAGACTCTGATAGTGAAAATTGTCTGTTTCTCTTTCATTTCATTTCCCAAATTTTTTGTTCCCTGGCAGTCCTTGCATAAAACCCGAGCATGAATGACGAATTCGTTTTCCTGCACTTTCCCGAAAAAAAACTGTCCAAATGAGCAAACAGACCAAATCACATATACACATGTTTATCAACCAATTATGTACTTGTAGGTGTAGATCACATTAATGTCAGTTTTGCAACTTTTTTGTTCTTTCAAACATTATTTCTTAACTAAACAATCGTCAAACGCCACGTGGTTTGTTGATCATTTTCTTTCTTTTTTGGAATCAAAGATCAGACTTCCGAAACTGGTAAAATGGGTTCGAGACATTTTGGATTTCGAGGGAGCAATTTATTTGTGAATTTTGGGAAACTGAAAAAATGAAGTTTTGAAAATTTTGCGAAACATTGGTAGAACTGATGTGTATATTCATCCTTTAGAAAATAGATAAACATCAAAAAATACTTAATATCCCACAAAGTACTCTATCAAAATATGGTCATAGTGTAACCGATTATTTTTCACCGTTTCAAACTTTCGTTTTTTGTTCATCAATAAACATTATGTTCTGTTAATTTCGGTTTTCAACAAAAAAAAAGAACTTGAAAGAAAGAATTCTTTTTATGTACTTTAGAAATATATGTTCCATGACCTCTATTTCAATGGACCGTGGTGAGCGTAACTTACTCACTTAAATCTACATTTCGGAATCAAACCGAAAGTTTTCCATTGAGTTTCTTTCAAGAAAAACTGCGTTTTGGAACATGGTAAATTAGGATATCTCTGATTAAAAAAAAACGTCTCATGATTATGCAGCATCACTGT
The DNA here is from genome assembly GCA_963572265.1 of Caenorhabditis doughertyi. Lineage (NCBI taxonomy): Eukaryota > Metazoa > Nematoda > Chromadorea > Rhabditida > Rhabditidae > Caenorhabditis > Caenorhabditis doughertyi. The sequence continues at coordinate 19,118,071 of OY751556.1, read as the reverse complement.
TTTTCATTGCTAACGAACGATAGTTTTACCACATCCAATAATGAGTGGGAAGGCAATGTTTTGGAATATACTTAATCAAATTCAAAGATTTCATGAAACATTGTAAGTTTTTTTTACTACAATTCATAACAAGAAAGTAACGAGATTGTTGATTTTTCTGTCGTAGAACCATTAGATCTTAGGACCATAAAGTCATTATGCAATACCTCTGTTTTGTAATCTTCATGTAATGGTAAACTTTTTGACCAATTTCAATAAATAGTATCTTCTGACAAATATTTTTTGACAGTAAAGTTCTCGAAAGTTCAGATGACAACTGAATAACTCAGAATGGTACAAAATTAGGCTCGATCGAACTGAGAACGCTGAGAATTCAGAGAAAAAAAAACCTACTAATAAATAAGTCCTTTGTAAAAGAGAATTTTTTTCTTTCTCGTTTTAAAACTGTAGTAAAATTAGTAATAGAACTCTACGGATCATACTAGTTCTACGGATCATACTAAGTTTTTATTACAAGTTGGAAAAAAAATTGTGTTTCAACAAGATTTCAAAACAGTAACCAGATTCTCTTCTAGAATATTGCCAAGGAGAGGAATGGGCAAATTCAACAAAGTTTTTCACAAACGAGGCCCGATTGAACCATTTTCCGCTATTACCTCGTAGTACTATTTTTTGATCTTTCATGACGGTAATATCGATCGTGAAAACACAACAAACAATCAGAAATAAAAAATCTTACTGATTTAAGCCAGTTGTAAAATTGGAAACTTTTTCAGTATCTAATGTGTCTCGTGTGAACGATCCTAGCCACAAAGATTGTTTTTTAAAACGTTTTTTTCTGGAAACTGTCTTTCTTTTCACACTAGTACCATTTGTCATTACTAAACAGAATTTTTTGAGGACATTACAAAACAGTGACTTAAAATTCTTCTGAATGAACTTAAACCCCATCCAAAACACAGATCGTGTCTTAAACCCGTATTTTGTAGTAAGTGTTCTATAGGCTGTTCATTCCCTTTCAACCTTCCAAACCCACATTCTGATCTCTTATCTTCTTTTTCTTTCTCGCTAATATTTTCAAAGGTCACCACAAAAGGGTATTCCCCACAACCTTTTCCTGATAACCATCTGTGATCTTTTGATTCTTTTTTCCCCTCTTTTTAAAAGTTGTTCTCAACTCACTTCCCTTCTTTTGATACTATATATGCACACTAGACTTCAGTCATTTCTGGCAAATATATGTTAAACAAGAAGCCCCTCTCTTTCTCTCCCAACCAATTCCTGTTTCATTGTTCACAACAACAGAATAGATCAAAAGATCACGTGAAGGGTATTCCCCCGTCGGGAGGGATGAGAGAGTATTCCCCGATAGAGACGCAGACGGAGAAGCCGGGGGAGGATGTTACAGTGCACTTCTTGCGCAAATATGTAGAATAATACGATATATCGAAAAGATGATTGAGTAGATAGACCCTCCTTGTCTCCCTTTTTCTTTCACTCTATTCTAATTTTGATTCGGTTGAATTGACTATCAATATCGTGTATTCTGTGTGTTTTCTGCCTACAATAAATTTGGCTGAAAATGATTGAGAGGAAGATTCCGATGGTGGTGAAAGCAGGTAATTTATTTTGTTTTTGTTTACTGGGTTACGCTAAGAACAGTTCCTAACACACTCGTGGGATTGTTCTTCAGTAAATGTATCAAATTTTATCGGGTTCGAGAAACTGTGAAAGTCGACTTTGAAAACTTTTGAAAACGATTTTGAAAACAGTAGATGCTGAGCTTCGGGTATTTCTCATTCAGAGTTGCACAGCTCTTTTAAAGTCCTCCGAAATTTTGTTGGATTGGTTAAAAGTGATAGGTTACAGTAACAAAATCTTTGCTGCGACTGATCTCAAAACCTTCTCAAAAGAGTGAAAGCAATAAGATGATTCAAAAACTCACGGTTTTCTGAAACTGTGAATATAAAATTTTCATGTGCCGAGTTTGATGGTATCTTCGAAATCTTGAAAGTTGTGAAAAAGCAATTGAATTGCCGATCGAGCTTAAGACCCTCTGTATTCACCTCTTCAACGAAAAAATTGTTCCCAAAAACTACAAGTGTTTGCCTTTTTGAAACTATACAATCTGGAGTTGAAGTTTCGAAAACAAACTGTTCCTTAAACGAGAAGTTCAAAACCTACATGCCAACTGCGTGCCTTGTTTCCATTAAAATCAACATAAGCTTCAAGACTCTACCTTATCACTAAAAATAAGAGTTACGACTTTTTGCCGTTTCATGAAACTGTTTTTTTTTAACTTGATCTTTTGAAAATGCTGATGTCCGTGTTGGTGGCACATCAAATTTTCAAATTCAAGTTTTAAAATGTTTTTGAAAAAATACAGTTGGAATTTTTATCGCAATTTTTATCTCGGTTTTTGAAAACTGTGAAAAAATCATAGGCTGAGAGAAAGGTAATTCTGTCTTAAATACAACATCTTGAAAATATTCAACTGTAGAACTATTCTGCAAAAAAATGCGAAAAGCTTGCAGAAATTTTTCTGAAAAAAATCGCTGGTTCGAAGTTCCTATTCATAAAAATTCCGTTCTCGTGACAACGTTATTCCGTCTTTTCGTGATAATCAAATTTTAAAAATGAAAAATTTTGTTTCAGGTATTTCACAGTTTGAAAATCAAAGCAAAAATCCCTCATTTTACGTCCAATTTTTTTATCAATCCTGTTTTCAGAATTTACCGGAATGAAATGTCGAGTTTGTGGAGATTCTCGAGCAGGACGGCACTATGGAACCATCGCCTGTAATGGATGCAAAGGATTCTTCAGAAGGAGGTTAGCAATTAACTTTGCGGTTTCAGAACCATCGAAAATTTCATAAGTTTCCAATACGATCAATGCTGCATCGTGTGGAGGCACTTGAAAAGTTTCGGTTTTAGAACTATCGGGAATTTCTCTCTTTGCAAACGCGCGAACAATAAACCAACGTTTTTCAGTATCTGGGAACAACGTGACTACGTCTGCCGATTCGGTGGAAAATGTCTTATCGTACAAGAATACCGTAATCGATGCCGGGCGTGTCGTCTTCGGAAATGTTTTACAGTGGGAATGGATGCCAGAGCAGTACAATCAGAAAGAGATAAACATAAGAAGAATCCAAAGGATCCTAATAATGAAGGAAGTGCTTCACCTCAATATCCAACGGCGGCTACGGTAAGTAAAAGAGAATTTGGTTGATGGGCAGGGTCGGATGCTGTCGTGTATTTTTCTAATTACTAATGGAAATTGGGTAGCGTAGCAGCTGAAAGTTCGTATGATAAACTGATAAAATCATAAAATGCGGCTTGAATATGAAAGTTTAGAGAGACTATGGCAGTTTTCTGTCAATTAGTTATAACGATCGAGTTAAACTGTGAAAAAATTTTCGATTTTCATAAACTTAAAATCGATCACTGAGCAACCAGATCTAAAACGCAAACTCACCGACCTTGTTCCAAGAAAAGATTAGTGTAGCTGTTCTCTAGTAAGCCAGCATTTGAAAAGTGTCCATAATTCACCTCGCTCATCTACAACAAAAACATTTTCAGCCGATCTCAATCCCCTCCACATCTACCTGCCAAACTCTTACCACCTCCGTCACCTCATTCAACTACCAAAATATTCCTGGAGTCGTCAGCAGATCATTCTCAGAGAATCTCATAATGCGAGATCAAACAGTTCCAAAAGTTGAAGTCCCCTCTCAACCACCACAACAATCATCGCTTTACCATGTACCGCTAGTTAGATATTTAATAGATTTGGAGAAAGCGACTGATAATTTGATTGATGAAAATTGCGATTTTATGAGTATGGAATTTGATCAGTTGTGTCGGGTGGATGTGACAATTGAAGCAGCTTTTCGACAACCTGGAGTAGTTGCAAAAAGGACACCGGTAAGAATTTTGCTCAACAGTCGTAAGCGAGACTGAACCAATTAACGCCTATATTTTTATACCTCGCATCTAAAACTGAAATGTTTTTTAGCCCCGATGGTTCGCATTGGAACGGTTAACGACTCTTGAAGATGTGCATATTGCCTGGTGCCGATCATTTGTGTTATGTCTGGACTACGCAAAAATAATGAAGGACTATCAGGAGCTATCACCTGCTGATCAGTATACGCTTTTGAGGAATCGAGTGGTCTCCGTGAATTGGTTGTGTCATACTTATAAGGTGAGCCAAAATTTATTCTTCAATCACTGGAAGAAAAATTGAAACAAAACTTGAGGAAGGGTTAGAACAGTGAAATTGATCGAAATAATATGAAGACGAGTACTAAAATTGTGTAAGTGATCACGGTACTTCAATTTATTATCGAAATTCTGAAAACGCGCAGCCGTCATGAACCGGGAACATCTTACGGTATTTTTTTCTCAAATGATTTACCTGACACAAAGGTTCTTCGAAAAATTGGTAATGAGAAACTGTAGAATTTTTCAGGTCGATAAAACTAGAAGTTTCACTTTCTGAATAGGGACATAAGTGCCTTTGAGCACCTGTTTTTGCTTCCGAGTTTCCTTATTATACTTTTTGTCACAATTAGTCGATGAATAAATTATCATTTATAGTTTATCTTTCATAGTTTTTACCATCCACTTGTTACCGTAACCTTTCTAACCCAAAACTGATATTTCAGACCTTCAAAGCCGGCTGTGATGGTGTTGCTCTGGTAAATGGGAGTTGGTATCCAAGAGATAAAGAACTTCAAAAACAACTTGATCCAGGATGCAATCATTACTTCCGAATTCTCAGTGAACATCTAATGGAAGATCTAGTGATCCCAATGAGAGATATGGATATGGATGAAGGAGAATTTGTGATTCTCAAAGCATTGATTCTGTTCAGAGCTCGTAAGTTATTTATGATTCATTATCCACAATAGAATTATGGATATGAAGTTACAATATTTTATCACAGTTTCATGAATCTGTAAAAATTTTGGAATCAATTTTGAGAACATTGGAACAGTACGTCTGTCATCTCAAAAAATACCGTTTCTTTCAGACCGCCGCCTATCCGAAGAAGGACGTGCTCACGTGAAAAGAGTTCGGGACAAGTACATTGAAGCCCTTTACCAACATGTTCAACACCAACACAGACACTTTTCCTCTGTACAAACTTCTATGAGAATAAGCAAGATTCTTTTGTTATTACCAAGTATTGAGGTGGGTTTAATTATAAGGGCACACCGAGAGAAAAATTTACGGTTTCACCACGAACAAAAAAATTTTGAAAACTTTTACAATTTTGCTACACGTCTCACCATCAATCCATATTTTCAGCATCTTTCCCAACAAGAGGACGATAATGTTCAATTCCTTGCCCTGTTCAATTTGGCCAACTTGAATGGATTACCGTATGAACTACACTCATCTATCAAGCAACATATCCCAAACGGTGAAGAGGGGGATGACACCCAGGTGAGATATTTTATTAAGATATTGAATATGGATTAAGGATTACCACTCCGAGAATTGATAAAGTTTTTAGTAGTTTTGAGAAACAGAACTCGTTGTTGCATCAAGTTTTTGGTTTCGTTAGGGTCTTAAGGTTGCTTCTTTTTGTGTTTGAACGAGCTCAGCTGTTTTTTTTGAAGAAGACGAGGTGAAAATTGTTTCTCGTGATGAGAAAAATTGAGCTGATAATTGGTAATGTTAAGAGGATCGCACATCGAAGAAAATATATTTTCTTCTTTTTTAAAATCATGATAAAACAGTTTAAATTTCAAAAAGCCAATGGGCTCTCAAAATGGCTTGGTCACTTTTTAAAATTGAAATTTGGGATGCATCCAGTTAAATCACATTGTAGCTTGTTGATTTTTGCATAGTCCCGACAGATTCATACTGGGCAAGCTACATATAAATTTTTATTCAAAGTTTGCACTCTAAAATTCGATTTCTCATCAGCTCTGCCTCAGAATGATTCCAATTTCATCACCTCAAATCTACGGAAAATTCCGAAAGACGGTGGTACTTCGTTTCGGTCAATATTGACAATTTTATCATCATATTCTGTAGAATGCAACGCCAAAACAACGCAAATTGCAAATTTTTAACAGTTTCATGATGCTCATGAAACAGAATTTGGCAATGCCCTTTGATTTTGTGCTTTAGGCGATCTTAGGAACCCTCTATGTAGTGAAAAAACGAATTGCAAAAAACTTGGCACACTGCCAACTTTCTTTATCCAACAACTCAGCTCATCTTTTCAACTTCCAGGTAAACGAAGTAACATCAAATAACGATGGTCCACGAAGCAGTGAAAGCAGTCATACCCCTCTATCCGTCTCAACTTCTCAATATTCTTCCGATTATCCATCGAAAATGCACTAGCATAATATATATTTTTGTATATAATTTATAGCCCTTTTTTCCATTATTTCTTTTTCTTCTTTTTAATTTTGAAAACAAAATGTGATACAGTATTCAGGGAAAAACAACCAAAACTAATCGATTCGCCTCCAAAACATTCTCAAAATTCCTCTCGTCTCTTTTGCCAATTCCAAAATTGTTTGTGATTGTGATCAGTTGTTGTTCAAACTTTATCATAAATTTTTGTGAATATATACTTAAAGGTGGATTATCACAGTGCAAAATTTAGATGTCTTATACAAAAGTATTGAGACTTATGCCAATTGATGCTATGCGTCTATTACTGTTCGGAATTTTCATACCCAATTTTTGTAATTTTGCAAGATGGAAATTCCTCTAATAGTGCTGCACTGAAAAATGGCGCTACCGGCACATTTATTTTGAGCCGATTTCGAAATGAAAAATAAAAGCATAGTCTTCTGAACTTTTCTGAAATCTGAAAAAATGTTTTATTGTTTCTGAACCCTCATATCACAGATGAATATTTTCTTGTTCATTATGTGACTTGTGTGACATGTGAACTTTAAAAAGACCATGATTGTCAGATAGGCTTTTCTGTTTCAACAACTTTAAAAAATTACATGGGGAACTGAAAAACCCGATGATTTTGTAAACCTTGCATTTAAAACATTTTTTTGCAGATGCGTTAATTCCACCGAATTTTGTTTCGGAAACTTCAACTAAGTATTCATCTGACAAAAGAAGCATCGCACACGACTTACGGTCTCGACTTTGTGATTTCTATGAAATAGGATTTTCCAAAAAAAAAACGTTATTCTTGTGAAACGGAATTTCCATTCAAATCGGAAATCGTCTTCTTCCAGCACCTTCCAGCACCGGATGTCAAATCAAAAGAGTCCAATTGCAGCATTGTACATATCATGGAATTATTTTAAAAATTGCCCAAAAAAATAGTCTTTTTGTGTCTATAGTATTCGGCGGAACTTACAATGCCATAGGAAACTGTTAGTTTATTGAAAAGCCAAATATTTTAAATACAATTTTCAAAGTAAGTAAATTCATGATCAAGTTGGTAAAAACAAATAAAAATATTCACAAAACTATCAGTTTCTTATCATAATCTCAAGTATCGGATGTAGATACAGTCTCCACGGTAGTAGGGTCTGACGTGCCTTTCTTGTAATATTCCAGCGAGTCGACATTGTTCAACCACACGTTCGATTGCTTGTCTGTACCTATGCGCTTCTTCTGCATCCTCGATTCTCATTGGAAATTGGCACAAAACCTCATCCCTGTGTAGAATGTTGCCGGACAACTCCTGGAAAAAACTCTTAATTTTCCGAAACATTCAAAAATTCATAGGCGGGATTTGAAAATCTGAAGCTTTCAAAACCAATTCCAGAATAGTTTTCAAGTTTATTATTGAGTCGAATGATAGTTTCACTTACTTCAAAGAGCTTTCGATATGCGCCTTCTCGCCACATCATTGCCACTAATGGAAAACCGGCAATTTGTTGGAAATTTTTGATCAAAATCTTCGAGTCAGCAACATCCAATATCAGACATGCTCTCCATTGAGCACATGTCCGTAGAGCTCCTGAGTTCAGATTAACCTTAGGTGTCCCATCCAATACACGAAGTTCGATCCTAATCAGAGTATCCGGATTGAGAAAAGGCAAAACCTTCATGACCATTCCTTGATTCCGGGTTCTATAATCTTGAGGATTTTGAAAGAACTTCATGATAAATGATTTAACATTGATGGGCCGTTGTAATCTTTCCAAATATCTTTTAATTTTTCCCAAAAACGAAGTGAAAGGGTATTGATTTGGACGTCTGCCGCGTGAAGCAATGTCAAAAGTCAATGAGGAAAGCACCAATTGTGGGTGTTGAACCAGAAATAGAAAATCTTTGGCCGCTAACGTCTGATATTTGATATTCCGATAAGTACAGAAGTAGCCTCTAGAAGAAATGGATCCTCCATCGCCAGCACTCATATACATTACTGCATGTCTTTCATTGGGGTTTGCACTGTTCGAGATCTCAAAAACCACTCGTCGATGCGCAATTGTGACTTTGAGACAATTGAATGGAAAAAGGATTGCTTGGCATTCGTCAGTCGGAGCGATACGGTTGAGATGCATGCTGAAAAAGGAATTCATTTTGAAATAATGATTACTAAAAGACTCACTAGGAATAGACGTCATTCAAGTTGAGCGGCGCAAGTCTAAATACCGGGAGAAAGACCCTTGCGGCTTGTCTGTAGTACCATCTCACCCTATTAAGCAATTCTGACGGCTCGGGCTCACTTATTCCAGAATTATCGGAATCTGGAGCAACTTGCCTATGCGGCGTTCTGTTTATTCCATCCTGTTGCATAACGATTGGCTCGTGGAATATAATTACTGAAAAAATATTTTGAGAAACAGTTTGGTTGGAGAAGTTCAAAAAACAAAAAATTACCATGATTTGTGGCATTTAATTCATCCACTAGATCAACTGGAACATTCAAATTAATCGAAATGTCTACAACTTCTTCAGGTGGCCGTTGTTTAAAGAAATAATATAGGATGAAGATTTGATGAATACCTCGAGGAAGATCCTGATAACCCGGCATCAGGAGATCTGAAAAATCGTCAATTTAGGAAGAAATTAGAGAAAAAATGAGGAAAACTAAACGGAAACTTTCGGAGAACTTTCTGAGAACTGAAAACGTTGTTTCCTCAATTTCGATCTTAAAAGTGGGGGACATGAAGCAAATTCTCTCCGATATTGAAGTATGTTGATAACGTAATAACCCTAGTGACTGTGGATTTTGAACTGTCAATTTGTAGCGACAAAAGAAGAGTGGTTCGTAGTGAAAAAGGAAAACTGGCGCGAAAAATGGTCGGAAAATCGAAATAATCGTTTTTTTTTCTGTTTTTTTCTTATTTTCACAAAAGTTTCGCGTTTCAGCTCGTTGAATAAAACTTTTAAGCTTAGAATTCCGCCTCATTGACAAACTCTATTTTTTCAGTGAAGCGGAGATGAGAGTGAATAAAAACAAATTTAATATGAGGAGAAAACTCAAATCGTCAAAGAAAGTCAACATTTTGAAAAAGATAAAAGCTAAACGATAACTTAGAACTCAAATGAATTTGAAAAACCTAAATAAAAAAATAAATCGCCGTATGTCGTCAATTAAAATGCTGGTGTGCAAACACCGCCAAAGACACATTCACGTCAGAATGCATACAAAGTCTACAAAGAAGTTTACAAAAGTTTCATTTAGCCCCATCTGTTTTGTTTTTTTTTGTTGTTTTATCAATTAAGAAAATAAAACAAAAATAGTTTTAATCTAGCTTTTTAAAAAGCAGGTTTGAAAACTAATGTACAGTAATCCTTCATGATAGCGTTTCAAAAGACCACAAAACTAGTCGCGACTAGTATTTATTTAAGATATATTAGTGATCAAGATTACACATTCCTTGCTTTTCAAGTTACCTGAATTTTCAGAAATCAAGTCCCGAAACGACAAAATGGGCCAGAGTTTACTGCTCTGACAGTTTATTGAAAAACCAAATATTTTAATTACAAAATTCACAATATGTTAATTCACGGTTAAGTTAGTAAAACAATAAAGATATTCATAGAGCTATCAGTTTCATAATCTTTGATATCTGATGTACATTCTATCGAAGTTGAGTTCAACGTCATTTTCTTGTAATATTCCTTCGAGTCGGCATTGTTCAATCTCACGTTCGATTGCTTCTCTGTTTTCAATGATCATTGGATGATGGCACGTAACTTGATCTCGCGGAAGAATGTTGTTGGACAAACCCTGAAAGTTTTTTTCAATTTCTGAAACATACAAAACGTCAATGGGTTGTTTTAAAAAAGGCTTTTAAATCAATTCTAGGATTGGTGTAAAGTTCTTTTATAACCGGATGATACTTACTTCAAAGAACTCTCGATATGCGTCTTGTCGCCACGTCATTGTCACTAATAGAAATCCGGAAATTTGTCGGAAATCGTTAATCAATATCTTCCAGTCAGCAATATCCAGAAACCGACATGATCTCCATTGAGCACAATTCCGTAGAGCAGGAGAGTTCAGAGTAACATTCGGTGTACCCTCTAACACACGAAGACCAATGGCATTCAGAGTATTCATATCGAGATAGGGCAAAACTTCCATAATCAATCCTCGATTCTCGGTTCTTGGATCTTGTTCAGTTTCAAAGAACTTCATATCAAATGCCTGAACCCTGACAAGTCGTCGCAAACTGCTCAAATGCCTTCTGATTTTTCCGAAAAACGAAGTGAAAGGGTATCGATTTGGATATTCATTGTGCGGATCAATATCGAAATACAATGAGGAAAGCTCCATATCTGGATGTTGAACCAGAAATAAGAAATCTTTCGCGGCCAGCGTCTGATATTTGATACTCTGAGTAAAAAGTGACTTGTATCTATAATCAATAGCTACTCCTCTACCAACAACACTCGTATACGTTATTGCACGCTTTTGGTCGGGCTGTTCTCGGTTCCAGATTTCAAAAACCACTCTTCGATGCGCAATAGTGACTTTGAGACAATCGAATGGAAAAAGGATCGCTTCGCATTCTGGAGTAGGTGCGATACGGTTGATATTCATACTGAAAAAGGAGATGATTTTGAGAAAAATTGTTCAAAAAAGCGACTCACTACTCATAGACGTGCTCCAATTGGAGCGGTCTAAGCCTAAGTTGTGGGACACGTTCCTTCGCAAATCGTTCGTAGAGGGATTTCACCTCTTGCAACAAAGTATCATTTCTCGACTCGGGCTCATTTATTCCAGAATTATCAGAATCTGGAGAAACTCGTTCAGGTGGCGTCCCTTCCGGCACTCTTTGTACCAACTCATTCTGTGGTTCCTGGATCGTCATATTTACTGCAAATTCAAATAAAATTTGGTCGGTGGAAGAAATTTGAAAACAAAACCAACCAAAATCCAAAGCATTGAATGCCTCCCTTGCACCAGCTGGAACAACCAAACTAATCAAATTTTCTACTACTTCTTCAGGCGCCTTAACTTTATCGAAGGAATATCGGACGATTTTTTCGAAAACATCTATAGGAAGATCCCGATAGCCGGGCATCAGGAGATCTGAAAAATCATTCAATTAGGCAGAAATTAAAGAAAAAATGAGCAAAGATAGGCAGAAAACTCAATTTTGAGAAACCAAAACGTTGTTTGCTCAATTTTGATCTTAAAAGTGGGGGGACATGAAACAATTTTGAAACAGTTTTTTCCCATATTGAAGTATGTTGTAATAATAACGTAATAATCCTAGTGACTGTGGATTTTGAACTGTCAATTTGTAGCGACACAGAGAAAAGCCTTCTTTCCGGAAAGCGGAGAAGTAGTGAAAAAGGAAAACTAATGCAAAAAATCGTCGGAAAATCGAAATAATCGTTTTTTTTTCTGTTTGTTTCTTATTTTCACAGAATTGTCGCGCTCGTTGAATAAAACTGTTAAACTTGGATTGCCGCCGCATTGACAAACTCTATTTTTTCAGTGAAGCAGAGATGAGAGTGAATAAAAACAAATTTAATATGAGGAGAAAACTCAAATATTCAAAGAAAGTTTACATTTTGAAACAGATAAAAGCTGAACAATAATTTAAGACTCGAATAAGCCTTGAATAACCAAAATAAAAAATAAATCGCCGTATGTCGTCAATTAAAATGCTTGTGTGCAAACACCGCCAATGACACGTTCACGTCAGAATGCATACAAAGTCTACAAAAGTTACATGTCCCCTCACCTGTTTTGTTTTTGTTGTTTTTCAATGTTATTATGCGTACACGTAGTGGTGAAGGTTCGGTTAAAGGCGCATCGAATTTTATCAAGGTGTTCCCCGCAACGATTACAGTAATAAAACCGTAGTTTGCAGTTCTTTCACCATAAACTTTTTTTCGCGGCGCTGAAAATAAATTAAAGTCGTGGCGAGGGACTCATTGAGAAAATTCGATGCGCCTTTAACCGAGCCTTCACCACTTCGTGTACGCATAATAGTTGTTTTTTTAATTGAGAAAATAAAACAAAAAAATTTAATTTACTCAATTTAAAAGAAAAGCGGGTCTGAAAACCAATTAACAGTAATTTTTTATAGTTGAGACTAGTCTTGTCAATTTTCAAAAAATTTGTTTTCTAATTTTTCGGTAGACCAAAACTAGATCATTTGTTGTTTTTCGACTAAATAAACAAATTCTTTTTCGAAGCTCTCAAAACAAGTATTTCTCTTCAAAAACAGTTTTTTGGAGAGCTTTTTTTCCTTTTTCGCTCCCTGTTTTTTCTCTCATTACACAATTTTTCTCTTATTGTTTTCAGATCCTTTATGGCTGGTTTTGGAAACCTTAGTCAGGTTTCTTACCAACATTTCGTTTATTACGAATGGATCATGAGTGTTGCACCCGAAGATGTCGTAATTTCATTACATTCCCTAGAGGAGGGAAGTGTTATAATCCAGTTGGTGACGAATGGACTTCGTGAAGTTTACCGTAAGTTTTTTTTTTGGACGCTTCTTTGTTGAATTTTCTAAATTTTCAGAAGATTTTCGAATAATCGATGAGCCAGAAGAGCTCTTGCGGAGAAGATCGGGAAGAAGAAGAAACACTGGAGAAACGAACAGTCCGCCACATAAAGTGATTTCTCCAGATTCTGACAATTCGGGAATAAATGAGAATGTCGTGTCAAGAGACAACACATTGTTGAGAAGAGTGATATTTCTCTACCAAGTATTCAATGAGAAGGCTCTTCGAATGGGAGCTCAACCAAGAAATGGAAGCTCAGTAGCAGTGTTCGAGTTGAGACAGGTTTTCAAAATGTAAGTTAACGTTCTCAACTATTCTATTCAAATCTGGTTTTGTTTTGAGAACCAACTTGGCTGGCAGAACATGGCGGTCGGTCGTGAATAGCATACTTGTCAAAAATCGGCCCGGGCCGGGCCGGGCCGGTGGTCGAAGGTGTCGGCCCGGCCCGGGTTTCAAAATTATCATTTTTCGAGCTCATTTTTTTTCGATTTTCAGCTCAATTTCAAAACTTTTCCTGGGTTTTTATACTCAAAAAATGTTGAAAATTTTCTTCTAGAAAAAATAGGCCAAATTAGAAGCTGAAAAACCGCGAAAAAAAAAATTTCGAAATGAAAAAACATGTTTCGCCTTGAACCCCGGGCCGAGCGGGCCGGGCCGGTAGGAAATTCTCCATCGGCCCGGCCCGTGACAAGTATGGTGAATAGAGGGTTTTCACCAGGGTTGGGAAAGGCCGGGCCGGGCCCTGACAATTTTTCCCCCAGCCCAGCCGGGTCGAGGTGGCCGAAGTGGCCGGCCACCTCGATTCCCAACCATGGGTTTCACGGTTTTTTTTTTTGGCCTTCCGGTTTTTCGCACTAATTCTCTCTCGTTAGCAGAACTGCACTTCTTCTTCCGCTTCTGGCCTAATTTCAGTCAAAAATCGTGAAGTTAGTTTGAACTTATGTTCCTAACACTGCTGAACATGAGCCGAATGATCTGGAAAGTTGAATGAGGGTCAATTATAGAGCCATCAACAAGATCGCTTAATTCAATCTCAGACTCCCCTCGGCGACATGCTTGCATAAAAAACAGGACGGAAATTAATTTCGATATGATTTCAAAAGATTTACTTAAAAGTTCTATCAAAATGTAAATATTTGCCATAAGCCGGCGGCCAGTCTTCGACCGACCGTTCGTCAGCCTTGATGAGAACAATGCGTTATAGCGAACGCAAGCGTTCGCATAAGCGCTCTAATCCAATGTCCAAAAACAGCGTTCAAAATGAAGAGACGCAAAGAAAAACTTCTCTGCGTCTCTTCATTTTAAACGCTATTTTTAGACATTGGATTAGAGCGCTTATGCAAACGCTTGCGTTGACTATAAAAAACTTAATTTCAGTCTGAAACTCAATCAAGTTTCATCGCTTGAAAGACGTGAATCGATCTATCTTAAAGTCAACTCACTCAAAGTCAAAGTCCGACGTAATAAAATTACGATTGATTTCTGGCATAGTGCTCGGCCTAGAGTGATTCAAAGAATACAATACTTTCGTCGTAATGAAGGAAGTTTTATTCGTCATACAAGAGATTTATACCCTTTAGATGAGAAATATCAGACACTGGCTGCCAAAGATTTCGATTTTTTGGTTCGAAACCCACAAACGGAATGGGCTAGTTGGCAATTCGACATTGAACCCCACGACGGACATTACCCTTTCTCTGCATTTTTCGGGAAAATTAAAAATTACTTCGATAAATATTTCCGCGAATCTACTCCTGAAAGAGGAATCCGTGTTGTAAACCTTCAAATGAAAATCTTTGAAAATCGGCGAGATCCAAGAACCAAAAATCAAGGATTGATCATGAAAGTATTGCCTTTTCTCGATAAGAATACTCTGGCCGGAATTCAGCTTAATGTATTGAATGGTACACCGGATGTTACTTTGAACTCTCCTGCTCTACGGAATTGTGTTCAATGGAATTCATGTCCGATTCTGGATATTACTGACTCGAAGATATTGATTAACGATTTCCGACAAATTGCCGGAATTCGATCAGTGAGAATGGTGTGGCGACAGAACGATTATCGAGATCTCTTCGAAGTAAGTGAAATTATCGTTTTTTGTGTCTTGGAAAAATTAAGACTTGTTTTGCAGAAGTTGTCAGGTAACATTTTCCAAGGACACGAGGTTACGTTCACTTTTCCATTAATCGAGAATAGAGAAGCACGGAATCTGAACAGAGAAGCAATCGAAGATGAGATTAGTCAATGCATACGCGAGGGAATATTCCACAGAAATGAAATCAAAATTGTCTTCGAGACGAATGGCTGTATGACCATGAAATATCGGAAAAGAGGAAACCGATAACTCTATAAATATGCTTATTCTTTTTCTAACTTGATAACTTGATAACTTGATAAATTAACCTATTGTGAATTGCTTATTTGAAATATTTTGACTTTCCAATAAACTCAAAATCCTCTCTTAAATTTTTTTTCTTTTTTTTTTCATAACCGTGGCTAAAAATGCCCAAAAACGTATTTGAAAAGTAGCCGAAAATGTTTATGTGTGCCTCAATTCTTAGTTTTAAAAAATTGCGTTTAGTCCGGCCAATTGTTACATTCCGATTTTTCAAAATTCATTTCTCTTCGAAAACAGTTTTTTTGGAGATCTTTTTTCCATTTTCGTTCCCCCTTTTTTCTCTCATTACACAAGCATTTTCAGACCCCTCATGGCTGGTTTTGGAAACTTCAATCAGAATGATTTTCAACGAATAGTTTATTCCAAATACCTCAATAATGTTTCACCCGAAGAAACCGTAATTTCATTACATGAAGAGACAAATGAAACACTCAGAAGATTAGTATATGTTGGTCGTAAGTTTTTTTTTCGGACTCTTCCTTGTTGAATTTTCTAAATTTTGAGCAGATTTTCGATTAGTCAATGAGCCAGCGGAACTAGACGATGAGCCAGCGGGACCAGTCGTTGAGCCAGAGGAAATAGTCAATGAGCCAGCGGAGCTCCGGCGAGAATATTCAGATTCTGACAATTCGGGAATAGATGAGATTGTCTACGTGCCTAGAGACAGATTGCTGAGAAGAGTGACATATCTCTACGAAATATTCGCTATAAGAGAAATTCAAAGAAATGTTATCAGAAGGAATAGATGCTCAAAGCTCTTCGTCCGGTTGAACATGGTTTACAGAGTGTTAGTTAATCCATCTCAACTATTCGATTCTAAGCTATTTTGTATAAAAATAATACGTTCAAAAACCTAATTTCAGTCTGGACATCAACCGAACTGTAGTGCTTGAAACGCTTGGAAAACGTAAATGGATTGTTCTTGAGGTCGACTCTCTCAAAGTCACTATCAGCCGTTATAAAATTACTATTGATTTTTGGCAAAGTGCGAGTCCTAGAGTGATTCAAACAATACACTACATTCATGGTGTTGGAGAAACTACTATTCAAAATGCAGACGGCGAATACAGGGTTCCACAAAGAAAATATCAGTCTCTGGCTGCCAAAGACTTCGATTTTTTGGTTCGAAACCCAACGCGTTGGGTTAGTTGGAAATTCGACATCAAACCCCACAATAGACAGCATCCTTTTTCTTCATTTTTTGGAAAAATCGGAAATTACTTCCAAAAGTTCTGCAATTCTGATCGTGCAATAAGATTCCGTGTTGTAAATTTTCAAATAAGAATCTTTGAACGTCCTGAAGATCGAAGAACCCATAATCAAGGATTGATTATGAAAGTATTGCCCTTTCTCAATGAGAATACACTGAAAACAATTCGTCTTCGTGTATTGAAAGAGGCACCGGAGGTTATTCTGAATTCACTTGACCTACGGAATTGTGTTCAATGGCAGAACTGTCAGATATTGAATATTAAAGACTATAAAATATTGATTAACGATTTCCAACAAATTGCCGGAATTCCATCAGTGAGAATGACGTGGCAACGAAACGAATATCGAGACCTTTTTGAAGTAAGTGAAATTATCATTTTTGATTTGGAAAATTAATTTTTGTTCTCCAGAATTTGTCCGATAATATTCCCCGAGGACAGGAGATTATATGCACTTTCCCAAAGATCTGGGGTAATGAAGCACGGCGTCAACAAAAAAAAGCATTCAATGATGAAGTTAGGGAATGTAGACGCAACGGAACACTCCACAGAACTGATGCAATAGGTATCGACGAGAAGAATTATTGTCTTGTCATGGAATATATGAAACCAAGAAACCGATAACTCTATGAATTAATTTTTTGTAACTTGATTGTAAATTAACCTATTGTGAACTGCCTATTTGAAATATTTTGGTTTTCCAATAAACTGTCAGAATCCTCTCTAAAATTGTGACTTCCAGTACTTTAATTTATTTCATCATTTCCAATCAGATAGGACCAATTTTTGCACATAATCAAGGTTCCATTTTTCAGTGAAAGGGGGCGGACCTCTCGCCGAAAAGAAACATTTGGATTCGCAGTAAACATTCCCATTTTCATGATCATTTTCATGATTTCATGCTGACTAATAACCTAAATAATTAATAACGTTTCTTCTCTTCATGGCCTGGAAAGGCCTATTTTTGAGACGGCCTTTTCTGGCCCATTTCGGAATTGTGGCCCTGGAGACTATGATTAATCTTTATAGCCTACCATAGAAAAATTTTATAGAACATTCCCAAAGACTAAGTTGCGACAGTAAGCGGGGACGTAAAAAAGGATAATAAGACAGATAACCCGCTTCAGTTACAAGATATATCATCGACAACTACGTTTAAGAGTGTTCTGTTGTTTGACGAGAGGGAATCACCGTAAAACCTGTAATAAAGCGGCCCCTCCAAGTATCTATCAATTTTCCCTCGCTTACTCCCTAATCTTGAGAACGGGTCAGAAGCTTCAGGGTCAGCACTGTGTTGACTCTTCTGTCGATGTGCCAACAATTTGCTTAGGTGACCTCGTGTCACGCGATTTTGTGTAACATTTTTTGTATGTTTTCCCATAGGCACTTTCTGACCATGACTCATAAAGCAATATCTATCTCTCCCCTCCTCTCCCTCCTTCTCTCTGACGTTCCCCCGCTTACTGTCGCAACTTTTTGCTTTCCCCATCAATAGCTTTTTCTCATACATTTTTTCGATTTTATTTGTTTTGAAATATTTCTGCAACAGCTACAGTATTTCTATCGAAATTCCAGAAGCTTCAATTACGTAATAATCTGACGGAGCATTGCATACGACGTTCAGTCTCAACTTTGTGACTCTATTGAAATGGGAATCTCCAAAAACCAAAACAAGTAAGTTTCCAATGAAACATCTTTCTCGATAGTAAATATTTTGATTGCAGAAAGAAGGCGGGATACGGTGGCGGAGCTGGAGGGAGTTCTAGAAGAAAGAAAAAAGAAAAAATTTCTGAAGAGGTAAGATTTTTCTGGAAATATGTCTTTAAAAAGTTCTGGCAAATAGTCCCGCCGTAGATGATTTCCAAGTTGAGAGGCTCTGGGAAGTTCAGAAAATAATATACTGTTTTACAGTTCTATCTTTGATTGTGTTGCACATAAATTTTCCGTTGGAGAATCGTCGCAGAATTCTAGTCAGAACTGTCCGAATTGGAAATATTTCGAATTAGAGTCGGTATTTTCACAGCGTCAATTTGAACTAAGCAGTGATAACCGCTGTATTATTTTACCAGATTTTTTTCGGTTGCAAAAACGTAAAAAGTTTTAGAGTCATTTATTTGAGACCAATTGAATCCTCTCGTTGAATGAGTTCCCAAAACCAACATTTTTCAGCCAACAGACTACTCCTTCGAATCATGTAGAAAACATGAATACCAAAAAAACTGCTTCACTCAATTCTACCGCAAAGCTGACAAAAATAAAAGAAACTATCGGGATAGAGATGATATCGATAAAAGACACGAAGTTCACGGCGAGTTAGAGACGTACAAACACAAAGATGCCATCAAATTCGCTGCAAAATCTTGGGAATGGAGAGACAGTTTCGAGGAGAAAAACGTTCGCGAGCCTCTGAAGACGTGCAAAGATTCAGAATTGATTCCGACGAGCTGTTTCAATGATTTCCACAATGACATTCGCGCATATTACAGAGTGATTCGAGAGTGTGAAGACAAGTATATTCTGATGGCATGTCACCTGAATATGCATGGATTACATCGAGGAGATCTTCGATTCGTTGAAGTCAACAATCGAACTATTACCAAAGACTTTGAGTTCAGTGCCCTCGGAAAACTTTTTCCCGGAGATATTGTTGTCGTCAAGAAACTTTGCAAATTATCTCCAGAGCCTCTGATCTCGCTTCCGTCGGCTTTAGAAGTCAACCAGAATTCTCCTTTGATTTGGGAAGTTGCCGAGATGAGAGTTCTTAAAAGACACCTTAAAAAGGACGTCGTATTTGCCTTTATGAAGATCAGCGCGACAATAGTCAAAGGCCATAACGAAGCAATGAATGTGATTCTTAATGGAACAACTCCAACCCATTTCGAGAGAATGTACACTGGAATGGCGTTCGCTCCAATCAAATTGCTCTTTCAGTTCACTGAAGAGTTTTCTGCGCCAAGAGCCCAAATCCTGGAAAAAGCCTCCAAATTCTCATCTTGTCCAATAGCTCTTGGCACAATCTACCAGTACGAGCTTTCCGAAAATCTTACGGAGCAATTCAAAGTTGGAACCAATGCCTTCAAGAGTGTTGATTATTCTCCAACAGCCGAAGAAATCACTGAATTGTGCACTCAAATGGGACAATCCGCAGTTCTAACACTTTTCGAAGGACGATGCGATAGTCGTGTATTTGTTGTGGAAAATGGATCCAAAGATGACAACGTCATTCGTTTTTTCATCCCAAATCCACTCAAATTTCCAACAGAAGGCCTTTGGAATTGCAATAATCGAATCAGAATTGAGGGAACTTTTGGAAAATTTGATGCATTGATTGAGGTTATTCTTCCGTTCGCAAAAGAAAGACAACTTCAAATTTCTGCTCGTGTCTCCAGAGAAGCGTTTAGACAAATCAATTTCCGTCATGGTACTTGGGTTGTCTATCAAAAAGAGCCAAAACAAAGCTCCTTTTTGGAAGACGACTTTCTTCAAAACATGGAATGGGATTCAAATGGTAGAAAAATCATCGAGACACTTTATGGAGGAAAATCACTTCAAAAGAAGGATTATGTTTTTGATCCAGGTTAGTTTCTTTTTAATATGTTTTTTTTTTCCATTTAAATAGCCAATTTTTGGTGAAAAACTCGAGGTTATTTTCCAGAAAGTTTTCTGCTTCTCAAAGTTAATTTGTGTTTCAAAAACATTATTTTATTGGTGTCTTACGTACAAATTTGAATTTTTCAGAAAAAAGTCCAAAGTACGTCTTCCCAAGTTATCCACCAGTACCTCTCAACGACTATCAAAATGAATATATTGAGCTGTTAACCTCTGAAGATCATCCAATGGTTCTCGGAAGTTCTCCATTCGGATGTGGAAAATCAATGACAATTGTGATGGCGGCGATTGTTGCTCTCGAGAAAAACCCTTGCAATCAACAATTTCTCGTGACTCAAAGCAATTATGCAAGTGTGAATCTTATCGAAATCGCTAAGAAAGTCCAGGGTGCAACAGAATTGAATATACTGCGTTACGTGTCGCCGAAGAATTGGAAAGAGCTTCCCGAGCACTGCAGAACTGTATATGATAAACCACGTTGGGAGGAAGTTACTCTGAGGAAACTTGCTTATGGACACAATTCTCATGGAGAGCACTTTGATTCAAAGCATATCGACTTGATCATGGCTTATTTTATCAGAAACCCTCGGAACTTTGAAATGGATCTGGTCTGCCCTCTATTTAAGAAACACTATGAGAGGAACATTGCCGATATTCGAGATCTTTCAGGGAGGATTGAATACCGTGATAGGGAGATTTTCAAAATTTGCATGCAATACAACCGTCCGAATTTAGTTGTTATTACTGCCGACACTCTCCAATCGATATGTGTCCGTGAAAAGTTCGATGCCTCCACAATTCAAATTGATGAAGCTTGTCAAGTTCCGGAATCCACTCTTATCAGTATAATCAGTTTTTTCCCCCACGCTAACTATGGCCTGATTGGAGATATCAAACAGTTGCCACCATTTTGCGAGGACGATTTGAAAGGGAAGCTCAAGGAGTACGGTATCGGAAACACAATGGAACGAGCGGTTCAAGAGAAAATGTTTCCTGAAGCTGTTCTTCGTTATGTCTACAGATGTCATCCAAAGATTACTGAATTGCTCAGCGACATGTTTTATGATGGAAAGTTGATTTCTGGAGTTAAAGAAGAGCAAAGAAACAAGTTCAAGACAAATCGTCCGGATATCTGGCCAAATCCAAATTATCCAATGATTGTTGTGAACAATACGGAGAAAGGATACAGAATTGGAACGTCTTGTGGAAATAAAGCTGAGATTATTCTAGTGAAACAAATTGTCGAAAGTTTGCAGCAAGAGAGAAGAGGCTTCAAACTTCAGTCGATAGACATTGGCGTCATTTCATTCTATGCCGCTCAAACTGCAATTCTTTCTGACAACTTCCGTGGGACCAGTGTCAAGTGTGGAACTGTCGACGCTTTTCAAGGATCCGAGAGAGAAGTCATCATTTTGTGTTGTACAAATGAGAAGGTTTCGGATTTCATGCAAATGAGCAATCGCCTCAATGTGGCTATGTCCAGGGCAAAACAAGCGACAATTGTGATTGGAAATTTGAATGGGTTGAGTGATGCAAAGTACTGGAGAACAATTGTTCAAAGAGCGGAGGAGAATGGATGTTTGGTGGATACGGTAGGCGATTTTCGAGGATATACAATTAAAAAAAAACAAGATTTTCAGTCAAAACATCCATTCCGCGTGATCCCAGAAGAAGTTGAAAAGCTGAAGAGTCATCCGAAAAAGTCGTACTGGATAGAAACTGAACTTGAAAGTCTGCTCGTAAATGATCCGGTTAGTGATAGCCCAAACTTTCTTGTTTAGGTCAAAAAAATCATACGAATTCGGAAATTAGTTTTTATATTTTTAGGCCGAGAGCCGGCGCAGACAAAGAAGAGGAAGAGGTGGCAGGGGCAGTAGACGTGAAGGCCAGAAGGATGAGAATCCGGAAAAAGAAAATGATGAAAAGAAAAACGAAGAAAGTGATTAGGAGAATAAATTAGACGAACTCAACATTACTAAAACGTGAGTAACTTAGAAATCCTTTACGAAAGAAATGAAACTGTGATTTTCAGAGATTAAGCTTCCATAAATGGACAAAGTGGTGCAATTGCGTCAAGATCTGTTTTTTTCCGTTTTCTTTTCAATTTATACCAAACTATTCCAAGTTACTGACATTTTTGTATAATTCTATTCCTTATGTAAACAATTTTCTTACAATTAAACTCGGCTTCAACAACATTGTATCAATGAAATTTCGTGTTTTGTTTTGATCCTTGGAACGGTAGATCTTTTCAGTTATCTCTTGAATATCGTATTTACTTTCAAACTTTTTTCACTAAATACCCGAGAGACGTTTTCGAAATTCCGACAAATCACGATCAAAACTTTGTTTCTTACAACCGAAAACTTTTGGAGACCGGAAAAAGATTTTCAATGTTGGGAACTTTACGAAACTTGGACTAGAATCATCGTCTTACAATTAAGCTCAGTTTTTCTTGACGAAACAGCCACACTCGGCTTTTTATTACGATTATTTCACAGAAGTTCAATGATCTACCGTTTCAGCAACCTTTTTTATCTCCCACCTGAAGCTTCGAATTGATTCCTTCCCAGCCGGTAAGAGTTGCTTCCAAAATTTGAATTGAATTTTATAAAAGATAATTAGAAAAAACAACAAAAGGGGAACTATATCTATAATAACACTTCTTCATAGACTCTATTTCGGTTTCACTACCATGAAAAAAAGATATCAGAAACTGTATAATCGATTATCACAAATTTTTCTTTGCTTCCTTGACGAATTCCAAACATTTCCAGACAAAAATGCAGCTCTTAACGGTTTTCAGAGTCCATATCAAGATCTTGAGTTTTCATGACTAACCAGCTTCGGAAATGTGTTTGAAGTTCTTTATTGTCTTTACTGTTTCAGCAATCTCTTATACACCTAACCTGAAACCCAATTTCCAGTTCTGTCTTTTTGTTGCTCCAAATCATTTTCAAAGCCAAATAATCTCAACTCTTCTATGCTTATCCCCCGTAGATTAAAATTTTGTTGGAGGTCAATGTTAAACTGTGGATCATCTAGCTTTTATAAATTCATTTTAATCTGAATTTCAAATTTAAATCCTTTTGAAGAAATCCAGGGTTTGTATGAACCACTTCCTACGCTTTCGGAGACAACAATACTGCGGTAAAGCCCGTTTGAGAAAAGAAAAAAACCGGTTTTGAAGAATGTTAATCTGTTTCAGGGAGGTTGTTTCAGATATAGGCTTACAAGATTTCTCGGTAAAAATTTGCGACACGATTTTTCAAATTTCCTAAAATACAACACTTGCAGAATACTCAAAATTTGGAATGCGGAAAATTGGATTCAGATTATTGGCACATTAGGACTACAAGTTGAAGATTCTTGCTTGAAACCAAGTAATCAGTGTTGAATTTATTTTGAAGTAAATTGCGTGTTCACCGTTTCAGAATGTTACCTTCTCATGCTTGGTATATTTTAATTCGATGATCTTTCCGGCAGAACTTCATTCTGTTCATTTTTACCCAATTATTTTTCAGTCCTTTCACCTTATTTAGTTATCAGCAAGTGTTAACGACATGTTTCAAAATCTTAACTTATAGCGTAATCAATTTCTCATCAATTATAACTTGAATTCGCATGAACAACTTCAAAAAACGGAAGAAGCCTACTTCTAGGAGATTACCCTTCTATTAAGCAATCCTACCGCTTTATCCGAACAAATTGAGCAGATAATCTCTTGAGAATGTCCAGTACTGAAAATAAGAGAGATGGATAGGTAAGAAGGAGATCAGAGGGTGAGAGATTTTAAATGATTATGGTAATCTGTTTGCAAAATGTTTAGAAACTAAGTAAAATGTTAGCATGAACACGATGAAAAAATAATCTGAGGAATCCCTTATGAAAATGAAGGATTACTGTGTTGCCCACAAAACATTAACTTTAAAACGTTCTCACTCGGATCGACGTACTATTTCCTAAAACAAATTTTTATACTTCAAACTCGTCATTAATGACACTATTTTTACCATTTTTCGGAATAGTATATCACATTTCTGAAACAGAAGTTGAAAGTTATCGTAGAATCTACCACAGAAAAATTGAACAGACTTCCTGTTCATACGTCACATCTTACGACAATTTTTTTTGGCTAAATCGGCAGAACTAAGCTTTCGGTATCAATCAAATAATCTTGTCGCATCACAAGGACTTTCCTGACTAATCAGGAAGATTGGTAAACCGTAATCCTACACGTTGAAAGATGTGTAAGCTAGATCTCAGGAGCTTATTATTATGAGTATGGTAGCTCAAAACTGACGTAGCTGGCACAATGCCAAGTTTTATGAAATGAGTCATAAAATGAGTTGTTTTGCTTTCTAGATATCCAAACTCGATTGATCTGGCGATGATTATGATTTTCATAATCAGTCAACCATTTCCCCGTTTCAAGCTACTGATTTGGGAATTTGTATTTTTTTAAAGACAATGCTTTCATTCTATTTGCAGCAAAACTGAAAATTTCGTGAAAATGCCATTTTTATACCTTCAGGTTGGATTTTACGTTTCATTTCTCATTCAAATTTTTTTCTCATGAAACATTCTTGTTCTATCACAACCAGCTAAGCAGATCATCTATTGAGGATGTCCAGTACTGAAAATAAGAGATAGGTGAGGAGATCAGAGGGTGAGAGATTTAAAATCATTATGGTAATCTGTTTGCAAAATGTTTGGAAAATAAATAAAAATTTTATCATGAACACAAAGAAAAATAATTTAAAAAATTATGTGAGAAATAGGAATCCTTGTGAAAACGAAGGATTACTGCGCCGCCCACAAAGTATGATAAACCAGTAAAATTTATAAATAATTTTGTACGTGATTAATATTCCCAAACGCGAAAAGAATGAATTTATATCTAAGATCGTGAAAGGGTTCTAGGTTTGAAGTCACATATCCGTAGTTTTACCTCTTGCCAACCGGCACCTACTGAAAATGCGTCAAAATGGTTGAACCAGTAATCCACAGTAATCCTAACAAAAAATATACGTAGAAAATTCCTGCCCATATCCTACGACACATCCTCTGTTCAAAACGGTGGAACTAATCGTTAGGTATCTGTGACCTCACAAGGAATTACTGGTACTTATCTGAGCGATTGATTTACAGTAATCCTACGCGTTGAAAGCTGTGCGAGCTGAATCTGAAAAGCATCTTAACGTTATTATGACACCCCAAGCATTTCCTTTCTAGATCTGGCATAGTGCCAAGGCATATAGATGAGTCACGAAATTGTTTCTGTTTCGGGAACAAATAATTTTCTGAAACGATTAATAATTGCGATCAATCAAGACACGGCAATGCTTAAAATATTTAACTTCCACATCACTGATTATGGGTTTTATCAAGGACTACAGAACCACTTTCGGCAATTTAGGAGACAACAAATACGGTTCAGTAAAGGAAAGTTGCTTGCGTTTTTTTTTCAACCAATTGATTATCAAATCAGTCTTCTCTGCATAAACTACTACAATTACAGTAAAAGTTGGGACTGAAAAAAATGGGTTGAGTTTTTTAAATGCAATCAAAAAGTTGAACCAAAATCAACAAAATGACCTGAGAAACTGGAATAATTAAAGTCGATTGCCTTAAAGACGGTCGGTCCCCTAGCCCATCAATGTCAGAACACTTCCAATCAATTCAAAACCAGATGAAGCAGAAAAAGTTCATTTATGAGTTTCAATATATCAGAGAAATCCAGGCACAAATAAATAGTTTCCAACCAAATAAATAAATAAATATTATTAATTGAGTCTTTAGGCAATCCAAAAGTTTGCAATCGCTTCTTTGTACGCTCTCGTCCCCTGATGAATCTGCTCGGAAATCGTTTGAGTCTGTTGGAATGCTGTCTCATCAACTGAAAAAGAAACCGATTTTCATTGGGACCCTCTATTAAAAGGGCATACCTCTATTCAAATCAGTCAATAGTCCTTCTCGATTAATCTCTGCGAAGCGATGTTTATAGTCATGAGGAACGATTTCCGTGAGGCATTTGTAGAGGAGAATTGAGAGAATTGGTTCGTCTAGATTTGCAGATTGGAAGGATCTAGACACCATTTGGACGAGATAACTGAACGCATTTTGAATGTTTCTGAAACTTTTTTTTTTGTAATTTAGGAGATTAGGAATTTGAACGGTCTCACTGTTATTTTAAAGTTAAGGAGGACAACAGCGTATGATTTTTGTCAGAGATGTAATGTAAAATCTTACCTATAAGGATCAATTCCCGCGTGAACATCGCACTCTAAGAAAGTGATGAATGGAATTTCACTCATATCCACGTGCATCTGAAATGAATATTTCTCTGTTTTTGTTTTCAAAAATCACCACACTAACCATATTTGGGAAGAATAGTCTATCCAACTGTACTCCTCCTTTCGATCCAGTTAAGAAACAAGCCTCGAAGACGAACAACAACAAGAAGATGTCATGGAGAGGGTCTTCCTGAAAAATGTCTTATTTTTGTCAAAGATCATGACTGGGATACGGTTTCAGCTTCAACACAACTAAATTATTTTGCACAAGTTCTGATTGTAATTTCCAGTTTAATTTGAAGCACTGAAACTACACTAACGCAATTTTTCGGTTCAAATTCTAACACAACTCGCTTACTTTTTTCTCGAATAGCTTTCATATATGTAGTCTTTCGCTTCACCAAAAGGTGCCTTTATGCAAAACTAATATGAGAAATAAAAAAAGTTATACTTACCAATATCGATATCATTTTGTTCTCTCCACTTCCATAATGAATTGTCAGTAGTTCAGTGATTTGAACAAAGAATGGACATCCCAATGAAATTCGTCTCAACATGTCAAACTCCTGATGGAGGGAAATCATCAAATTGGTGCGAGTGGTTAGACGGGAGATCTGGAACGAAGATATGTTGATAAACGATACAAGAAATTTGAAGTTTTTATCACTGCTTTTGGAAACAGTTAAATCAATTCATTTTTTTAGTTTAATACAGTCTTACGAAAACTCTGTTTTTTAAAATCGAAAGTTTCTAATTGTCGGATGCTTGTTGAATGACCAGCATGTTCACCTGAATCCCAGAACTAGATTTGTCTATTTCATATAAAAACAGAGAAACCGTTAAAAAAATTAGGAATACAAATACCAGTGACATGTATTTTTTCAAGCTAATTTCTAAAATGCAACAAAAACTGACAAATTACAAACATTAAACTTCCGATTTGAAAAACACTACAGACAACTGCACCATTAGAGATTCTATTATCATCTATTTCTATACAGAATTACTGTATCAGTGAATTTTTGAATTTCGCAACTGCTTTTTCTACTCAATCCTTGGGATTGTCAACGAATTATACTTTTTTTCATTATCATTCAGGTTCCCAGATTTTCACCTTGTGTGCATTTCTAAAGTTTCTTACTCGCGCTCAATCGCCAATGGTCTAAAACTGTTCGTTTCCTCAACACAGTTTCGAGTACATTACATTTATCATTCGGATCCCAGTAAAGCCAGTAAAGTATCTAACAAAATCGACGCTAAACTAGAACTTTTCCTTGCACCGATGAAATATTAAAAAAACTTGAATAACCAATGAGCCATTTCTAAACCGTATTTTAATGTTTTTACTGTATCAGTACAGTTTTTAATTTTTTTTCAATTTATTCTTTTCACTTTATCGAGATCCTTTTTTGCTTCACCCCAACACCCTTCAACCTCCCAAATTCATCTCCGATTATCTCCCCCTACTTACTGTTTTTTTTTCAATATCTCCTTCATATCCATCTTATCCTGCTAACCAACTCAAATCTCTAACAGGTCAAGATCAACAACATCTAATCTTTCCCATAAATCAGGTTCAATCCCTCTTTTTTATTTTTTGAAAGATCCCTCCCCACCTACCGAATCAAACATTTGTCTCTCGGCGGCAATATTTCTTCGAAAAGCAATAATTTGATCGATTAAAAGAACAGAACTTTGATTCATGTTGCGGTAGAGCGATGTTACATTCTGTTGTGATGCGGAGGTTCTTTTGGCTTTGACATCTGGAATAGGAGAAATTAATGAGCAGCTCACGGGAAACCAAGCACTATAATGGTTTTTTCAAGTTAATTAAGGTAACCACATGAAGCAGTGAAAATGCTCAGTGCCTTTTTTTGTTACCCTGATAACTCTACTCATAAAGAAATTTAATTCTGTTTCAAATTCTTAATTTGAAAATCATTTCCGAGGTCCTTCAATAAAGTTGTCGTTGCGTCTAAACTCACCCTGAGGCATCATTCCACTGGTAACACACTTCAAAAACCGACAAAATCTGCAACTTCCTCCTCTTTTCCTTGGATCATGTGCAATATTACACTGTCGATTTGAGCACGAATAAACCTTTTGATCGGATACACTTCGTCGGAAAAAAGCGCCGCACGCTGCGCAGCTTATAGCCCCAAAATGATATCCTTCTGCTTTATCCGAACAAATTGAGCAGATCATCTCTTGAGGATGCCCAGTACTGAAAATAAGAGAGATGAATAGGTGAGAAGGAGATCAGAGGGTGAGAGATTTCAAATGATTATGGTAATCTGTTTGCAAAATGTTTGGAAAATAAATAAAATTTTCATGAAAACGAAAAAAAATTATTCAAAAATGATGTGAGAAATAGGAATCTCGATAGGAGAAAAAGGATTACTGTGTCGCCCACAAAATATGAACCACTGGGTGCTTTATTTTATTAGTGTAAGTGTCAATTGGGTTTCCAACAACTAAAAAAAATTATTTTCAGTTCAGGATCGGTCTGAGCTAGTTGTCAATGAAGTCACTATCTACTGTAAATGCGTCAAAATGGTTGAACCAGTAATCTACAGTAATCCTAGCAAGAAATCTACGTGAAAAGCTTCCTGTGCATCCATCAAATCTTACGACACATCTCCTGTTCAAAACGGTGGAACTAATCGTTAGGTATAAGAGGTATCAGCTTGTGACCTCACAGGGAATTACTGGAATTTATCTGAGAGATTGATCTACCGTAATCCTACAAGTTGAAAGTTCCTGAGAAGTTGTTTATTTTATGTGGAATTTCGTGTTAGGTCTAGGTTTGAGGACTTCGAGAATGAAGAATGTGGAATAGGACTATGTTCTTGGCATTGTGCCAGGTCCAAATTTCATGAGTCATAATCGAATTTTTCTAAGATTCACTGTCTCTAAGAGTTAGTAAAATGGAAGCGTGGGTGAAATTGGAATTCCGAATTTGAATCTAGAACCTGTACGACAGTATAATCGAAATTCACTGTTTCTAAGAGTTCGTAAAATGGAAGCAGTTTTTACTGTAATATTGTGGGTGGAAATGGAATACCAAATTTTAATCTAGAACCTATACAACAGTATTTCAAGCGTCAAAAAAGACGAAAAATTGCAGAATTTTCATTCAAAAAATTATGTTTCACTATCTTTTTATGGTCTACTGAAGACTGCATTGATAGTCCCACATATCAACCAACTACTAGAGGCACCTCCAAAATCAAAAACTTACTTCGCCCAACAATTCATCTGATTGACATCCATCATCCAATAGCACTGACTATCCCAATTGGCCGAGTATAGATTCATGAAAGGCAAGCCACTTTTGAATTCAGAAGAATATAGAAAAGAGCCGAAACGTTTTTTTTTCTCGGACTGATTCTACAATTTTTCGTTTTATACTACATCCTGTAATCTCTCCTCCTCTCTCTCTCGGGATAAAAAAGGGTCCAGTTGTCTCCCCCTTCTTCAGGATAATCCGGCCAACACCCCTTGAGGATAAGCTTTTGAAATCCGCCAGTTGATAAGAAGAAGGTTTGAAAATACTTTGACACTGATAAGAAAAAAAAAGAGGGCGGAGCCATTTGGAGCAATTCTGGAACGATACACAGATTTGCACCTCCAGACTCAAGCCAAAATGAGAGAAATGACTCACAATCATATCATTTAGTTCCTCATTCAAAGCTGGAGGTACCTAAACTGATGACGATACGATTAAAAAGTCTTCCATGCGCTTTAAGAGGATCATGTCTAAAAAAAGAGAAGAGGATGAGGAAGTTGTTTATTTTTGAATTTTCGAATTTACTTCCTGTGAAATCTTCTGGATAAAATCGGATTTGAAACGTGACTTATAGCATGTTGGAAATAAGGAAAGTAGTCTGGGCGTGACTAATAATGAAGTCCTGGCCCAGTTTTCAGAGGGTGACCTAGCTTGCTTCTACTATTATGATACCTTCAATGAAATGGCACATTTCACGCTTTTTATCATTGTCCTGAATGTTGGTCGTATTTTCTTGCTACATTTCAAAGCATGCGGTTGATCAGATACATATAATAGGAAGTTTTTTTGACAATTAGATGAAACATCGTGAAAAAATAGAAACAAGTAATCAGATTCTTGGCTCCCTCTTTTAAAACGGCATCAGATTTTTCCCGTATAGAAAGAGAAATAAGTTTATGTCAAGTTTTCGAAATGTGAGATCTGGAAAGAGAAAGAAAATCTGGCAACTTTTTTAGTAGGTTAGTAAATTATTAAACAAGCAGTATGTAGCATACATTTTTTGCAAAACTTACCGTGATAATTCCAGACTTGCTTCTCCATGAGATCTCATTTGAAACGCATCGAAACTCGAGAGTAATTCGTTTCAAGCTATTGAACATTTTCAATTAGATCCAGTTTAATGATGGTGAAGTTCACTGTTTCTTGTAACCGCAAAGTTTTTTGATGAATGCTAATTTGAGTACACCTCCTCTACCAAGTTCGGCTTTCGAACCTGAAAACTGAGAAAGTTTTAAAAATGGAATTATTGAACGACAATTTTACAGAATCCCCGGCTTTATAGCTGAAAAAAATCACTTGGCGAACTGTTTCACAAACCTCATAAAACTGAAAATTTTATGAAGGTTACGTTCTTGATGGTTCATCATATTCCGGAGAAACTAAATATGGTCGAAGATTCCAGAAACTACTGAGTGTGCCTCATTTTACATTTTGTTTACAAACATCGGAGTTTCATGTCTTACAGAAGACCAATCATCGAAACAGTTCTTTTAGTTGAATTAAAATGATGAAACGCCACCTACAATTCAATTAAAGCCATTATTATCTTGCCGTTTTCAGGTAGTTTAAAATCTAGAAAGGCTAGATTTTGTTAATGTTGCGTTGATCAAAATTGGTTCATATACCAGAAATTATTTCCTCAAATACTATTGTGGTTGTCAGAAAAAAAATAGTGATTCAATAAAATAATGAGTAATAAGAGTAATGTCTCACAATGTTCAACCAAAATTAACAATTAACAACAACAAACTGCTTTTCAAAAACATAATGAAGCTGATGTAATTTTGTAAAAATATGAATGAAAAGGCTGAGGAAGAAATAATCTGGAATCAACAATAAATTGCCATCAATAATTGCTTGGAAGAAAACTCAAATTTTCATAAGCACTTCCTGTTTCAGTAACATTATTTACAAATTACATAAAGTTTTATAACCATTTTTTCCTAGAATGCTTTCGGCCTTGCTCTAGTTGAAAGGATGATATAGTGATGTTAACTTACAGTTTCAAAAAAATGAAGAATACTCAGAACATTTTCATACATTATTCCATGGACGTTCTATAATCCACAAGACACACGGTAGTTAGCAAAATCAATAAATCTTGAATTAGAAACTTGTTGGAAAATTCGAAAAAAGAACGTAAAAAACTGAATTGTCGTGTAGAAAAATTTTATTTTGATCTGCCAAAAAATAAGCACTTTTCATAACGAAGTGTACATTATTTAACACTTTTTCAGATTTTTAAATCTTCACAAGCACTTTATGTTTCAGATAATTTATTTACATAGACGACTATCAGGAAAAATCAACTTTGAACCAAATAAAAAAAGAATGAATTTTTGGAAGGATTCTGGATCGACATGTTCAACTTCTAAAAATGAATTGGAATGAATCGACAAACAAAAAGAAAGCACTAAACAAAGAGAAGTTCACACTTAGAAGAAATGAAAATGAAACTGAATTAATTTGTTTAAAATATGATAATGAATCTCATCGCTCACCTTATAAAGGTTCGTCCTAATGTCAGGATCAGTTGTAGGGTATAAACCTATACAGGGAAAAATATGTACAATTGACGTTAATCGTAGAATAAAAGGATTCAAATCCGTAAAAACTACAGTTTATCATTGCAATTCTTCAGACATCTGGAACATTCTCGAAGGTGGGATTTTGAAATATTTGAATCCATTTCGGAATTTTGAATGAGTCATTTCAAAAGTTTCCATTATTCTGATTTCATTTGATTGAGTATTCAAGTCTTGTTTGAAATCCTATTTTTATTTCAAATCATTTCAAATTGATCCGATTTCCCCCTAAAATCGCACCTAATCCTCGAACTATTTATTTCCCCTTTTGCTCCTACACTTTCCAATATTAAATTTAGATTCATTTTAATCTGACATTGTGTGATGATGAAAAGTAGCACATCTTTGGATGAATTGAGGATGAGTCGACTGGATCAAGCACATTCTTCAATTTCATCATCAGCCTACGAATCGTCAGAAGATAAAGGAATGAAATGTGTGTGACGAAAAAAAAAAAGAGAGGACGGTGACTCTATAGTGGGTGGGCTAAATATGAGAAATAGGTACGTACTTGGTGTTAGCGGTATTCTGAGAAACCCTCTATTAGAGCGGCATGGTTTTTATTCTATTGGTCGGTTTTGAGCTTAGAGCAAGAAATTAGAAGCAGAGTCTGTAAAGGGTTCTCTAATAATAGATTTGTAAAATTATTGTCGATTTCAGAGAGTTTCTAAAATCCTATGCGGTAAATCACCCATGCTAATGAATAGGGCTTTTCTTGATACTGGAATGCTCTGGAAATTCAGGTAAGTTTGGTACCTTTTTTTTTTTTGAAAAATGGTCTATTTTCGGTGCTACCCCTAATCAGAACTGCCCCGAATCAGAACTCTGGACGAATCAGAACCGGACGAATCAGAACTGTACCTTATCAGAACTGCCCGGATCAGAACTAACAATACTTTGCTGCAATGGCCTGCAAGCGGTGAAAAGTGCCCAAATACGTGCATTTGAAAAGTTCTGATCCGGGGCAGTTCTTAAACGGTCGGTTCTTATAAGGGTCAGTTCTGATTCGCCCAGTTCTTATTCGACCAGTTCTGATTCGTCCAGAGTTCTGATTCGGGGTCGCACCCTATTTTCCGAGAATTAGAATGAAGTATTTCAAACTTCTTTACCACTAATCCAAAACAGTATTTTTTTACTTTTCTACCAGAATACAATAGGTTTTTCGTAAAATGAATATTTTTGTACGTTTTGTTGAACTTTGAGAGATTTTGCTTCACTTTTGCCCTTTGTAACAAAGGATTTTCAGGTTTGTTCTCAGGCAAACTTTTACTGTTTTTCCACAGTTTCAAATAGTTGAGGGAGTTGCAATTCGTTTGATACGATTTGATTGTGGTTTTTTTTAGCTACATTCGTTTTCGAGTTTCAGACCCAACTTCAAAAAAAAATGTCAAAAACTTTCCAGATTGGTAAACTTCATTAACCATCTTTTTTCCATCAAGTTTGAAACACATAAACCAAAAAAACATCATATTTATTCCCCCTTTTTGTTTTGAAAAAAATCCGGATTTATTTCAACAATTTGAACGATTTGCAGAGATGAAGCTGACATAATTCGACGGATCCAGCATACTTATTCCTCATCATCAGCCTTCGTATGATTATGACGAACATGTAACAATTTAAACTATTCGATTAGAAACTGATGTAAGGTGCCATGTGCCATGTTTTCGAATCTGGAAAATAAGACTTTGTAAAATACACAGATGTGTTGAAACAAAGTGCTAAGGAACTTCGGACTTGTGGAAAATGGAGTCTGGATGAAATAGAAAGGATCAAGCCCAGAAAAAGTTAACCCAACTTCATTTCGGCATGATGAAACCGAACACTAATTTTAATTATGAAGAGCGAATAATTTTGTAAGTTTTCTACTGTTTCACAACCAACATAACATGATGTCTTTGATTTGTCTTGATTCTGTGCTAGCTATTTTGATTGTTGAATTTTACGGGAACTTAAAACACTTGGTTCTCAAAACGTTGTAACCAACTTTTGAACCAATGAATAATTTTCGTTTTTTACTGTCTTTTTTTGCTTGCCTTCCTATTTTTATCAAATCTATAAATTTTTAGAAGAAAGAAAAAAAAATAAACGGTAATATGGGGCAAGCAATTGAAAAGGCAGCATGAATGACTAAAATAGAGTTGAACTTACAGAAAAATGAACACAATAAAACAGGTGATAATTCAAACGACAGTCCAGAAAAAAATTTTCTAACTTTACACAAATTTCATAAAACAGAAATAAAAACTTCGAACTTGAAGTTTCTAGTTGGAGCTAAAAATTACCGCATTTAATGGTGACATTATTCTAAGCAGTCTAGAGATAGCTCCGTCAACTTTACATCTCAAAATTGAAAATCTAAAATCATTTTCAAAAAATGATCGCCAAAGAAAAATTCTTGGTGAAACTGCCATTTTCCAATGTTTCACAATTTTCACAAAGCGTAGGCCAAATGTGCCATTGATGATACCGCATATAGAAACTTTTCGGTATTTCCATCAGAGAAGCCTCGTTTTCCTCATGACACGTTTTTTTCCGAATGACAAGTTCCTATTTATTTATCCTCTTCTCTTTTTAATCAGGCTTAATTTCAACAACTTCACCGATTTGTCCAGATAAGCTTGAAATGATTTGTAGAGATCCAGCATGCTTATACCCCCACCAGTTTTTTGTTAGATTATGACACCTTCTAGCTTAAATGAAGTCGGGAAAAAAAGGATAATGATGGAATACGAGAGAAAATGAATAGGAATTGGAAGTGAAAGAGAAAATTGAGATGGGAAATGATTATTTGTAGTTTCTAACAAGTATCGAACACCAGCGGAATCTCAGTTTATCGTCACTGTTAAACAGTAAAATTCTTCAAATCAGAAGCTGAAACTCAGGATTTCATTGAAATCTCACATTAACTTCGATTTCTAAGTCAATATCTCAGATTGCTTTTTTTACATCTATCGTGGGATTTTCATGAATTCTTGAAAATATTTGCGATAAGTAAAGGAACAAAAACAGACCAGCTACAAGAATTACCTCCAGACACAATGACATTCTGAAACTGTGATTTCTGAAATTTTTATTTTGTTAAACTTTTTTACGTGCAATACATCCGTTTCTATGTAGCTTCGTTGAATAAGGTCCAACTCCGTTGAAAACTTAGTTAATTCATCAAAAACAGTCATTCACTAAATAGTTCAAGGTCTCTTTGGGAGGTTTCATTTTCACATGTAACTGTCCGAACTTACTGAGTTTAGAGCGCGCAACTGCAAAAGACTTGAAGATAAAACAGAGATCATTATATTTTTAAGATCTAGAATTGGTTTTTTGAAGTTAAAACTGCTGAATTCGTCACGATTTCAATATCCTGTCATCTTCATATAGAAAAATGTGAATTGAAAATAACCCCAGACAAATAATCACGCAACAAATTAGGTGATCTTCGGGCTATTTACCTTCACATCGAAACATAAATATTCATATAAATCTTTGAATCTTTTTCAAATATCAAAAACCCGTTTTGTCAAATAGATGGGTTATGTTCACTAGAATGAAGATATTGTACATGGCTCAGAATATTACTTTTAAAACAACAGCCAGATAATGGGAGAAGCGCAGCGCGTTCAATTGTTGAAGGGATCAAAGTTCGCACTTGCAGAAGCGTGTGACAAGAAAATTATTAAGAAAATCAGCAATCCATTCATGATTGATTAGAATTCAAGAAACTTTCAAACAAAATTTTGCTACTGAAACGGAAACTTTTTGACATCTTCAAAATTATCCTCTTGTTGCTCGAAACTTTCTGTTTCATCATGCTGATGTAAGATGTGAAAAATTCCAGCAACAGTACGCCTCGGATATCTAGAGAAGAAACAACAGCTTTCAAAATAACAATGTCAAGTTCCAACCGTATTCACTATAATTCACTATACACTATAATTGTATAATTCACAGGAAATGCCCGTGAAAAGAAGATTGTGAATCAGTTATTCGGCTTATAATATTCCAGTTTAGAAAAAGAAAAAGTGCCACATCATACCTCTCCTCATAAAACTTCAAACTTTTCCTTTTTAACAAAACATGAGATTTTCCTATCCATAATTTTTAATGTCAGGGAACTCCTACCAGGAACTAAACCTCATCTATAAAAAC
This sequence comes from Caenorhabditis doughertyi, assembly GCA_963572265.1. Taxonomy (NCBI): domain Eukaryota; kingdom Metazoa; phylum Nematoda; class Chromadorea; order Rhabditida; family Rhabditidae; genus Caenorhabditis; species Caenorhabditis doughertyi. The sequence goes on along the minus strand of OY751556.1, from coordinate 19,081,611 downwards.
CTTCCTTAACCCCTATCCAGCCATCCATCGTGTTCTCATCCTATTCAACACAATGCAATTCAACGTCTTCCATCTTCTTTTCATCGTCATCTTGGCCATCGTCTTCATCTCTCCAGTTCAATCTCACAGTGAGGCCGACATCGAAGCTCTTATGGGACTTCAGGAACAAGTCAACGGATTCTTGGAGAACTCGAACATGAGCCCAGAAGCTAAGAAGAAGATTGAGGATATGATGGCACAGAAGCAAGCTGCTATTGAGAAGAGCTTCGGAAAGAAATAAATAATTGAAGTTTGGTTTTTATCGATAAAGTTTTCATTTTCACTTTTTTCAATATGAATTACCAAAAAATACCGTTTTGAACGTCTGATTTATCTATTGCTGGTAATGGAGTCTACTTAATAACAGAAAAGGAACATCGGTAATAATGATGAAGTTCAGACCGAATACTAGAAGCAGTGTAATATTTATACAAGAAAGCTTAAAGTAATATACTGATTCACAATGTTCACATAAAGAATCAAATAGGCGATCCAAAGCTCGACAATTATTCGGAAGTTTTCTACTGCATTGGTCATTCATTTGATCTCATAGGTTTGCCTATCGTGAACGTTTCAGACTTCAAACGCACTGTTTCGGAAACACCGTTTCTGTATTATTATTCTTTGGTTTCACTATCAGTAACGGGGTGGTTTTGAAGAGTCTTTCCCTTCGAAGAACAATTATACAGTAAATTAGTCAAAATAAAAAGAGCGAAGTTATCATACCTTCAGAAGAACTCAATAGCAATGTAATGTTGATAACTTCATAGTTTTTTATTTCGCTTACTCCAACAAGGATATTCTGTTGCATCAATATCATTTGAATCAATAGTGAAGTTTAAAAGTCCATATGATTGGTGGGCTGCGAACTAAAATATGATCATTAGAAACTTCAATCCAATAAACTTCAATCCAACGTTCATTTTTTTTTTAGTTATTTAAAGAATTGCTGAACTTGGTACATTCGAAAAGTTTTACTGTTTCTAGTAAGTCATTTTTTAGTTATCTCTTCATTGAAACCGATGACCAAACATCAAACCGTCAATGTTGCATCCTCCGCTTATGAAATTTTTTAACATTGAAAAATTCGTTAAGTACAAACACAAAATTTTACAATTGTCAGTACTTGGGTATTCAATGAAACTATTGTTTTTCGGGCTTTTTATCTTTAAGAGTGCTTTGAAAAATGCAATCAAAACAGTACAGTTGATCAAAAATATTGCTCTCAACATAAATTCCCTTTTAAAATTGCAATATTCAATTCAAGACAATAACTCATGCGAATTTCCAAACAAATTCATTCTCAATTGGCTGAGAATTTCCCCAACTAAAAAGTATATAAACCATTTCCAAACCCTTCCGAAATCATCATTCTCTTTTGATTCTAACAATGCAATTCAACGTTTTCCACCTTCTTTTCGTTGCCGTCTTGGCTGTCGTCTTCATCTCTCCAGCTTATTCTGCACCAAGTGAGGCTGAAATCGAAGCTCTTATGGAACTTCAAGACAAAGTCAATGGTCATATGGAATCGTCGAACATGAGCCCAGCTCAAAAGGCAAAGATTGCCGCAATGATGGCTAAGAAGCAAGCTGGAATTGAGAAAATGTTCGGAAAATAAATGGATTTTATTTTTGGGATTAATGTAATCAATAAAGTTTTCATTGGCAAAAAATTGGAGTTTGACTATAACTGAAAAGATAAGAATACTCAGGTAATTTTTGGACAAAATGCCGCATAAATCGGCATGAGTGCCCGTGACAATCGGCACTCATGCCGATTTGCGCGGCATTTTGTCCAAAAATTACCTGAGTAGTCAGTCTAGTTGATTCAAGAACTTTAGAAAACAATACTTACAGTTTCATGAGCCCTATTTATTCATCTGAGATTTTTTTTTCTTTCGATATCAAACTGAGAATACTTATAATCAGTTTTCTTTTTCTCCGAATGTACTGTAAGGAAATTATATAATCGAAAGTTTCGAAGTCAGAATCAGTTTCAAGTTTCCAGTAAATTTGTAATAACAACTGTGAAGCGGTAATGGAGCATTGTGTGAAGAATCTTTTTTTCTGCTTATTGTTTCACTATATTATAGAAAGCAACATATCGTCTTCCCGTTTAAAACAAAACATAAGATCGAAGCACCACTAACCTGCACATAGTTTGTTCACTTGAGGATAACCTGTGCCACTATTTCTTCCTCCTATTAAAAATCGAAGTTCGTTGTCCACCAAATTGATTTTCTGAAACCGAAAGAAGTTTTTGAGCTAGAAATTTTGAGAGTAAAACTCGTCACTTCTATAAGAATCCGCTCTTTTTTGAAGTACAAACAAGAAAAAAACGATTTGAAGATTTCGATAAACCAGATTTAAGTTCTAACTGAAACGTTTAATGAAAGTTCTGAAACATTATTTATTAACTTTTGGTTTGAGATCCTCGCTTCTCCGGAATAGCTTAAACTTTTTTTGAGTTTCATACCTGTATGCCTGAGCTTACTCTTTATTTGGAGCGTAACAAAATACGGAAAGGAAACTTAAAATTGTCAAAAATGAGAAAAAAAAACCAGAAAAACCATTAACTTGCTACTGGAACTACAATTTTTAAAAGAAATGAGAAAAAACTAAAAAATTACAGCTTTTGACATCGTCTTAAATCTCGTACAGCAGTAGTTTTTCTCGTTTGCCTCAAGTTTCAGGTTACATCAAACTATCAGAAAAAAAACATTAATATACCGTTTCAAAACTGTGATTTCCATCGATTTTTATAAGCATTTCAATTGTTTTCTCATGTCAGCCGCGTCTTTTCAGTTTCCGTCGGCGCAGTTCAGTTGATTTCTTTGCTCAGTGTATTTCAGAATCAAGTTTTCCAGATTGGTCCAATCGCTGGTTTATACTGATTTTCTGTTTTGCCACCAAATGTTTAATTGAAATTTAGTTCAGCAATTATTAGGGCCTGAAATTACAACGGACAAACATTCTTCGTTCAACATTCACTTTCATTTTCTTTCTAGACCACCCAAGTGTGCTTAACACAAACCATTTGTAGCTAACCCTATCATAAAAAAAAGTTGTGCAATTAGACTTAAGAGCTGAGAGGAAAAAGGAACAAAACGATAAACAAATAAGTTAAGAAGATGAGAGAACTCAAGAGCTGTCTACAACCACGGTTTTTGTTGATTTTCTGATTGGAAAACATGATTTTCAAAGAGAACGGAACATGTGAATATGGCGTGAATTTGTTGAACATGTTGTTGAATGGCTGTTGAATGGCTCAAACCGTATTGCGCCTATTACTTTTGAAAAAAGGAAATCACAAGTTGAAACAGGCTACGCACCTAATTTTCCAGACTAGTCCCCATCTTTCCATAATCCGATCAAAGGAAAAAAGGCTGCATCCAAAAGTAAGCTCATTATCAAAAACAATAATTCGAGCAAAACAGTCACTAAATAACATAATATCTTATCAATGTTTGGCTGTATGCCGTTCCAGAACTGTCCCTTATCAGCACTGTACTGCATTAGAACTGCCCTATCGCCCATTATTTTCAAAGAAAACCGTTCCTCATGTGCAAAATTTGAAACAAAAAGAAAAACAAAATCTACCGTCTCAAACAGACGATGTAAACATGGAAAAAACAACCTCTTCGTTACATCTTCAAAACGAAAAAAAACTCTCTCGCGTGCTATAGAGATAAGAGACACTGTACTTGAAATCTCACAATCAGTAAATGATCAACTTGAAACATTGTAAAGTTTGACGTTGCTCTCCTTTCCGAGGCTTTCCACACCGTGGTAAGAAGTTTCGTTATCCATTGATCTCACACAATTATATTTGCTTGCATTTGTAAACATGTGAAAACAGAGAAAAATAAATACGTAGATCCGAAAATTTTGAATCTGAAAAAAGAATGTTTCATGAGGTAATTATACGCCGATATTTTATTTTGCCCGAATTGCTCTTGTGCTCTGAATTGTTCTGATCCAGGTCAGTTTCGATAGCTATCAGCAAGTTAAATTTCCGTTATAAATAAGAAACATGAGAACATATTCCAATGCATTGAAATATTTTTGTATTTTCAGTTCTAGTCAAGTTTGGAAGCCGGAGTTAGACCGAGTTGAAGATATCTGCTGGAACTATTTTCTCCTCGAGTGCCCTAACTTCATCTATCAAAACTTGAAAGTACCCGTTCAATATCTGATTTTCGTAGTTTTGAAATTTCGGTGCACCTAGAAACACATAATTCTCGAACATCAGCATTTGCAGACATGGAAAAACAGAAAAAAATTATGGCTTTTTTCACAAAGTTAGATTAAATTGAACATGTTTCTCAAAGCTCATATGAGTCTAACTTCCCAAATCAAAATGTTTCTTGCTGCAAGTGCTCAGTTCAAACTTTTATTAACTGCAAAGACATTAACAAACTCTGTTTCAATTGCAGCTTGTAATCTTGAAAAACTATTAGATGTGATATGATCTCAGTAGGCTTCTGATTTCATTATTGTTGAACTTATAACTAATTTCATTTCTGTAGTTACAGCTCTACATGAAAATGTTTCGGGTGCAAATTTAGCGATTTCTGAATACTACCTTTTTCTGAGAAATAACTGTTTCAGAACACGGAATTATGCCTTGAAGTATTGTCAAGAACATTAGGGCGACAAATGGAATTGCCGAACTTCAGAGAGCTTTGTGGTACCTAAAGCTTTGAAAAAATCCTCACTCTCTTTTTCTCTATGAAGCTTCGCCGAGCAAAAACTATTTTATCAGATCAAAAATCGTCTGCCAAAAAGTGTTCCATCTCCCTATCACTAATTCTCCACTCACCCCATAATTTTCCATCACTATTTGCACTTGGACAGTCAAAGACTCCTAAAAACTTCCAAGCTTTTCTTCTTTTCTCTCTATTCTTTTCTGTCTATATTTGTTCTTCTATTCCACAACCTCCACCACGGCGAGAGCCTATCGTTTCCAGTGGAGGTTTTTCGTGTTTTGTAGTCACATCAAAAAAGTTTCGATATTCTTTCATTTTTTTTTGTCAATTCATTGTGTTACACCCCCCTATCCTTTTTTTTATTTTGATACTTGAACCCTTTATAGAAAATTTTTTGACTTTTTTCACGCGTCCATCTGTTAATCATCCGGTACAAAATATGTTCTTCTCTTTTTTCTCTTTGTTTGACATTGATCATGCTAAAATAGAACGAAAAAACAATGATAATCCGTCATAGGTTTTCCTATTTTCTGTCTGTGTTGATGATGTTCGAATGTGTTTTTACATGGCTAGACAGAAGTTGGGTGACCACTTTTTGATTATTTTTCTAAGTTTTTTCCGCAACTAACTCCATGCCATAAAGCAGATGTTGATAACAATGAATTGAAAACGAATTTTTTATTTTAAAAACAATTTCATTTGCGGGAAGTTTCAATAACTCCTTGAAACATGTCCAACTTTACTCCTGGCTCCGCCCTTTTTGAAAAACTAGCTCCATTCTCGTTCGGCTTGAGATCTGCCCAAAAGAATTGCTCACCATGAAAAGAGAACTTCTTCTCTAATGTTTTCTCCATCTAGCTAGTGACATTTTTCAAACTGATGCAACCAAAAAAAATAAGAACTACCTACGATATTTTTTTCGAGTAACTGTTTCAGCTAACTGTAAAATCTCTATACAGGAATTGAGAATAATCGAACTGTACAGCAACTTTTTTTAACCACATTATGAACGGAAATCATGTTTAAATAAAGCCAGTTTCAGTCAATTGAGAGAAAAAAGCATTGAAAAATTGGCAATGCTAAACGATTTGAAAGCATTGCCTAAAGCTCAAATTACTGTTTGGAAACTGTGATAAATTAGCTCTCTTTTAAAAATAGCTCACTAGATAAGCGTTTGGGTTTTCATCCTAAGAAAAATTTGAGCGTACCGAGCCATTTGAATTACGAATATACCAGATGACCAGATCACCATTTTATGGAAACGGTGTAACTGGAATTTCGAATCCGTTGCAAACTTTTTTTTCTCAAGACGTTCCTTGAAATTTGCAATTCTACTTCTCCGCGACTTTTTTGTCTTTGTTTTGACACTTTCCTGAAAAGTCGAAAAGCTGATGCTGAGTATCCAATATCAGATAATCAATTCGACAATCAAACTAGGGATCGTGAAACAGCGCCGGGTAAATGACTTTGGTAGTTATGTTAATGAAAACTGAGTTTATTGAACATTTTCTGATCCAGAGTTCTAATGAAACGCGTTGAAAATAGTGATGCTGTTATTGTTTCTGTTATGCCCTGTTCACCTCTTATTTCACGCAATTACCGCATCGCTCAACAAATAAGAAAAATGGTATTATTGGTTTCAAATGAACTGACACCTCGTGACGTCACTTTCATGGGGACCCAAGTTGGAAAACTTTCATGGTAGCTATTAATTTTTTTATCAAGATTTTTTTCAGACAGTTTTCGCCCGAAAATTCAATTCTTCTACCCAAAACAAAATTTTTGAGCAAAAAAATTATTTTTTGCGTGCGAAACCGGCCTGAAAAAAAATCAAAATAAAACTACCATGAAAGTTTTCCAACTTGGGTCCCCATGAGAGTGACGTCACGAGGTGACAATTCATTTGAAACCAATAATACGTGGGATTAAGCTTTCACTAACATGTTCCACTTGTGACCAGCACATGAAAATTGTATGTAACAGCAATGTATCGAGAGAACAAAAGCTATTAGTGTCTGGTAAATTGAAAATCAGTAACCACTACAAGCCTTATTATGTTTTAGAAACTGTTGTTCTTACCATCCGGCTTTTTCAGATTTCCTTTTGACTCTACTGATTTATCTCCCAATTTTTTTTTCAATTTCATCTTTTGCTCATTATCAAACAACGTTTCATATTTCGGTTTTTTTTGTCATCCCATGATTATGCCTTGGCTGGCCACCAAGATTGAGTAATTTAGAAAACGTCATCAATGGCCAGTGGCCCCTAGGATCAACTTTTGGCGTTAAGAACAGCATACTTCTCATACGTCCGAAACTGCTGGAAACATTAAAGTTTCAACTTCATCTTATTTTTCATTTCAAAAAAGACGAATTCAATTTGTGTCTTTTAGATCTCAAACTCAAAATCTGCGAGCTTCGAAACATTAACCAAGACTTAGGGATGTTTTTGAATTTGAATATTTGACCAATAATTTAAAAGGTTGAAAACTTAGAAAACTGTTCATGGAAAAGCTGGAAAGTTTCTTCAACTATTTCAAACTGATTTGATCTCTAAAGAACCGCCAAAAATTTGTCTTTTTAACAGTAAATCAAACTTTCGATAGGAATTCTATTCCATGTCATAGTTCCCGAATATTTGTAACTCAAAATGTTTTTCATTAATGTTTCATGATTATTCTAAATATTTTGAGTTTTTAGAGTTGACGTTTCTTGAATAGGATGGATATGATTCCGAAAAATCCAAAAAATAAGACCAACAAAGTTTGCTTCAAAAAAAACTTGACGACCATGCTAGAAACTTCGTTTCCCCCCATCCACCATAACATTAATATTCTGCCCTCCCAGAGAATTGACCTCTCATCTCTAGTCATCGTCATATTCTTCTTCTTTTTCCGTTTTCACTCATTATTCCACACTCACTTCTTTTCATTTATTCATTGTCTTTCTTCTTCTTCCTCTTTTCCTTCCTTTTATTTCCCCTTATTTACCAATTCATTTTCTCTCTCTTTTCATTCTAATTTTCGATCTCCGATTCTCGATATCACTGCGTCTCTTATCTCTATCAACTGATAGTTTTAACCATGTGAGAGGAAATGAGAGAAAAGAATCAAAATTTGATAGAAACGAGGTGATTCGGGAAGTGATAAGAGTGAATAAAACGTCGCTTTTATCGATCTTGGTCACTTTTCCAGGTCTGTAATCTTAAATGACGTGGTCACTTTGTGAACTCTCACTTGGAATGTTTTTTGGTCTCTTTCCCGAACTTGAGTTTAGGAATTTTAAGTTTAATTTTTTGCAGTTTCAATTTTCTTTTAAATTTACTTGGATTCTTGAACTAACTAGTAGTAGTCTAATGTGATGTTCAAAGTAGCAGAAAAAGAGAATAATATAGAAAACTACATGCTCAAAGTTGTCTATCCTGTAATCCGTTCATAAAGTTTATCAGATTGGGGGTTTGGCACATATTTTTTTCAGTTCTAACACATTTATGAAAGTTTATCTACAGCTGAATTTTTCGATCGTGCTTTGATATTCAGGATTTTCTGTACCAGTTTTTTTTCTCTACTAAACTAAAGTGCTATTTTTGAATTTATAAATATTGGATTAACCTATGTTTTACCAGCTTTTTGAAGCTGGTGTACATAAGTTGAGACCATTCGGTGAAATATTGCCGCCTGGGTTTTCATAAAATTTGCGAAAATCCGGCATTTTTATAATGTTTCATACTCTTTCTTAATTAAGACTCCCTTTTCTTTAGTGATTTGTTTCTCATTCGAACACCCACTTTTACAAGAATTTTTATACAATTTTTGTTTCACAGTCATCATTAAAATTATGATAAATTGAATATTCTTTATTCGGTAATCCATTCACTTTGGACAACTTGTAAAACTTATGAAAAAGTGTTGAAACTTTCAAATTCACTTAACTTCTTTGCCACTAGAATATAACTTTTTTTAAATTCCTGCCGCATTTTCACAGTTTCCAAATCTCGATATTTCCTAACCTAATTCTAAAAATTCATTTTCGTCTTCTGAGCGTGAAAGCCCGCGTATTCTGACAACCGTTGAGTATTCTTTTCTTGACTTCAGTAATTGTTCGTCGTAGTAACTAACTTTTCTTTCACTGTTTTAGAATTTCCATAAATCTAGCACAAATTATTTGTAATAGTTTGAAGTCTCTTAATTTTCAGCTAAAAATTGTTTTTCTGATTCTAGATTCAGCGAATATTGCCTCTCTTAATAAAATTTGCTTTATAGTTACCCCTCTAAAACTGTTATCTTTTAAATATTCATACGTGACATGATAAGTTTGAACTCTAGATCAGACCGTTTCTTGGTCATTCAATTATAATTTTTTACAGTTTCACACGTTGCATCAAAGTGAACTCAAAGACAACAGTTTGATACATTCGATTTATTGAGCGCTTCATAAAACGTTTCAGATGAATCTTTTAGAAATAATGAGCTCGTTCTTATTTGAAAAACTCCGATTATTATGTAAGATTCTATATTTCTAGCTTTTTTCTAGATCTGGATCTGTATTCACGGTTTCCCAAATACCATTTCTGAATCAATTCACTATTTCTGTATTCGTTGCCCCTATAAATGAACATCTCCATACCTAATTCGGAAAAAGGTCAACTTGAAATATTTCAAAACTTTATGCTTCAAGAAACTCGAGAAGAATGTACCAGTAAGACTCGTGTGTCTCCCCCGCGTGCATAAGAAAAAAGAGAAACGACTCGAACTTTTTGAACTTGTTATCCCCTTTGAGCTATGGAATAAGTTAGAGGTTTGATCTTCAGTTCAAAGAAAAAAGCTGGATTATCATTTACTTAATGTTTCAAAACCAGTCGGTCATCGGCGCTCCGCGCCTCCTACCGCCCGGCTTCACTTTTTTTTAGAAATGAAAAATCTGTAAAAAGTTTTACGGGGTTTATTATATTCACGTGGCCCCCTATGTGTCTCTCCCCCAATGGAAATTTTAGAAAAGGCCTGAAAACGTGGTTTTTTGAGTCTGGTGACCTCATTTTCAACCCATTCAAAATTTTAAATAGATGGGCATCATCGCGAAAGAATTCCACGTCCAACTGTCTAAGTTTCAAAAAAATCGGTTCAGTGAGAAACTCGCTAGGGCCGGCGACACACACACACACACACAGACACACAGACAGAAGTTCTTGATTGTTATTAGTAAAGATTTTTTCCAATTAAAAGAAACGGAAAAATTTTCAATAGATTCATGTCAAAATTAGATAAAACTATGAATTTCTCCACTTCTCCGTCAGTTGTTTCAAATACATTTCATAAAGAAGTTACCATCCACTTTTCGGTAATAACTGGACTTCAAAAAGACCCCGCTCCAGAATATTTCAAAAAGTTTGAGAGCTTTCTCTAAACTCGTTTTCTCGTTTTTACTTTTGTTTCATCTAAAAATTTACTTTTTCAAACTTACCTCAGAAAAACTTTCAGTTTTCTTTTATAGTTCCTTTACTACTTTCATTTCTCACTTACTCTCTTTAAAGGCGACTGATTTTAATGAGTAATCACTGCAAAAAATGAATCATAGTGTGTCGGAATTTTTTTTATTTGAGAAAATAAGTCAAAAAACTCTGTTTCTCCTTTTCAAGATCACGGAAAACCACTTTTCATAAAAAAAAAACACCCGTTTCAAAAAGTTTTTGTACATGTATACTGGGAAGATCTTCTCACTATGGTTCCATTGATGAATCTATTTCTTTTCTAAACATCTTTTACAAATGGACCAAACTTCATCGGATTATTCACAAAAAAAAGTGATTTTTGTCTCAAAATGTTATTTTGGTGTCTCAACATATTGTTTGAGCAGACATAGACAACATCTTGGTCTACGTGCCACATGTCATTTTTCTCATTTCTTTTCTTCTCTTTTTCGCTCCTCTTTCTCTTCTTTTTTCTACTTTTCTATCTACTTCTGTCGCCTCGGCCACACACCTTTTCTTCATTTCTCTAATCGTCTCTTTGCTTTTCATTCTATTTTTTGAAATTTGCCTCGTTTCTTTTCTCATTTTGCACTCTGTCCATTATGCTTTATCTCTATTTTCTGACTCTGACACTCTTTTTCTCTTCTTTATTTTTATGAAACAGAAACGATCAAAGATTTCAATTTCCCTGCTGCCACATATATTTCTTTTTTTGTATCTTTTGATTATGATTTTAACGTCACTATGACTTCCCTTTTAGCTTCTGATTTGGGATTAAAAGACATCCGTTTTGATTTAGAGTTGCTTCTTTTTGTTCATGCGAGGATCTCACGACTATTTTAGGGTTTTTCAAAGTTCCCACACTGATAAAAATAGAACTTTTCGGACAAATTTGGAAATTTTTGAAAAGCATTTTAATTGTGTTAATGTAAAACTATTCAGGCCACCCTGGTTAGTAAATAAAAAGTTACTGTAACTGATAACTTTAATAAAAAGCTTATTTGTCTGTAACAACATTACAACTTCCTACATCTTCGGTGTGAACAACTTTTTCTATTGTTATGCTTTAATCCAGCAATGTTCCTGCACATTTTAACCAAATTCGTGAACCTTCACTGTAACTGAAACTTTTCATATTTGTACACTATTAACTTTGGTTGCTCGGCTCTTAACTCACCCGTGTACTTATTTTCAGTTTTCCTCATGGTGTTGCCTATTTATGCGCTCTTTTTCCACTTCTGGCCTTTCTCTTCATAGAAAGAGCTTACGTAATTCTGCTGTGCTACCGAAGCTCCCTATTTCAAGTTTTGTTTTGAATTTTATTATTGATTCAATTTATTTTTATTTTCTATAAAAACTTGCTGTAACAGTTAGTTTTGAAAAGAAGCCAAAAGTTAATTTAGTATTCTTTAGATCCGAGATTAAAAACTGACTAGAAAAAAAATGCGGTTGTTTCTATTTTGTGATTGTACAAAAATTTGTGATTTTAGATTAAGTATCACCAGGCTCATCTCGAAATACTACTCATTTTCCACCTTGGATTGAAACTTTTCTAAGGGAAACTAGAAAACAAATTTACCGTAACTGTTAATTTTTGAAAGTCAGCTTGTATTACAAGGTCCTGCTGGAAGTTCGTTTCGCTGTAGTCTCTAAACTTTCGGAGATTGGTAGTTTATAATGGATTTATTATAAGCAGCGAAACTAAATTTTAGTTGGTTTTATCCTTTTTTGGTAATTGTAAAAAAATTTTGAGCTCGACCAACTGTTCTTTTTGATAAGTCTACACAGATTTTCTTTTATCTCGAGACATGATTTATGAGACATTCGTAGTTTCCTTTCTTAATCTGTTCTCATATCCGTAAGTTGTTCTTTATCCAAATCTTTCTAAGTTTGTCCTGAACGTTCGGATGTCCGAGAAAAGCCTCATAATCTGGACTTATATAAACCACGGATAGTGAGCAATCACGTTCTAGATAATTCTGTTTCGTCTCCATTTTTTCAGTGACTAGTGTTTTGGAAACTGTTGCTTTCCTCATTACAATTTCAATTAATGCATCTTACTTTAAAGTTAGGCGAGTTCTTTTGTTCTGTGACTTTTTTTAAAAATTAAGAACATTTGTCTACTCGTCAAACAACATTTTTGACATGAATCATTTAGACTTTATGGTCGTTTGGAAACAGAAGTTTCTTACTGATAAAACGAATTTCTTTTCACAATCTAATTTTTATCCGTTAAGAGTTTGGAAACAAACGTTGAGTTACAGTAGCGCGGAATTTGGATAACGTCGACCTATTCCGACAATTTCCATCGGGTTATGCACCACTGTGATAGAGATTTTTTAATTCAATCATTCTGGCCTTCATTTGCTCTTTTAATTGTGATTACTATTCTTCTTTTCCGCTACTGTGACTCAATGGATTTTCTTGTGTTCTCCGGTTATAAGAACTTTAGCTCTCGTGGGTGTACAAGGAATCGTTCGATTTTTTGTGGGTTATCCTTCAAACCTGAAACTGTTTTTTCACTTTTTTTTCGGTTTCATTTTGAGCACATGTGGGATACTATTTCGTTGTATATCGCTACGTACAGTGATTATCTTTTTCGCTTCTATTCTAAAACAGTGAGAGCTTTCCCGGAACTGTATTGAATACAATTAACTTTCAACAAACTCGCAAATACGGTGACTGGAACGGAAAAAAAAAACTAGTCCTGAACTTCTCAAGTTGATAGTTCCATTTTCGGACGTTTACAAAGTTGTGTAAAAAGATGGGATTACTGGATTCATCTTTCATTTCTCAAAAGAATTTTATGGATCAGTAACTTTTGGTACTTTCATTTTCTCACATTAGTTAAGCTCTGACCTGACCAAGTCATTCGTCTTTGTGCAAACTAGCTTTTTTTCTCCAGAACATAGAAAAGGTTCGGAGATCACGATGATCATCCTAAAAAAAAAATGGAAAAGCATGGGCTCAGTCTTTCAGCTCAGGATTGTGAATGAAAAAACCGGCAACCTTTTATCAGTTTTATGTTACAATGAATTTATTTTTGGTACTGTCAAACTTAAAATGGTAGTTACAGCCTCTTTTTTCGAAACTATTCTAGCTGACCATTTTCTAGTTTTCTTAGTGATTTCTGAAATAAAAACTTCCGCATGCTTTGCAGTCATTTCCCTCTCTAGAATGATCAAGCTCAATCTGTATTATCTTATTTTGCCAAGATTTAAAAAAAACAGATCAGGAACAAAATGATTTCATGTGGCTCATCTTTATTGTATAAATAACAGGAAAAAAACTTGAAGGATTTCTAATCCTCGGGAACATTTGATTTCTTAAGAATTTTTTAAAACTTATCTCTAGTTTCCATTTCCGATTTTCCGAAAGCTACTTAGCTGAAACTGAAACTGTATTTTGTATTTTTCATACCACAAACGTTTGAAAAATCGTTACATATTGCACCAGCTATTGCCGGTTCCTGTAACTGCAAATGTTGTACCACTGCTTTCTGTACTAATGAATAAATAGGAGGAATTAAGATGAAATCTGATTGAGAAGTGGATTTATTCAAGACATCACTTTTTTTTCTACTTGAAAGAAAGATGCCACATAATTGCTTTGTGTGCATTGCATGATTTTCTCTTCGTTTCGTTAATTTCTTCCCGTTTCTGAAACACGAAAAAGTCGAAAAGCTTTAATAACCGTCAATCGTTTGGTCGTAAACATCGCTATCATATTGCAGAAAATCAATGAGTTTCAAATCTGAAACATGTTATTTGTTGACTTCATCGCCAAAAGTAATCATACTCTAGACTTTGTGCTCTTTGTAACATGGAATTATGCTTAAATCATTGTTTTGAGTTTTTATTTCTTCAAGTTTTTGCACCCATTTAGTACCCAAAAACCTTTTCTAAATTTGTGAACGAACGGAGCACGTAACTTTTTTGAATCGGCATTTTTTGGGTGATTCACAGCTTTGATAACTTCAAATTTCTGAATGCTTTCCTGGATTAAAACAAATAAAGTGAGGCAACTGAAAATCATTCGGCTATACATGAATATTGAAACTCAACAGCTAACTACTTTCTGATCTCGCAACGTTAATTCCTCCTACAATCTTCCGTAAACTTTCTGAACTTTCTGAAACTGAAACTCTTTGTTTTTTTTTCAATTTCTCCTTATTTCCTCTTTGTCTTCCCTGTTCCTCGCACCAATATTCCTTTTTTCAGAATACCTTTCTCTTCTCTTCTTGTCAAATCAACATGTTTTGATGACCTTGGATTATCAGTAGACCTACCTAACAAATGGAATGTTTTGACTGGAAGTTTGTGTTTTCTTTTTTTGTTTTGCCCTTCTCTTCTCTTGTCACTGTTCTTTTTTCAAAAGTGGCATGAACTAAGTTTCTTCAGAACTTGAGGTTTTTGGCTACTCTTTTAGGTTGCTCTATTAACTTTTGCGATTTATAGTGAGCATATTGTGATATTAGTCCGATTATCTTTCAAACCTCTCGAATGTCTCGAATACTTCTTAAGTTTATTGTAGAAACAGGTTCGCAACAATAGATCTGCACTTTCTGGAACCGTGGAAAATATTCTGAGAAGCGCTAGAATTCCGCAAAAAAGTTGATAAAAATAAGTTTTTAAAAATATTTCGCCCGTTTTTCCATCCTTGTTAGAAGTCACATTATAGATTTAGAAGAACAAAAGTAATATTCCGAAGAGTAAGTAAGCTATGTTTTATTCCAGTTTTGAAATTAAATGATTTGTTATAGTGACGGCTAACCAAACGATTGTTCCGAAGTTTGCCAGATTCATAGAACAACCGAAACAGAGATTTTTCAAACTTCAGATTTAATAAACGGGAAGTTTTTATTACGTAATTCTCAACCCCTGTTAGATCAATTCTTCAGAAAATAACTTCGATAATATTTTTAAGAAAAAACACAAGAAAAAGCATACAGTTTGACAAGGCTGTCGGATTGGCCGTGGGCCGTTTTTTAATTGAGACTCCCAGCGATGGAAAGTCACCGCGGTCTAGCAGCCCTGGCAGACAGTCGGAAGACTAGTTCCCAGTCAAAAATTTAGACCAATCCCTCATTCCGCGGTCCACTTATAGCCCGGCCGCCATGGCCGCGGTCGGCCGTGCGACAGCCTTGCAGTTTGAAACACAAGTTTTATCAACCATTGATTTGTTTTCAACTGTTAAACTGAAATAAATAACAAAACGACTGAGCAAATCTGATCTTATCCGTATTTGATGTCTTCACGATACAGCAAATTTTTAATGAAAACTCACATTTTTAATTTTTTATGAACGAAAGTTAGTTTTTTCTGCATAAGGATACTCTTGTCATCTCTGGTTTTGCATTTATTCAATCACTGCTCGATCCATTTTCCAGTTCTAGATAACACTCTTCTGAAACAGTTTATTTCATTTTCATTTCACATAGCATTTTTCACATTTTTGAAAAGCTCCAATACCTGACTAAACTACATACATACCAACTCATTACCATTTATTATTGAGCAGTGGCGTGCCCGTATTTTGTATTCCAATTCGTTTTTCCATACAAAAAGCGATGTGTCGTGTTGTTATGCGAATCACTTACATTTCATTTCCTGCTCTATTCAAATGCAAAAAAAAGAGAGAAATGAACAATACTGACAGTATCCACTAGTAGCTGACGAGCTAATCCTGCTTTTTGGTACGTTATTTTGTTAGTATTTTTCCCGGAAAACGAAATGAAAAAGGTGAGTGTTTCAAGCAGATCATGAGCATTCTTTGAAATTTTTGTCATTTAGTTCCGCATTCTCTTTTTGAAAAAAAATCTATAATAATAATGAACCGAGTCATAAAGATACTCTGCCTGAAAGATATACTGATATCAGCATTGACTACCATTGAGAGATGAAACCAATGAGAAAAATCCGAGTATGTTCTTTTTTCCTACATGAAACGGAAGAAAAAATTTTCAAAAAGTTTTCCGTTTCACGAACAATTTATTCGAAACGTCAAAGTATTCTGATGATACAGCGAACTTTTTTAAACCTATACGGATTAAAGATGTATCAATGATACCTAGAAATACTAGAGAGTTTAGTGTGGAGCTATTTCGCGTGCGCTCCGTTATTCAGTAATACTTAGTTTTGAAGTTACCGCAAGTTTCATAGCTGTTCTGAGAAGATTAGATATCAGCATTGAGAACCGTAGGGACATGAGACCAATATGAAAACCTCAGATTGTTCATAATGCCTTCATGAAACGGAAGATAACATTTTCGAAAATTTCCTCGTTTCACGAACAAGATCACATCGTCGACAAAGTAAATGGACGATCCAGCGTGTTCATAGTTCTCTGAACCTGAACTTTTTTTTGAGCGTTCAAGTGATAACTGGAAATACTAGGGGAGTTGGGTGAGGAGACTTCACGGATAAGCGAGTAGCGAAGTTGTATGATATTGCCATAAAGTTTCATTGATTGCTTAATTGGAATTCAAATTACATGGAAATCAGATCTCTCATGATCATAATCATGTTCCATTTCTCAGATTCAACAATTATTTTTCCTATATCGGCGGAGATTGCAACATCCGGCCAATTTTTTCTTTTCGAATATGTACTCTCTGAAACGGTAAAATCTACCTAGGATGAGTATTCCAGTTTAAACTTTTGCGTTTTCATCTTTCTCATGAAGCTGAATATAAATTACGTCTTAATGATTCTAGCTGAATCTTAATGCTATCCACGAGCATTCTCTCCTGCAAACGTGATCCTTCTAGATCTCGAGTTAAACGTTGATGTCTATATCTGCCCTGACCAAACAGAATTCCAGCACTGAGACCAAGTTTTTTCCATCTTTTTTTTTGGTTTCAACAGATAATGGTCGCTGTTTCAATCACTTCAGAAAATAGGAGATTTTTCATTCAATTGATTCTTTCTGAACGTTACGAGGAATAAAGCGAAGAACTAGATTAGACGCCGAACAACTGAGCATCATCCTTTTTTTTAGCAACAACTATAAAGTCCAGAGTTTTCAGAATCTTTTTCTCTTTTCGAAAATTTGTTTCAATTTCTACACTTTTCTAAACATCCGATCCTCGATTCTTGACATCAATTTTTGTGCATTTTTGTAGGTTCCATTGTGAACTAATCCCGACTCTGTCAAAACAAAACTCATTGAAACTGTGTATTTTCTCTCAATTCATAGCTTTTTTCCATCTGAAACGGCCTGCCCTTCTAAAAGAGTTCTGCTCAATTTCAAACTACATCCATTCCCCTTTTGTTCTCTTCTTTTCAAACCCAAAAACTATACGTGTACGTACACAATAAACTCGACACCTGACCACTTGAAGTGCACGTTCCTCACTCCCTCCTTCTCCTGGTCATTTTTACACTTTACCATCTTTTCTCTTGCGTACATTTTGTGTCTTTTCGTGCCCTACCGTAATATCTTTTGTCATAAAAATGTGCGCAAAAGTGCATTCTTTGGTCTATTTGATCGGACAGAAAAGGTTCAATGAAACATCTTCACACCTCAATTTGATTTCTTTTTGAATTTTTTCTCTCCCGCTTTGAATGAGTATTTGGATAGTGTTTTATTTCGAAAAGTGTGAATGAAAAGAAAAGAAAAACATCAAGATCGCAGGTCAAAAGTGGCCACCCGGTGAAGAAGATCATTTAGTTTTTTTTTTTTGCAGAATGTGTGTTCTTTGAATTCCGGGCTTCTGGTTTAAAATGGCATTCGTTTAACACAGATAGAATTGTATTGGATTCGTTTATGTCAGTATCGGTTGCTATTGTTAAAGTTCATACAAATGCACTATTTAAATCAGTATTTAAAAAACGTGATTTTTTTTTATACTCATAGTTTTTTAACAGTCTTCTCACTATAATTTTTTCCATCAGAAAATTCAGCATTGTTATCTCGCTGTAACAGTGTACACACTTTATACGGAAAGTAAAAATCTACATCAGTCAATAGAATCCTCCAGTTTCAGAATTAACATTTTTCACTATCCAGTCTTTCTTACCGGTTCCGAATATCCAAAGGCTGTGACCCCATACTTTCCCTAGTTGGTTTCTGAAATTCTAGAGACGTATTCTGTCTTTATAGGATAAAAAATATGCAAGCTCAATTACTATAACGAAATTTTTTGTCAGGAACCTTAATAGGTTGATCACTTAAAAACTGCGTATTACAGTTTCTCTGATAAAAAATGTTTGTTCTAATTTTCCAGTTTTACTCATCCCAGATTACTTTTAAGTTAACATTATGTTTCAAAAAAATCAGAGTTTGTCAGTTATCATTTGTAAAATCTTACTGTTAAGCTGAATAATATTGCTGTTTCGATAACCTTTCATTTCAGATGTAGTCCCCATTGTGGTATTATCCAACTCTTGGCATCTGGACGCTTTTCAATCTTTTGAGTCAGTTGTAATCAATTCTCAAGTTTCAAGTTTACCTTTTCACCACTACTTGAAACATTCTCTACTTACTCCAACCGAGATCAAATTCCTTTAGTACTATACCTGACTAAAAAGCTCCTCTAATTTTTCAATTCTTAAAAATCCAACCTGTTTTTCTTGAATTATTCCCACTTGGATACCTACCAGTCAACACATTTTTTCTACCACTACGTCACCTCTCTCTCTTCATTCATATTCCCTTGCTTCTTCCTTCTCTTCTCTCTGAAATTGACTAGACATCTCTCGAATTGTGTTCCGTTTTCACAAGAAAAACTGAAAGAACCGCGACAAGCAAAAAAATAAGAAAAATTGAAAAGAATAATAAGAGAACGAACACGTGTTATTTTGTGTTTTCCCTTAGCTTCATTTCATCAGACAGACAGACAGGGCGTAATTGGCACGTTTCTTATGGGCGTTAACGTCATATTTTGTAGTGCTTTTGAGGGGGAAGACCGTTTTCAGAGAAATGAACAATTATTATTTGTCTCTGAAAATAAGAAAATTAGGCATTTTTTGAAAGGGAAAAAATCGAACAAAAACTAAAACATTCCAGTTTTATAAAGTCCTGAAAATAATTTTTATTGACTTTCCCTTACTCTGGTTAAAAACTCAACAAAGAAACTTTCTACTTTTCGGCGGTTTTCAATTCTTGTTGCAGTCGGGTTACCGTCACTAAAATGACATTAGCCTTTTTCCTCGGAAAACAGCTAATTTTTTTCCATGTTTTTTTATTATTTAGAAAGAGAATCAGCTCGAAAGTTGGTACGGTATCTAATTTCTGGACCGAACCAATAAGGAAAGTATTAAGACTTCATCACTTTCCTCCACTTGAAAATATACAAGAAGGGATTCTGAAACATGAAAAAAAATTGGGAATTTCGTCTCTGAAAGCATCAGAAAGTGAGTCAAACATATACTGCTCCGAGAGGGCGATTTCAGAAGAATAATGAAAAGTCTTTCAATGTTGTAATCTTTCGAGACGATTAATTTTATTTTTCCGATGAGACATGTTAGGAGTTCGGTACAGGAAAACATTCTTCCGAAATTTTTTTTTTAGTTTCATTTAGTTCACAAAACTGCTGTTCAATTTCCTCAGTATTATATTCACCTTTAGTAGTTTCAATTGACTTTTTCGGTTAGAAATTCTTCCCACAATGTTCTTTGCTTGTTTCTTGCTGATATCCTCTTCGGTCCAGTCTTCTAAATTTTTATCTACTTCTACTTGGCTTTTCCTGTTTCAAAACGTTTCCACACAAGGCTTATGCGCTGTGATCTTCACTATGGAAAACAATTCCAAGTTTTCTATCAAAAATAATATTTTATACGTTTTTCTTCAAAGCCTACCTATTTTGAATGTTTCTGATATTCTCTTTCTCTTCCTCGAGGGAATCCTTCTTGAGTATTTGGCATGTCGTATCTCCCAGCTTCCAAACTTATCGCACTGGCAAAAACAAACTTCAAGAATAACCACATAATGGAATACTCGCAATAATGAAAATGAATTTTACTTTTTTGAAAAGTGGATAAATTTTAAACGAGGTTTCAGTTAATAATGGATTCAATGAATGATTAGGTCCAGTACATAGCTCCCCCTGACTCTCTTCTTCATGAAAAATTTTTCTGTTCCGAACTTTTTTTAATTTTATACTGAAAAACACTGTTTCCAATGAGTCTCTACCGCATTCCATTTTTAATCGATACTGTATTCTTCGTCACTCTCTTCGTTACCTTTTTTCCGAATTTTATCGTTTCTAAAAGTTTCCCCATTTCAGGTACATCTCTTCCAAGTTTCAGAATGACTAATCTGATACCGTTTTTGGTTTTGATGGAGAAATCTTGGTAATTTAAAAGTGAAACTCTTCGTTTGCCCTTACTGTAACCTCCCCGATTTGTAAGCATTACTAATCAAAACTTTCTGAAACAGGAAAATTTCCCAAATCTCACAGCTTCAAAGCACTTGTATTAATCTCTGGTCAATTTTTGACGGTACTCTTCAGATTATTGGCTTTGAATGTTACTTTCTACTATAGAATCATTCAAGTATCCTTAATTTTGAAATTCTCTTATAGAAACTTTTTAGAACAGAAAATGACAAAAACTTATCGTTCCATAAAATTCATTCAAGTCCGAATATAGTCCGAAAATTCGATACTTCATCTCAAAAGTTCAGTTTTCATACAAAAACAGGGTTTCAACCACTTTTTATATGTGCTCTTTCTTTGTTATTTTGATAACTGTATTTTGAGAAAAGCTGAACTAGGCGTTTTTTTACAATTCATTCATCATGAATAGATTTAAATGAAAAAACAATTTTCCACAAGCCGACTTACTGTTTTTAGAGATCTCGTTTTCAAGGTCTCCATATCCGTAATTTGTTGGCAGCATTTCATTCACTAGTACTTTGACAGTAAAATTCCCAATTGTTTCCATTCTCTTCGTGATGTTTCATCTCACACCAACCATACACATACACACATTCCCTCGATTCACCGAACGTTTCCACTCTCATTATTTTTCACTTTTAACCTCTCCCTCCCTCCATATGGCCAATTTCAGTGGAAGAGGAGAGGCCAACGCCCGGGAACTGTATCTCATAGTTTTAATCTCCGTGGTCTATACAGGTGCATGTCCAGCCTCTTCCTGATCTTGGATCCATGGTATAGTCTAGCCTTTTAGGTTTTAGTGGAATAAGGCGGGAGAAGTGAAAGAACGGAGAACACTTGAATAGGCTGAACAGAGTGAAAACATGAACGGAAAGCAGGTGTTTTCGGCACGTACACTTCTTTTGGGATGAGAGAAAATGATCGAAAATCATGGGAAAAAAGTTACGGGTTTGATGAAATTTCAAGAATCTTTGGGTACGTACTCTGCAGTAGTGAACGACAAAGAGTTTAAAAAAACCTAAATAAATTATAGATTTGAGAAAGCATGGAATAGTTCATGATCGCTGTGAATTAACAATGATAACCGTTTCCAAGATCCACTCAAACTATGTTGATGGTTCAAGTTTTAGTGGCTCTTCTTTTTGATAAGGACCTTGAATTTTTGAGATCTCTGCTACAGTTGGAACGAAAGTTTCGATATTGATAGGAACTTCAGTTATTTTTGAAACAATGAATATGTAGCTTCAAATGAAAAAAGTGATCTATATGTTATCAAAAAAATATTGTTCCGACCCCGCGAATTTCATTAGATGTAAACAAGTGGGGTCGCTACCCCCCGCCCACCGTGTTCAAGGTTGCCGCGCACTGTTTTTTTTTTAATCATTGGTTACAAGCAAAGCCTTACAGGGATTGAAACAACGTGCGGGAAGTTTGCACACGATGGGAGGAGCCTAGCGACCCCACTTGTTTACATCTAATGAAATTCGCGGGGTCGGAACAATATTTTTTGACAATAGTATATACCTATGAGATGGGAGCAGTTTGGTTCATCACTTTACCTTTTCATCATTATCATAAAATCACTTTATACTTGATTTGATGTTGGTAATCTAGAAAGTGTACGGAAGGATACAGTAATTTCGGTTATCGACTTATCCGAACCTCTTTCCATTACCACATCACTATTGCTATTCACACTGCAATCCACATAAAAATTTCATCGTGGATTACGATCAAAATGTGACTTCTTCTCTGTCTTTCCACACTTTGCGTTTTCACTCCGATAGATCTTTTGCTAAAAAGAGGTAAATGCTGATCAAAACGGAGCGATAAAAGTGTGAAGGAAATAGTTGGAAGAGGAATCGAATGAAACATTTCATCGATTTTTGGTCATTCTTGTTTTCTTGTGGCTTTTCTTTTTTAGAATGATTTCGAATGGACGTTAATAATTCTGGAGAAATGTGATAAAATAAACCACAGTAGAGAAACCGAAGATAAATTTAGTATTTTCTATACATTTCGCCGTTTCTAAACTAAAATGAATTCGGAATAATTCAAAAGTTTCAATCCCTAATTGTTGTCCAATGCTTCGTTTTAAAGTTCAGTTCAGAAAATTCTCGGTGTCATGAACAGTTGTCTTAGCTTACAAAAAAAAGTCCCGTTTTAGCTATTATATGTTTGAAATTTATTCATTCCAATAACATATCTGTGATCTACTGATAGCCTAAATCTACTGCTCATTTCATCTCTCGATCGCTTCTTCACTTTAGACAGCATTACTGACCTTTGATGTTCACAGCTAACTTCAAGGAATTATAGAAACAGCAAGTTCTAGAACAGATTTTAGGGTCATGGAAATTTTAGTTTCGCCAGACTACATGGATCACTTTTTATGTTTCATGAATATTGTATTTATTTTCGTCTAAGCATTTTTTAATCAAGTATGATTTCGGTTTTTTTTTTGCATAATTTTAGCTTTGAACTATTTTCAGAGTCGGTTTGTTTTTGAGATAGAAATGTTTTCCACAGTTACTTTTCTTTGAGTTTGGTAGTAAAGGAAGCTATTCGATTGAAGTAATTCTTGTTTTCGGCTTCACTAACTGTTTATCAAAACTCCTATGAACACCGTTTTGATGTGTTTCTTGCCCGCCTTGTTATGAATTGTGCAAATGGTCCAACTTCTGAAAGTATCTTTATCTAGTATCTAGTATCTTTGGGTTTATTGGTTTCATGTAGTTCAACATTGGTTTCACATGTTCTATTTTAAAATTGCAACTCACAGTATTTGTCAGTCGATCTCATATTTTTAAACTCAATTTCAGTTTCACAACTCTCATATTAAACTTTTTTCCACACTATTTTGATTTTGTCTAACACAATTCATTTATTAATCTCATCCAATAATCCAATCCTCTCGAAAATTGCAGCAAACTTCATCTTCCATAAATTAACCCCTCCCTTCATCCTTCTTTTCGACTAACTGATATGCCTTATTTAACGAAACTCCACAATAAAAAAAAGTGTAATTCCGGGTATAAATATCATGTTTTTCTCGTGAAAATTTCTACGAAATTAGTTGAACACAGATCGAAGAACAGAACCAGCTGGACTCTTTTTGAACTTTATTTTGTATTTTTTTTGGAAAACAAACCTCATCGAACCGAACTTTTTGGTCTTTACTCTCTCTCTCTCCTAGTAGTATCTGTAGAGTTGTCGTCAAATGAATTATGTAAGGGGGTTTCCTTTTGTATTAGTTCAGCTGTTCTCTGTGTCCTGTTCTTTATCATGTATGACCTCAGTCTGTGGTGCTCTATGTACTGGGCTCTGCAAAGAAATTGACACGTTTTTTCATGGTTTGTGGACCGTTTCTTTGTAGAATTGTGTGTTTTGAAGACCAGCCTGCTCTCGAGAACACTATTTTAGATTATTTGAACGCCTTAAGCAGCATTAATGTGCATAATTTTCATTAAAAATATTTTGCTGCACTATGAAATAGTGAAAAATGAGAAAATTTTCCAAAAAGGCATTATAAGCTGAAATTGATTGAATTGAACAAAGTTTACAAATTTACGTAGTGGAGCTATTTTGAAAAAAAAAAGTATGTTTCATGTTGTAAACTTTCGTATTTCGTGACTTCCAAAAGTATTATGTGAATTACAAAGCTTGCATTCAACATCTTATTTGTAGGAGTTCAAACTTTTATTTTTCGATTTTCGATAATGGAATTCCATCTCAGTACTTTTGTTTGAACATGTAGATTAAGTATAGAACAACTGTAATAGAAGCACAATGAAGTTTCTCAACAGTTTCAGGTTCAACTTATTTGCTCTCTTCATTTTCATAAAACATTGATTTGTTTTCAAATTTCAAATTTTTGTCCTGAAACAAACACTGTTCCAATGTGTTGGGGAAAATCACAAAGTTTGTTAATTTTCGTTTGATATCGGTTGCTCTCGATTTTCGCCACTTCTATTGCGGAATTTTGAGCGTTTCACTTCGTTACTGTTATTCAGGAAAATGTATTCAGAACAAAATCTGTTGCGACTAAATCTCGCCACTAGTGTAGAATGTCTTTAATTGCTTTCTTAATTTTTTTTTTCTGGGCACTTTTTTGATGTAGCTGACGACCAATCGAAACTCGGGAAAGTGGAGGGTCAAGACAAAATCACTGAGAATGTGTGAAAAGTTCGAAGTGTTCATTTGATAAAAGAATGAAACTGTAAAAGTTTTGAATCTTCGATGCTCCAATAGGGCTCCTATTGTTTTGAAAACTGAAAAATCCTCTCGAACTTTCCAGAAGTTCCTTTTCTCATTGAATACTCAGAAAATAAGTTCACTGTATCTAATTGTTCTTGAATATTCTAGACATTTCATCGGATTATTGCGAATGGAGAACGGAAGTTCTAGTTGATACCTCAAAAAAACCAGAACAGATCTTGTCTCCAAATAGAATAGATTCTTGACACCACAGTACAAACCATTTTCTAAACTTTCTCTCCAAAAAGATAGAAGACGTCACAACATTTTGAAGAGGGTCATTCACTTCAGAAGTAACATCAACCCCATCTCATCTTGTGACGTCACAAAAAACCAAAAAAAATAAAAGAATACCCTCCACGGCGACAGCAACAATTCATCGAATCATCAAACTACACAGAAGGTGCGTGATTTCTGTTGCTGTCCTTTTTTTCTTTTCCCTCTCTTAACCACGAGAATCTCTCGCCATCGCGCGGACCTCGATCTCTCACCCGTGGCGCCGGTCCCTTCTGGCGCCTATGGCGTCGTCTCGACCCGTCTCTGTGTCTCTCACTTCGGCATACTATCTCGTGTATTTGGATATTATGATATCCGTTTTGTTTGGATGATTTGCAACATGATAGTTTGATAGTTGTGTGACCACCGGAACCCCTTTCTTGTGTATTGTTGTTCGTGGGCGCCGGCACGGTTTTTAGGTGTGGTTGGTGGGAGAGTTGGACTAAGAAAGAAGGGTAGAAGCATGGGTATATAATAGGAGGACTCGAACTAGAGAATTATTATTTTTTTGGTTTTGTTGTTTGTTAACTCACAGTATTCGACTAATTAGGTTCTAGATAATCCACTGTTACAGTAACAGCGTTTATTTGAAAGCCACCCACACAGGATTTTTTTCCCAGCGGGGTATCAGAGCTACTGTAGGCTTCTTTAGTAAATGAAGTGGTAGTTTGATGTGCCTTTCAAAAAGAGTGTCTTCTGACTGTTCCAACATTTGATTTGATCCAATGTTGGAATTTTACAACCTGCTCATAATCATCAGTAAACTTCGGGTATTTTTTATGACCACAGCGAAACCAAAATAATGTTTCAAACTCCCTGTAAGGATTAGTGTTACGGAATAGAAGTATTCACAATTAAAAAAAATGTAATTTGAAGCGTAAAATATTTTTCAGAAGAACATTTGCGCTTATAATCACTATGCTTCAGTAAGAATACTTTCTATGAGCAATTTGAAACAGTACTCCTGTTTCAGTTTCCTCCTAAATCTTGAGTGAAGCTTTGTAAGTATTGCGTCATTGATCTCTCTATTTGGTTAACGTTGAGTTGAGCTGGCTTCACCTGATTTCTTCCTGAATAGTTTCCGTTTCAAGATTTCCAGAAGTTTAGGCTCATTCCTTATTTTTCAGTTAGTTTTTTTCTTTGATCTGTCATCAGAAAGTTTTTCGAATTCTTGTGATTAGAGGACTTTTTTTAAAAAAACCTTGATGTTTCCTCTATTTCAGCTAGCTTCAAGTGCTTTCTGCATTTGAAATGGAACACGATCAAATATTCCCATTTCACAATTTTGATAAAACGACAGTGAAACAGTTTCTTCCTGAATAGCTTCCGTTTCAAACATATCAAGTATTTAGGATCATTTTTTATTTTTTAGTTGGTATAGGTATCTCTCAATATAGTTTCTATCTCATTTCGCGTCAGAGCTGTTTGTGATTGTGCATTTTCCGGCAAACACTTGACGATCCCTCCCTCTCAGCCAGGTTCAGAAGTGTTTTTTAGCTGAGTAATTAGATACGATCAAATATTTCCATTTCACAATTGTAATAAAACGACAGTAAAACAGTAGCCCATCGGTTTTAAGTTCTTAAATTTTGGTTCACTATATACATGTATATTCACTAATATTTAAAATCCCGAAAGCATTTATTATACATAGTCGGCAAAATTTGAACAATGTTTATCACCAAAGACGTAATTTACGATTGATACTGAATATGCAACATAAGCCAATGTTTCGAGCACTTTTTAAAGCACACTAAATTTTTTTGTCAAGATTTGAGCTCTCTTTGACGAACTCTCTGCTTTCATTACAAACTCAAAATAATGAGGTACAGTGCGGTCTCTCGGCTTTGTCAATGAAAGCACAAATGATTATCATCTAGTCAATGATTCTGATAAGATAGGAAAGAAACAGTAGTACATTTTCTTATTTTACCGTATCATCAAGTCCTGATAAATCTGAGTAGATTGAAGGGTTCAATGTTGCTGAACGGTTACTCAATTATTTCACATTTTTTTGTGCCATCTCCACTGACTAGAATGAGGTTTCCTGGGAAATGTGTTGAATTTCTATAGCACATGGGTACTACATGGCATCTTTTATTAATAGAAATCACTGTTATAATCAGTTTTCGAAACATACATACTTTTCCATAGTAAGTCAGAGTCCACTTGTTTACGGGTTAGTTGCTTCTTTTCCTTCGCGCAACCTTCAGTGATGTGAGCACGAAAAGAGCTAACCTGACGGTTTCAAATTTTCTACCAATCTAGTTTAGAATAGTTCGATGCTTCTCCATTATGTCTTTTTGCAAAACTTTTGAATTTCGTTAACTATCTTTTTTTCTGGTTGAATCGTGGTTTATTCCTATTTTAATTGTGCCCAACTGAACTAAAGTTCCATTTAGCATTTCATGCTCAACCAAAAAAATCTCTGTTACAATTATCCCAAAATTTGTTGCAGAATATCCATAAACTTGCTTCTTGGCTTTTAAGTTTAGGTGCATACTAGACCAAACATATGTATCTATTTTCACGTTCTTTCCTCCACTTTTTCTCTTTTATCCTAGCTAAAGAGACCAAAAAACATTTGGAAAGTATCTCTTCACATTGCAAGTTTTCTTCTCTTTTTGATCCACCTAAAGATCGAAATAAAAATACGAATAAAAATGACATCGGATGCGTAACAATGTTGAGCGAAAAGGAATGTTCAACCCTATTTTATGGAAATCTGGATAAAAAATAAGGGAGCATTGTTTCACGAATCCGACTTAGATACTGATGAATACAAATTTATTTACAGTTTCAGATAGTGTTGAAACATCAAACAGTTTTTAAAGCAGGCAATGAATCTTCCAAACCTCTTTTTTAAAAGAAAAACCTCTAATACAGTGTCGCCCATATCAAAGGTTTTCTCAGTAGCAAAGATCTATAGCCACTTTCAAAAACCATGTCTAGCCATAGTCATTGGTCTAAATACCTGCGAAACAAGAAGAAACCTTTTACGCTCTATCTCTTTCAATTAAACTTTTCCCTTTTCTCCCCTTCTTGTCACACCTTTTTTCCCATTCTCAATCGAAAATTCCCGTTCTTTATACACAGTTCTGATTGCTTGTTTCTTTTCACGTTCTCTCATTTCCTGAATCCCGAGATCTCCGTGTATGTAGCTTCATCGCCCTCTGTTTTAGGATGTGTGGAAGATGAAGATTTAGTTCACGATAAGAACTTCCTAGGGTAGGTAAGAAATATAATGAAAAATTCCACCTCGACTTCATCGCGCAACGTTCAAATTTGCCTGATCCGATTTAAAGTTGTAAGTGAAATCGTTTTAAAAAAATCAAGAAGGTTTTTCAAAAGAAATCCATAATATTTTTTCACTGTATGATTAAAAAATCAAAAGTGCTGTACTGAATGCACTCCATTTCAATTCCCAAAATTTTACACAATTTTGATCATCGCACTGTACAATACTAATGAAAAACTTATCTGAGTTTTCAGTAAATTGTTTTGTTGAAACTGGATCACTTCTTCATCCTAATTACTCTTTTTTCTTCTCTTTTTAAATATTGGTTTTTCCTAATACCTTATTGTCATCAAATCCTTTTTACTCGGTACCTTATTTTACTACCAATCGAAACTGTCTTTTTTTCCTGGCTATTACTCCTCCCCTCATCATCATTTTCATCTTGATTTTGAACGGTTTTTTTTCCGTTTCCATCATTTTGAGTTAATGCCATTTTTGCTTTTTCAAACGATCCCGTTCATAAAAAAAAACCTCAATTCTTTATCTTTCATGTCAATTTGTGCAAAGTGTCATATTTTTCGAAACAGCCATAATAAAACGTCATTAGCATAAACAGTTTCCACCGCATCATTTATGAAATTACTGAATCGGAAATTTGATGAGTTTCCTTTTTTTTCTTTATATTCTTTTTTTGTTTCACTTATCACCAATCTCTATAGTTTTGCCCTTTGTTTTTCTACCGTATTCTTCTCACCCCTTCACTCAAAATCGTTTCAATGAATTATTCTTTCAGAATCCACTTCCTCAAATCTATGACACTGATTTCATCAAAAAGCACAATTTTCTGAATATACAGTGAGTTTTTATTCATTGTGAATTAACCTTCGATCTTAACTGAAAATGGTGAAAGTTTTGTAGACTTATGGCCTTATTATTGAGAATGTGTTAATATTCTAGTTTAATCACTGTTTTTTGAAACTGATAAATTCATTTTCAAAAATTTGCAGCATTAGATATCCGCTAAACCCTTCGTTCTAAAAAACGCTTTTCCTATCCTAGTTGTCTTGATAGACCTATTTTTCTTCCAAGCTTGCAAAAAAAATTACATGTTTCATCGAATTCTAAAATTCTCAGGGATTCTGGTCTCATTACTGCAATTCCTGTCCACGCAATTGTTATAACTTTCAGGATTTTCTGACTGTTACAACACGACAACAGGACACATTATCCCATCAAGAAATAAAAAAAGCAAAATTCAAATGGCTCCAAATAAACGTGGTGCGCTTACAAGTGTAAATAGAGGTGAGTATTTTATTAGGAAAAATTTGTAAAAATCGGACTTGGAAAAAGTGTGTTTCGTGAAGTTAAGATAGTTCGAATGCGCGTTATGGGCTGATGAAATAGTCGCAGGAATGAGAAAAGTTGAATCTGTTTTTTTTCAAAAACATTAGTTAGACCTGAAGTTTTTCCACAGTTTCAGCATTCCCAAAATAATCAATTTCAAATTCACATTTTGTTTCTCTCTCCTTAAAGAATTCAATAATTGAAACCTCTGGTCCACGTCGAAATTTTAACAGCAGGTGCATTTTTTTTCCCACGAAAATAATTTCGTTCTGTGTTTTTTTGCTCAAAACATGAGAAAAAAAATGAGAAAGGACCTTTTCAAAACATAAAGTTTACTCCAATTTGATTTCATTTCCGGTCAAAAGTTTTCTCATTAGTCCGTCGTTTTACGCTCTTCCTTCCGGCTCATGCTTCTTCCCCCTCACTAGAGCCCCCCGACACATCACCGCATTTCTCCAAAATCAGACATCGAACTATTTTCTGCCTTCTCCGTTTCTTTTCATGTGTAGCTTTCGGGGGGACAAATGTGTAAATGTTATCATGAGGGATTAGAGAGAAGGTGTCGCGCGCGTGCTCTGAGCTCCCTCCTTTCGGAGCACCCAGACGACGTGAGCATTTCATAGAATACGTCCCCCTCCCGCCTTCTTCTCCTTTCTCAAAGGTAACCACTCATTTCCTCTCTACGCCCTTTTGGAGCTCCATCTTATTTCCGACGCCTTCTGATTCTAATATCCTCGCCTTCTGAAGGGATTAGTCTAAACACAAAACACACCGAGAACGTCTTCTAAAAGAAAATGCGTTGGAAACCGAATCCTCCTTCTTCAGAAGATCAAAAATGTCTCGTCTGTGGAGATGGAAACGCTAGCAGACATTATGGAACAACGGCTTGCAATGGGTGTAAAGGATTTTTTAGACGGAGGTAAGCTCTTTTTTTTTTCGATTGATAGTCCCAAAAAATTTTTGTTGCAGTGTGTGGGAAAATCGAAAGTATCAATGTGTGAACAACGGGCAGTGCGAAGTCCAACAGGTGTACAGGAATCGGTGTAGAGCATGCCGATTGGATAAGTGTATCAGAGTTGGAATGGATGCAAAATGTGAGTTTATTTTGGTGATCTTTGGTGTAAATCTCATTTGGAAGAGACTTTAGTGTATCAGTTTCATAAAGTTCTCTATCAATTTCTTAACTGTTTGAAATAGAAAACAAATATTGGGAACTTTTTTCTTCTGAAGTAGTTGTTGATGTAGTTGATGAAGTTCTACCATGAAGACGTACAAGATTTGAACCGTTTTGGAAAGTTTTCTCATAATTTTCATTACCACTTTATAACCAAAATCTCCAAATAAAAAGTTCCTGTTTCCACCTTTCTAAAAATTTTCTGACATCTTATGGGTATGATACGGCGGTCCCTGCAGGAAGGTCTAATATGAACTCGCAATTCCTCAAACGTGTCCAGTTCATTGGGACTATTGGGACTTTTTTCTTCTGAATTCGGTGTTGTAGTTGATGAAGTTCTATCATGAAGAAAATAAGCAACCATTTTGTAACATTTTCTCTTTACTTTCATTAACACTTTATAACCGAAGTATCCGGTTTCATCAGTTTTCAAAAACTTCTGACATTTTTTTGGGTATGATGGGAGAGGCGTCTGCGGTTTGAAACCATAAACTCACTGTGCGCAACTTACATTCCAATTTTACCACAATTCAAACGTTTACTGTAAAGAACGCGCGAAAAACAACACCTATCGATCTGGCATTTACACT
Source organism: Caenorhabditis doughertyi (assembly GCA_963572265.1). Lineage (NCBI taxonomy): Eukaryota > Metazoa > Nematoda > Chromadorea > Rhabditida > Rhabditidae > Caenorhabditis > Caenorhabditis doughertyi. Next base: position 19,050,180 of record OY751556.1, on the reverse strand, counting down.
TACGTATTTACTGATAGTCTGCAACGGAAATGTTCCTATATGCAAAATGAGATTACAAACACAAAATACGGTTTCCCCAAATTTATAACTGGTGATGTTGTTTTCTAGGTGCGATTTCAGACAACTAACTGGAATTTGTACTGTAGTAGCACACTGAATAAAACAACTGCACTTCAATTGAAAACTTATTAGAGCGAAAGAGCACACGGGAGCCGTCCTGCGTGGCAGCAGTGCTCAGTTTCCAGCTCAAAAATCGATACACAAGTTTTCTCTACTTTGAAAATCAAAAATCGTCACTTACTGTTCCAAACACCTGATAAAAATTGGTCGAAACAGAAAAAAACGTTAATCCTTTTCTACTTTCTATAACCTTTCAAATGATACTCGATTACATTTTCTAACAATTTCTTTGTTCATTATGATTCTCGGCTTCAGAATGCACTCAATTATCGTTCTCTCCAGTTTCTTTTCAATGATGTACTTTAATTTTTCAGCCGTTCAATCCGATCGAGAGGGGAAGTCCGCACAAAACATGTCACCCAAAAAGCCAAAAGGAAGCATTGTTAGAAAGAGACCAAGTCTTCAATCCTCACCTTCAATTACTAGTTCATTGCCAAGTTCAAGTACAACTCCAGATGTAGATCCATCACCAATGGTTAAGGATCTCTATAATCGGGTAAGTATAGGTTTTTGAGTTAGCTTTTTAGGCTATGTTTCGCTGTTTTTTTTTCAAAGTTTGGCGACAATCAATTGGAGAAGTACACTATCATCAAAATACTTTTTTAAATTTCTTAACTGTTTGAAACAGAAAGTTTAGAATTCTTGGAGTAAGGCTCTGAACTTCGAAAACTGCTTATACTGTTTAAAAAACATGTACTTTTCAGCAAAGAAAAGCCGAAACGCCGGATAATCAATTCGATGAACTAATCAAATGTTTCGAAGAGAAATGTAATGTAAATATCACAATGAGAGCAGCCATGGAATATCCAGAAAAAGTAGCGAAACGATCAAAATTACAATGGGGAAATACATCAAGATATGCCCTTGAAAGTGATCTCTCAATAACATGGTGTCGAACATTCGTATGGTTTTATGACTACTTACATGCTCATAGTGAGATTCGAATGCTCAATTACGTAGACTACACAGTGCTGTTTAAACTTCGATTCGCCCCCGTCACATGGATGTTATACGCATGGCAGTCATACCGGAATAATGTGAATGGGGTCACATTTACAAATGATGCTTGGTATCCAGCTGAGAAAGAGTTGCAAGATAAGATGCCAAAGCCTTGCTTTGATTATTACAATCGGATTTCCGAGTCGATGATGCACGACATTGTTCCAAAGATGAGTCAGATTCAGATGACCGAAGAAGAGTATTCGTGTATGCTGGCGATTACGTTGTTTAGAGCAGGTTGGTTTTATAACTGGGTGGGGGAAAAATTGAAGAATTAATGAAAGGACCTAGTTCCGACTAAAATTACAAAATGAAACCGGGAAAGTTCTGACAACGTTATCAAATTTTCACTATTGCATCCCAGCCAAAAACAAAATCGTGATGTTTTTCATCCGTTCAATAATTTCCATCAGTTTTGTTTAGTTTGCTCACTCTGTTGGTTTTCTCAAATTGGAAAGGGAATTAGAAATGAATAGAATGGGTCGACTAAATTCACAAAATGAAACCGAAAAAGTTCTGAGAACCTAATCGAATTTTCACTGTTGCATTTCATCCATAAACCGTGCCTTGATCATCTTGATCAATAGGATGTGGTAATCAAGTTCGTAAATATTCCAGACTATCGTCTCTCCGCTTCTGCCAGCAAACACCTCCAAGCCTTCGGGGATCAATGCACCAAAGCCCTTTCAGACCTTGTCTACAGTCGTATGGAGAATGGAAATGAGCTTCAGGCGATGGAACGAATGGCCACTCTGATGTGCATGCTGAGTTCAGTGCAGGTATGTGGCTCCGCCCCTTATTCCTCTCAACCTCGAAACTTTGCAGCACCTTGCCCGCCAAGAAGACGATAATGTCACTTTCCTTGCCATTTTTTCCATGGCCAATATGAACGGATTACCTTATGAAATGCACTCGGCTGCTCAAGAAGAACCAAAAAATGCTTTTACCGCGTAAACTTCTCCTTTTTTGTCTAGAATCAATCTCTAATTTCCATAGTGATCTCTTTTCTATCTCTCTCCTTCTCTCGGTTTCCCTTTCCTGTGATATATTCATCTCGCCTACCTCGAAATGTGTACAGAAAAAAAGAGGTTCTGATAATAATAATAATAATATTTTGAACTAGAAAATTTTGATTTTTTTTTTCGGTTTCCATCTGGTTTCTTATCCAGTTGTCATTTCTTTCGATACTGCCAATCTTCTGAAAATTAGGTTCTCATCCTCTCAAATTAATTTCCAGATGAATCCCCCATTCAGCAAAGTTCAAATGCTTTCATGGAGAGCTCCTACCCCACCTAGTTGCCCTCCTTGTCGAGTGTGTGGAGATGAGGACTCCAGCATTCATTACGGAGCACGATCATGCAAAAGTTGCCAAAGATTCTTTCGAAGAGCCATCCAGTTGCAGAAAACCTATACTTGCGTTTTTGATAAGAATTGTGTCATCGAGTTCAAGTACCGTAATCATTGCCGATATTGTCGATTTCAACGATGCTTAGCAATTGGGATGAAGCGAAAGGGTAAGTTTAGAGTTTGATTTTTATATTTAGACAAAGAAAATATTTTCAGCTGCAATTGCTCACGCGGCTAGGAGAGCTCAAAGAAATAAGGAAAACTGTCAGGGGTCTAGGGTCTCTGTCTAGAGCATCCTCCCTCGCCTTCACCCTAATTTCCAAAGACTTTCGGGTTACTTTTTATACAGTGATCTCAAAATAAGACATTTCAATTCTGATTTTCTTAATTCTTTTTCTCTGTTCCCATCTGGTTTCTTACCCAGTTGTTATTTATATTTTACAATATCTAGCACTGTCTCATTACTTTTTATCCTAAAACCAACCAACTATTCCAGATGAATATCCCATTCAGTAAAGTGTCAATGTTGGAATGGAATAATCCCTCTCCCCTCAAAAGCCTTTCCTGTCTTGTTTGTGGAGATGAGAATGCCAAAAGACATTATGGAGCAATGTCTTGTAATGGATGCAAAGGGTTCTTTCGAAGGAGTATTTGGGATGGAAGAAACTATAAATGCAGTTTTGAAAACAATTGTGTCATTGAGTTCAAGTACCGTAATCGATGCAGAGCTTGTCGGCTTCAGAGGTGTCTAGCTGTTGGAATGGATCGGAATGCGGTGCGAAGTGAGCGAACGAGGAAAGTCAAAAAAGAAGAGGTCGACACAGGATTTGGAATGGGTCAATTGGAAGTGCAAGTGAAAGAAGAGCCTCTGTCAGAGGAAGAAGAAGATGATGTGGAATCTGATGAGTGCCCTGCAGATATCAAGCCAACTATTTCGAGTATTTATAATGGAACGGAGATTATTAGCGAGCTGCTTCATCATGTAAGTCATAGTGAGGGAAGTTGCTTTGTATCCAGTTTGATTCCAGGAACAACGCATCCTTGATTGGGAGGAACCTTACAACCCCATGCACTACTACACAATGGACTGTGATGTCCTGCCAGCAGTACTGAATCCATCAACAGTTTGTGCCAGGACCAGAGTACGTATTCTGAATCTCTTTTTCTTTCGTTTATCTGAAATATTCAGATCAATTGGACAGCCGTACACCGCCCTCTTATCACTGCAGAAGCCCTTCGATTCAACTGGTGCCGCACATTTACTCTCACTATTGACTGGTTCCAAACCATCCCTGAGTATAAAGTGGGTCTAATTTTCTTTTGAACTTTTTGAATTTTGAATCCTTTCAGATGCTAGACGAAGAGAACAAAGTCTTGCTCACAAAGCTGACTCTGATGCCTGTCGGATGGCTCTGGTACGCCTACAAAGCCTATGAAACCAATTGTGACGGTATCATTTTCGTCGATGGAAGTTGGTTTCCAAGAGACAAGTTTCTTCAACAACAAGTGTGTGGAACCTGTGTTTTGTATTATGGAAAGATCACCGAATCCTTCATGGATGACGTGGTGGAGAGGATGCGAGAGTTGCAAATTGACGTGACTGAAATGATTCTTCTCAAAGCGATTGCTTTCATGAATCCAGATTTTCGGCTGAAAGGACATGCTAGTTATATTTGTGGAATGGGAAAAGACAAATACAAGAAATGTCTCTGTGATTATGTTCGAAGGAAGTGTAGTGACTTCGCAGAGGCATCGTTCAGGCTGGCTAAGCTTCTACAGATTCTGCCGATTGTCGATGTGAGTTGGGTCAGGAAATGTGCTCTAGTGATAAGCCTGATTTGAGATGGATAATTATAGAGTCTAGTCTAGGTGAAAGTTATTTCAAAACTTTCAGAAACTTGCTGTTTCAAAACATTTTTATTAAAGCTTCGCACATTTTTTTTTCCAATTCAAACAGCGCCATCGCATCAAAAAAAATCGAAAAGTGATCAGATCACAAAACTTAGCTATTTCTTTTTAAAAGTTTGAATTTCCTTCAAATGATTTTCCACGCAGACTACACAACCCGCTTTCCCAATAGAGCGCATTTCCACTCAAATAAACCCATTTTCATTCAAATTTTTTCCAGATTCTTGGAAAATACGAAGATGAAAGTGCTCTCCTCGTGTCCTTGGGAGAAACAGAATTCAATGGAACCGGTGGAGGACTCGCTTTTGATATCCATGCAAGTGATTCTCGATTCGCAAAAGATTCTCGCCGACCAAAAGGAAATTATCAAAATCGGGAAATTCCATTGCACATTCAATAATTCTTGATCTCTTTTTTTATTGTGATAATTCCTAGAAGACCCCGTGATCTTAATTATAATAAAACTTTACTATTTATATCATTGCTCAAGAATTTCACAAATTTTAAAACAAAATGGAAAAATATATCTAGCTTTGACTATTGTACAAGTTAACACATCTACATGACCATATCCATTTTGGTTTTCAATTTTTACAACGATTTGTTTCAACGGGTTGTTTGTCCGAAGTCGTGGGTAGTAGTAGGGAGTGAAGGGGCTGAAAATATTGCAAGATTCGAAAGAAAAATTAAGAGAAGAACATACATAAATCGCTTTTGAAAACGGTCATGGAACATATCAATACTTCCATTTCCATGAAAAGTTACTGAAGAACCAATGGGAGCGTCGATTTTCAGCCATTTCTGGAAGAATAAAAATATTTTATTTTATTTATTTTCCACCAATTACTTCGACAATATTGCACAAAATGTTGATATCGGAACAGTTATTAATTTGAATCTTTCTAGCCATGAAGACCTGAAATTTCGTTGCAATTTTCATTTTCACTTCCAAACCTTACCGCTGGAAAAGTGAGCAATCTATCAATCGGAAACTTTTTATATCGAATCGCATTGAATTTAATGGATTCCAGCACTTTTTCATCACAATATCGCACAAGAAAGAACATTGATCGCCGAGTCATTTCACATTCCAAAGATTTTATGAGAAATTTTTTGAATTTGTTATCCTCCGAATATCCATTGACCATTTCATCGATATATTGTTCAGCGTATTTCGAGTGAAATACTTCAATCACTCCGATTTTGAGAATATATTTCAGAAAAGGAAGGACTTTCGATTTGAATTCCCGCGGATTTCTGAATTTTATCACAGTTTCTCGATTTGGAAAGACTCGAAATGATAGTTCGGTTGCTGATGAAAGACCGATAGAAGATAGTCCTTTGATGCGAAGAAAATCGAAATTGACACGAAGAGAATCGACGAGAATCCTTTCCAAACGTCCAGTTTGTCGGAATTGGAGCCTAAAACACACCAAATCTCATGATATTCGAAAAAAGATTATCAGAATTACCTCGATTTGAAATCCATCTTTTTAATAACTTCCAACATCATTTCCACCGATAAATGCTTCCAATTTGTCTTTTCTGGCTCTGGCGGCAAATTGAAAATCTCCTCTATAAATTTTTTCTTCAACGTTTTATCCAAATCTACATCCACAATTAATTCATCGATTATTCCGTATCTTTTTACATATTTTAACAGAGGGACCACTGAAGTTTTGCAAACGTTCAAAGTAGGACATTCCATGTGGATCGTCGAAAAGTTTCTGGAGACCAGAATCACTGATCCCAATGATATTCCGTCATATTCTTCGATTATGACACGTTTGAAGTGAAATTTGTGCTTGTCCACCAATATTCGTTCGGCTCTTGATGTGCATCGGAAGAGGAACCTGAAAAAAACATTTAATTTTAGTTTTTTATACAGGTTTTGTGATTTTTTTCAGCTTTAAAGAGAACTGCATTGTTGAAACACTTGCAATCAGGAATAGCGTTGCCTCTTATTTATCAAACTTGCCTTGTTTTGAAATCCATTCTCGCAATGCATTTGTGCTTCAAATTCTTTGTTAAGTCATTCCAGTTAGTTGACAGTGACATTCAAGTTAATAAAAACATGAATAATGCTGGAAAGTGGGCATTTTTACAGCGAAGAAAGATGCAAAAAGAAATTAAAAACTTTGCAAAATCAAACAAAACAGAATCGTTGCGAGACGCTTTTTCAATTTCCAGTATGCGCCTTTAAAATAACCGTAGTCTAATTATCATGAGCAAATCTCAGCATTCGTTTTGCAACGCATTCCGGTTTGAAAATTATCGTTTTTCTTCACTTAAAGTTTGTTTCAGAGCGAAAAATGGGCAAAGTTCGCGACAGACTGCTCAAAAAGCTCGAACAAAAGAAAATAGAGCAAGTCGACAAGTTCGAGCGATGGAACGAATTGCCGCCGGAAGTCAAGTGGAGATGTATTGAAACTTTGGATTTCAAGACGAGGTAAAAAACTGAATTATAAAAAATATATCTATTTTATGTTTTCAGATTCCTTCTCCGCGGAACTTCTCGCTCTCACAGGAAGCTGATCGATTCGAAAGGTTTTACTTTCGACAAAATCGCTATCAACTCTGGATCTGACATCACCGCGAAATGGGAGGAATCGGATAAAACCAAAAACGAATTCAAACTCACTAGCAATGAATATCGAAGCCTCGGAAAATATTTTCCATTTCTTGTTCATATTTTCAAAAAGTGCACTATCAATGAGCTCCATATCGATGATACCGAGCCATTTAATTCAATAGAAATGAAAAAACTAGACGTCCTCGTCCCTCTCGAATCGATTCATGTCCATAATTTGATGTTCGACAGATATAACTATTCTATCGTGTATCTTCTGAAAAAGTGTTGGAGACACATTGATTCTGTCCATATCTTGGCAGATGGCGATTATCATTGGTTCAGAGAATTCATGAAGATTCCGGCGGTAATTCAAACTCTCCGAATTTTCTTCAAACATCGATCATTTTTCAGTTCGACTACACTTTAACCTTCAAAACCGGATTGTGCGGTCCAAAACCTCCAGGTTTCACTAAAAAGCCTTCACTTTTCGGCCAAAATAACCACATGGATTGCTATCAAGTTCAAATTCGTCATTTTCTTCCAATGATTGAGGTTTTATTTAGAAAAAAAGTTGAAATTTTAAAGCACTTTTTGCAGAATTGGATCGTGAACAACGCTCCATTCAATAAGAAGATTGTCGCCGACAACGTTGCGGAAAATTCCATTCAAGCACTTGTTCTCAAATTTCAGCGTAGAGTCATGTCAGTTTTTTCAGCGTTTGCCCGTTTTTCAGCCAAGAACTTTCAGCTACTACAACCGCTCTCCATCCCACAAAGGGTTCGTCGTTCGTTTCTGCACTGACAATCCATCGAAGCATATTATCGCTTCCGTCGATCAGGACGTCTTCTATTGTTCCGTTGTGTCTTCTGAATTGGAAATCTGGGATTTCGACAGCTACATGACCTATTAACCCCTTCACCCGCTTTCTCTCAAATGTTTTGTTTTATCGGAATGTACAAGAATTTATATGAATAATGTGTTTAAAGAAGGGAAAATCTAGCGAAAAGGAGGAATTATCACAAAAAAGGCACAATATTTAGCAGAAAACTGGAAAAAAAAACGAATTTTTGGTGACCAATCGAAACCCAACATTTGACAGAAAAGTTAGTAAAAGCAAGTAAAATTGAACAGAGAATTTAAAGAGGTGAAAACAAAAACAGCAAAGAAAAAAAACAGATCACAAATTGGAAAGATATTTCTCGAGGTTCTTTTTCTGATGGAAATAAAGAGCAAGACGATCCCGACCGTAAGCGGCGTAATCAAATGCAATCGATGATTCTTCGGCGTTGATCAGCGACCAACACACCCAGAAAATATTGGAGACAGGCATGAAAAGAATGGATTCTTCGATGATTTTCTTCAAATCTTTCTCACGGTCACCGGTCACCAAATCCGATGGGAAGTGAGGGTTGTCACCGCACGCGCGCATCTGCAAAATTCGAAATTTTTTTATGGTCAGTGGAGCGCATTTTCTTTACCTTATAAACCTCATCCAAATAAGCTTCACAGAAAACTTTTCGCTCATCTTCCACATCGAAAAAGTGTTGATGTATTTTGTAATAGGGCGGCTCACTCTCATTGTAATCATAACCGTATTCACAGAAGTGATTGCCCAAATCGAATCCTCTGAAAAATGAAACAATTTGTGTGTTATCAATAGAGCGCATTTACCTATAATTATAACTACAATATTCGAAATCAATCAGTGACAATGGATCGTCATTCGTCGGTTTTCCGTCGGCAGTCAACACTGTTCCATCGTCCGCCAGCTGATATCCATCGATTAGGAGAAAGTTTCCTTCCTGAAAATTGAAAAATTGATAATGTAATCGTGCTCTATTGACCATTGCTAATGAAGCGAACTTACCTGCAAATCATTATGCGAAAACACCACTGGACTATGACTATTTTGAAGGAAAAATTCGACGAAATTGAGCTCTCGCTCCAGTTGTGCCACTGTGATAGAGGTTGGATACTGTAACTTTTTGATTTTTTAGGATTTTTGTTTTAAAATTTTTGAGATATTACATCAGATTCTGGAACATTCGCCCGTGTCAGATACATTTCGATCGGTCGCTCTCCGGCTGGCGTTTTTCTGAAAATTTCAAATCTTTATGGATCAGCATTAGAGCGAATTTTCATACTTGAATCTTTCCAGCCATTGTCTTGCAGTTTCCAGTGTCTGTGGCTCTTTTGGAATCGGGGCGTCAAGGGTGTGAACACGGGCAACAATTGGGGCGATTAGTTTGGATAATCTGGAGATGTAATTGTGCTCTATGGCTGATTTTGGCGATAGAGCGCTCTTACTTACCCTGGCTTGCTAATTTCTAGACATTGAAGTGCTCTACTAGGGATAAACTGCTCGAATCGACCGCCCGGGAAAACGCCCAACATCTTTGGTCCCAAATTTCGTTCTGAAGATAATTTCTAAAAATTATCAATAGAGCGTTTTTCCTACTTACCAGACAACAACGTAAAAACCACAGATTCTGATAACAATTGATCGATATCTGATTGGCAATGTACTCTGAGCAACGCTTTCTCTGGCTCCATTTGAGTGGGCGTGACTTGAGAGGGAAGTTCTACTAGGAATAGAAGATTTGACATTCCACCGCTGAAACATTTTCAGATGTTTTTAATTCGAAGAAAAAAGAAAATCTCACGTAATCGCTCGAATTCTAAAGTCTTCAATTTTCACTTTCCGCCACGCTCCTCCCAGGTATTTGGCGCACAAAAATCGAGCTCTGAACAGAATTTCGCCGCTGATCGGTGCCGAAGAATCGAATTTTGAGAAGACCTTCTGAAAGTTTTTTTTTTGATAGAGATTTACAGAAAGCATTTAAAAAAATACCTTCAAATCAACACATTCGGTGGTCCGATCCTTCCACATCAACGTCGGATCATCGTGCGAAAATGCGATTTCACACTCTTCTGATGGAGCTCGACGAGAGTTGCCTGGAGTTTCGGATGGTACTTCTAATGAAACCATCTGCAAGGAAAAACATGTTTTTTCAACGGAAAAGTAGAAGAAAAATAGAGAAGAAGCCAAAATTTTTAATTGAAAAAAATCAGATTCAAACAAGCGCGTTGAAAAAATTAGCATTAGAGCGCACTAGGAAATCCCAATTTTTTTCACACATTTTGCGGAAAAATTTTTGCCTGAAACTTCAACAATCTGATTGAAATCTTTAAAAAAATGCCAAAACTTTGGAAATTTGGAAGTCAAAAAACTCTGATTTCAAAAAATTATTAGACAATAGGGCGTATTTTCCTCTCATATAATTTTCCGAAAAACTTTCATCCTTCTGCTCATAAATTTCTATTTTTATGCAGTCAAAATACATTTCCATCAAAAAAAAAATTTTTCATTCCAATTTCAACAAAAACATAAATTTTGACACGAAAATTGTCCGAAAGAAAAACCAGTTTACACTAATACGGTCGTCAAAAAACAAATAAAAATCCCCTTCCAAATAAAATTTTTTCGGTCTCGATTCGAATCGAATGACGACAAAATTAGAAATGCAGGTGTGGTGGAAAGAGAAAAAGAGAGCAGATGAAAAAAAACGGAGAGAAAAGTTATAAATATTCGGAAAACGAGATTCTGGGAGGGAGACGAGGAAAAGGGGGGAAATTTCTAGAAACTGCCTAGTTTCTTTTTTGTTTTACGGGGTCACTAAGAATGAGTCACTTTCCCTCTCTTCCTTCAAAAACATTTTTAGACTCTCCAAAAAAAAATTTTGGTCAAAAACTAGTGAAAAGTACATTTTGATCAAAAATTCTCATGTGGAAAATGTGAATGAATGAACGGAATGAAGAGAGACTGATGGATTAGAGAGATTGAGAGATTTAGAGAACTTTTTAAAGCGAGAGTTTCAGAGAGATCAGGCAGTTAGAGAAGAGCCGACTGATCTGATGATTTGGAAACAGAGGGATGATGATGACACGGGGGAGATTTGGGAGATTGAGAGGAGGGGAGAGGATGAAATTGAGGGATAAAGTGAGGATATCAATCTGATGAGATTAGTTGCAATTTAGGAGGCTCCGCCTACTTTTGTAATAGTTTTATCAAAGTATTGAGATAGTTAACAATAGATTGAACTCGGAAGGTTTGGAATTATCTTATCGAGGAAGTGAAACCGAAACAAATTTGTATTTTAGAAGCAAAAAATTGGAAGAAAGGCCAAGGAAAATTTTGGCTCCGCCCACTTTCTACAAAATTTTTTCTGTGGAATTGAAATGGCCTTCGTCGTAGTATTGAACAGATATATTATTGCAACATTAGATTGGGTTAGTGAAACCATTTTTTTCTCTAAGTTATGAAATTCTGAAAATTGTTACTGTATGTTCTAGCTCCGCCCACTTTTTTCAAGAACTTTTTTTGGACAAAAATAGTTATCTTAATATTTCTATACCTTTGACTAACTATTTCTACTATTGAAGTAATCTAAAACCACTTAATGAAACCGCAAATAATTTTTTTTCAAGGATATTTTTTCAGATAAATTTTTCCACCATTCTTCATTTTTACCTTGAACTACCTATGAACATAATGAAGCCGCAAATCTTCATCCAAAAATTTCGAAGATCAATTTCTTTATCAATCTAAAAATAAACCCGAAGCCTCTCTATTTGAGGAAGTTTTTTGGTGTCCTAATCACTTTTCGTCTAATCCAACAAAAAATCTTAGAACAAAAATTACGAGAAAGAGAGATACCCTCCTCTTCTTCCCGTGTGTTCGAAAGAGGGGTACAAGCATAGCGTAGAAAAAAAGAGAGAAAGTTTTCAAGTGATATTCAAATAGAAACTCAACCGTCCCTTTTAACAAAAAGTATATAAAAGTGACGGGAGAGAGAGATACACTACGGGAGAGTAAGGGCATTGTAGGAGTCTAGGTGGTTATGATGAGTGCGTTGGGAGGACTTTTGAAAATTTATGGGATGATTTACGAATACAGATTCAATTGTAGTGTCACATTCAACATTACATGAATGAAAAATCTGAAACTGAGTTATTCTTGTCATATCAAACTTTATAACAACGTCAAACCAAGAAGTTCAAAGAAAAGTTTTACTCGGCTTCTCCACCTCACACACAGTCTTCAATCCAATTTTTAGGTTTGAAGCGCGAAAATTGAAAAATTAGACGACGTAGAATGTATAAAAACCAATAAAGTTTTACAGTTGCACACAAACGTTTTCCATCTAGACCCGTGCTAATTCATGATACATTCTTGGACACAAGGTATAAAACCAAAAGACTTGAAGGAAAGGACTGCTTCCCAATTAGTGTTCCTCTCTATTTCCCGCTGAGCCAAACCACTGCGATACATAAGTCTTTTGAAAAGTGTTTTGAAAAACTTCAGAATATCACAGTTTCGAACAGTTGTTTCATAATGCATCTGCCAATGCTATGCATTATTGCTACAAAATAGTTTTTAGATCCCTTCACACTCCGTTGAAAATTCACTTTTTTTGTGTATGGCTCACAAAAACCTTCATCTTCTTCTTAAATTTAGACAATAATAGGATTGCGAAAACCATGAGCAGTTTCGGGCATTGCACTAATGAGATGAAGCGAAGCGGAAATCTTATTCGTATGATGCTTTTATAGGGAACTCGGAATCTAACCACCAGAAGCATGGTCTTCAGAGCACAATAACACAGAAAACGTCAAATTCAAAACTTTAAAAACAGGCTAAACCGGTCGAAATCGTAGTGACACCGCAGAAAGAAATAACATTTCAACAAACTGGCAAAATCCTCATGGATTCTAGAAAAATTGATTTGTTCCTTGGTGTTAAAATAGCCAAAAAGTTTAGAATAAGCCGCAAAAAAGCCAATCCAAAACTGTGATTCCAGAGGATCAAAGTTTTATTTGTCTTTAAATCAAAATTAAGATAAAACCAATAGTCTCAAATTATGAATCTGAGTTTTCTAATGTTTATATAAAAATATCAAAACGGAAAAATTTTACGTTTCAGGTATTATGTAAAACCAATTTTAAAAAGTTTCAATGTTTTTATCAGAGTTTCAGATAATTGAGAGCTCCGGAAGATCAAAAAACGAAAAAAAGAGAGCTCAATGACTCGATTTCTGTGCACTTTTTGATCACAGACGATCACACAGGGGAGAAGACGAATGAGAAGTTGGCAAGTGCATTACGAAAAAAAAAAGAAAGTGATAAGGTTGATTGAACAAAATCGAGAATGTAAAAAAAAGAGAGATGGGAGACATAGATGAGAAGAAAAGAAAAAGTGAAACGAACATTGTGTGGGAAAAAAAAGAAAAAAATATATAGCAAAGCATGTTTCTCTTTTGGGATATTAAGAATGAGAAGGTGGGTGATGTTTGATAAGATCTGTTCTTGGAAAGTGAAAATTTTAGGTTCGGAATATGAAAAACATTTAGAATCCAATCAGAAGAAAACATGAGCAAACCATACTTATAGCAAATTGATGAAAACCAGAGATTTTATTTGTATTGTTTGAAAGTAAATTTGTGGAACAAAGCCCAACTGGAAATCTCAATTTTGGCAAAAAAAAACAATCTTCAAAAATTGGGGACGGCTCGGTGAACAAGTGACTGGGTAGGTATTATCAACAGGAAAAAAAGTTAGCAAAACTGTAAAAAAAAAAAATCAAAAAAAAAATGGAAAAGCAAAACTTTTTTGTTCATTTGATAACTACGAACGGGAAAACGGGATGCCGAAAAACTAGAGGAATCAAATTTTACCCCGTTTTCATCAGAAGTGTGAATTTTCATCAAGATAAAACGAGAAAATTGAAGCTGTAGATATTCATTTGAATAACATCGTACCCTTTGTCTAAACCTACACGTACTGATAGGATGAACTAGTAGAACTACTAAAGGTATTTCCAAGGAGGCCAACAAGGATTGTGATAATGGCAAAACCCGGATAATCTGGAACAAAAGGAGAAATGAAGAATGTGAAGTCGGGGCCTTGGGATCTCAGACAGTAAGAAATGTCGTTTTTTTAAGTTGACAATTTTCCGCCTATAGCGAACGCTTAAAGAATGATGGCATTATTTCAAATGTCTTGAAACCGGTATTTTTTAAAAATTAGCCTGATCAGCGGAACAGTTCAAATGCAAAACTCAAAACTGACAATGCATGAACGCAAACGTAGTAACCATAAGAAGTTTTCTAACAACATAGTCGAGGAATGAAGCTCAGGATCATGTGCAAAAAGCAAATGCTGAGAACTAATCAAAACACTCTGCTTGAGTCTTCCGGAAATACTGAGAATCCAGGAAACACATGGTAGACTTCAAAGAATACGCTCCAAGAAGGTTGCTATACTAGAAATGAAGTACCGATAACAAAACTGATCGAAATCATATGAAGAACCTGAAACGGAAATTATTCAAAATCTAATGGAAAAAAACCAAAGTTCCCCTATAGGATTATCCAGAAGCACTGAAAGCCTTCACTAGCGAGCGGACGAAGACTATGACAAACCAGGTGGCACTATTTCAATAATCCAGATTAGAAGAGATTCGGAAGGAATTCCGAGAAACAGATGTGAATCAACCTTCAAATCTCACTTACTGAGTTCAATCAAGAAGTTCATAGTTTATTAGAAACTGAGAACGTTTCAATTTGAGAAACGTATTGCGATCCTGATACTAGAAATCGTTTTCCCAAAGTTCAAAACAATAAAATGAAACACAATCAATTTCGGAAAAAATAAACATGTTTACCGGACCAACCCACGTTTTCTTATGACTCACTGATCATCTTTGAAAATTAAAAAAGAATAAATTCCGTAGCTATTAGGGTGGAAAGAAAGTTTTTGTGCAATTTTGATTTTGGTTTTATTCAATCAAGAAACATTCTCAGGTTCTGGTTTGTTGATTATTTTTGAACTAGTAAGACTACTGTTTGATATCCAAAATTAGGGGTTCCCTCTTTCAAAACGCGAGTGTCTAGAACTGGAAACAGAAAGTGGTCTATTTTTCGACTGTAGAGTGAGTTTGGACCCCTTATTCCTTCAGACGTAGATCATGTTGCGAGAAAAATCAAATGAAGAAAAACCACTATTTAGGGAGTTCAAAGACCAAAGAAGAACAATCTACTATAAGTTAGTCAAAAGATATTTCATGACTTTCGCAACATGAAGTCAGTTTCGGTGTAGGAAAAATGTTGAAAATTTGAGATAGTGTTCATGACTAAAAGGTTTTTCCCCTCCAAGATTGTTTTTGAAGGTGTTAATGCTGCTATAGGTAGGTATTGTTGCTCGTGACATTTAACTAGAAGACTGGGATCGATTCTCTTACTGTAGCTATCATTATGGCAGAATAGTAATTTTTGTTCTTTCATCAATTTCTGAAAAATTTTTCAACTGAGCAAATTTATGTCTGTTATGGGTTTTGTAAAAGACAATGTCCTTCATAAAACCCGCCATAAGTCAAGTGTCATCGGATAATAAGAAGTGAGAAATTAATGAAAATTACAGAGCCTCTCTAAGGCCTTCGGAACACGAGCCTAGTGTTAACAGGAGAGGGGCGAGCAAAGGGTCTGGGTATCACTACCGGATGCTTTGGCTCTCTATATACAATATACAGTTACCCTTTTGTCAATGCTCCTTGTCATTCTCAAATGGGAGTAAAATCAAAAGTGCACAAAAACTTTCTTTCCACCCTAATAGATTAAAAACAGATTCTTGAACTGTTTTCAAGTTCACCTTGAAACCGTTTTTGGTGAAAGTAGTCTTGGTATTTTATTCGAACGAATCAAGAAAGACTCTAACTATCCATCCGGTTAGAGTCTAGATCGATGGATCATCAAAATCGAAAGTATGATCTTTCATGATGATCGCATGAGTAATAACGGCTAAACCAATGTATGGAAAATCAGTACGATTTGTTAAGAGCCCATAAAGCAGTATCTAGACGGGGCACATCAGCACTCTTGTAACAATCGAGAAACCGTATTTTTTTTCTAAACTTCTAGTCAGTAAGTTTGGTTGCTTTTTACTGTTTCTCACATTTCATATGAGAAGATTCACGGATGATGAAGGTAATCTTTTAAGAATTCCACTCTGAAAGTTCCTTCGACTCCAAGCTATGAAAACGAAAACTTGTTCACTTTGAACTAATGTCCCTCACAAGTTTTGTTGAACAAAAAGACTCGCTATGCTTAATAAGGTGACTGCTTGAAACAAAAAAGATTTTCAAATCACAGTTCAAAATAAAAACCAGTTTCAGGTTTCTGTTAACAGCAGTCCCAAAATGTTGTAAGTACTGAAGCTAATAGGTAAATTCATTTCAAGTTCAGAAGCAGCGTAGGAATCAAAAATTGAGTAAACTAGTCGTTGTTTTTTTTTTGGTAGTTGAGTTGCTCCTAGGCGTTTCACTGAAATGACAAAACAACTATTGAATTTAGAAAATTGGTGAGACTTAAACTATTAGGGTGGTCGGAAAGTTTTTGTGAACTTTTGATTTTGATTTTATTCGATCAAGAAACAGTCCCAGGTTCTGACTTGCTGATTGTTTTTAAACTAATAAGTCTGCTATTTGAAATCCAAAATTAGGGGTTCCCTCTTTCAAAACGCGATTGGCTAGAACTGGAAACATAAAGTGTCTTATTTTTCGAATGTAGAATGAGTTTGGTTTTTTTTTTTTCTCCTTTAGTCGTATATCATATTGCGAGATAAATTAAATGAAGAAAAGCCACAATTTGGGGAGTTCAACGGTCAAATAAGAATGATCTACCTAAAGTTAGTCTGAAGATATTTCATGAGTTTCCCAACATGAGGCCAGTTTTTAGGTAGAAAAAATATCGAAAATTTGGAATAGTGTTCACAACCAAAATTTTTGGCCCCTCCGAGATTGTTCTGGAAAGTTTTAATGTTGCTATAGGTAGGTATTGTTGCTTATGACATTCCACCAAAAGATTGGAATCGATCCTCTTGCGGGAGCTATCACTATGGCAGAATAGTAATTTTTTGTTATTCTGTCGGTATCTCAAAACTTTTCAACTGAGCAACTTTATTTCTGTTATGGGTTTTGTAAAGGACAATGTCCTTCATAAAACCCGCTATGAGCCAAGTATCATCGAATAAAATGAAGTGAGAAAATAATAAAAACTTCAGAGCCATTTGAAAGCCTTCGGAACACGAGTCTAGTGTTAACAGGAGAGGGGCGAGCGAAGCGTCTGGGTTTCACTACCGGATGTTTTGACTCTTTCTATACAATATACAGGTATCCTTTTGTCAATGCTCGTTGTCATTCTCAAATGGGAGAAAAATCAAAAGTTCACAAAAACTTTCCGACCACCCTAATATTTATGTGCCTCAAATGTAGGAAGTTGAAGTAATCGTTTGCTCTCTACCACAATAAACTCATAAGGAAAAAAAGAATGGCGAAGAGCCACATCGGAAAGCTACACAGCTCTTAGGGTTACTGCAGATATTCTCAAATGCAGAACTCGCGACGTCTCTTCAAAATATGTGGTTGATAAACTAACTTATTGAAACCGAAATAAGTATTTTTCTTTGAAAATAAAGTTGAGATATCAGTTTCAAATTCCAATTAACAGTGAGTTGAAAAGTTCGAAGCCAATAGAGATAAAGATAAGTTTAAAAAAGAAGCAAACTAAGTTCAAGTTTCGGAACTACGTGGAAATGACAAATGATGATAAGGAGCCAATAACATTATTAACATTAAAAGACAAAACTAGAAATTTGAAATAAATTAGAAACTGAAAATATTATTTCGGACCCAACCCAAAACACAGTTCCCACAGTTCCATTACTAACAGAAAATAGGTTGGGAAGGATTCTAGAGCATCGTTAAACAGCTGGTTACTGTTAAAAAAAATAAAGTTTGGGCAAGGAATTCGAACTTTTATTTTCGCGGGCGGTCCGCCCACTTCAACTGGAAACTGTAGTAATTCAAATTTAGCTTGCAGACGAAAGTGAGCGGAAAACAGTATGTATATAAGTAAGACGAAAAAGTTCCAAGACTATGTACTTTAGGTTACTGTATCTGCTAGTTGCTAAAACACTCATAGCGGTTTCCACTTATTGACAATGAACTAGTCTGCCTAACCTGTTCGAAATGTAAGGTAGTTCAGTAGTACTGAGTCAGTACTGACGAACTACCGTCATCGGACGATCCTTTCTTCAAAAATGTATATGAAACCGTTATTTTCTCTATTGAACGTTCAAAACGTCTAACACCTCGAACCGGAAACTGGCAATTCAAAAGAAAGTGTGAAAATTGAAAAGAAAGAGAAATGAAAACGAATCGAAATGACAACTGACAAATGGTTTTTATCAGCACGAGACAACAAACATATACAACACTCTTTATCTCTGAATCTCTTATCTCTCGTCTTGTCCTATCTCTAATTCTCTCAATTCTCCACGCTATTTCAAGGTGTCACATTAAATGTTATAAATGTTAGTTGAAGGGCAATCAAATCAGATGGGGAGGAAAGACGAATTGAAATGGAATTGGAGAAGAAAGAAAGTGTTGGACCCAACTGCTGAAAATTGTTGAATTCTCTGAAATAGTTCCGTTTGGCAATATGGAATAGAGGTAGAAATGGACGGAATCGAAACATGTGATCAATGGGAAAAAATGATTGAAAATTGGGAAAGTTGAGGGAGAGAAGAAAGTTCTTTGATAAGATAGATGAGGTGTTCTTTATGAAAAAAGTACATTGGAAAGGGCAAGGAGCTAATCAAAAGAGAAGTACTGACAATAATATTATGATGAACCTGGAACTGAAAAAGTTTTTCATGGTTCTGGAAAGGATCGCATCTCTAATAGAGTGACATTGTTTGGATACTCCATATTTAGTTTTTCTGTTTCCCGAGAAGTTAAGATCTGAAAACCGTTTGCTTAGTTTTCCTATAAATGCCCTTTTACAATGAACAAAATTTTTCGTCCGTATTTAAGGATGATTTGAAATGAGGTGTTCTTTATGAAAAAAAGTACATTGAAAAGGGCAGTGATTGACTATTTCAAACCGAAAAAGATAGACTGAATATCATAAAAGATTCTTTGTTGAAATTATGAACCTGAAACTGCAAAAGTTTCTCATGTTTTCATGGTTCTGCAAAGGATTGCATTTCTAATAGAGTGACATCGTTTGGGACTTCTCTAAGCTTATGCCTCTATTTTCGATGAAGTAAAAAACTGATAGTCATATACATATCATCTACGTACTGAATCCTATATTTCTTATCAGTATTTATGGATGATTTGAAACACAACTCACATTTGGAATTCTCAAAGATGATCATCAAGCGCTATACCGTGCGAGAAAACTCTACCCTGATGATAATCTTGCTTTCAAATTCAATGTTATTCATAAAACAACTATCAGAAAAAGTTGTTACCTAAAATCTAGAATCCTTTTCATCAGAATGTACTTTCAATCGAGCGATTCTTATTCAAAAAGTCTGAAACTCAAGCAAAAATGTATAAAAATTTACTGTATCTGGAACTCCTTAACTTTTCTAATTATTTTCCTCCACTACTCATGTTCTCTCGATTGTTGGAACTCAGACCTGTGTCCTAATTTTTTTCCGGCCAAAAGTTTTTGAAAAGTTTTGAAAATATTTTACAGTCATGTCCGCTCTAATGTAAACCCCGCCCACCTCATCAAAGCATTTCTCATTTCGGAGGGAGCGACCAGACACATTAATGTCTGTGTGTCTAGCCGATCTCTTTTCGCGCGAAAACTCCGTTTCGAAATGTTTTGATCTTTTCGGGAACGGTGTTTTTATTTCCTGCTAAACGATTTCTCCCGCCTCTTTTCCAAATTTCGATCTCTCCGCCCATTTTCTGTTTTTTGTTTACTTTTCGCCGCCAAATTCCCATATTTTATTTTTCAGTAATTCTTCCCTCTTCTCACTTCCTTTCAATTCGTTGCCATGACAAACCGAATTAAAAAATTCGTCGAAAAACCTCCAGCGATTTGGGTAAAATCCTATCCGAATTTGGACAGCCTTTTTGGAGACGTCTTCGATAAGCTGCCCGGCGAACCGATTTCACCGCATAAGGTAATTTCTTATATTCGTTTTTTTAACTCGAAAACTATAACATCTCGCTGAAAACGCGAATTACGCCGAATCAAGTCGCAGAAATTCGTAAATCGTTCGCCGCTCAAAGGAGCATAAACTTTTTCAAATGGGTCTCGTAGCGAACCTTGTTTTTTTCAAGAAATTGCTTGACAAAAAATGTCTCTGTTCTCTTCATTTTTTCTAATTTTTTGACACAAATGAAGAAGGAAAAAAACGTGAAAAATTATTTTTAATTGTTTCATGCACCTGAAAGTAAAAATTTTCGAATTTCCGAAGCAAAATCATGTTCGAAACGTAGTCCCGCGATACAACTAGTTTTCTCGGACATTTTTTTTCGATTGCTTCAACCTTCTTTTTTCTTTTTTTTTAATCCGATTTTCTTCCAGATCGCCACGTTCTACCTGCTCCGCCTTCTCTTTGAAACTCATTTCGGAAGACGTGACCAAAAAAGCTTTTATGATAAGTTCGCGGCAGAGGAGAAGTATGAAATCTTCAAATGGCTCTTTGCTCTAATGTCATCCGAAGAGGAGTTGTCATACAAAGGATTCCGTGAAGCGACTCGAATTGCGTTTGACAAGGATCGACGCATCAATGTGAATTTTTATTCTGCTATGGAGCAGATTGCATCGGGTGAAGCCGATGTGAATTTGTCGATGCAAGACGAGTTTTACACAAATCGACATGTTATGGATGATGAAATTGAGCAAAAGAATGCTGATATTGATGATAGAGTGCAATTGAAGTTCACCTCGCACTGTTCGTACGCCTATCGATGGCTCAAAAAGGTGAGATTTTCTTTCTTTGAATCAAATTTATTGTAATTTTCCTTCAGCTCCTTCACACATACACCAGTACCAAATCAATCGGATTGTTCAGTTTGAGCGAGATGATGCGCAATTGGCTACGCGCAAAGGATGATAATATGTAAGTTCTGGCTCCATTTCATCTTGTATAAAGACACTTTTTTCAGTGTTCAATTGAAACGACTCGGAAGCAATCTCCCTCATGAAATCAACAGCTCGATGAGAGCCAGAAACTGGGTCGCCAAGAATATTCATCACATTCAGAATAGTCCACGTCACGCTGACGCCTACGATGTGATTCTGAATTATGTCAAAATAATTCAAAAGCATCAAACCGACGTCGTTGGATCCTATCTTCTGGAGTCGTTAGTTCATATTCAACTCAAAGATTGTGCAAGTGCTGTCAAGGCGATGAAGACGTTCTTTGAATTGGTGATGATGGAGCTTAATGAAGACGTTCAGCACCTCTTCAAGACGTATCGCCTTACGGTTCCAGACACCAGAACTGCGTTGATGTACGCCCCGATTCTGGTAGCCAGAATTTTTCGATTGTTCGGAGACTAGTGGGTTTTTAATCATGACAGATCCGCTTTTAAATCTTCATTTTCCAGCTCAAGAGCCCGTTCTCTCCTTCAAGAAGGCATTCAACAAGCACAACTCTCTCAAAATGTAGTTTGTCATCAGATGGGAAATCTAGAGTTGCATGCTGTTGATATAATTGGAAGTGAGCCACTTTTAGAGAATAAAATCAAACGTGAGTTTCTTTTTTTTCCCAATAATTTTCACTGATTGATAATTTTTAGAAAGTAACAATCACACTGAAGTTGATCGTCGTGTTGTTCGCAAACCGTTGGCGCATATTGAAGAGTAAGTTGTCTTTCCTTATGCCCTTGTGTTAAAAGTTTCTGGCTTTCAGCGTTCATTGGACATCCCGTTCCGGTCCGGCTAAACCAGAAGTTGAGGAAGATTATGAGTTGGCATCCGAGTTGGATTCTATTGGAAAAATGATAATGTTGTTGAAGGGAGTTTCCGATGGAACTTATCAATTGTGAGTGACTAACATAGCTTTTCTCAAAACAAGAACTATAAATATAATTTCAGAAAGTTTTCTCAAAATGCCGAGAATGGAATTGCTTGCCCATTGGCTTCCGATATGAACGACAGAGGACGCACTGTTTCGGCATATGGAAATGCTCTGGTTACTAGCAATATGTAAGATTACTTCTAATTAAAGAGCACCACTAATATAACGTTTTAGGATCCGCAATGGAATGTACGTTCATGCGAAGAGTTTGGCTAAAGAAGCTCTACGTGATAATCAGAAGCCAGCTTTCGAATCGGAATCATTTGCAGTCATTACCACCAATTTGGCTTATTCCAATGCTGCTATTGGCAACTATTCGGAAGCTTTGGAATTGATTGAAATAATGAAAAAATTGTATCCGGATAATAGATCATGGCAATCGAATCGCCACGTTTCCATTTGCTCTGCCATTGTCAAGTTTGAAAAGGCGTTCCTTCAGAATAAATACCACGAATGTAGGCTAGAGATTATTGGTTTGACTCGCTATTCGGAAATTGAGTACACACTCCGCCATGCTCTTCTTCTTGGTGCTTTAAGACGTCACGCTGATGGGATTCGAATGTTAAGGGAGATGAAAGTTTATGATATTCGAGGCCGAATTCGAGTTCATATGCAATTGGCTAGTATGTATACTGCCATTGGATCGTATGAGAAATCGTCGTTTGAGTTGGAGGAGGCGATGCGTTTGACGGAGGGAACCACGTTGTTGGACATTCCGCCAATGATTTTGAGAAGAAAGGCGACAATGTTGGTGAGTTTTTGGGCGGGAAAGCGAAGAGATAATAGTTGGAACAAGTTCCTGTTTCGTCATGGTTTGAAAAAGTTCTGGTAACATGCTATTTTCATCAGAATTTCGGATTTACCCATATTTCTTTTCAGATGGCCTCCAGAAAGTTCATCGAAGCTCTCGAAATCGTCAACGCCATCATTGAGAACATTGATAAGACTGGTTCGTACGTTGAGAAAGTGTGCTTCTACCTGACCGCCGCCATTTGCTCTCGAATGACTGGCCAAGACTCTCGATGCCATCTCACACGTGCTCGCTCCCTGATTCGAAACAATAAATGGCCATCGATGGAGAAACTTTTGCTCACTGAACTCGTGACTCTTCACGTTCCCGGCGGTCTGATGCCCAATCCAGATATTGTGTCGAAAATCTGTGAGCAGTTTGAAAAGATGAATGACGGGCCTTCGGGCAGATGCGAGTGGTTGCTCATTTGAATTGTTTTGTTTTTGCACCTATTATCTAGAAATTTGAGCTTGTCTTGATTCCTCCCATCCCAATCTCTTCTGTGAAAGTTACCGGTAACTGAATAAGAATCTTTTTTGAAACGTTGGTTTGTTCACAAAAACTGAAAGACTGAATTTTTCAATCAAGTTAGACGACAGTTTCAGGTTTTCTATAATACAGTTCCGGATACATTCTTGTTGGTACAATGTGATTTTTTTCACAGTAATTAACACTAACTCTCCATAATTAGTCGAATTACTAATTCACCGGAGCCGAAATGTTTTCCGATTGGGCTCAATTTTTTACAGACATCCATCTAGGGCTCAAATAGTCAAAAAATACCAAATTCGAGTCTGTATCATTCTTGCTCCAGGAGCTGGAGCACGATAAAAAGCCAAAAATGAAAATGGTCGGATTGACTTCAAAAAAGTTTTCTCAACGTTTTTTGATATGGAGATTACGAATTTCAGATTCCTATCACTTGGTATCAATTTTAAAAGGTACCTGTAGTACTAAATTTTCATTTTTTTGACATTTTTGGACGTTTTTTTTCGTTCCTGAAAAATTTAACACGAGAGTGGAAAAATATTATTCCAGAATCGGATTCTACGCCCAAAAATACGTCGATTTCATTTAAGAAACCAAAAATCGAGATATACATTCATCGAGATAAATTGGCTTTTATACATTTTCAGAACCTACCCCCCTCCATGGTGAAAAAAGTCATCGTCTCAGATTCGTACAAAAAATTTGTGGCATGTTCCCCTATTCAAATGTGACTTGGTCACCAATTTTCAGCTTCTGAAAATCCGATTTGAGGTCGTGGCACGACTCCAAAAAAATCCATCATCCGATCCTGGATCAGAAAAATCAAAATTTTTCAAATTGGTTTCTTTTGAGCGGAAAGTGTCGTTAAGTGCTTAAAAAAACCTAATCAATCGTTTCAGACAAAAAATGCTCAGAAACATGACATTTCCTTCGTTAAAACATCAATTTTCTGCAAAAACTTTTCAAAAAGTTGCTTTAGCACAAAAATATGAATGGAACGTCATATTCCTCAGCGGATTTTTGTCTGAAACAACTATTTAGAACTTACTAAACACTTTCCAACACTTCCCGCTCAAAAGAAACTGATTTGAAAAATTTTGATTTTTCTGATCCAGGATCGGAAGAAGGATTTTTTTGGAGTCGTGCCACGACTACAAATTGAATTTTTAGATGCTGAAAATTGGTGACCGAGTCACATTTGGATAGGGGAACATGCCACAAATTTTTTGTACGAATCTGAGACTATGACTTTTTTCACCATGGAGGGGGGTAGGTTCTGAAAATGGATAAAAGCCAATTTATCTCGATGAATGTATATCTCGATTTTTGGTTTCTTGAATGAAATCGACGTATTTTTGGGCGTAGAATCCGATTCTGGAATAATATTTTTCCACTCTCGTGTTAAATTTTTCAGGAACGAAAAAAAACGTCCAAAAATGTCAAAAAATTGAAAATTTAGTACTACAGGTACCTTTTAAAATTGATACCAAGTGATATGAATCTGAAATTCGTAATCTCCATATCAAAAAACGTCAAGAAAACTTTTTTGAAGTCAATCCGACCATTTTCATTTTTGGCACTTTATCGTGCTCCAGCTCCTGGAGCAAGAATGATACAGACTCGAATTAGGTATTTTTTGACTATTTGAGCCCTAGATAAATGTCTGTGAAAAATTGAGCCCAATCGGAAAACATTTCGGCTCCGGTGAATTGGCACTTCAGTGATTGTTGAGTAGTTAGAAATAACGAGTGTTAAAACAACTCAAGAGATCCGTTGTCCCTCATTTGCTCGACACTGTTTCTCTCTCTTCTGACTATCAAACTTTTGGAAAAAGTGTTTTCAGACGGTCTCCCCAGCTTCCGTTTCTTTTTACAAAAAAAAACAGCCCGAGCGGAATTCGTAATGCGGTGTATTGCATCGATCCTAGTTGTTTTTAAGTTCATCATCTGGCGTTTTGAAACTGCTGCTGGCAATCCGCAGTTTATAATCTGTAGAGTTTGTTCGATGCCGTTACTTTTCTCATGGAATATGATGATTACTTCAGCAATTGAAGATCAACAAACAAAGATTTGTGCTCTTCTTCTTCTTGTTTCTTGCAACTGGTTCTTCAGCATCGTCCCCGTCTACAATATCGTCCTTTTTTCTTCGATCACCAGTGCACTTCTTTCTTTGGCTTTCGTTGGTAGTTGGAGGCATTGCCTTTGTTGATAATTGCAGCGGCTTATTCTTGTTCGAAACTAACCGTCCAGCGCTGCATCCTTCGCTTTCAGGTTCCTTCTTCAGAGTTAACGAACTCGCTTTCTTTGCTGGTTCTAACTGATTAATTGGACGTTTTGCGTTATTGTCCTGTTGCGAACTTCCTTCTTCTTCTTCTCATCTCCGCTGCCTGTATCACGAGCATTTGATTGCGAAACTCACTCGAATCATCAAAGTAAGAATATTTATTATGGTCGACAGAAGAGCAGGACAACTGCAATGAGCTGAACGAATTCGTGTAAGTCACTTCGGTTGCCGAATCAGACAGAACCTTCGCCTTCATGTCGGCAAAATCGTTTTGCTGTCTTCGGCGGGATGTCATTCCAGTAAAAGTTGGTTCTGTGTGGTGAGTGGTTTTGTTGATGTGTTTGTGGGAGGTTCTACATCAGCAATAGTGTTTTGTCTGTAATAAAACTTTTAAAAATTTGGCTGTCGTTCCGATAAAATGACAACTTTGTTGCCCTATAATTCCGGGTCTACCAAACTTCCCCCGTAATTCTGTGCAAACATAATTAATTATATATTATTTCGTCTTTATTTCATTTCTACTCTATTCGCTCCAATAATTACAACGCTTTATTCCAATGAATTCCTTCAGTTCTCCGCGATTCTCAAGCTTTCAACAATTCGGCCCTGTCTGCCTCAATAATTTGAACGCGCGCCAATAACGCTACAGTAGCCGCAGGCGCGGCGAGACCACTCGTCGCCTATGCAACAACAACTCGGCGACAAGATCAATTCTCCTAAAATCACGCTCACAAAAAGTTTATAAAACTATGCTCTCTCAAGAAAATACGAAAAAGGTAAGTTGAAGTATTTTTTCAGACGAGTGCAATGAATATTTTCTTTTAGATTAACGCAATGCGTCCAACTAAACCAACTACACCCCCACCACCAACAGATCCTATTAAGGATTTTCGCGAATTGTACAACAACAAAAGCCAAAACGCACAGCGTCCAACCATCTATGAAATTATTAAATTTCGAAAATTGAATCGAACACTCCCACTGGAACGATTCAATAGTTTGACTGTTTTGAGTCCGGCTAGCGAAAAAATCAAGGTCGAAAACCAACTAATTACTGCCGCTTGGAGTCGCAACCATGGAAGCATGTTGTATGTTATCAAAAACAAGTAAGTGATTCAAGCGCCATCAATACGACTAAAAACTTTATTCATCGTTTGCAGTAAGTATCCTGGAGAGGTAAATGCGGAACCAATGTGTCTTGAAACCGGCATGTTTCCTGAGTATCACCACCTTCGTAAACTTAAATTGACAAAATGCTCAGTCGACACGCTCAACAGCACCAAAGTAACCGCCGCTGGAAAAAATCTGGGCTGGACCAATTCCCTTTTTGTTGGAGATGTCATCTGCGTTCAGGAAGTTGGAAGGTGCACCCCTCGACAAGTTGGACAAGAAGATGTTTACTACGTCAAACAATATTACGTTGTTACACGTAAAATTTTGAATTGCGAAAGAGCTTTGGCTGTCATGCAGGAACGGTACAACGCATCCCCTAAAACTTTGACCAAACATTGGGAAATTTATCCAGTGGGGCAATTACAACATTGTGGGAAAACCAGCATCAGTGAAGAATACATGAAGAGAATTCTTGACAACACTCATAAGGTAGGAAAACATTTGTAGCTAAATCCCCTTCAATATTAATTATTCAGAAGTGGGCAGGCCAAAAAGAACCTATAAGGTCCAACAAAACAACGAAGAAGAACGAACAGATTCCGCCGATTCTAATGCTAACTGGCGTCAAACTCTTCCTTCCTAACACTACGTGTAACTCTTTTGCTGCCAACATTTCGAACGACTATACCAATCAGAAACTCTTGGAATTATATTACGAGGCTTCACAGACGTACCTTGACGATGTTAAAGGAACCTACCTTCCTCCTCCCGAACTACTGTCATACAAAGACTATTTTCTCGTAGAAGACTGTCTTCGTAGAGGTGATGAATTCTTGCAAAATAGAATTCATTTTTGCCAAGCGATGCGTAGCGTTGATCACTACTCAAATTTGGTATTTACGGCCAGAGAGACCAGGATAATTCTCTTTCAAATCGAAAAAATCCAAAATGGCCGACGACATCATGGCGTTAATCACATCAATTTGGTGTCTCGTCAAAAGAACGTCTCTTCTCTGAAAACCGGTATAAAAATTTTGACTCAGTCCCGTTGAACTATTTAATATTATTAAGGTTTACGCGTCAAGATGTTCGGAATCCCCAATGTTAATGTACCGGTCGTCGCGCAAATTGCTACCATCGT
This sequence comes from Caenorhabditis doughertyi, assembly GCA_963572265.1. NCBI lineage: Eukaryota > Metazoa > Nematoda > Chromadorea > Rhabditida > Rhabditidae > Caenorhabditis > Caenorhabditis doughertyi. The sequence continues at coordinate 19,022,412 of OY751556.1, read as the reverse complement.
GCCAAAACAAGACGGGTCGTTTGAAGTGTCTGTGTCCATTCCTCTCGCGTGTGGGTTGGACGCATCATCATCTGACCAAGTTGTCACTAACGGTAGCTTGAGAGAATCCGTCAGGCAGTACTTTTCCGACGCTGACTGTCTCCAAAAACATCTCTATTTGACGGAATTCGTTGTGGAATCGTTTGACAAATTGCAAACAGTGGCTCCTAACAGTTCAAAAATGAAAAATGTTCCGAAAATGGCTGAAACCTCTCTCACCGAGTGTCTCTTTGAAGGATTGCGAAAATCGCACAACGATAATCACGTCATTGTTGCTCCAGAAGTTGAAAAACATGAAACGCAAAGCGTCCAATCAAAATTTTTCGATGACTGCTTCCGAAAATGCTTTGGCCCAGATCAGCCAACAGCAGAACAAATCGCCGGTGCTACTGCAATTTTCAATAAGAACATGCACTGCTTTCATGTCGCGGAATCTCCATTTGGATCCGGTTGGTTTGTTTTCCTTGAATAAAGTACCATTTAAAAGGGAAATTCAGAAAAGATAGGTTTGAGGGTGACGGTTTTGTCGAATAAGTTCTAGTTATATTAGATTTTTAATAGTGTTTAACTCGAGGAATACTAATAACATTTAAATTTATGACTTCATAGTTTTCAAGCTGAATGTTTTCATTTTCTCAGGCAAATCTATGGCGCTGGCCGCGGCTATCGTTTCCCTGGCATTAACTTCATCGGAGAATAAAATCTGGGTCTGCGCACCATCGAACAATGCGGTTACCAACCTCCGTAAACTCATTGTCAAATGTATGGACAAAAGTGGCGTCGACACGACCGCGCCAACCAAAGATTCTCCTATTCGTCTTCTGCTGGTTCGTAGTCGGGCTGTTCAAGATGTTGACATGTCAACAGTTTGTGACGTTTTTGAACTGGCAAACGTCAGAAATGCTTTTTACATAAACGGACTGCGTGATATGAACAAAAGTGAAGATCCAAAAAGGTGACATTACGTAATAATAATGATAATCACACTTTTTTTCAGCCCATCCAAGGAATTGTACCGTCATATGTGGCAGGCGCTCTGTTCGGCTGGATTAGAAACTCATGCCAGGAATGTGATTGGTGAAGAAAAAATGAAGGAAGTTTACGAATTGGGATTTCCCGAAGAAAAAAAACCAGAAAATGAACTCGACACATGGTTTGCATCGAAATACCGTCCCAACATATTCCTTACCACCGTGGATATGCTTGTCAAAAGTGATATGCGGAAGTATTTTGATATGCAGCCAGACTACGTCTTCTTCGATGAAGCCGGGTCAATCAAAGCCACGGACATGTATCTGATTGCTGGAATGCTTTCTTTTAATGTGTCAAACGTAAAACGTCCACCTATTCACTTTGCCATGACCGGAGATAAACATCAACTTGTTCCATTCTCAAGAATCAGAAGCATTGATCGCTACACTATTTCAGTGAACACTGCACTCGACGCTGTTTCTCAATACGTGCCAGAAATTCAACTGATGTACACTGGAGTGTTTCGAACTCATCCAAGCAACGTTCGGATCATGAGTGATGCATTCTACAGAGGAAATCTCAAAAGTTTCAACAAGTATGTCTCGCGTCACTTGATGCTGCCAGGGGTGTTTCTGGGGAGTGAAGAAGCCACAACAAACTATTTCTCAGAACAATACTGTTCATTTGCAGGAAAACTAGACAGGACTTCCTGCAGTGTCATATCAACTCGGATGACAAGATGTCTGCCGACGGATTAGACATTCCGTTGTTTCTTCCCGGCGGACACGGAGCAACGGAGCTAGGCTCCGTTTACTTCGTGCTTCACGAACACCAACATTCGAAAGGCGGTCACAGCCTTTTCAATAAAGGAGAGGCGGATTTAGTTGAAAGATATTGCTTTGCTCTCAGAGAAAAAATGGGAGATAATCTCAGGGGTAAAACTGTGGCTGTCATCTCTCCGTATCAAGCTCAGAAAGGATTGTTTGAATCCACACGGGACGAAGGCGCATTGTACGATGTCATCCAGACTATTCGTTCTTATCGAGGAATGGAAGCAGATGTAAGATTTGTTTTGCCCTGAATTTTGAATAATTAAGTTTTTCCCCAATTTCAGGTTGTTCTAGTTTCATTGACTGCATCCAGCTTTGAGACTACTGATGGCCACACTCAACATCCTACTATCAACGGTCGTGATCCTGCCTTGCTGATCAAAGACCAAGGAATGATGCTAGTCGGGTTGACTAGAGCCCGCCACTTCACTGTGGTTTTTTGTAATAAAAACCTGCTGACAGAGATAGATGAACTCGGCGACATATACAGTAACGCAATGCGTCCAAATAACATTTCGAACAATGGAGGAGGGAGAGGATACCGTCGCGGTGAAACAGGAATGGGAAGAGGAACCAGTGGAACCAGAGGAACAGCCAATACCGGAAGAGCCAGAGGAACGGACAATAAAAGAGGAAATAGAGGAGGTGGGAACCTCAGTCGTGGCGGCAGCCCAGGAAACAGCTCCAACTACAAGCTGTTTTAGACGAGGATTTTTTTAGGCTGAAATTATTTTTATTGGTTCAAATAAATATTTTTATAATAATAACAGTTTTTGTAACTTCTTTCAACGTTTCATCTCATTCGTCCCTCTGCATCCTGAAGAAAAAAAAGGCAGTCAATGTATCCTACCAGTCAGAACGTCGGTCCAGTCGTAACGTTGCTAGATTTGAGCAATGAACTAGGCACTCAAAACAGGTCGGAAGTCTTAATGTATGTGTACCTGAACGCTGGCTTAAATTATGGTCAATAATTTTTGAAACTCAACATGAAAAGAATTTTGGGAGAATTGTCAGTGCGAGAATTTCTAAAACTCACCCGGACAAGCTTTATAAAATTATTTTTCGTGGTAAGTTTGATCGTTCTCACACTGAAAAGTAGTCCGTCCCACTTTCAATTTGAATTTTCACGAAACTTTTCAGTGTGAGAATTTCAGAAACTCACCATGAGAAATAATTTTATAAGCATTTTCAAAGTGATCATTTCAGAAACTCACCATGAAAAATAATTTTATAAGCATTTTCAAAGTGATCATTTCAGAAACTCACCATGAAAAATAATTTTATAGGCATTTTCAAAGTGAGAATTTTCGAAACTCACCCTGACAATTCTTATAAGATTATTTTTCATGGTGAGTTTCAAAAATTATTTTTCGAGTACACACATTGAGACCCCCCGACTTAAGTGTCTAGTTTATTGTTTAAGTCTAGTTATTCCAATTCTTCTCACATACTCCTGTCCGCTTCAAGAATGCGCCATCGCGGTACTTGCAAGACAAACTTCTGTCGATTATTTCTCTTCCCTCCCACCATCCATGGTCCTTTATCCATCAACATATCATAGAAGCAACACAAAAAACATAAACAAAAGAGACCGTAAAGTATGTTCGAAGAGAAACCAGTTGGTCATCATCATTCATCATCAATCCACCATCCAATGTTTTTCCTTATATCCTCACTTAATGACATCTTCACAATCATTCTCTTTCTTTTTTTTGTCCTCATCTAAATGCGTCTCATCTTTCTCACCACTTTTATTGCCTTAACCACACTTGTCCTGGATTCTGATCAAGGTGAGAAGAATTATTTTTCAATCTCGGTATAATCTTCTTTAATCTGTTAGCCAAAGTGATTGCCTTGATATTCAGAGTTTGTAATTGTATTTTTGAGGAACCGAGAAATGCTAAGAATCAAAATTTCGGTTTCATCACGTTTTGAAGTTGATTTCATTCCAATGCTTGAGAATTTGTCTCACGCAAAATGTTCCAAAAGTTTTCACCGATTATATCTCGGTTAGAAATAAAGCGCTTCGATCGGTTTTTTTCTTTCGAAAGATGGAAAATCTTTTTAATAAAATGGTTTAAATTTATTTGAAAAATATGGTACATGAAACGGGAGTTACTAGCTTTAACGAACCGGAACTCCGGGTAAGCTAGCCAATAAAGTTTGAATACTTTCAAAAAGTATTTGGGCGAGCCTGAGTCAAACTCAGGATTCCTCTCTATGTCAAAAGCCGTCGGATCCGAAGAACACTAGCAAATGACAGAGTTACCCGCCCAGAGCCTCGCGGCATGCAAAGTTTCCAACGAACTTTGATTCCCACTGAGAGACGAATCCGATGAAGGATCATGCTCATGATGGGAAACTCTCGAGTCCGGAACTTCCCACTGGGAGACGAATCCACGAAGGATCATGCTCATGATGGGAAACTCTCGAGTCCGAATTTCCCACTGGGAGACGAATCCGATGAAGGATCATGCTCATGATGGGAAAGTCTCGAGTCCGAATTTCCCACTGGGAGACGAATCCGATGAAGGATCATGCTCATGATGGGAAACTCTCGAGTCCAGAACTTCCCACTGGGAGACGAATCCACGAAGGATCATGCTCATGATGGGAAACTCTCGAGTCCGGAACTTCCCACTGGGAAACGAATCCACGAAGGATCATGCTCATGATGGGAAACTCTCGAGTCCGGAACTTCCCACTGGGAAACGAATCCACGAAGGATCATGCTCATGATGGGAAAGTCTCGAGTCCGGAACTTCCCACTGGGAGACGAATCCACGAAGGATCATGCTCATGATGGGAAAGTCTCGAGTCCGGAACTTCCCACTGGGAGACGAATCCACGAAGGATCATGCTCATGATGGGAAACTCTCGAGTCCGGAACTTCCCACTGGGAGACGAATCCACGAAGGATCATGCTCATGATGGGAAACTCTCGAGTCCGGAACTTCCCACTGGGAGACGAATCCACGAAGGATCATGCTCATGATGGGAAACTCTCGAGTCCGGAACTTCCCACTGGGAGACGAATCCACGAAGGATCATGCTCATGATGGAAAGCCGAAAGAGTTTTGCTAGGTGAAAAACACCAGCGGAATTATCAAATTTTTATTTGAAACCAAACATAATTAAAGGAATATTAGGCATTTCGAGCCATTCATGCTTCAGGAGCCAGAGTGGATGATCATTCGATCCAAAAACACCGTAGGTGGTTCCTCCTCAAGCTCAGTTCACAACTTTCGGAGCTCTCCGAACCTCGATTTCGATTTAGCTTTCGATGCGCTCCTCATATCTGACATATCTGGACCTTTTCCAATTTTTTCGGAAGATTCTGGAAGCCATCAAACATCAGGGGTTGCCCACGTTCTGCCATCTGAAGTCGGAGCCTAGTGAGGAAGTGGTCCGTGCTTCAAAACGACAGTCGGAGGCAATAGAACCAATTCAGCATGCGGTTTTCTCTGAAAGTTCTGTGACGTAGTATTGGAAAAAAGCTTAGGATAATAGAAAACTCATCTCTGAGCGGCTATCAGAATCCGTTGGTAGAGTCCCTATCGATATTGATGGACTTTCGGATCGTTCCCGAGCCAGGAGCCAAAGCAGTCTTTGTAGTGCTTGTGGGAGCGTCTGGAGCCAAGAAAGAACCACCTGAGGGCATGCGAGCTCCTTCGCAATGTGCAACGGTGGTCCAAGCGGTACCCTCTCCTCCATACCCTCCATCGACGTCTGGATCCTTCTGGGGTCCCTTGGGAGCGTCTGGCGCCATACCAACTAATCAGGGACCAACTTCCCTCAAGCTTTTTTCTTTCTGAAGAAGGCGTCGATGCCAAAAAATGGCATTTGGAGCTGCACCGAATAAAGCTTTTTCCTGAAAATTGTTATGGATCGTGTGCTCGCTGGGATAAAAACTCATCTTTATGAGCGTCCAAATCGTCCATCGTTGCCTGGAGCTCATCTGGAGCCCATTGCGGTTCCCGCCGTTTTCTTCTGGGAGCATCTGGAGCACGGGAGCCGACTCGGCCGGTGCGCAGCTGTCGCCAATTCCCAGACAGGTGTCGTCGATTCCGCTCCTTCGAATATTCGGCAATGACTCGTTTTTCCTGTTTCCCTCTTCTTTTTATAAGGAAAATGTAGGGCGGCGAACGAGCTAGGAGATGGAATATGTCACGGGGAAAAGGCAGAGAAAAATGTTTTTTTTTGAAACTTTTTTTCATTTCTTGATTAATTTAACCGTGAAATTTTGTGCATTTTTTTCATAGAACTGACATTGGAAACAAGGCTGGGCAAATTGTTTGTTTGATTGTTTGAATTGTTTGTTATCTGGTGATAAACCAAACAATTTTGTTTGAAATAATTGTTTGGAATTTTTGAACCAAACAAAATTGTTTGAAAATTTTGTTTGTTTTTTTGTGGTCAAACAAATTGTTTGGGATAAATTGTTTGAAATTTTTTAAACATTTGTGGAAGACAGAAACCTTGTAAATTTCCCAGTTTTTTTCCCAGTTTTTGTGAAAAATCTGATAAATTGGTCGAATTTTTCCGTAAAAACTAACAGAAGCTATATTTTATGTTGGAGTGCTTCTGGAACGAGTTTATAGTTAAGAATAATAAATTCAAACCCATTTTCTGATAATTTTCAGAAACTATAAGCTTAAAAATTTTGTTTGAACATGTTTGATTGTTTGGTTAAATTTTTCAAACATTATTTGGTCAAACAATTTGTTTGGATTTGAATATCAAACTTTATTTGACCAAATAAATTGTTTGGAAAAAATTTTCAAATAATGTTTGACCAAACAATTTGTTTGAGTTGAAAAGAATTGCCCAGCCCTGATTGGAAACATTCCAAACTCCGCCCTCCAGAACTCTAACAAATTCCGTTATCTGTTAAATATAGTTCACAAACAACTTTTACTTTTTCAAATTCCTCACAAAAAGATCGTTGAATTTCTTACAATTGTTAGAAAGTTGCTTCATGTCAGTTTTTTTTGATATGTTATTCTTCTGTTCAATCATGACCAAAGATTACAACCAAATATTTCCAGCTGTTCGCCCAGTCGTTCTATTCATTCGTTTATTCGATGTGAAAGGAAAACGTTCCACAATTCTGGATGAAGGATACAAGTATACAGTTGGAGAATTGAAGAACATGTTGCTTAAGGAAATGGATGTGTCAGGACATATTCTCAGACTTTATTTTGAAGGTTTGTGGGTACAAAATAGCCTTTAAAAAGTTGAAAAAAGAATTGAAACGACAAAGTTTTATTTTGATTTAGGTCATATTTGAAACAGGGTTCTTATTGCGGTAGTTTTTATTTTTCACCTGTTTCACTTACATCATTTAAGTGAATCAAGAATATTAGTTGTGATATCCATGGTGATTTCGGACCAAGTTTTATCTTATTTTCAAAATTTCTAGAAAAAAAAATGGAAAAGCAGAAATGAAAAATTTTCACGTACTCGAATTAGCAAACTAAAAAGTTTTGATTGCCGCTTTTTCTCTCGTTTGATTTGTGAGAACTGTTTGATTATCGCACAGGCGTGAAATATAAAACCAGTGAAACTGAAATTCAATTCAACAGTTACTGAATCAAATGTCCTCTCCGCCACTTAACAGCGATTCCATGAGGCGATCGAGCATACGCCGGCACAGTATTTTCAAACTCTTTATTTCTCAATGATATAACATTTAATGATACCCTGAGGTCATCTGTGAACAAAAAAATAGTTTTCCACTGATTCCGCCCACTTCTAACTTCAGAATATTCAGAAGCTTTTCAGAAGACGTGAGGTATCTAGAATTTTTCCCAGAAGAGATAATTTTGAAATCCTACCGGGAATGGATACTAGGTCATATTTGAAGACTTTTTTGTATTCTACGCTAAGTTCCAGCACGACGTCTTCGGGTAGAAATTCAGCGTTGAAGTGCAGAGTGGTGCAATCTGGTTGGAAAATTACCGTTCCCGAAAATTTTTCCCACTATGTCCGATGAGATTCCTTCAGCATAAGATACCCCTACCACATACCTTTCGAACAAAAAAAAGTTTGGTCCGAAAAACTTTGACCTCAAAGGGGTTTCAGTCGAATATATGAGAAAAATTCAGTAAATTCAACGTACCCCCCTCCATGGTGAAAATGGTCATAGTCACCGATTTCAAAAACATTTTTACCACGTAATGTCCTACTCATACATAATACGTCCACAAAATTTTAACTCATCTGAATCACTTCTGGAGGCGTGGCACCTCTTCGTAAAATCCTTCACATAATCAAGGACGTCGGAATTCTGAACTTTTGAATTTTCAATATTTCTGCTGGAAACTGTTCTGGAAAGTACTACAACATTATAAATGATCATTTTATGCGAAAATAAAATCTTCTGACAGCATTCTAACGCAGTTTTGACGACGAACATCATCCCGCCTGGGCATCGGTTACCATACGGGTGCCATTCTGCCTATTCAGACATGTCAGGGGTATTGTTTTTGCATAAAGTGATCATTTATAATGTTGTAGTACTTTCCAGAACAGTTTCCAGCAGAAATATTGAAAATTCAAAAGTTCAGAATTCCGACGTCCTTGATTATGTGAAGGATTTTACGAAGAGGTGCCACGCCTCCAGAAGTGATTCAGATGAGTTAAAATTTTGTGGACGTATTATGTATGAGTAGGACATTACGTGGTAAAAATGTTTTTGAAATCGGTGACTATGACCATTTTCACCATGGAGGGGGGTACGTTGAATTTACTGAATTTTTCTCATATATTCGACTGAAACCCCTTTGAGGTCAAAGTTTTTCGGACCAAACTTTTTTTTGTTCGAAAGGTATGTGGTAGGGGTATCTTATGCTGAAGGAATCTCATCGGACATAGTGGGAAAAATTTTCGGGAACGGTAATTTTCCAACCAGATTGCACCACTCTGCACTTCAACGCTGAATTTCTACCCGAAGACGTCGTGCTGGAACTTAGCGTAGAATACAAAAAAGTCTTCAAATATGACCTAGTATCCATTCCCGGTAGGATTTCAAAATTATCTCTTCTGGGAAAAATTCTAGATACCTCACGTCTTCTGAAAATTTTCTGAATTTCCTGGATTCAGAAATGGGCGGAGCCAATCAAAAACTGTATTTTTGTTTACAAATAACCTATAACTATGCCCATGTGGCAAATCAACAAGAAATAAAGAGTTTGAAAATACTGTGCCGACCCCAAGAGGCCCTAGCTCGATTATCTCATGGAAACGCTGTTAAATGAGTTCCTCAATTTTCAAAGAAATTGAATTGTCTAATCATTTTAATTCCAAAATCAAAAATGAATTCCAGGTCAAGAACTCTGGATCCCGGACCGAACCCTTGCCAGTTACCGTGTTCGTCCTGGGGATACAGTGGACATTTATCTGGAAAATATCGCAGAGCAACTAGCTATCCGTTTTGGAAATCAAGATAAGAGTCCAGATGGTCGTTTGGCAGAATGAATGGAGAATGGATAATTTATTGGGATTTGCAATATTTATTTCTGCAATATTATTTCACCGCAAGATGGAAGTCTGACTGTTCATCTCAATAAACGTCGTTCTTTTATAAGGTTTGAGAAACAGCAAAAGTTGATATAAAACTACCTACGTAGTGCTCCAGTATTAGAGGCGTGAGAGTCAAAATACTAAACGAGCCGGCATAATAACGGATCCTTCGTATAAAACAGCCCAACTCTAGAGTATCTAATGACGAGCCAGTAAAAAAGCAAATTGATGCCTCAGCCTATAAAAATATGCATGTTTCACAGTTCTTGTTTCATGTTTTATGTGAAACAGAGTCTGTTAATCCACCTATTATCACTCCAACTAGCGATTCCACGTTCTCAATCTATCATAGTTATAGGCCCGTGGTTGAAAAAAAATTTCTCGCGTCTAATATAACGAAATATACTCAAACGGTCAACTTGTACCATAACTTTGTAACAGAGATGCCAAAGAAAAATACTATTCAATTCAACTTTTTTTTTCAAAATTCTGACTAAACTGCACAATTAGTGTAGGGAAAGTTGGCGAAGACCTTCTTGTAGTTGAAGTACGGAAGATGGGTCGTGTAGCACAAATAGGCAGAGAGCTCTTTTCGGATTGGACATTTCACAAATGGTTGAATCCATCTGAAATTAAAACTTTAGCTTCCAAAAAAAAATAACTTGAAAGTATTACTGTATCAAAAGAGCCAGAATAAATCAACTTCTGCAATAAAAACAATCAATCCCCAGGCCGCAGTTTAAAACCCGTTTCTACGAAAACTTACTCAAAACCTTCTGGACACTTATCAACAGATCTAACATGGAATCTGAGAAGTTTCTTATCATTCAATGGAATTTGTTCCAGAATATTCTTGAATATCACTTGAGCAGTTCGTTTATCATCTGCGTATAATGGAGAGAGAACACATTCACCAGATGGATAGATTATCACTGTTCCGAATCCTATCACTTTTCCACTAGAATCGTAGGCGACCTGAAATATTAGAGGTGGTACATGAAGGGATGGAATTGAAAAATAAATGTGTTTCAAGTTATTCATGCAATGTTCGAAACAGAAACTTTTTTCATTAGTCGGATTTTATTTCCGAATGAAATTATCACAACCAAGGGAATCAAATGACCCTCCTCAAAAAATTACTGTAATTGAAACGACATTTCCGGAAGCATAGAAATCAATGACATTCATGAGAAAACAATACTTTCTGTATGAAACAGTATCAGTTCTTTTCGCCGTGGGAACCTGATAGCTGCTGTACCAAATTTCTACAAAACTGCAGCGTGCTCAAGTTGTTTTCTACGAGAGACACAGTTTCAGGTAAGTTAGTAAAAATTTGAAAATGAACTCTAATTAGTTAGTCTGCCTCTGTTTGAGTTATTTCATAAACTTATCTCAACTCAATATCTGATCACATGCACAACGAAATTCACAACTGACGGCATTTTCAACAAATTTTTGAAACATGAAAGAGTTTTGTGTTTTCAGATGCTTTCCCAGTTAAAAAAAAACAAATTTCGATGTTTCATGAACAATAGAACTTTATGAATTGAGCGTTTCTTACTATAGTCCCAAAAACGTAAAAATGCTGAAACATTAGAAAAATTTTACAGTTTCTAAAAGTTTTCATAAAATTAGGCAAACTTTCGTTTTTATTAGGCAAGAAACTCACCTTTCCAAATCCATCAGAATCTCTCAACAAACTAAGAGTGTACTTGGATCTCTCATAAGGGAACACCTCCTGATCATACTTGATAATATCCTCATCTGGTACTTCTGTCGCATTTTTAATATGTATTCCATCACAATTCAAATTCTCTGGCACTTTCATTTCATCCATTTGATAATAAGAAACACTTTGAATATGTCCATAATCATTGTGTCCAACCATTCTCTTCCACAGATTCAGTGATTGTGGGAAGCACTGGGCAACGGCATTTTCAGAAACATTTCGGAGGCTTCTCTTGATAACATAATCAATTGCAGCCATACTATCAGTTCCACGATAATCTGGATTAATCCAAAAGAATCCTTGATATTGATGAATAGTATCGATATGAGATGGAATTGGACGATAATTGATAGATTGAGATGTATGAGTGATGATATTGGTCCCTTTGAGACATACGAAGACAAGAGTGTAATCATCTTTGAAGCACGATTTCCACGTGGCAATGTCGGATTTTTTGAAGTTTAGACGATGTTTTCCGTACTGAAAAAATTTTATGAAGAATACAAGTGGGAATTGATGGTTGCAATTTTTCTCAGTTTCATTTCATGCATATCTTGAAACAGTACTCTAAAGCATTGGTAACGAGGTGTTTGACCCACATTTTCTGCCCACAAGTCACAGGAAAACACATTTATGTCTGTTTCTGGTTCAGCATGATTTCGACTCGACTTTCGACTATTAGTTTTTAGGCTTTTTCCGTCTCCAACTAAATTAAAAGTGTCCATGAATTGTATCCATCACCGCTAGAACCCATAGGAAAACTGTCACAACGTCATGAAACAGATAATGCTCCAAATATTCACCAAAATTTGAAGAAATAAGGCAACATGCAAAAAAGATTCAATCGATTGATGAATCTTGCGAAAAATCTATTAACGTTCCACTGCATAAACTAACTCAAAAACCTATATGGGAGCAACATGGATTCTAGGAAACAGGCAGTTTTTTTCTGGTCGATGCTAATTCTTAGCCGAAATCTAGTACAGGGTGCGGCAAAATTAAGAGAAGTTTCTGTTTCAGTATCTGCTTAAATCATTGAACTTCAAGTGAAATCATTATGTCATTGGCTGTATCATCTCATAAGCTAGAAAATCTCCTAATAAGTTTTCAGTGAAAACTGATTTTAATCTCAAAATTTAGATGATGGCTACGAATTCCAAAAAAGAGGCCTATCGCTCGAAAGCTTGAATGAGAGTTTCACAAAGTCTCCGAAACAAGCATTTCATGTCAGCTTTTGAAACTTTCAAAGTATCAAATAGCTTTTTGATGTATCGAACAGAAATTTCGCATGTTTTCTAGTTTCAAAAGTTCGTACGGATTCTGAAGTTGGCTAATTATCAATCTCAACTTTAACATAATGATTGATTTGATTTCGGTTTCTGGCTCGTTATGAAATCTTTCCGAATTTCGAACTCTGATTCTTTTGAGACCCATTTTCAAAACCAAACTCACCCCTCTCATAAATTCATCAATCAATTCTTCATTCGGATCCACAATAATATCCACATTTCGAGCAGTTAGCCTTCCTCTTGGTTTACCATCAGCCATTTTATAGACACTTCGAATTCCATTGATTTCTAGAAGACGTTTCGATGCAATATGTCGTCCAAGAGCCAATGATTTGAGGAGCATTTTTGTATTTTGATCAGTTTACGAGAAAATAAATTTGAAATTTCCGCCGGAAAGGAGGGAGAAGAATGCTAGAAATGAAGATTTGGGATGGTAGGGGAAAAGGTCAGATTTGTCATCATTTTTCTAATTTTTTTTTTCAAAGAACTGTAAATTTACCATCATTCTTTCAGAAAAATTCATGTATACAGAACCTTCCTCGTACTAAATTAGGAGCCTTATCCTCACCCTGAAACAGAAAAAAACCGCGGAAAACTTCAATATATTTATTGATTATCAAGGTCTATTGGGTTAGTAATATCAGTTAATCTCTCTTTTCGATTTGATGCAGTTAGATGGCACAATTTGTATACGGAAAGTTGACAAAGACCTTGTTGTAGTTCATAGTTGGTAAGTGTGTCACATACGTCAAATAGGCAGCAATTTCTTTTCGAATTGGACACTTCACAAATGGTTGGATCCATCTGGAAACAACTTTTTTTCTGGAAATTTTTCGAATGGTCGTCGAACGCCCAATGGGATTTCAAATTGATTCCAGATTAATGGAGTCAAAGAAACTGAAACTAATTCCCTAGCATCCATCTTTACGAAAACTCACTCAAAACCTCCTGGACACTTATCGACAGATCTAACATGAAATCTGAGAAGTTTCTTATCATTCAATGGAATTTGTTCCAGAATATTTTTGAATATCACTTGAGCAATTCGTTTATCATCTGCGTATAATGGAGAGAGAACACATTCACCAGATGGATAGATTATCACTGTTCCGAATCCTATCACTTTTCCACTAGAATCGTAGGCAACCTGGAAAATTTTCAATGGTGAAGTCGGAGGATCAGAATTAAAAGTGTTTCATATATGTCATGAAAAGTTTGAAACAGAAACTTTTTCCAATTCGTAGCATTTTTCCTATCACAAACAAGCGAATCTAGTGGCCCTTCTCAAAAAAATTACTGTCGTTGAAACGACATTTTAAAACGCGTAGCGATCGATAGCACTCAAGAGAAAATAAATATTTTTATCTGAAACATTATTAGTTTTTCTCGCTATGGAAGAGATAGTTGGTGTTGCGAAGAGACACAGAGAAAACAAATATCTGGGTCTTCCGGCTTGAGCCCGCTGCATGGTTTCCGGAAATTTTTTTGCTGTTTCCGAAAGTTTTGAACTAATTGTGCAACTTTAAAAGTGAATACTAGTTTGTCAGATCGTATTAGACTTAGTTTTAGAGCTCTCACTTTAGTAACGCCCGCCACAAAATTCCTGCCACCAAGTCTCAGAAAGATTTTGACTCGGCTGCAGTGAGTATGAGAAAAAAAAAACTGTTTTGGAATAATCATGAAGCCAGCAATGAAAGAAGTGAGGACTTGATATGAAAAAATGGTCTCACACCCCTACAGATGTCGTAATTATGTATAACCGTTCCAAAACAACATTCGATCATCAAAGAATTCCGAATTTCTGCTATACAAACCGAGTCAAACAGCAACAATTTTCGCAACCAAACTAACCTTTCCAAATCCTTCTGGTTTCCGAAGCAACGTCAATACAAATTTGGATCTCTCATAAGGGAACACCTCCTGATCATACTTGATGATATCCTCATCTGGCACTTCTGTCGCATTTTTAATATGTATTCCATCACAATTCAAATTCTCTGGCACTTTCATTTCATCCATTTGATAATATGAAACACTTTGAATATGTCCATAATCATTGTGTCCATGCATCTTTTTCCACAAATTCATCGTCTGCGGAAAGCATTGAGCCATCGCGTTTTTCGTATGATTTCGAAGACGATTTTTAGTGATATAATCTGATATTCTCATACTATCAGTTCCACGATAATCTGGAGGAATCCAGAAGAATCCTTGATATTGATGTGGTTTATCATTGTGAGATGGAATTGGATAGTAGGCGATGTAGTGAGATGTATGGACGATTTCTTTTGTGGACTTTTTGCAGACAAAAACCAGAGAGTAGCGTTCTTTGAAGCAGTCTTTCCACATTTGAATGTCGGATCTTTGGAAGTTTAGACGTTGTTTTCCGTACTGAAAAAAAGTGGGTTGGATTTTGGGGCAAACTACTCCAAGTTTCCGGTGAATGTTTCGGTAAACTTGTATCAAGGATATATGACCTTCTGAGCAAAAATAAAGAAAGTTGTAATGTATAATTGGAAATTGAAACAGAAAACTTCAGGGCCAACACATGGCAAAAGTAAAACTGGGCTCTAGTAAAAGTTCAAGTTAGAACGGGTTTAGTCCCGGTCTTTCGAAAGGACAAACCATCTAAAAAAATCCCTCTTAAATCTTGATCTGTACTCTAAAGGCCCATAAGGATTGCAAACAAGAGCCGTTATATAAGAGGTTCATATTTTGAAATAATTTCAAAATTTTCTGATCCACTTTTCTCATAAATTACCTACTCCCTCCTCATACAACTGATTCCATTGACTCACCCCATTCATAAACTGATCAATCAATTCCTCATTTGGATTAATAATGATATCCGTATTTCGCATTGTAAGTGGCTCTCTTGGTTTACCATCAGCCGTCTTATAAGCATTTCGAATTCCATTGAGTTCCAAAGGAAGTTTTGATTTGAGATGATGACGTGTAAGAGCCAAAGAGGCGGAGAGCATTCGAGTAGATTTGTCGAGTTTTTGATTTCGAGGAGAAATTAATTAAAAGAAGGGAAGATAATTGGGGAAGAGGGACGTGTTAATGGGGGCAAGTTGAGGTCAAGGTTGGGGGAGGTTCACGTGAAAAAACAATGAAAATGAGGAAAAAATAAAAAAGAGTGTGACGAAAAGTGAGACGCAGAGCAAAACTTGTCTACGTCTCTGACTTGCCTGTACTATCTAGCTTTGGCTTCGTGAACTGCGGATTTCGAGCGCGGTTTCATCATTTTCATATAAAAGTTCCCTGGCGATGAACGTCCGATAATTTCTTACTCTTTCCTTTGAAAAATAAAATCTTTGTTAGCATTTACGATAAAGAATTTTATGTGTCACTTTTTGAAAAATCAAAACATGCAAAACATTTTTTCCAGAACAAATATTATCCCCTAAGTCCCCTTTAAAAGCATGTTTTCCACCTTTTTTTCTCTAAAAATGCCCTCAAAATGACCCGATTTTTCCTGTTCTTTCTCCTTTTCCACCAAGTTTTCGGTCATGATAGTTTCCAAAACTTGACTCTCGGTGGTCCTTACACAAGTTGGAAAACGGAAGGAAATCTAAGTTCGATTCTTTTTCGAGTGGAACTTGATAGTGAAAATCCGGTACAGGGGCAATCAAGATGGCATCGGTGAACTCCGTATTTTTCAGCCTTCTGCCATCATTGTATCAGTGAATTATGTGGATTTCACATTCCGAAATCCGTTGTCGGTAACTGTGATTCGTGGGAAGACTGTGCAAAGTTTTTCGGTTAGTTTTGAAAAAGTTCATTGAAAACATTGAAATTAAAAACTGTGAGCGCACAATTGAGAAAGTAATCTCTGTGGAACAAAAAATATTGTTGTGGGACATATGTGCAACAATTCTCATCCATTTCAAAAATTCACATAGTTGTTTCATTTTAGAGCTGCAGTAGCACTGAAAAAATTTATTCGGCGCCGTAGTAAACCTAAAGAAGATTGCACAGATTCGTCTGTTTCAAAACTTTCAAAAGTTACGATAGACTTCAAAAGTGTGAAAAAAAACCCATGATTTCTGTTGCAGCTCCCCCGAGTTCAATCTCATAACGAAGCAAAGTACGAACATTGGTTTGCCACTGACACCTTATGTGATGATGACCGTTCAATGGAGCAGCTTCGTCAACCAGTTCAGATTTCGATTTCCAGTTCTCTTCCGAGCGCTTTCACCATACTCGTGATGGCAGAGAATCATTTTGAAATTGGGTAAGGTTTAAGGAAAACCTGTGTATAGATAGCACAGAGCTTATCAGTGATCTTATCAAAAAACGAAAAAGACGGGCATCATCACGTCAACATTCTCTATCGATCAGTCAAAAATTTATGAAAATCGGTTCAGTAGGAGCTTAGATATGGCTCTGGATACACAGACAAACAGACACACAGAATTTGTGTGGTAATAATAGTAAAGATAGTGACGCCTTCTTGATTTATCAATAATCTAACTAGACTCTCTGACATCAGGAAAACATTATTTTATTTAACTAGACCTTTGACATCAGGAACAGTGTGCGCACCCGGGAAATCCCGATTTTTCATTCTCGAGATTCCCGCGGATCCCGGGAAGGGGAAAATAACTTTCCGGGAACTCCCGGGAATCCCGGGATCATCAATGTCAGGAATATCAATGTTTCATGAATTTTGTGAATTTGTGAGATTCATATAACGGAGATATTCCTATGCAAATACGTTCAACTGATTTATGACATGTTTTGATCTTAACGGCAACAAATTTAACAAATAATATTTACAGAGCAGAACCCTTCCAAGCTGTCTCTACCACTGCCGGGCCCACCTTCTATTTGTACACTTTTCCAGAAAATGTGGAGAAAGTAAATATTCGAGCGTTTTCTGAAAGTTCAATGTGTGCCAGATTGATAACAAGACGAAAAAATGTATGTTTTGATATTTTTGGAAGTTCGTAATGTCTATTTGTTTAGTGTCCTCTGTTCGATGGTTCAGGATTGTTGGAGATGAGTGATGTGTATTATTATCAGACATTCACAAAATTTGCCGGTTTCTCACTTATGGTAAATTGAGGTTTTGAGGGGTAGAAACGTTAATAGTGGTTTCTTTTTTTCAGAAAAGTGATATTGGACCTCAATTTCATCTAGCGATCGCCATAGATCCAGATGACTCGAGCTGCGGGGGAGCTTCATGTAAGAATTAATCTTATTGAGAGCTTCCTCTCTAATCTCGTTATCAGACACAGAAAGAGTGCTTCTAACGATGAGACACAGAAAAACGTTTTCTCTGCGTCTCTCGTTTTCCTAGATTCTCTAATTCCCGGAAATGAATCCATTCCAAAAACGCCATTCAAACTTGAAATGATTTCAGATTCTTCTAATCAAACACATGATATGAAAAGAGTGAAGTCAGTTACAATTTCAGTGATCCCTGTTTCAGGTATGCCAGAAAACAAAAGCAGTTTAGAGTCTGTAATCGATGGAATCATAGAATTTTACGAAAAGTGTTTGGAAATTTTTTAAATCTTTTCATCTATCAAAGCATCTAGCAAATCCTTTAATCATGCTACGCATCGTTTTAAATAATACTTTTAACGTCCAAAAAACATAAATAAACCGGTGAAAAACTGAGGAAAAGTTATCAGAATGGAGTCGAAAAATTTTGACGACTGTTACAATTTCAGTGATTTCTGTTTCAGGTTTAACAGAAAATATAACCAGACACGAGTCTGTAATCCTTGAAATGGTCTCACTGTACAAATAGCTTTTGAACTTTATTTGAAAAATTACCTAGTTTTCAGATTGACCACCCATTATTTAGCAGAAAGTTCTAGTATTTTCATTGAGTCAAAATCGTTTTCAGTAACTTAAGTCAACGTTTTTGAGAAAGTCACTGAATTCAAAAAAAAATAACCTGAAAGTGAAAACATTTTCAAAACTTTTCTTGATTTTTCCTTATATAATTTAGCGTGCTTCCCGGTTTCAAATAACCAACAAGTCCATATTTTCCTATCGTTTTCAGTGTTACATTTATTCTCATTTCAGAAAATCTTATCCGCCCACTGATCCCTCTTCTCATCTACATCCTGAGCATGTTCATGGTTCTGCTCATAAGTAAGATTTTGCAGAGTTATTGCTCTTTCCAGCGTATTTTCAGCTTATCTAAAATACAAATGGTTGGATCGTTATGAAAATAATGAACCGAGTATTTTCGAGGGCAATGATTCCGATGGAACTGTGATGGTTGATAAAAAGCATTTATTTGATGGGCCAAACCGAATTGTTAGTCATAAAGAGTACGAGAAACAGAGGCTGGTGAAAGACACCCAGTATTTCAAGTAAAGCATTCTGAAAACTGACTTTGATTTTAAAATACTTATTTCAGATTCCTCTTCTTCCAAATCTTTGGTTCAATCCTTCCAGCCCTCACAATTTTGTTTCAAAATCGTCAAAATAGTTCCAACAACCTGGACACGTGCTATTTGAATTATCTCTGTACTCAAGACGTTTTCTCTTTCCTTTCATTTAACACAATGACAAGTTCTACTAGCATGGCCCTTATTGGATTTCTCAATCTGCTTATTGTGTTTCGAAAAAAGATATTTCGATACCAAATCCCCAGATTTCCCACGACACACGGGATTCAGCAAAGGGATGCTCCAAAAGTGGTTTTCTGCCTTGGCTTGATCGCAGAGGGGATACCAAGAATGATAATTTATAACTGTCAGGATAAGTCGACAGGACATTTTTGTAAGTTAAAAATAAGCATTTTTTAACAATAAAATTAGAATTAGTAAAACTTACCGTAACATTGATACGGTTTTTTTTTCGACAATAGTAATACTGCGTTAATAGAAACGTATTTGTTTTGAAAATGGATTTACTTGCTCATTCTCACATCTAACCTAAAAACTCGAATTTTTCCAAAACCCTTCTAAAAAAAAGATAGAAAAAGTCGAAATATTCCGTTGTGATAAACTAAGTTCATGAACACTATTTTTTAGAAACAAAGCGATAACTCCAATAAAATTTTGGTTACTATGATTACGAAAATGGAGTTGTTGATACGGTAATAAATGAATACCGGTAACGACAGATTTCGGTAAATCATTTCGAATTCTCTGAGATGTGAGATCCAGTAAATACTGTTTCTACTGGACTATATTGATACCTCCTCAATCATATGTTTATTATTCTACTCTCAAGGGATTTATTCTCAAAAATAGTTGAAGAAATTCCGATATCCCAGGCTGTGGGATTTTACTTCCAAGAAAAATTTTGCAGAACACACAAGAGCGTGAATTAACGAATTAATAAAATCGAAAAAAAATTCATGTCGTTTGTGAAACCGAATATATTTAGTAGACTGAACCCCTACTTTCCGAGTATTATTCCAGATGCCTTCACAGCTGCATGGGTGAACTATTCTGTCATTTTCTGGATATATTCCAAACGTCATGGAGTTCGGAAATGGCAACAATTCTATATCATAGCAGTATCTTCAATTCTTGGATGTTTCGCTTTGGCTGAATATGTGATTCTCGTTAGCTGATCTAATTCCATCAACAAAATACTTTTCCAGGCAATAACTGATAATGGGATACATAAAGGGATTCTCAAAATATTATTCGTTTTGTTTGCTGTTAGTTCAACTGGATACTTTTGTTGCAAATATTATTTTGAGGTAAGTTCGTTTGAAAATCATAAAAAGAGTGTGTGCTAGTGTGAGACGCAGAGAAAGACTTTCTCTACGTCTCTTGTTGGTTGGTGCTCTTTGAGCTTGATGCGGCTTCAGACACGGGAAACATCTCTGTGCAAATGCAATCATCTTTTAGAAAATGATATGAAACAGTAAATCGTGGAAAATTTTTTTCGGTTTTCATAAATTACCAAAAAAAATTCTAGGAATTCTCGAGACTTCTTCTTTTATTGGTGTTTCAGAAACCCTCTGGCTTAATGGATCATCAATGGATATCTAAACCATTTGACAGATCTGAGAAGACATTGAGCGATGAAAATGGACGGTATCAACCTTTGAAGTCTAAGATCTGCCTGGTTGTTTTATCATTGACTGTTTCTATAATAAGGTAAGAAGCCTAGTTTAAAATCGGTTATTGCTGTATATTCTTCTGTCATAAGTATCATATAATATAGGTAAGCCTAAAAATCAAAAGTGCGAGGACGATTAGTTCGCCACTCTTTTCGGACTTTTATATGCTGGCTGAGAAATCGTAACATCTAGTTTGCTGACTCTATAGATCGAAACCTCTTTTATACCGGCACTAGCCTGGCAGCTACTGAAAGTTTATTACTTTTCAATTGTAGATCAGGACTGAATTCCTACTGCTGCATAAAAAGAGTTTTCTCAGAATGATCTTTTTCCAGCTCCACCCTCCCTCTCTACACTAAATTCACTGTTGCTGGCATTCAAAGCATCTTTGTCCAAAGTCAACTTGGCATCTATTCGCTCTATTATTACATTCAAAAAATCCGATTTGAAAGAAGTTCCATGACACCGAAATTTGTGTTCTACACTTCATTTTTGACATTCTGGATTATTTTCTTGACCGTTGTCAATCGATGTCTGGGAGCGTATTTGAATACTTATAGTGTTTCAGTGAGTTTGGAATATCTTTGTTCTTCTTTTGCTTTCATTGCTTAATGAATGATGATGTATGTAGCATTAAAATGTTTCAGGCAACACCAGCAAAATCCCGAGAATTCAACAAAGAATGTGTTCTGCCTGGAATCGATTGGAATCATGTTCGACATTATAATGGAGCATTGATTTGGTTCATCTTTTTATTGCTGATGGATTATATCGATTCGAATATGAAAGGAGCACCGAAGAAACATATTTTTGTGTTTTAACGAACAGTTTTTTTCGGTGTCTACAAGCAAAAAGTTTTATTTTTTCCATAGTTATTTCTACTACTGTAATTATGCCGAATAAAACATTTTTCGAGGTCTACGTGGTTTTTTTTTTTAAAATTTATTGAATTGCCTTTTTTCACATGTGATTGTATTCCGAAGGACCAAATATGGTGTACGTCACTGATATTCGCGCGTTCTCAACATCCCCGTGTGACGTCACAAGCGGAGTTACGTAGTGTCGTAAACACAACGTTGTTTAGTGATGCACAACATTATCGCGGTTTGAGGGAAAAACCCATTGACCCGCTAAACAACGGGCAGTACGACACTCCACAACTCAACAACCCGCCGTACACCGCGTAATACGACGCTCCGCCCACTTTTATGGTGCACACAGTCAGTCCATAACAACAGAATGCTCTCATTCTTTCAGAAGAGACCATCTGGTTCTTTTTTTCGTTTATCGATCTTCTAGCGTCTTTTTTTCAAACCCTCTCTCATTTTCTGAATCTTCTTTCGGATATGGATCTTCTTTCTTATTTCATTAACCTTTCTCTTTTGTAATTGCAAACGTAAAATTTCTATTTCAAAAAAATCTCAACTTTCAGGCGAGACAAACAACAGTAATGAAAAGTCGATGACTGCCGATGAGGGCCTCAAACGGATTCAAAGGATTCAAATGGAAGAGGATTGTCACAAGATTCAGAGTTAGTTTTTTTTTTGGACATTGATAATAATCCTCCCTCATTCCACTCTCCTAATCATATCATCAACTTCCAACTCTAATTCCCGAGCCGTCTTTCCCATAGCCATACATATCGTAAATATTAATCGCACGCAACATCTTAGAGACTCCGCCTACTTCCTGGAACGCGCTGTGTACTGTTTTAGCCAAAGCGTACGCATTATTCCTTCTCTTCTCCTCATTTATTGCTTGGTAATCTCACCGTTCACTTGGTAGACTTCGTAGACGTATGACTCCGCAGACTTTAAACCACCTTCCCAACCTGTAAGGAAACCAAATGCTCATTTTGAATACAATTCTGGACCTTTAAATTCCTTAAATCTATCTGTAGAATATACTTCTGGATCTTTTAAACTCTCAAAATTATCATAAGAAGACGATTCTGGTCCTTATACATTTCATGATTATCTGGTATAGTCCGGACTTTCTGTTTCTTCGGGGACCATTGTCTGGAGGTGTCCTGGGTAATTCTAAAACCAAATGCTCATTTTGAATACAATTCTGGACCTTCAAACTCCTCAAATATATCAGTAGAATACATTTCTAGTCTTCCAATCTCTCTTTAAAACTAATAGAATACAATTATGGTCCTTATTCATTTCATGATTATCTGGTATAGTCTAGACTTTCTGTTTCTTCGGGGACCATTGTCTGGAGGTGTCCTGGGTAATTCTAAAACCAAATGCTCATTTTGAATACAATTATGGACCTTCAAACTCTTAAAATCATCAGTAGAATCCAATTCTAGTCTTCCAAACTCTCCTTAAAATCAATAGAATACAATTATGGTCCTTATTCATTTCATGATTATCTGGTATAGTCTAGACTTTCTGTTTCTTCGGGGACCATTGTCTGGAGGTGTCCTGGGTAATTCTAAAACCAAATGCTCATTTTGAATACAATTATGGACCTTCAAACTCCTCAAATATATCAGTAGAATACATTTCTAGTCTTCCAATCTCTCTTTAAAACTAATAGAATACAATTATGGTCCTTATTCATTTCATGATTATCTGGTATAGTCTAGACTTTCTGTTTCTTCGGGGACCATTGTCTGGAGGTGTCCTGGGTAATTCTAAAACCAAATGCTCATTTTGAATACAATTCTGGACCTTCAAACTCTTAAAATCATCAGTAGAATCCAATTCTAGTCTTCCAATCTCTCTTTAATACTAATAGAATACAATTATGGTCCTTATTCATTTCATGATTATCTGGTATAGTCTAGACTTTCTGTTTCTTCGGGGACCATTGTCTGGAGGTGTCCTGGGTAATTCTAAAACCAAATGCTCATTTTGAATACAATTATGGACCTTCAAACTCTTAAAATCATCAGTAGAATCCAATTCTAGTCTTCCAAACTCTCCTTAAAATCAATAGAATACAATTATGGTCCTTATTCATTTCATGATTATCTGGTATAGTCTAGACTTTCTGTTTCTTCGGGGACCATTGTCTGGAGGTGTCCTGGGTAATTCTAAAACCAAATGCTCATTTTGAATACAATTCTGGACCTTCAAACTCCTCAAATATATCAGTAGAATACATTTCTAGTCTTCCAATCTCTCTTTAAAACTAATAGAATACAATTATGGTCCTTATTCATTTCATGATTATCTGGTATAGTCTAGACTTTCTGTTTCTTCGGGGACCATTGTCTGGAGGTGTCCTGGGTAATTCTAAAACCAAATGCTCATTTTGAATACAATTATGGACCTTCAAACTCTTAAAATCATCAGTAGAATCCAATTCTAGTCTTCCAAACTCTCCTTAAAATCAATAGAATACAATTATGGTCCTTATTCATTTCATGATTATCTGGTATAGTCTAGACTTTCTGTTTCTTCGGGGACCATTGTCTGGAGGTGTCCTGGGTAATTCTAAAACCAAATGCTCATTTTGAATACAATTATGGACCTTCAAACTCCTCAAATATATCAGTAGAATACATTTCTAGTCTTCCAATCTCTCTTTAAAACTAATAGAATACAATTATGGTCCTTATTCATTTCATGATTATCTGGTATAGTCTAGACTTTCTGTTTCTTCGGGGACCATTGTCTGGAGGTGTCCTGGGTAATTCTAAAACCAAATGCTCATTTTGAATACAATTATGGACCTTCAAACTCCTCAAATATATCTGTAGAATACATTTCTAGTCTTCCAATCTCTCTTTAAAACTAATAGAATACAATTATGGTCCTTATTCATTTCATGATTATCTGGTATAGTCTAGACTTTCTGTTTCTTCGGGGACCATTGTCTGGAGGTGTCCTGGGTAATTCTAAAACCAAATGCTTATTTTGAATACAATTATGGACCTTCAAACTCTTAAAATCATCAGTAGAATCCAATTCTAGTCTTCCAAACTCTCCTTAAAATCAATAGAATACAATTATGGTCCTTATTCATTTCATGATTATCTGGTATAGTCTAGACTTTCTGTTTCTTCGGGGACCATTGTCTGGAGGTGTCCTGGGTAATTCTAAAACCAAATGCTCATTTTGAATACAATTATGGACCTTCAAACTCCTCAAATATATCTGTAGAATACATTTCTAGTCTTCCAATCTCTCTTTAAAACTAATAGAATACAATTATGGTCCTTATTCATTTCATGATTATCTGGTATAGTCTAGACTTTCTGTTTCTTCGGGGACCATTGTCTGGAGGTGTCCTGGGTAATTCTAAAACCAAATGCTTATTTTGAATACAATTATGGACCTTCAAACTCTTAAAATCATCAGTAGAATCCAATTCTAGTCTTCCAAACTCTCCTTAAAATCAATAGAATACAATTATGGTCCTTATTCATTTCATGATTATCTGGTATAGTCTAGACTTTCTGTTTCTTCGGGGACCATTGTCTGGAGGTGTCCTGGGTAATTCTAAAACCAAATGCTCATTTTGAATACAATTATGGACCTTCAAACTCTTAAAATCATCATTAGAATACATTTCTAGTCTTCCAAACTCTCCTTAAAATCAATAGAATACAATTATGGTCCTTATTCATTTCATGATTATCTGGTATCGTCGGTCTGTTTGTTTTTGTGAACATTTGCGGAAACTTTTTGCGGTTCTGAAATTTGCAGTTCTAAGCTCAATAGTTTCAAAAATTTAGAATTTTGAAAGCAGGAGCTTTTGAGTAATGACTTTACTGATGTTCACTCAATAATACAGTTTCAATAAGTAAACAAAAAAATCATGTTTAATTAGGTTCCATTCCGTGCAAGACTTCGTTTTCCTATGAACTTAGACATCGAAAATCAAGTGTTCCTCAATCATATCAGTTGGAATAACACGGAAAATGATAGTATTTCCCTGGTTAAGAGTGACATGAAGAGCCGTTTCAGTATCTGGAATATGGAAAAACCATCCTCGAATTTCATTATCATGAAATGGTCCTCTAATAAAAGGTTCTCCGTAGGTGTCAAGGAAATTTGGGAGATTATGGAAATAATTGAAATGAAGAATAAAGTGTTTGAAGCCAGGAGATCGGATAAATGCCTGGAATAATTGGATTACTGTAGGATTACTGTAGAATCACTTACTCTTGTCAATGTGATAATTTGTGGTTGATTAATCCATCGCATAGTGATTTCAGCCTCTTTGAAATGCACAAAATGAGCCATAATTCCAGAAAGTGAGAATCCAACAATGCTCACAAATTGTGCTCTTCTCCAAATATCCAACACGGCGATATCTCTGATAATCAATCTCTTTTCATCCAATAAGTGACGATATGCATTGAAAATTGAAATCTTTTTGATATTTCTCGATCGAAAATGTCGAATTAATGGGAGGATTTCATTTGGATCTGCCACACTACACTCGAAATACTTTGTCTCTAGTTTGAACTCCTCTAGATCTGATTTTAGATTTTCCACGAATTCTCCAATCACTGGGACATCTTGAATATTCAAACTGATTCCATCCAATAGAGTCTTTTGACGGCTTAGAATTGATTTCAAATCGTTTCTGGCTATTTCCATATAGTTTTGATTCACCAGAAAAATATGCTTTCTCTCAATGAAAACGGCACATCCGGTTGTAGATTTTTTGTATTTCACTTGAATATTCCTGGATTTTGATTCAAGGAAAAAAGCGATTTCAT
Organism: Caenorhabditis doughertyi; assembly: GCA_963572265.1. Taxonomy (NCBI): domain Eukaryota; kingdom Metazoa; phylum Nematoda; class Chromadorea; order Rhabditida; family Rhabditidae; genus Caenorhabditis; species Caenorhabditis doughertyi. Next base: position 18,996,296 of record OY751556.1, on the reverse strand, counting down.
CTTTCCGAGCATCAATTGCAACGGAAGTTAGTTTCGATTCAAGTTTTGAGTCGTCAATATAATTGCGAATGTCAATGCACACCTTTCGCAGCGATTGTCTGGAATTTTGTTTTTGAAAAATCAGTTTCACAGAGAATGTTTTTTTGTTTTCAGGAATCAGTTTGTTGATAAAGATCACGATGAAAACAAGTTATTTTCTATTTTTAGTGCTAGACAATGAGCCGTGATATTAGGTTTTTCAGCTTTGAAGCTTTGATCTATTAATCCGCCATAACTTATGATTATATATAAACTGTGGAAAAACTTAGATCCGAGTGATTATGTACTTTTCAAAAAATGTGGAAACAACTCAAAAACATTATTACCCCATGAGAACTAATCTACGAAAAAAAAATTGATTCCTAGCCATCGAACATTTGGGAAATTCTACAAAAGTATGAGTGAATCAAAAGCTATTTGATGAGCATCTAGAACCGACTGATTGAAACACAAACCTTTTTGGCGCTTTTTCACAAGGTTTCATGGTGCAAGAAATTATATTTTTTGATTTGCAAAGCCCAGAAAGAAAATAACAGTTTTGCTTAGGATTACCTGTTTTGTAACCACCTTTTCAAAGAAACCCCTCAATTGACACAGTTAGTCAGCTGCTGGCGATTCATATTTCAGCATGCTTTTTTTCAGGTTACAAAGCTAATCGAGTGCTTTTTTCAGGCTCTAGACTCATTTTTCTTCAACAACTTATCTTAGAGACTGCTGGAAATTTACAGTCTATCAAATCTTATCTTGTGGAATTAATGTTTCAGAATGTTCACAAAAATCAAAAAATTGCTTCGAATTCAGTAGTCCCAATATATATGTTTCTTTTCTGTCACAAGTTATCTCTCTTTTAGACGGAATGTGTGATGATGCTATTCTTTCAAACTCCAATGGATTCATTGTAGTCGGGGTTAAAATTAACAAATACGTCCAACTAACGCGCTGTTTCATAGCTCTCATTCATTAGCAATAAACGAATGTCTCATTAATTCCTCACTCAAAATCAGAAAAATAATTCAAAAATAATATGAGTGGAGCGGTAATAAGTTTTCTGTTTCAGAATAAACATAAAATTTAGGCTACTTTGTGCATAGCAATAGAATATTCTGAAATCTTTTTATTCTGAAATCAATCATACACTTGTTCTCTCATTTCAAAATGTTCTCTTTTTGTTAGTAAACTTTAAAAAAAATGTTATGGTCTCTTGAAATATGTATTTCTCTGCTTGTAGTTTTTTAAAGTTCCATGAACTGCATTTATTCATATCGGCTAGTTCCGCGACAATCGTACAATCATTTTTTGAAAACCTCCAATTACTGATTAAAAAAAACGGAAAATTTGCCAGAAACTCTGTATGGAAAACCGGAAGCAACTAATGAAATTTATCAAACTCAAACTCAATTTCACAAGCCACAAATTTTCTGCATTTTTTTAAAAATTTATTGACTAAGCTAAGCAAGAATGTTACACACAAAACTGCGGTTTCAGCTAATCTAGATCTATTTTAATATTTCCTGGCGGTTACTTATGGTTACTTATATGTACAAGTTAAGTCCAAAATATTCTATTTCTATTAGTAATTTTGAAAACTTATTGAAACAATTTATTTGAATTCCCAGTTTCATGATTTGCATTTATTCAAATTGGTTAGTTCAGTGACGATCAGACACCTTTTAAGGATTTCAATTTACAGACTCGAAAACCCGAGAATTGCGAGAAACATTGTATGGAAAAATCGAGACTACTAACAAAATCGAGTTCACTGGGATTCACAACTGTCAGCACTGTTCAGAAATTTTTAAAAAATTTATTGGCTAAACTAATGTAAGCACGAATGTTACCCACAAAACGGCTCTGTTCAAGATATCAGGGTTATAGGATAAAAAAAGGGTTATAGGCAATCGCAGGGTTATAGAATTCTATAACCCTTTTTTTACTCTTGGGAAAAAAAGGGTTTTAGGAAAATGAGGGTTATAGAAAATTGGAGGGTTATAGGAATCTATAACCCTTTTTTTACTTTTCGGAAAATAAGGGTTTTAGGAAATAAAAGGGTTATAGATTGAAAACAGGGCTATAGAATAAAAAAAGGGTTATTGAGAATATGTGTATAGAAAACACTCTAGAATGTGTAACAGACGGTTTTTCAAGTTACTTTATTCATTTTCAGCACTAACTGTGCTTCTTTTTTTTTCAAATTGTTTGATTATGAGTCTGTTGAATTGGAATTCCGGCGATTGTTTTTAGTTGAAGACCTTCGTATATATGTAAGTTCATGCAAAAAGCATAACAAAGTTGGTGGATTGGAACAATGAGAAAATAACTGAGAGAAGGAGCTCACAGGCAAGCATTTTGACAAACTATTCTATCCGGATAGATGTGAATAGTTCGAAAACACTTCCCACGAGAGGTTACATATAAACCAAGACCTCTAACTAAATCCAACCGTCAGAATTCCAAGTCAACAAGTTTATAATTAAACTATCATGTAGAAAGCAATACGTACAGTTAATGCTGAAAATGAATAAAGTAACTTGAAAAACTGTCTGTTACACATTCTAGAGTGTTTTCTATACACATATTCTCAATAACCCTTTTTTTATTCTATTGCCCTTTTTTTAATCTATAACCCTTTTATTTCCTAAAACCCTTATTTTCAGAAAAGTAAAAAAAGGGTTATAGATCCCTATAACCCTCCAATTTTCTATAACCCTTATTTTCCTAAAACCCTTTTTTTCCCAAGAGTAAAAAAAGGGTTATAGAATTCTATAACCCTGCGATTTCCTATAACCCTTATTTTTCCCTATAACCCTGATATCTTGAACAGAGCCCACAAAACTTCCGTTTCTGCTAATCTAGGTCTATTCTAATATTTTCTGGCAGTTACTTTTTCCCATACATTTCCAATACATAAATGTTCTGCTTCTATTAGGTTGGCAAGTAATTTTCTACCCACTTTTGAAGTTGCTCCTATTTGAGAACGACTAGGAGCGTTCACAAAATGAAAACAATTAAAAGTATATGAGATGTCAAAACGTCCGATACCAAAACCCTGACCCCCTGTTCACCGTTCTCCTGTGGGCACTAGGCTCGTGTTCAAAAGCCACCTGAGATGCACTAACATTTTCCATAAATTCTAACTTCTGAATGGCGGCTGTTCTCTAACTCATAGTGAGTTTCATGAACGACATTGTCCCTTACAAAACCCATGAGAGACATAGAGTTGCTCAGTTGAATATTTTTGAGATATCGGTGAAAGAATAAAAAGGACCATATTGCCATTAAGATAGCTTAAGACATGAAGAGACATGAAGAGGATCAAGACATGAAGAGGATCGAATCCGATCTTTTGGTAAAAAGTCACACGCAACAGTAACTGCCTGTAACACCATAAAAAACTTCCAGAACAAACTTGGAGGGGTAAAAATTTTAGGTCATGAACACTACTCCTAACTCACGCTGTTTTTTCTGTCACATTAATGAGCTCATGTTGTGAAAGTATTGGAATATCATTCGGCTGACTATCAGTTGGTCATTTTTAATTGGCCTCCGTACTCCTGAGACATTGGCTTTTTTGTGATCAATTTGTTTCCTAAATTCAATTTCATCTAAAGGAACGGCGGGTTCAAACTCGGATTTTTGAAAAAGAGGTCTCTTCATGTTCCCTCTTCTAGCCGTCCGTATTTCAAAGGTGGAAATTCCTAATTTCGGAAATGAACTAGGAGTATTAGGGGTGTAAAAATAATGAACAAATCAGCATCAAGAAGTGCTTCTTGATCAAGAAAAATTTCGAACAAAAAGTAGGTAGAAAATTACTTGCCAACCTAATATTAGTGATTTTGAAAACTTTTGGCTTACTGAAACAATTTAGTTCACACACAACATGGTTTAAATTTTGAAGTTTCAGTTTCATGAATTTCATTTATTCATATCGGTTGGTTCAGTGACAATCACACAGGAACTCTAATTACAGACTTAAAAAAACAAAAAAATGGGAGAAACGGGAACTGCTTATGAAATTTTAGCAAATTTATTCCGTTTCACAATCCTTATTATGCTTTGAAAATATTCAAAATCCTTCCTATTGGAACAATTTATATCGACATTCACAAAGCTTCCGTTTCAGCTAATCTAGATCTATTCTAATATTTCCTGCCTATTACTTATTTTAAGAAACCATCAAAAACTTAGAAAATTCTCTTTATAACTCACATTGCTTGAAAATCGACACTTTTGAGCACATTCTCCAGTAACTCCGTTGGTAACGTGTTCAATGTGGTCATTTTCTGAAACAAATCATATTGTTTTTTTTTTAATTTCAAACTCAAAAACTATCACAAAAAAACGAATATTTTTAATTAAGAAATGGTCGAAAAAAAGAACAAGTAAATTTTTCGAACAGGAGCTAAGAAGAATGAGTGAAATGGGAAAAAGAAATGAAAAGTACATGAAGAATAGGGGAGACAACGAGAAACAAGACGAAGAAAAAAAAATGAAGAATGGAGACGTAGAAGGGTGGAGCACAAGTGAAGAGAGAGCTCCCTTGGCTCCATGATCGATAGAAGGTGTCAGCAATAAATTTAGAGTAAAAAGAGAGATGAAGAACAAGAAAAGAGGGGAGAAAGGGAAGGAGAGAAGATTAATGGTGGTGTCAGGATGGACATATATTTTGTGAGGCTTTTGTTCTTGATGAAAAAAGGAAATTAAAGGAGGACTAAAGTCATGTTTTTTTATTGTTGTAATCGATTGTATAGGTTATGATCATTGTTGAACTGCATATGAAAAGTTCTAAAAATTCCTCTGAAACGCGCACGAAAACGGCCAAAATCGAGATGTATTTTTTCTGACCGAGGGCCGAGGGCCTAGGAGGCGCCCAGATGGCTGGGGTCGATTTACGCAGCGTTGTCACACTCATCGTTGTTTTCATTCGTTTTTGCTTTTTATTCGATTTTTTCACTAAATTTTGCCTAGAAATATTTTTAGGTTTGAAAAGAAGAAAAGAAAAACCTGAAATAATCGAATAAAAAGCAAAAACGAATGAAGTTAGTAACGAGTTTGACAACGCTGCGTAAATCGACCCCAGCCATCTGGGCGCCTCCTAGGCCCTCGGCCCTCGGTCAGAAAAAATACATCTCGGTTTTGGCTGTTTTCATGCGCGTTTCAGAGGAATTTTTAGAACTTTTCATATGCAGTTCAACAATGATCATAACCTATACAATCGATTACAACAATAAAAAACATGACTTTAGTCCTCCTTTAAAAACAAGTCAAGGGAATTTATAAATTATTCAGGTTTTAATTTGGAAGAAAACGATAAAATACTGGGCATGTGTGCCATACCCAATTAGATATTTTTAATACTTTCAGCCCCAATTGAAACCGAAACTACAAGACATACTTTAAGGGAAAAAAAGGAAAATGGAAAAACTAATAATATAATCATTACAAATTTCCCTTGAAAATAACCTAGGTTCAGTTTCTTTTTGGTGGAAATGGAAATACTTTTTATTTCATTTGACTTCTTACTATGATTATTTGAAATCAATTTCACTAAAAATAAGCTCAAAAGTAGTTCGGTTTGCCTGAAAATCTTCCTGGAGACTCCTTGCTTAATTAGGACGATCCCATCTTTTTTATTCCTGAAAAAGTTATTAGCGATGAAAAAAACGTTCCGTCAAATAATTCAACTATTCATTTTTGCTGGTGGTCACGTCTCTTTTGATCTCCAACCAAATTGAAATCCAGATAGTTTACAGTAAAAGTGGGCGTGGCAAAGATAAACTTGCATTCCTTTCACAACTCTGCTTGATTTGACAATAGATTTCGTATTACAAAGAATATTTCCAATTACTAGACCCACATTTCCTCATTTGACTTACCTTGAGATCAAATTGCTCGCTGCCTGCGTCTCTCCACTTATTTTTCTTTCTCTCTCTCTTACTCGAACCAAATTTGATCTACTGCCAATGCCCCATCACAGATAGGCGAATTATTGATTTTTCTTCTTTTTTCTGCTTAAAATTTTTTACAGATAAAAAGAAACGTTTTCTGTTCTTAAAACTTTTGTTTTCTTGCAGTTTTTTCAGAGAACCGAAAAAATGTCTTCTTTAATCCATTATAAACCAAATTTTTTTTCACAATGCTCGAAAAAGTATTTTGAGATCCCCAGTTTGGTCCGTTCTTCTGCCTTCGCGCTACTAAAAAATGCGCAGTACGACACTCCGAAATTTCGCTTGAGAGCGCGCGCGCACACAATTTGATCACCAACTCGCGCGCTCTTTTCGATGGGCGGAGCGTAGGCTCAACTTGTTTTGCTTGAATTTTCCGCGGGTTTTTGAATTAAAAAAAAATGTTTAAATAGAGATTTTTTCAAAAAAAGTTCTAAATTTTGCGCCCGCCTCCCCTCTACAGTACTCCTATCTTTTCTCTGTTTCAGCCATCTCACAGCTTTCCAAATTTCAGAAATCTTTGGCTTCTCAATTATTCTTCCGAAAACTAGAGTTTTTAAAGATTTTCTTTCCTCCTTGAACATTTGTCTCTTTTAAATCATTTGTATTCTGTCTTATTGTCACAAAATCACCCGCTTAACGTTATTCGAATTTCAGCAATTACCGCTTGGGATCTCTTCCGCGTCGTCTCCCAGCCCCAAAGAGCAATCGATAGCCACACACAAACAATTGGATTAGTAGCTGATAAAAAAAGGTTGGTCTTTTTAAAGCTCTTTTGGACTTCTTGCGCGAAAGTTGGGCGATTTCGGTTAAAGTTTTCAAAAAATGTGTTGTTCGTTTGCTCGTCGTAACACTCCATCTCATCATTTGGACAGTTCGGGAACTCGACTTTTTTCAGACAGAACCATACCGTCTGGTGACGTCGACTACTAACGTCTTCAACTTCATCTACCAACAACACTAACAAGATCGCAGGTAAACCTCCTTTTAATCTTTCAAATATAAAACCAGTCACTTTTACAGGATCTTTCCACCCTCGCCTTCAAGATGAAGCCTATCAGTGAGACTCGGAAGGAGACACTGAAACGGACCAAGAAAATCAATAGAACGTGAGTTAGTTTCTTTCGAGAAATGAAGGGTTTACTATCGAAGTAAACACGATTACGTGACACCATTACGTCAAGTTGCAGATCAGGGGGCCGATGACCACGCCCACTCGAACTTTTGTATTGCTAGCTTTGCAATTTGTAGTGGACGTGGCCGCCGGCCCCCTGCTGTGCGTTTTGACGTTACGGTGTCAAGTAATCGTGTTTTACTTTGACATCTTTACTATTATTACTGTACAGATTCTGTTTGTGTGTTTGTGTGTCTGTCGCCGGCTCTAGCGAGATTCCTACTGAACCGATTTTAATGCGACCTGAATAGATCGATCCAGAATTGCGACGCAATAATGCCCGTCTATTTCAAAATTTGAAACTGATAGAAATGAGGTCAACAGGTTCGAAAAACCACGTTTTCAGGCCGTTTTTAAATTTCCATTAGTGAGAGAGACACACAGGGGGCCACGTGAATATAGTAGACCCCGTGAAACTTTTCACAGTTTTTTCATTTCTAAAAAAGTATTGCGAGGCCGGAGGCGCGGAGCGCCGATGACCGACTGGTTACTTGTTTTACTTTGATTCAAGTGCACAGTTTTATTACACTGAATGTTACTGTAATCCTGACGAGATATGGCGGACATTTGTCTTTGAATGGAACCGACAAATTTTCGCTTATGAGTATTGAAGTCTGTGAATAGAGGAGACTTCCGTTGATTTTCACGACTTTTCTACCCTTTCTTTTTTGCTCTTTTTCACGAACTCCCTCATGAAAATCGGTTATTACAGGCAGATGGCGACTGTCAGCTACCATGGAGGACACACACGAGTCGATGGCGGATGGAGAGGGCGGTGGCAAAGCGACGAAGATGACGGAATCGTGAGAAGAAGTCGTTTGATAATTTCTTTGTTTTAATTTTTTAAGAGGATGTGTTCATTGTGTCGTCTTATAAGACACTCTCGGTCTGCCTCGAACTGTATTTCCGTTAGTAGAGGAGGTGTTCATTGTGTCGTCTCATAAGACACTCTCGGTCTGCCTCGAACTGTATTTCCGTTAGTAGAGGAGGTGTTCATTGTGTCGTCTTATAAGACACTCTCGGTCTGCCTCGAACTGTATTTCCGTTAGTAGAGGAGGTGTTCATTGTGTCGTCTTATAAGACACTCTCGGTCTGCCTCGAACTGTATTTCCGTTAGTAGAGGAGGTGTTCATTGTGTCGTCTTATAAGACACTCTCGGTCTGCCTCGAACTGTATTTCCGTCTGTAGAGGATTGTGTTCATTGTGTCGTCTTATAAGACACACTCGGTCTGCCTCGAACTGTATTTCCGTTAGTAGAGGAGGTGTTCATTGTGTCGTCTTATAAGACACTCTCGGTCTGCCTCGAACTGTATTTCCGTTAGTAGAGGAGGTGTTCATTGTGTCGTCTCATAAGACACACTCGGTCTGCCTCGAACTGTATTTCCGTTAGTAGAGGATTGTGTTCATTGTGTCGTCTTATAAGACACTCTCGGTCTGCCTCGAACTGTATTTCCGTTAGTAGAGGAGGTGTTCATTGTGTCGTCTCATAAGACACACTCGGTCTGCCTCGAACTGTATTTCCGTTAGTAGAGGATTGTGTTCATTGTGTCGTCTTATAAGACACTCTCGGTCTGCCTCGAACTGTATTTCCGTTAGTAGAGGAGGTGTTCATTGTGTCGTCTCATAAGACACACTCGGTCTGCCTCGAACTGTATTTCCGTTAGTAGAGGAGGTGTTCATTGTGTCGTCTTATAAGACACACTCGGTCTGCCTCGAACTGTATTTCCGTCTGTAGAGGATGTGTTCATTGTGTCGTCTTATAAGACACTCTCGGTCTGCCTCGAACTTTGTTTTATCTCTGTCTTTAAAATGCTCTCTGAGTCTCATAGAATCACAACTTTTGAAATTTCGGCACATTTTCAGAATTCAAAAAAAAATAGATTCTAGCATCATTTCTTGAATATAGTTAGCTTTCTGGAAATTCTGAAAGCCTAACTTGAGGTTTTTTTAATTTCGAAACTCTCAAAGTTTATTTTTTCCTCAACCTTTGTTTTGTGAAATAAATTACTTCTCCTCAATAAACTGTTTTTTTTTCTCAAATAAATTTTTTCATTTGCATTTTTGGTCTTAATACACAGCTCATCTGCACTTACGTTCTGTCTCTCTGACCGTCATCCGAATGTGAACCATCAAAAACAGTTTGCCGACAAAACATTTCGTTCTTCATAAATCTGATTGTTCAAATTTGAGGAAATCGTTGACCGTTTGAGACGCCTTTTTGTACCTTTCCGCACCGTTTTTATGAACGTCCTTTGTCTTCTTGGCGACCTGTTCATCATTTTTTCTTGAAAAAAAGCAGAGTTTCAAGAGATTTGAATTGACCAAAATTAGGCGCATCAGAGTTTGGAACATAGCCACGCCTCTTTTTGGAGACACTGAATCCATAAAACATCTTCTCGAATTGTGTCAACCCATTTATTGAGAACATTCCGATTCACTTGTTTCACCACTCGACCCAACCTTCTTTTCGCAGTAGACAAAGTGATATTCTTGAATCACTTTATGGTTTCGTTGAAGCTCTACGAATTCAATCATTCTTCTTATTTTTGCTTCTGGACGAAAAACCAACTGTTCATATTAGACAGTTTGTATGTATTGTTTTGAAAAAGTTTTTGAGAACTCGGAAGGACCTGCACTTCTATTAGAGGTAAAATAATAAGGGAAAACGACTAGAATGTTCCAAATTGGCTACACAGGTTGGCCAAAGACCAGCTGCATCAGAAACATTCGGAGGGACCTGCACAGAAAAAATGCTGCAAAACTTATCTTGAAAACTCTAAAAATTCCGCGCAAATCCAAATACTTCTGGTATCCTTCTGAAGTCTCTCTGTCACCGCCAAACGGCACCATTTTGACTGGAACTCTGCAAGGAGCTCCTCTGGCCTGAATAAGCTCAATTTTCTAGACCAAGTGGCTTAATTAAATTTTTGTCTTTTTCAGACAACCCAGCAAGTAGAATCGTCTTTGAAATGCAAAACTAATCCGCTGATTCAGGCTCACCTGTAATCGAAAGCAGAAATCGACAGTTTTGGTGTTCTGATACTAATGATCATTCAAATGCTTGTCGTGCTTAGTTCAAGAACAACGTTTCTGATAGAACGAGAATTTTGAAAACGAAGATATTTTGTTCATTCCGTTTCAAGGTGTACACTTATGTAATTAATATTTATCTCATCAATCTGTATCTAATTGCCACTTTCCATCAATGAAAATAAGTAAACTATTTTACCGACTTCTTACCGACTTTTTCCCGGTTTTTTACCGACTTTTTACCGACATTTTACCGACTTTTCACAATATATTTTTGTATCAAATCAAAATTTTTTTTATCTCCATTTTAATTTTCATAGCATCTATTGGATTCTTACTTGTAGATTTGGAATCACCGTCTTTTTCTAGCCATGTTCCAATCGAGTTGAGTTATTTCCATGGCCTGCCCTTCTATTACAGGTTCACCAAACAATATCAAAAAACGAGATTCAATTTCAGAGCGTCGTCTTTATTTTTGATAGTAAAAATGCAATCTTCAGGTATAAATGGAATCACAAAAGAACGATGGATCTCGAAATGAAAAACGAACACTCCTAGTTTTTTTTGTTGGTTTTTTTTGGTGTGGAAATTTCAGAAAAAAAAACATTCTGCGAATGGAAAATCTAGAAATTTCCAAAAATTTTTTGAGGGGAAAAGAGAAAAAAGGCGGGACTTGAGAAAAAAAGTTCACAAAAAAGTCGGGGGGAAAAGGAGAAAAAAAAAGTTAGAATTCAAAAAAAAAGAAGACGAGAGAGTAAGTGAAAATGAGAGACACAGAGAGATTAATATGCTTCCGATGATTCTAAATACCTGGTATTTACAATTCGTACTTTATTTGAGTGGCATGTGAAGATGCCCTTATATTAGAGGTGGTAATGAAAATAAGTAAAAAAATGGAGGTGGGAGAGAATAGAAAAGTGGGAAACAAAAAAAAAAGAGAGTGTATGATAGAATCGATTTTATAAGGGTATTTTTTTCAGATTTTTTCAAAATAATAATTTAATCTTTTCTATCATTCACCCGAAATGATTTGGGATGACATTAGATGGAATAAAATACGATGGATTCATGGATTCAGAAGACGTCAAATTTGGAATGTTGGTGTTGAAATAGGATGGTGATAGATGGTGGTGTTGAGCGTTCTGGAAAAAGAGAAGATTAGAAAATAATAAATTTATCGTGAATTCTATTTCAGTTTTTTGGAGATTTTTGAGAGATTACAATAATTTACTGTGGGGTTCAAAGTAGCAAAAAAGAGAAAACTATAAAAATGAACATGTTTAAAGTATGCAAAATTTGGGTCTTTTTTTGCAAGCCATTTTCAACTGAATTTTCATTTTAAAATGAACCAAAAAGGTAAAGTTATCAAAAGAATGTTGTTCTAAACTCTTTAATTTCCTGTTGGAAATGATCGCAAAAATTCGGAAAAATTCGCAAAAAAGACGCAAGTTTTGCGTACTTACAGTAACTTTATATCATCTTCATATGTTTTAGAATTCATTTTTTGCCTGCTCAGGTATTAAAAAAACGTGAGTTTTCGATCTCAGTTTTGTTGAAAAGACTCACTCGACTCACTTCGGACCCATCAATCTGAACTGTGATTTTGCTCTATACAATGGTTTTGATACAGTAATAGTCTTTCGTTCAAATTCTATGCTCAAAGCTTGAATAAGAGCAGTAGTACTAGTTTATACAGGGTGGCTTTTAATTACTTGAACCCACTATACGGCACTTTGCAACGTCATATCTTATCGAAAACACTTCCAAAGAGCCCTATATCAAACAAAATACTCATACTAACATCAAAAAAGAAAAATCAGTTGAAGTTTGCCCATTCGATCAGCTTTTGCCGAGATGGCAATCCAGATACCAAAATGTGTTAAATCGGTACACATTGATTTTGGCACGCTATTACATTTCAGGGGTTTGTGACCGGAAAAATTACGCTGAAGTGTTCTATTGGTCTTAAACCTTTACTTTGGCAAACCAGGAACTATTTTGGAATGAAAAACCAGATCATTAAAGCTATCTTGACCTCTTAAATGACGTCTGTATTCGCTACCTTTTTCAGTTCATTTTCATGGAGAATGAGGTTGAAACCCGATTAGGAACGTTTTAAAATCAAATCATGTGTGGCTTTCACTGTTTTTACAAATAAAAAACTTCTTATGTTCGATCACGAGTGATTTCAGCGAGATCGGAGGAGATTTCGTGACTTTTAGTTTCCAACGTCATTTCAGAAAGTCATTATCCTGGTGTTACAGTGATGCAGAAATGGCCCGTGCTCTGGCCAAATAATTATTTGTTTGGCTATCCCTTTTGAAAACATGAAGTACAGGGTCTGATTGAAGTTTTGACCAAATTTGATGGGCATAGGAAGAATAATAACTGAACAGTAAACCAAGATTCTCGAAAAATAGGTGCGTGCCAAACCGATACTAACTTTTGACGTTATGAGGCTGGGGCGGTCCTTGAAAATTGCGGAACCGGATAGTTATTTTTTCAACGTTTTCCTAAACTATTAGAGAATGTTTTTGTTGAATTTCATCCCATTTGCATTTATATTTAAGTAGATATTACACCATATGTGGGTTCAAGTAATTAAAAGCCACCCTGTACTTGATTCATTCACCACAATTCTGCAGTTTCGCAAAATTCATATTTTCTTTCATAATTCTTCGAATTCAATAACACGTATGCTAACGAATAAAAAATAGAGACTTTCCTCACCGATTTTCCAAAATTCAGAAACAAAAACTCACTCTATTTCCATAATCCATGTATTCGTGTCGTCCGAGATCAAAAATGAAGTCATCAGTCATCAAAGTTTTCGTTATCTTTTTCACTCCTTCCTCTTTTCCTTCAACCATTTCCAACGCTTTCTTCTTCTTCATCATCAGAATCTCCTTTTCAGAAGGTCCAATTTCAGAAGAAGTCAACGTTTTCAATGGAGAAGTATTAGAAAAAGAATGAATAAGATTTCCGTCGACTTCAGATGTCTCATGACGACGTTTCCACTCTGCTAGTCAGCTACTATCAGTTGTGTACTGGCTATCAGTTGGACTGCATGTAAGTGAAGCCGAATGTTCCAAATAAGTATCATCAGTACTGTAGCAATCATCGAAAATGTTTCCGTATAGTTGCCAAAAGAGAAGTCCTTCGCCGAATTGTGAGTGACGGCTGAAGGTGTTACGGACTCGGACTTGTTCGATTACATCCACTCCCATCAACTGCAAAAAGTACATGGATAAATGAGCAGAGAAATATCTCACGGAGTTTAGATGAGACAAATGGAACTAAACCATCAATTTCTAATTTCTACTTATAGAACAAATGAAACCTGTTTCTTAACTTTCATATTTTCAGGTACTAGTTTTTCATTCAATAGTTCGTTTTTGTCGATTTTACCACAAAGTATTCCCATTCCTTTAAAAAAAATGGGTAAAAAATATTACTAGATCGTGAAAAAATCAAGGTTTCAATGATATCACAATTATCGATTGGATACAATATGAATATTTCATGACATATATTTGTTGCAAAGTGTTTAACTTCAAAATTTTTTTAGAGAGGTGTGCCTCACTAGAATTTCTGTGAGTTTCGACTCGATGTATGCCCTTCTATTAAAGAAAAAGGGCTTTTCAAGAGTCAGTAGCCCGAACACAAAAGGTTTAACGAAAATTTTTTTTGCCTGTTTCACATAGTTGGTTTCAAAATCTATGGAACTTAGCTCATATTGTCTGGTTTCTTTTTGGCCGAACTCTTAAATCAATATATGAAAAGATGAGATCATACTTTTCTAGAAATTGAGAAACACAAGATTCTTATTCATAACTTGAACTCTAGATTGCTTTAACCGAAATCGGTTTCTAATTTGAATAGAAAAGTCCCTACTTTCTTAAAATTTTACCCAGTTTCGGAGATGTCTTAACTTTCATCTGTGACTAACTTCTGGAATAGTCGTTCTATTTTCATAACTAATCAAATACTAACCGCGAGTTGTGGAATCAGAAGTAAAATCTGAGAAAGTCTCGAGGCAGCTGTAATCGGTTCAGAACTCTCCATTAGCGATGTGAAAAGTGCTGTGTGAACACGTTCACGAAGCATACGGATCGATGATTCAGCATCTGGTGAAAGTCCATTGGCATCTGTAAAACAAAGTTCAAAGTCACAACATTTCTATTTTCAGTCATCTCATGTGCTCTCTGCTTCACCGGAAACGGAAACCTATTTGGCTTATGAACCTTTCGAGGGGAATTCCTTTCTTATCAGTTCAATTTCATAACTTTTTCGTGATTTTGTTTGCAATAAAATCAACTGATAAGGCGAGAGTTTTCCAGAAGAAAAGGGAGATGATAAACGGGAGTTACGAGCACCGGAAACGTAGTTTAGTGTTGGCTAGACTTTTTGATAGGACTACGGTAGCTTGACCTAGTTTCCCTTGAACCATGAACTCACCCGGATTAAGCACGATGAGAGCCTTGAGTAGCACAATCTCTTTGGCTTTCAAGCAGAGTGGCTTCAGCTCACGTTGGGTCCATCTCGTGAACGACTCAATTGTCTTCCAATTGAGAAACGAGGCGGACGGTGGCATTTCGTGAGCCGGAAGAAAAGAGTTGTTACATAAGGAAATGTATGCGGTGTCGACGGAATAGTTGTTGTTATTATTGAAAATGGATTGGCATCCGAGTTCAAGAAGAACCAATGGAGCACAGCATGCACGCAAAAGAGCGATCTGGAAGAATATGAGAGTGGTGAAAGGAGTAGAAGGCCGTTTCAGATGAATAATCTTGAAGACATGGAGAAACAGAAAAAAAGTTAGAAAAATCGCAAAATGGATTTTTGGGAACTAGGGGCCCAAGAGGTCATGATCAAATGCTCCAGATGATGTAATAACGTTTTTTGGCTAAAGAGATAGTTATCATCAGAAGCATGAATCTATCGAAATTAAGTAAGCAGCTCTGAAAATTTCCGAAGGTTGCGAAACCGAAAAACAATGAAACTCTAGATGTTGCTTTTTTGATTTTGGGAAAAATACAGTTTCAAAACAGTCATAAAGTCATCCTAAATTGACGTTTTATGATACATGTGCAACCGTTTTTTCGGATAATTTCGGATAATTCACCACTAGGAATGCCGAAAACAAATACTTGTTTGAATTGTAACTTTTTATCAAGTTGGCGAAACCGAAACAATTTTTCTATTTTCCACCAACGTCAAAATTATGGCTCTGGTAGCTATGATAGTCTGATCAAAACGTATCAGATTATCACTGGTCTTGTTCTGAAACTCGTTAAGGTTTGAAAAAAAAATTAAAGTTTCACAAAGGTCAGAATTTTTCGTATTGGAATGACGTTGGTATTCCATAAACAAAACTTTGGAAAAAAATCCACCTCGCCTAATCCAAGACTCCTTTTTCCTATACCATAAGCCCCCAAAAATATATTACTAACCTTATCATTTGTGCGATGAACATCTCCAATTTCAGCCGTCTGACGGCACCAGTCAATTGCCCAAGTAACCAACCGACGTTCAGTGTCGTAACACAACTGTTCGTCGGCCCGTCGAGTCGCTCGATAACTCATCTCCGAGCGAAAACCGTCAAGAAGTTCTGGTTCGTCGAGAAGATTTTGAAGGGATGGTTGAACGAAATGAAGGGATGAGAGTTTCGCATTGCCGTCCGAAGACGTTTTGTCGATGAGCAATAACGACGAAATCAGCAGACGATTGTCGGATCTCGCACGTTTTGCATCAATCTGAAAATATGGAGAAGTTAATTACAAGTTTCTCAGAATGGGGAAAGTTTCGAAAGTAATTGAACACCAGCATATTTACACTTGTTACCAGCAAGTTGAAGCTAACTTCACACATTATGAAACTTGTGAAACATCAAAATTTTTCCACCCGTTTTTTCCTACAATTCTTCTTTTGGTTCAGAAAAAAATACTGTGAAATTCTTGATAGAAATTCCTGTTTTGCCTTTGTTACGACTACGTAGTTTGCAAGAGCTCAAATGGTAATTTTGCTGCGGGTCTTCACTATTTCCGGCTAGTTTTTTACTGAACTTATAATCATAAGGCGCGATATGGTCACTGGGAATATAATGAACGGAATTTGAAAAATTCATAAACTTTATAAAACAGCAAGTGAGTGTTTTTTGGAATTGCAACGTTTCCTGTAGTAAGTAAACTAAACTAGTTCATTTTTAAATTTTTTTTCCTGTTTCGATTACTGGCTTTTTCTGAACATATTTACACGAATTTTGATGCGAGTGGCGTTGGCATAGCGTAGAAGAAGTTCATGAACATTTCGACAAACCTAAAAAGAAAATTCTAAAAAGTCTTATTTCATACAAATAGGCACAGCTTCTTACTTTTTGGAAAAACAGCAGTTTCAGTAATACTCTCACAAACCATCGGATGCCTACTTCAGAACCAGACAAAACAGGGAAAAGTTATATTAAAAATGAAAAAAACCGTGTTTCAAGGCACTCAGAAATCCAGTAACGAAACTAAATTTTCAGTAGTTCGTACTTCTAATAAGCTTATGTTTTTGGTTTCCAAAACCGTCTCTTTTCCGACTGGTCCCTCACTTTTGTATTCTGTCAAAACTCCGAAAAAAATGACATCCCCTCCCCCCTGACTCAACTCTGTGTATTCTCACTTGAACTATGTACGTCATGCTCTCAACTCTTTCGTCTAATTCTCTTCTCTCTCCCTCTCTCTCTTTTCCTTCCTAAAATTTCTGAGTGATTCCCCCCGTGCTCTTGTTGCAGGAGGAGAAGAGCAACGAGACATTATGGAGCAACAGTTGTTTGCAAGGGGGAGCGAGGAGGAAGAGCACGTGAACGGGAGCATTGAACCAGAGAGAGGGAGCCAGGGAGCGGGGAGGATTATTGGACATGACGATAGAAAAAAAGAGAGAGGTCAGAGCTCAGTGAGCAGAACTAGAATCGGCTAGAGGATTCGGACTGTTTCAGCTCTTCTGCAGGCGTGTTTCAGGTTTTATACTACTGGAACGATCGAAACTGAAACTTCACGCATTACTTCTAACTTCTAGTAAGGAACACCGTTAACAATTGAAGGAAGCGCTCGCACAAATTTTTTTACTTTCAAATCAGCGTTGAAAACTTACGAGAGCTCAAAAATTAGAGAATACTGTTAGAAATCCGCTGATGTCAACAGATCATCACTAGAAGGAGTTTCAGCACTTATCAGATGGATAAAACCGAAACATTTTTTGGGAAATCCAGGATTTCCACTACAGTTCAAATCACACAAATTTTCTTGTCAACATATGAAAAACGTTTTTTTTTTCTGATTCAAAATTATGGTATACTTCCTCAATTTTTTAAAAATCTTGATAAGCATAGCGTTTTCGTGCCCCACTCTGAAATTCATTATACAAACGGGTTATCGACTCACTGTATTCATAATTTCTATTTGAGAAACAAAAACTATAAGGGGGTTTCTAGTCAGTTTCAGATAATTCAGGTATTTCTAGCCGAAAACTTCATGTTCTTAAAGCGTTGAGATTTACAAAGCCTTGTTGAGAATGGAAAGTAAGGAAACGTGTTCGGAACTTCACATCAGTAAGTGAAACTTGTAGATATTCTCTTTAAAATAGTGGAAAAGTTACATTTGGATTCGAATTTTTCTGATTACATTAGAAAATATTAATTGGAAAATTTGAACTGCTTTGGAAAGTTATGCAGTTCAGAAAACTGAAAAACTTAGATCCCAAACACAAAAGTAGCCTGGAAAGTGTTAGACCACTATGATAACAGAGAAAGTATCTTTAAATCAAATTATGAGCTGATGGAGACCTACTGAAGCAGGAATATAATCAAAAAACTTTCTGTGCAAACATAACTAAAATTTTCAATTTCATCAAAGTTTTATGAGAATATCTGGAGATGCTCTGTTGATGTAAGCTGTGCATATCATCGGTTTTCAAGTAAAAAAATCTTAAACTGAACTGTATCCTTATCCAATCTTTTAGCTGGCAATAAATCCTCAAGATCAATGTTTAAAAACTTTCAAAATATAAACCACAATCGTCTTACAGTAATCTTGATTTGCATCAAAAATGCAATGTTTCACAAATTTTTAATATTTTAACACTTTCTAAACTGGGAATCATCCTTCAATTACCCCAGCTGTTCAACTTACCGAATTCTCATAACCATCAGAATGGCCATGTCCAGAATCATCCGTATCATTTCCATCAGTCTTCTCTCTTTTGCGCTTTGTCAGCTTACGATCCATTTTCACAGCTGGAAAAATATATTTAAGGATGGATCCACATGAATTCGAATAACTAACCTTCCATCTTCATTCCAACAGATAGGCAGCGGTGGAAACGACAATAGCGACAAGCGTTGCGGCCGGCTGAAAACAAGAGAGCGGGTTGGCGGGAATTCAAATTTCTGGGAAAAGTACCTTCGAATTTTCAGTCAAAATACAGTAGTAATAACTAAAGCCTGATTTTATTTTCCAATCTTTTTCAAATAATAAAAACGAGCTCTTCGAGAGATTGTTTATTTGTTTTTCCCCTGTTTGGTCACCTCCTCCTTCTCATCTCTCTTTATCTCAATTTCCAGTCATTTTCGTGTCATGAGGGGGTCTTTCTCTTTGTGTCTATATTTGTGTGTTTGCACAAGAAAAAAAGATGATCTAGTTTACTTTTTTATTTACTAGAGAGAGAGGGAACTATCGGAACGAAAAGAGAAAAACAAATGAGTGTGGTTTTTGGTGATTTGAGAAATATACCGTTTTGTGTTTTGGTTGGGATAAAAGCGTAATATATTTTTGGGGTTTTAAGAAGTTACTTTCGGAAGAAACTGGAATAATAAGATCATTAAAATACATCAAACAGGAGATAACTTTTACTAGGTTCATGGCCATTCTTATTGAAAAAGTAAAGAATTGTTGAAATTGAAAACCGGATGAAAATGTGATTTTTTTTATAAATTAACATTTTCAGCAAAATGATATCAATTGAAAGTTTCAGCTTTTTTCAATTCACAACGAACGAAATCAAAAATGTCTCAGCAATCAAAACTACTAAAAGTAAAAAAAATTACGAACCTAATGTAACAGAAAAAGAAGTAAATTTCTCCAACCCCCTCAACTTTATATCTTTCATCTTTGAACCCATTATGTGCTACTTCCGCCAAACCCCTTTTTCTTTGTTCTAATCTTAATGGAAAAAATGGGTTACTGTAGCGAAACATTTTCTGTTTCAAAAAGTTGATAATGTTGGGAGTAATTTTTGTGAAACAATTTCTAAGTTGAATCATCCGTCAACTAAGGTTTACTGTGCTTACTGTAGTTTCGCCAATCTATCAAAAAACAAGAAACTTGGCAAGATGCCAAATCACGCCTTCAAAATTATCCGAGCTTGAAATACAGTGCTCTTAATGTGAACCAGTTGAAACTTTTGAATCACAGTAAGATCACAGAAATCTGGGTTTTTCATTTTCTAACTTTTCGTTTGCTAAACTTTCCGTTTCAACGACATTATTATTGTAGTTTTTCGTGCATTGTATGGTATGTATATGTATGCTGGTCGTTGCTAATAGTAAAAGTTCCAATTTTCGATTGAAGTTTTGAACTGAACCAAATCTTACTGTGCCCAATGAACACTTTTGCTCTGATCGTAGGGTTACTGGAACTCCCATTTTCTACCGCTAAAACCATCCAAAAAGGAAACAAACCAGTAGAAATCGAGCAGCTTCCACCGTAACGGCACACGTAGGTCAGTTTACTTTTGACGGTTCGCCAGAAAAAACATTTGCATCCGTGGCATGCGGCAACTCCGTAGTAGAGATGCGAGCAAGCGCGGTCACCGCAGACAACGCACTGAAAAAAATCTGGGTTAAATGCTAGTTACCGTATCCCCCTGGCGGTTACTGTAGCCATAAAAGCCTCCAAATAAAAAAAAAGACAAGGTTAGAGATGTTTCCCCCTCATTCCCCTCATTAGAAAGAATAACAAAACACAGATTGGAACAACAAAAAAAAAGAAAAAATGGAACGGAAAATAGTGTGAGTTTTGAGGAGACTTAGAGAAAAACAAGGCGGACTTCCGGTGATAAAAAGTGCGTGAGGCGAAGAAGAAAAAGGAGGAATCGACAAAAATAGAAACGTGTGGCAAAGATTGATCGGTATGGAGATTCATTGTGATCTAGATCTTTGGGGTATTTTTTGAGATTTTTTTCCAGTTTCGTTTAGGTGACAAAAAAGAAACCATACATTTGTAAGCATTATAATGCGAGTTTGAAAAAAATTATCTGTTCGCTTAATACCAGATTTGTGTTTAGGTTACTAAAATAAGAAAATGAAGTGAAACTGAAAGTTTATCGATAGTCAGTAAAGATTCTATTTCATCTAGGGCATAAAAATTTTTTTTAATTATTCACAAGGAATGGACAAGCTTAGTATCATAAGTTCCAGTATCCATGATCTTATGTACCATAAGCCTCAGGTGCCATATGTCCGAATAAGATATTCCCAAGGACCATAGGTCTAAATGCATGCCAGATAACGGAATGGTTCATTTTTCAAAAAGATTATGTTTCAATACTTTTACTTGAACTCTTTGGAAATCTAGAGATTTTGTTGAGTTTAAGTAACAACAACTAACCGTTAGAGATCATGGAAAGTTAGCCCTAGATTTTCGGGAATTAATCAGAAAAATTTGTATGAATTCTACCGGTCTTTTCTCAATCTTGCTATTTTTTGACTATAATTCCTTTCTTATCGATTAAGCAGAAATTGGAATACTTCGAAAGGACAATGAAAACGAAAAATAATTCGAAAACAGTTAGATTTCGGTGAGCTGTAAATTTAGCCTTGTCAACTAACAAAAACCACCAAATTTCTCGAAAAATTCAAAACATTTCGAAACAGTTCTCAACACTTTTTGTACCTTGAACTCTTCTTTTTCCAAATTCATTCAATTCTATTTTATTTCCAACTTTTCTTTTCCATTTTTCTAACCAAACGTCTAAAAGACAATTGTTGTTTGAACTCGAGAAAAGAGACCAAAAGACAGAGAGAAGAGCATTTGTTCAATGGTATATCGGAAGAAAAGAGTGACGAGAATAAGATGATGATTGAGACCTCCTGACGAAAAGAAAGAAGAGGAGCAAAATGTGTGTGTTGAGAGTTTCTTGACCGATCAAAATGGATTAGATCCACGAGGTTTTCAGAACATAACATAACTGAGAATTATGACCACATCATCAAAAATTTCAGAACTTTGGAGCAAAAGTAAGTTTTGTTAAACTGCAAAATCTTGAAACATCTGAACAGATCCGAATTAAAATTAGGAACTGAAGTCGTTTTGACACCGTTTCAGGTTCATTTCAATTTCAAAACATGAAATGAAATTTTAGTTCAGGAGAAACAATTTCATTAAAACTACAAAAGCTCAAACATTTTCAAAATCAAATTTGACATCTTGCTCTATTGTCATGGTCGGAAAGTACGATATTCTTTTCCTTAGTTGAATGTTTTCATTCACACTATCCAAGAATTCATTACGACTATTGGACTATTCTAGCAAAAAGTGACACCAAGAAACCTAGGTTCTAAAGCAGTAAAAAAAGTTCGTTGTCGTAAAATGTTTCAAGTTTTATTAACTTCTAATTCAGGAGCCAGTTTGTTTCAAATATGATTCCAAAAGGGAATGTACACACTGAGAAAATATAGTTTCAGCACTATAATTCGAAACGCTGAAACTGTTTTTTACATTATCTTGAAAAACTCTTCAATATAGTTACAGTTCCTCACTGGCTATGAAATGTCTCTTTTTGATGCAATTGTTGATTTTTATCTGATCTTTCATCTGATCTCTTTAACAAAATTGCTAATAATGGGCATTTTACAGCCATTACAGCTAAACATTATTAAACTTTGAATTACAGTTCCAACTGGTGCATTCGAGCGTTTCCTATTTCGTGTATTCAGTCTCAAGTTTGATCTTCATATTTTCGAAAACATATCAATAATAAGAACTTGACCCTTAAATTATTCCTAAACCCGAAATTTTCTACATTTTCATCAAGCTAACAAGTATCTTATCATTTCATCTCAATCAATTCGTTAGATCGGTAAAGAACAATCTAAACGTTCAAATATTCAACTTTTGAAACTTCATATCAAAACTTTATAACATTTCAGATAAATCATATAAGTTTCAATTTCTCAACTGAGTTAATCGTTTGACTGTTTTTCCTCGCCCACCTTATGGTGATCCAAAAAAAAACGTAATTTCATCTCTTTTTACTAGATCCCTAGAACACATTCCCATCAATTCTCTCATCATTTTTTCTAGATCAACTACGTATATGTGACGTATCTATAACCTACATTTTTTTTCATATTTCATACAAGGATTTTCGACAAAACAAATACAATTTCGCGTTTTTTTTCCACCAAATGAAATCACTCAAAAGATCAGGAATTCAAAAAAAAACCAAAAAATAAAAAATCCCACTTTCGTATAGATCAGAAAAGCATTTCGATTTCAAGTCGGTATTGACTGAAGGGTCTTTTTTTTACATTCAGAATTTAAAATCTACAAACTACAATTCCAAATTTCAAGTCAAAAAATTTCCACTTTCCTCAAGACCATGAAAATATTTGTTTTTAGATCAACGTATTAGATTCGCTTCTCCCAGTATTTTAGGGTCTACAAACTACAATAAGTTCTGATGTTAACATAAGAAAATTGTACAGTTTCGTCTAGATCATAAGAATCTTGTATTTACAAATAACTCAGTTAATAGTCCATATATCTTCAAGACTACAAACTACAAGACTTTCAAAAGCAAATTATACAGTTTCGTCTAGATCACAAGAACCTTCTCTACTCCGATCAATCAATTTCAAATCAATGTACATATGTTCCATAGACTACAAACTACATTTTAAAAAGAAGAGAGGGACTATATTGAAACTCACAAGAGCGCCAATCGCAGCTTTCTCTTTGATTATAGGCGGCGAAGGGGGCGGATGTGCATCAGTAGCACGTTGATTGGATCTTGGTTGCGCATCTCCGGACATCTTTTGTTTCTTCTTAGTTGTTCGAGTTAATTTTCGACTCTCTTGACTTTTAGAATATCACACCGTGAATGGAATTCAGATGAATTCAGAATTCAACGATGATGACGACGAAGGACACGACGAAGCAGTTGATAGAAGGGGATGTTGTAGTTGTTGTGTTGTGTTGCACTCGTTATAGTTTGGAGAACGCGGGGTTGACAGACTCCACCTTCAAATATTTCGGATTTTAGATTTTTGAAAATTTAAATAATTTCATTTTTTTAGTAGCGAAAAAATGTCCGAAAATTTGAAACCCGCGAGTAGTTCCAAACAAAATTCAACGGGTTAGTAAAAGAAAGAGAGAGAGTGGGACAATCACAGAGGGATTAGAGAAAACATAGAGATAGAAAAATTGGATTGATGGAGGTGATGGAACCCTACAACAACGGAAAAAAGAAACGAAGAAGAAGAAGGCGAATGAAGAGGAAGAAGAAGAACTAGAATGAGAGATAGACATGGATGAGAGGGTGGGCGAGAGAAAGAAACGAAAAGACTGTGGCCCCAACGGCCGGTCCGCCCTATTGTATCTTTTGTGTTTTGGGAGGGAGAATGTAGAGATAGAATTGAAAATCAAGAGAGAGAGAGAAGTGTACTGTTTGGCACGGGAAGAGAGAGTGATAATGAAGGGAAAAGAGAAAACAGAAGAAAGAGAGAAGAGAGAAAAAGAGAAAGACTGTCCGAGACAACTCCGTCGCCATTTTTGGACTTTTGAACCTAACCTACACACACAGATTATCGGCGAGAGGGGGTTGGGCAAAAAAAGTTGCCGCTAGCAAAAGTCGAACTGGAGCGGGGCAAATGGAACGGAGCCAGACGGTCACACCTGTCTCGAAGCAAGAATAAGGTGCTTGCAGCCTGCCTGAGCAATTCCTAAAGGACCTGGGAGCATAGTATCCCTAACAATTTTATATAAACTTTCCAAAACCTCAAATTATTTCGTAAAAGTTTATGTTTCGTAAAATAATATCCCTTCCGAAAAAGAAATTTCGGCCTTTCGCCGAAATGTCTCGACTATACCACGAGGGTAGTTTACACATGCATTAGAGATCACTTTCAAAGATTGTAATGAAAACAATTTTTATAGGTTTTCTGGGTTTTTTAAAGGTGATCATTGCTAAATCAGATGTCTGTGAGAACGAAATCGCAATTAAGAATGACGTAATGCATTTCAAATTTATTATGTGGACGTCCTGAAACTGATGACACATTTCATTCAGGGAAAAGATTACAGAAAGGGTTACAGAATTTGCTAACGGAGAAATTTTGATTTCGGAGTTTCATCAAACATAGTCTAGTGTTATCCCACCTTATAGATCTGATAAATCGTGTCCATACTTCGTCACAATACCTAATCAACATGGCCATAATGATATGAGGTTTTAGGAACCGAGTTTTTCTTTTTAAAAATTAGCAGTGAAACTGCCGATGAACAGTTTCAGAAGGTCTCTATCTGGAAATTTGTTAATTTCAAGAAACTAGAACCAGAATATGAATAAAAAGCGGTGAATTTTCATTGAATTTCGTCATAATTACAGTAACCTCCAGTTGGAACGATATGCCCAGATCCAACTTCTTGCGTCTTTGAAAAGAGGCACCACGCTAACGCAGTGTGTAACCAAACAGTTTTCAACTTACGTAGGCCGTTGTCATAGTGAGCAGGAGATATTATTACCGAGTTTTTGCTAAAGTAAAAGAAACCATGACTCCAGCATCAATTAGGCACATTTTCCTCTTACTTTCCAATTCAAAATAATAAAACGTGAAAAAACTATCAGGGCACGTTGGAAGACTCACATGAACACCTCTAAAGTACCTTAACAATCGTATTACTCGACGCAATCATGACTAATGCCTAGATTATTGTTGTCAGAAAGTTGTAAATTTATATTTTGGCATCATGAAACAGTGAAAAGCTTGCTCAAGAATAGGAGATGATATGAGCAATTCTCACTTTCACGGACTTCATTCTGAATGATCGTTCACAACCAAAATGTTCAGAAGAAACTTTTTCAAAGGTTTTCCACGAACTTTTTGAACCATCATAAAACCAAAGTAAACTAGACTGTAGATTACAAAGAAACCCTAACTTTGAATCACTGATTCAAATTCAAAAATGTACAGTTTCCTCAACAAGACATTGATGGACAAAAAAATACGCGAATGCTAAGACAACGGGGGAAAAGGACCTGGAAAGTGTCTAAAAGAAATGGTGTTACCAGTAAGAGCTTGCTAGAGAAGCTCAATCGTTAACACAATTGCAAGCTCCGCCCATTTCAACGAATTTTGCTCAAAGCTGATAGAAATATCGAGAAATCACCGATTCTACAATTAAGGAGAGCATCAGATGTCGTTTGTGAAACTGAAGATTTCTACAAAAAGTATTGCAAAAATTCCGGCTTCATCTCTATCAAAAGAGCACCACATGAACTGGCGGTTTTAATACGACGACACCTTCTACAACCAAAATCATAATCTCAACCAAATAATTTCTCGAATCCAGATCCAGAAATACCAAAAAAATGTATGTATTTTGATTCAAAATACAAATCGGATTTCGGATTCCAAGAATTCTATATTTGTACCGAAAATATAAATTTTTCTGTTGACCGACACTAAAATACAAACCCATTTTTGCAAAAGTCCATTCCAGAAGAGGGAGGAGCTCTCTTTTCTCTCGAGCACTCACTTTCGGAAGGACCTCCTCTTTCTCTCTGACGTGAACGGAGCAAAGGGCGATTCCCATTCGTTTGATTGTCTAACACTCTCTCACTCTCTCGTCACTTTCTCAATGAGCTTTTTTGTGATGATAGTGCCTGCGTCTTCGATAGAAAGAGAAGGGCGGGAAAAGGGGGAAACTTCTGCTCTTTTGATATTTTGATGTTTGTGGGAAGAAAAAATTTGGGGAAGTCGAGGGGCGGTAAACTAAAAGTAAACTTTTTTGCAGGAACCGGGTGCTTGGGGAGGGGGAACTCACTATTGGAAGTTTTATTTATAGCTATTTCTTACTGGAATTGGAACTTGGAACACTTACAAATGGGCTTGTTGGAACTGTGATTATTCTAGAATTGTGAGAAATTTGAATAGTGGAGAAAACTCATTTTGAGCTGAAAACTTGAAAAACTTCTCTGTTTCAGGTTGATTTTGAATTCTGAGCTGACTGGAAATCATTATTCGTTGCTTACTATAGTTAATAATTGTTCTGAAAACATCACAGATAGCGAGGTGAATTAGTCAAAAGTTATGTAGAAAATCCTTTGCAGCTAAACAGTCCCGGATCAGAGAACACAATATCTTCAGGATATTAAGACCCCCAATGACAGATAACAGAAACAGTGAGAAAAAATTTTCAGATTCAGATTTTGCATAAGATTTTATTCTTTGAAGTTTGTGTTAATGAGAATCATCAAGTTTGATTTTGAAAAAAAAAACAATAAGACTTGAATCCAACTTAAAAATTCAATCTAATCAAACCGGACTCTGGAGCTCAGATTCGAAACAAGATGCATAAAAGTACACAGTTGGGAACTGAAACTGATTTTAGTCGCATTTCACTTTTCGTCCAAAATCCCGAACTTGAAAACGTTAGAAGATCAGCTTTTAATAGGATTCTAATTGCCATAACACTAATTATTTCAGGTTTCAGAGTTCCTTAAAACTGGAATAAATATTCTTCTACTACTGGAACAACTCGGAGAATCGGTACGTAAATTTCTCGAATTGTTACCCGTTTCTGACAAGTTTCTTATTCTACACTGAGAATTCTCATCAATCGTTTTGTTTTCCAATGATACTTGAAATCGAACAAAACTTGTAAAAAAGCAACTTTTTCAATTCAATATTTTTTCATGATTTTCAAAGTTTTTTGATCTTCTTACATCGCAACATTGTCCACCAAAAAAGCGCATCGTATTACTAAGGAAAACAGTAACCAAATTTCGGATTCTGATAGTTTTCAAAAGATCAGGATATCTAAATAGAACAAAGACATTCTGTTCTCTTCGTCTATCAGTTTTTCAGAATTTCTTCAACTTTTATAACTATTCGATGAAACACTATCATTCTGACATTCCCGAAACATAAAGGTCTGCCGACAAATTTGGCATTTTCCTGCATTGGGGAAATACGGGATTCAATACCATGAAGTACCAAATACGGCTTCACATCAAGCACGAATTCGGTGGTCACTAATAATGGATGATAGGCGTAACATACATTCAAAAACCTTTTAAGAGAAACTTTTCAAAACGCTAGCAAAAGAAATGACTGGAGAAAGTGACTCCAGAGAAATTTACGGATTTTATTGCCTTTTACAGTTTCATATAAATTGCATGTAGATCCTTCAAAAACAAGTACGCTAGTCTATAAATCGTGTTTCCATAAACAATTTACTGTTTAAAGATGGATTCAATTTTTTCAAATCCGAGTAAAATTTCAATATGTGATGCCCTAGGAGACATCCTTTCAAATATATAAAACAGTGTATGGGTGAGTAATTGAGCCAATAACTGGTAAATAGATAGAGAGAAAGAGATCTAGAGAAAGAAAGAAAAAAGAGCACAGAGAGCCCGAAGGTCACCAGGAGAACACCAATGAGACCCGAATGAGAAAGAAAGAGAGAGAGCAATGAAACAATTTGAGGATGAAAAGCGAGAAGGAAGAGGAGGGAATGGTGGCAGATGGGTCTTCTTCGGATGACCCCTCGAAGAAGAAAATGGGAAGAGTATCATGTCTCTTCGGTTCTACTCAACTGTCAAGGAATAAAGCTGCGATAGGAAAATAAAACAGAGAAGCATTAGTCAGAAACTCAGGAACTCATGAGGAAAGGTCCAAAAGAAAAAAACCTTTGTTTGAAACCGAAAGGTTTCCTGGTTCAAATAAAAAAGTTTTCTAAACTTGTATCTTCAAATGAAGTTTATAAGGCCATGGCAACATTCTTAAATTTCTATAAACTTTCGCATTTCGCTGAAAGCTAAGGAAAAATTGAAACTAGCGGAACTGGGTTACCTAATTCAGCAGTTCGAAACGGTTTTATTTGAAAAAAAAATCTGAGATTAACCAATATCTTTTTTTATCATTTCGAACTAGGAGACCTGAATATCTAGATAGTCCACTGGAAAAATGAAATTGATAAATTATAACCATTCTAAGCAGTGATTCGAGTCATTTTGGTTCGGATAATGGTTTCTGTTTGAAAAAGTGAAAATATTTCTCCGATTCGCGGTGTGTGTTTTAGAACCACTAGCGAATGAAAAGCTGATACATCGTGTTCTTCAAATAGGAATAGTTCTCAGAAAAAGTGCGTGTTCACCTTTTCAACGAATTTTGTGTTCAGCTTTAGCATAGAGCTCTACAGAAGTTGTAGACACAGTCAACCGACAAGGAACGTTACTAACCAAACTTTCACATGTTTCAGAAGAATCAGAAACATTGAAGAATTAGAAAAATTTTTTGATTCCGCACTTCGTTGTATCAAAAAGTAACTAGATCATCTTAATCAACTTCATCTCAGAATATTCTAACTTCCAGATTTTATTTTCATTTTTTTGACTTTACTAAACGAATCATTTAAGGGATCAGTTTCACAAATTTTTAAAATTAAAGACTACAGGTTGAAACACAAAAAAAGTGTAAAAAAGTGAAATTGTATACCGGAAGTTCGGAATTTTTAAAAAGGTATTTTTATAAGATACCGAATGTTGCCAACAGAACTTTCGTATAATATAAGAGCAGTTAGAAACATTAAAAAAGTTAAAGTAAGTTATTGATCTCGCACTTTTTTGTATCAAAAAGCAGCTACTAGCTAAGTGGTAGAAGTTCACCTTCAGTTTCGATTTCATGTAAAACGCTTTTACGCCCTTGTAGTTCAATTTCAATGCTAACAGGCAATAGAGCTCTTGGATTAATTTTACATATTTCCAAAATGAAAGACTACAACTTGAAACACAAAACGTTTTTTTCTCAATCTTCAAAATGTTTTTTTCAACTTCGGTCTCCATTCAATCCTAGAAAAAACTTTCGTGCAGCGACTGGAACTATTCACAACTTGATTCCACTTTTCCTCTCAAATCCACGCTTCATTAACAATTTCCCGAACCCCTCGATTTTCAAAAAGCTCTCTTTTTCCCACCAATTTTCTTTTCAAGTTTCTTTAAATGGAAATATCGGCTTTTTTCTCTTTTCTACAAATGTTTGGACAAGAAGTGGTAACCTTTTCTCAGATAAATAAATGTTTGTTTAACATCGTCGTCGGGTCAGAAAAAAGAGAAGATGAAAGGAGGAAGAAAGGGCATGTAGAGGTGATGGGAAAGAAGATGAATGATATGGTTTAAGACGATGGAGAAGAAGAAGAAGAAGAAGAGGTGATGGTGATAAAAGAAGTATGAGGAAACTGAACCTTGTGAAAATGAGGAATGAATAAAAAAAATGGGAGATTGAGAATGGTGGTTTCAAGTTCAAGATGAAAATCGAAATACAGCACTTAAAATTAAAAATTCATAAAATAACTGTTACAGTAAGTTTAGAAAACATATATTAGGTTTTTGATATGCTTCATAGAGCTTTTGTAAAAAAAAATCTGTTGAGTTTTTCGAAATATTAATTTTGTTAAAGTTTGTGCAATTCCCGTAGGTAGCTTATGATGAACTAGCAACTGAGGAGTCTCATCTTCCGCTTTTCCTTCATTACTGTAACATGAAATCCTCAAAGTCTTGATATAAAATTTGCTAATGTTGGTATAAGCTAAAATTGACACATTTCAAATTGTGAATAAAGTCTTCAAGCTCCCTCTTTGACATCTAGGAAAATAGTGGAAGCTTCGAAATACTTTCTTACTCTCACAAACCGAAAATCTACGTCAGAAAAGAGTGGTGATGAAATTCAAGAAAATTCTCAATGATGTTGTGGATCATACCTCTTTGATGAGAATACAAATAAACACGAATCACCTGAGAATTGTGAAAAATAAGACTGTAAATTTTGTTGGTAAATATGTAGACGTCATCAGACTGAAAAAATACAGAGATGTTAGAACAGAGACTTTACATAAGTTAAAAATCCTACGATTGTATTTCAAGATCATCGATTTTTGAAAATAGTTCAATTAAACAGTATCCGAAAACAAAATTCTCATGGAAAAATGACTGAATTTCTAGAAATTTCGAAATACAGAAAACCAGAAATGCTTGTACTTGGAAGTTCGTTGAAGAAGATCCCCGCCAAAAGCCACTGTCGGACTCAAATATGAAATAAAATTTATATTTTTAAAACATCACGTTTCCATATTTGGTATGGTTTTCACAAATAATAGCTACGGTTACCAGACACAGAACGAAAAACAAAAATTCCAACGTTTTTGCAAGCTACATGAAACCGAATAAATTTGTATTCTGACCAAACTTTGCGAATTGATCAACCTCAGAAGTTGTTATCGTAACAAAGCTTATGACTAGGATATTCAGACCAGGAAAAGAGACAATTTGGTATCATTATTGAGTAATTCGACGTATTTCTTACATTCATCATGCAACAGAGAAATTCGATCTGTGAAATCGTACGGACCTACTAAGTTAAGACGCTTATAATAATACCTCCAAGTTTTTGAAAAAAAAAAGCTATTCTGAATCCGTAAAAATACTTTCCGAGGCTTCTGAATTCTCACAAATTGAAGATGAAAATAATTATCTGTGAAAAACGGTGTTCATGGAAAGCCGCATCATTCTACGAAAATTTCTGTTTCCGAAAGTCCTCTTGTAAGCAGCAAAAATTGGAAATCTCAGTGAATCAATGGGTTCGATGTTGACAAAGTCAAAGACTGATACATATACTGATACAAACGCTGGATGAATAAAGCTAAGTAACCAGACTCGAAAGCGGAAGAAATTTACTTTTTCAAGAAACAGATTTCAAATTCCATAAACTGAAACAAACCAGTTGGTGCCCTACTTCAAAAGGATGACCTTAATTTCGACAAAACCATTGATGATTTACAAATGAACATAGTGCTGACAGGTAACATGTTGGATTCGGATACAAATATATTCCAAGCATCATGAAGCCCAAAAAACTTTTGAAAAAGCGAAACAGATCCAGGCAAATCAATCGATTTTGAAAAACCTCATCTCAATGCTTTGTAACCGTGAAAAATAAAAGGTGTTTTAATTTTTTTTTTTTTTAGTTTTCCCAATGACCAAATTCGATCTCTGCTCAATATCCCGAAAACATTATCCAAACAACATGGAACCGGAAAACTTCATTTTTGATTCCTACCCGAAAAAAACCGTATTTCCACGTCACAAGACCCAAACTTATGACCTCTTCCTCCCCTAACAACATCAGCAGAGCAATTAAAATGGACGAAAAGAGAGAGAGAGAATAGACAGATGAGAAAACAAGTTTTCCACGTCTTTCCCCAAATGCCACGTCATAAATCTTCTTTTGGGCGATGGAAGAGAAATAGAGAGATATAGGGGGTATTGAGAGAAAAGATAAAACGAGAAAGGTAATAAAATATTGTATAGTCAAGACTATACAATTCGGACTGATTTTGTTGGACCGGCCTGTTTTGGCCTGGCCTGAAATACTCAAAAACTCGGATAGTCATCAAGGAATGGAATTCTTGTTAATTAAGACAGAAAAATGAATGAAGTGAAACAGTGAAAAAGAAATATTTTCGAGGTTATATAAGAAGAAAAAGGGGCAGTGTACTTTTCAATTCTGCAGAAACATTTTGAACAAGACCGTGGTTATCTTTAAAGGCGCATCAGAAGTCGAAGAAAGAGGAAGTAGAAGGGAATACAAAGGGAAAGTGATAGATATGGAGGTATTGTCCGAAAAGTAGCTATCTGATTCTAAATTTAAGATTGCCATAACTTGTTAAGGATTTTCAGGGTATAAGATGATTGCAAAACATTGGACCTTAACTGTTTACAAAAATTATGAAACAGTTTCTGAAGTTCAAGATAAATATTTTCTCAACTGATTTGTGCTACATCTTTGGGGACATAAAATCAATTTCTTCCGAGTCATTCCAACTCTACGAGAGTTTCTCTGGAGCATTCTGGACGAAAAACTGTGTTGCTTTCAAACCACCCCGCCTCTTAAGGTTTCAAAACTTCCATGCTTTTGTGAATCGAGAGAAACAGTAGTAGGCTTCGATGAATTTTGTAAAAGGTTAGCAACGATTCGAATACGTTTCAGCTTTCGCACTGATGAAGAGGAAAAAATCTGTCTTGACGACTGTTTCAATACTTGAAGAGTCAAAAAAGAGTTTCAAACAAGTATTGAAGGTAATTATTCCCACACTACTTTCACAGTTTCATGAAATTGAGAAAAATGAATTAAAATACCAACAGGAATTCGGTAAACGTTTATAGTAGCATAAAAATAGGATTTTTTGTGAACACCCTGATTAGAAAAAGCTCGAGAAACCAACTGTACAAAAAAGTATGTTTCACTGGTGTAAAAAAAGGAGGATTTTGGAAATCTGTGATATACTGAACAGTATAATCATTGACCAATATTTTGACCTAGATAATGGGTCAGTGGCTCACATCGCATTGGTATGATAACAGGAGCTCCGAGAAAAAATATCAATGGAACAGACTATAAAAAATCAGAACAAATCAAGCCACAATAGCTGAGAATGCATGACGAAAATTCATAAGATTACTTCCTCCGGAAAAGAAACAGGACCAAAAAAAAACAAAAAAGCTGTCCATGATCGAGAATAAAAAAGGGGGCATCAGGTAAAACATCTGTTACAGAACAAATATAACCTGACGACAATCAACCAAACAAGAAATTCACATGTCTCGTCCAGGCGCCGGGAAGAAAAAACGAAAAAAGACGATGAATCAGTCAGAGGGAGCATCGAAACAAGTTGTCTGGCTCCTCTTCTTTGTTACACTTTTTGTTTCTTGTTACAACACTCAGACAGTCTCTCCCTCTTACTAGGTTTGTGGACACTAGAGGTTGGAAAAAAAAGAAAGAAAGGGGGTGGAGCCGGAAAGAAGTTATGATGATACGTATTACTCGTTGAACTTTGTGCTTTTTCGGTCTACAGTTAGAAGTGATAGAATGGAGTAGAAGTGATAGAATGGGTAAACTGTAACAAAGCCCACGAAGTGAAAGAAAACTTTTCCGGTTATATAAGGGAACCATTAGAATCAGAAATAGTTCTCCTTCAGTCAATTGAAAAGCATATCATCTTGTAAATCAGAACCGTCCCGTTGTAGAACTTCTGAAACATCCTCAAAACAAACTGGAATTTCGTACCACTCAATTCCGATTAGGCTTACGTCTACGAAAAAAAACAGAATCTAATCGAAATCAAGCAGAAACATCGAATGATTGAAACACAAAACAATGCTACTGTAACTTCTGTTTAATCTACAGCAGCATCAATTCACCAATCAGAATTACCCTAGATCCTAAAAGGTTTACCAGTAACTCGAAACGGTAATTTAGAAATTTCAAAAAGCGGAATTCTATTTCGTTACATTTTTCGGCTTCCTAGTTTTGTTTCTCCTGTTTTCAGAGTTCCAAATGTTATCTTTAAAAAATATGTGAACTCTCGCTCGAACAAAGACAGTTAACTTAACATGAAATAGTAGCCGTAACTTATTTTTACAGTTCATATTCAAATATGGATCAAAGAGCCAAAAAATTGCGCTGTTTCAAACCGCTTGTATCTCGTAAAACTCATAGACTTACAAGTTTCATTATGTTTGTGTACATAGCTATACTTTTGCATCCGAATAATTGTTCGAAGTTTGATTGACACTTTAATCTACTTC
Source organism: Caenorhabditis doughertyi (assembly GCA_963572265.1). Classification (NCBI taxonomy): domain Eukaryota; kingdom Metazoa; phylum Nematoda; class Chromadorea; order Rhabditida; family Rhabditidae; genus Caenorhabditis; species Caenorhabditis doughertyi. The sequence goes on along the minus strand of OY751556.1, from coordinate 18,962,207 downwards.
GAAATATAACTCCGTTTTACGAGCGAGGTGAGTAGAGAATTTTTCAAACACTTTGTTGAGACGTTGGATGTCACTGCTTCCGAATCATGTAACTATCATTCAGTTTATCAAGTGTCCGATTATAGCTCATCCTGAATGTGAACATGGAAGATACATTTAATTCACGTCACCTATGATTACCAAAAAATAATAGAAACATTGTGAAACAATGTTCTTGAAACAGAATATCGAACAAATCTGCGAAGCGAGTCCGCTGTTTCATAAAGTTGCCAAGTAAAAGAAAAAAACCAAAATTCTGTTCCATTTCTACTTGTAAGTCAAACAGTACAATGAAAAAATCTAGCTGGGCACCAAAGTGAAACAAGATTTGTCATACAAAAACTGTGACCAGTCCATTATTCCGACCCTTCCTGCATAAGGTCCGAGTGGAAATGATTGGAGCCAATTTTGAAAAAAAAAAAGAAGAAAGGATGGCTCATCGTATTATGTTGTTCAAGGCACATATTACACAAGGCCCTAATTGGTAAAGTTGATGGACTGTTGAAACAGGTTTGATCAGCTTTTCCAAGAAGATGGACGAAAAAATCAAAGGAAAGAAGTTATCAAGAACCAAGTATCAACCTGTTTTGCTTTTCATCTAACTTTTGCTAATAAAGACTTGCTGTTCAATCTACTTCTTTGATATCCACAACGATGATTCATTAACCTAACAAAAAATGCTGATCATAAATGGCATACATGAAACTGTACAGAGATGCAATGAATAAGACCTGGGTTTACTTTCCTTTAGTTAATTGAAAAAATTACCAGATTCAAACTGGTGTAATATAACTGTTAGTTTTAGAACGGTAATAATATTTTATCGGAGTCTTCTCAAGATGAATGCCGACGTGAGGGCCGCACGAAACGTTATTCACTATTTCACAAAAGTATGATATTACCTCTCAAACTGAGTTTTTTGGTGTTTCGCTGAAACCCGTCAGAATACAGACTTCTCTCAAATAAAGCAATCTATAAAAATCAGTTCCAACTGTTTCATGTAGGACATTTTTCGAAATCTTAATGATCGTATTATTATATGACATGTTTTACAACTCTTTGACATACAGGGAAAATGAATGCTAGTTTCTGTGTTACATAACCTCTAACGGGAGCAGTTACTGTTTGGCGTCGTTTGAACGCAGCTCAAAGCAAAACAATGTCTACAGACACTGGTAAAATAATAGTCTCTCCTGATACTTTTGAAACTGCATCCAGCTTTGGACCATTAACTGATCGAATTCTTCTCGAGAAGGATCCCGATATGACAGTCACACGGAACACAACATTTTCTGTTTTCAAATTATTTTATATCATAACTTAAACTAAATTTCTTTGCTTTACCCCTCATTCTTCTTTGTATCAAAATACAACTTTTCACATCTGAAACAACCTATAAAAACCAAAAAAAAACCACGTGAGACGATCAAATGTTGCAATAGTCCGTGTCTTGTCCTTGAGGGTATACCAAGAAGTCGTTAATGAAGTTTTATGTCTTTTGCATAGTTGACAGAGATTAAAACGTTAACTATTGGAACAAAAAAATGTAACTGGGAGTCATGATAGTCATGAAGAAGAGATCATTGATTACAGATGGCTACCGAATGAATGGAAATTTTTTAAAACGTCATAGTTATTTTGGGTGATTGAAACTGTAGAAAAACAGTTTCGGGGGTTATGAAAATATAAGAAGTGGTTATTTGAATTGATAAGAATCTTCGAGATTTACAAAAACCAAAAAGTCCAATAGAGCGAACTTGCATCGTTTTCGAATTCGACTTAAAAACAATTCAAAAAACTAGCCAACCAAGAAACACTGCTTTCCGAAATTAGGCAACCTAAAATAGAAAATGCAGTCTAGTTCCTGAAAAAGTTTCAAGTTCAAAAAATCAAATAAATATTCAGAAACCACTTGTTTCCCCCTTTCTCAGGCTTCTTCTTCGAAAAAGGAATTATCGATGAAGAGGAGCACAAAGTACGGAAAACCCACGGTTTTTTTTTCTCGAGCAGATGTTGTTTGTATATTTTTGCATAAATGTAGATGAAAACTGGAAATAAGAAGAAGGGGAGGGTGATTGTAAACAATAACAACTTTTTTGAAGTTACATTTCATTTTAAAAAATCAGAAGGGGGTCGACATTGGGTTTGTGATAACCAGCAACAGATACAAACGGAAAAACGCTCGCATTGTTTTGAATTTGCATGATCTTTAGACATGAACTCTGTGAAACTGTGAAAAAGTTCAGTTCCAGAAGCAACATTTCAAAGATACCGTAAAAACTGTATTAGAAGGACACCTTCAATAGAAGCACACCTGTAATAGAAGGACACCCTCGGGGCATGATTGAAAAATAGAAGGACAGCCTCTAATAGAGGGACACCTTTATTATTCTCGTCGGAAACTTCAACAAAATTTTTCGAATTTACAAAACATTGCTATTATAGAAACTGTCCTTTCCGTTTTTCGTATTTTTCTCCCGCTTTTAAGTAGTTTTCGGTGTAAAAATCTAAGCAAAACAACAGTTTTTATTCGAAATTGGTGGCGATTTTTAGCCTGACAGAGCTTCGAAAAATAGAAGAACAGCCTCTAATAGAAGCACACCTGTAATACAAGGACACCAAAATAGAGGGGTTGAGAATAGAAGGACATGTCCCTCTATTACAGGTTTTACGGTATGTTCGAAGTTGTATTTTGATTTTTCGCTAATGTCGTCTCATTCTGATTTTTGAAAAAAAAACGCTTTGCGTTATATAAATCAATGCAGAATTTAATAAAAAAGTCTCAAAATAATTCTGGAATTAACTATGGAACCCGAAAAGTTCAGAAAATGTGGTTTCCGGCCTCACCTTTTCAAAAACGTTAGCTCATTTTCCACGGAGACCGGAAAGAATTATGAGCTTTAATTGATATGAATTTTCCGTATAATGCATAAGAAGACCAATAAAAACCAATTAATCACAATTAGAATGTGTTTCATGTTCATCGTGAAAGCGAGATTGTAAGATTTGTTTAGTTGCGAAAAAATTCGTGTTTCCTACTCGAAAACTGAAACGAATAAAAGTTGTTTAGTTTCGTTTTGCCAGTTATGAATTAATAAAAATCAGGTGTTCAAGTTTTTCAGCTTCCGGTATTTTTTCCAGTAGTCTGTTAGTTGTGCAAACCATTTCTACAGTCTAATGGTGCTGAAATGAATTGCGATAGCCTCAAAAGACCTTTTTTAGTTATATTTCAGAGTCTCAACATCTTTCAAGGTCCTCGTAATTGGTAATGACTTCTTCTATTTTTTTAAAAGATTTTTCTAAAGAGACTTTCTCTGAAATTCATTTTTGTAATGGATTGTTTTCCCTTAGGTAGTAAGACAAGCACTGATTTTGATACCCAAACCCAAGCGAAAATAAAAGTGTTAAAACAGCAAATCATCGAAGGTTTGCAGAATGCAGTTGATCACAAAAAACCTCTCCTCCCTTCATCTTTCATACTAAATTAATACGAAAAAAAAAGTGTTTCATGGTGTACTTGAAACGGAAAAGTCGCTGTTCTAACATTTGTAAGTTGGTAAGATCAGAAGTTTTCATCGGAACTGCCACAGCAAGTCTCGATCATTATCACAGTGTTGAGTGAAACTAAGACGTTCCGTGTATCCGCCGAAAAAATATTGGTTAAGTTGTGGAAAATCTAAAGATTTCAGTTAATTCCAGGAACACCAGAACTGCTCATTTGGTCGCCACCTCCAATCACATTGAAATGTTTCTTGACCTGTTAAAACCACTGCGAAACAGTGATCATAACACTTCGTTTTTTCCAGTTCTCCTTATCCGTATCTTCTTAACACAACACCAAAGAATAATATGTGACTTTTTACACGAATACTTCTCTTATCTTCGACAAAATGTTCTTCTATCTACCTCATTTATCTTATCACCGTTGTTCCGTTAATGTTTTTCTTTTCTTTTTTTTTGTTTCCCTCTGAATCCGTATCGTTCCCGAGTGTGGTTTTCAATTTTTTGAACTTTGAACAACATTTATCTTTCAACGTCATCTAAATCTTCACGTCATCTGAAGAATTCATTCAACAAATTCGACCTCATTCTGACAGAATGAATGCAGAACCTTATAGACCAAAACTCGAAAATTTTCGCACCCGAAGAGGAATGGATTTTGGATTCAGATTTATAACTTTTCGTTTCTCTTATCATGACAAGGAAAGGATTGGAAACGGAATAGAATGCGGCGAAGAAAGAGGATAGGATCATTAAAATTTTACGAGTGTTAGGTTAAACACAAAAGGATTATTCTCAAGTTTTGTCTACGACAGAATACGTTGCGAATGTTTGGTGGGAAGGGATGAAAAAGGGAGGAAAACTAAAAACTAGCACGAACAAGAAATATTATAGATTCCGTGATACAGAAGGAAATTGTGAACAGAAAGCTTACGGATTCAGAATACTGATAAAACCTTCACAAAGTTATACTGAAACTGTTCATCAATCTCACAGTCATTTATAAATAATTTGTGGTAGGAAGAGACCAAAACGTTGAAATTGAAAACTAACACGAGTAAGCCACATTCATAAGTTCGGCGATACAGACGAAAACTGTCAAAAAAATATGAATGATTTTACTGATACAGACTTCCGACAAAAGCTCCGTGAAGTTATACTAAAACAGTTCTTCGATGCAGTTACATAGTTATGAAACAAAAACATTTCAGAAAACTACTTGTCTGATCCGTCGATATCGATATAGGACACTAGAATTATAGCTTCGAAAAGAAATACAAAGGCTGGAAAAATTTCCCAGTTTGTTGTTCTTCGGAGTTTAGAAAACAATAATTACATTCGGCAGTTTCATAGTTGGGATAACTTGAAATATTTTTCAATTGCGTCACTAAGAAGTTACTATTCTCGGTGCTACCCCTAATCAGAACTGGACGAATCAGAACCGCCTGACTCGGGGTAGCACCCTATTCTCTCCTGTTCCCAAAACTGTATGAAACAGGATTGTTCGCTTGGAGTTAATTCAGGTATTCTCTAGTTTTTCTGCCGTATTTCTAATGGCACAACGACTTGAGTCAAGAACTTTACCTTCAGAGGTCTAATAACTGAAAACACGTTTCATCTATATATCTAGTGAAGTTTCGAAAAACAATCACTGGTAGTACGATGAAGTTGCGGACTTGAAAACATTGAACATGGAAAAAGTGTGTTAAAGTGAATATTGAAAGAAAAATTTATTCCAATTGATTGTATTCAGATTGCTTCTGCTTTTATGGAAACTATGTACCTCAGCTATTGGTAAAACTTTAAAACACTGTAGACGGTAAAGTTTTCAGTGATTCTGGAAACTGTGAAAAAAACCCATAAAATGTTTTCTTTTTTCCAAACAAAATCATAACATCAGCAAAGGAAGAACGAAGCCTTTCTTGTGACTGTTTCAGAAATGATGTATGTTTCTATTCTTTTTCTTCTCCCGCTGATTTCTCTATTGATATTCCTTGTTTCATCATCCAGTCTCTACAATGCAACTCTAAATTTGCAATTCAATATAACTTGTTCAGTTCGAAATGATTGGTGTTTCAATCTTATCATTTTCACAGTGAATTGGTGAGTTTTATTGATGAATATCTTATTTCACATTAGTAACATTTGGGATTAAATTGTCAATTTTAATGGAGAATTCGAAAATGAAAAACAATTTTTTCGTTTTCAGAGACTTTAGATTCAGAGAAAAAAGTGTATTAGCTCATTAGTCATACGAGAAAAGTCATTTTAAACTTCCGGTTCAAACCAATCACTGACAACCGGGGTGTTCTGAATTATTCGGTTTCAATAGCTATTTTGTTTTTTTTCTCTGCTTCTCACATGTTTTACAAAGAGTTGCTACCAGATTATTAATTTCCACAACCTATCCTTTACATGGACATATTTTACGAGCATCTCTCATTTGAATATGGGACGGCACAAAGACGCTTTTCTATAATTTTCCATCACTCAAAAACAGTATTCCTCTCAGAATAAACACTGCTCCAGCACCGACTCATCCACGAGATAAGGACTTCTTAAAGGGGTTCTACTGCTTCAACGCATCAAATGGCAGACTTATTCTGGATAATGTCAATGTCACTTCTCTATATAAGGTTTGTTGATTCTTTTTCTGTTTTTCAAACTCCATAAAATACGAAACGTTACATAGGCAACACTGGTTTTCCTTGATCAATTACATTGATTTTAAACTCAATTCGTTGTTTGAAGTTTCATGAAGCGTTTTTTTTTTAAATTGCTTAAATAATAAAAATATCGTAGTTATGAAAAATTAGGGTTAGGTGTGAATCCGTATTTTTTTTCTATATTCATGACTCTTCTCCTTCGTTAGCGATAGTCCCATTTTATAAAAATCCACAGATAATCAAATACATAGCAATAAGCAAAATGAAGATGACATTGTTCCGTTTTTGAAAACAGTAAAAAACATTTGAAGAAGTGTTTTATTTCGATAATGAGTAAGAACGGTTTTTGTTTCTAAAGTTACTGTTTTTGAGTGGCGATAATATTAGAAATCATCATGAATAAATGTTACTTTAGATTCTAAAACTTGTCATTAATATTTTTAGTTTCTGGCGAAAACGCAACATTTCAGAGAGGAGTTCGTGTGAACTACCAACTATCTCACAGCTGTTCTTCTGATGGGAATACGGATTGTATCATTCCAGACTAGCCATATTATATTCCTTTTGACGAGTTTGTAGTATCAAAAGATCACTAAGCACTGAAACTTTACAGAAAAGACTACAAATTTGCACCTCATGAAATAGGAATTGTCAATGGTAGAGGGAAATGTTAATGCTGCTACACTGTTGTTAACGAAAAGTACGAATAAAAATAAAATTCTGTTTCACAAAATTGAAATAAGCACATCAGAGGATTAACAACCAGTTGGTCGAATTTTCAAAATCCATTGAGTATAAGAATTTTGAAAGGATCGAAAACTTTCTTCCCCTTTATTTTGATCGGCATGCATTCATTGTAGTATGATTTTCCAAGATCCGATTTCTCTGTAATCTTTCATGTGAAAAAAAAACATTTTGAAGAAAATATGTTTTATTCTGGTGACATGAAGCTGTATTTTTTAATGTCGTTCAAAACAATACACAGATTTTGACAAAGATCTGAGCAGATTAAAAACTAGCTCTTTCGTTTCTGTGGTCTTAGAGTTTGAAATTTTATCTAAGAATCCGTTTTTTGAACTTCCCAGACTTGGAATCAAGCAGCTGTTTTTATCTGTTTCACATTTTTTAATTTGAAACTATTCATCAACTTCTTCTAACTCCTTCGTTCATAAAGTACATTGAACGTGTTCCTGGCAAACTCGCTATCCATCTTTTTTTCATATAACTTTTCAATTTCATATTAGTTTGAAGTAATGCAACTATTATTCAGGGAATTCTATAATTTATATCAAGCAAACGTGAAGAGGTATTGTCCATTAGAAGACACAAACTATTCGTTTCGACTTTCAGTGAGGGCCAATGTCAAGTTTCAGAGGGCACAATTTATGCAATGGTATTTCGACTCAACACTTACTATCCAAAATTTGCTGAAACAGGAATTTTTTTCTAGTTACGGGAAAAAAAATACTGCACCAAACTTCCTATATCTGCGCATGTTCATTAATCTCGACAATCCTCTCTCGGTACGAGTTGTTACAGAGAGTCAAATTATAAAAATGGAAGACGTATTTTTGTTTCATCTACGCCATTGCCTGCTCCTTATTCACTTTCCCATGGAAGCCATGAGAACTTTCGAAGTTTCAATGGAGATTCTCATAACGCCGAAAAGGAATAGAAATTGTAGCAACCCGTTGAAAATTCCCATATAAGCCCAGTGATACAGAAGAAAAATTGATAACAACGAGGATGAAAATCTTCATATTTTTCTCTGTTATTCTGGCTGTTTCGCTCCCCATTGCCCTAGGAAATGAACTTTTCAAAGAAAAAGTCAATATGAAAGCAGATCTAACTTGTTCTGTTCGAGAGGATTGGTGTTTCAACATCACCATTTTTTCAGTGAATATGTGAGTTTGGAGTTGCAATACGGATTTGTAGGACTTCAACCCAGAGAGCTATTCTAATAGTGGAGCAGCAGTTATACTAGAGGCATTGAAGTATTCACATGAAGGTCAAATTCCAGGATCGACCATGCTCCAGCTCCTGAATATCCCAAAGACAAAACCATTCTCAAAGAGTTCTACTGCTCCAAAAAAGCTAATGCAAACCCGATTTTTAATGCGATAGAGGTCAAATCACCATATAAGGTTAACAGTATTTCTTCAATTTTTTCTGTGTCATTAACTAATTATTTTCGAAGAAGCTCGACAAGAAGCAATAACTCACACTATCTCAAACTTTTTTTTGATTCAGGACGGAATCCGTGTGAACTACCAACTTTCGCATACGTGCACTTCTGATGGAAAACCTGCCTGTATCACTCCAAACTTTCCGTATTACATCCCATTCGATGAGTAAGAATATAGCATCTGGAAGTCCAAAAAAAGCTTGAATCCCTCCAGAAAAGACTACAAATTTGCTCCTCACGAAGTTGGAATTGCTTCCGGAAGAGGGCAGTGCAAGGATTAAAGTAAAAGTGTTTCTGATCCAATGAATATTTTTCTTTTTCTTTCTGAAATTTTGCGTTTCGAACCGATCAAATGAACGCCAACTCAATACTGATTTAATTTAGATTAGTTTTATTACGCGGTGGTTTTTCCATGGATTAGTTGTATTGAATGAGGGACCTTGCAAGATCGAAGGTTCAAAACGGAAAATCTTGAAAGGTAATTCACAGTTTCATAATGAAATCAAAGTCAACCGATGTTTGATTCTTATAATTTTCTTTTGTCTCCAGCATCTGTGTGAAATTCGCTTTCAGCACACGAGCCATTTCTGTTTTCAGTCGTTGTTTCGTATTTGAAAAGTGTTTGAACCCATGATTTTCGAATTATTTGACGTCACTGAAACAAAAAAGGCTATTTAGGAAAAGCCAAGCTGAACTGACCGAGAAACTGAGAATAGTAAGCTTCAATTCGTGAGATACGTATCATCACATGTAATTGAAAAAATTGAATAGGGTTTGTAAAAAATGTCAACTTTGAATCACTGTTTCAAATTCATAACAAGCATTGGTATCCTTTTAAGACAATGCTACATAACTCCTTAAATTATCGAATGAATGCTTCTTACTTTCAACATGAAAATCAATTCAATTTCAAGATCTGATCCACTTTTAGATTAATGTTTCATTAACTCTAAATTTGTTCAAATTTTGTCAGTTGTTCTGCTTCTATTGAGATAACTTTTTCAAAATCTTCCCCTCTCAATATGTTATCTGGTTATTAAAAAACCAACTACAACTCCACATTCATCCAACTCCACATTTATCATTTTTCCGGTAATTTTTTGCTACCTTTTAACTCAATTTTCTATTTCCCACCTGTTCTCTTCTTTTCCCTTCATCCCTTTATCTCATTTCCCTTCATTCACCATCTGTTACAGTAATCCTCCTTCAATTATAGTCATCTTTTGTGGACCGAAGCGGCAATCTCACCCGCACTCAAAGAGCAATTCCTGCGTCTCTTTGTTTTCCATTATCTCTCATTTCATCCAATTGGATACAGGTGAGAAAGTGGATGAAGACGTTCTTTTGTGTCGACATATGTGTGTGCAGATGACGTCATCTTGTACATAAATCTTGGTGAAGTGACAATGAAGAAGAAGATGTCAAGATTTGATAGATGACACGTCGTTAGAGTTGTTTGTGAGGAGAGAAGAGAAAAAAAGGAGATGAGGTGAAGGGAATTGATGACGTGGCATTGTGCAATATGGCGGACTAGGTTATCAATATTGTGAAATGAAAAAGCACCGAAAATATCAAAAGTTTATGGAACAGAAAAGATCATCAAACAGTATCACAATCTCTATTGAAGTTTCGGAAAAATATAGACTTTCAGAAAAATTTTTCGAAGCGAAATACAAAGAAAGCCGGCAATTTCTCCGAACTGGGAATTTTTTTTCTTAAAAAAGAATCTTCGTTTTACTGAACATCAGAAAATTGATGTTGTTTTTAAGTTTGCATTGTGAAACACTTTTATCTTGAAAAAAACTGAGTTGAACCCCTAACAGAATTGCACCTCAATTCATCGACTTCTGGACTTTTGAAAAATCGAGTGGAGATTAATTCAAGCGTTTTTGAGGGTTTTTTTTTTCATAATTTGTGGGAACAAATGATAGTATTATTTTTTTTTCAAACTTTGTTTCTAACCGCACTGGAACGGAAAATATTTTCCTACTCACATTCAATAGCAATAGGAACGGTAATACTGTCGCAGCTGAATTGAACCAGAACAGTGAAATATCAAGAGCACTATCCACTCAAAACAACCCAAATTCTATTATGATCGAAATTTTTGTTGGTGAGAGAATTGACCCATGGTGGAGCTGCCATGGAGGTGTACTGGTGTTCAGCTTTGAACTTGCATGTTAAAACAGTGAACTTTAGATATTTTCAGCTTATTGTTTCAGTATTTAGTTGACACCGATTGTGCTTCAAGCAATATTCATTCAAGAGCCAGTTATGTTGTATTGGAATAACAAAACAGTAAAAACTCCCAAAAAGTGCACACTCTTCGCACAGGAAAAACGTGGTTGAAAACGAAACAATTCAATTTCCACAAATACATGATATATTTGCAACTTGCACAAAGACTAAACGCTTGAGAAAGATCAGATGATATGGGTTGAGTGAAACATTAACTTCTACCAACAAATTACGCCAATTTTTCTAAATTTTTGGAGTCACTCTTGCCACAATGTTCTCGATTGTTCAAAATTACAGTAGCATTTCTGGATAACAAAACGGGAGTCTAGCAGAGATCATGTAATTGAAAAAAAGCTGGTTACAAAAACTGTGGTTATTTTTTCAGTTTCATCAACCACCAAAATGACTGAATAGTGTCTGTAAATCGCGTTGTCGTATTTTCAGTGAAATAAGAAACGGAAGTATTCTTAAAGCTTCCACTTTAAAATTTCAGTGGTACAGTGGGCGTCATAATTATATGGACACCCCAAATTTTGGGTGTTCCGGCTGAACTGGAACTTTTCAAGAACTAGGAAGACTACGAACAATTCATCCGAATGATTTCTCATTTTACGGTTTCGGTATAGCGTTGAATTGCGAAGAGTTCCAAGAAGTTCAATAATACAACTGGCGGAATGTTTTTCAGTTCTCGTTTTTGTACATTTCTTTTGTACATAACTGCGAAGATATATGTACCGTTTGTGAAAAGTAACCCTGAAAGCATCAAAAATTTTCCAGTTTTAGAAATCCCAGATTTTGAAGTGATGCGATTATCCGCAATTTTATGGCAACTGTCAGTTGAGCAATCCATTACAAAGTTTTTATTCGATTCGTGTCTCGAAAATGACCGAAAAATATACCATTTCAGTCAATCTGTAAATTTTTTCCAGTTTTGAATGACCCGTTTTGTGAATCTCATCAGTGTTCTTAATATTCCATTTTGTTCCATTTATACCTATTTTCTCCTAATACCTTTTGTCTCATCAAATCTCCCGCAGTGTTACCCTGTCACCTCATCATATTTCTGTCAATCTATTCGTGCTAATAGGCCTTTCTACCTGCCATTGTTTGTTGTTTCCCATCCCTCCAACTATTCTCTCACGGCCCCATCCCAAACAGTTCATCTGTTCTGGAGGGTTGTAACAGTTGTATCTATGACGCCATCTCTTCCTTTCTACTCCAAATGTCTTCATTGGATTGACTGTTGCGTCATCTGCTCTTCTCACATCAAATATGATGTATGAAGAGAAGGAGAAGAAGAAGGAGGGCTCGCAGGTGCATTCCAATTTGCTAATTGGTCTTTTGGTATCTCTTTTTTGCATGTTTCATCATTTCAAGTTAACTGTGGAGCAAATTTTGAATGCGATTTGTTAGAAAATATCGACAGTTTCAAAACTCTCTTTGAGTATTTCCGCTTTCGAGCCTCCTGGCTGTGATTTTTCTGAAATTAGAAGCGCCTTTTCTGAGAAGACTTCACAGTTTCAGATTGCTAACTTACCTCAATTCCAAAACTTTTTTACAGTTTCAGATTGTGAGTTTATCTGAATTATTCAGGTAATCGTCGCTATTTGAGGAGCATAACCTTATCTCTTAAATTTTGCTCCGTTTTTTAGAAAGTGCAAGTACTTTTTCAAAAATAGTACGGTTTCAAGTGGTCCGTAGATCTCGGACCTTCTGTAATTTTTTCAATTTGTCTCCGGTGTCACAAAACGCGTCCACACTTCTTTCACTATCTCAGTTTAGGACTTTCTAACGGGTGTTAAAACTTTGAAAACCTATCACAAATGATATTATTTTCCAGTTTCTGATTGACCATACATAAGAGTCTTCTGTAGTTTATAACGCTTCCTTCCTGACAAATCAATTTTTTTGAAAGTTTCCAGATTTTCGCTGTTCATCGAGGTATTCCAATCCTTATAAGCTTTCCGACCCGCTTGAAATTCATCTTGTTTTTCACAAAATTAGCTCCCGGTTTCAGAAAGTCCATAAACTTTAGTTCGCCTAGCAATTTTCATTCCACTTCCAATTGCCCTTCAACTTGACAAGCTCAAGACAGTCCCTTATTCATCCTCTGCATCCGTATTTGTTTATGTAAGCTCTCCTCCAAATATATTTACAAGCTCATCCCTCATCCCACTCCTCCCCCTTCGTTCCCCTCTAATACATAACATCCCAAAATTCAAATTTCCCTCCCTCTCTCTGTCCGTCTGTTGTTTCTTCTTCCCACAACCCCTCAACATCCTCTGCTCTCTTCATAATCCCTCCCGACAGTAGTAGTGGTCACCAGTCTGTCCACCAGAAGGCCCCACCCCTCCCTGGAGAGCAACGACGAACGGAGAGGGGCGGGACTTGGCATGTTGCCAAGCGTTGCGCGCGCGCGCACGCGGGACGATATGCACAGTCCAGTGGGATTGGATGAGAGGAGGAGGAGAGATTGTTCATTGCGTATGCACACCGACATCAGTGAACGGTGACCCATCTTCACTGCTCTCTTTTCTTTCTCTCTTTTGTTTGCTTGATTATTGGTTTTTTCTCTATTACCGTATCCCTTGTTATGACGTCATCTGAAGTCATCTGAAGTCTTCTAGAATCTTCTATTAGCTTATACCTTTTCATTACATCTTTTTAACATCTTCTAAACATTGAGTAACATTCTCTCACCACTATGTTTTTCAGTCAGTTCACCTAACCTTACTTCACCTTCATCTCAAAATGACCACCGAGCAAGACATCAAAACCGAGGAGCAGATCCCACTCACCGACGCTGTCGCCACTGCCGTTGTTGCCGAGGGTGATGCCGCCGCCGCCGTTGTTGCTCCAGAAGAGCCGAAGCCAAAGAAGAACTGGTTCACCTTTGGAAAGAAGAAGGGAGCCGCCGCCGCTGCTGATTTGACTAATGTTGAGGAGGGAGGAGCCGCTGCTGAGGAGCCAATCAAGGAGAAGAAGACGTGCTGGTGGAAGAAGTGCCAGAAGGGAGAAGGAGAACAGAAGGTAAGGGGGAACTAGGTTTAAGGGTTGAAGAGGCCTTGGAAGGGGTTACCTAGATAACCAATGATTCTTCTAGCATCTGAGAATATCTAGAAACAAGCCCCAGTAGGTTAGGTGCCACTGTAACAGAACTGAGGTTTTTTGATAGACTTTGGGTCTTTAAAAACCTTCATGTACAAAAAAAACGGGGATGACCTAAACCTGGCCTAGTTAACTTCTGGATGATACCGAAACTTTTGATCTCTTTAATCTTCTCTTAGAATGGCTCCAATTGATCTATGAACCTTACTAGAACACCACCCTTACCTTTTTTATTTCCAGGAAGAAAACATCGCCATCGGAATCGACTTGGTCAACCGTGACACCAACAACATCAACAATCACGTTCAACTCAACTTTGAGGACATCTTCGGAGAAGCCGATTCTCAGCACTCATGGGACTGTGTCTGGCGTCTCAACCACACTGTCTTCACCGCTACTCGCCTCTTCATCTACCGTCTCGTCTCGATTCTTGCTCTTCCATTCACCATTCTCTTTGCCATCTTCTTCGGACTTCTCGCCTCAATCAACGTCTTCATTGTTGTTCCACTCGGAAAACTTCTTTCAATCCCTGGAAACTTGTTGGCTAAGATCTGGAACTGGTTGATTCATGCTGTCTTCGATCCAATCGCCAGCGCCATCGGACTCATCTTCTCGAATTTCAATATTCGAAAATACGGAATCAATCAGGAGACCACCGCTCCATGCGTCTAAATTCTTATCTCCCCTATCTGTAAATTTTGTCTCCCCCGTCTCTCGTGTGTATTTGTTTTCCCTCCCAATTCTTCATAATGATCTGTTTTTCGTTTCTTTTTCTCTCTCTTTCAAAGAATGGTAATAAAGTTATGGAGAAATCAAATCGTCTTCATTCAAAGTGTCAACAGATTCAAACTGTACTTCTGTTCTTCCCATTGTTTTATTTGATGGAAGGGAAGTGCTAAGTGCAATAGGACACCTCATATAAAGAGGATATACACACATTGCAATAGGGGAGAGAGGATATATACATTTTGGAATGTTTGGGAGAGGTGGATTAGAGTACTGAGGACAGAAAAAAGAAATCAACAAAAACGTCTGTTGCAGAATTTCCCCAAGTTCTGAAAAAGAGATTTTATTTTGTTTGACAGTAAACTTGTAATTCTGATTTTTTGGGTTTTTCGTAGGATATAAAAAATTGGACACATTCGTGAAACAATAAATAAACAAACTCCGATCGTCTTTTTTACAAAAGTCCTGAAACTGGAAATTCAATCGACACAGAGCTTGCAATAACTGTAAAATCAATCGTCTTAAAATTTGAACTTGATCATTAAACCAGCCAAAAATAACAGTGATAAAACTGCTGTTTCATGTTTTCCAAAAGTTCTAGAGAAGATCTTCCTGATTTGATGTTGAAACGATACACGAGAATATTGAAACGCTGCTTGAAAAAATAAAATTTGCGCTAGGAACTCAAACATTTATTTTCGCGGGTGGTCCGCCCATTTTCGTCTGCAAGCTATATTTGAATTTTCACAGTTTCCAGTTGAAGTGGGCGGACCGCCCGCGAAAATAAAAGTTTGATTTCCTTGCCCAAACTTTATTTCTTCGACAATACAATCGTGAAAGGTAGCTAGTTATTTACTTTTTATGAGGACTTTAAAAAGTTAAATTAACAATTCATTTCATATTGCTCAAAGATCATAACTAACCTTTGATTATCTCTTCTATGAATCACCTGAAACCGAAACTAAAAATTGACATAGAGTTCTCAAAAACTGTAAACCTTATGCTCTTATACCTTGAATGTGGGTTTCCAGAAGACAGAGAATATCAGTGATAAAATTTGTGTTGCAGGATTTCACAGAGAAAAAGTTGTTGTAAAGTACAAGTATTATAACGGTACTTTGACTATCTTTTCTATGAATCACCTGAAACCGAAAGTTCTATTGATAGAGCTTTGAAAAACTGTAAAATCCATTCTCGTGCCATTTTAATTTCGGTTTAAGAACACAAAACAAATGTGCAGATCAGTGATACAACTTTTCTTCCAACTTTTGCGTTAGTTTTGAAACGTTGTTTTTGATCTGCTGAGAATGTCGTAGTTCGAAGTTTGATTTTCATGAAAAATGAAGAAGAGTTGAGAAACAAACTGGTATTTCCAAGAGCTGACACCCGTAGAACTACCGAAAACTATAAATTTCCAGACTTCTAGAAGTTTAGAAACAAAGAACCAAGTTTGTTTTGTAGTTCACAAACAGTCCCAAAACAAACGCGAAATACTTTGAAATCTGTAAATCACAATGAAATTCAGTTGATGGTTACATCAATTTCCGAAAACCGTAGTTAATTCCTGTATATATCACGCAATACCAAAATAGAAGTACACAATATTAGAAAACATTCTGAAACAGTTATCAGTCTTTAAAGTAAAACGTTGTCTGGTACCTGAAGTCCATTTTTAACATTTACTTCGAAGTTTTCCAACTTTTACTGCGTTATTTATGGGGATATCGAATACCAATTAACAGTTTTTGCTCTGTGAACAAACTTATAACAGTTTCGAAACATCTTTTTTACATTTCAACATTTTTCAAAAGTACTGTAAGTTAAATGAAACTGTTTTTAGCATCTTTTAAAAACTCTTTGTTTAGTGTTGGAATTTTACAAAGGCGAATTGCTCTGTTTTCGCGGACAAAACTAGTGGGCACGGTGAACTGTCGTAATTCGGATACATGGAAATTTGATAGCTTTTCGAAACAAAGAAAAGTCTATCGAATTTAAAAACGTACCTGTTTCAGCAATCTCATAAACGTTGTTCATGTTCTAATGATTCATTGATAATTCCGCTCTTTTCGTAATGTCAAGTGGGCTAACAATCAGAATCAAAGACATATCTTTCAATGAAATTAGGAATAAAATTTTCAAATAATGAATTTAATGTAACCTCGTACGAAGTGGAAAAGCAGGGAACAGTCGAATAAAACTTTCATGATGAAACGGTAAAAATTTTGAAGGTTTTTTCAAATTATGTATCTGTTTTAGGAATGCTGCAAACTTATTAGTTCCAATGTGAAATTTATCGGAAAGGTTCACAGTTTCATAAAATTTTTGTAGGCTCGTTATTATTGAAAAGGATACGAGAAACATTGTCTTTCCTCACTATGAGGTATTGTAGTTTTTCAAGACAAGTTTGCGAAATTCGAATTAGCCCCCACAGTTTTCAGTTTCCCTAGTGTTATAACTTTTCCACGCAGTTCATTTTTTCGTTTCATTCCATTGACAGGTATGAACTTTCTATGCACTTACAAGAGCTTTCCTCCTTCAGAATTTATCGGTTTCGTGTGCCAGGGAACGCGCGATCAAATAAAATGGAAATCTTATAAAATATGTGATCTCTCTACAAAAAAGTCAATAGCAATCACATTGTCCAGACGTTCGTTAACCCTAAAGAACAGTTTCTGGAAACCTGCAATATTAAGGCATCTGACGTTATGGAATGTTTCATGCTGCTCGTATGTAACCATCGAACTTATAAAAACATGGCAATTCTTTACAAATTTTTCCTGTCTCAGCTTTCCCATATCTAGAGATTAGCAATTCAAGAGTCGGTTCTGACAGTTTCAGGGGAAAACAAGATTGCTTATAGATTTTCCCCACACTTTCAATCTCCATTCCATTCAAATCGGAAAACATATCTTAATCCAGTATAAGCGGTGCACCTCATTAGCAGAATAGGTATATCTGTGTACCTCAAAATAATCCTATTCACCTCCATAAATCCTCATTTCCTGAGCTCTCTCATCCGGTAACTAATTAGAACCTCCTCCCAAAAACCACCGGTCCTTCTCAACCCAGAGAAACCCGTAGGTCTCAATTATAATTCAAATGTGTTTTCTCTCTCTGGTAGTGGTCCTACTAGAGAGAGCGCGCACATAAATACAATGAGATTGCACACAGGAAGAGAGAGAGATTGCGTAATTCACAGTAAAGGGGAAGGGGGTACCTAGATTGCGTAGAAGGGTGCTCTTAAGGGGGAAGATAATGAAAAGAGAAAAGGGAACAAAAAGGACCATATTTGCTTTGGGTAAGGATGTAAAGTATAATAAGTGATATGCATAATGATAAGTGATAGGTCAACAGTTATCAGTTTTTTGAACTGGCCGCATTCTGGACGAACAAAAAGGATCATTTTCTGTATACTGGGAACTTTCAGAAAATTGACAACAGGTTAATATGGGATGATTGAAACCAGAAGTTAGAACAAGAAATCACACGAAAACGTTTTTTGGTCTGAATTTGTTCTCGATGTCTTCAAACGCCTATCAACAGAAGCTGTTTCATGAACGAACTTCCGTTTCGAAACAGGCTTTTGAGAAGCAAAAATTTTTCAAAAACTGCTAAA
This sequence comes from Caenorhabditis doughertyi, assembly GCA_963572265.1. NCBI lineage: Eukaryota > Metazoa > Nematoda > Chromadorea > Rhabditida > Rhabditidae > Caenorhabditis > Caenorhabditis doughertyi. The sequence goes on along the minus strand of OY751556.1, from coordinate 18,944,128 downwards.
AAAATATCAAAAGAATGCCATTTATTTTGATCCTCTTTGAAAAAACCCCACTATCCTTCGATCCAGTATAAGACTTGAAAAATGATACCCATTTCATGAACATGCCGACAAGAATTCCTTCAAATTTGATAACACATTAAAACTGACTGAAGTTTCTCAAATTTAGAACGTTTTCATACATTAATCTTACTTGAAAGTAGTGGAAAAAAAAGCTAAAAATGATACGGAAACCGTAATATTTTTTTGGTTTGGAAATTCTAAGAAGAAGCAGGTGCGTTACTGATAGAAACAAATTAATGACGATTTTCTGTTGTGTTTGAAACGGAAACCATCTTCCATAATTCTTCTTTTAAAAAAAGTATGTTTTTGAATTTTCAGAAAAGCCCTAATATCTAAACATTTGTAATGAGTCAATAAATTTTCGCATTTACAATGAGACAAAAGTTATGAACACTCAGAACTTGACATTTGAACTTTTGTCTTCCAAAAACTTGTTATAAATTGAGCAACATTCAAAATATCGCGTTCGGAGTCAGGACTTCTTCAGAACAACTCTGAAAACTCAATTTAGACAAAGCTACAAAAAAGCCCAGCAGCTCTCAGAGTCTCATGTTTTCAAGAAAACCCCGCTTTGAAAATCCAGATAAAAACAAATTTTCGAAATTTTTTAGTTTGAATAAATGCAGTTTCGTTGGCTCCATTAATTTCTCTGAACAAATTTTTGACGATCAACTGTTTGGATTCTCCACTCAATAAAATTCTCCCTTTAATCTAGTTTGTGTTAGCATACAAAATCTGAAAGTTTTCGAAAAGTTGTGATTTCGGAACCAAAAATACGGTTTCGAGTCTTCGATAAATTCATCCCAACAACTCATTGGTATTCCTCTCTACGGATCCTAAGATTAGAATTATATAACATTTCTCAAAGTCTTAAATGTTTAAAAATTATTATGTAAAAATTCACCATACATTGTTTCCCCATATCTCCACTACCCTTCTGGTTGCTCTGAAAATGACTTTAAATTTCTACAATAACAGCGCCAGATAACCAGATCATCAGTTTCAACGTTCTGAGGTAGTTCTCAAGTACTACCTGAAACAGGGTTTCTTATCATAAACTAAATATCAGTGTTGATTTGGGTCCCTAGCCATTAACATCATTATCACCTTTTTTTTTGAACTTGCCGCCTGTTCTTATCTCTGGCCAAAACGTTCTGTGGGAAACTACATAGAGCCGCTAGAAAGTTCAAAAGATGACCCGGAAAACTCTCATACATCATAATAAAGTGATGGGGGAACCTCCGAAATACTCTAACCGATAACAATCTTTAGTCTCTAGTGACCTTTTATCCACTGGGGCTTCTTCCGAATATGAGGGAGGAGGGGAAGAAGAAGCTATAAACCAGAAGCAATAAGAAATTCGGGAGGGGGATAATTAAAACATAAATAATTTAGGATCATCTCAGAAGAGGTGGAGACACCTAAATTATTCATTTAATTGGCCTAGGATCTTACCAAAAACAAGTAAATTTTGACTTTTATTTTTGAAAATTTTAACGACTTGACTGACAATAAAAAGTTGACAGGGACCAGAGCAACAAAAAAAACAACTAAAGGGAATGGAAAAGAAGGTGAGGAGGGCGTGAAAAAATGTATATAAAAAACTTTGAAAGTTAACAAAAATTTATTTGAATCCTGACATCATTGAGGTGATGACTTGAGATGCTTTAGCTTGTGAGACATTTGACTTGTTTTGAGCAATCTGAAATTATTTTGAATGATATACTGCCCTTCTATTAGAGGTTCCCACCTGGTTGAGAGCACTGGCAAACGCCGCTTTATGCGCCGGCGTCATTTGAGCAATAATCGCCTTTCGATTCTCAAACATTTGCCGGAAGTGTGGATCCAATTGTGAAGAAACTGCAGATGACGAGGCGACACGTGGCATTTTTCGGTCCATTTTTCTCTTCATCTTTCGTCGTTTTCTTGCGTCCGCCGGTCCATCTGGATCCTCATCTGAAGACGATGACGAGGAAGAATCAGAATCTGACGATGCCTTCCTTTTCGTGTTCTTCTTGTTATTGGCCTTCTCCTTCCGTTCTTCATCTGAATCGATTTCTCCTTCATCTAGATCCTTCTTCGCTGGTGGTTGTGGAGGTGGAATCACTTCAGATGACGTGGCTTCTGGAGCTTCAGTTTTCTCTCCTTCGACTACCTCCTCCTCTTCTCCCTCTATCACAGCTCCTTTAGCCATAATTCTCTGCTTTATATCGTGTTTTCTAGCCGAACTCTTCTCATTTCTCCATTTCTTCCACTCCTCCTGACTCATTCCCTCAACAGCTCGCGCTTGGCGCATCTGTTTCTTGGATAGCCCACCATTTCCAACCTTCTTCGAGCCATCATCATTTGCACGCACCACTCCATTCGCTTTGGTTTTTGTGATGCGAGCCCACGAGTCGAAGCTGAGAGCCTCTCCACCGATCAACACGTTTCCATCGTCATCTGATTCCATTTCAACGTCTCCAGTCTCAACGATAAGACGATCACGATTGGCGGTGAGGAAGGCGCCGACGCCCATTTGAGCACGCGCGGCACGTTGACGTTTAGCAGCTCTGGAAAAAAAAGAAATTAGCTTCAAGGGATTTGGCGAAATTTATGCAAAAAACTCACGCTTTACTATTTCCCTCCTTCTTCTGTTCCTCAATCACTGGTTGATAGTTATTCGTCTCCATTGGCACAAACGTGGATCTCTCGTACATTTGCTCATTCATCATCTCCATCTTCCACATTTTCAACAATCCCTCAATATGTTCACGCATCCAATGCAACTCGGTTCGATTCAGATGACGTTGTAGTGCTGTTCCCATCGCTGGTTTCAGAATCGAATCGGGCACTCCGTTGTATTCGGCGGATACTGTGTCACACAACTCATAGAGCTCATCTTTCTCGTTGATTTCAGCGAAATTAAGCTTACGCTCTTCAATGATCTCCAGAAGACGTTTCAGAATGTCGTCTTCGTCGATTTCTGGAGCCAATTGAGAGACTGGTGCTTTTGTGGTGGTGGCGGTGGTTGTGGAGGGTTTGATGTCATCCATTTTCGAGTAAAGTGAGTATTCTCGTGGGTTGAGAAGTCTGAAAATAAGATGATTTTGATGAGGAAAGCCGTGAAATTAGGGGGCTTGCAGACCTCTTTTCGAAACAAACTTTGTTAGAAAAGGCTTGAAGCCTAATATTTTTCTGACTGCAGGTATGTGAAGAAATGTATGAGAAATCGCAAAGAACTGCGTTTTTATGTCAGAAAGGAAATGCGTGGGAGGTCTTTGGAATGATTTTTAGAAGCGCCGTCGAGAGACAAAAAATCTCGAGGAGCTTTGAAATTGAAATCGAATTCCAGTGAAGCCCACGTGACCTGGTGTTTCGAAACAGGCAAGAAAACAGTTTTTTTCAATATTGTGAAACCAAAATTTCATTTACGCAATTCTTTTTCCAGCCACTTCATGCCTGTTTTTTTGGAAAAACCTTCCTGTTTCTGTTCTTTTCTTGCTCTTTCTCATACATTTTTCCGCATTCTTTCTCCCAAACGAACTCCCTAAAACTTACTTCACAACATATTTCACCTCTTCATCATAAATCGAGAAGCTCGATTCACCGGCCAAAACCTTTTCGGCAGCTTCTCCACTAGAAAGTAACACTTCCACTTGATATAATCCATTTTCAGATGGCATTGGAAGAGTTTGAAAATGAATTGGAACTTCTTTATTGAAGAAATAGGCAATCATGTCTCCATCGATTGATTTTGGAGCGTCGAGAAGGAAAACGATTCGTCGATCGTCGCCATTTTCAAAGAATTGTCTTTTTGGTGTGGAAGTTTCGACGGAGACTGAAAATAAAGAGAAAAATTAGAAATATTTGAAGATTTTCCTTACAAAATCGCGGATCGACAAGAGTTTCAGGTCTGAACCCATCGATTATCATCTTTTGAAGACTTGTGTAGGCGTCACGAGCGGTGTCAATGGAAGCGAATAATATTGTGATTCTTCCTGTTTTAATTTGCTGAAAAATAATTTTTTAAATAACATAGAACGTAATTCAATCAAAATACCCTCTCATTTGAATTCTCAGGTCGTGAAAAGTCAGCGGTAAAGTCGACGGATTTGTTGAGCACAGTTTGGAACTGAAAATAACGAGTTTTAGCAAATAAATTGAAATTTTACTTTGACTTACCTGTCGATTATTTAGCCATCCGCCTGGATGCCTCAAATTCTGCACAATAATTGTACGGAGTGGCTTATCATCGATTTCCGTTTCATCTTTTACAGATTCTACTAAGTAGATGGAGCCAGGAGTCTCTTCGTTCTCCTCAATCACCGGGTTTTGATGTTCTTCAACCATTGTTTGGCTAAAATATTGATTTTTCTGCACCTGTGAACAAGTAAAACAGAAACACACAATGCGTTGCGATGAATGATTTCAAGGTTTGGTGGTACAGGGTACGCTAAAAAGGACGCTCGTCTTAATTCAAAATATACGCTCGTCTTAAACCAAAAGGTACGCTCGTCGTAAATCGACATAAGGGGTTTCGAATTGTGACGTTTTCTCGGCCAAGGCCGCGCGGCCAGCGGCGGGTGTTTCGAAAGAGAGAAGTTGTGTGAGTGAGAGAAAGAAATGTATTCGAATGCTTCTGACTAATCAGAACATGTGATTGAAGGCCATTTGGGACACATTTATAGCGAGATTATAGATTTTTTCTATGTTTTTCGTATAAAATTTTAAATTTTACCTGAAAATGTGTTATTTTTCGCAGCTTTTTGTAATTAATTAGTTCAATTAACGAGAAGCTTGTCTGGTGCTTGTTTTTTGTAGGAAGAGATGAGCAGAACTTACAAAATTCAAGTTGTTTACCGTTTTGTGAATTTTGACGTGAAAGTGTTGACACAATTTCTCACATACAGTAATCCTAAAAATGAAACTCGAATTTCGAAACGAAAATTTTCCCAATTTCTAGGCGATTCTCCGAATTTCCGTCCGATTCTCTCCGGTTTTCTCGTGAGAAATCGGATGGAAAAATGTGGCAAAATAATCCGAACGATGGTCATCATGTAAATTCACAAAATTTCAAAGAATTTCTCGTCTTGGATCTTCTTGCCAAAAATTCAACGAATTGTGAGTTTCGCTTGCGAATTTTTCGGGAGGCTTTGAGAAAAATTAGAATTATTTCAGATCACTACATTGTTTGCTATCAAAAGACGTTGTTCGAAGCGACGATTCCATTGTTTTCGTTGAAAAGTTTCGGAAGAAATGGCCTTCAATTCGGCACCGTTCTTAATGGAAGTTTCATTGTCGAGTGAGTAATCAACAGAGAGAACCTCATCGAAAATATATTTTTTTAGCTCAAGAGCGAAAACAATTCATGTAAAATCAGTGCAACGAATATACATGTTGACAAAGGCGGTCAACAATAAATGGACTCAATTGAAGTTGGAATTTAACGAGCGACTCAAAAAACACGTTATTGCATGCTCCGCATTGACAGGCGGTTGTTTTACGTATTTGGATAAGGAGTATTCGACTCCAGCAGTCTTTAATGATGTATTGGGAATAGTCGTCGATTCGGTGGATGAGCCACACTTGCCAAAACGGCAAATTGGTTAGAACTTTGGTGATTTTTAGGCACAATTTTATTATTGTTCAGGCCGTCTCGTGTGCACCGTCACCGCTATCAAATGCTCCACTGACAACTCTTGGAAATTTCGAATCGAGTCAGTCAAAAAGTTCGAAAAGGTTCTCTCGATAGCCATGGAAGCCAATGTACTGGATAATGAGCATTTTGGTTTGGTGACAAGAGAGGAGTGTGAAGAGAAAAGAGATCTCAGATTAGTCTCAAGCCGTGATTTCCCGAGAGATGTTCGCATTTTTAGAAGGTAATTTTAAAAGACTTCCTGTATTAGAAATGCTCTTCTAATACAGGAGAAAACACTGTTAATCATTTCAGCGGCTCCCATTGTTGCGAGAGCATCGAGTCTGGCCATCGGCGCCCTCATCATCATCACTCCCAGTGCATTAATACATGTGTTGGAGGTATTTTTGGCGGGGCTTTTTTCCTGTTTCACCTCAAAAAGTCTTAAATTTATCAGTGGTTTTCATAAGAAATGAGTGGGAGTTATTGCTCAAAACATCCTTTCTCCTATTCCCGCTTGAAGAATTCCACGGACTCTCAAACAAAATTGATAATTTTCAGAAATGTCTCTCATTGGAAAATGCATGGCATTCCGTATGAAACGGTGTTATGGAATGAACATGGGCACCACCACCAATGCTGTCGAATCCTTCCCTCCACCACATCCTACTGATTCCAAAGCTGTCACCACGTCTTCAACCCTCTCGCCAACGTCTCCAGAAGGTCGCCACGTGGATTTCGGCTCAATGCGTGACGACGTGGCACAACTCGAAGTGAACGTTCAAAGTGGATTCGTCGAAGTGGTGACGATCGCCGAATATTCTGGATACACGGATCACGATGGTCTTCCATTGCTTTGGAGTCATGACGTAGAATTCGTTGTGGACATTTCGAATATGTTCCACGAGCTGAATTTGAGTTTCGGATTGTATAAGATTAAAGTTGTCAGATTTCATAGAAGCAATGTGTTTGCAAAGTGGAGATTGGCTAGAAAAGATCCGATATTGATGGCCATGCAAAGTGAGTTTGAAGTTAAAAAAACATAAACATTTCGAAGTTTCAGCCCGATTCCACTCACAATGCGCTCACTCGATCAACTTGGGCACCATCGAACGCGGTACCCCATCGTTCGCCGTCTACGAGGACCCCATTTCAGAAGAAGAAGAGCCACGGCGACGTCTTCAGTCCTTCTCCAGATTCGGATCTGCTGCACAGGTATGGGAGATCTCTTGGCCCATATAATTTAATCCAAATAGTTTCAGAAAGGCTGTCTTCCACGCACGGATTCTCTCGACCGTGTTGAGCTGTTCGATGCTTTGGTTCGTAACTCGGAAAGTAGTTCTACTCCGTCGCCGAGCACTTCCAACGTGGCTCCGTTGGGACCCAGAAAATTGAATGGTTACAGATCACTTTCCGTTTCGAGCAAGGTACGTTTGAGGGGTGGAGGATTACTGAACGGATACCAGAAAACCACTGATTAGCACCGCCCATAATGCTCAACAGATCGCATATTCTTTTAAATCGTTTTGCTCTCTTCAGCCTGTCGAAGTCGACGACGATCTCCTTTGGATTCACCACGCCACTTCTGTCCTCAAAATAGTGGACGATGACGAGGAAGCTGCCGTTGTCGTCGATCCGAAAACCACCCTTCAAAACGACGTCATTGACGAGAATTCCAACGTCTTTTAAATCAAATAATTAGTAATTTTCCATTAATTTCCTATTAATTAGAAATCATACAATAGTTTTACCCCATATTTTCCCTTTCTCCCTCCCGGGAACGTCTTCCTTCTTCTCATTTGAATTGTTAGTTTCATATTCTTCCTCATTAGACACTTTCCACGATTCCCTTCTGTTTCCTATTTTCATCCCACCCGAATCAAAAAATCCCTGTTTACCCCCGATTTTAGTTTCCCGATTATCTTCAGTTTTATTGTACATATTCAAAGTACATTTTTGGCAGTATTAGAAAATTGGCGGTGTGGAAATTTGTTTGAAGAATGAGATTTCTAGAAGTGGAACATTTCAAATTTTCCACTTCAGAAACCTCCATTTCTCATTCAATTTCTCTCTACGAACCGCCCTTTTTGAGCACCCTGTCCCACGTTTCTTTCAATTCATTTCTCGAAAATATTATTAACTTTAATGTGTCCCTTCAAACCAAACCAAAGCCTAATCAAAAAAGGTTTATCATTGTATAATTCTTTATTCTCTTTTTTCTTCTTCTGTAAAATTTCCAACACCAAAAAATGAATTCTCCAATTCGATTCGTTCAACATTCACTTTTCCGTTTGCATTTTGGCGCCATTTTCTCCCAGTCTCCTTTTAGATTATTGAAGTAGATGTCGGTCTCTTTGACGGCTTCTAGACTTCTGGAGAGCCGTGCTTTTCGAGATGTTTCTTCAGTTTCTTCGTAGAGAGGAGTGGTTCGAGAGATGCACAAAATCTGGAAAGAATAGGTTTTTCAGCTGCATGATTTCTACATTTCATCTCGAAGAATTAAACCACAATCGCCCGATAAGAAATTTTTTAATTGTTCGATTTCACAGTTTCAAGAAGTTGTTATATTTGGGTAATTTTTGAATATAATGTTATTTGCTTTATTTCCTTGAGCTTAATATTGAAAGAAGTGTCAGATTTACGATAAAACTTTGAAGTAAGATACTGACGAATCTCGGGAGAACATGAAAAAAATGTAAGATTTCTCAATAATTTACAGTTTCTAGTTCATCATAACTCCTTTGGGAAGTTATACAGTTCAATAACTCTGACATTAAAACGAGCTATGGAACTTTCCTACCGATTTTTTGTGAAATTTTCAAAAGTTTACTGTTTCCGCATATTTCAATATTTCCCAGATATTTGAGGAAAGTGTTTGGTACTGTGGTCGATCTGGAAGCTAATCTGGAAGCTAATGCGGTAAATCTACACAGTTCTCAGAAAGTCCTCAGAAAACCTTGAAATATTTTGGAGTTCGTTTTGATTCAATCAACCAATACCCACATCACACTTTCCTGAATACTTTCTCTTATTTTTTTCAAAAGTACTGTTTCAAAATGATGACAAGTTAAAACTGATTTCACATTGTTCGATGACATGTTGTTTACGTCTTCTTGAAAACTCCCGTGTTAAAAAATATTTCTCCTTTTTTTCTCAACCAATCCAAATTTCCAAATTTTGGTTTCGAGGCAATTTGACGTTTTGAAAGAACAATAGAAAACGACTGATGCTTTCTAAACCTTTCGAGATCAAATAAAGGATTAGAATCGAAAGAAACATGAAAAAAGTGGGTTTTTTTCAAATATTCACAGTTTCTAGTTAATCACAATTTTTTCGGAAAATTATAGAAGTCATTTTTTGGTCTTTGGTCATTTTGGTTATGCGAACGTCAAGCAAACTATGGAAGGTTATGTAGAAAGTATTAAAATTTTATTGGTCCAGCATATTTTAATATTTTCGAGAAATTCAAGTTTATCAGTGTCTTTTTTTCCCTCTTATATAAAAAAGAGTTCGAAACTTGGTGAAAAGGATCCCACTAGTTGGGTTTCTGGTCGATCTGGAAACTAATGTGAGAAACCTTCGAAATGTATAGTTTCAGAAAACTTTGAAATATTTTGAAGATTTTTCGTTTCAATAACCCAATACCCACATTACACTTTCCTGAATACTTTGTCTTATTTTTTCAAAATGACTGTTTCAAAATGATGACAAGTCAAAACTGATTTCACACTGTTCGATGGCATGTCGTTTACGTCTTCTTGAAAACCCCCGTGTTAAAAAATATTCCTCCGATTCACCACACTCACTTTTGCGAAACAAGCAAATCTTTTTCTCTCAACTAATCCAAAATCCCAAAGCTTGATCCCTTTCCCCCTTAAACTCACTATCCTAATATAACTGATCAATTGCTTTTGAAATTGTTCATCATAATAAAACATGGCGGCAGGGAAACCAATTCCATATCTGAATGAAAATTAGCCTTTGATCTCTCTGAGAAACATCTGAAAGACTCACAAAATGGCGGCATAATTGAAACCAATCAGTATCCAATTCATCGAAGAATCATGCTCATCAGAGCTCATTCTGACCAGAAAAACACCACAGATTACGGAGAAAATGATGATGGAAATGATGCCACGTTTGAAAAGCTGAAAGGATGGAACCTTTAATATAAGAGCATAAGTGAATAAGCTATTTTTGTTTTGGAGCACGTAGATAGGGCGCAGGCTACTGACTTGAAAATTTTCCAAATTTTCAGTTTCTTGATTTAATTAAATTTTCCGCTTTCTTCGTTTCCACAGTTTTACTTGGACACCTAGACCAAGTTCGATTTTTCTGAGTATTCCACTTGCGCACATTCTCTTTCTTTCCCCTAACTAGAGCCGACAGAAACACCTAGAAACTCACATAGGCAGTCTTAAGATTCTCCACAATTTGATATCGTTCCGTCAGGGAATAATTGACTGATTTTCTTGTTGAAAACTTCTTTTGCACAAACTTTTTTGAGTTGTAACTTTCATTTAGGAGGCAGACCTGAAAATATTGTGGATCGTCAAATGGGAATACATTTTCAAGAACATATTTCTCTTAAAAATGTTCAACTTATCATTTTATGGAAACTGCAATTTCCGACCTGTAACTAAATATTTTCGGTTTCAGATATCCGATTTCAGTTACTTTGTCTACACCATCGATTAATTTGCTTCTTCCGTGCGTTTCATGAGATCATTCCAATAAAAGCTTTTGGAAAACAAAAACTACTTCGTGTAAAAGTGCTCACGCGTATTTGGGCCCATGTACCGGAAATTACGGTTATTACCTTCAGATTCTACTTCCTAGTTATCAATTCAATTTGGAACATTTTACTAGGAACACCGAAAATAACTTTCTTGGCAGCAATATCATTTCCGCAGGACCATTCTTCACCCGTCACATTCTAATCTCATTGAAAGTGCTGATTAGTGTAACAATACGGCAGTCTCAACGAATAAATTTACAAACTGTTTCGAATTTATAGCTTATGTGTGGAACATTTTTAATTTTTTGTTCCTGGTTCGCACTTACCACAAAAGCCAACATGTTGATTGAAACCAAACATGAGACGTGGATATACGTCGGGATCACTTCTGAAAAATTTGGGATTTGTAGAAAGAGTATTATGATTTTTTTGCAGATCCAGAGAGTTTTCTTAAACTTTTGTGAAATTAGGGTTCTGCTGCTTCGTAGTAAAGATCTTCACTATTTTATATTCCATTCGCGAAAATGGAACATCAAGATCTAGAATCTTGTTGCCGTTCTATTAGAGGCTGTCTCACTCGTCACCTTGTCCTTCGCTTTTACAAATCTTTCAGTTTATCAACCCTCTCAAACTTGCAGAACTTCGAAAGGACTACTTCTATTGCCCAAACATTCTAAACCTGACAGCTTAGCCAATCTTTAGTAAAAACTTCTCTGCTTCAGAACCCTAATGAATTTACATGATTTGAAAAAAAAGTTCAGTAGTACTCTGATTGACTTTTTCTGTTTCATAACTCTATTAATATTTATCAATTCGAAAAACAATTAATGACTCAGGTATTTGATCTAAAACTAATCTTAATTTCTCGGTCAATTTCCTCATTTTGTTCCCGATCTAGCAATCAGAAGTTCTAAGAATCCATTCTACAATATCTTACCAAATGCATACGTTAATCCGATCATAAGAGACCACAAATACAAAAACAATGATAAAGTGTATCCAACATAATGACGTGGTTTGTGCTCGTAATCTGAAAGAAAATTGGAGTTTTTTCTCTCATATTACAAAAGATTATAAGATCAGGAATATAAGGGCATTCAGACAAACAAACCTCCAATATGAACAGATGCATATAACCTTTCCATCATAACAAATGGAGAGAAATAAAGAGCAGTGAATATCAAACAATTCCTACTAAATGTCACAAATATAAATAACCAATTCGTTTTGAGATCGCCTGAAATTATAAAAATGTACTCTGCCAGCTCTTTCAGCACTAACTCTCATCATCTATTCCATATTGAAAATAGATTTGAAACAGGCGGCAAGCCATTGAGAAAAAGTATTGGGCAACGAGGTTTTTTAGAAGCCATGTTAGATTTGGATGATATTGACTGTTGGTGCAGAGGACAAAGAAGAAGACACCGCATTCGATATAGCTGGAATTATCTTCATGAAGTTAAAAGAAATTACTTTAGAAAAACGAGCATACCCCTATTGACCGTAGGGACAAAAAAACGAGACTGGTCCGAATGGTCTCCTATTCCATGTTGGTACATACTAAGGTGTCCTTATTATAAAAATCCACTTTCGGTTAGGCTCCGCCCCCTCCATCCGGAGAAAAATTGATGACGTCATCTGAAGACGTCAAACTGTCAGCTTTTTTCCTATAAGAGATAGAGTCAAAATCTCAACGGGGTTTGATAGAGGACATATTTTTAAGTGTTTTTGATTACTTTGAGAAATTCTGACTTCCCGTCTTCAAGGTAAAATTTTGGGAAAATCTGAAAAATATCGATTTTCTTTGAAAAATGCGAGTGTAGCGAGCCGGGGACCCAAAAAGTACAGTCTTTTTATTTCATAAAATTATTCTACGCAAGATTTGAGGTCTAGCGCCCCACCACTAGTTTCCCAACTCGTGGCCAGGTTACCTGTTTTAGCGCGATTTTTACAAAAAAGTCACAATTTTCGACGTACACCTATACGTGGTCCCAAATGTTGAAGTTTCAGAATTTGATAATTTTCTGTTTTTCTGTTGTACTATAGTTGTCTAACATATTTCCAGACCATCAGCCTCCTCCGTCACTTTTGTTTCAAACAGCATCACTTTTCCCTACATTCTGGCATCTCAAGTTTGGAGAGACATATCTCAGCTTCTAGTGGTCTAAATGGTGCGGTTTTTTGCTCATTTTATAGGAAAAAACGTGAATGACAATTTTGTCAAATACACCCTTTTTCTGAAATGCTATCCAATATTAGAAAAACCTAAAAGTTTGAAAAAGAGATAAATTTTCTGTGGAATATGAGTGTTTTTTTTCTTCTGAAAATGCTAAGTTCTAATTCAAATTCAGATTTAAGGCGTAGTTAACAAAATTGTAATTCACGTTTTTTCCTACAAAATGAGCAAAAAACCGCACCATTTAGACCACTAGAAGCTGAGATATGTCTCTCCAAACTTGAGATGCCAGAATGTAGGGAAAAGTGATGCTGTTTAAAACAAAAGTGACGGAGGAGGCTGATGGTCTGGAAATATGTTAGACAACTATAGTACAACAGAAAAACAGAAAATTATCAAATTCTGAAACTTCAACATTTGGGACCACGTATAGGTGTACGTCGAAAATTGTGACTTTTTTGTAAAAATCGCGCTAAAACAGGTAACCTGGCCACGAGTTGGGAAACTAGTGGTGGGGCGCTAGACCTCAAATCTTGCGTAGAATAATTTTATGAAATAAAAAGACTGTACTTTTTGGGTCCCCGGCTCGCTACACTCGCATTTTTCAAAGAAAATCGATATTTTTCAGATTTTCCCAAAATTTTACCTTGAAGACGGGAAGTCAGAATTTCTCAAAGTAATCAAAAACACTTAAAAATATGTCCTCTATCAAACCCCGTTGAGATTTTGACTCTATCTCTTATAGGAAAAAAGCTGACAGTTTGACGTCTTCAGATGACGTCATCAATTTTTCTCCGGATGGAGGGGGCGGAGCCTAACCGAAAGTGGATTTTTATAATAAGGACACCTTAGTATGTACCAACATGGAATAGGAGACCATTCGGACCAGTCTCGTTTTTTTGTCCCTATGGGTTCTCTCGTTTCTCACATATCTTTACTATTATTACTGTACAGATTCTGTGTGTGTGTTTGTGTGTCTGTCGCCGGCCCTAGCGAGATTCCTACTGAACCGATTTTGATGGGACCTGGACAGGTCGATCCAGAATTGCGACGCGATGATGCCCGTCTAATTTAAATTTTGAAACTGATAATAATGAGGTCACCAGGTTCAAAAAACCACGTTTTCAGGCCTTTTTAAAATTTTCATTGAAGAGAGAGGCACACAGGGGGTCACGTGAATATAATAAATCCCGTAAAACTTTTCACAGTTTTTTTCATTTCTAAAAAAGTTTTGTGATGCCGGAGGCGCGGAGCGCCGATGACCGACTGGTTTTTTCTTAATACCTTTCGAATCATAATCAGATAGGCATGCAAACTTGAGAAAATAATTTGAAAATTCACTGTTTTCGTAAACTTTTATTATGGTTTCTGTTTTTTTCAATATTAATATCAAACCGTAGGGCTTTGTTTCAGATAAAGGACTTGTTTTAACGAGTTGACATTACAGGAGTGTTTCCAATCATAGGTCAATTTCTACCACTGTTTTCTACTACTCTCTCGGATTTATAAATTAATTACGAAAGCGGAAATTTATTGAAAAATAATTCAATGGAAGGTTGAAAACGCAGTAAATGTTTTAAATCAACTTTCTTAAAATCTTCCAATTTCGTTAAATTATTGAAACTGCTGAAATAACTTCCGCATTTTCATTGAATCTATAAATTCAAATTTGATTTTACTCGAAACTCGGAGTCTCATTTTTTGTATATGAGTTGAACTCTTGATCTAATCTATTCAGGGTTTGGCTGAAAACATTGGAAAAAAAGCTGTTAAAAGCTGACAAAATACCCATTCTCAACGACTGTTCCTTCGATGGACACAATTTTTTTGTCTGGTAGGGTATCCGAATTAGTAAGGGAAAAACATTGAAAAAACACTCAAAACTTCAAACTCAAAAATGACAAGAACCATAGAACTACCGTCTTATCAAAAATAGATTCTTTGAAACTTTTAGAAACCGAAAACTTTTAGTGAGGAATATTTTCACCGCATATTTCAAGATAAGCAGTCCAAGGGAATCAGCCAAAGGATAAAGAAATTGAGAAACTGCGGATTTTCTAGGTATCCCAAATTTTCATTTTCATAACGTCCCACAGTACTTCCAAGCTCATCAAAGTATTTTGTTTTCAAAACAAGCATGCTCCCATTATCAATGCAATGTTTATAAGTCTAAAGTGAAGCCAAAAAGTGGAGAGAAACACACAGATTGTATGCATTTAGGATGAGATTTTCTTCTTTTGGAAAACAATGAAACTTTTAGAACTTTTTCTTTGGAAAATTCTTTTAGGCAAAAGATCAGAACAAGTGTTTGTTCCAATAGAAAAACATACAGAAATGTGAATCTTCTCAAGTTCATACTCTTCTAATAGAAGTTCCGTATGCAGAGTTCGCATCAAAAACACAGTTTCCGAATGAGATTATCAACTTTTTGAAACTGAAAAAAACTCCTTACCTCCATAAAAGTAAAACCGTCTCCAAAATATACAAATTATCAATCAAATCCGACGACATATCCATGTTTGAAGCCGTCCGATTGATCAATGAAAAAAGAATCATGTCGGCAGCCGAATGGGAAGAAGAGGTGGAGCCAGAATGTAATTCAATTGAAGAAGAAATCGAATCAAAAAGCATTCAATTTCTACAAAAATAATTGGGTTCAAGTGGATGAATATTGTTCTTCGAATCGAAAGAAAAGAATGCAGCAAGATATGTAGACAGGAAGATGAGACATAGGAGGGGCTGAAAAAAAGGGGCGGAGCTTAGGTGGTGTACTAACAAAAAGGTGTTAGGGGAAGAAGAAAAATGGGGAAGAGAAGAGAAGAGAATTCATAATTTGATGTACTAAGTCTTCTTTTTTTCTCGTGATGATAGGAGAAAAAGAAAGACTCATTTATAATGAATTTTTAATTTTAGACACTTGTGTGATGGTGTGACACATACTAATGAAAAGGTCAAAGAGCAATGAAACATTTTCCAAGGATTCTCTAATAGAAGGGCACGTTTTGAAAACATTGCCTAAAAATGGTATGAAAGTGTCGAAAATGCATCATTTTTGAATTGCACAACTAAGAATAGATGCGGCGTTGCCCCTCTGATTTTCATTTGAAAAATCCAAAAAATAGAAAAAAAAACGTTTGTAGACTGCACTAGAGTTTGTGGGGGAATTCCCAAGTTTATGTTAAACAACAAGCATACCAAGTAGGCAATTCGAGAATTTATGAGCAATTATTGTCTACATCTTCTCTCCCCAAAGGGAACTACGGATCTCTTATTACAAAGAACAGAAAAAAGATCGGTTTCGAACAAGGAGGATAAAGATTTACTTCAAAAAACAATGTTTCCCCGAAGAAACAATTTTGTTGAAACTCAATAAATTTGTTCGTGTATTCGATGCAAAAAGGCCGTTAAAAAAATGAAACTTGAAAATAATTCCTGTTTCAAAACCTTATAAAGTTCAAAGCTATTGCTATGTATTCAATATACTTTTTTTTGTCTTACGGCTCTCAGAACTTCCATTAACAGTTCTAATTAAATTTATAAATATTTGGAACTGTAACTAGCATACAAGTTTTCAAAACTTTGATTGTATGCTCCAAACTGTCGAAAATTATCTAGAAAAATAGCAAGACCGAACAAACAAAAAAAGAAAAAAAAATATTATGAGACGCCGATGAAAAACACCCACCATATTTGGAGCAGGCTTTCAAGAACCGTTGCAACCGGAACCTTCTGTTTAAAATTTAGTTTGCTGTTTCTGGGAGAATGTTTGTCTGGAAGAAAAAAAAAACAGAAATAATTACATTTTCTGAACAAAAATGAGAAGATCTCAAATAAACCTCCCGCCTCTGCAATTGATCTTTGTGACCACTGCAAATTGTGGAACTGGAACGAAGGGGGGGGGGGGGGGGGGGCGGAGCTTCAGTAAGATGCTCGCTGCAGGATAAGAGTCTGCAAGCTCATGAAGAAGCCTTGCATAGTAAAAGGACTAATTATAAAAACTTGGACGCTTGAGCCAGATCAGAAACCATTTCCGAAACAGAACTATTGCAGTTTCCAGAACATATTATTGGAAGTTATGGTGGCGAAGTTAGTGTTCTGGAAGCTGTTCAGTATCTTTAAAAAAATACCTAAAAAATCTTTTGATGGAAAAGAGTTCGAAAAGTTCAAGGAACTACAGTGCTCCACAAAAGTTTAACCTCACCCCCCAGTTTTCCGGTATCTCGAGAACGGTAAGAGTTACGAGAAAGCTTCCAACTGACAAAATGCTCCAAATGTTTAGTTATTAAGATCCCCAAAAACTCAGGGAACTAAAATAAAAAGTTGGAAAAATATTGAACTTTTTGTGAAAAAACACTTTTGTATAAACAAAAACAAGATTATTGTATGTCCTTAAAACATCAAACTCATTAGAATTTTGGAAAAATATAAGTTCTCATAGACAACAAGAAACAGGAAAAATGCGTAATCGACAAATCAGGTTTCTAAATCATGTTCTATTAACATTGGCGGAGAAAGTGTTATTTATAAAGAGACCGTAAGAAAAGCCTATCTCTGCGTCTCTTGCAGGCACCCGGTTTTTCTTACCGAATGCCAGAAAAAGAGAGGCCAGCTCACGGTTTGTAAAACATAGTTTTAGTTCGGGATTATGTTTTTTTTTTTCGGATTCATAATTCAAAATGAACTTGTTTCCCCATGGTTTGAAGGTTTGGGGTGGTTAGCAAATAACAATGACTTCAAGGAATAGGTTCCGATTTCAAAAAACAACGTCTTCAGTTATCAAGAACCTGAAATAGTGGGCGGAGTTTGGCGTTCCAAGAATGGAATTCTCAAATCCATATCTGAACATAACATGTATAAACTAATCGAAATGCACACCTCAAAACTGAAATTTCATACGGTTTCTATTAGGTTGGCTAAATTGAAATGCGCGCTATGTTTGCTCGAATACGGATTTCGGTAGTCGAAATATTTTTTTGATCTGATTTCTCTATTAGAAAAAGGAGTTTCTGGTGGCCATTTTGATATCAATTGTGCCTGTTCACTATTAATTTCATCGAGAAACAAGTGTCTCAAAAAATTTGTTGAAAATTTCGCATTCCAGATTGTTCATCATAAGAATTTCTGAGAAAACAAACAATTTTCCAAACTTTCATTGCTTTATGGTTAGTAAATGGGGACATTGTTCTATCCAATAGTTTCTTTTGATATCAATTCTACCTCTTTTGAAAACGGATATATTGGTTTAAAGAGCATTTCTTCCGAATTCGCTTTCAGCCCCCGATAACGATGTAACGAACAGTGATTTTATTTCAATTTTCCAATTAAAACTGCTCAAAATTATGTTAAGAGTGGGATGACACCACTTTGGCGTAACGGAAAAAGTCGTTTGACGCTGAAAATCGGTATGAAACGCAATTTGCTTGATTTCTAGAGCCTTCAATAGTCCTACTGCACTAACTTAATGAGTTGCTGAAAACCGAAGGAGCTAGCTCAGAAGTTGAGGTTTTGCCGCCTCATAGCCTAGTCTTCCAGCTATGTAACGCGCATTTGTTCGGACCGGTGCTGCCCTTCCAGACTGTGAAAAGCTCAAGAATCTTTGGAGTGCTAGAATTTGACGACTCATTTTCATCCAACAACAGCTCGCTTAGTTCTTTATCAGAGACACTGAATCTTGGCTCAAATCTTGACCATGTTGACCCAGTACTAATGCAAAATACCATTTGAATTTATCTTGTCATCATCTGTTTTTATAATAGAATCAGCAAAAAACAAAAACGCGCATTTCAATTTAGCCAACCTAATAAAACTTTTCAAAGTACTTCGGATCTTTCTTGTGACAGTCGCAGTGAATACTGGTGATGAATTATTCGAACAAAATGATAACAGTGGAGTCATGAAAACCTCCCACACACTGACTACAATAATAAGGAAGTTTTTCATCAAATATGTTTTCATTAATTCAATCAAATTCTCGAGAGATCCGTGAGATCCTAAGTCTAGAAAACAAAAAAAAAACTAAACTAGACATCTAGTTTTTTCCCCATTCAATCAAAACCCAAGGTTCATTCCATTTTCTCTTCTGATTAGATCAAATAAAAAGTAGTTAAGTAGTAAACAGATTAAACATTCAATTGACAGGTGATCTCTTAAAATAATTTCTCTGTGATTTGATCTCCGATTTTATTATTTTGGACTTTGAATTTTCCCGAAAAGAGAATTATTCAGAAATTATCCAAAAATCAGAATGAAGTCCTATAAAAGTGCCAAGAATCGTTGGCATTCCAGACGGATTTTGCCTTATTTGAGCTAGTTTTTCTTTTTTTGAAAAATCTATTTTGAAATAGATACTTGACTTCGTTTTCAAAAACACTTTACAGAATGGGGCACAAATTGGGGGATTTCATGAGAAAAGGAAATGGTTATGAAGGGGGAGTTAAGAGGGAGAGCCATAAACAATAAAGATTTTTAAAATGGGTAGATAAGATTTGGGAAGGGTTTGTTCAATAAATTTTTTAAATGGAAGGACACTAAAAATTAGAAGAATCACAGTCATTTTCAGAGAATATAGCGTCAGTATGGAAGTTGGAAAAACAAGGAAACCTGAGAAAAAGGTCAATTTTTACTGCTACTCATCGATGTTAAGTTCACTTTACAAATTCTAAGCCCGTTGTGTATTAGTCAAACAACAAAATATCTTCACTATATTAAAAAGTAATTTTCTGATTGATAGAAAACCAACGCGTTAATTTTTTGTAATTGAAAATTTTTATTGATGGTAAATTACTGTCATGTGAACAAAATAAGTGGTTAATGAAAGTCCTGAAGCTGCGAAGTTTTTCGAAACTGTAACGGAAGATCACTACAGGATTTTTCCACTCTACGTATACATTTAAAAAAGCCAAATTAACTTTACAGTTTACTGCGAAAATGCTCCTATGACATCATTTTCAACATTCCAACAACACTGTTTCATAACTTTAATGAAACGGTATTGGTTTGAAATGTATTAATATAGATTTCCAGGTAGTTTTTTTACGATTGATTAGAACTTTTTTCGTTTTTAGGAAAAAAAGTTCTAATCAGTTTTTACTTTTGTCAAAAATTGCTAATCGGATGATTAAAACGATTAGTCCGATGGTGTGAAGAAATGTCTTTCCAGGGATAGGAATGTGGCACGGTGGTACGTTTACAATTTATTTACTAGTTAGTTAGGACGAAACAAGGCTGTCAAACAGCGGGCTTTTGGAAAATGAATAATGCTTCGCGGCTCGCCGCAAGGTTCGACACCCTTAGGACAAAATTTTTTTAGAATACATTGGGGGAAACAAAGGAGGACCTATGTTCACAAGAAATGAAGAATTTCCCAATGATCTGAAACAGGGAGAAAATGGGCTCCAAGTCTGAACTTTTACCATTACTATCGAAAAGATTCTTGACGTGATATCAAGAATCCTAAGCCACCCTCCTACAAAATGCTCCAAATAAAACCGAAACTTTTTTTTACAGGGAACAAAACTCAAAACGCATGATCTCCGCCATAAAACTGCAATAAAACGCCCCAATGAGCAAGCTAATTAAGGAATACATTGCTCTCTTAAAAATGAAATTTCTTCTTACAACTTTGTATTTTGATGAATGAAAAAGGGAATGAAAAAGAACCGAATTCTTTCTCTTTTTTCTTCTTTTTCCTCTGATGCAATTACTCTTCTCATTCTCATTCCATTCCCCCTTTCTACAAATTGTCCTCTTTTTCTCCTTTTTTGAATAGACTCCTGGGATCTATCAGACGGAATTAATTGGAGATGTGAGGGGGATCTTACGTGACTTTTTTGATTCGAAGATCTTTCAGGGACTTTCAAATTCTCAATTATTCATTTTCAAATGTACGGAAGAGAAGAGGAGGAGGAGGAGGATACAAACTCTTTTTTTTTTGACATTTATCCTTCCGAAAAAAGAGAGAAAATTGAACGAGGAAGTGAGGTTCTGAATTGATGGTGAAGCAATAAAACAGGGGGAAGTTCTGAAAAAATTTTCACTTGATTTAAAGGGAGATTCAACTTGTATCACAAATCCAATGTCATAATATGAATATAAGGCTGATCAAGCATTACTGAAACAGAGAAGTTTAGAATCTGAAGCTATGAAGAGTGATAGTTAGTGAAGCGGACTCATAAGAGTAGAGTGAACATGCGAATGAGAGACGCAGAGACAAAATTTGGTCTGCGTCTATGCTTTGCGCGCACTCTCTCGACCAGTTTTAAGAAAGCGGAAGTTATTACTGTTATCGGAGGCGTTTGATTTTTATTTCCAAGAACTTACAAACTGATAAAATAACTAAAATGATATTGAGAAGAGCTCATCAAAAAAAGAGATTTGGAAAATTATTTTCCAGAATTTCTTTGTCTTTTTGACAACTTTTTGAAAGAGTTGTTTAACTTTTGAAAACCACCTGCAAAAGTGACATAAATCTATAATTAAAAAAGATCTTTTTGGAAAATATTTATGATAACATTCATACCGAAAATAGAAAACAGATGAGGGTGGTTTTGTTTGAAACATCACTTTTTCAAAAGTATTTTTTTCTTGTTCCGCCAAATTTTCATAAAATAAGCAAGATTCTCTGAAACTGGTATACCATTTTCATAAGCTTCTGTTAATCAAAAATTAATATTCAAAATGTTTAGAAAAGTATTTCAGATTCACCTGGTAGTTTTTTAAAAAAGCTACCGGAACACGCCTCAGTATACCGACAGACGTTTATCTCTTTTTTTTTCACGTAGACGTTCGTGTTCGAAATATTAATCTTCAAATCAGGTCAAGTCGAGGTTCAAAGAAGTAAGAACCCAGCTCAATATGAGCTTGAGCTTCTTGGAAAATTAGTTTCTGGGGATTATAAATACGGTCTTCGTGTTTTACTGAACTCTTATGACCCATAAATATTCCGAATTATGGAAGTAGTGTGTATGATGAATTTCTAAAGTTTTCGGATACAAATGCTCTACTAATACAACATCGGTTCTGGTGAAATCTATTAGGAGCCTAAGGTACTTATGATGTTGAAATGTTCATTTTCCTTTTGATTTTCTTATGGTCTTTGAAATGTTGAATTTTCAACTTCTGAAACAAATTCCGAAACAATATGGGTTTAAAAAACCAGCTGCGAATCACTCCTTCTAGAATTAGAAGCTTTAGAAATGTGTTCGTAGAAAAGAAGACTTTGAAACTGTGAGTAGCCGAATTCAAAACCTGGTTCAAAGTGCTAGTTTTAGTTTGAACCTTACTAATTTGAAAGATGGATAAATGAATAAGACATTTGATTGGGATTTTGAAATCATGAAAGTTTACAAAGTATTCGGTTCCATTGAAAACTTTTATCAAGACACTGATGATTTCCTTAACAGGAAGGAACGCAGAATCTATTTGAAGAAGTTAACACTGATAGTGAGAATTGAAGCAAAACCTTGAACTATGGCCATATTCCAAAATAAAACCATCAAAACAAAATCATCTGGCCAATGAACGTTTATCTGAACTTATACTTTTCAAAATTCTGAACTTTATGTATATCCTTCTGAATACGTCAAAACAATCACATACGTACATAAATTTCTCTAGACTAATAATGAATCGAGAATGTTCGTACAAAAAATTGTGTTTCCGTCTAAAAACGGAAATGAGAAAGATGATCCCGTTGGTTGATGAGATGGAGGAACATGTAATCAGAATGGATTATAATAGAAAATAGGGTGAAGGGATCTGCATGAAAAGAAGGAAATAGGGATTGGGTGATGAGAAAAAAATACGTGCAAAAAGATGGGTAAATAAGAAAAATAGAGAGGTGATTTTGAATAGAATTCATTTATGATGGCATATTTCTCCAAGGGATTCCGAGGAAAAAGTTATCAATGCATAAAGTTAGAGAATAAAAATGAAATGATGTGAGGTGATTTAACAGACCCGTTATTCGTTTTCCATTTGTAGAAAGTTCAGGCATTGCAGTTAAAAACCGGTGACATTTACTTTGAAAGTTTCAGAGATGAGTTTTAGATTTGAAAGGAATTTTGAGCCCGTTTTATCTATCTCTGAATGAGAAGGAAAGTATTTATGTCTCTTTCTTATCTCGGGTAAATTCACTAATTAGAAAGACAAATCCTGATTGTTCACTCATTTTCTAAGAACGTTTCATACTGTTCCAAAGTTCAATGTTCCAAAATATGAAACAAACCTATAATTTTTGTGACTATCAATGAAGCAGTTCAAGTTTTGACGATTTATAGAGGGAACACCATATTCGCAGCTTTCTGACGAACCCAAAAGCAGTTTGATATATATTCTCCAGTGATATATTCTTAAAATTAACATTCAGAAATTTCAGAAAACGAAGAGTTGATAGTGTGATCTGAAATCCAATAGCAATATTCCAATTCAGTTATTTTGTGGAAATCGGTTTCATTTGCCTTTTTTATGAAAGCTCTCTTCCGACATTTCGAGATGTGGGATACTCTTCCAATTGGTACGTTACAAACATGAGTTTCTTCTAATATTAATCATATCAATTCCATGAAACTTTTTCCGATGCAATGTATCGTTCAACAAACTTTTGACGTTTCTACTTATGGACTTGTTCAGCACATAGTATTCCGAATACTGTGGTTTACCATCAGGTTACAACCTGAACAAAAAATGAATGGAATTCAAAAAAGCAGTGTTTTCAAGCTGGTCGAAACACCTAAACAAATTCCTTTTCCATTCACTGAACGCTTTTGTTGAAGTTGTCTTTAAATTTATCAGAGTTTCTAATAAAAATGCAACAAAAATCATATTCCTCCATATATTTTTCCTTCGTTCGGTGGCCCAACGGCCTGCCTTTTTGCAATTGATGAAAGAAAACGCCTAGCTGCGCGAGAAATTTGAAAATTTTTTGAAGGGACAGGGAGTTTTGCGAGCAGCGGGTCTCGACGCGATCTCTCTTCCAGCTGCGAGCGACGCTCTCTTCACAGAAATTTTAGGCCGGTTTTCATTTTCAGTTTTTTTTCTTGTTATTTTTGTGCTCGTTCGTCTTTTTTTTCGAGAATAGTTTTAATCGAGTAAAATTTTCGATTTCCAGATAGTATCCGTCCTTAGTACTGACGATTCCCTTAAATTTTCTAGAATTGTCTGATATAAATATCTTTTTTTTCAGTATGGGTATCTCGCGTGAGTCCTGGCAGAAACGCTTCAAGACAGGAGCTACTCGCCCGGTTCCACACAAGAAGAGAAAGTTCGAGCTTGGACGTCCAGCTTTTAATTTTTCAGAAACCCCTCTCAAGACCCGTATCGGTGATACTATGTACAACGCTTCTAACAACGAGTTGGTTCGTACAAAGACCCTTGTCAAGCGAGATTGTTAGTGTTTATGCTACTCCGTTTCGCCAATAGCATTAGGCTCACTATGCTCTTCCATTGGCCAGAAAGAAGACCGCGAAGCTTTCGGTGGAAGATGACGCAATCCTGAACAAGAAGAGATCCAATCACACTTTGAAAAAGTTCACCGAACGTCGAAAGACCGCTGCTGTTGATGCACTTCTGGCCGAGCAGGTCCGCATCGTTGATATTGTTTACAACAATATGAATAAAGAGTTGGTTCGTGCCAGGACCCTTGCCCAGGGAGCAGTTATCTGTGTAGGTGCTCCATTCCGATAAAGATCTGAAGCCCATTACGCTGTCCCGGTGGCTAAGAAAAAGAATGCTTAGCTTACCGCCGTTGATACTCTTTTGATGGGACAGTTTCACACCGGACGTCTTCTCGGTAAGTTTATTCAAAGGTTCCCTTTTCGACCTGCACAAAATGGAAATCTTGTGCGATGAAGCGCGTATTTTTCCACAAGCGGAGCACAGTTCTGAACATTTTCATAACAAGTTACCACTTTGAGGGATGCTGACAAGCTTGTTCAGTAAACAAGACTTGTGATCTTTAGAAATTGCTGTGAAAACAAACATGCTCCGGCGCTATACTAGTTGGAAGGGTCCACCCGATTTTCAAGTAGGGAGACAACCCTGGTGTTATGAGATTTTTCTGAACTGGTGCAGATATTTTTAGGTATTGGAATGGTTTTCGAACATTTCTAAGCCTGAAATTAAAAGGAAATATTCAATTTTAGAAAAAAAACAGCCCATTTTTAATGATTTTTTGTCGAAATTTGAACTTTTTTTTGCAATTTCAGTCTATTTTCTAGCCTTTTTTTGAGGCTTAGGCACTTTCAGAAGACCAAAGGGCACTTCAGAACAGCTGCAACGCCCAGCGGAAATTCGAAAATCGGGTGCGCCCCCAGTGGACCCTTCCAACTAGTATAGCGCCAGTTGTTTGCCAATACAGTTAATTTTCAGCTTGTATCTGCTCATCACCGGGACAAGTCGGAACCGCCAGCGGGTACATCCTCGAGGGACGGGAGCTCGAATTCTACATTCGAAAGATTCGCTCAAATTCTTTAGTGTTACTATCAAAGTAAAAAACGATTCCCTGACACCGTCACGTCAAAATGCACAGCAGGGGGCCCGCTGACTCCGCCCCCTCCAACATTTGCATTTTTAGCTGTTTCAGCGGTTTTTACATGTTTTTTTCCAGTTTTTATTATTTCTCTTGACAAAAATATGAATTTTATTGCTAATTATGTTACAAAAATGCACAAAAACTAAAAATAAAGCCAGAAATAGAGGAAAAACATAGATTGACGATTTCGGACTGCAATTTCAGAATTGCTTGAGTTTTTGTGCATTTTTGTAACATAATTAGCAATAAAATTCATATTTTTGTCAAGAGAAATAAGAAAAACTGGAAAAAAACATGTAAAAACCGCTGAAACAGCTAAAAATGCAAATGTTGGAGGGGGCGGAGTCAGCGGGCCCCCTGCTGTGCATTTTGACGTGACGGTGTCAAGGAATCGTTTTTTACTTTGATAGTATGAATTGTTTTGGAAAATTGCCCGCGTGGCCTCGTCTCCGGGACAGGTGGGGCAATGCAACGGATACGTCCTCGAGAGAAAGAAGCTTGATCACTACCTTCGGAAGATTCGCGCCAAAAGGGCAAAGAAATAACTTATTATTTCGAGATAATATATGAGTTGTTAGTTTTCGCAATCAAATCATAATTGTACCGAGCTCTCCATCTCCACGCTGGCAGCTTCTCCTGGGCCTCAAAGCGTAAGTTTACGCATTTCAACAGATTTTCGAAAGATTTTTTGAGTACTTTTTGTTTTTTGAGTAGACAGTTTTCGAATGTACACTACTACAGTTAAATTTTAAAACATTTTCCAGATTGGAGCTCATCGCGTACGTCTCGTTCGCGCTCGTGGAGCAAGTGTCAAGTTCAGAGCTCTCCGCCTCGACACTGGGAACTTTTCGTGGGCTTCAGAGCGTGAGTTCACGTATTGGCACAATTGTGTAACTGAATTTTCAACTTTCAGAAGTCATTCGAAAGACCAGCATCGTTGACACTGTTCAACGCTACGAACAATGTGTTGGTTCGCACCAAAACCCTCGTGAAGGGAGCGATCATAAGCGTGGATGCTGCACCATTCCGACAATGGCTCGAAGCCCATTGCGCCGTCCCGTTAGCTAGGAGCAAGAATGTCAAGCTTACCGCCGTTGATACTCATTCGATGGAGCAGTTTCACGTCGCCTTCTCGGTAAGTTTATTCGAAAATTTTCGTCTTTAGATCTGCACAAACTAGAACTCTTGTGCGACGAAGCGTGGTTTTTCCGCAAGCTCTCCTGGGCTTAGATCTGAAATTTCTTGCGTTCTTACTTAACAGGAAGCTGACAAGCTTGTCTAGCGATTCGTGACATTTTTTGGTGAAGAAATAGGGAACTTCAGAAATAAACACGCTCTGCCGCAAGAGAGTTCTTTAACAGTTCTAATAGCCAATACCCTTTTTATCGGTTTCCTGTTGTTTGTCAATTCGGTCAATTTTCAGCTCGTATCTGCTCAACACCGGGACAAGTCGGAAGCGCCAACGGGTACATCCTCGAGGGGCGGGAGCTCGAATTCTACGTTAGAAAGATTCGCTCAAAGAAATGACGTCGCCAGGACAGGTCGGACACGTAAACATCTACGTTCTCGAAAGACAAGAGCTCATCCACTACCTACGAAAAATGCACACAAAAAAGGCTAATAAGTGTTAACCGTTTATTGTCGATTGAATAAACGAATTGTTGCCCGCGTGTCTTCGTCTCCGGGACAGGTGGGGCGATGCAACGGATACGTCCTCGAGGGACCAGAGCTGGCGTTCTATCTCAAGGAGATTCGGGCGAAAATGTCGAAGAAGTGATAATTTATTGTTTCGAGATAATAAATGAGTTGTTGTTAGTCTTCGCGATCAAATCAAAATTGTACAGAGCTCATCGTCTCGACACCGGCAACTTCTCCTGGGCCTCAGAGCGTAAGTTTAGGAATGCACGCAACAGTCTTGCTGAAATTTTCATTTTCAGAAACCAACTGCAAGGCCCTTATCGTTGGTACTGTTTACAACGCAACGAGCGTCAAGAAAGTTGTTATCAGCTTGAATGCTGCACCATTCCGACAATGGTGTGAAGCCCATTACGCTGTCCCGCTGGCTAGGAAAAAAAAATGCTGAACTTTCCGAGGAAGACACCGCCATTCTACACAAGAAGAAATCCAATCGCACGGCAAAAAAGTATACAGAACGTCAAAAGAGCGCTGCTGTGGATGCACTCTTGATCGAGCAATTCCAGCAAGGGCGTCTTCTCGGTAAGTTTATCCGAAAGTTCCCGCTTTTTGACCTGCGCAAAGTGGAACTCCTGTGCGATGAAGCGCATTTTTTCCACAAGCTGAGACATGGCTCGTTCTGAATGGGCGAAACTCCAGATTTGCAAACTTACCCATTTGTTCTTCGAAAATCAATTCATGGGACCATTTTGGCTGAAATTTTCTGTATACTCAATAAAAAGAACGAAGACAACACTTCCATCTGCATGTGCGAGAGAGTGAGAGACGCGAACTTTATTTCAAATGGAACTTTTTTATTTTAATTTTTTTTTTCAGAATCTTCCGATTCGGGTGTATTTTGTCAAAACAAGATGGACAGAAAGCGGTTTTCGAGACAGTGGCGACGAGCTTTATTATCGATCTGATGAAAGGTCGAAATTCCCTGCTTTACACTCATAGGATATGGAAAGAGTTTGATGATGTCTGGGGAGCCAACAGAAGAGAAAGAGGACTCTTACCACGAACGTTGAATTTCATCTTCAATAATATGAATAGCCGGTAAGAATATTCTCTCATTTCAGAACTATAGTTCGAAACAGGGCTGTGCGGAAATAAATTTTCGGATATTTGGATATAGTCAACGCAAGCGTCTGCATGCCCGCTCCATTGCAACCCCGCCCACCTCGTAAAAATAGTTCTCCTTTTGGAGAGAGCGGCCAGACACTTACTGTCTGCGTTTCGGGCCGCTCTCTCCAAAAGGAGAACTATTTTTACGAGGTGGGCGGGGTTGCAATGGAGCGGGTATGCAGACGCTTGCGTTGACTATACGCGAAAAATTAATCGAAGCTTTCTTAGGGATAATCGGATATCCGGATTTATTTCTTCGGATATTCGAATATTCTAATTTTTCAAAAATAGCGCTTTTCTGGAAAAAATTCCAAGCTGGTTCAAATTTCGCCTTGGCTTCATTTCGACGACGTTGGTAAAATAATATATCTTGCATCATTTTTGTCAGTTTCACAAAAACTATGGTTCGATTTACGTTTTTAGGAACAAATCCCACGAAAAAGTTTTGTTCGGAATAATTTTTTGACAAATCTGATATCCGAACAATTATCCGATTTTGGTTTTCGGATATTCAGATATCCAAAACATGTCCGGAACTTTTTCGGATAATTATCCGACAGCAAAATATCTGAAATTCTTTCGGATAAACGGATAATTTGGAAGATAATTCGAAAAATCTGATAAGGTCAGAGAGCAGCGAAGATGTATACGCGATAAAAGTGTTTTTATTAACACGTTATTTCTTTTTTCCAAATTATTTTTTACAAAAAACAATTCGAAAACTGTTCAAAGCGACCGGATGAACGCGAAACGTCTAGCTGCGCAAAAAATTTGAAAATTTTTTAAAGGGACAGGGAGTTTAGCGAGCAGCAGGTCTCGCCGCGATCTCTCTTACAGAGGCGGGCGGCGCTCTCTTTTCCGCAAGAAATTTTAGGCCCAGTTTCATTCTTAGTTTTTCTTTTCATTTTCGTCATGTTCGCTTCTTTTTTCTCTGAAAATTGGCGCAATCGGATAAAAATTTCGATTCTCAAATAATATATGTCCCTATTACGGATGATTCTCTTGAATTTTCTAGAATGGAGTCTTCCGCTTTCGTGTTCTCTGTCAATTTTTTTGATATTAAAAGTTGTATTTTCAGAATGGGTATTTCGCGCAACTCGTGGCACAAACGTTACAAGACGGGAGCGGATCGTCCAAATTCGCAGAAGAAGAGAAAATTCGAGCTTGGGCGGCCGGCGGCAAACACCAAGGTAGAAAAAGAATCTTTCGAAAGCTTTTTTTTCGAGAAACTCGGCAGTTTTTCGAATGCACACAGTGTTACAGTTGGATCTAAAAAAAAATATTTCAGATCGGAGCTCGACGCGTTCGTTTCGTCCGTACCCGCGGAGGAAATTATAAAAGCAGAGCTCTACGCCTCGACTCTGGACTATTCTCATGGGCATCGGAAAGTAAGTTTACGAATTGACACAAAAGTGTATCTGAATTTTAAATTTTCAGGTACAACTCGAAAGACACGAATCGTGGACGTTCTCTATAACGCTACCAACAATGAGATGGTTCGAACGAAAAATCTTGTCAAAGGGGCCATTGTTGCTCTTGATTCGGCTCCATTTCGTCAGTGGTATGAGGCACATTATGCCCTTCCACTGGCCAGAAAGAAGACCGCGAAGCTTTCGGAGGAAGATAACGCAATCCTGAACAAGAAGAGATCCAACAACACTCTGAAAAAGTTCACAGAACGTCGAAAGACCGCTGCCGTCGATGCACTTCTGGCCGAGCAGTTCAGCGCTGGACGTCTTCTCGGTGAGTTTTATCGAGGGTACTCGCTTTTAAAAACGCTCAGGATATAACTCTTGGGCGGCGGAGCGCGTTTTCTACGCAAGCACTCCTAATCTTGTTTCTGTAAATGTTCATATCAAGTCCTACCACTTGGGATGAAGGTGACAAGATTGTTTAGCGCTATGTAATAAAAAAATTTCCAGTAAATCTTGTAAACTTCAGAAAACTTACTAAAAACAAATCTCGCTCCGCCGCACAAGAGTGGTTTTTGTGGTAGATTTAAAATGCAAGTACCCTCGTTTTACCCGTTTACTGTGAGTTATTTGTCAATTCGATCAATTTTCAGCTCGTGTCTGCTCATCACCGGGGCAAGTCGGAAGCGCCAACGGGTACATTCTCGAAGGACAAGAACTGGCGTTCTATCTCAAGAAGATTCGTGGAAGAAAATAAATCCTTTTTTTTTATTTTATAAATAAAAAGAATACTGTTGATATTCTTGATCCCATGACAGTTGTTATCTGAACAGTGTTGTTACTCTAGAAACGGTTTTCCTCTTTTTGTTTCGGGTAGTTGTTAGTTACCTCCATTCAGTGAGATATTGAAAAGTATGTTATATGTTTTTTTCCCTTGGCCAGATGAGCCGTTGGAAATGGGCGAAACTCCAGAGTTACAAGCTTCACCATTTATTCTTCGAAAATCAATTCGTGCAAACAGTTGGCTGAAATAATCTGTAAACTCATTAAAATTTAACGAAAATCCCACTTGCATGCTTTGATATACTTTTTTGGTCGGAGACTTACGTTGAAAACATTTAAATTTAAAATTTTTTAAAAGACGCGCCGCAAGTGCGCTCCATCTGCACGTGCGAGAGAATGAGAGGGTGAGAGAAAGAGAGAGAAAGAGCTTTTTATTTCTATCGTAACTGGTTTTATTTTCAAAGCAAATATTCAACCAGATCGTTTGAATTTATTCATTTAAAGTCGGTCATTTTTCAGAGAATGTTTTCACGAAAAAGAAGGAAGTTGTCTCCAGATGAGAACGATACAATTCATGTATTTTTTCGACTCTGTCCATATTCTGGCCGACCGCCATTTGCAATTGACGAAAGAAGCGTAAAAACTGTGCTTCCACCGCCTCAGTGCAGACATCAAAACGCACCGAAAGTTGGAAAAGTCTTTCGATTCGAGCGTCGTGGGGAACGTTTACTATTCATCTTTGTAAGTCAATAACAATCTTTATAGGCAATGCTTGTAATCGCAGGTGAGCTTTTGAGAAGTTCTGTAGGTCATTCAAAAAAAGCTGAGAATACGCCGGTCGCGGAAATGCTGTCCGTTTTGCTTCTGACACTTCAGAAGGAAGATTTATCCTCAATCATTACTGATTTTCGGCATATTTCAGTTTTTTGGTTAGAATACATAGCAAACTGCCGTTATTTGGGAAATCAGTTCTCAAAGAAAATGATTGAGGACGCAAATTTCTTTCTGAAGAGTCAGAGGCAAAAACGTACTCCAGATTTGTAATCAGCGTGTTTCTAGCTTTCGGATAACCTATAACACACCCCAAACGCCCACCTTCAGTTCTTATCAGTTCCTTTCCAGCGAAATTATAATTTTCAATTTCCAATTTCAGTCGACGATGAGTGTGAAACTGGAAATTTTGCCGTTCGTGATGAATTCGTGTACTACGGAAGCGTCTTCAAACTCGTCGATGTAGCGAAAAACCAGTGTCTCCATGGCATAAATGTGCATATCAAATGATCGACAATGAGCTTGTATACTTATGTCTCAGCCATGATAACATCATTCAACATCAAGCTCAGGCGGTCAACGAGCATCGTATTATCGATTTTTTGAATCAATGGGACAAATTGCCAATCCATGCCCATTTGTCACCTCTGTTGAAGTTAATAGACATGGAGAAGTAGCTCGAGTCGAATTACATGGAACAGATTTCAAGCCGAATTTAATGGTTTGGTTTGGTTGCACTCCAGTAGAGACCACATCCAAAAAATAAAGAGAGTCTTTCGTGTTCGATTCCACCTGTTACACTTATCAGAAATGATGTAAGACATTGGATGTTGTTCACGAATAAAAGAAATGGAGATGCTGAGGTAATTTTTGAAATATTAATCAACTCTGAAAATTTTAAAATTTCAGGTACCAATTTCATTGGTTCATGAAGACGGTGTCATCTGCTCAACTGGTTTCCACATTCTCATACAAATCGTTAGAGAGCCACGGACTGATGAGAATCGCTTTCAATTGTCTCTTTTTCGTTTGTAAACTGTACTTTAATGTTTTCCCTTTCTCGTTTGAAATAAAATGTATAGTTTTTCGAAATAAAAAGAAACACACTCTCGAAAAATAGCATTGGAGGAAGATGTGAAATGGGTAAAAATTCTACAAAGTTTTCAGAAAACATTTTAGGCTGGAGGTATAGTAAGACCTGAATAAATTGCCAAAAGTTTGAATTTAGAACAATATCCGCGCTAAATAAAACGATTTGCTCATTTCAAGTTTTTTTTATCAATAAACGTATCTTTCAGTAAGCTCCAGTAAGTTTGGCCCTAATTTGGCTCGTTTAGATCATTTTCAGCACTGTTATAAACATCGATTGAAAGAAATTTCACGAGTTGCAATCAAGCTTTTACGTTATTCCAGAGCTGATATTCAGGGAGTTTGAAACGGATAATGTAAAAAATTTGCGTACAGAACACATCAATTTTTTCCCTTGTCTCCTCATGAGGATGCATCTGCTCACTTTCTTTTGCTTCATAACGGAAAATCACTTTGTATGGCAGACGGTGAACGCGCCAATCAATAGCTGAAATTTTAAAAGAAAAAGATGAATACATAATCCTAGTAAGTATTCATTTTTAAAGAAATTGTGAATCAAGAAAAGAATCGAAAGTTAGTGACTGTCATTGGTACAAACGTATACAATTACAAACTGAGAAAAGCGAATTTTCAAAATTGAAACATGCGAGTTAATATATACATGCTTTTGAAGCCATAAAAATCTACTACAATTTAGTTTCCTACTGTGCAATCAAGTGTTTCGATTGTCATGCATCGTTGATGATGTCGAGTGTCCACCTTTCAATGTCCTCCACCGATTTGGACGCTTCATGTAATTCGCTGTGGAAGTTAAGCATTGCATGGAAACCATTCTCGTAGTTGATAGCCGTTGTTGGAACTCCGGACGCTTTTAATCTCTCAGCGTAAATGATTCCTTCGTCTCTGAGCACGTCGAATTCGCAAGTGATTACCATTGTAGGCGGCAAGTTGGACAAGTCTTTTCTCATTAATGGCGAGAAGTCAGGGTTCGTAAGGAAGGGTTCCATCAGGTCTTGAGCCTCGTAGTTTCTCTCAATCTCCCATCTTTCCGAAATGCTGTGGTTGTTGTAGTGCCGAGTCGTTTCGATAACATCTTTGTAGGACATCATCTGCAATTAAAACTTGAACTTCGAACTTAGTCATTGCAAAAACAGACCTTTTCCACCTGTGGCTGCAAATGTTTGGCGACGTGGCCGTTTGAGATTACACTGGGAACCAGATAAGATTTCTCGTCCATATCGATTCCAGCATAAAACATGTAGTAATAAGCGACTGATTCTGGATCAACGAGTGCATATCCATTGAGGCGGGTGTGGAAATATCGGTACGAGATTGTTTGCATATCAGCCATTTGAAGAAGTGGGTAGATGAGCACTTGGCCAGCCAACTTTGGAAGGGCATTTCGAGCTGCGCGACGTTGTGCAATTACGGTAGCCAAATTACCTCCAGCCGAATCACCCATAACGACAACTTTTGAAGTGTTGACTCCATACTGAGCGTTTCCGTTTTCGAAGAAATATTCGATAGCCGCCTCACAATCCAGAATACCTCCTGGAAAGACGGTTTCCGGCGAGAGACGATATTCGATGGAAATGAAAAGCGTCTTCATTTCATATGCCATCCTCTCGACCAATGAATCGTACATTTCTACGTTTCCAAGAGCGAATCCACCACCATGAACGAAGAGAACAGCTCCATCAGTGGAGGTTTCGTTGTTGTTGGGGCGGTAAACTTTGACTGAAGTGCCATTCCAGTTATGCCACTTGATTTCGATTTGGCCGTATGTGTTGACAAGCAAACCGAGTGATCTTGAAAGAATGTTTAGTGCGCCTCGTGTCCAGTGAACCATGCTGCTAGCTTTCGAGAACATTCGACTCTGTAGGTGGAATAATGTTTAACAAATAATTCAATAACGGAAAAAAGTTACCGGGTAATAGTAAGCGACGCGAAGAGCTGGTTCGACGACGTGCATCACGGCACGATCCCATTTGCTGACTGTGAATCCTTCGGGAAGTGGCTTATGCAGAGAATATCCAGTGATGATTAGTAGTAGAATTGTGGCGATGCAAACAACGAGGCACTTGTTGCGGATCGGCTTCAATTGTGCTTTGAGCATCGTGTCAAGTTAGTACATTTACAGGAAACTATTCACAGAAAGCAAGCGTGGGCTTGGACGCCTGAAAATAAGGGAAAGCTTTATATGTGAAGAGACTGCATTATTCGAGGGTGGTAAGTTGGAGATTTCGAAAAGGCTGATTGAAAAATTAAAAGACACTGACAAAGTGACTAAAAAAAATATGTCGGTCTTTTTCCTATAAAAACGATTGACAAGTGGAAATAATGACAATATCTTCGAAAAGAGAGCGAAGTTCGCTCTCGCGGCCAGATCAAATTAAATTTAGGTAAATAACGTGTTGCGTCAAATATGGTGTCGGCTGTGAAGACACCGCAAGCTGTAACTCTCACGTCAAAATACACAGTCGAGTCTTTTGAAGTCTTTTTACGACTTTTTTTCAATTTTTTTCTTCAGAAAGCCAGAAAGTTGCATTTTTGCAAACATGATGAAAAAAGACGAAGGGAAATTCGTCGAACTTCCTGGAGCTGAAAAACGAAAAGTTGTAGTTCGATTCCCACCAGAAGCCAGTGGATATCTGCACATTGGCCACGCAAAAGCTGCTCTTCTCAATCAGTACTATCAACAGGAGTTCGAAGGACAACTTGTCATGAGATTTGATGACACAAACCCAGCCAAAGAGAATGCTCATTTCGAGCAAGTTATCAAGAAAGATCTTGCAATGCTCAATATTGTCCCAGATCGTTGGACACACTCGTCGGACCACTTCGAAATGCTTCTCACGATGTGTGAGAAGCTTTTGAAAGAAGGAACAGCGTTTGTTGATGACACAGACACGGAGACTATGCGAAAAGAGAGAGAAGGAAGACAAGAGAGCCGTAACAGATCGAACACTCCGGAGAAAAACCTGCAATTGTGGGCTGAGATGCAGAAGGGAACTGAGAGAGGATTGGCTTGTTGTGTTCGTATCAAAATCGATATGAAGTCCAATAATGGAGCAATGAGGGATCCAACCATTTATCGATGCAAGCCTGAAGAACATGTGAGAACTGGATTCAAGTACAAGGTCTACCCAACTTATGATTTCGCTTGCCCCATCGTTGACAGTGTCGAAGGAGTGACGCATGCTCTCAGAACCACTGAGTACCATGATAGAGATGAGCAGTATCATTTCATTTGTGATGCTCTCAACCTTCGAAAACCGGTCATCTGGGAGTACTCCCGTTTGAATATGGCCCACACGGTGATGAGCAAAAGGAAGTTATCATGGTTCGTAGATGAAGGATATGTTGAAGGCTGGGACGATCCAAGGCTCCCAACAGTTAGAGGAGTAATGAGAAGAGGACTGACTATTGAAGCACTCAAGAAATTCATTGTTTCGCTAGGCAGCTCTCGTTCGATTGTCACGATGGAATGGGATAAGATCTGGGGGATTAACAAGAAATCAATCAATCTTGTTGCTCCAAGGTAGTTTTAATTCGTATTTATAGCCGGCCAACAATCAAGATTTCCAGATACACAATACTCGACAATACTGCTCCACTCGTCGCCATCGAATTTACAGATGATGTAAAATACGCAAAATCAACCGTTGCACTTCATCCGAAGGTAGATATACTGCTTATCTCTGTTTTAATGACTCATTTCAGAATGCCGAGATCGGAACCAAGGATGTCTACAAAGGAAAGAGATTGCTCATAGAGCAAGTGGATGCTGCCTTAATTGAAGAAAATGAAGTCGTCACTTTAACCAATTGGGGTAATGTCCAAATAGGGGCGGTCGAAAAGAAGGATGATATTATTACACGAATCACCGCCACCCTTCAATTGGACAACACTGATTACAAGAAGACAACCAAAGTCACCTGGTTGTGTGATGCCGATGTTGATGCTGGCAGAAACATTCCAGTTGTCGTGGTTGAATATGACCATATCATCAGCAAGGCTATTATTGGTAAAGGCGAGGATTGGAAGCAATTCATCAATTTCGATTCAGTGGTTTGTTAAATTATCAGCTCCCAAAAATAAGAAATACATATTCAGCACTACAAAAAGATGGTTGGCGAGTCAGCTGTCAAGAACTTGAACAAGGGAGACATCATCCAGATCGTACGCAAAGGATTTTATATCGTCGATCATCCATACTGCCAAAAGAGCGAGCTCAGTGGCATAGAAACACCTCTCTTGCTGATCGCGATTCCTGATGGACACACTGGAAAAGAAAATGAGAAGCCCAAAAAACTGTCAAAACTTAATTAGTCTCATTTATTCTTGTTATCCCTTTCCCATTTCTTTAACATAGGTTTTCTCTATCTATATACCATTCCTATTTGTTCTTAACTTTTTACTGTTTTCATTTAAAGCCTCTTTGTTTTATTTTATTGAATAAATAAAAATAGTTGAGTTTCTAGTCACTGGAAAAAAAAAACGATTTTTAGTTTCACTCAAAAAGTCGGAAAAGCACAATTTTGCCAGGGTAATTGAAGGCTCCATTGATCATTGATAGAATTTTTATCTTTTTCAGGTTTCTTCGCCACTAATCCTAAAAATGTCAATTAGGAAATGCTTTGTTTCCTTTTTTCGTGGTGGATTCAATCATTCTCATCATCCTCCTTCTTTTTTTCCAGATGTCAAATCATGAACTCCCCCCTCGAGAGGAGGAAAACATGCTTTCCTTCATATCTTTTCCATTTTGTCTCACAAGGGACGTTACTTTCCATACCTCTTGAGAATTTTCTATAAATTTTAGCATAGACCAATTCGACCCGGGTGAGAACGAAAATCATAGTGAGAAATCCCACAAATCCCGTTTAAGCCCGTTATTCTGAATTTCAAATGTCGTCCAGTACAAAATTTCACCCAAAACATGAATTTTTGAAGCTTCTAGGCCGTTTCATACGGTCAGAATGAAACTATGGGCATTTCAGACACGGAGAAACAGATTTTGATAGTTTTTACAAAAAAAATTTTTTTTGAAAAATTTTGCATCATGAGACCCACCCTTATAGTGGGTTCCAAAACTCAAATTTTGAAAAATTTTTCAGAATTGTCTGAAAAATTTTGGGTGTTATCAGGATGTTTAGAAATGTATCCTGGCAAGTTTTCTCGCACCACAAACTATTTTAAAGCGAGATATTGCGATTTTTCTGAAAAGTCGTGATTTTTCGTCATCTGCGAATTTTCATAAAATAAGCTTCAAACCCGGAAAACTCTGGAAAATCGCTCATGATGTGCTTAGGACAATTACTGGGAGTTACAAAATCACGTTTCCAGATGAAAATAGGAGTTCGAAATTTCTGTCTGAAAATTTTCAGATCAAAAAAATGAAAATTTTTTTATCGAATTTGTGGGATTTCTCGTTATGATTTTCGGTCTTAGCGAGTCAAAATTAGTCTCTCTGCAAATTTTTAGAAAATTCTGAAGAGGTACCAAAAGTAACGTCCCTTGTCAGGAAGCCAATTCATGCATTAGAGCCCTTGTCTGGAAGAACTTCTTTCTCTGGTGTGACGAATGTTTTCTGTTATGTTTGTCTGTGGTTAGATACAAACGATAAAAATGGAGAAGTATATTTCAGATTTTAAGAAGAAAAAAGCGTTGTTCTCTGAACAAGCTGGATCTTTTCGAAAAATGTTCCGATTCTTCCAGATCTAACAATCTAAACAATTATCATTTGATGTCTGAATATCTTTATTTCCCAATCAATCCACTTGTTGTTCGTCACATTCCAATCTAAGAGGGTCGGGAAACTACGAAATGATATCCTTTAAAGAAGGTAAGAAGACAGGCAAGAAGACAATAAAGGATATCACCTGTAGAAGCGGCTTCCCAAACATAGCAACAGTCTTACTTTATGCTAAGAGGGACGGGAAACTACGAAATGATATCCTTAAAGAAGGTAAGAAGACAGGCAAGAAGACAACAAAGGATATCACCTGTAGAAGCGGCTTCCCAAACATAGCAACAGTCTTACTTTATGCTAAGAGGGTCGGGAAACTACGAAATGATATCCTTAAAGAGGGTAAGAAGACAACAAAAGATATCATAAATGGTGTAGAAGCGGTGGTCAAAAGATATTACACATAAAATAGATAACACAGATAACACAGACTCACCTCTTTTTTGAGGTCCTTCATCCTTCATTGTTTTCCGGTCTAGATGACTGCTCTCTTCGGTCGTTTATCATCGTCAATCCAAATATCCGGTACATCCGATCGTTTTGGCGCTTGTTTCGCGATGGGTTGATCCTGTAAAAATAATTTAAATAATAGAAAAGAGAATTAATTAAGGGAGGGTTTCGTTCAAGAGACTAGCATTGAAAAATCAATAATGACACTAACCTTTGACAAATAGACGAGAGGTCCAAGGAGAGACGACCGCACAGGACCATGCCAAATAGAAATAATGACTGTACAAGACTGTTTTTGAAAGACGCGCCCTATATGACGACGCTGAACATGTGAATGGACCATAAAAGAGGGCGTGACCTGGGGTACCTTCACATTTTATCTTTCCCATCTCTTTGTGTCTATTAGGCGCCGCCTCTTTTATGATGCGTCTTACATGTTGCATAGCAAAATTTAACTGTATACTAAGAGGGTCGGGAAACTACAAATGACATCCTTACAGAACAAAAGGATGACAATAATCCATTAAAGTGGCTGAAACAGAAACACAAAACAGGCTTACCTTCTTAATAACCTTCTCCGTCCATATCGCAAGTGGCTCTTTCAAATATCCGGTACATCTCGTCATTCTGGCGCCATCCTCCGGTTCATGTCATTTGTTGGTTGTGATCTGTAAATTAAATTTGAGTTTTAAGGAAATTAAAACGGACGAGGTCGAAAAAAAAAAGAAGAATGTTAATAGAGAGAAAGAGAGGTAACAAAAAAATCAATAAATGGCAGAGGTCCAAAAAGAGACGACCACTCGGGACCATTGAAATGAATGACTGTTTTAGAGAGGACGCGCTGTGTACGCGCAAGAAACGTGCACAAAAGTGGGCGTGGTCTTGTGGGAAGGTGGAGTGTGAGGGAAAGTTTGATCAGACAAGAAGATAAGAATGAATGCGGAGCTAGAATATGGGGATAAACAAGGAGAAGGTACGTAAATGTGAAGATGGATCCACACAACAAAGAAATTTATCGATCGATTTCCTTGTGCAAAAGGCAACAAAAATGACGGAGACAGTTTGAATATTTTGAACATCAATAAATATAAATGCATCTGTCAATTCAATAGCGAAATTGTGTTTTTGAACTGCTAAAATACTCATTGAAACGGTGTCTTTTACTGGTCCGAGAAATCCGTGACGAATAAATCGAGTTTTCATTTTTCCCTTGTCGTCAATTTTCATTCAAACTCTTTTCTAGCTCTTTCCGGTTCTAAAAAATCATTCTGACTTTCAGACGAATATCAATCGCCTTCATCCCACAGAATTTACACATTTAAGTCATGAAACTAAAAAGAAATTTTGAAACGGTTTCATACAATTTATTTCAATTCAAATTGATAATTTTAACAGATTATGCTTGTTCTCGCCTCGGCGACATTGATCCATTTGAAATCGATCTCGGAGAAATTACAGATTGACTCTGAGCAATTGTATTTGTAACTCCTTGAATTGTCGTCTCCTGTTTTCTCCTCTTCTTTGTTTCCTGTGGTTCCGGAGGTGCATTCCATTCTGCATTCAATTGGGAAAAATATATTGTAGTGTGTTCAGTGTCATCAACAAAACAATTATTTCCAAATGTATCCTTCACTTTTGTCATCTTTTTATTTTTTTGTGAAGCTTCTGCGCCAACTCGATTAGAAGGGCATAGACAACAGCAGACCTGGAATGATTTTTTAATTGACAAACATAAAAATTTCAGTTTCAATATTATTTCAAAAATGAATCACCTTTTTCCCCAATCTCATCAACTCTTTTTGCCATAAAGGATTATAAGCCAACATAAAGAATGGAACAATTGTTCCATATGACCAACAACTAAAATTGAATGCAATATAAACCCAATTTCTGATAGTTTGTGATTCTGTCCATTCATCCACGTGAAGCATTGATGTACATAAAGAGGCAAAGAATGCAATGGAGAAACACATTACTTTGAACGGCTGAAAATAATTTGATAAGTAAGGAGGTTACCGGCCAGTTATGCTCCGCAAAAATTTCGGAATTGGAATTTGGTCTTTTATTTTGAATAGTTTCTCTAGCCAAGTTGACAAAGATTATCAAAAGACTATCAAAATAATTTGAAGTCTGTTTCCTTCGTGTCTTAACATTTTGTTCCAATTTTGAGTTTCAATGGAAACATCTCTTCTGTTCAACTCACCAAAGTACTATTAATATTCTCCGACAGTTGTGCTCTCACACTCAACGAATAGTCGCTTTTCTCATTCTTTCTCAACGTCAAGTATCTCTTTTTGTTGTATCGTTCCATTATAAATGTTAGCTGAAAAATACCCCTATCATCAAAGTACCAAACTTTCGTATTCTCACCCCAAAAGCCACCAAATTGAAACCGGTAATCAGAAATATATGAATTTGCCTGTTGAAAGGACCAAAGATGAAAAACTGAGCA
This sequence comes from Caenorhabditis doughertyi, assembly GCA_963572265.1. Lineage (NCBI taxonomy): Eukaryota > Metazoa > Nematoda > Chromadorea > Rhabditida > Rhabditidae > Caenorhabditis > Caenorhabditis doughertyi. The sequence continues at coordinate 18,903,500 of OY751556.1, read as the reverse complement.
GATGTCAAAGCGATAATGTAGAGGATTGTACTGAGAAGATACGATATCCATCGACGTTTTTTGGTTTCGTAGTCCTGGAAAAAGTGGAATGTTTTGAAAGAAGAAAATTATGACAATAATCTTAAAGAGTCTGTGAAAAAGAGAATTATATGAGAGTTATCATCATAAACAGTAGCAGATGCAGCAACATTACAAAGAATTTTCTATGACAAAATTACAAAGCAATCGAAATAGTGTTTTTTTCTAGACTTTTTTCTGGTCTGCTCAAAACTTCTTTTTAGTAGCTCCACTAAGTTTGAGACAGTGCGCTGGAAAGAAATACCCTGAAAAATTTTTTCATCGCCTCATCCGCCTGTACTTTTGCAAAGAAGCATTCAAAATAAGAAAGACTAGGACTGTTTTGAAATTTTGTAAAAACTTACTTGCATAAAAACCGTGGCAAAACATCGTTCGATAACTGGAAACGGCGCGAAATAAAAAGCCACAAAGAGTAGAGAATTACGAAGCCAAACAGCAAATAGGAACGTTTCGTCTTGTATTAGTTCGGCTGAAACAACTATCGATATGATTGAAATTGTTCTGAGAGGTCTAAGTTATTTGCAAGATGAAACCGAGGTGTCCTATTTTGAATAATGCTCCATTATTATTATAGCTTTTCATCTGTTCCAACTAATACAAATAGATCTAATTTAGTTTCCAACTATAGTTGTCGTCTTTTATCTATGCCATTTACCATACCTGTATTGGGCACTGTCCACTGTTTATAAATCATATACATTCTTGCAAACAACGACGGAAAATATTGATTTGGTAACTGTTCCACTATCATCGCCAGATTCCTATGATATTGATTAGTGTATCTCAAAAGATACCACAAAAGCATAGTCTCCCCAAATCCAATACTGATAAGAATCCATTCAAGAATTAAAGCAGCTCGAAATATTGTATCAGTTTCTTCAATTGCTGCAGTTGTCATATTCATAACTGTTAGTTTATACATTGTAGAGGGAGATAAAGGGAAAATCATTTTTATGTGGGGAATCTGAAATTAGTTTCTTTAGAAGAATAAACGTGAAAATAGGGAGGATCATCTGATGAGATGAGTACGAAAGATACAATAATTGGATGAGAATTCATGCTGTGTTGGATACGTAAACGAAGGATACAAATAGTTACAAAAGGGGAGCAAGACACAGATTTGGAAGCACGAAAACATCACGAAGAAAACTCCAGAGAAACGACGATCAAGAATCGAAAATTTTTTGAATGACTCAGGAATTTTCGAATCTAGAACCTGCTGATCTGATTGTAAAGGTTTCAAGAGTAAGAAAATTTATGACATCACATAAACGATAAGCTTGTTCGTCAGAAGCTACAAGCCTAACGGTTGAAAAATATGCAATACCCAATGATAAACATTTTTTCAGCTTCAACTTTTCGTTATTATAAACCAAAAAGTTTTACGTCGATATAGACGTACTAATTTCCTCGTATATTTTGCTTTTTGAAATTCAAAATGTATTATTCAAAATTTATTCCTATAAACAAAATGAAAGTAAATTCATTCTGAATCGTGGCCCCAAACTTTTCACTTTCGCATATTTCGATATATAATACAGGATTTTTCCAATGATGGTTTCATGGTATTTGTGAATTCACGAATTTAATGAAACTGATTTGATTTAGACATGTTCGGCTTAGAATATTTTATCATGATTTGCTAAAATTGCTCTCGTAAATACAACATTTGGTAGACTTTCGGCAATCAATTTGGCTGAATTCCAAATAAAAAAATCTCAGTTCGCCCAAAAAATAGTTAGTCTTGAAGTCTTGCAACGGTAGAACAGTAAAATGAACAAAATAACGTTTCAAGAAAAGCATAAAACGAACATTTTCATGTTTCCGGTATTATAATGTGAAGCCTCGCTGGTTAAATAACTGGTTGCCTAATTGAATTCAAAAATCACTGTTTAGGGAAACTGCGAAAATGATAAAAAAGAACTAGTTCTTCATTGAGATTTCTTTTTTCGAACTAAAAAAGTTTGCACCCACGAACCCATCTATAATCCTTCCAAATTTGATAGACTAAAAAGATCAGTAACATTTGAGTGGAGGAAAAAACTGGCTTATCAAAAAAACATGAGTATGAATAGAGGATTGATGAGGATGAACAAAACATCGGATGAAAAAAAATAAGGTAGGAAGAAATGAAAAAAAGGTGTGGGAGAATCAGAAAAAAGGGAGGTTTTTGATATGAAAGAAGTGGTTTATTGATGCTGGGTGAATAATAAAGAGTTCAAGGGGATTATATCAGAGGAACATATGTCGGATAATCGATGTTCATAAAATGAGAACACTGTTGAAGGTCGTCAAAACAAAAAATCTGAATTCACTTCTAAAATTGCCACTGAATGAACATGCGAATTCTCAGAAGCTGTATGATAGCAACGATCTTCAAGCGACGACCCAATGGAACGAATATTTTTCAGTCATTTTTGTGCAATAACTGTATCAGAAAGATTTTAAAAATCACTTACTAAAAACACCCATCTCCATTTCCTTTTTCGGGCTCTGTCTGTGGTTTTTTCCCATTATCGTCGTATATACATCAAATGACCACCTTTCTGATTTATATATAGGTCCACTACACATTTTCTCACATGAAATTGAAAGCAGAGTGTCCAATTTCCGACTGAGATGGGGATAATAGGAATAACCGAAAGTAGAAAAATGATGTTACCAGAGAGAAACAGTGTGTTATGATTCCACCAGATGAACTTTTATTAGAGGTAGGATGTCTATCGGAAAAAAAATCTACCGCTCTGCTCTGAAATCATTCTTGGGGTTAAAACTTGAAACATATATGAGTGTATGAGACTGTTTCAGAAAAGTATCATAGAGTTTTGTGAATCTTTTGGAACAGTAAATCAGACTTATCATCCTGAAATTAGTTTCAGTTTCATTGCGGGCATGAATTTATAAATATAAAGATCAGACTATTCGGAACGACATTACTATGAATACAGTTTCAAATTGCTTGTATAAGGTAAAATATCCGGCATGATTATTCTAACAAATACGAAACTTAGGATAATCAAAGCAATTTGTAGATCGAAAACCAGAAATGAGTGAGCCCACTCATTCTTTCTCACACTACCAGCTATAGCTTCCAATATACAAAACAATAGACCATAATTCAATTCTTCTTCCCTATTTGTCTTATGATTCACGTCATCTCAAAAATACAATTTCATCTGAAAATTGCTGACTATGAACTCGTTGAACTTGTGTCCAAATTTACACGAAAATGAACAAAAGAGTGTGGGAAAATCATTTTGGAAGTTATTTTTTTTAGGAAGTGAGTAAGGTAAGATGAAAGGAAAATGTGTATAGAACTAACTAGGGAAGTGTTTGACGAGACCATTTTGGAAAGGGCTGAAAAATTGGTGACAGACTATATCGACCGTGCTGAAACCATTTCTGAAGTCAATTTGGTCCGATCGGCCTTTTCATTTTTTCGGATTTTTCGGGCTTTCTCAGGCCTTCGCAGTTTGACGTTCCACTGGGTTTATATATTCCCTCCGGCAGAGTAGAAAATTATGGCAAATTGGCGCAGTGGCAACGGCCTTGCTCATCGTAAATAAAGGTGTGGGTTCGATCCCGCCCAATGCGAATTTTTTTAGAAATTTTTTCACAAAATTTCAGAAGACGTAACGTTTTCAGAAAAGCCAATTTTTGGGTTCCAATCATATCAGTAATATCGACTCGAACAAAAATGATGTTTTCTATAAAAAAAATATTTTTCAAAAAATCGCCGATTGTTTGGCTTACATTTAGTGAACGATCATGGACTTGTAAAAAATTTTGAACCGAAAATTTTTTTTTTTGAAAAATGTCTCCTAACTTGCCAGAAGTGGTTAAGGATGATCAAAAAAGAGTTTTAACTTTGTTTTAAGACAGTCTGGGTGCGTAACAACACTCAAAATTGGATTTGAAGTCAAAAGAATCAGGCAGGTGTCTAGTAAAGTATGCTTCAAAATGCCGATCGGACCAAACTGACTTCAGAAATGAAATCAGGAGAGTCGATATACCCTACAGACAACGTTTCAGCTCTTTCCAAAATGTTCTCCTCAAACACTTCCCTAGTAACTGATATCGAAAAAAAGAAATGATTTTGAGACGATAAACATTTCAAAATCTTTACTATTATTACTGTACAGATTCTGTGTGTGTGTGTTTGTGTGTCTGTCTGTTGACCATAGAAATGAGGTCAACAGGTTCGAAAAAACACGCTTTCAGGCCTTTTTTGAATTTCCATTAGTGAGAGAGACACACAGGGGGCCACGTGAATATAATAGACCCCGTGAAACTTTTCACAGTTTTTTCATTTCTAAAAAAGTTTTGTGAAGCCGGAGGCGCGGAGCGCCGATGACCGACTGGTATACATTGACTTGATTTTCTTCAACCAGTTGGATATTAAATTTCGCATAAATAAGGGAAGAAATAATGAATGTTTTGCGGTGAAATTTATTGAAAAAAAAAATAAGCGAGAGAAGGACCGCAGCAAAGGCTGTGAATGGTTTTCAAAAAAAAAGTCATAAGGAATAAGAAAACTGTGAAACATAAATCTAAAACAAAAATTATAATATTCCAATAAGAACATGTTTCTGATTCAATATCAATAAAAAAGCTCAAAGAAAGTGCTCTTTTTCTCTACGTCATAACCCAGTTTCTAGACAATACCGAGACCTCCCGGGAATAGATATTTACGTGATTTCTATTATTTCTATTTTGTTCTATGAAAAAAGGTGGGTGAGTTGTGCTCAGAAATGATGAAAGTGGTTAGTCTGATTTCTTCGGAAATTAGATTTTCATGCATTAAATTAATGGAAAAATATGGAGGGAGCGAGGGAGTAGTAAACGATCAATTTTTGAAAAAATAAGGAACTAATCAGTCTATTCTGACTTGCCGAAAAAAGTAATTGGACTGAAACGGGAATGAGTTCAATAAACCTTGATTTTTGAAAGATCACGTAAACTACTAGTTGATTGATTTTAGTGAAGAGTTTATTCAGCAGAATGGAAATAGAAAAGGACACTGGAAATACACGAAACTAAGTAATACATAAGTATCTGCAAAGAAGATAACACTAGCCAGAAACTGTGAAAGATTCCCAGAAATGATATCTTTTGGTTTCTAGAAATTACTTAAACCTGTTTCCACAAATCGAGGATAACAACAATTTTCCAGAATTCACAGTTTCTAAACATTTTTTAAAAAAGTTTCTCTGTTTAGACCAGATCATTGATTTGATAAAGTTTTTTAAAAATCTGTTTTGTATTCCTCTAAATCTTGACCCTCTTAAAGTTGCAACAAGATTTCAATTTAAAAAAGGATTTGAAAAGGGATGATCAATAAAGCCGAACTTACAAAACATAAGAGCACAATCTGAAACACCATTTCATCTCAAAATTTGCGAAAAAATTCTAGATTTTCTGTAATTTACTTATTTTGACAAGTTTTATTGAATTAACTGCCCCAAACGTTTGAAACGAAAAAGTACAAACTGTATGGAACCAATACTTGGCCGATCTCATCTAGAAACCGCAAAAAAAGTTTAGATATTATGAAATTGTTTAACTTGATGATGATTTTGATGGAAAACTTGGAAAAGTCAAAAGAAAAAAGCACGAAAAATGTCAGAACCTTATCTCTGCTTGACTCGATGGCTTTCTAAAAATGAAGTGCACATGGGGTTAGTTGAAAATGATGTTTATCATGGTTCCACATGTGCTCTTCAGATCTAGATCATTTTTTTTCAAGTCAGAATCCAAAGATTTTCAAAGATCACTGGAAATATGAAAAGGGGGAAGAGAATATAATTATCAAAGATTGAAAGAAGAAAGGAGAAAATAAGTTGAATTTGAAACAGAGAAAAGGTATTCTGAAAATTTTTTACAGTTTTGCTCGCTCTTTGTGAAGTTTATAGAAATTTACAAGATTAATAAGCCTATGAGGATCGATCGCAATGATTTTATAAGTGAAATCGAACTTTTTTAATTAAGAAAATTCTAGTCAAAAAGAAACCTAAAAAAAAAGATCTTCCTCTTCCCATCTCAAAATGTTCCAGTCCAATTCTTTCAAATGATGACCAATAATCAGTCTTACCACCCCAAAAAACTAGGTAACCAAGCGGAAATTCTCTACTTTACTCTATGTCTACTTTCTTCGATTTTCTTGTTTTTGTGTTCATCTAAACAAAGAGACTAGACATGTGGGAATATAAAAAACGTTTTGAAAATTCATCTCGAAAAGTAAAAATGATGATATAGTTTAGTTAATATGTGCCTGGTTATGGATCGAATTGATCGGTTTTCATGCATTGAAGGTATGGAGCAAGTTATTATCAAAATACAGATATTTTTTTGAGTATGATAAAACAGAAATTTTCGGTATTTATTGAAACTCAAGTTAGGGATAGTCAGTCCTAAACAAAGTTTCAGCGAACATTTGGATGGGTTTTCTAGAGGATTAAAAAAACAAAAAATTTAAAAATTGTCTTGAAATTAGTCTCATGAAAACGGCAAAAAAAGTTCCAAGAATTTGAACAATTCTCTCGAGACAATACAAATCAAGATGTTTCTCTAGAGTTCTAATAAACTATCGAGAGCAATTATTCTCAGAAACACCACCGACTTTGAAAATTCTCTTATTGACAGAATTTCTAGAAAATAAAGAATTTCCAAAGTTCAGTCATTTTCCTTGTTTGGAATACAATTTGGATTTTTTTGTTGTTTTTTTTAATCCTATAAACTATAGTTCCGAAAATTCAAAAATTTTTTTCAAATGCAATATTTTTTTACAACTTTCAGTACTCCTCCAATTCAGAACTCCAGAGTTTTCATCCAGATTTTTTCCCAGCAGAAATTCAGGTACTGTATTCTGTGGTTCTTTCTAGAAGACATCCATTTTTCCCAACGTCTTCTATTCCAATCGTCTTCCCTCTTTCCATTGCCATCCGTTTGCCTATTAATATTGATTAATGGGGAACAATATTCTAGCGTTTTTCGTGAATCTTTTTTACAGTTTTCTATATTGCTTTGATCGCCTTTTCCTACAGAAAAAAGTGACGTAAGTTGAAATTTTTATTGGAAAGCCGAATTTTCACAACAAAAAAAAAGAGAATTTCAGAGGGTTTTCATTGTTGCGTCTTCCGAAAAATGTGGTACTCGAAATCGTTAAAAATATGGATTTTTTTGATCAGTGAGTTGATTTTTTTTCATTTTTGAAGTGAAGGGACCTAACCTAGATGCTCATTCTCCATTTGCTCCAACTCAACAAAATCGTTTATCAAATCTGCAAACCGAAAGAGAATAAATATAGATATATCTATAAAGAGTGATATCCAACTATTAATTGGTGAAATGTCGCATTCTTCTGGTTGGAGTGGTGTCGTAGTTCATTTTCATCAAGACTCTTGGACAGGAAAATGTGAGGAAGATTACATCGGGGTTCTTGAATTCAATTTTTTCTATCATTCTGCCGTTTATTATTGGAAAAAACCATCAAAATTCATTTGTGGAAGAGATTGGATTAATCATTTTATGGATATTTTTCACATTGGTAAATTAGGCTGTCTGTCATTCAGTAGAGACGATATTAATATTGACTTATTTAAAAAAGTGATAGAAGGGTTCGAGTTTTCAAAACTTCGAATTTTTCCCACTATCATTCTGGATGCCTTGAAGACTGAATATTTCCAAAAACTCATAAACGAATTTGTTCCACAAAGTGAGTTGGAACTACTTACAACTCATCGTTTGGCAAATTCAAGAGAGCTGGCTCAAAATCTGAATGTTCTTGTGATTCATAATATTTCTGAGTTATCACTCAATGATATTTTGATGATGAATAGTTCTGAAATAGTAATCCAATATGCCTTATCAGTAAAAAATGTTCGCAATTTTCTCAAACTTTGGATTTCTGGAAGTAATCCACGAATAAAACGAATGGTGTTGACATACACTGATAATCAGACTTATGAAGATTATGCCCTTATAATGAAGGGTATTGAATTTAAAATCGTTCCAAATAATACCATAAGAACATTTATTCAATTCGGTCCTGGATATGAAGAGACTTTCCAAAGATTTTTAAGAGGAGGATTTGATATCAGAAGGCGGAGTGATGGAAGACTTGCAACAATCTATTTTGCCAGTAATCGCTTCGAAATGATTGTTTGGGAATGATTTTTTGATTGTTTCTCTACGGCCACTTATTGTTAATAAATTGTTATTCTTCTCTACTATCCTATGCTTTTTTTGCTAAAAATTCACTCGAAACTACATAAATTCGCGAAATTTTTGCATTCAACTCAACCAGTTTACGATACGAAAAAAAAAATAGGCGACATTCCGGAAGTAACGAGTAACGATGAAAAATCTGATAACCATAACAAAGTTTTGAAACAGATGCCATCTTTCTGTAATGTTGAATTAGAAGGGCATGAGTTCCAGTAGATGCGAATAGAAAATGAGTTTCATTATCCTTTTGCATATGACATCAAAACTGTTTCCTGTTGTTTTCATCTGTTTCTTTTTGCAAAGACCAATCATCTCGAAAAATGCTATTCTAAAAAGAATCAATTCTAACAAAAATCTTTTTTTCTCTTATTGTTTATGCAAAGTAATTGATAGTTTGGAAAACTGTTTCATGATGCATTTGACTTTGTTAAACATCTTGGCGTGTTAGTGATTGTTTGACAATGTTTTCAATCGGTCACTGATAATTGTGATGAACAATAAATTTATGCAAATTAAGACAAATTTTCCATCCTACGCGAGTATAGTACTGTACAGTTTTCAGTCAAAGTGCTTCGAATCGATCGATATTTCGTATAGTGAATACATAACAACTTCTAAGACATTTGGTATACATTTCATTAGGCTCCGCCCACTACCTACAGTAATCCTTCCAGAAATTTCGAAATTTTCCTGTAAATGATAGGGCCCAGATTCAACCGGGAAACGATAGAGAATACTTGTTTGAGTATTTTTCATCACTTATCGAAATTCTAACTACTCGCGTTTATAGAAAAAAATTTCATTTTTTCGCAAAGTTTATCATTTTTCACAATTTTTTGGCTCTAGCGCTCCACACAGGGCCAAGTCCGGAAAGAAGACGCCGGATTCTTGTTCTACGCAAAATTTGCCACCGATATGCTATATTTCAGAAAAAAATTGGAGGGGGTAATGTTCGAGAAATTTTCGATTTTTTCGTAAAATTTCGCTTTTTCCGTCGTACCCCTATACATGGCAAAAATGGTCATGGTCACCGATTCCAAAAATTTTTGTGTCACGAGTTGGGCTACAGGTACCTAGCAGAGTTGCACGGAAGTAAAACGGAATTTATCCGGAAGTGCTTCACAGCTCTTCGAGTTGCGGTCAGATTGAAAAAGGAAGTACTGAAGAAATGTAGAACTTTCTGAGATCTTTCGATTGAAAGCAAGAGCGCCCAAGAATATTGAACCTGAATGAAGTTATGATATTACTTCCGACTTCCGACTTCCGTTTCAATTCCGGAACTGAAAAAGCCGGAAGTAATGCCATAACTTCGTTCAGGATGAATATTTTTGAGCGTTCTCTGTTTCAATCGAAAGATCTCAGAAAGTTCTACACTTCTTCAGTACTTCATTTTTCAATCTGACCGCTACTCGAAGAGCTGTGAAGCACTTCCGGATAAATTCCGTTTTACTTCCGTGCAACTCTGGTACCTAGTATGTTCACAAATTTTCAGCTCAATCTGATTCGAAATCTTGGCGTGGCGCTATCATGGGAAATGGCTTGCTGTTCACACTGTAGAATCAGTGCTTTTTGTGAGGTGGCGCTACGCCAAGATTTCGAATCAGATTGAGCTGAAAATTTGTGAGCATACTAGGTATGGGTGGAGCATCATGTGACAAAATTGTTTTTGGAATCCGTGACCATGACCATTTTTGCCATGTATAGGGTTACGACGGAAAAAGCGAAATTTTACGAAAAAATCGAAAATTTCTCGAACATTACCCCCTCCAATTTTTTCTGAAATATAGCATATCGGTGGCAAATTTTGCGTAGAACAAGAATCCGGCGTCTTCTTTCCGGACTTGGCCCTGTGTGGAGCGCTAGAGCCAAAAAACTGTGAAAAATGATAAACTTTGCGAAAAAATGAAATTTTTTTCTATAAACACGAGTAGTTAGAATTTTGAGAAGTGATGAAAAATACTCAAACAAGTATTCTCTATCGTTTCCCGGTTGAATTTGAGCCCTATCATTTACAGGAAAATTTCGAAATTTCTGGAAGGATTACTGTAGGTAGTGGGCGGAGCCTAATGAAATGTATACCAAATGTCTTAGAAGTTGTTATGTATTCACTATACGAAATATCAATCGATTCGAAGCACTTTGACTGAAAACTGTACAGTGCCCAAGAGGCTCGACCTCGGTCCGGAGAGAGAACTTTTCTTAAAGTTTTGAATACGGATTTTGTAGCTGAACAGACCCACTATTTCATGCAAAGTCCATCAATGGTTCTTTTCATCCATGGTTGAAATCGGTTGAAATGAAGATGAAAAAAAGTTACAGTAACCGAAAATTTATAACAATGGTTTCATAGACCGTTCAATAATTCTTACTCTGTCTTGGAAAATAAACTTTACCCAGATTCGTTTTTTCACCCCATCATCATCATCATCATTTTTCAAACATCATCGACTGATATAAACCTTTCTTGCACAAAAAAGAAAAATGAAGTGTTTCCTTTAATCTTTTTCCCTTTCTGTCTCCTTCATTCCTTTACTCCTTTCCAACACACAACCCATGTCATTTTCCAATTTACACCGACACCACCACCACCACTCCCCTTCTTATTTCTCTCCAGAAGTCGTTGACTCCTTCTTCTTCTTCTCCAGTCAATCGTCGTTAGGTGAAGAAGGGATTGGAGCAGAAGAAGAAGGAGCACATAGAGACATACAAATACAATTGAAAAAGGGGGTGTGTGAGTGTCTCCATCGGAGTGAGAGCCAACACACACTTCTAGAAGGCGTCCGGCTCCTGAACCGACGTCTTCTTCTTCTGCTTCTGAAGACGAAAGAAATAGAGAACCTCGAATCCAATTCTTTTTTTCCCATAACAACCACCTGCCATTGCTCTCTTTTCCTTGACTCCTGATTCTAGGAGAAGAGAAGAGAAGAGAGAAATCGAGAAAGCTGTTTCTTTATTTCGTTCTCCCCCTTCTTCTCAATCCATTCTGCCTTCAAAAAACACTTCCGTTTTCGATGGATTTTGATTCCAAATTGAAATGGGCTTACAGTTTCAGAGTGCTTATTAGATAACTTGAGAGATAGATTAATGATGCTCCTGAGTCTACTAGCGCTCTAGAAAACTTGAAGAAAGTCATGAGAGTCATGATAATAGAACGTCACATTGCTCGTTTTCATTTCCTTTTTGGTCCGGATAATAATTTTACTGTTTTCGAGAGCCTGAAAACTACAATTAACTAACGTATCGTAGGGGTTTTCCGAACTAATTCTTCTAAAACTGTCGAAAAGCCCGTCTACCAGCCATCTAGAATTTTGGCAAATGACGAAGCCTTAAGCTTAGGCTTGCTTCAATTATCTTGAACTTCATGATTGAGAATCTGCCCAGCTTCTTTTTTCCGGATTAAAATGAACTCACTGATCGTTTATCTCGTATCAATCGTCATATCAATTGCCCTTCCAGACTACTGAAACAGTCACATTGAAGCTTACCTTTTCGAATTCGATAAAGTCGTAGTTATGTAACAGCATAACTTTGGAGAACCCATTTTTCAGTTCAATCTAAAAAAAATGGTGCAGTGATGATGTGATAAATTCAATTAGTTAAATACAGTTAGATGTATTTACAAGAATGATATTTCGATGTATCGTTGCTTTTACAAACCAAACAGCTGTTTGTCGAATACCTGGTTTTGCTTCAAGTTCTCGGAACTCCCTGCGCTAATAATCCTTGGTTTTTATGACTCGACTTAAATTAAGTAACTTCCCAGCTTCCACACTCTGTAGTATTTTTCAAAAAGCATGCAGTATCTAACTCACACGACCCTTATCCAATACGAACCGGATTTATTTATAAGTTTCGGCTTCATCAACTCTATGAAACAGTATTTTTGTTTAAATGAAGATTCTCTGAACCTTCTGATGTCATTAAACGGAAAAAATGAATACAATTGTTGGAGGATATAAAAGAATTCTGATAAATTATTTCTGTTTCCTGACTCTCGTAGGACATTTATTGCTTGATTTTTTCTGTTCATTCCAAAATAAGAATTTACGAGATTTTCATTCAAAAAAGCTTTTATAAAAATGTTGATAATACCCAAAATATCGAGCATATTTTCGCGCAGAAGCAAAAGAAGATCAGAATTCGACAGCTTGTTTTATCCAGAGAATTATGTTCCTCTTTTATTTGCTAAATATTGTTGTAAAATCAAAGTTGGATTAGACACAAAATGCTCGTATCGATTTCTGCTGACTCCGAAACAGAAGTGTCTTAGGCAATGATAATTGAGCTGGTATTCTGTTTCTGAAATCCCAAAAAAAGGCAACCACTCATCCAGAGTTCATTGCTCTCTCTATGGATTGCTCCCCTTACTTCTTTTATGCTGAAACATTTCCAATGGCAACCCGAATTGAAACCTTGAGAAAACGGAACTGACAAAATCTCATAAAACTACAGTAAACTTAAATGAACGAATTGAAGGAGACGTACTAACGAATGGGTTTTCATATTCAATTATAATAGGTCATTGAAACATTGAATTAGGTTACTGTAGCCTGTGCTAACAAGGGTTGTAACCAATTCTGTTTCATCCGATTTCGAAAACGAGGACCAAAAAAAGTGGTTCCGGTTCCTTTATTTCTTAGTTCCTAGTTGAGAAAATAAATTTGCTCTCCAATAATTTCATGTTGGCTCTTAGCTACTGTATCCCATTTACACAAAGGTAGAAAAGGACCAATTATGTAGTTGGCGATAACGAGGGAAGAAATAAAGAGAATATGATTTTTAATTATAAAGCGTCCTTCTCATTATTATAATCCTCCTACTGTAACAATTATCCCTTTACTGTAACTGCTTTATTTCTGTTCCGCTTTCTTTTACATGAGTTTTTTTTAAAATAAAAAACCAATCCGTTCTTGTTAGTCCGCGTCGAATTTCGCAACCTTGTTCCATAACTCTCGATTAACTCAAATTGATTTTCACTTCATGTGAGTGTAAATGCATAAATTCGCGTGTGCTTTTCTTTCTCATGTTATTAGTTTCGTTTTCCAGCTGATTTTTATTCGGGCACGCGAGAAAGTTTTCAATGGGTTGCACTGAAAAAATTTTTTTATGTTTCATGAGTAACACTTTTTATGAGGGTTCGAATTACAAAATTAGTGCTGAAAGAACTAGAACGTTTTTAAGTTTTGGAAAAATTAGCATGAAAAAGGCTCATCGGAATACCTAACCGCTTTCACAAGGTTGTACAGAGTCGTGCAGTTTTCTTAAAAAGTATTTTGTGCAGAGGTTGTACGCTTGAAAGTAGCATGGTTGATCTAGTTTCTTATTTATCTGTTATATGAAACAGCTGAAAACTTTGAAAAATCTCAAAACTTTCATGTTTCAAAATCTGCTTTTACTAAAGTCTTTCCAAGGAAAAATGATTCATTTTCGTCATGTTAGATAAGCTTGAGAGTTAGTTTAAATGATTCATTATGATTGGATACATCAAGGAGCATCTCAAAAATTTTAATAAAACAATAATATTCATATTATGAACTTTATGAAACAGAAACAACTTAGAAATTATTCCAAATATGCAGACTAAATTTTACAGTTTCATCAAACTCATATTTTCTGGATGAAACATCCAATTCTCATTGACTTAACAGTGTGATGAGGTTTTTCCAAAAAACTTTGATTTTTTCTCGATTTTCCTTTTACAGCAACAGCTGAAATATAGTTCGAACTACGTATAGAAAGTACGATGTTGAACTCGAAAATTCATTTTCAGAAGTTTGTAGCCCATTTTGACATTTATTTTTTGTAGTTCTCTAGGTGCATCGAATTTTAAGCCACGATAAACCACCTGCTGAATATTACAATTCTCGCATCAGAACTTTGCGCCAGTGGAATCAATAATGGTTGAAGTTTCATTTGGAACCCATTTGAAAGAACATTTATCCGCAATTTTCTATAATGTTTCACCATGTAATTAAAGTCAAGCCCTGATAAGAAAAAGCACTTACACGATAATTTTTACATTTTTCAGTTCTCATCATGTTTTTTTTACTTGCGCACTGAGCTTCGGTTCGACAGCGTGCTCAGTTCCAGTCATTTCCAGAGCGATAATCAAAAATCTGAAAATTCGTCTAAAAAAAACAAAGTGCATTCTCTCTTTCTCTACTACCACAATTCTCAAAATTGACTCTTTTTTCCTTCTTCCTTATTTCCCTCCTTTTTCCCTCATATAAGTGAAATGTGTCATGAGGTGTGACTAATCCACGTCTTCCTCAATTGGCAAAGAAATGAAAACTAGGTACATTCTCACTTCTACTATTACACTACTACCCATTTCCGGTGGGGCTCATTTTTAGAACTTCTTGAGGGCTATCATAATCCGATTGAAGAATAATACTTGCGAATTCGAGAAGTCGTATTTCCTTGTACAGGAATCAGTAAAATATTTTTTCGAGACTAGCTTTCTCTAGACGTTTGTAGGTATTTCTCACTATGTTCTTTGAAAACTCTCTAATTAAAATAGCGTTATTGTGGAACGTCGATATACTATGGTCCTCATGAATCAGTAAAAAAATTCGCGCGTAACTTTTTTTTAAACTTTAAAATCCGTCTTTGAAAATCGTAAAGCTTCTTTTCGGAGTCTTTTTTTTCTGTTTTGAACGTTTGATGAAACAATGATTACTGTTACGTGCAGTTCGTATTCATGAATTTGTTGGTTATATTATAGTAATTGTTTGGTCGCAAAACCTCCCAAGAAAGTCGAAGAAATTTGTGTTGCGGCGACATAACATCAGCAGAATAGGTTTCATCAAATAACTTGTTCTTGAATCAGTAAACTTCATTTTTTGGATTTCTGTTTCATTAAGGTTTTCATTGAAGACGGTTTTTCCTTTCCAAGATGCTTTACGAGCTGTGGCAGCACAAAGTTTCGAAGCAAACTATATGATTTTGTGGATAGAATTCTGTAGAATATGGCGAACCGATTTTCCTTACTAATTAGTGGAAACTCTTTCAGTTAGCAAGACTGTAAAAAAGGAAGTCTGTTTCAATTTCGTTGCATAGAAAGTGTGTCAGAAGTGGTCTAGCTTTTCAACTGATTTTGGCGTTTTCATTTTCTCAGTCAGCGCTCAAATGTATGTTTCAGAACTTTAGTGAATGTTTTAATAGCATCTCCGTTTTGCTAACCGCTCAATTCTCAAACTTCTAATCCCATTTCCAAACTTCAAGCTCTCCCTAACAAAATGTTTCTTCACCTTGCCTTTTCCATTTTCCAAATCAACCTGCCGAACAGGTGTAAATACTTTTCTCCTCGTCATTCATATATACCAATTCTCTCCTGAATTCTCAGAATCCACTTACCAAACTTTGCTCCATTGCATTATGTCTCACGTCTCTTCATTTTTCATTCTATTTCTACAATCCATCTACCGATTGAACTATGTTCTTGAGACGATCACTTAACTAAAACATTGTCTTCTGTCTTGTGTTTGTATTTGAATCCACAAAAAAAAGAATTCCAAGTCTTCTCGTGACTAGAAAACAAGAGCTTACAGTCAACAGGTTTTATTGTATTATACACCACATTGTTTTGTGGTTGCACACGGATTTTAAGACAATTTTAAGACGAAAAAAGGGGCGGAGCGCGCCACTGGATGCGATGGGAGGTTGGGCGAGATAGAGAGGAAAATTTTAGTTTATGTTTTTTCATTTGGCTTCTGAGCTCGCACAACTAGGTGAGAGGCTCCTTCGTTTTTTTAAGATGGGCGCTTTCGCTTCGTCAGATGATTAGATGACTTTAGATTACTAGATGATATAAAAAGTGCCAAAGTGCCAACAAATGTGAAAACCTGTTTTATGGAGTCCGTATGACAGAATAATTTGGTTTCTCTGCACTAAATTTGGAGTAGATGGAGACTAAAAAACTTCGAATAAGCTTAAAACGACTTTGCAGAATATTTCATTGCACATGCTAGTGATATAAAATAAAACCGTAGATCCTAAAACACGAGTCACGAGTTACTTAACACGGTTTCCATGAGTCGGACGAGGAAGCCTCCGCACAGTATTTTCAAACCATGAGATCTCATGAGAAAATATGAAAAATTTTGACGTCTTCACAAAGTTTCAGATTCCTCTCTGAATTCCGAAGGGGGCGGAATCAGATGAAACATGTATTTTTATAGTTAGAAGGTCTAGTACTTCCAGTAAACAGAATATGAACCAATTCTCATTGGTTTAAAAATGCTGTGCGACCCTCAATGAAGCTTTGCTCGAGTTTCTCATGGAAACTCAGTTATTTCCATTCATATTTTTTTCTTTCTATCACTTCTATTACCCATCATTCATTCACATCTCCCTTCGTTTATCTCTCCACTCTGTAACAGTAATCTCTATCTTTCTCTCTTTTTCAGATTCAAACATGGGTGGTGGTAGTTCTCGAAACAAGACAGAACCACGTGGAGAGGGTGTCAAGTTGGCATTCGATCCAGATGAGAAGTGGTCGAATTTGTATCGAGAAAGAGAGAAAAATCACTTGTATAAGTGGGTTGGAGTCAGGAAAGGTTCGTTTTGGGGAAGGGAACAATGATGGGATAGTTCACGAAACTGTTTCATGGAACTATGAAAGGGAAAGTTTTTGAAAAATTATTTGATCGTCTCATGGAATCTATGAGAAATACTCGTATCAAACCTTGCTGATCGCTTCCGGAATTTTAGTCAAACTAAAGAGAAAAATAGAAGTTTAAAGGAAAGAAAGAACTGTTTCGAAACTATCCCGTTCAAATCTGTATTGAAACCTGAAATTACAGTTGAATTTTTTCATGATAAAGTCGTTGCGATAAGGTTACGATCCAGTTGAGTTAGAGATGAACAGACACCCCTGGCTACGTACGTCAAAAAATATTAAACGATTACTCCAACTGCAGTGCAGTTCAAAAAAACGTTGGTTTTTAATTTAGTCGGTGAAACCGAATTTTTTGTTTATTCCGGTTGAGAAATGGCCCACTTGATAACTCAGCAAGTGGATAGCTTTCCCATATCTCGTTCAATTTTTTACACACATTCGAAGGTCGACTCTCCAATCAAACAAAAAAAACATCCTCACTCTAATAAACTGTTTGAAACCGTCCTTATTATTTTTCAGGTGGAGAGCTGATAAACATTTATGAAAGAGATGGAGAAGAAGGAGTTCTCAAATTCGCTGATGAGAAGTTGCTAACGATACTGTATGATGAGGGACAGACTCCGAAACTAGTGACATACAGTGATTATATTAAATGGAAGAAAGGAGTGGTAAGTTTTTTCTGACAAGGGAGGTGTCATCAAATCTGTATGATGATGCTTTCTTTTATTAAATATCTGAAACGGGAAGAAATGGGAAGTTAAGAGAGGATTTAGCAGGTTTTCACGACAGAACACATGCTGTTAAAAATTAAGGTGCAGGCGGGATGAAAAAAGTTGATTTTCTTTGAATTGAGCTTAAAAAACACGACGTTTTTCCCATTTCAAGGTGTTTTTAAAAATAGATCTCAAATGTGCAATGTTAGTTTTCCTCTACTTTCACCGTACGGGCCTAGGGAACATAAACGGAAGAAAAGAAGCCACCACGTAACCGCCAGCTGAAGAAAATTCAGCTAAAGCTATTCATTGTCTGATAGAAACTGATAAAAAACTACTGTTCCAAATTGTAATCAAGTAGACAAACAATAATGCTAAACCAGTATTTCTTCGCGTGGCAAAAAAGTCAGAACAAACTTTAGCACACTGATCGAAAGAATTCTGCATCATCTATGTAGATCGCAAAAAACGGGAGCAGAGAGATACTTGAAATTAACCCTCATCAAGTTCATGCCAGTTAAGATAAAAGTGAATCCGTAACGCGCCCAAACTTTTTTTTTAAATAATCCTAATTTTTGCACATATATTTTTTTTCAGAATGTTCAACTTGGTCTCAGTGAGGAGTCAATCGATATGCAACAATCTCGTTTCAAAGAGCATTATGCCCTGTGGAAATTGAATAAAAGAGGTGTCGAAGGAGAGAATCTCATTCATTTGTTGCTCAATAGGTAAGTTCCAGGGTAAAGGAAGCCGATTGAACGAAACATTTTGAAATGCGGAAAATGGGATTGCTGAAACAGCAAAATTTGATGAAAACAAAGCGAGAAAATTGCGGTTATTCCAGGTCTTTCTAAACTAAGCTATCTGGAAGTTGTATTGATGTGCTGGGAACTTCAGTTTAGTTGAGCTTTCACTATTATTGTAATATTTCCAGAGAACAACAAGTGTGCTATGAGATTGCCAGAATCTTATTGAAAAGGTTCCCAGGAATGGCAAATGATATCTACTTGGGAGATGAACAATTTGGTAAGTCCATAGTTGAGAACTCATTATGACATAATATAATCTGGGATTTCTGTAGGACAAACACATTATTAGAACAGACAAAACATTTCGGGAACTTTTTCGAGTCGTTATTCTGAAACATCAAAACTTCATGAAACATGAAATTTTCGACAAAAGTTTCGAGTTGCATTGGGAAATGCCTGAAAATTCAGCTGTTTTTTGAGATCTAGTTATTCTGAGTTTGAAAATAGTTTTTGGTTAAAAAACGATAAATCTTTTGATAAGCTTTCTAATAAATTTTGCAACGTCCGTTAAAAATATGATTCGCATAATTTGTCTACCATCAAACGATGTTTTCACTTACTCAAACAAGTTCAAATTTACTTGAAACCGTTAATTTCAAACATCTTCAAGATATATTTCTTTTCGTTTCGCTAAAATTTTCTGTTACAACAAAATCATAAGCTTCTTCAAATTCCCATTTTCCATTCCAATTTACCGTACAGGTCAATCCGCCCTCCACCTTGCCATTGTCCACGATGATTACGAAACTGTCAGTCTTCTTCTGAACAACAAAGCCGATGTGAATGCCCGTGCTTGTGGAAATTTCTTCCTTCCAGAAGACTACAAATTGACAAATAAGATCACTGATTATCAGGGTTACGCCTACTACGGAGAGTATCCTCTGGCGTTTGCAGCATGTTTTGGAAACAAAGATATCTATGATCTTTTGATTCAATTCGGAGCCAATCCAAATCTTCAAGACTCATTTGGAAATACTATTCTGCATATGTGTGTCATCAATTATAGTAGTGTAAGTTTATCGAAATTGTGATGAAATATTCAATGTACCGACCTTTTTTTCTGGATCGGTTCTTCTCAAAACAATGAAACAGTTTGAGAAACTGACCCAACAAACAATTTTATCTGCGTCTCTCACTCTCCCACACTCTTTTTCTTTCAGTCCATGTACTCATACGCTGTCCGTCATTGGGCTAAACCAGCTGATCCTCATGTCGTCAATCATGCTGGCTTCACTCCTTTAACACTTGCTACCAAATTGGGTCGAAAGCATATTTTCGAGGAAATGTTGGAGATTATGAAAGTGGAATTCTGGAGATTCTCCGATATGACATGTTCTGCTTATCCATTGAATACACTCGACACCATTCAACCGGATGGATCTACTAGTGAGTTAGGGATGATAGGTGATTGTATAGCAGTTCCATCAAAAAAAAAATAGTGTTTCGATTTCATTACTTTTTTGAAGCATATTTTTAAAAAGTATTATTTTTTGAATTCCTTGAACATGCTCATGTCAGGTTCTAAACTTTCAAAGTTTCGAAGGATCAATTTTATCTTTACTATTATTACCACACAAATTCCGTGTGTGTGTTTGTTCGTCCGTCGGATGCCATAGCTAGGCTCTTAGTGAACCGATTTTCATGAAATTTGAACTGATCGATAGAGAAGGATGACGCGATGATGCCCGTCTTTTCTGCATCTCAAAATTCAAATTTTGAAGCCTTCTGGAGCGAAAATAGTGGAGTTCCAGCGCGAAATTGCGCGATGGGAGGGGGCGGAGCTTCGTAATAGAACCCATAGCGGCGCGCGGAACCCGTCAGATGTCGGCTGCTGCATTGAAAGACCCTCGCCGCTGCCGACTGGCCGTCATCACAGTGCGAAAGGAAGGGGAAAGAATGAAATTGAAAAGGGAAAGAAACGGGAAAAAATTATAGTATGAGCTTTTCTCCAGAAAGTTCTTTGATTTTCTGGAGAAGCTTGAAGCCTCCAGAAGAAGGAGTGGAGATTATTGAAAAGGGGAGAAGGAACAGAAGTTTGAAGTTTGATCAAGCTCCAGAAGCTTTAGAATTTTCTGGAATCAGAGATTCTCGGGTATAAAAGAAGCTGAAATCAGCCAGAAGCATTCTATTATCATTTTCATTCTTATTCTGTTTTCTATTATTATTCTACTGCTATAACCAATGCGCCCATCTACGTCTGCCCATCCACCTGACTCCGATTCTGACGGTTCATACGATCCGGATGCCATCGATGGAATCGAAGCGACACAATTGATGACTCAAGCATCAATGGATATCGGTGATGTGAAGCAAGATGGAGAGGACGAAGTTGTCATGGACACTCAATGCGACACTCAAATTGGAAGTCTTGGCATCGAAGCAACGCAACTGATGACACAAGAATCCGTGGATATCCATGATGTCAAACAAGAGGAAGAGGATGATGTCGTCATGGAAACTGGATCCATTGATGGTATCGAATCGACGCAGCTCATGTCTCAAGGATCTGTGAGGAAACGGGACAAGAAAAAGGTAATGTTTAACTTTGATTGGCTTCCGGAAATTGTGAATTTTGAGAAGTGGAAGACCGCTGATGCTGCCCAAAAAGCTGCAAAACGACAAATGGAGAGTCAAGACGAAAGAGAACGTCGACGAGAGGATGATGCCAACCGGAAAGCGAGAGGTCGATCCGCGGAGTCCAAGCGGCAGAAGGCTCTCCAAAACCAAAGAGATGCTTCCACAAGAGCTTCGCAAAGAAAAAGGGAATCTACAGACGATCGAGAAGAGCGAGTTCGTGATAGTGCCAAGCGAATGAGAGCTTCAAGATCAGTTGAATCCCCACAAGCCAGAAGCCAAAGAAACCAATCCAATGCAAAAAGAACTGCGTCGCGAAGATCGGAGGAGCCAGCTAAAATGAAGAAGAAGAGGAACAAGTCAAATGCTTCGAGAATGGCCACTTCCCGAGCTGAAGGGTCCGATGAACAAAAGAAAGCCAAGAAAAAAGCTGACAGAGCAAGGAAGTCAAAACCGAGTGTTTTACTTGGTATGGCCGGTGGAGATACTCTTCCAGATCCTCATTATCTCGGACGTATGGATAACGAATGTGTCCATTGTGGTGCTCTCTATTTTAAATGTGAGTTTTAGTAAAGAAATTGCTGTTTCTGACTTCTTTTGAATTGAGGTGAAACAACCACAAAAGGAGAATTCACTGCGTGTTGCATCAAAGGTTTAGTGAAACCGGAGCAAAAAGAGCAATTTCCAAAGGAACTCAAGAAGCTTTTTATGGCCAACAGAATGTTCACCGATCAGGAGTTATGGAAAGATGCCAAAAATTTCCAGGAGAATATCCGGCAGTATAATAACTCATTGGCAATGGCGTGCATGAAAGCGAGTGTCGTCAATATGGATGGAGGTCCATATTGCTACCGCATCCACAAACAAGTGTATTACCTCATTGGAGGACTTCACCCGCAACAAGGAAAGCCCCGAAACTTTGCTCAGGTGTTTATCATGGACACGGAGCAAGCTGCTGCTGAGCTAAGTGGACGGGAAATGAACCAATCATGTGAGAAGCACATCTTCGAGCACCTCATCGCCATTCTGAAGGAGCATCATCCACATACACAAGCATTCAAAATGATGTTTGAAGTTGAGAAGGAGGAGCAGTTGAGAGCCCAACAAGAGAAGAGAGCAGAGAAAAAGGTCACCATGGTGTTCCAAGTCCGATCGGATACGGACAAAAGAAGGTATGTTGATATTACCTTTTATAGAAGGGCAAGGAATGAAACTGTTTTTTTCAAGATACCAAGACCCAACAGCAAATGAAGTGGCAGTTGTTTATGTTGGAGATGATGAAGAGATTCCTGGAGAAAGGGCCACTACAGTGTACCAGCGGAATGGCCCAAACCTTCAGAATATCAGGATCATCGACAAAAACATCGACCCTCTCACGTATCCACTTCTCTTCCCAACAGGACAATATGGATGGTGCCCAAAGCTTCCATATACAAGACCAAGAGGAGAAAGGGAAGGCATTTCAATGAGAGAGTTTTATGCTTATCTCCTTCACACCAGGAACTCTTTTTCCCCAATTTTCCGAGCCGGAAAACTTCTCCAACAATTCATCGTTGACGTTTGGACTCGAGTTGAGCAGAATAAGCTGACATACATCCGATTCAATCAAGAAAAGCTCCGAGTGGATTCCATGAAAGGTCTCCAGGATTATGTGAACGGTGAAGAGAAAGGACCAGTTGGAGCACGGATCAAGTTGCCATCTTCTTTCAAAGGCTCTCCCAGGGATATGGTCCAGCAGTACCAAGATGCAATGACGGTTGTTTCCCGATATGGAAAACCGGACTACTTCCTGACCATCACTTGCAACCCGAAATGGAGAGAAATTGAAGAAGCCCTTCTCCCTGGACAAACGGCATCTGACCGTCCGGACATTGTGGCAAGAGTTTTCAACGCCAAACTAAAAGAGCTCCGGAATGACATCTACAAAAATAATGTTCTGGGAGAAGTATGTGCATTCATCTACGTGGTCGAGTTTCAGAAGAGAGGTTTACCTCATGCTCATATGCTGATCATCATGAAAGCTGGAAGTAAGCCAAGGTCAGTCTGAAACTGTAAAAAACTGTTTCTGAAAATATTGTTTTCAGAACAGCGGCTGATGTGGACCGAATCATTTCGGCGGAGCTTCCAGATGAGAAGACGAATCCAGAGCTGTACAAATTGGTGTCAACCTTGATGATGCACAGGCCTTGCGGAGTTCACAATCCAAGATCTCCGTGCATGGACAAAGGAAAGTGCTCCAAAAAGTTTCCGAAGCCGTTTCGAGACACGACGTCAACAGACAATGATGGATTTTCGCTGTACAGAAGACGTGACGATGGTCGTTCTGTTGACCACAAAATGGGTGGCCAGGTGATACCTCTCACCAATCAACACGTCGTCCCGTACAATCCATGGATTCTGATGAAGTACCAATCACACGTGAACCTTGAAGTTTGTGGAGCTATTTCCTCTGTGAAATATCTCTACAAATATGTCTATAAAGGAACAACAAGAGCTTCAGTTGAGATCCGAATCGAAGATGATGTTGATGAGATCAAACGGCACTTGGACACCAGATACGTATGTGCTCCGGAAGCCGCACATCATCTATTCCAGTTTGCAATGTCGTTCCGAAGTGTTACAGTAATTCAACTTCACGTTCATCTTCCTGGAGAAAAAACTGTCATTTTCCAACAAGGAGAAGAGGAGGAAGCCTTAGTTAGAATCGAAGCTAAGCAGTCAAAATTGGAAACTTGGTTCCAAATAAACCAGAAGTCCAAGGAAGCAGAATTGGCAGATGGATCATTCCCAGTATCCAAAGTGGATTCAAGGCAATACTTTTATCATCAAATGCCCGAGTTCTTCACATGTCATCAGACTACGAATCAATGGGCTTCAAGAAAGACGAAGGACTTTGCCATCGGAAGAATGTTTTTCATTTCTCCAAGGAACAGAGAGCTTTATGCTCTTCGTCAACTTCTTCTGTATACCAAAGGATCCACAAGTTACGAGGATATTCGGACAGTTCATGGAGTTCTCCATTCAACATTTGTGGAAGCAGCCAGAGCAGCCGGATTTCTCTCAGATGACACTCTTCATGAGAAGACATTGGAAGAAGCTGCTCATTTCCATTCTCCACGTCAGCTGAGAGGACTTTTTGTGACTCTGATGATGTTTGAAGTGGTGAATAATGCCCTTGAACTATGGAATAAGTAAGATTTCTGAAACTGTAGAATTTTTCGAATTCATTATTTTCCAGGTTCAAAAAAGCGTTCACCGAAGACTTCATTCATCAAGGACACTCAGAGGATGACTCAGAATCATTAGCTTATCATGACATGTTGGAACGAATGGAAGCCATGAATGAAGACCTCAGAAAATGGATTGATCTTCCATACAAAAAGATTCTTCAATTGGGCCAAGAGATTGATTATGATCAAATGGCAGAAGAAGGAGAACAAATGCGGATTATGCTGAATTTGGAGCAAAGTGAAGCCGTCGATGAGATCATTTTCGCCTTGACGCAAGGAGTTGGAGGATGTTTCTTTATCGATGGGCCCGGAGGAAGTGGCAAAACATTCGTCTATAATTGCATTTCCAAAATTGTCACCGGGCTCAGAAAGAAGATCCTTCCAATGTCATGGACTGGAATCGCTGCTTCCCTTCTTCCCAATGGCAGAACTGTTGCTTCAGTGTGCAAATTGAACATTGGAAATGGTTGCAAGTCTTCCTTCATTCGAGCCGGTACTCCTCTAGCCAAATCTTTGGCTGAAACTTCTATTGTTTTATGGGATGAGGCTCCGATGTCTCCAAAAGCAGCACTCGAAACAGTAGATCAGTTATTCCGTGATATCACTGAAGTTGATCAACCATTCGGTGGAAAAGTTGTCGTGTTAGGTGGAGACTTCAGACAAGTCCTTCCTGTTGTGGATAAGGGCCGAGTTGAAGATCAAATTTCCAACTCTATTAAAAGGTCACAGCTTTGGGATCATTTTCAAATTTTCCGTCTGAAGACAAATATGAGACTCACAGGAGATGCTTTGGAATGGAAAAATGAGCTTCTGAAGATTGGAGATGGTGAAGTTGGAGCCCCTGTTACCGGATTGATGCCAATTCCGGATGGTCTGGAATCTTCTGGAGACCTTACAGAAGAAATTTTCGGTGACCTATTGCAATCAGGAGACATCCAACAACTCGCCAAAGTGGCCATCCTGACTCCCCGAAATAAAGAGGCACTCCAAATGAATAATGATATTCTTGATCGGATGCCAGGCCCTGTGAAAGTCTATCGATCATTTGATGAGATTATTCACAAAGAAGGATCTGAAGCCAATGATAGTATGAACTTCACCACCGAGTTCCTCAATAGAATGACTCCTTCCGGAATGCCTCCTCATGAGCTCCGGATCAAGGTAATTTTTAAAAAGTTTTGAAACAGAATTTCAAGATGCTTTTTCAGAAAGGATCTATTATCATGCTTCTAAGGAATCTTGACGTCAAAAACTCCATGTGTAATGGAACGAGATTCATTGTTGATGACATGGGACAGTATGTTCTCCAATGCAAATTCGTCAATGGTCCTCGGCAAGGAGAAACAGTAATGATTCCAAGAATCAAACTCCACTACGACCAGAATTTACCATTCACAATGAGCCGTCTCCAGTTTCCAATTCGTCTGTCATTCGCGATGACGATCAATAAGTCGCAAGGACAAACCTTTGACAAAATCGGACTGAAGTTAGAAGAACCAATTTTCTCCCACGGCCAGTTTTATGTGGCTCTATCAAGATCCACAACGAAAGAGGGAATTCGGATTGAGTCAACTTCTGGAACAGTCAACAACATTGTCTACAAAGAAGTGCTGCTTTGAAGAGAAACGTGTCAACTTCTACTTCACTTCAATAAATACTCCCCCCATTTCTTCCCACTTTTTCCCACTTTTTCCTTAATTCCCTTGATTCCCCAACTTCTCCAGATATCCCATTTCCCTAGATATACCATTTCCCCAATCAGGTTTCATTTCCCATTTCTCGGGTCTTTTCCCCATTTTGCCATTTTCCCCATATAGCCCCATGATTGTACCCCATCCCGGTTATCGCCCCACTCTCAAATCGTTTTTTTCATAATTATTTCATGTTTTTTTTTTCTCTATAATAAAGTCTTTATATAGAACAAATTGTGACTACCTACATCCCATTAGAATTTGCCTATTTCAAGCGATGCCAGGAGGTTTAGCCGCCGTAGGCGGCGTGAACCGACTGGTGTATTTCAATACGGAAAAAAGCATCATTGCTTCGATGAGATCTGATTAATCCGTGTCAAAAAGTTTAAAAATAACAACACTTTTTCTAACAACGTATTTATCACAACGTTTTGAAACATACATTTCAGAAAGCCTTCGAATGAAAATTAATGTTTCTGCAATTCCAATTGAAGTTTCAAGAATTTTTATTGTTTGTTAGGTCACAACGAAAAAAATGAAACAAATCTAAAAATCTAGATAAGTTCAAAAAGCTATAACTGAAAACTTCAAAATTAGAAATTCGATATAGTTCGTTTAGTTTCATCAAGTTAGATTCCTTTGTTTTGAAGCAGCGGGCCCAATGTATTTGCGAATAATGTATTGCTCATTTCATATCAGTGAAACTGGAACCGGTAGTTGCTTACCAGGCATATTGAACTGCTCATTATGGAGAAATATCATTGATAGGATGATATCGAATTAGATCTGTATAGATCGAGCTAAAGAAAATAATAACACTTTTTTGAATAAGATAACTTTTTGGTTTTTGAGAATCGGTTTTTGAGAATCGCCTTATTTGGAGTTCGACCAAACAATGTTTCAGCATTCCTAATTGAAGTTTCATGAATTTTCTCATTCGGCACAAAAAGCATACTCCAACGTCTTGAAAAACTGCATTGTTCACTTTCCGAATCTAAAAAATAAATGATAATCATGAAAGAGAGAAACAAAAAAAGCATAGTCAACTTCAGGATGTGATGTAATGTTCAATCAATTAATTCTGAAATCAAGCCATTTGAAAGTTGTTTCTCCTGGGTATTTTTGATTGTTTCACACTCTTCACATCAGACTCTTGTAAAACATTTTCTATTTCCAAACTTTGTGAAATGGAAATTTCTTCTTCATTATTTATTATTTTTATTCATTGTTCACATTTGCAGATTACGATTCCGCCCTAATGACAGTAATCAACGGGTCAACACCGGAACATTTGGATATGATTGGAAGTGAAGTTATTCAAAGATTGTTGGCTGATAAGTGGAAGGCTTTTGCTCAGGTAAATACGCTCTAATGATAATTATGGTTCGAAGAGGAAATTGAGATTATATAATGACTTGGGCAGTGAATAACGAAAACGAACTGAAACTTACAAAATATCTGAAACTGAAAAAGAACTACAAATTTTCAGAGAAAACTGATCGAACGTTTGGTTCTTCTTATCTTTCAACTCATCACTCTATCAATCGTCGTCTACATTCGTCCCACTGAACTTCCTCGTCTTTATATGGAAGAACCACAATGGGATGATTATGTAATTTGAAACCAAAAAAATATAGTACTCGAACAAGATGACGCATTGTTTAGGTCCGTACCGTCTGTGAAATATTGACAATTTGTAACTGTCTTTTCTTCGTCGGCTATCAACAATTTGGGGAAATTCGGACACAAGGAATGCGCGGGTATTTGAGAAATTTGGTGAGTTATTTGAATGCGATCATGTTATTAGAATGGAATAAAAAATCACGTGATACTGTGGTGATGAAACTGAAAAAAAGATGAAGTTACGATGAAAATTCTTCCGAGAGAAACCAAGCTGACTAGTTTTTGATAATATCTTAGAGAATTCAGTAGGTTGCTGAAACACTAATTTCTTCAAAAGTCTGGATTTAATTTACAATTTTCAGCACTCAAAAAGCCCTAAAATCGTTCCAAACCAGCATTTTTAGGCTGAAAATGTACTGTAGAAATCACAAAAACCAAACTCAAAAGGGGGGGGGGGGGGCTGAAATTTTTTTTTGGAAAAGAATTTCAGCTGTTGAGATCATACTACAGTAAAAATTTCAAAAAATTCCCAACCACTTCTTAAAAAAAGTTCCCTTGTTAGAGTAGAAACCGGGATGTAATTACAGTAAAACTACAGTAACCTGTGTCAGCCAGAACTTTTTCCAGTGAATTTAAAAAGCTTTCAAATCGAAAAAGAATGTAGAAGATTACACAAAATGAAAATTGTTCTATCAGTTCCGGTCCCAAAAATATGATTTTTCTGAAACTGTTAAAAAAATACATTTTCAACTAGTTTCTTTAGAAAAATCCATTCACATTTTTTCACTTCACCATCCATAGGCACGCACCAATTTTCCAGAAAACCGCCCCAGCAAAAGCCGTTTTCTGTATTGCCAATTTGATGCTCCTTCTCTGTATTCCATTCCGTCTCCTTCGTAAACATGAAATCGAAGAAGCTCTCTTTGTTTTTGCTCTTCCTGGCTCATGGATTTTCTTGCTCTTCTTCGCTCGTTCTGCTAAACTCACTGGACCTTTCGTACAAATGATCTACAGTATGATTGCCGGAGATATGATTCGGTTTGCAATCATTTCTGCGATCTTCCTTGTATCGTTCTCGCAAGGTAAGTCTAAACAATGCGGACACAATAAAATAAACTTCGTTTTATTTCAAACGAAAAATATGAAAACTTCATGAAAAAGAAATGTTTCGAGAATAGTAAAAAAACGGCTATGAGTTTTCACGAAAGTTTTGAAAGTACGTGAATTAGACGAACTGTGATCGACTTCTATTTTTTGTTTCAATTTTGAGGCATTTATGAAACAGACTAGTATGAAAGAATCAGCGAAACTGATATCACACACGACATATTTAAGAGTGATTTTCCTTAAAAGGCGATCAAGCCATGTAACACATCGGCCAAACCTATCTGATTGATTCCATTTTCGGTGTGGTGGGTACCCTAGGTGGTCTGAGTGAAAAACCACTTAGGATGATAGGCCACGCCCTCTTGCTCCGGGAGCATTGTCCACGTGAAGTCCAAAAATGAAAAATCTCAAATTTTGAGATAGAGCCGAAATTCGTTCAGAAATGAATTGCCCACAAAATTTTGAGCATTCTGGTATAATTTCACGTCTCTACCTATCCGGCATCAGACCTAAAAACCCGATTTTTTTCAAAAGTGGTCATTTTTCAACAGTTTTTCCAATTTTTGACAATGTCTTAGTACTACGATTATTTGGGAAATATTGCTCAAATGAAAGCCCATGGGACCCTTCATCCTCATGCAAAAATTTACAAAAATTAACGGGACCCGATTTTGGGTATTTGCGATTTAGTGCTCATTTTCGACTACTTTTCATGTACCCCCCTCCATGGTGAAAAAGGTCATAGTCACCGATTTCAAAAATATTTTTGTGGCGTG
The DNA here is from genome assembly GCA_963572265.1 of Caenorhabditis doughertyi. Classification (NCBI taxonomy): domain Eukaryota; kingdom Metazoa; phylum Nematoda; class Chromadorea; order Rhabditida; family Rhabditidae; genus Caenorhabditis; species Caenorhabditis doughertyi. The sequence goes on along the minus strand of OY751556.1, from coordinate 18,874,053 downwards.
TTGTCCTATCCATACCTGATACGTCTACAAAATTTCAGCTCATCTGAATCATTTCTGTAGGCGTGGCACTACTTCGAAAAAATAACTGTGAATTCTGGGGGCTGAAAATCCGAATACCTCAGAATTTGATAAAAGTGCTGGAAATGGTCAAAAATGTTGTCAGAACATTTAGTATGACTATTTTAAACAGAAATCTGAACTCCAACTCGCTTTCAGTCGGTCATCAGGCCCAGAAGTTCCGTAAGCTGGGCCTTACATACTATATCTATGAAATGTATGGGTTTTTCATACTTCGTTCTGTTTAAAATAGTCATACTAAATGTTCTGACAACATTTTTGACCATTTCCAGCACTTTTATCAAATTCTGAGGTATTCGGATTTTCAGCCCCCAGAATTCACAGTTATTTTTTTGAAGTAGTGCCACGCCTACAGAAATGATTCAGATGAGCTGAAATTTTGTAGACGTATCAGGTATGGATAGGACAACACGCCACAGAAATATTTTTGAAATCGGTGACTATGACCATTTTCACCATGGAGGGGGGTACATGAAAAGTAGTCGAAAATAAGCACTAAATCGCAAAACCCAAAATCGGGTCTCGTTAATTTTTGTAAATTTTTGCATGAGGATGGAGGGTCCCATGGGCTTTCATTTGAGCAATATTTCCCAAATAATCGTAGTACTAAGACATTGTCAAAAATTGGAAAAACTGTTGAAAAATGACCAATTTTGAAAAAAATCGGGTCTTTAGGTCTGATGCCGGATAGGTAGAGACGTGAAATTATACCAAAATGTTCAAAATTTTGCGGGCAATTCATTTCTGAACGAATTTCGGCTCTATCTTAAAATTTGAGATTTTTCATTTTTGGACTTCACGTGGACAATGCTCCCGGAGCAAGAGGGCGTGGCCTATCATCCTAAGTGGTTTTTCTCTCAGACCACCTAGGGTACCCACCACACCGAAAATGGAATCAATCAGATAGGTTTGGCCGATGTGTTACATACCCTAATAGGCCTATGTTCGACACAACGAGAATTTTACTCTTAAAGAACTTATCAAAAAAGCAATAATTCGGCATTTAGAAACCTAGAAAACTAGCTCAAACTAATTGAGTTTCGCAAAATTTGCTTGAAATTCATGGTTGTGTTGAAACCGAACAAACTTGAAATTTATACAGATGCTTTGGTATTTCACCAACTTCCTTTAAAAATGGTATTCGAATAAAAACTGACTAGGAGTTCTTTAGAAATTAGTTGCTTTAAACCAACAAGTTAGCCAATTGTTCCAATGAGTATAGGTTTCAAGCAGGTCAAACCTTGAAGTATCTGTGAAACATGAAAATCTTGAAATACCCGAATTCTAGGCGTACTTAGAAAAAATAATAAAATGATTGGAACTTTCCCAACTTATCCGTACCAATTGGTGAGAAGGTACCATAAATGAAGAAAACATGTGTATTTTGGTCATTCTCAAAACCGAACATTTTCCGGTTTTTTCCTTGAGTTTTCAGTTTTACATACTTTTCATATCCCTACCACTATCAGATAAATATTGCATCCTTCAATTTCAGTATTCTACTTTGTTGGAAAAGACATGGACGCCAAACAAAAACTGGAAGACACCAATCCCCATGCCTGTCGTATTTCTGGATACACTATCTACACATACAACACTTTCCCCGAGACATTCATCACTCTTTTCCGTGCTTCAATGGGTGGATATGATGTGAGTTTTGATTAAGCTTGGTATTGGCAGAAAACGAAGGAATCCCTAGAGAAAACCGAGACATTTTTTAATGTGGTGAAACTGGGAAAAAGATCACAATTTCAGTTAGGAATTGTAAGATTAGTATGGATCATGTGTTTGATCGGTTGTTGGAGGGAGATTTAAAAAAAAATGAATAAATAAGTTAACCAGACATTTTGGATTTAACATTGGATATTACAAAAATTTAGAACTAATGTGAAAACAACGAAAATGTAATAATTTCGCAGTTTCCGAATCATGAAATGAATTGCTTTTTTTCTGATTTAGATGGTGGATTCGTTCTATTCATTGGAAGAAAAATGGGATTTAATTAAATCATAAAATACTAATCCATACTTCAAAGGGATTTTCCAAACGAAATAGCTACATGAATAGTTGGAACTTTCGAGAAAAAAAGATTTTTATGTTTCATTTTTTTGATAATAGTTTTGTTATCAAAATTGGTATATTCCAAGAACATCGTATTCCGTGATGTATCGACAAGTGATACCAAAAATGATAATACCTAGAATTAGGAAATCTTTGATTTTGAACACCGTTTATGTTTTTTTTCAACGTTTCATGAATTCGATATATAGCAGAACTGATTATATCAGCACTGCATGTCGGAAAAGTTCTGGTTCATATCGAATTTAGTTGTATCCGTATAATTATTATGTGAAATTCACTAGAAAAGTTTCATGAAACTAGCAAATTGTTTCACAGTTAATGGATGACGTTTGAAATTCCACAATAAAAGTCCACACGTTGCAACTGAGAAATTGTCGGTTACAATAATAGCTTAACACAGTTTAATCTTCAAAATCTTCAATATCAAAACATCAAAAGCTTTCGTTTTATAAAACCACTACGAAACACTTTTTCTTTGACTCGTATCTTGAACAGCAATAACTTCCAATCCAATTTTCAGTACGAAGAATTCTCATGCGCCAACTACCAAGCCCTTACCAAGACTCTTTTCGTACTCTACATGTTTGTTATGCCAATTATGATGATCAACATTCTCATTGCCATGATGGGTAACACTTATACAACTGTTATTGCTCAAGCAGAGAAAGCATGGAGACAACAATATGCTCAAATTGTAATGGTTTTGGAGAGATCTGTTGGAAAGGAACGATTGGCTGCAAGTCAATTGGAATACAGTATTCGATTGGATCAGGTAAGGAGGGGGTTATGTGGTGGAAGTTGGTGCAGGTTGAAGAAACTGGAGCTTTTGGAACAAACTTGAGCAGGACCGTCTCTAGAATTGAAAAATAGCAAATTTTCATAGAATTGTCACCAACTTGAAACCGATATTTTTTCGAACGATCTTCATGAACATTATGAACATTATGAAACAGATGTTTTATCTTCAGTTTCACAACTTCTTTGGAAGATAGCGTCAAATCTGAGAGTTCAATAGTTTCTCTAATCGGTTCAGTGGAGCCTATAAAAGCTTCTTGAAGGGATCTGAGAAAACTGTAACAGAATTTCTGTTTTAGCTTTCAAAATATCAATGAAACTGTATCAAAACCCATAAATTTAGATTCTTGAATGGTTGTTTGGAATGAATTTCCAAGAACTCTGGATTTTCAAATTTCATTTCAATGAAAGAAATCTCCCCGAAAATGTTCAGTTTCAATAACTTTCTATTAATACTGCCATCGAAAAATATCTCAATCGCTTCAATTAAATATCTCCTTACAGGAAGGCTCATCCGGAATGGAAGTACGTGGATTAATGGTCATCAAACAAACAAAGAAAACTCGCGCTCGTCAACGAAAACAAGCAATTTACAATTGGAAGACAATCGGTCGAAAAGTGATACACACAATTGATAAAGTGGGCGCAGAACAAGCCCTTCTCCTCCTTCACGGACATGATCGTTTGGATAGAGTTTATGAAGATCATGTACAACCAGAGAAAGTTCCAAGTAGAGCAAGAACTCCGACTCGTATTGGTACTACTCTCCACTCCTCAAAACGTCTCAAAACAACTATGGTCGTTGGCGCGGCGGCCTCTGCTGCTGTGTCTCCTGCGTCTTCTCATGAGGTAAGAGAGAGAGTTAGAGAAAACTCATGTCTATGCTAGTAATTCTTAGAGTAGTTTAGTGGCCGGATGGTCTAGAGGTATGATTCTCGCTTCGGGTGCGAGAGGTCCCGGGTTCGATTCCCGGTTCGGCCCAAATGTTTTCGATTTTTTCATATTTTCAACTCTTGTAGATCCGAACTGATGAAGCTGTCAACAGTATGCTACTTTCCGCACCACCTAGCTTATCTGGAGAGGTCGCTACAATGGATTGGCAACCTTCTGTTACTCCGGTTGAAGAAAGAAGTGAATCAAAGTCAGGGGGAAGATCGGAAGCATCTAGTCCAATGGTAGTGGTACCGGCGGTTCATAGGACACCACCAAAGCCTGATTCGCCGCCGATTAAGTTGCAGGATTATGTAAGTTTAATATGAAGCGGATCGACTTAGCACCCAGTATATAACGAGATTGGTTTTGTGAACTTTTCGAAACATTGAAAATATTGTTCTATGTTTCAAAGAGTTTTTGTAAACCTTTACGAAATAAAAAAATCCAGTTTGATGAATTTGAACTCATGAGCTGTTAATTATGTCTGTGGCTAGGGTTTGGTAAATTAGTTTGAAGTAAAAGAAATTACGATATGAAAAACGTTACAGTTTCTAAAAGTTTTCAAAATACTTCATAACTTTTGAATTCAGTTGACCCTTTCCAACCATGAGAAAAAATAAACAGTTTCAGAATGTTTGTAAAAATAGTTTTTTCTCAAAATCGATGCTTCTTTCTCGGCATTTTGGCGGTCTTTTCCAGTGGTCTGCTGTCAATGCGGGAATTAGTTGAGGGCCTCTACATCTCTGAGCCAAAACTGTGAAAAATTTCAGTTTCGAAAAGATTATGAATTAAGAAATCTTGTCCCCAAACAACTTGCGAACCGATACCATTTCAAAATTTGCAGAGTCGAACAGTTCGTGTTCGTGCCGCTGACAACATTCCCTCAATTGAACTTCCGAATATTCCTCCAAAACCAACATCATCTACTCCTCCTCATCGTGCCGTTTCTCCACGTCTTCGAGCGGATATGTTCAGAAGACATCATCCAAATACTTCGGCTTCTTTTGATGGTGCCCCACCCCTTCCTTCTCAACCTCCACAATCTCGAAATGAGAAACAAGATTGAGAAAAATTGAATCCTGTTCATTTATTTTTTTTATTTATTTTTTGTATTTTTCTATCCTAAAACTTTTTGATCCCTTCCCTACACCCGATCCCGAACCAACCCACCGAGATGCTTACGGATAATTATTTTTCTTCGTCGAATAATTTTTTTGAAAACTACAAACTACACTTTTCTGATCTCCTTTCTTCTAAATCCCCTTTAAACATTCCATGTTTTTCCATGTCAAGTTCAAGTTTTGAATAATAAAAAGTTTTTGATTTGAAATTCATGAGATTTCCGGAAAAAGTGCTAGCCAGGTACGTATTATCTACAATGGGAAATCTTAAAGAAGATACATAGTTCGGAAAAAGAAAGAAAAGTCATCGGTCCAAAAGATTCAAATCATTTTCTCTCGTTTGTCTCCAGAAGTGAAAAGGGATGGGTATGTTTTGATTCGATATCCTTTTGAACACATACTTAGTTTTTTTTATTTGGGGATGCACGTTCTATTGAGATTTCGGTTTCTAGTTTTTTTTTCAAAGGAATTGTTTGAACTGGGCAAAGTGTGAAAATTAATTGACCTGAGGGGGGAAAGCTCTCTTTTAGAATAGCACTTTGAAACAGATTTTCTTCTCGAATTAATTTGTTTTCAACTAAATTATGCCGTTTCTTTGTTTTTCGGATAAGACTTGATAGCTAATAAACAGCAATTACTGAATCAAAGTGTAAAATTTGAAAAATCATATGATCTCCAACAAAATATCGTATGATTTCTGGAAATTTTCCCATGACGCTACATGGATTATCATCGAAATATCATAGTTTTTGAATCAGTTTCTTTTTTACAAACCTTTATGTTTCTCAAGATTGATATTACTTTTCATATACCAATGAGTTTTGATGGTCTCGAGAAATGTTATACAAATTTGAACCACTTCCTCGCGAGTTTAAAAATTTCAATAATCCGTAGAAGCAATGTAGGAATTTGAACGTTTCAGTTATAAAAGTAATGAAACAGTGAAATTTCTCAAGTAAGAGCTTCTTTTTTGTGCCATTTTTTGTACACCTTTAAAACTTTCCAGTTTTGAATAACTTTCATAATTTCTCTAGTTTTTTAACTTAACTTTCATTGGTCTACTTCTCTGAACCCACATAGTTGAAACATCAGAAGAGCATGAGCGAAGCTATAGGAAGTTTTTTTTTTCATTTCATTCTAGCAACTGAATTTTTCTCCCCTGTTTCATATTTTCATTATATACTTTGAGTTTCGAAAGACCTCTAGTCCTCCTTTGTTCCCCAAAAAGTACTCCAAATCATGAACATTCTCATCGTCCAATTTCCCTCCTTTTCTCTTCTAGTTCTCTTCTTCCCACTTTTTCTTTCTTTTTTCTTCCCCGTTAAATCCTCCTCTTTTTGGTTGCTAGGTGCAATCTATTCTTTTCTTTCTTTTTATTCTCCGTTTCTACTCTACTTCCCATTTCTCACTTTTCTTCCGTTAAAATATAAAAATTTATGATTTTTTTATTCGTTTCGGGAGGGAATATGTTTTTGTAAAAAGCGCGAAACTTTGAAGCAAAGAAACAACTTTTTGCAAAATGTGTTCTATTTCAACTAGAATTTAAACTTCCAAAAATAGGTTACCTCACTAGTCCATTCAAAAAGTAATTTTTTCCTAAATCATAATTATTTCAGAGTTACTTGAAACCTGTAAATAACCAATTTTCTCAAATCATATATATTTTTTAGGTGGGTCACAAAAACCACTAAGTACGAGTCAAATATTCGTGTTTCAAAAAAAAATTTTGTAGTGGAATTTTATGGAGAAAATAATGGCTCAATCCTACATGACACACCCATAAAATAATAAAAGAACTAATCAAATTTCGAACGTCTGGTTTCAAGACCACTACAACTTTGAGAAGATTCACAAATATTAGAATTCTTCTGAGAAAACGGAAACCACTATGGAACTGAATGTTAAGCAACCTTTGTCAACTTATTGGTACAGTAGTTTTCTGATTCAAAACTAAGATATATGTTTAGCGAAAATTTTCAACAATTGTTTCGAGAGCATCTCAAGGCGTTTATAGGTAACTGAAACACTCAATTTAGGTTAGCTTTAAGATTTTTCGAAACTTGCTGATTTTTTTTCTGCTAGGATAGGATAGGTATACGAAGACGTTGCCATTACACGTCTTCTTTCTCTAGAACCATTAGCTGTTCCAATATTGTAGACAAACGATTCTTCTAGTCCTATGCGTGCTGTCTGTAATTTGTGAGAAATCCACCAATCGTCAGCTAACTGATTAATCATCGAGACAAGTATAAATGGAACATTTTCAGTTTCAACTGGTTCATGAATTGAGCTGGAAAATCAGTTTGTTGATCTGCAGCTTGCTTTTCTCCGGCTCTATCAATCTTAAAACGAATACTTCCTAACTAAAAGTTATATTGAATCTAGATTGATCAAACTTTTTTCCCGTGTATTGTTCAGCAATACTTATTGCACCGGAAAGGCTTTCTTCGTGATGTAGTGTTCCTTTGATTCCTTCGACCATTCAAATGGTAATGCACCCAGTTTTTATGAATAATGTTTCTCTCGAAATTCTTATATTTTTAGTCAAAACCTTGATAACTCTTCCATCGAATTAAACTAAATCATTTAAAACTTTAATCTTCGGCATGATACAGGTAAGATTTTTTTTATTTGTGACAGATTTTGCTTGCGGTTTCTGAAATATTATAATTGCTCAGTTGTTCGATTATGCTTTCAGTTCTTCAATCACTCTGCCAAGAAGTTTTCATTTTCAATCTCTCAAAAAAAATGAAATCACTTCTCTAGGAAAACAGTACATCCATCCATTTTGTTTTTAATTGAAAAAAAAATGTTTTTTGGGGCATCATTTCGGCAAAAACAAAACCATGTGTCCACTGTTGGAACCAAGAATGAAATTTACACCTGAGGGAAATTTTGCGCATAAAACTGTAATTTTCTATGAGGTCCTATCTTTTGATTTAGAAGCCCATTCTGTTTGGAATTCTATTTGAATCTGTTTGATTTGGAAGATATTTTGTGGTTACAAACCAATTCAGGGGAAGAGGAACATGGTTTTTTTTGAGTAAATTTTATAGGCTACTTTTATCTAAATTTCTGTTCCAAAATCCACTTACTCTCACCACTTATCATTATTTTTTGTCTTTCATTTTTATTTTCATCACCATGAAAAAAGGTTGCTCTACTGGCACTGACGCTCTAGGACAGGCCCAGTGCATGTTATTTCACGTTGACCATTCACATTCTTTCTTTTTTATTTTTCAACACGTGGGAACTGGATCCGCTTGTATCAAGAATCTGAATACGAACGACTGAAAGTGGTGAGTTGGGGCCATGACTTTTGGAAAAGCTAGAATTATTTTTTGCATAAAGAACTTGTTTTAAAGGACGCGGACTGGAACAGGTTTTTTCTTTTTTCCTAAAAGTTTTCATTGATACGGTAGTTATTGTGGAAAAAAATTCAAAGTCTCAAGCTTTTCTATCCAATTTCGCTCTTCATCGAACTTTTGTGGACTTTGATGTTATTTATCTTATCAAATCTCAGTTCTTACAGAAGCATTATTTCAAACCTGAAAGTCATCTGGTTCCAATATCAATAAGTTGCTTGCCTTTTTTTTTATTTTCACTAGTGTAGCCCATAAATACCTACATATAGGTGATTACTGTTTCAGAAACTTCACGAAACTTTCTCTTTTCATCGAAATCTGTTCCCTTCATATTCCCTTTTAAAAAAGCCACGACTTTCCAAAGTTTACAGAAAATCTCTCTCCATCCAAAAAACGGATTTCGAAAAAAAAAAAGAAAAAAAAACGGCTACCGCAACAAAAAAAAGAAACAAAAAGTTGTCGATCATCCTTCCTCTCTCTTTCTTTTCCTCTCTTTTTTTCTCTCTTTTTTTATTTCAAAAAGTTCAGCATCACCTCTTCCTTTTCTATAGAAGAAGACTGTTTCATTGAGAGGTGGTACCTGAATTGTTATCACATTTGCTCTCTCTTTTTTCTTTCTTTCTCTAAAACTCTCCTTATTTTGTTTGCTCTCTCTAGTTTCTAATTCTGTATTTACATAAAGAAATCATTGAATAGAGGACGGAATAGAGAGGTATTCAATATGAATACGTGGCAAAAATAGATAGCTTTTCTGATACATTTTTTGTTACTTTGGTGTCGGTTCCAAATGATCTGATATAATTATGAAAATTCGGTATTTCCCTGGGATTTCTGTGGGTTTTTTCAGTTCTTGTTCATCTTTTTTATGAAATTAAAACGTTCAATTTCATATTTTTTTGCAGTGGAAAAGGATAATGACGGTGAGTGGAGAGAAGCGGCAGGTTATATCAAATGGAATTCAAATCGATCGACACAATGAGCAGAATTCAAATCCGGTGAGTCTTTTTACCATTGTTTGTTTTGAGGGTGGAAAAGGACAGTTTTCGAAATATATGTATAGTACAAAATGTTGCACTATGTTATAATTCAAAGTATTTAGAAGATGTAGAAAAAATGTTATAAGCTGTGAGAGGAGTTCATACCATCTTCGCGAAGCAGAAAAGTTATTTATGAACTCTTTGAGACAGAAAGTTTTTTTTTAGCCTATCAATACAAAATCGTTCTCCCAAGTGATAAAAAAAAGCTTGAAAAGGCATAAAAATCAGATGTAGACATAAAACAAGGAATCTCAATGTAACTAATGTGTGACTCAACCATGAAATCCAAAAATCAGAAAAACAGAACTTTTTTTTTCGATTTGAAACTTCTTTTTGATATCAATAAATCAGTTACAAGATATAGTAAAAGGGGAATTTCATAAGTGGACGCATTCCTAGAACCATTGAATTTATCATAAAACTACTGGAACTATAGACAAAGTGAAACAGTTTTTATTTTTCCCTGCAACCTCAGTTTTCATTAAAACTTCCGAAATATTCATCGTTTCAAGTACAAGATATCTGGATGCTATTTCTGTGGGTATACTATTTTGATTGAAAATAATAAACGAAGCTATTGGGCTACCGTTTCTTTTGACACTTTCTTCAGAGCTTCGGTTCGTTAGTTGTACTCGAGAACTTTTTCACTGTTTCTTTCCGCTTCTAAGTTCTTTCGTTTTTCAAAGACACCGGTTCTTCCATCGTTCTTTCTCACTAAATAACAGCGGACTGTCCAATTTTTCACCAAAATAACGGTGAAAAATTTCCAGCTTCAACTAGAAATTGACATAGCATGAAGTACATTTCTAGCGTTCTGAAATGAATTTTTTTTTCTAACTCTAACTTGAAGTTTTCTGTTTGTGACTCAATCAGGAAGCCTCCTTTTCAAAGTGCAACTAGTACAAAACTCTTTTCACAGTTTCCTCAGGAAATACTCCCACAATTCACGATGCGCAGTTTTGAAGAGATAAGTTCTGATCTGCTTCAAGAAATTTCGCAAAATTAAAAAAGTTTTACTGTTTCTTCCACAGTGGATTGTTCAACCAGGTAGGTACACTTCAATTGATTTCCCGTAAGCTTTTGCAGTTACAGGGTGGACCATAATTATGGAAACTACTTTAGCTCGCTGTTGTACAAAAAGTAAGAGTGCGAATGAGTTGGGATTCAACGAAATGTTGAACTAGAGTCCAAAGATACGTTATCAAAAATAGTTATTCGATTTCGCAAACATCTGAAGTCATGACTTCATGATGAGCTCCAAAGTTTAACTTGACTGTGGCACGATGGTGTTTGACGGAGATTTTGGCCTGTTACAAAGCCAGTTTACTTCCCACATTTCTGATTTTTTGTTCTGATCTTGCCCAAAGCTTATTTTAGAAGCCTTTAAACGGAGAAAACAATAGAAAGAATATTTGGCGAAAACGAGCACCATTTGTCACCATAAGAAAATCTCTCCAGAAAGTCAAAGTAATTTACCATTTCTCCTGTGTCCACTTTGGGACGTCTCTGATCGTCGATTCTTTCTTAAACTGTTTGAAATTCTGTCAAAAGACTATATTGAGCTCAAAACCATGAGATTTTGTTCAAGGCGTCATTTAATCTTGCGTTCTCTGATAGCCATTTTGGCCTGTCGTGCCATTTTGAGGTCCATCGAAAAAACTAGTCGAATGTTAACCTTCCGTATTCCCTCTAAAATAGTGCAATCAGGCTGAAACTTTTCAAAACATCAAAACATAATCCCTTCAAAATAAAAATATAGTATAAAATCACTAAAATTCCCTCCGCGGTTGGTTTTACTCTCGCCTATCTAAAGAAAAAAAGTTTCCATAATTATGGTCCACCCTGTATTGAACTTTCTTGATAAACATGGATCACTGACTTCATGTAGTAGTTGACTTTGAAAGTATCTCTCAACAGTTCCAAACTTGGAACCTCTAATAGAGTTTTTGAAAAATTGACTAAGAATTTCGAAAAATGAATGATTCACAATTCAATTTGGTCCTAATCAGACATAATCAGGCATCTTTTCTTGTTTCTTTTTGTTCATTTTGCTTCATACAGCTGTGAATTCTGATGTGACCTATGCGTTTTTTACCAAGTTTAGTTCCATCGCATTCTGAATAATTTCACTGTTTCTACCACAAAGTAAACTTTTTAACAAGTCAGGTGCACTCCAATTGGTTCCCTGTGAATTTTTGCAATTTTTGAAGTTCCTCAATAAGCATGGGCCACTAATATCGTTCACTATTGCCTTTAGAAGTGTCACTGAACAGTTTCAAACTTGGTACCTCTTATAGAAAAGCATCCACCATCCAATGTTACTTTCAATGTCTCTTTGCCTTCCGTGTTTCTCAACTAATTCCAGATACAATAGAGCGCACTTCCTGACCTATATACTTTTAATTCCATTTTTTTCCTCCTTCAATGTCCTCTTTCCGCTCCCCTCCGTTACCAATAGCACCGTCCTCTTCTTCTCTTTTTCTCTAACTACCTCTTCTATTTTCATTTTCAATACAATAAGCCTGCAACGCGTCATATTTGTTTAGTTATCCCCCTCCCCTTTTCAATTTTCTTTTGAAACGTGGAAAAATATTTTATTTTCAAAACATCTTCTTTATTCTTGAACACGAAAATCAACAAAAATGTATCGAGTATCCTTCCGAAATCTAGTGATTTTTTATCAAATGAGCAATTTGGAAAGGTGGAATCAATTACAAAAGATTACGGTAGAAAGTGTTTTGAACCAAGTTTTCTCGGGAAAAACATTTTCAGATAATCCGAGTGATATGTTCCATTCAACTTATCTCAATGATCTCCGTCACTGCACACTCCACAGCGATGCCTTTTTTGGTTAGGATAGCTAATAGGGTGAGTTTTGAGATTTCAATGGAGCACGTTTTGTGCAGAAGAAAAATTCAAATTAATGGTTTTCAGACACATTTTCTCCCGACAACTTCTGTATTTATGATGGAAGTCTTAAAATTAATATTCTGCCTGGTCATCACTGTTTGCAAGACTGGAAGTATTAGAGGGTAAGCTTTATTTAATTGAAATTTTGGAAAATAAGAAATAATTAGGGATATCGAAATCTTGGAATAACCTTGAAACCTTAGAATGAGGCCTAGGTAAAACCGTTCTTTTTTTTGGAATAGTCTGAAGATTCCTAACCAACTAGAGCTAAACAGAACAGGATTGTTGTGAAGGTTTCAGAAAAAGATTCATTTTTCCCGAAAAAAACTTTTTTAAAATCACGAGCGACCCTCTAACGCCGAAGAATTATTCACTCCTTTCATTAGTTCTGAAATAGAATATCGAGAACAGAGGAAAATTTGTCTCACTGAAAAGACTTGACTGAAAGTGAGAAACAGGATCAATGAAGCAGTTTTTTGCAGAAAAAAACTTATCAAAATAGAAAGCCTGTGAAATACTGTTGCTAGTTTGAAACATCAGAACCAAGTCGTAAAACTTGAAAGCGGAATGCTTGACCTCATTTCGTCAGTTTTTTTTCCAAACATTTGTACAAGCAAGATTGTAGGCGGACATTAGAAATGCGTCAAAGTTACACTTATGCTTTTTTTCAAATTTTCGAAACTGAAACTTAATGTAGCCTGGTCTAACTGGTTACATTAGGTATCATTATGATCTTTTCCAAAACGCTTTAAAAAGCTGTATTATTTTCACTGATTTGCAATCGTATTATACACTTTCATGTAAAGGTCGACTGATGGTTTTCTCCGCTCACCTAAACAGAATTCGTTTTTTGAAGACTGAATGGAAATCCTCGAACCCGTAACTTTTCTCAACAAATACAAGATTCGATTTTCTGGTACAATTTTTGACATTCATGCAGTAGAAAGTCATCGATAGATCCAAAAAATAGAAAGTATGCAATACATACACTGAGCCTAAAGTTTAGAATTTCGCCAGTGTCCACAGGTGCAGGGGCAGGAGGCATTGTTCTGATCAGAATTGAATTTTATATACCCGGATTATGAAACTGAAAGTTGAAGTTGAAATGTCCAGATAATTCTGATAGTATCAGAACTCCTTACCTTGAGATGGGCAAATCCTTCAGGTTTTTAGTGTTTCTGAGCCTACAGGAATTGAAAGCGATTATTGAACCAATAGTTTATTGATAGAGAAGACAAAATATACTTCAAGGCTCGTAATCAAAATAGAGTATTTTGAATGTTGCTCACACCTTGAAAACGGAACTCCTTGACTTAGTTTGCTAAGTGGACGACTCCCTGTTTCTAAAAAAAAAGCCGCGTTTCATCTTTATTTTTTGTCTGTTTTCCGATTATTCGAACAGTTAATAAACTATTAAAAATGGAACGAAAATTTAAAAAGTTCGGAACGGTACTTAAGATACCATGATTTAGTATAAAAGCACTCCAAAGTCATCCTGGAGCTGTGATTAATTTGAATTTTCACAACTTTTTGAAACTTGCTTTTACTGTTTCAGTAAGTTCAGATAGTGTCACTACTTTCAGCAAGTGGTATTGATTCATCTTCAGATTTTGTTGTGATCTGATATATAAAGAAAAAAACGTCGATGAGCCCTAGAGAAAACAGAAGGACTGAAGCTGACTCTCTCGAAGTTTGTCTATTAAAAAATCAGGTTCTAACCATAAGTGTCCTTCTGATACAACTGAAAAAAACTTTCTTTCCTCTTTTTCTCTTTTCAACGGAACTATCTTCATAACTAAAAGTCAAGAAAATCCTCAGTACGTTGGATGCCTCTACATTTACTTTTCTTCTTCAGAACCGTCCATGAACTTCACAAAACCATTTGGAAGAATCGATTGGAAACGATAAAAGTGGCAGTTCCAGCTGTAGTCTATGCAATTCAAAATAACCTCTATTATATTGCCCTGGCTAATATTGACCCGACAACTTATTCTGTAAGTTTTCCCAATAAGAAAACGCGCTCTATCGCCTATTTCTTTTTCAGGTCACTCTCCAACTTCGAATCCTTACCACTGCCGCTCTATCCGTTTGTCTTCTGAATAAGAAGTTATCTTGGTATCAATGGGGAGCTCAGGTTATGGCTCTTTTCGGTGTAGTTATAGTTCAGGTAGGATGCAATTACGCTCTACCGTACCCAAATTCTGAAAACTTTGTAGCTTGACAAATCCAATGCTCATAAAGAAGCGACTGGGAATTTTTGGATTGGAGTGTCAGCTGTAGTTGGCATGTGTTGGACTAGCGCTTTTGCGGGTTGGTGCCCTATTGAGAAGACTGGTTTAAGAATAATAAAAAATTCCAGGTGTATATTTCGAGAAAATGCTGAAAAACTCGTCGGCGGATGTATGGATTCAAAACATTCGGCTGTCGATTTTGACACTTTTTTTCGCTGGGATTACAATGATCACTACCGATGGGGAGGCTGTTTTTGGAGGTAAGCTTTTCTCATAATTGAGACGTAGAAATTGAGAAGAGATTATGAAAAATAATTTTGTGGAAGTATCGAAACTGAGGAAAAAAGTATGGAAAGTTGGCTGTAAAATCCGTAATACCGTAAATTACGTTTTGTATTGCTACAAAATGCTTGAAAAAGGGTAAAATCTTGTAATTGAAAAAATTTGCGAAGTTCTGATGATATCGCATCCCTTGAACAGTAATTTTCGTGAAAATGATCCAAGACCCTCTTCCTGACCACAATTGTCTACATTCTGGAAGAGTAGAAAAATCTCAAAACGCTACGGTAAGCTGTTGTAAATAGAACACCTAATAATTGTAATCTTGAATTGTCAATTGGTGAAAGATCTTATCATAACACCTCATTTGAACGAAATTCTCACAAACAATTTTACTTTTTCATTTACTCGTGATAACTGATTTGAATTTTTGATACAGGGATGACATAGGAGTGGCTTATTGTAGTCTATTGAGTTCAATGGGGTTCTCCCTGAATCTCCTGAACATTTTCAGAAATCTAAATAATTTTTTAATTAATTCAGAACATGTAACTTTAATAGAACAATTCTTAAAATTAAATCTTTTTTTTGAAACAGGACTAAATTTCCAAAAGCTAGAAAGAAAACAGAAGACTTCGTGAAATTCAGTTTACTCATCAAAGTTCACATCATGATTACAAGGTACTGAAGGCTTTTTTTTCTGTAGAATTTTTCATATCGAAGTGTGAGGAAGCACAGCTCGGATTTTTCCAACCAATTGGCAACAGTATGTAACAGTGGAAAAAGTGAAAGCAATTCATGAATTCTTCTGTTTCATCTACACGTCATAACTGATTTGGTTTCTTAGTTCAGAGATAGTTTGTTGACTATTCTTTGAGTTGTTTTGGCAATCATTTGAAAACTTCAACATTCCAAGTTTCAAGACCCAGAAATGTAGCTGCTCAATTCCACAAACTCAAAAATGAATACCTACTATCGAATAGATTTTTATCTGAAATAGTAATATTACGTTATGAAACATAGAATTAGGTTACTGTGGTTTGTTCTAACAAGGATTGGAACCAATTTTGTATCATCCGTTTTTGAAAATGAGGACCAAAAAAGCGGCTCCCTCATTGCTTGGTTTCTAATTGAGACACAGTTTTTCTCACTAACCATTTCACCATAGTATTGGTGACGTTAACTGGTTGGAACCGGCATTGTGAACAAATAAACTCCACACAAAATATCAGCTTTCTGAAACAGCACTAAACGTCTAAAAGTTTTCAAAACATGGCCAATCCAATCCCTTTTTTTCAGGAAGAATGTTCGAAGGATGGTCCCAAATGGTTTGGCTCGTGACCACTCTGAATTCAGTGGGTGGATTGTGTATATCTCTAGTGATGAAGTATGCAGATAATGTCATGAAGACTTATTGTCAATCTATTGCTATTGGTACGTTTTGATCTTGGGAAACGCGCTCTAATCGCAATTAAAGAGAAAGAGTGTGCAAAATGAGGAGACGCAGAGAAACTGGTCTCCGTCTCTTACTTGCCCGCACTCTCTCCAGGTCAAAACTCCCTCCTCAATAGAGCAAATTTTCAGGTCTAACCTCTCTTGTTTCCATCTTCCTTGGCGAACGTCTTCTAACCCTCTACCTCGTCTATGGAGTTCTTCTGGTGACGTCATCCGTCGTCGTATATTCTCTATTCCCAGCGACTCCGCCCACTCAATCTGAATATCATAAACTGGAGCAACAAGATGACGTGGAAGAGCTTCTGAAGTCTTCTGAAGAAGATGACGAAGATGAGATTTTTGGAGAGAATGAGCGAAAAGTAACGGAGCTTAGTATTTGAATTTTTGATTTTATTTGTTATTTAGTTTTAATTATTCTTCATTTTTTCGGTTGCCAACTTTTTCCTTTTGGGCGCGGGTATTTTCGCAAAATCATGGGTTTATTTATTTTGAGTCAAAAAAACAAGAAAAGAATAAATATAATATGTTCATGCATTATATATCAACAACAAAAATCATCCCATATACAAAAGAAAAAAGAAGAAGTAGAAAGATAGTAATAGATGACAAATCGAATAATTACAACCAGTGTGGAATAAGACGAACTCCCGGAAGTTGAGCCCGAAGTTCTTCAGTCTTTTCAACGAGAGGAGTTTCACAAAAGATGAGACGATCCAATGAGGGAATTGTTTGGAAAAATGGCATTACGGAGGAGACAGTGGAGATTTGTGTTCCAGCAATCGCCAAGAATTTCAGATGAGACAGCGATGGAGATGGTTTCAGGCTGAAAATGGAAGAGATTAGAGAGGGAAAGGAAAGAGGCTCTGCCCACTTTTAACGGATTATTTTCAAGGATTCAGGCTATCAAATTGGTTGAAAATAGGCTCCGCCCATTTTAACGATTCATTGGAATATCTTTAGCAAATTATAAGCTCCGCCCACTTTTTCCGGTCTGTTTTTTGTCTTGCGATTGAGCCCCGCATTCTTATAAAACTCCCACGAAAACACAAAATCAATTTTGATTTAATTTTTCCTATATAGGCTCCGCCTACTTTTGCAAAAAATTTTGATCTCTATTCTAAGCTTCTCTGTAAAATCGTAATGCCCTTGGCTCGTATTCCTCCTATTTCAGACTCCGCCCACCTTTCCTTATGAAAGTGGGCGGAGCCTATTTACCATGACTTACCATTCAATTGGATTCTCACTGATCGTCAAATTATGCACATTTGGAAGAACAATTCGATGAATTTCCTTCAATTGATTCCCTTGAAAATCGGCAGTTCCAACTAATCCAGCCAAATATTCGACGCCTTCCAAACTCGATAATTCTGAATATCTGACAACCAATTGATCATGTTCCGATCCAAGAATTCGTTCGAATTGTTCACGAATCGAATGATTCAATTTTTGACGAGAGAGAAGAGCCTTGTAGAGTTCAGCACGTTTCGGATCAAGACAATCGGAGAGATGTTTAAGATTTGCAATGATTTCTTCATGTGCACGAATTGGTTGATATTCCATAAGGACCAAGGTTTTCATGTAGATTGGCCACTGAAAAATTTGAATTTGGCGGGTGAAAATGAATAGAAAAAGGGGAGGATTACCTTATTAGTTTTCTCCTCTTCCACAAGTGTCTGAACACTTTCCAGCAGCTCCTCAATATACTTTGGCTGGGGGACTTCAACAATGTCATAAATAATCTCCAGACGACTTCTATTAATATATGGGCTCTCCTGGATACTTGTCCATTTTTCATCTGGAGTCACGACGACTTTCAACGGCTCATCTGATAAATATTGCCATACTCGACTTGAAGTGGGATTCGGAGACGTTGAGGAGAATCCTCTCCATCTGGTAGTGTCCTCTGTATCGACAAAAGTGAGTAGGAATGGAATTGTGACGGCTCGAGAGAAGACTAGTGTCGTGTTGTTTCCGTGGAATGAAGCGGTGATCAGCTCGATTGGGACAGCGGATTCTGGACGTACTGAAACAAATAAAATGAGATCTAAGAACCCGATCAGAATGGCATGTCTAGTTGAGGAAATAAAACTCACGAAATTCTTTTCCTGATCCAACTTCCAACAACCATCTGGTATAGGTCCACGCACTCTGATCCTCCGCGTCCATATAGAATGCACTTTTCACTTTTTCCAGCTCACTCGCAATCAAATCATCATCGATTTTCACTGCTCCAGTCTTCTTATCGAAATGAATATTTTTCAGAGCAATTGATCGATAGTGCCACGCACTATAATTCGAAAAGTTATCATTGATAAGCTCATTCGAGAATTCCAGCTCCTCCTCCTCACTCCTCTTCGCCATTTTGGCCACAATTCGACGATGATCCCAGCAGTGGAAGTTTCTGGAAATTCATTAGTTTTTTCTTCAATTTTTTAAAGAAAACTCACCGGCAATCTAATTGAAGAGCTTTTTTACACAATGCCAGCTCCTTGGCAAAATCTGGAGCTGTCTGTCTTTCCAAAACCCACGCTCTTTGATACCACGCGGAATAGGATTTCGGATTGGATTTGATGCATTCATAAGAGAGGAAAAGCTCTCCGGCCAACAAATTCTCCAATTTTTGAGCGCTTTTCGCCTTCTCTTCTTCATTTTCTCCGGATTCTTGAACTTTTCGATTCGCTTCAATTCTCATTTCAATTGTGGTCCTTCGAATGTTCCAAAATGTATAAATATCTGCATTTTTTTCAAGAATCGCTTGAGTTAGAGACAGAAGTTCGTCATCGAACTCTCCTTTATCTCTTTTCGCGACGATTTTGTCTCGAGCATGAAGAAATTGTTGAGATCTCTTCAAATGTTCTTTCGCTTTTGCGGCTTTCTCCTCCTCGGTTGTTGGCACTTTTTTCACGAAATGCATGGCTGAAAATGAAAAAGAGTTTTGTTAGAAATGTGAGGAAAAGAGCGAGAAAAAGCAAGAGTTAGAAGGTATTTTGTCTCCAAAAAAAAAACAAATAAAAAAGACTTTATCATGGGTGAACCGACACTGAATTTACCAAAAATTCGAATTTCAACAAATAAAATTGTCTTAGATTTTCTGAAGAAAATATATTTGAAACAAGAAAACGAACTGAAGTAAAAAAAACCTGCAAATGTAGATTGGAAGCGTTTATTTTAAATTTGAAAAAAGCGCATCTTTCAAACGATTTTCATGATTTTAAAAGAAAAACGATTCAATTTTTAGAAAACTGCACAAATTTTGAACGAGAAAACATTTTTAGCTTGATTTTATTCTAAAAATATTGCCTTGACATCAACATTTCCAGTTAGGAAAACTCAAAAAAAATCACTTCTTTCGAAAATTTCTCACTTTTTCTCCTCGCTGTTTTATTGACAATCCGTTGCGAAATGGGGTGCAGTAAACACAAAGACAGGTTCGTTTCTTTGTCCGAAAAATATTTTCCCTTCTCGAAGAAACGAATTTCGCAATTTCTTTTTTTTTATTTTCAGCTTTTTCAGCCCATAGAATTCATTTATTTATGCTTTGAAAAAAATGGAAAAAATGCGGTAAAGATCAATGAAAAAACAAGCTCATAGAAGGGTCTTAAATTATGATTTTTAAATTAAAGAATTTGACAAAAAAATAAATAAATACTAAAAAGAATGGAATGTTTTCTTTTCTCTGCGGTCTAATTCTCTCTTTCTCTTTGCAGTTTTCAGTAAACAACCTCAATCCATTGAGAAATTTCTTAAATTATCAATAGAGCAAGATTGCAGACTTCAATCTGGAGAAATTTCAAAGAGAAAAAAGAGAAATCAATGGGGGAAACTGAAGCTCATTTTTGGAAAATAATTGGGATTAGAACAATACAAATGACTAGTGATTGTGACAAAGTAAATAAAAAGGCGATTTGGCATTTTATTGATTGGCTACCAGAACCCTCCACCTGACGTCCTTCCTCCAGGTGGATTCCGGCTACGATTCGCATTTGATCCACCAAAATCAATAGATGATTCCATGACTTTTGATCGATTCCTTCCGAATTCTCCAGAATTTTTGTGAGTTTGCCCGTTTTGTTGGTGGTGAACTTGTTGTGGTGCTGCTTCTCGTTCCACTTTTTCAGCGTTGGAGAACTGAAAAAAATAAGGTTGAATTTTAGAAGTCTCATTAATAAAAGTAAAAACGTTTCGACCACGGCAGGATTCGAACCTACAATCTTCTGCTCCGTAGGCAGACGCGTTATCCATTGCGCCACGCGGCCAGACGGGAGGCATGGGTGCCCGGGCGCCTTTATACTCACCTTGTCTCGCTTGCCGAACATGCTGAAGAGATAGGGAGAGTTTGGCTTGAGGCGTAGAAAACCTCCAGCCGACTCGCGAATTTCTCCATTTTGATAGGCGACCTTTCCAGAAACAATTGTCGCAGTGACAGCCGAATGTACTGTGATTCCATCATAAAGGGAGGTTTCCTGAGAACTTTGTGCTCGGTTTGATTCCAGTACTCGCTTTCCTTCTTGATCCCAAATGACTAAATCAGCATCTGCTCCGATTGCAATTCTTCCTTTTTTCGGGTACATATTGAACATTTTCGCTGCATTTGTGGATGTTACAGCAACGAATCTCATTGGATCAATTCTTCCACTTCTCACCGCCTTTTCCCATACAATTGCCATTCTTTCTTCAGCTCCCGATGATCCTTTCTGAGCAATTGCAAAGTCTTTTGCGGCAGCTCTTGTGGTAGAGTTCACAGGCCGATGTCCAGAAGTGCACACTACTAATGGTTGCGTGGAAAGTGCTCCGATCATCCTATCAGCAGCTCCTTTTCTCAATGGAACATCTGTTAAATGAGAAGAGGCCACTTTGATATCCGGACTGAAATAGGCGGATCCATCAGCTGCCACGGCGGCAGTGGCGATTTCAGCATGAACCATTGCTCCAGTTCCTCTTGCTTTCTCGATAGCTCCCAGGGATTCAGCAGAAGACACTTGAACAATAGACAGAGGGCATGAAGCAAGGTTTCCAAGCACACAAATTCCATTGACTTTATCTGCTTCAAGAGATTCCGGCCTTGATTGTGGATATCCTTCTGGTCCAGTCACTCCCAATTTCAACATTTTCTTTTCCAAAATCGAAATCATTGACTTGTTTTCCGGCACAATTCGAATAAGAGCTCCTAACTTCTTTACATGCTCAAACAGTTCGAATAATTTGTCATCCGAAAGTGACACTCCATCCAACACAAAATTATTCACTCCTTCGTTTTTCACCAGCTCAGCCATTTCTTGTTCCGTGGTTCCATTGAAATCAGTGATTGCCACTGACAATGACACGTGGCAAACCGCCGACTTCTCCAGTTGACTTTTCACTCTTCTAACGGCAGAAACGATTGATTCGGCACCACGTGGCCTTACGACTTCAATGATTGTGGCGGTTCCTCCGGCAACAGCAGATTTGCATCCAGTTGAAATGTCATCAATGGCCGAGTCGGTGACTTGGGTATAGACATCGATTCCAGCGGGAAGCACGAATTTTCCAGATGCATCGAGGACGTTGGCGCCTTCTGGAGCGTCGATTTTCGGAGAGACTTGTCTGGAAAATGATAAATTTTAAACAAAAAAAAAGGCACTTTTAGAAGGGATTTTTGAACTTCAAGTAGCCCAATTAGCATGTTTCCTCTTTCAAACATCATGTTTTCTTCAACCTAATCCTACTAAAAGAAGAGGTTAATGCAGTGAAAAGTACCATGTGCCTTCACCTGTCCTTGAGCCCCTAATTTCCGATTCTCTCCCCGCCTATTTACGTGCCATGTCCCTTTAAATCTTCTCTTCAATGCTAATTGCAAGAGAGGTCCCCTCCTCCGTCATCAATCAAATGCGCATTAGCGGGGGAAAAAGACCGAGGAGAGGGGAGACATCTGCTCTTGTCATGTTCGATTTGTGATGAGATGAAATCTTCGGCCACCGGAAGTGTCCCTTCTCTCTCCAATTTGGGTCAATTTGCTCTTTTTCGGGAGGGATAATTTTCAAGGGCTCTTGTCCTTTTCCCTTTCCAATTGGTGTGCACTTCAAAAAGTGCGAGAGAGACGGAGGAGAGGAGGAGCATATCGCGTTTCATGGGTTTCGAGTCTTTTGATGTGGAAAATGCGTCTCCGGAAATGTGTTCATGTTCCAAGAAAAAGAGTACTAAAGTATTTCGAAATTTTTTAAATTCCCGCAAACATAAAACGAGAAAAAGAGCAGATGAAATTGCGAAATGCGTCATTCTTTTTATGGTGGTTTTTGCGTGTGTGTGTGTGTGTGGGGAGAATTCTTGCGAAACTTTTATCCCGAGAACCAGGAAATTGAAAAAGGAACTTGATTAATTGCGAAATTCGGCATAGATTTGAAAGGGAAAATTGGATCAGAAATGGAAGAAAAAAACTAGAGACAGATAAGGAGAAAAGGGCTTTTGGACATGAGGAAACAGGCTTGGAAAATGAAGTTTTCTGATAAAAACTGAGGGCAAAACAGTATAGCGAAGCATATTTCAGCATCATTGAAGGCTCAGAAACAGCTAGAAAACTGGTTCAGAATAAATTTCAAAGTTCGAATTTCATTTGACTCTTCAAATTTACAAAAGTTTATTTGGAATTTCACAGGTTTTCTTTTGGAATATTTTACTATTTTTTTTAACTCAATCGTTTTTGAAAAAGTATAAAATCTCTTTTTTTTTAACAAGAAG
Organism: Caenorhabditis doughertyi; assembly: GCA_963572265.1. Lineage (NCBI taxonomy): Eukaryota > Metazoa > Nematoda > Chromadorea > Rhabditida > Rhabditidae > Caenorhabditis > Caenorhabditis doughertyi. Next base: position 18,851,053 of record OY751556.1, on the reverse strand, counting down.
CTTCTAGTTTTAGTGACTTTTTCACTACCTCCCCTCGAAATTAGCCCCAAAACTCCCCCCAAAAAACCAAGATAAAGCATTCAAAAAACTCACTGAATAACGCCATCCTCAATCAGAATATCGGCTTCAAAAATCTCATCATCGTTAACAATTTGAGCATTTTTGACGAGCAAAATCGACATTTCGCCTCCACCACCGCTCTTCTTTTCCTTCTCCTTCGACTCCTCTTCGTTCGTACTCCCGGACTGCGCGGCACTCTCTTCGTCTGGTGTCTCTCCGTTTTGCGTACTATTTCGTCGGCTTGATGATTCCTCTCCACTTCCTGAACTATTTCGTCGCCCGTTTTGGTTCTCGGAAGGATGACCCTTTTTGGAGGAAGAAGAAGAGCCACTGTCTTCGTCGTCTTTGTCTTCTTTTCCCACTCTGGATTCGTATTCAGGCTGAAGAAAGAGAAAAATGAATGAAAGAGAGAAGATGAGTGTATAGCCGAGAAAAAGCTAGGAGAAAGAAGAAGATTTGTGATGGCACACAACAATCCCGAATTGGATTTCAAGGCTATAAATTTTCTTTTTGTTGGGAAATTTGTGTGAAAATGTGATTTCAAAGACATTTTCAGAGATTGGCTTACCATTTTCCTAGTTCTTCCTACATTAAATTCTGCCCAAACTAATAAAATTTCCCATTGTATCTCTTTCAAAACTATTTTTTTCCAACACCTGTGCAAACCATTTTTCTGCCTGACGAGAGCCAATTCTATCAACACTCCCACCCAGAGAGAAAAACTAACACAAACTATCAAAAATTGATGGAAAGTACACACACAACAGATGAATAAAATATATACCTCTTCTGTCAACATTTCTTCCACTTCTGCTTCCTCTTCTTCCTCATCATCAACTCCTGCACCGATATCTGGTCCCGGGAGGGATTCTGCAAACTTTTGAGAGAATCTCTGAGATTCTGCTGTTGACATCGTCTGAAGAACGTCTTCTTTCGCGTCTTGCCAATCCGAATCGAAGTCTGGAGTCAACTTTTCGACGCCGCCACCGCCTCGCAGCACTTTTTCAGCGGGGCAATTCGGGTCTGGGAGTTCTGCAATTTGTAAACCTTTGATTTTCAGGGAGTTTTAGGAAACAACTTACCGATACCCGTCATATCCATCCTATCGTATCCTTCGAACCATTCCGGACCCGGCTGGGAGAGTTTAGCGTCGCGACCACGGCCGAACGTCGTTTCATAGGCCTGAAAACAAAAATTTTACACAAAAAATCTCTGGTTATAATTATAGCAATTTTGAAGTATGAAAATCAACAATACGCAAAACAATTTTTGGGCGAGACCAAAAATGGGAAATCTGCGATGTTTTTTTTCAGTTTTTCGACAGGTTTTCGCAAGGATTCGAAAGAATAGTTTGTGAATTTTTATAATTTTCAGATTTCTGAACATTTTTTTGAATTTTATGCTTCGAAAACTGTAAAATCATGGAAAGCTGATGGGGAAATTGGCTCCAGAAAAACATGAGAAAAACGAAAAACAAAGTTTGTTTCTCGATCTCCGCGAGACCCTAATTTGAAAAAGGTCACTGTACCTTTAACTCTTCGGTGGTACTGTAGTATTTTTCCTTATTTTTACGCACATGTGTTTTTTCTTCGAAATAGTTTTCAGGGATTTTTCCATGGTTTTTGACGCTGTTTTTTTAAATTTTAAGTCAAAAACTCACTGGTTTTGTGGTTTCGGCGCTTTCTTCTTCATTTTTCCTCCTGGCCGGTAATGGTGACGTGCCGGCTCCTCCGAAAAGTTCCTATAATAATTTTTCGTTTATTTAAAGTTTCCCCAATAAAAAACTACCATCATTCCGGACGACATTTCGAGACCCTTGTTCTTTTGCCGCGTTGGTGCCGGAATCGCATCTTTAACCGGTACTGGAGAGGATTTTCCTTCGGATCGGGCCGACGTAGGCAGTGAGGACACACTCGTCTTCTTAATCGCCGTGTTCAACGAAGTTCGACTATTCGGACGGCTCCCTTGTAGTCCTAGCTTATTCAATCCTAAAAGGGGCGTGGTTTAGAAAACTGATAAAGTTCTAGAATAAACTATTCTAACCTTCACTACTCCTACTTTTATTAGAAACTGTCTCCAGATCATCAAGATTCCTTAAAGCTGGTATCACTGGTTGCTGTTCTATTGTGGATGGTGCTCGTGTTGAATACGGAGAATCTGCTAGGAATGTGATTTCGACAAAATATCTAGTCCCTTGTGTGGATCTGGAAATTGTCAGAAATTCGAATTTTTGAAAAAAAAAAGAAGCAAAAACTTACACATGATTGGCCCCTCTAATAGGCGCTAAGAACGGGAGCATTGAAATAATGTGTCCGCCAACTAATGGCCCTCCTCTAGTGATAATATTCGCGGTTTCTGAAAAAGAAAAGAAGTTGGGTTCGCGAGGAGAAAATCCAAAAAATAGCAGAGAAATCGTTGGAAAAGGAGGAAATGAGAGAATGGGAATCCATGTTTTGGTGGGTAGAAAACAAAATAATCCGCCACAAAAAAGGAATTATCGGAAGAATTCTAGTTTTTTTCTCTGAAGTTGATCATTGAATTCGAATTTTGAAATCTGAATTCTTTATAGATGATCGTACCACAAACAAACTAGGACAACCTAAAAAAAGCCTAAACAGACGGTGAATACGGTAGATCAGTGTATTTCGTAACACCCATAAAAAGCAATTTAAAAGTTGGAAAAATGGCGGAAAACAAGAAGACGTAAAAGGGACCAAAATGACGGGCAGAGCTCTTCGCCTTCTTTTCCTTCTTCCCATCTCTTTTCCACCATCCCGGAGGAGTGTTCCCTCTCTTTCTCTTCCCTCCACTTCGCTCTCTTCACTCTCTCTCTCCCATTTGCAAGAGAGAAAGACACTGCTTTTCCGCTCTCTTTCGTTCAACACGAAACACGGAATGGGTCATAGACGCAGACTCTCTGTACGGGCGAGGAAGAGGTCACTCTCTGGTTTCTCTACCCATTTTTCTGTGTTTCTTCTCCTCTTCTTCCGCCCGCCGCTTTCCGCCACCCCCCTTTCAAACACTCGGACGACGCACCGATTTATCGATTTACAATCGGCAAAGTGATCGGCGATTGGGTGAATCAGAAGAAAGCTTTCGATTTGAATTTCCCGCCGATTGCGCGAAATCTATCTTTTTCTAGACTAGTTTTTTGTTTCTCACATTTCTGTAATGTTTATATTTATCCATCGAATTGTTTATTTCGCAACGCCTGGGTGTCCCTCAACCCGTTCAAATAATGATTCATCATCATTTAACCCGATCATCTGATGACCTTTTCTTTGTTTTTTGAGGTTATTTCTAGAAAATAACAATGAAAATGATGCCGGATACAGTTTGCTCACTGTAATAATGTAGTTTGTGATGATCGATAAGATCCGGTGGCTCAGAGTGAGAAGTTCATGAAAAACTAAATAACTTTGTAAGAAAAATTCCCAGTTGATTGAAATTTTGCTAACAATATAAACTTTAGAATCAGAATTTCCGGATAAAAATATTTTTTTCTCAAATTCTCCACATTTCTAATAAGTCGTGTGATCAAAGCGAAATTCCAGCTACATCTGATCGGCTCCAAATATTGGGCTGAACAATTTTTTATAATTTTGCTATCATTTGTTTTATTCAAAATATGTGCAAAAACACCTAGTAAATCAGAAAATCTAGAAGTTTCTTCATTTTATTTTGAGCTCAAACTTTTCTTGATATCATACTGTTCCTCCCGTTATTTCCCTCCATTTTTCTCTTTCAACCTCTTCAAGAATCTCCCGGCTCTTACAAAAGATTTTTTTTTCCAGCCTGACACAAAAATGTCGGCTCACCAGGTGCAGCAATGCCTTCAACGTGCCGGTGCAAAATACGTGGATTCGGCGAAGAAAGACGTCGTCGGAGCCCTATCACAATTCAAAGATCTCTCGCCAGGCACCGAAACGTTCATGTTCCCTGATGGGAAACGAAGGCAAGCATTTCGACTGAAAGGAACGATTCCAGTCTATTACAAAGGCGCCTGTTATAATATTCCGGTTACCGTATTCCTATGGGATACCCATCCTTATTATGCACCCATTTGCTACGTCAATCCGACCGCTACGATGGTCATCAAGGTGAGTAATGATAATGAATCAATGAATGAGTGTGTGTCATGCCGCAAACACGAATTTATTGTCTTTCCCTCTATTGCTTATCAACCTACATATATGATTATAGGAGTCAGAGCATGTGAACAAAGAGGGAAAGGTTTTTCTGCCGTATCTCAACGAATGGAGGTTTCCCGGTTACGACTTGAGCGGACTTCTTCAGATAAGTATTTTTGAAGAAATAAAAAGTGAGAGGTGTGAAGAAAAGCCTGAAAAAAACCCGAAACGTTGGGAGAAAAATACAAATAATTTTGCCAAAGAACTTTTTCTGAATGACCAGAATTTGAAAAAAAAGCTCTTCTTTATGGAAAAAACTACACTTTTAAACATCAAAGCGAATAATTTTATACTTGAAAATGCGTTTTTCACCGCCTCTCATAGCTCTGGCGGGCCCATCAGTTCTTTACTTTTCTAGACCTGAAAACCGTAACTCGATTTCGTTGAGCTGGCTTTAAAACCCTAAAAATTCAGATAGACTTTTTGATTGAAGTTTTGAAAAAATTGCTCTAGGAATCTCTTTGAGAATCTTATTTACTAGGCTCAGCCGAGATTTTCAAAAATCATATGACACTATATTAGTTAAATTGTCTCCAAATTTCCCAAAACCTAAAATTCAAAACCATTCCCAAAAATCCCAATCTAATCCTACTCTTTTTTCACGTGATGGCAATGGTATTCCAAGAGAAGTGTCCCGTCTTCGCTCGATCCGCCACTGGCGCCGCAGCCACACCTTCCAATGCATCATCCGCCTCCTCTACCCCAACTCCAGCACAATATCCATCTTCACAGCCAGCAATGCCAACACCATATCCAACGGGTTCTGGTGCGACACCGTATCCGTCAAATCCAACTCCCTATCCTTCAACAGGAGGTATGGGTTATAAGTGAGTCCAGTTCGAATAAAAGAGATCCTCAAATTGATGTAATTTCAGCCCTTACATGAATATTCCCCAATCGACACCGTATCCAATGGGCCAGGGAGCCACACCTTATCCATCATCGTCATCGGCTTCTGGAGTCGTACCTCCACGACCACCACCAGTGTCTTCGCAGACTTCCCTTGGAAGTGGAAGTGAATCAGATGCTATTCGAGCATCAGTGATGTCAGCTGTAGAAGAGAAAATGAGGGCGAAATTGAGAGAACGATTGGGTACCAACAATGCAGAGATGGCATCGATTCGAACCACTGGCGATGAGCTTCGTGAGGGACAACAAAAACTGAAAAAGATGCTCGAAGAACTCGAATCGCAACGGAAAAATCTTCAAACTGCCGTCGAAATTTATTCGGCAAAGAAATTAGAACTGGCGAAAGCGCTTTCCGATGCTGGTGGCACTGATGCGCCGCCGATTGATGAAGCCGTCGACGCCGCCTTTCCACTTCATCGGCAGATTGTGATGTGTTATGTGAAGGATTTGACGTGTGATGATGTCATGCATGCATTGAGTAAGATACTTTGAAATAACCTCTATTAAAATGGCATGTAGTACGTGTGTAGTAGAACCTAAGTAGGACCCAGATTTTTCACTCGAATAATTGAAAATTCAAAAATTTCGCCCTTTTTTAAAAAATTTCATCAATTTGACGCTTGAAAATCCTTTCATTTTTTCAATTTCCCTGAAAAAAACCGTTCAAAGTCTAGCGTTTTCCCTACAAAAACAAAAAAGCAATGAAACTCGAAACATTCTCTTTCCTTCTTCCCCACTATGACTCATCGATCATACAACAAAAAAATTCCCCATTTTTTAAATGTTCATAAAACCTATTTTTCCAGGCAGATCATTTGTAAAAAAACAAATGAACACAACAGAATATGTGAAAGGAGTTCGTGATACTTCTCGTGAACAATTCTTCCAACGAGCCACAATGCAAAAGTGTCGACGATCTGCGGGTCTTCCAATCTAGTCGCCTAGAATTTTTGTAATTTTTTCCCAGTTTTATTCTCATTTTCAGATTGAAAATTCCTTCTTTTTTTAAACCGCCATTTGTATTTCTATCCATTTCATTCTTTTTCTCTTTTTCCCCTCTTCTCTCAACTTTCTATCTCTTTACCGTTCCCCTCGTTGTGATTGCGCGTGTGTTTATGTGTATTCTTTATTTCAATTTTCCTGCCCCTTCTTTCCCCGTTTCCTTCATTTTCAATATCTTAGCAGAATTCCTAGTTTTCCAAACAAAAAGAAGATTAGAAAAAAGTGGAGGGGAATTTGAAAAATCCCTAGAGAGCCAGCAAAAAACGAATTAATCGAGTGTTTTGATGTCTTCGTCTCCTCACTCTCGCCCACTTTTTTCTCATTTTCCTTCTTTTTGCACAGAAAAAAACCATGTTTTTAGTGTTGATCACGCGTCACTTTTTATCGCTTTTTTCCTATTGCTCCTCGTCGCCCCCTCGAATTCGATGATTCTTTCAGGTGTAAATTATTAAAACAAATTGATTCCTATTTTTGTCTTGGCTTTTTTAAATACCTTTTCACCCGTTTTTCAAAACGGTGTTTTATACTTTTCATATTCTCTCCATCATTCTAAACTTTCAAGCCCTCAAATTTCAGCTCTAACTGCCAGTAGCTCACAGAAATTAAGCCCCGCCTCCCATCTCCTTCAGATGCAAGCGATCAAATGTGTGGTCGTCGGTGACGGAGCCGTCGGTAAGACGTGTCTTTTGATCTCGTACACGACGAATGCGTTCCCCGGAGAATATATTCCCACAGTGAGTTTTTTTGAATCAAGCTTCTGAGATATGGGTCATTCGTAAGCTAAAAATCGAGTTTCTGAAACCCGTTTTTACCCCAGATTGTTCAGAAAAAGTTTCCATTCAAAATCATCCCGTTTTTACCTGCCAAACGGCCTAGAATACGTCACAGAAGCTCAATTTTTCCATTTCGCATTAAAATCTTTGAAGGAATGGGCCTTCTGAATCCATCTTTCTTTTCCAGGTCTTTGACAATTACTCAGCAAATGTGATGGTGGACGGGCGGCCGATAAACCTCGGTCTATGGGATACAGCTGGACAAGAAGACTATGACAGGTAATGCTCTAAACTGAAACCCCCCTCTATTTCATTCCTCTTCACTCCAGACTCCGCCCACTCTCCTACCCACAGACAGACGTGTTTCTGGTGTGTTTCGCGTTGAACAATCCGGCGAGTTTTGAAAATGTTCGTGCCAAATGGTATCCAGAAGTTTCACATCACTGCCCCAATACTCCAATCATTTTGGTCGGAACGAAAGCAGATTTGCGTGAGGATCGTGATACCGTTGAGAGGTTAGTAAGGAATTGGATCCTCTAATAGTGAGGCACCGAGAAACTGAAGTCTAACGTACTATCCCAGTGAGAATCATGCCAAACCAGAGCGCTTAACTAGCTCGAAATGAAGTAATGAAAATATGAAAGCTCCCATGCTGGTGAATTGGAAACCTGTTCGAGTTCGCTCCACGGAACCAAGTGAATTTTCAAGCCAAATACCTAGTGAAAACAAGGTCATTAGTTCAAAAATACACTCTTTATGCAGAAAGCAATTGACTTTGAATTCTGTTTCATCAGAGTCGAATTTGACATTTTCCATTAGCTTTAGCACAGAACTATTCAACGAAAATGTCAGTCAGTTTAGTCAAAACTGTATCCTCTGTTTTCTTTTTTAAACAGTCAAACTTTTAATTTTTATAACTTCTGAATCAGATCAATTCCGACCCAGTTTTGATTACAGTGCCTCTTCTAACATCATTCCTCAACCCCTCTATAATTCCAGACTCCGTGAACGTCGCCTTCAACCAGTGAGTCAAACACAAGGATACGTGATGGCAAAAGAGATCAAAGCAGTCAAATATCTCGAATGCTCTGCACTGACACAACGTGGACTGAAACAAGTCTTCGACGAGGCGATTCGTGCCGTCCTCACACCACCGCAAAGAGCCAAAAAGAGCAAGTGCACCGTTCTCTAGACATCGATGATGACCTTCATCTACACACACATAATTTTATCAATCTTATCGGCACTCTCGTTTCATTTTTATTAATTATTTCAATGGGTTCCACTTTTCTGCAAACTATAGAAAAACCTCCCCCATATGACCTTATTCGAACTGGGCCGGTCTGAAAAATCCTTATTTTTTTGGCTTGTGCTCGAGCCTTAAAGTTTGGATTTTTCAGACCAGCCCAATATGAAATGCCCCCTTAAAAACCCTTGAATTATCGCCTCCGGGCAGTTTCGAAACCCTCAGAAAGCCTAGTTTCGAAACTTCCCGAAATCTGAATTATCACGATTTTTCATCTTGAACTCTCTGTGATGCGAACATTTACTTATCCAGCTCTCCCCTCTCTCCACCCCTTGAAATCAGACAATCAATCATCATAATTTTCCCTCCCTTCCCTCCAGTAGGTCCACATAAATTTTGTCTAAAAATGCTCTTAACAAAAGGCCAAATCTGATATTTTATATTCTTTAAAACCCCTTCATCCCCACCACCACAAGTGCTTTTTCAAAACTTTTTCAAAAATCGGTTAAATTAGGATTAATTATTCTTCATTTTTTATCTCTCCCCTTTTCATCAACCAACGAATTGCTACCCAATCCACAACATCATCAACTCCCCCTTTTTACCACGTCTTCTTTTTATCTTTTTATCCTTTTTTTGTAGAATTTTTTATCTTGAATTTCATTTCGGTCGCCCTCCCGTCTCTCTATCGTTTTTGATTGTTATCTCTCTTTTTTTAATTGCTCTTCGTTTATCATATTATTATTATCGAATCGATTTTCTACATGAAATATTGAGAATTATCGCTTTTTTCTTGTGTTTTTGCAGGGCTTAGATTACGGTAGGCTGAATGAGGAGAACTGTAGTTTTAAGACGATTTTCTCTAGCTTCAAGATGACGCAAAGTAGTTTCATAATGGATTACTGTAGTTTTAAGGTGGCATACTGTATCTCTGATTTGGGTTACTGTAAAGTTTTTCGATTACTGTATTTATAACTGGAGCTACTGTAGTTTTACTCAGGGTTACTGTACTTCCAGCTGGGATTAGTGTAGCTCTGAAAATAGAAGATTCGGGCATAATTAACCTGAATTTTTTTTTAAGTAACTGCGCTCTAATGACAAATTAAGTTAAGGAAATTCTGTCACAAATTGTCGAAAGTTGGTGGAAACCTGAAATGTAAGTCAAAACTTTTTTTTTCGAGTTACCGCAAAACCAGTCGGATTCGATAGAGCGCGAATGCTCTAGAGGAAAACCTTGACAACTAGAGAAAAAGTTATCAATTGCCGACTTAAAAACTCATAAACCCAACTTTATATATCAAGTATTTATAACAGTAAAAATATCTAAATACTTTCAAAAATAATAATTCAATTATCCATTCTTATTATCCCCAATTGTTCCATTGGCAGTAATCAAGTGTGTTGGAATCTGCAATCATTTATTTTTTATTTGCTTTCTCTTTCGTCCTCTTCCTCTTAAGGCGGCTAATCTGTCTAGTGGTTGTTATGAAAGGAGAGAAGTACCCAAAATATCAGGTTACCAGGTTGTTACAATTATGATTATTAGGGAACACTTACAGTAATCCTTCTTAACTCTATCGAGGGAGATTAGACTAATCTGATGTTCAGGTAAACTGTTTACTGTAATATTAGATTGGTAAAGTTGAAATGAGAAGTTTACTGTACCTTGGATTACTGTAGTTCCTTTTATGGTTACTGAGGTTGAAAATTGGATTAGCTTCGAATCTTCCCCCTATCTGTAGAGGACATCCAACTTACCGTACTAAAATTCTGATATGGATATGCATAAAATGTGTTTTGATGGCATATAAAATTGAGTGGAGGTGTTGATAGAGAAGGATTTTGGATGGAAGTTGAAGTTGGACTGATTGAAGAATTGAAAAGAGCTGCTCCGGGTGTCCAAGCTGAAAGCAGAAGTCGTTTAGTTCCAGAAAAGTCTTTAACTGTGGAGTACGGATCACTAATCGCTATTTTCGCCCCCTGGTTTGACATGATCTTGAAACACACTTATTTCGGTTTCCATAAACTTTTATAATAGTAGCGCAAAAAGTCCTTCTCGTTGATTTGTTAGAAAAGAAACAATGTACGCCACTCTGAACAACTTTTGATAGCCCAAAAAGTTCTGAGAGGCTCTGATTTCACTACTTCCTTAGCTACTCTGTGCATAGAAAGCATTCCGCAAAAAGTCTGCTTCATGGTAACTTATGCATGTGCCTCACTTTTGTGAATTCCAATATGAACGAAAGAGAAAATTCAGATGAACAGATATAAAACGCGGTTTTATATTTGCTAAACAAAAGTTTGGCTGAAAACTCGGAAAACTGGAAAAGGAATCCAGATATCCGGATGCAATTCGCTGTGTTTTTCAAATTCGATTCAAGCTTGAAAGTTGTAACCAAGAGTGGTCGGTAAATAAGATGCAATTATTTGTATTCTGTTTTGCTAGGAAATTGAAACATATTTTTTCTGTTTAATCCAGGTTATTATCATATCATTTAGTTGAATACAATCGCTGATGATCTGAGATTGTTACCGCTTCAAAATGACTCAAATGGTGATTCCCCGGGGCATTCCACGAAAACGAATATTTCTCCACTTCAATTAGTTTATAAGAGTTTCAATGATTTTAGCGCTTTTGAGCGAATCACACTTAGCTTCCCGAAAAGCGCTTCACAACCGTTTGGATATTTTTGAAATTTTCAAGACATTCAGCTTTTAGAGTCCGTTTCAAATAGGACATGAATATTCGCCTCAAATTCAAAAAGCTAATATGAAGTCTACAAGATGAAATAGTGTAATCTATATATTCTTTTGTCCACCAACTCCAAATAGTTTTGGCACATGTTTGGCCCGTTGCTGAAACATAATTTTCAGATTTAATGAATTCTCAAGTTTCCAGGTTGAAAGATTCAATTCGAAACCAATAGGCGGGTTAAACCCAAAAAGTTTCCGATTCCATTATTTTCTTCAGTTTCAGAATGCATTTAACCGTTTCTCAAAATTTAATAACCCTGGTTCTCGCTCAAAGCTTCCTTCTCTCTAAACTCACTAATAATAGTAGCCTCCTCTTTGATCTTCTTCTTCATTCCTCCATCAATATCTCCTTCACTTCCATCTTCATTTGATTCCTCCGTTGGACTACTGTCACTACTCTCGTTTCTTTGACGTTTTCTTGCTTTGGCACGACGGTTTTTGAACCAAACCTGGAATGAAACAATTACTGTTTCAAGGGGTACAGAAATATTTCACATGAGAGCTCAGAGTCAGTAGTCCTGTGAAATATCTTGAGAAAGTTTCATACCTGTGAAAGACATCTGATCACATTTTCAACAACGTTTGGAAAGATGGCTTCAAAAACTACAAAATCCGAAAACCCCAGTGAATTAGCTTTCAAAATAATCCAGTTTTTAACTTTTCCGAAACTGGAGAATACGGTTTCAGTTAAACCAAATATTTTTCAACCAATCTATCAAACTAATCCACCACCGTTCCATTCTTGCAAATAATTAACCTGAATCCTGGCTTCTGCCAATTCAATCTGTTTTCCCAATGCTTCTCTTTGTTGAATATCTGGATACTGACACTTCAAAAATGCTTCTTCCAACATCTCTAATTGATTCTCTGTGAAGGCTGTTCGAAGACGTCGAACACGACGTTCTTCTAGGGGAGTTGATGATGTTGATGTGGATGAGGAGAGTTGTGGAGAAGATGATGAACATTCTGGAAATTTTTCGGAAATGATTGGGTCTTAACAGAAAAATGGTCATTTTTGTTTGATAAAATACTGTCGGGGATCGGAACAGTCAAGTGTAACACCAAAATTGTAAATCTCAAAGCAATATTTTGTCATAGAAACTGTGAAAATAGTTCGAAACATTTGAAAACAGTGAAAAACCTTGGAACGAATAAAAATCTGAAAGTTATTGAAAGTTGGTAAAGAAGTATTATAGCCTTTTCAGAGCGCTCTACCGTATAAAACTGAGTTCTCGTGTGCTGAAAAAAACTACGACCGAGCCTTTTTTCTTGAGATTTCGACATATGAATAAATCAGAAAGATTGAAGAACTAATCCACTGACTTTACAAGAACCTGCCTGATGTAAAACTTTTTTTCGAAACAGAAAAAAATATATTGATTCATGTTCAAAATACTGATAAGCATTCCATTTCTTTCATTTGCGCATTTTGATGCAGTCAAAGCGTTCAAAAGCTATCCCATTGCATCAAATCTCTCTGAGAGTCAGTAGTTTTTACTCGATTTCTCAGCTAAAATAACTTCCAGAATTTTGTAGGTTGGTCTCGTTAATAAACATATGATATGAAAAACTCCGAGTAGGACTGTTAAGAATATAGTGCGTGGCAACAGAACTTATTGAGAATCGTTTGAATTATCCGTGAAGTAGACAAAAGGAAACAGAAAATTTGTCTCTTTTGCATTTCTGCGAAAACGATCTTTTATTTCCGGTTTTACAGATATTTGAGCAGTCGTTTTGAAAAATTTATTTGATAACTTTAATGATTCTAACAAAACTTGACTAACCTTTCATAACCATTTGAAACTGCATTGGAGTCTGAAACATTGTCTAACCAAAACTGGGCTTCTATTCTCAAATAGCCCCTTGTCCCTTCCTTTCCATAATCCTCCGGAAGCTCCTCCCCCTTTCATCGGTGCCGTCCCATCTCTCCTCCTCTTTCTCCAATATATTCTGCTACATGTGTTCTCTTTTCTATTAGAGAGAGAGGAAGCATACAAGATGTGCAAATACAGAAGAAATGTCTTCTTGTTAGGTAGTTGACGCCCGATGAAGGATTACTGTAGTGATGAGCGATGAGCCGATTAATAATTGTTACGGAGAAATGGGTTTAGGAACACACGGGAGGAGGAGTTAGAACATTATTATCAATGTTGTTGTTATTACTCTCTCAAGAATGGGGTCGATGTATTTTTCTAGGAAATTTCATTTTGAAAAAAATTAACTCAAAAGAAACATAAGCTTCAATTAGACTCCCACAAACTGCAATCGGAACACAAACCAAACTAATAATATTTCTGAAACATTACATAATTTTTGTTCCGAACTAGGTTCACTAATCAGTTTCCAACTACCTAATGAGAGCGTGCCATTTTGATTCTCCCCACATTTCTGACGTCAATAAAAAGGTCAGGGTTTAAAAAAACTGATGAAATAATATTATTCTAGGCAAGTTTCAATTCAAATGAAGTGATTAAAATAATTCTATTTTTAGTTGTACTGTTGAAAAAATAAAGTTTGGGCAAGGAATTTTCAACTTGGCACCGTGCTAAGTTGAAAATTCCTTGCCCAAACTTAATTTTTTCAACAGTACCGCTATTTATAGATCTCAATATTCGCAGTTTTTTTTTCAAACTTTTCCCGGTTTCAAGGAATGCATAGAATATTACCTTTGATTCTAAAACATTAATTCTTGCATAGACGTTAATGTGCTTTTCAACTTCAGAGCTCAGACAGAAATTTAGCCACTGTTTCATGAAAAATATGACATTGACAGCAAAAAATACTGTTCCACAATCAAGGAATAAGGCCTCATTATACCTTATTTATAGTGAACCACACTAGTAACAGTAAAAGCTATGAACTTTCAGAGAAACGAATGCCAATTACCGTAGCTTATTTTAAAACTTCTGAAGCTCGCTCATTGAGAGAAAGGATGACTTCTAGGCTCTAGAATGCGAAGTATATATTCTGGAGGCATTGAAGTGCTTTTTCGTAAACACTGAAATTGAGTCTCTGAAACCGAAGAGAATTATGTTTCATCGACAAAATTTGAGTTCGGTGTTTAATTTTCAGCGATGGACTCAAGGTGTATATTCCCAACTGATAGATTCATACCCCCACAGTCATTCTCAGATTGTAGATTAGAATAATTTCTGAAATTGTGAAAATCTTTTGTTCTATGAACTTTTAGAATCCTTTTTTTCAAAGTTCATATACATTCATTGTAATCTTCCGTATCTCCAATGATGCGGGCAAAAGAAGCGTTTTCAATTTAATTGGGTTTAATTTCGGACCTTCAGCAGAAAAGATTAGAATGAAACCTCAATTTGACAAGATTGGTTCAAGCACCTTCTGAAACAGAAATTTCATTACCCTGTTTTTTGAGTTTTTAATCATTTTTTTTCAGTTTCACAAATGTTTCATAAGGCTTCAGTTTTAATTCATGAGCAATAAAAAATGAAAGTGTCCAATTTCAGATCGAAATGTAGTGGAGTATGAAACTTCATAGAATAATGAGAAGAACTATAGTGTTAAAAACTTGTCGTGGTAATTCGTGGCCGTATAGATTTGTCTAATATTTTCAGTTTCATTTTTCAACCAGTTAGTTTGCACGTGATGCTGATAAACAAATTTTTGCATATCCTCTCTAAATAAAGATTCAAAAATGATGTTAGAAATCCAAAAATCTAATTTCCGGTATTTTCAATTCCTCCAATTTCCTTTCGAATGAAACCAAACACCTCCTCATATTAATCATGCTCTAAACCGATTCCGTAATAAGCAGATGTCCTTCTCCCTCTTTTTCTGTCAAGTAGGGATGACCGAAAAGTCAAAAAACGAGGGGGAATATAATGTCGGTCTCTCTTTATCTCGGAGCAAATAAAATACAAAAGTCTTTGCACATGTATGTTACCTTCTGTACAAATAATGTAGGATATTGCAAATGACAAGATAATCGACATGGTTAGCACAATTGGAGAGAATGTTTGTGTAGTTAGTTACATTCAATTTTGGGAATTTATTAGGGAGAGAAAGTAGAGATTGGAGGAGGATGTTGCAAAAAAGAATTGGTCAAAGTTTAATGGAGAAGACTCGGTGCAAAATGAAAAAGTTTCATTATTTTGCAGTGGTCAGAAGGATTTAGCAAATCTTTCAGCTATAATTAGAGATCGCTAAGTGTTTGAAAGTCAAATTTACGGAAATCTGTTGATATAATGTTCCCAAGTCCAATATGAGTAGTTTCCTAAAAGGGGAAGGGAATGAGGGAGGGAATAAGAAGTTGAGATACAAGATGAACTATGGAACATATCATATTTAAATGATAGCAACTGATATGGAGATCAGTATGACAAGCGGAATTATGGAATATATCATAATCAAATGATATTTACAGATACGGAGATCACTGGTGATAATTTTTAGGCTATCAGTTCCTTATGGAAAAATAAAGTGGAGGCCCCACAGATTCCGGAGAAAATGGGCGGGGCCTGAGTTGCAAATTGTCGCATGGTTTAGCTTTTTTTTAATTTTCAGGCTAATAAAAAGTAGGTATGGTGTAATCGGAACGCTTAACTCAAGCCAGTCCGTAAGGGATAGGAATAGCGCTTTGCATTATTTAAAAAGACCTGGGAAGCTGAAAGTAAACACCGTGCCAGATTATTGCAACTGAAGCCCCGCGCATTTTCCCAAGAGTTCGTTTCCCGGAAAAAATTTTTTCCCGGAATCTGTGGGGTCTCATAGAGTGGGCAAGAGTCTGAAAGTGCGCCCCAATAGTACATTCGAAAGTAGTGTGCCAAACAGAAATGGCCACGAAATGCCCATTCTCCAGAAACAGAAGGAAAATACATTGGGGGAAAATCAAAATTGTAACTGATACCGTATTCAATTTCTAATGTACATATTCTTTGATCTTCTCAAAAACCTAACAATAACCTAAAAAAAGATGTCTGTAGTCATCCATCACTTTCTTTACCCATTTCTCTTTTTTTTTCTTTCCAAATGTACTTGTCATCACCTCTTCTCTTCTCTTTCTCCTTTCATGTGTGCCAATTAGTTCCGACGAGTTGTCCAATCCCCCTCCCTGAGTACTTCTCTCATTTCTTTTCATTCATCCGTTCCACTCTTCGAAAACAAAACGAAAAAAAAAGAAGAGAAGTTTACATTTTGAATTGAATAAATTCATAAAAACGAATGCTTTGTTTGATTAGAAATTGAATGAAACACCCCCCATAATTTGATCACTTTCTCTTGAATAAGCCGGCTTTTCGAGACTTTTAGATTTCTATAAAAGTCCGAATACCCTATCATTTGGTCTTCCTCCTCCTTTCTGATTGTTTGTGGACTTTTGATTCTGACACTTTTGGATTCTTGTTAGCCTTTTGTTAGCATTTGCCTGTGCCCACAACTTCTGTGGATTCATGTTTCTAGAACCTCTATTATAACGGCACAACAAATAAAGTAGAGCCTTTTTAAACTGTAAAGTGGCCAAAGCTTGTTCCTCTTGCGCATTTGTTTTAAAGCGTGAATCAGCTTCGAAAGAATTTTCAATCAAAAATAAGTTTTCTGATATTTTCAGCCACATTTTTTTCAATTTTTTTGTTGACTATCTTACTTTCTTTTCCTAATGTTATGTTATTTTTTTGAAAAAATTCTTATACGGAGCGTTGTAACAAGACAATTTAGTACGGTCAGATTTACACACACAAGTTGAAACGGCATTTTTTCAAAGATTTTTCATCGGCTTCGAAGTGTCCTGAAGTTTGGGTTCGACATGGAACCGCTAATTCGTTTATATTTTTCAGTAAATTTCACGGATCTTTCGAAACCAACTTCATTTCCTGATTTATTTATTTCCTGACTCCTTTTTTAATATGACTTATTTGCGAACCCCTGACACCTCGATTTAAAGGCGCAGCGAAAAATGTCTAATCGTATGTCGGAAGACATTTTAGTAAGGTCAGAGTAAGACATTTTAGTAAGGTCAGATTTAAACATACAAGGTGAAACGGCATTTTTACCATTTTTTTTCAACAGTTCCAAGGTGTTTTGATGTTTGGGTTTGACATGAAACGGTTAATTCTCCTTTTTTCGGTAACTTTTAAGGATCATTTGAAACCAACTTCATTTCCTGGTTTCCTTTTTCCTGAGATCCGTTATTTGCGAACGCCTGACACATCGATTTGAAGGCGCAGCGACAAATGTCTATTGGGTCCAGCCACGATACAGTTATTTTCAACTTAGCAATACTGCTAACAAGAAGTATGATATAGAAACCATGATCACTAGTAGAAATACGTTGTTCTGTCAGATTCATACAACTTGAAATTGAAAAAAACATACAACTTGAAATTGAAAATTTTTTCCTTTTTTGTGTCTTTTTTTTTTGAAACTTTTTCACTCATTGTCTTATATCTGTAAACTCTTCTATCTGTCTAGTTAGCAAATGGTTTCTCATTTTCAGCTCATAAGCTGCACTTGAAAATGCGAATTTTACTGGTCCTTTTCCCGTTTTTGGCAAGGTTCACTGACACTTGTGCTCCAACTAGAACCACGGTAAGCTAGTTTTTTTCTTGATTTCATCTATCAAATAATTCAAATTTTGTTATGAGTAGCAACTAAACGTTTGAGATTGATTAGTGACTCGAAGTTGAACGAAAAATTTGTTTTTTTTTCTGTTCCACAACTTTTGCATAAGCGTTCTACTGTTTTAGATGCAGTTTCCAATAGACCTCACGAGCTACTGTCTTTATTTTGTTGTTGTTTCAAAAAACTGATATATTTGTGTGTTTTTAGAAAGGATTTAGTGACAATATGTAAAAATATTTTAAAGTTTCATTGTCTCCATGAATACAGAAAACAAAAAAGTATTTGCTCGGTCAGATGGACAGTCGAAAAAAACTCCTTTTTCCCTTTTTCCAGACCCCCATAGTTTGTCCGTGTTCTACAACAGAAGTCGCATTACTCAATCGAATTGATGGAGGACCAACTGGAGAAGAAGCTATTCAACCGGTTGGAACTGTGTAAGTCATTGAATTTCTGTTTTAGATTATGGATATAAAGTTTGGGCGTTGAGGGGGTATATTGGGACATCTTCTGGATTGAGAGAGGATTAAACGAAATTTAGAAAAACCTGTAATAGAGGTGCATCCCATTGATTCTTTTGGAAGCGCAGATCTTGACTTTTGACATTACTGTTTCATAGTGCGGGTAAGTTAAGTTCATCTTTGTCGAGACAATTGCAAATCTATTGGTTGTTGTAAAAGTTTGATAGATTCCTAGCAATTTTAGCGAAAAATATTTTGTTTAGGTCTCAAATGCCAAAAATACCTGCAGGATCATCCTCATTGTAATCATATTAGGAATCTTAGTGCTTTGAAACAGTGATAATTGATGGATTATCCAATACGCAACTGAATAACTTCTGAAAAAATCCCAAGGAAGTTCAAAACGCTGTTTCAGTCTATAGATATGAAACATTAGAATATTTGGCGAATTGTTGATCGAATTTCGTTTTTTTCCCCGAGAAAAATCTTGAGGAAGAGGGTAAAGCTGGAAGTGTACTCATAGCTTCGAAAAACATTTACTGATTAATTTTTTTTTATATCTTCCTGCTTATTAATTACCTGTAACAGTACTTTCTACCACAGAAGAGCTTCTTCCTAAAGGTCTCATGAGCAGTCCGGAGTTTTGATATGAAGTTATTAGTTTTTTATGCGCTTCCCAATTTTTTTCAAATAACTCCCTATCTCATTAGCCTATTCTCATACATATAAAAAAATTTCCTCCAATGTAGTTTCGCGGGGCCTCGACATTTTTGCGTCTCTATAAAGTTTTTATCATTTGGAAGTTTATTGCCACCGCGAACAAAACAGAAAGGTTTGGCTCGCTTATTCTTGTTGTTCTTGAAACAGAGTTCTGATTTGGATTTTTTTGATAAAATCTCATTTCCAGTTTCAAAAAGTTTTCAAAATTTTCGCCAACTAAATTTTTACATTCCTCTTCATTTAGAGCCGAAACTGATTCCAACAATTGTCCAACCATTTACACCATCACCTGTACTCCTCCAACAGCAACAGATGTAGTATCAATGATGTTCCAAGATCAATTGAGTGGACGTATTCTTGCATCATCTCTTAATGTTACTTGTACCAATGGAAATTGGTTGTATTCCTCTGATGAATTTGGACAAACGTAAGTTGAAATGATACGAGTTCGAGAAACGAGTTGGAAAATAGTATGTTTCTAAAACAATAAGATTGAAACTGTAATTTTTTTTAGTTTGAATAATTTTAAACCTATGTCCCTCTTTGAAGCCACAAGTGTTAAACTCAGTTCTTTTTCAGATTGGTAGTATCTGTATCTTGCCAATGGACTCCTGCATAATCCAATTCTCTTTCTTTTAAAGTTTCACCGAATTTTCAATTGTTACCGGTTCGAAATAGTGGCAATACTTTCCTAAGTTGTTTTTGAGTTTCAGAAATGAGTAATAAAAATTTTAATAATCATGAATTCAATATATACTTCTAGCAAGTTGTCAAATAAGCTTACATAACTAATCGAAAATCGAAAAGTGTTCCGAGTTGTCTCCAAATGTCTTCATCTTGAAACCGTCAATTTCCGGTAAAATCTGGAGCTAGGCTAGAAATTCGTTTATCAGATTGGGTTCGTATCTTCAGTGTTCAATAATCTTGAAGGCTAAAGTCAAAAAAAAGTATCGTTCTCTCCAAACATTCCATTTTATTGTGCTCAACTTCAGAAGCATCTGATTCTTTAACAGTTCAAGGTTTGACTGAAGGCATCGTGTGTTCTCCATTTTTTGCTCCGTATCAAATTGTCAAATTTTAAATTTTCAGTTTCGATTTTAATTTAAATTTAAATCTATTTATCGATATTTTTTTATAGAGTTTCTTTAGATCTTATACTTAAAACAGCAAAAATCCCGTTACCGGCTGATAAACAGACGAGGTGTTCAGTGATAATAAAATACTCTTTCTGCATACAGTTAAAGGTGGAATACCTATCGCTTCATTGTTTTCATGATACTGGCAAAGTGAAACTGAAAATGTATATATTTTTTCTTGTGTCGGAAACATTTGGATATTTGTCAGTTGATCCTCTAACTTTTTTAAATGACTTCATGTCTCACTTCAAACGTTAGAATCAGATGAGTCATGAACTCATTACAATCTGTCTAATACAATCAGTTTCATTTTCCAACTATTCAGACGTCCATATAATAAGAATATTATGCATGCGTCTTTTTTGTCATGATACCAATAAAGTTTCTGTTTCAAACATTTCGTAACTATAAACTGGGTCTTTGTTCTATATTATTGCAAAAATTGTTTTCGAAACTAATATCGCGAGCGGATCTACTAGAAAAAGAATAGTCGATTGTGAGAGGTTCATGAATCTGTGATGTTTATTTAGATGCAAACCTTGTTTTTGTAGTGATATGGGACGTTCAGTATTTGAGTTTTCCCTGGTTTTACACCTTCATTTTCTTCATTTTGAGTACATTAACATCAATTTTTCACATGAGATTACGGTTTTGCTTTCCTGACGTAAATACTTCGAATTCATTAATTACTAGTTCCTCTAGTTGCCTCTGTGCTCATTCTGAATCTAACTCCGAACGACTATTAAAGTAGAATTTTCGTTTTTCAGTTCCAGTCTGCAGATTCTAAAATTGATATTTTGTTCAAGGGGAAATATGGGAAACCTGAATTGAATCTCATAAAATTACAGTTCATTACTCCAACCCTGACAAGTTCAACACTGGTTTTCAATCAGTTCCATGTTGAACTAAGGTTTATCTCACTAGAAAACATGAAGAACCGGGCACAGGAAGAACCAAGAACATGAAAAAAAAACGGTTAGTTGTGCATGTCGATTGCTCTTCAGAATCACTCATAAATGCTGACAAAGCAATTTGTTTCGAAATGATGAATCACTTATTCATTCTTCTTCTTTTTCTCTTCATCATCTTTTCCATTATCTTAGCTCTCCGCCCTCCCCGGAAGAAAAAAAAAGAAAGGGAAAATGGAATAATCAAAGAGAGACATAGAGAAGGAAGGGGAGGGACCTTTTCCCTCTTTTTCTTTTTCCACTTTTTCTTCTATTCTTGTGTAATAGATTGGTTGTTGGGGAAGAAGAAGAAAAAGAGGAGATCATCACTCGTGTCTTTCCATTCTTTTTTCTCTATTTCCACTCATTATTCGAATAGAAACAAGAAGAAAGAACAACTAATCCAATTGGAGAACAGAGCAGAAAGTCATGGATTCTGGATCTGGAATCGATTTGGATCCTATTGTACTCAGGTTTGTTGTTGGGGTACTGTAGATTTATGTTTCATAGAGTTATAAAATTGTGTTCTTAACTGTTGCACACATTCGAGAAACGATCCATGACAAAAAATCCAACAAATTCGGTTCTCAGAATTTTTGGTTTCATGAAAAATTCTAAAATTTCCTTACTGTACCAGTTGCATGATATCCCTCCACACTAATTTGAAATACGACGTTTTGGATTTCAAAATACAAAAAAAATTCCGTTTTACCACCAACATTTCTAGAACGTTCAAAGTTAAATTTTAATAACATAAATCTCGAAAAACACAAGCTCAAAAATTCCAAAGGTCCCATTGAAGGATACCTTTCTGTTGTTAGGTGCCATTGGAACGAAAACTTTTGGGATCTGCGTTTAAATTCTGAACTTTCTTAGACATAGATTTCGTCTTAAACTAAATTGAATTCAATTACATAAAAACAATCTGAGAAGACACCTATCAAATTGAACATTTGGGGCCCAAAACTGTATAACTTTAGTGATACAGTAATCTTCAAAACGCTGGAATAAAGCATTTTATGTTTTACTTTATTATTAGTACTCGGCTAACTTTTAGATTTCTCATCCTACGCGCTTGAAACTGTCACAATCTGAACGATGGAATAGATTTAGTATCGTTCCTTTGAATATTTCCACAAAGTTAATGTTTCATAAAAGTATTATTTTTAGTTTCGATTTGTTGAATGAGTTTCCAAATAGAATCACCATTCATTCATGCAAAGTCTTGTTGTGCAATCATAAATTCAAAAATGCCCTGAAACTTTTGTTCCGCAACTTCTTGTCATGAAAACTTCATGATTTGATTTCCTAGGCCTCAATTCATTGCCGTAGGTTTCTGTTTCAATTCTGTGCCAAGCTTTGAATTTTTCATACTGTGTCAATGATCTTGCAAAACATGAGTGTAAGCTTTGCGTTGACAACCAAAAACACCATCAAAAAATTTAGGAATTTTTCGATAATAAGAAATTTGTGAGGGATGGCAAATGCATAGAACCCAGCTGATACAATACCTAATGTCTGGAATTCGCAAATGGTGTAAGCACGCAACACAGAACAAATAATCAGTTCATTGTTCTATTAGGCAATTAACTGAAACGGAAGCCTTCCCATAAGATAAGCCTTGAACTCTCTTAAAAGGATTGGTTCTTTTCTCGAAATTTTGATTATTTTAGAATTATTTGTAGTATTTTGCAGTTCATATAGGTTCACTCGAGCTTTTTCAAAATCATCTCCTTGAAATATTTTGAGAACTTGAACATAACTACAGTTTCGCTCTCCCACTTTTAGGAGTCCGAAACAATCTGAAATATTTTTCAGACACTTACAAACAAAAAAAGTAGAGGAACGAATCGAAGATTTAAATAATCAAATATGGATAGAAGACGACTCAATTGGATATCGATTAGTCACTGTTATTGATGAAGGACTCTCTGATTTATTGGTTGGATTCAGAGATGAACAAGGATTTTTTGAAAAAGTGAGTGAAAAAGTTCTGGCGTCTATGGTACTGAATGAAATTTGGGAACGTGTCAAAATGAGAAATTTGAAATGGTAATTTAATCTTAGCGCTCTGATTATTATTATTTATCTGTCACATATGAATTTCATAAAGTCTAGGAAACTTTAACGAATGTTCATATTCGTAGTTTATCTCAAAGATTGATTGGGCCTGCTCAATATTTTTTTTTATGACACTGCTAAACCGGGAAAAAATTCGGAATTCTAGGCAAAAAATTTTCAGTGTCAGGATTTCCATTAATTATCCAACAATTTTTTAAAGAATGATATGTTTTTGCCATTTGTTGCTCCTTAACCAGATTTTTCTTCGCTCAAACTATTGTGTATCCATAAACGTTTGCGCGGTCGCGAGCGTTTTCCTCGTGGCCGAGATACATACACAATACCTCGTGGGATACACAATACCTAAATCAGTCCTTGTAGATGGTAATTACAAATCGTCACCAAACTTTGAAATAAGTAGGTCCTTTTAAAGATTCGCTGTAACAGATTTTGAAAAAAACTATTCATTGCTTCCAATTGATTTTCGGCCAGGCTTTGTTTTTTTTTTCTCATCCCTCATCTTCAGTGGTTCTGATAAAAATACGAGTGCCTACACTAGGAAAACAAGTAAAAGTTCCAATCAAAAAAAAGCTGAAACAGAGATAGTTTTCAATGGATTCGAAAAACTTTAATGTTTCTCATTCACGTTTCCTCTAACTTTACAATTTTACTGCTTGTGGGTAACGTGCTAACTTTTTCTTGGAAATTTCGCATTTGTTTTTTGTTCCGTCTTCCAATATCTAACTGTTCACAACTTTTTCAATACGAATAACTTTTTTTTGGGCTCGGTGATCGAAAACTATTAGCAAATACCAGAGAACATGAATAACATAGTATTGTGTATCCATAATTCTTTGCGCGGTCGCGGGCATTTTACTCATGGCCAAGTTTTGAAATCGTTCGGCCACCCCCGAATTTCTCAAATTGAGGCCCGTTGGGGGAGACATCGTTTATCACTGATTTATTTCATTTTTCGACCTTTTTTCTGTATTTTTTTGCTTTAGAAATATTTAAATATGAATTTATTAAGACGAAAAATAAAAAAGAACTTGATTTCATCGCAAAATCACTACAAAATTGTTTTTTTTTTCTCATTTTTCCTTGATTGCAAGAAAATTGGAAAAACACAAAGAATCAAGTTCTTTTTTATTTTTCGTCTTAATAAATTCATATTTAAATATTTCTAAAGCAAAAAAATACAGAAAAAAGGTCGAAAAATGAAATAAATCAGTGATAAACGATGTCTCCCCCAACGGGCCTCAATTTGAGAAATTCGGGGGTGGCCGAACGATTTCAAAACTCGGCCATGAGTAAAATGCCCGCGACCGCGCAAAGAATTATGGATACACAATAGCTCACTGATACTCTACATTTTCCCAGATTTAAAACCGATATAATCGTAACAAATTTTTCGAATTGTCTTTTCACATATGACAAAAACAGAACAATTTTTATCCAAAAAAGTTACAGATACACAAATTTAATAGAAATAATGGATACAAAAGGGCAGGAAACCTTTTTTTCAAATCAAAGCCCATTTCGACTCTCAACGTTGAAATAGTTCATCGAATTAAATTGAAATATTACTGAAACCGACGTAGTTTGCTGAAACTTGAAAATAACTTTCTGTTTTCATAATTTTTCATCTTTGTTCTCGCAAAACTCCGGTAATTAAGAGGATGAGAAAAGTTTGAAAAGTACTCGACAGCTCAATAGAATAATTTAGGTTGAAATTCTCTTGAAACGTATTGCAGATTCGCCTCTATTTTTAAATGCTACTTGAAACAGGACAAACTTATAATGCCACGAAGAAAACGTAGCAAACTTTCAAATCTATCAATTTTATCATTTTGTTTTCTGTGGTAATATAAAGAGTCCATTCAAATAAATCCTCGGTTTCGACACTTTGTCATAGGGTGTAGAGCTTTGGCTTGCTAGTAGGTGTTCAGCCGTATCATCCAATTTCCCAAATTACCGACCGAATTCAGTATCCTGCACCTAAATTAGAGGTTTTTTGTATGAATCGGGAGTGGTTTCAATAAAAGTGGTGGAAATTCGAAATCCAAATTGATAATCCTAGCTGTTGAAAAATATAAAAAACGTGCAGTTATATTACAGGTTCCTTTTCCTGAATCCTCAATTGTGAATTCAGTTTATCTTTTTTATCTTCAACAGGATGCAGTTATCAGAACAATTTTCAACTTTTTACTGATTCATGTTCACATTTTGAAACACTATCTTCATTTGGAAATGTTTCACATCAATCAAGAAAAAACATTTTATACTTTTCCCTGCTCCTTTCCAGTTACCCATTTCCAATTTACGATTCCTCCATAAACCAATCGTAAACCTTTCCTTCTCTTTTTTATTTTCCAACTAATCTCCTTCATGTTATTCTTCTTCATCTCCTTCTCCTCTAGACGTTCCAATCCATCAGGTCATCACCTCTCATCCTTGTCCCGTCCGAAACGTCTCAAATTTCGTAAAAAATAGTAGAAAAAAGTTTAGTGCGATAACCAGGAGGCGCCTGTCCCCTCTCTCTTCCTGATGAATGGAATTCAGTGTAAAATTGTTCATTTCTCTCTGCTCTTCAACCTTTTGTCTGTGCAAAATAAAAGAGAGAAAGTGACCAGGAGTAGGGGTCATTTTGCCACATTATGTCACATTTTTCAAATAATTTTCCTGAAGAAAAAAACGGGAAAATATCATTCTCGAATAGCTTTGGAGAGGGGAACATTTATTATTCTTAACTAGCAAATTCAAATAAATTGGAAAAAAAAGAAGAGAATGTTTCTCCCCATTTTGCCTGGCACGGATCCAATGATCAAACAGCTGACTTTGAGGAAGGGAATCATGAAAACGGATACACACATTTACATGTTTTTTCAAGGGGGCAATTGAGAGAGAAAGGGATGAATTGGATAGAAAAAGAGAGGTTATTTTTAGAATTTGAAGAAAAGTGGCTGGTGCGGGACTAGATTATATTATAAGGGCACTTCTGAAATTAATAAAAAGCTGGGAAAAGCGAACAATGATTGTTTAAAAGTTCGCGTGTTCTTACTTATGGACTTGAAGAAACAGGAAACTGATTATTAGGATTCGGAGCAGTTCTTTTAACAGTCACCTTCAATTTTTATAACATTTACGGCGCTCACAGAATCTGTCTTACAAAGATATTTCGAGCTTGCCCTCGCCGAATATTCTGATTACCTCCACTAGTTCCAAGCCACTCTTCTTTGCTGTTATTCAACGAAATTATAAAATCAAATTAATGAATTTTGTCGAAAAATAGTTACCTTTAATCTTGAATTTGAAATAGCATTATTTTCAAAGGTTGTCGATTAAAATATTGACTCAAAGTTAATGTTGGTAGTCAATGAAAAAACTTTTTATCCTCAAAAAATGTGATTACATGACTCCTGGGGAGTCTTTGTGAGTTCTCTAATTGATCCAAATGACGATCATCAAACTCCGTTCTATAACATTCTGAAACTATGAGGAAGAAACAGGTAAAACTATTCTTCGGAAAAAAGATAGCACATTGGAATTAGAAAGATCCAGTGGGATTGCAAACCTATAGCTGGCAGCAAAAATGTTACCAAATATTTAAAGCATTCCTGAAACCTGAATCTCAATTCCTTTATTCCCAACATTTACTGTCATCCTAACTTGACTTCTAAACGTTCTTATGTTTCTGAATAATGCCAACAAGAATCTTTTCCAGAAACGAATCGAAAAAACGAAATGCGAAGTGCCGAGTCTGAACAATTACTCTGAGGACCTATGCACATTAACACAACCGAATGCAGCTACAGTACTACATGCACTCAATATACGATACACTTCTAATGTTATTCATGTAAGTTTCTAACGTTCCTTTTTTTGAGTGAAGAATACCGTATAACTGTTCAATCTTGAAAATGATTTGTTTTGGCAACTGTGAGGAACTGCAAAAAAAAGTAGAAAAAAAAATATTGGAACTCTCTTCAACTTACACACTGTCTCAATTATGACTTGTGTTAGAAACGGATAGAGTCCAAACAGAATAAATTGGGTTAAGAGCTACAGGCTCATACTTTTCTTCAAGATTCATTGAAATATCACTTTCGCAATCCGATCATATTACATTCAAAAATAGTAGTTGTTGAATTCATTTTCAATAAAATTTTTTATAGTTTGATATCTTCAGATGTTATTCGTTCTAATTTAAACAAATGCAACATGAAACATTTTTGAACGAAAATTCCATAAATAATATAAAATTGAATCATTGAAATTTCATTTTCAAAGTTTTTCGGTCACAAAAAATTCATAAACCTTTCTATCTTTTCTATACCATATTCGGTGCTCAGTCATATTCGGTCATCCAATACGTTTCCAGACCTACTGCGGCCTATTCTGTGTTGTAATCAATCCGTGGCGTAATATTCCAATTTATTCGGATGAAGTCAAACAATTGTATCAACATCGAAATGATCTACCTCCACATGTTTATTCTGTTGCACAGAATGCATTTCATGGAATATTGAAAGGAGGAAGAAATCAGTCAATTCTCATTACGTTAGTTTACCGGTTTCAGATGGGAGATTTAAAGGGGAAGTTAGTTATAGAAGTACTGTTCGAATAAGATTCATAGGGGAAATAGAATCGTAATAGAGAAAGGTGCCGTTTAAAAAGGGGCTCGGAATCTGATAATTTTCAAAAGTTTACTGTCTTAGGCACTCTATTGAAGATTCGATCAAAATCACGATAACTCATTTCAACAGAAGAATAATCGAATTCCAGAAATTATGAACTCTGAAATGTTATCGATAATATATGGTAAAAGAATTACCTAATTCATTTATTCCAACAAGTTTGGGGGCCTCGTGAAACTTAATTATTTTCTAAATTAATCTGAAAAAAAAAAGTTTTCTCCATTAATTATGAGCTCCCGATGGCAATTTTAATGAACTTCTTTATTGAAAATTTCGTCAATCTGACATTTTTTACTGTTCCGGATCGAACATTTCTGTTTCGCTTATCTAAATTGATCCGTTTTGTTGTCTATTGAATTCTCTTATTATTTATTTCCCTAATTATTTCAGTGGAGAATCTGGTGCTGGAAAAACGGAAAACACAAAGAAAATCATTGATTTCATACTGAGTTCAAGTGGTTCAAATAATACAATTGGAGAGTGTGTTGTCACTTCTGGAGTACTTTTGGAAGCAATGGGAAATGCGAGAACTACTCATAATAGTAATAGTTCCAGATTTGTAAGTTAAAGAAACGCCAAGAGACTGAAATTGATGAGATAAAGAAGGGGTTTGGTTTGATAGAAGTTATGAAACCGGAGTTTTTTGTAGTTTAAGCTCGAAAATTATTTTATCCCTGTGGTTAAAGTTTTGTAGGAGGAAGGCTTTTTCAAAAAATGAATCAGTTGGTCCAATAAATTTCCCCTTTAACTGAAACGTACTTGTTTTTCGAAACGGTTTCACAACCAAAAAATTTCAGTAGTTATCCGGTTTCAACTCATTCTCAAATTTCTTATGAATTCCATTTATTTTATTAAGAGTGAGCCAAAAATAACTAAATTACAGGGAAAATTCATTCGAATCGAATTTGACGAAAACTCAAAGCTGATCGGAGCCAAAATTGAATGCTGTAAGTCCCTATTTTCCCCTTTCCTTCATCCCCACTTCATATTTCCAGATCTCCTCGAAAAGTCTCGAGTAGTCTCTCAAAGTGATGGTGATCGAAATTTCCACATTTTCTATCAAATGCTCTCAAATTATTTCGATAATCCACACAAAAGTTTTTTGAAACTATCGAAAAAAGTGGATCAATACAAATATTTGAGGAATGATGATCCATTAATAGATGATGCTGAAACTGCCCGAATGACAGATGAAGCGTTTTCGAAAATTGGATTAAGTGAAGAGGAAAAGATATGGATATTCCAGATTCTATCAGCAGTTTTATGGATTGGAGATATCAAATTTGGAGAGAGAAGTGGTTTAGATGTTTCTTTTGTTGAGACTATGCAAGGTTCGTTTTTTTGTTTATTAGGATTAGGAGAAAAGGATATGTGAACAACACTGGATTAGGATAGGAAACTATTTTCTATAAAAGTTTCGAAACTGTAATTTTTGCATTTTTAGACATACACCTGTTTCAACTGCAATATTTTCATAGCATGGAACAACTGTTCTGATTAAAAATCGAAACCTTTTTTACGGAATGATAAAACCAACGTCTGAGAAACCTCACTGTTTCCGAATGCTCATATAATCCTTACACTTTCATTTTAGTACGTTTTTTTTTTTGAGATTTTTCTAAGAAAGTACAATTTTAATCAAAATTTTGATCCGAAGCTTCAAAATAGCTACTCAACACTTCAAAAAGATATGTCTACAGAGAACTCATACGCATATTTTTTGACAAAACTGTTCGACTTCTAAAACCCCATATAATTTCCAATCAGAAACAATGTAGTGTTACAAAATGAGAATCAGCGCACAAATGATGTCCATGTAACAGAAGTTTTAGGGTGTGCACTTACAAAAAATAGAGTTTTTACTGTAAGTAACTGAATAAAAAATTGGGCAGTAATCTGTTTCTTTGAGTATAACTTTTTGGTATGGCAGCTGTTTGAAGCTCTTTTGAGACTTTTTCTATCCTTTTATTTTTTTTCAACTATCGCGAAAGTTGTAGTACTATAACAGTTTTTCATTACTGTAATAGTTGTAAATTGCGTATTTCGAAATGAATTTTCGACAAAAATGAAACGGCGAAAATGTTTTAGAAAAGGAAAAAGATAAACCCGTGGGGCAGGGCCTGCTTTATGTAATTACAAGTTCTCACACTGAATATATCTGCTTTGGCCTATTACAGTTTCACGTACTCAATTAAATTGGTTATTCAGTTCAAGCAATGATGTTCAAGTAGACGTGTGCGTAATTGTACAATAGACTCTCGTTAGTATTCAGCATTATTCTGGATTTTTCTAACTGCTTCACTTTTCACATTTATAAAGATTTATGAGAAACAGAACAGTGATTTCATAGTGCTTGATTTGATAACCATATCATATCATCATAGTTCTATAACGTAATATCAGTTTCAAAACCCAAAACCACCACCTGTCTATCATCCATCTCATCTCATCTCAATCCACTGATCTCGCGACCTCCAAGAACCATCAAAAGTGTTTTCAACTTTTCACTTTTTTTTCGTTCGAAACATTTGCTCTTTTTTTTCTTCTTTTTCTACAAAGAGTGATAGGAAGAGCGAAAAGAAGAAAATTAATTGTGTACGTACTACTCGAACTAAAATTCGTTACACAAAAATGTATCACTGGGTCGTGGTCGTGATGATTGTGATGACGAAAGATAAAAAGAGAAAGAAGAAAAAAGAGAGAAACAGTGGTGAATTAGATGGATTAGCTTGTTGCAATGAACACATAGCAAAAATGATGTAATAAATGGAAAAGAAGGGACCAGAAATGAGGGTGCCTTTGTAAAAGGGGTCTAGAACCTAATCAATGGGAGAATGCTCGAGGTTGCTGGTTTCTCAAAGGTGCCCTACTAATAGAGTTTTTTTTTTGCATACAAACGGACATCATGTTTCCATCAAAGAAGATAATTTGAACCTAATCCTTTCTCTTCAAACTGAAACAGCAATAAAATGTAATTTCAGAAGTAGACAATATCGCTGAACTACTGGAAATGAAGAGCTCAAAACTGGTAGATGCACTCACTCAACCCACTATCAAAGTTCATGATAAACTGATCAGGAAGAATCAAAATTTGGCAAAGGTAGGCATCCTCCATATAGACCTCTGGAATCATAGAGAAATCAAAAGTTTTTGTGTTATTGACATCATGTAACAGAGGTTTTTTGGATTTTTACAACGAAAATGCCGAAAAATTGTGAGATCCTGGATGTCTTCTGATTCCAAATGAATAATCTCCAGAAAAAATATTGCAAAACGTCGATTCTGAAAAAAAACGGTTTTGGTCAAATTGTTTCAAATGGTGTTTTATGGGAAAACTAATGGATTGTTTGGGTTGTCCACACTGAAACGATGAACTGTTGTATGGGCAAGGAAATTTTGAGTACCGCAGTTAAAGTTTTTAAACTATAATGTTACAAATCTGATACACTGATAATAAAAAAGACAACCATGTGCTGAGATTGAACGTCATGCATTTCCCGTTTCAATAATTTTTTTTAAATTCGA
The DNA here is from genome assembly GCA_963572265.1 of Caenorhabditis doughertyi. Lineage (NCBI taxonomy): Eukaryota > Metazoa > Nematoda > Chromadorea > Rhabditida > Rhabditidae > Caenorhabditis > Caenorhabditis doughertyi. The sequence goes on along the minus strand of OY751556.1, from coordinate 18,819,990 downwards.
GTTGATGTTGTTCGTCGTTGGGCGTTGGCAATTCTTTTGTTCACTCATAATTTCCTTTCAGAATTGGTGGCAAACTCATTGATAGTGAGCTTTTAAAATTCCTTAGTGGATCTTTTGAAGTAAACGGTTTCAATCTAACCATTTTATTTGTACCCTTTGTGAGATTCGATCAAATGGTAGCATCGCTTGGTTATTTCTCAATTCCATAGAGTACAGATGGCAGATTATTGAACAGATCATCTGATATTTTATCCGATTACACTGAAATCGCGAATTCTCACTCTTTGCTGCATCTTGGTTTTCGTTACGCGATTTATATTTGGTTTACTTCTTGCCAAAAACCATAATTGTTCAAATTTTTCACTCGAAATTTGAAATGCTTATGATGAAAACGATACTTTTTTCAAGAAAAAACAGCACAACTTTTGCAGTTTCAATCAGTTTTGAAGACCCAGAATTGTTGTAAGTCGTTAGTTTTGAATTGAGAATTTCTTCATTCAACAGTTCCGACACCATGTATAGAATTCATCCATAGATAAATTTACAGCAAATAACCCCAACCAGTTAAAGTCATAATACCAGAAGGTTTACGCCGCATTCGCGGCTACAACCTTCTGGATTAGCTTGGGGTATATAAGTCACAATGGGATAGAAAAAGCTCACAAATCTGTTGAACATTTTTTGAACTTCATGGCTATTTAAATCGAAGAAAAAATGTATGAGTTTTTTCTCAAAGTTTCTTTCTTTGTTTGAGTTCTGATAAGGCTGACTGAAAATGCGAATAGGATGTGAAAGAAACAGCTGTTTCAAAAATAATAATTTATTGATCTCCAAACAAAAATATGAAGGAAAGGGAAAGGAAGGGTGGGGGGGGGGGGGGGGTGCAAATAAATATGAAATATTAGCTAACACAACAAAAAGAATACAGTTAATAAAACAAAAACAAAGGGTGCAACTATAAAATATCCTTGAATACAACATTGTTCATTATTCCGGTGGGACTGTCGATCAGGATGCCTTGCTTGCTGGTGGTCCTTGACAGCGCGACATACAGTTGTCCATGTGAGAAGATTGGCTCATCCAGTTGAAGACCAATCTTTGTGAATGTCTGACCTTGACTCTTGTTGATTGTCATGGCGAAGGATAGACGGACTGGGAACTGGTATCTTGAGAGCACAAACGGCAATCCCTTTTCGTAGTCCAGTTTAATCTTCGGGATGAGGACCAAGTCTCCTTGCCTTGCTCCTGACACAAATCGGCATTGAAGAACTCTTGCTCCAACTTTCTCAACGACGAAACGGGTTCCATTGCATAAACTGTTCTTGACATCCAAGTTTCGAAGCAGCATAACTATGGCGCCTTTCTGAAAGTTAGAATTTGGAACACTGTTTCTTTGAATTCAAATATTACCTTGAGCTTCAGAATGTGTGGTGGCATGCCAGAGGGTGTCATGCCGTTCAAGAGCTCCGTGGTGTAGTTTGTGCCGTCTGATGTTGACGTTGGATCCTTTTTCCCAAAATCATCAAATGAAGTAGAGGTTGTTTCATCTCCTGGCATCTTGTCGAGAATTGAATTATTGAGCTCCAAAGCTTCTTTATTCCTTGGCGTAAGAATTGCAACTCTGGAAAGCTCCTCCACGTCTCCACCATCCAAAAGGGATCCAAACACTTCTTCTGCTAGGTCTCCGTAACAAATCATCTCATATGGTACTGCCATTTCTCCGGACACTGGCGCTCCTCTGAGCCCATCTCCAATTGCTAGAAGCTCTTCTTTCCATTCCGTATCACCATTTTGCACACGCATATTAACCGAAAGCCGATATGTCTTGAAAAGGGACCAAAGGTGGGACTTTTTGATACAATTGGCCACCTGCTCGTCGACTCCTCCTTTGTCCATAACTGGGAGTACTTGGCGGAAGTCTCCTCCAAGAACAACCACCTTTCCTCCAAATGGTGCATTGACACTCGTGACGTCACGGAAGAATTGGTCCATTGTTTCCAGAGCAGCTTTGGGACTCATCGGAGCCTCATCCCATAAGATGACGTCAGCTTTTGCAAGAGTTTTGGCCAATTCGGAGTTGGGGCGGAGGTTGTACTTCTTACAGCCACTATTGATGTCAAGCTTGATAAGGGAAGCGACTGTTCGGCCATCGGGGAGCAGGGAAGCGGCGATTCCTGTCCATGCGATGCAAAGGATCTGTTTCTTTTGGCCACGGATAAGATTGGCAATACAATTGTAAACAAATGTTTTGCCGCTCCCACCCGGACCATCAACAAAGAAAAGACCACCGAACGGAAGAGCATCCATCACTGCATTGACCACGACTTCTTGTTCTGGTGTGCATTTGTCCCTGGCATCGTTTCCGTCTTGTAAAAGTTGATCATAATCGATTTGAATCTCCACATCATTGACTCGGGTATACGGAAGATCAATAAAGTCGCGAAGATTCTTCTTCATTGCATCCATTCGGTCCAAAATGTCGAAGTAAGCCATAGATTCAGCACTGATACGATCAATATTCTGGTACTGGAAATCTTCGCAGAAGTGGTCAAGAAATCTGAAAAACAAAGAAATTAAAAACAGTTTTGATTCTGGGTTCTAAGTTACAGTTCTTCAAATTTAGAGCTACAGTAATCCCAACTTGGAACTACAGTAATCCAAACTTGAAAATATAGTAATCAGAAGTGATCAAATTTACCTTTCCCATAACATCTCTGCATCATTCACCACATTGAAACAGAGCAAAGTGGCAAAAAAGCCTCTGAGCTGGCTTGCTGACTGGAAGTGAGACGCTTCATCCAGTGATTGCTCATTGATAGTATCATCTTCCAAATATCCACTGACTCGGGCAGCTTCAACATATGTGGCATACTGTACTCCATTGACAGTTAGAAGGTCCTCGAAAGATGTGGGTCCTCGAGTGTAGAGAAGCATTTGGCGAAGGGCGTATCGTTCCCGATCCATCGGTGAGACAAAGTACATACGACCAATTGTGGAACAGTTGTATTGCCTTGGCTTCCAGACTCTTGCTACCAAACTATAATGCTCAGGAATCTCATGGTATAAGTACTTTCTGGAATCCATGACACCATCTGGAAGGGATCCATCCGGCTGAACTTGTTCTTCTGTCTTCTTGTTGAGGTCAAACATTGCCGTCAATGTTGTATTCCTTAGTGCTGCATTCAGAGCTGCTTGTCTCTCTTGTCCTCTTCTGAAGGGGATTCCTTGTTTTCCGGGCATGTGGACGGCTAAGTGTATGACAGTCATACTTTTGCATTTGAGTGGGAAGGAAAGGAGATGCATTGCTGCTTCAGGTGGACACATATAACGGGTATCTAGATGGGCGTTGATCTCATCGTGAACTTCTCGTTGGTTTCCATCCTTATCAGTGTAGATTCGAATGGAAGCTCTTGAAGATCCTTTGTGGATGTACTTGAACAAATACTTCACAGATGAGATGGATCCGACGACTTCTAGATTGATGTGGCATCTGTACTTCAATAGAAGATACGGATTGTGTGGCACCACATGTTGATTCGTCAATTTGATGTCTTTGTTATATTGAACGAATCTCCCATTGTCCGGCCTTCTGCATTGTGCAAATCCATCCTGATCAGTAGTCGTGACTTCGGAGAATGGCTTCGGAAATCCTTTGTCACATTCCTTCAACGTGCGACCCCTTTTCACCCGCATACACGGGCTACTTGGGTTATCCAACCCACATGGACGATGCACCATCATCGTGGAGACCAACTTGAAAAGCTCCGGCTCGAGATCCTTGTCGGGAAGCTGCGCACTGATGATCTTGTCAACTTCAGCAGCAGTTCTGAAATTTGGGAAAATTAGGATTCAGGACTCTCAATTGGAATATCAGTAACTCAAAGTTAGAACTACAGTAGTCTAAGATAAATACAGTAATCCGAAATTAAAGCTACAGTAATCCTAACTAAGTATATTACCTCGGCTTGGATCCGGTCTTCATGATGATGAGCATGTGTACATGTGGGAGGCCACGTTTCTGGAACTCCGTGACTTGGATTTGGGCTGCCACTTCTCCGAGCACTTGATTCTTGAACAGGTCTTCACAGAGGGCATTAAGCTTCATCTGGAACACCCGAGCCACTAAATCCGGTCTGTCTGACGCCGTCTGTCCTTCGTGAAGATTCTCCTTGATTTCCGGCCATTCAGGATTCGCTGTCATCGTGAGGAAGTAGTCGGGACGTCCTTTTCTTGCAACAATAGCCATGGCATCCTGGTATTGCTGCACCATGTGGCGTGGTGATCCAGTGTACGATGCTGGCAAAAGGATCCTGGTCCCAACTACTCCCTTCTCTTCTCCATTGACGTAGTCTTGAAGTCCACTCAATGGCTCAATCATCATATCCTCTTGCATAACACGGTGATAATTGAGAGCGTCTTGTTCTGTCTTCACCCACATATCAACCAACCACTGTTGAAAGAGCTTCTTAGCTCTGTGGATTGGACTGAAACCTTTCCTTTCGTGCATGTAATAGGAGTAGAACCGGCGAAGAGACACTCTATTTCTTGAATTGGGCTGCTTGACGCGTTTCAGTGGAAGTCCAGGACGCCATCCAGAGGGTTTTCCGGTTGGAAAAAGAAGAGGATATACCAACGGATCACAAATCGGATTGATGGCACTGAGTGAAGTGAGCTTGGATGCTCTTGGGATATCATCTCCTCTTTGATGAATCGTCACACCTCTTTCTCCCGGAATATTTTCGTTATCACCGACATAAACTAATCCGACATCTGGAGTGGTTGGGGTTTGATAGAGTCGATGGTCATCTTCACCATTGACTCTAAAGACCATTTTGACTGGCCGCTCTTCTCGGCCTTCTGCAATTGCTGCCTCGTGTTCTTCTTGCTCCACTTCATACATGGTCTTGTACATATTAACATATGGATTGACCTCCTTTAAGTGTTCGATGAGCTTCTCGAAGACTTCCTTTTTGCACGTCTTGTTCATTGCTCGTCCAGCAAGTTCATCAGCAGCTTGAGCACTATCCATAATGAAGATTTGGGCAAATTGACGGGGCTGTCCATCTTCTGGATGGAGGGTACCAACAAAGTGGTAGATCTGAAATAGGAAAATAAGAACTCATGGAACATTTGAAATTTCATTTTTCCAATTCAAAACTACAGTATCCAAAAAATTTCATTTTCCTATTATGCAAAAAAGTTCGAAAAATTTGAAGGTAGATTTCCCAATTTGAAACTACAGTAGTCCAAAACTTCAAATTGAAGGGCCCAATTAAAATGTACCTTAACCCCGAAATTTCGATTCAAAAGATCCAATTTGAAGGTACAGTAATCCAAAATTTTATTATGAATGACCGAATCTAGAGCTACAGTAGTCCAAGCTTCATACAGAATATTTCAGTCATTCCTTGCTCAAATTCGCTCACGCCGCCCTCCGGGCGGCTAGAAGAAGGTGTCCAGAGGCCTAAGCCTGGAGAAAAGTCTAGTAATGGGATGCTAACATCGGTTTGATAACTTAATAGGACAGAGTACCCGTTATCTAACCCAAAACAATAATCCAAAATTTCAATATGAAGAACCCAATTTAGTGCTACAGTAATCCAAAACTTCAATATGAAGGGCACAATTTAGAGGTACAGTAATCCAAAACTTCAATATGAAAACCCAATTTAGAGGTACAGTAATCCGAAACTTCAATATGAAGGACCCAATTTAGAGGTACAGTAATCCAAAACTTCAATAAGAAGGACCCAACTTCGAGGTACAGTAATCCAAAACTTCAATAAGAAGGACCCAATTTAGTGCTACAGTAATCCAAAACTTCAATATGAAGGGCACAATTTAGAGGTACAGTAATCCAAAACTTCAATATGAAGGACCCAATTTAGAGGTACAGTAATCCAAAACTTCAATAAGAAGGACCCAACTTCGAGGTACAGTAATCCAAAACTTCAATATGAAGGACCCAATTTAGTGCTACAGTAATCCAAAACTTCAATATGAAGGGCACAATTTAGAGGTACAGTAATCCAAAACTTCAATATGAAGGACCCAATTTAGAGGTACAGTAATCCAAAACTTCAATAAGAAGGACCCAACTTCGAGGTACAGTAATCCAAAACTTCAATAAGAAGGACCCAATTTAGTGCTACAGTAATCCAAAACTTCAATATGAAGGGCACAATTTAGAGGTACAGTAATCCAAAACTTCAATAAGAAGGACCCAACTTCGAGGTACAGTAATCCAAAACTTCAATAAGAATGACCCAACTTCGAGGTACAGTAATCCAAAAATTCAATAAGAAGGACCCAATTTAGTGCTACAGTAATCCAAAACTTCAATATGAAGGGCACAATTTAGAGGTACAGTAATCCAAAACTTCAATAAGAAGGACCCAACTTCGAGGTACAGTAATCCAAAACTTCAATATGAAGGACCCAATTTAGTGCTACAGTAATCCAAAACTTCAATATGAAGGGCACAATTTAGAGGTACAGTAATCCAAAACTTCAATATGAAAAACCCAATTTAGAGGTACAGTAATCCGAAACTTCAATATGAAGGACCCAATTTAGAGGTACAGTAATCCAAAACTTCAATATGAAGGACCCAATTTAGAGGTACAGTAATCCAAAACTTCAGTAAGAAGGACCCAACTTAGAGGTACAGTAATCCAAAACTTCAATAAGAAGGACCCAATTTAGAGGTACAGTAATCCAAAACTTCAATAAGAAGGACCCAATTTCGAGGTACAGTAATCCAAAACTTCAATAAGAAGGACCCAATTTCGAGTTGCAGTAATCCAAAACTTCAATATGAAGGACCCAATTTAGAGGTACAGTTATCCGAAAATTCAATATGAAGAACCCAATTTAGAGGTACAGTAATCCGAAACTTCAATATGAAGGGCACAATTTAGAGGTACAGTAATCCAAAACTTCAATATGAAAAACCCAATTTAGAGGTACAGTAATCCGAAACTTCAATATGAAGGACCCAATTTAGAGGTACAGTAATCCAAAACTTCAGTAAGAAGGACCCAACTTAGAGGTACAGTAATCCAAAACTTCAATAAGAAGGACCCAATTTAGAGGTACAGTAATCCAAAACTTCAATAAGAAGGACCCAATTTCGAGGTACAGTAATCCAAAACTTCAATAAGAAGGACCCAATTTCGAGTTGCAGTAATCCAAAACTTCAATATGAAGGACCCAATTTAGAGGTACAGTTATCCGAAAATTCAATATGAAGAACCCAATTTAGAGGTACAGTAATCCGAAACTTCAATATGAAGGGCACAATTTAGAGGTACAGTAATCCAAAACTTCAATATGAAAAACCCAATTTAGAGGTACAGTAATCCGAAACTTCAATATGAAGGACCCAATTTAGAGGTACAGTAATCCAAAACTTTGGAGGGGTGGGGGGGGGGGGGGGCTTTTTCAGATGAGATTTTTTTCAATTTTAAACCCAACACGTACCTGTCCGTGAATCCGGTAGGTGAAAGGTCCACGTCCTGGGGGAGGGGCAACATCTGCTTTGATCGAAGCCATTGCAACACTGTTGTTGTACTGACGCAAGTTGTCCCTGAAGTGCGTTGCTTCTTCCGTCATCTCTGTGTACATCTTCTGAAGGTCTTCTGGGAAATCTTCGAAGAGGTCCAAACTGAAGAGGCCTTCTGAACAGCATTTGGTGTACTTGCCTGATGACGTCCTCTCTTCTGAAAAAATGAAATTAGACTCAATTATTTCTTCGGATTCAACTAACCATTAAAGAAAAGAGCACCACAGTGTTCGCACACTTGATCATACTTGCCACAGTAGTGGGGTTCTGGTCTCTCTTCAGAAGCAGCGACTCCAAGAACGGCACTTTTCTTGTTGGCTTTGCGATCACGATCAGCTTTCTTGACATCATCTTTCTCAGCTTTTGACTTTTTGGATCGAGCTTCAGCCATCCCGGACTTGTTGGATTCTCGACGGGCTTCACCAACATCTTCTGGCTCTTCGGATCTTCTTTTGGCAGCTCTCTCAGCGACACTTCTTCTGCGTTCGTTCCGTTCTTCTTCTTCTTCTTGCTCCCGCTGCTCTGCTCTTTGCTGGGCTTCTAGTAACAGCCGATCCGCACGCTCCTTAGCAGTCTCTCCACGACGTCTTCTTGATGCTTCTAGAGCCATTTTTCCCAGACGATACGATTCACAGTCCGGAGACTCAGATCTTCGTACGTCAACAACACGTCTTCTTTTGACATCTTTTTCACGCTCAGTCTCTTGCGATCTTCCAGCAGCTTTCTGTTCAGCATCGCATTGTTGACGCCGTTGCTTTGCTTCTTGATCTTCAGCTTGGCGTTTGGCAGCCTTGCGAGCAGCATCAGCCTGCTTCTGCATCTGGAATCAGTTGTTTAGATACCGTTGAATGAAGGGCAAGAAGGGAAATTGGAGAGTGAGGAGTACAGACTTACCTTTATTTTATCACGTTTGCGAATAGTAACGTGAGCAGCTTTCTGGCTCCCAAGAGCTGGACCTGGTGGATCAGCAGCAGCTCCGACAGCAGAGCCATCCAAAGACGGCGAGGCAGGGGGAGAGGCAGCTGGGCTTGAAGACGACAGCTTGGCAGGGTGCACGACATCTCCTTGAACCGTTCGCTGACCCCCCCGGACCACATCGCGTGGGCCAGAAGTCTCCTCAACAGCTTCTCCAGGAGCCCCATCAAGGCAGCCCCCCAGCGCAGGTTCATCTCTATACATCATGTGCATAGCGGACTTTGCAACCGGGTGGCAAGGCATCCTTTCGCGACTGAAGAGTAGCTCCTGTTCCGAGGAAAAATCCGAGTCATTGAACGGCGGTGGAGAGTCGGCAGGCGGCTTGGCAGAGGTGGATTGACGGGAACGGCTTGGCATGGCGATGGTTGTTGAACTGATGAGATGGGAAAAATCGCAATACTTACATGAATTAATTAGCCGTCATAATTCGGGTTCCGCGCCTCACTATACTTTGTATGGGGGTGATCAAAGTAACAACTTCATCAATGGTATTCGTAGAAAAGATCAACGAAACATCATAATTAAAATTTGACAAAAACTTCATAATTCAAGAAAAACGTCATAACTTTAATTAGAATGCTCCAATAGGAATGAGAGAAAAAGCTCAAACAGACGATGAAAAAAAGAAAAACTGCACTTTTTCTTAGCTTCAAAAATTTTTCCTGAAGACGTCAGCCTTCAGAATCCATTGCTCTATGCTTCGTTGACAAAACAAAAAAGTTTTGCCTGCTCGAAGGATCGAACCCGGGTCGTGCGTTTCGCAGTCAATCGTTTACACCACTACACCACCACGCATTACGTGGTGAGAGAAGCCTCCCCGACAGCGTCAGTTTTGACTTTTTCCAAAAATTTATTTTTTCATATTCTGAATCCCCTCATCGAGAGGATTCAGAATATACGGGTTTCTTCCCGATTCGTTCACTTCTAGGTGAACTTTGGTAACTGAACCGGTCGTCGAGGGGTAGTCTCTAAACGCAGCAGCCGACATCTGCCGACTTTAGCGGGTCACTATGTTTAGCGTGCGAGTGGGCGGGGCTTAATTTTCGTGCATAGAGTACACAGAACTTCACAGAGCTCCAGCCAAAACTGAATGAAGACGGGCATCATCGCGGGAAAATTCTGTATTGAACTGTCTTTGTTTCATGAAAATCGTATTTCTAGGAAAGGCTCGGGGGTACCGGACAGACAACATACTGACAAACACACGGAACTTGTGTATTAGAATAGTAAGAAACTTGTGTATTAGAATAGCACTTGATTCTTGAACAGGTCTTCACAGAGGGCATTAAGCTTCATCTGGAACACCCGAGCCACTAAATCCGGTCTGTCTGACGCCGTCTGTCCTTCGTGAAGATTCTCCTTGATTTCCGGCCATTCAGGATTCGCTGTCATCGTGAGGAAGTAGTCGGGACGTCCTTTTCTTGCAACAATAGCCATGGCATCCTGGTATTGCTGCACCATGTGGCGTGGTGATCCAGTGTACGATGCTGGCAAAAGGATCCTGGTCCCAACTACTCCCTTCTCTTCTCCATTGACGTAGTCTTGAAGTCCACTCAATGGCTCAATCATCATATCCTCTTGCATAACACGGTGATAATTGAGAGCGTCTTGTTCTGTCTTCACCCACATATCAACCAACCACTGTTGAAAGAGCTTCTTAGCTCTGTGGATTGGACTGAAACCTTTCCTTTCGTGCATGTAATAGGAGTAGAACCGGCGAAGAGACACTCTATTTCTTGAATTGGGCTGCTTGACGCGTTTCAGTGGAAGTCCAGGACGCCATCCAGAGGGTTTTCCGGTTGGAAAAAGAAGAGGATATACCAACGGATCACAAATCGGATTGATGGCACTGAGTGAAGTGAGCTTGGATGCTCTTGGGATATCATCTCCTCTTTGATGAATCGTCACACCTCTTTCTCCCGGAATATTTTCGTTATCACCGACATAAACTAATCCGACATCTGGAGTGGTTGGGGTTTGATAGAGTCGATGGTCATCTTCACCATTGACTCTAAAGACCATTTTGACTGGCCGCTCTTCTCGGCCTTCTGCAATTGCTGCCTCGTGTTCTTCTTGCTCCACTTCATACATGGTCTTGTACATATTAACATATGGATTGACCTCCTTTAAGTGTTCGATGAGCTTCTCGAAGACTTCCTTTTTGCACGTCTTGTTCATTGCTCGTCCAGCAAGTTCATCAGCAGCTTGAGCACTATCCATAATGAAGATTTGGGCAAATTGACGGGGCTGTCCATCTTCTGGATGGAGGGTACCAACAAAGTGGTAGATCTGAAATAGGAAAATAAGAACTCATGGAACATTTGAAATTTCATTTTTCCAATTCAAAACTACAGTATCCAAAAAATTTCATTTTCCTATTATGCAAAAAAGTTCGAAAAATTTGAAGGTAGATTTCCCAATTTGAAACTACAGTAGTCCAAAACTTCAAATTGAAGGGCCCAATTAAAATGTACCTTAACCCCGAAATTTCGATTCAAAAGATCCAATTTGAAGGTACAGTAATCCAAAATTTTATTATGAATGACCGAATCTAGAGCTACAGTAGTCCAAGCTTCATACAGAATATTTCAGTCATTCCTTGCTCAAATTCGCTCACGCCGCCCTCCGGGCGGCTAGAAGAAGGTGTCCAGAGGCCTAAGCCTGGAGAAAAGTCTAGTAATGGGATGCTAACATCGGTTTGATAACTTAATAGGACAGAGTACCCGTTATCTAACCCAAAACAATAATCCAAAATTTCAATATGAAGAACCCAATTTAGTGCTACAGTAATCCAAAACTTCAATATGAAGGGCACAATTTAGAGGTACAGTAATCCAAAACTTCAATATGAAAACCCAATTTAGAGGTACAGTAATCCGAAACTTCAATATGAAGGACCCAATTTAGAGGTACAGTAATCCAAAACTTCAATAAGAAGGACCCAACTTCGAGGTACAGTAATCCAAAACTTCAATAAGAAGGACCCAATTTAGTGCTACAGTAATCCAAAACTTCAATATGAAGGGCACAATTTAGAGGTACAGTAATCCAAAACTTCAATATGAAGGACCCAATTTAGAGGTACAGTAATCCAAAACTTCAATAAGAAGGACCCAACTTCGAGGTACAGTAATCCAAAACTTCAATATGAAGGACCCAATTTAGTGCTACAGTAATCCAAAACTTCAATATGAAGGGCACAATTTAGAGGTACAGTAATCCAAAACTTCAATATGAAGGACCCAATTTAGAGGTACAGTAATCCAAAACTTCAATAAGAAGGACCCAACTTCGAGGTACAGTAATCCAAAACTTCAATAAGAAGGACCCAATTTAGTGCTACAGTAATCCAAAACTTCAATATGAAGGGCACAATTTAGAGGTACAGTAATCCAAAACTTCAATAAGAAGGACCCAACTTCGAGGTACAGTAATCCAAAACTTCAATAAGAATGACCCAACTTCGAGGTACAGTAATCCAAAAATTCAATAAGAAGGACCCAATTTAGTGCTACAGTAATCCAAAACTTCAATATGAAGGGCACAATTTAGAGGTACAGTAATCCAAAACTTCAATAAGAAGGACCCAACTTCGAGGTACAGTAATCCAAAACTTCAATATGAAGGACCCAATTTAGTGCTACAGTAATCCAAAACTTCAATATGAAGGGCACAATTTAGAGGTACAGTAATCCAAAACTTCAATATGAAAAACCCAATTTAGAGGTACAGTAATCCGAAACTTCAATATGAAGGACCCAATTTAGAGGTACAGTAATCCAAAACTTCAATATGAAGGACCCAATTTAGAGGTACAGTAATCCAAAACTTCAGTAAGAAGGACCCAACTTAGAGGTACAGTAATCCAAAACTTCAATAAGAAGGACCCAATTTAGAGGTACAGTAATCCAAAACTTCAATAAGAAGGACCCAATTTCGAGGTACAGTAATCCAAAACTTCAATAAGAAGGACCCAATTTCGAGTTGCAGTAATCCAAAACTTCAATATGAAGGACCCAATTTAGAGGTACAGTTATCCGAAAATTCAATATGAAGAACCCAATTTAGAGGTACAGTAATCCGAAACTTCAATATGAAGGGCACAATTTAGAGGTACAGTAATCCAAAACTTCAATATGAAAAACCCAATTTAGAGGTACAGTAATCCGAAACTTCAATATGAAGGACCCAATTTAGAGGTACAGTAATCCAAAACTTCAGTAAGAAGGACCCAACTTAGAGGTACAGTAATCCAAAACTTCAATAAGAAGGACCCAATTTAGAGGTACAGTAATCCAAAACTTCAATAAGAAGGACCCAATTTCGAGGTACAGTAATCCAAAACTTCAATAAGAAGGACCCAATTTCGAGTTGCAGTAATCCAAAACTTCAATATGAAGGACCCAATTTAGAGGTACAGTTATCCGAAAATTCAATATGAAGAACCCAATTTAGAGGTACAGTAATCCGAAACTTCAATATGAAGGGCACAATTTAGAGGTACAGTAATCCAAAACTTCAATATGAAAAACCCAATTTAGAGGTACAGTAATCCGAAACTTCAATATGAAGGACCCAATTTAGAGGTACAGTAATCCAAAACTTTGGAGGGGTGGGGGGGGGGGGGGGCTTTTTCAGATGAGATTTTTTTCAATTTTAAACCCAACACGTACCTGTCCGTGAATCCGGTAGGTGAAAGGTCCACGTCCTGGGGGAGGGGCAACATCTGCTTTGATCGAAGCCATTGCAACACTGTTGTTGTACTGACGCAAGTTGTCCCTGAAGTGCGTTGCTTCTTCCGTCATCTCTGTGTACATCTTCTGAAGGTCTTCTGGGAAATCTTCGAAGAGGTCCAAACTGAAGAGGCCTTCTGAACAGCATTTGGTGTACTTGCCTGATGACGTCCTCTCTTCTGAAAAAATGAAATTAGACTCAATTATTTCTTCGGATTCAACTAACCATTAAAGAAAAGAGCACCACAGTGTTCGCACACTTGATCATACTTGCCACAGTAGTGGGGTTCTGGTCTCTCTTCAGAAGCAGCGACTCCAAGAACGGCACTTTTCTTGTTGGCTTTGCGATCACGATCAGCTTTCTTGACATCATCTTTCTCAGCTTTTGACTTTTTGGATCGAGCTTCAGCCATCCCGGACTTGTTGGATTCTCGACGGGCTTCACCAACATCTTCTGGCTCTTCGGATCTTCTTTTGGCAGCTCTCTCAGCGACACTTCTTCTGCGTTCGTTCCGTTCTTCTTCTTCTTCTTGCTCCCGCTGCTCTGCTCTTTGCTGGGCTTCTAGTAACAGCCGATCCGCACGCTCCTTAGCAGTCTCTCCACGACGTCTTCTTGATGCTTCTAGAGCCATTTTTCCCAGACGATACGATTCACAGTCCGGAGACTCAGATCTTCGTACGTCAACAACACGTCTTCTTTTGACATCTTTTTCACGCTCAGTCTCTTGCGATCTTCCAGCAGCTTTCTGTTCAGCATCGCATTGTTGACGCCGTTGCTTTGCTTCTTGATCTTCAGCTTGGCGTTTGGCAGCCTTGCGAGCAGCATCAGCCTGCTTCTGCATCTGGAATCAGTTGTTTAGATACCGTTGAATGAAGGGCAAGAAGGGAAATTGGAGAGTGAGGAGTACAGACTTACCTTTATTTTATCACGTTTGCGAATAGTAACGTGAGCAGCTTTCTGGCTCCCAAGAGCTGGACCTGGTGGATCAGCAGCAGCTCCGACAGCAGAGCCATCCAAAGACGGCGAGGCAGGGGGAGAGGCAGCTGGGCTTGAAGACGACAGCTTGGCAGGGTGCACGACATCTCCTTGAACCGTTCGCTGACCCCCCCGGACCACATCGCGTGGGCCAGAAGTCTCCTCAACAGCTTCTCCAGGAGCCCCATCAAGGCAGCCCCCCAGCGCAGGTTCATCTCTATACATCATGTGCATAGCGGACTTTGCAACCGGGTGGCAAGGCATCCTTTCGCGACTGAAGAGTAGCTCCTGTTCCGAGGAAAAATCCGAGTCATTGAACGGCGGTGGAGAGTCGGCAGGCGGCTTGGCAGAGGTGGATTGACGGGAACGGCTTGGCATGGCGATGGTTGTTGAACTGATGAGATGGGAAAAATCGCAATACTTACATGAATTAATTAGCCGTCATAATTCGGGTTCCGCGCCTCACTATACTTTGTATGGGGGTGATCAAAGTAACAACTTCATCAATGGTATTCGTAGAAAAGATCAACGAAACATCATAATTAAAATTTGACAAAAACTTCATAATTCAAGAAAAACGTCATAACTTTAATTAGAATGCTCCAATAGGAATGAGAGAAAAAGCTCAAACAGACGATGAAAAAAAGAAAAACTGCACTTTTTCTTAGCTTCAAAAATTTTTCCTGAAGACGTCAGCCTTCAGAATCCATTGCTCTATGCTTCGTTGACAAAACAAAAAAGTTTTGCCTGCTCGAAGGATCGAACCCGGGTCGTGCGTTTCGCAGTCAATCGTTTACACCACTACACCACCACGCATTACGTGGTGAGAGAAGCCTCCCCGACAGCGTCAGTTTTGACTTTTTCCAAAAATTTATTTTTTCATATTCTGAATCCCCTCATCGAGAGGATTCAGAATATACGGGTTTCTTCCCGATTCGTTCACTTCTAGGTGAACTTTGGTAACTGAACCGGTCGTCGAGGGGTAGTCTCTAAACGCAGCAGCCGACATCTGCCGACTTTAGCGGGTCACTATGTTTAGCGTGCGAGTGGGCGGGGCTTAATTTTCGTGCATAGAGTACACAGAACTTCACAGAGCTCCAGCCAAAACTGAATGAAGACGGGCATCATCGCGGGAAAATTCTGTATTGAACTGTCTTTGTTTCATGAAAATCGTATTTCTAGGAAAGGCTCGGGGGTACCGGACAGACAACATACTGACAAACACACGGAACTTGTGTATTAGAATAGTAAGATAGTCAAAGAATGCAAAAATGTTTTCACATGAAATTGTAACATGAAAATTTTCCACCCTTATTTGTACATTTTCTGAAACAATAAATTGAAATTTTCGAGAAGCAGGCCACTGATATCAAAACAAATTCAGTGATACACGATAATCTCAAAACTCACTTGAAACATAAACTTTTTTTACAGTTTCATCGGATTCATGTTTTTCGAAAAATTTCAAACTTTTGATTCGTGATATTTAAAATTTCAGACCCTCAGCTCAGCATCTGCGATGGCAAAAGTGTTGTATGAAAGACTATTTGGATGGGTTGTCAAGAGATGTAATGATGCATTTTCAATCGATGACACGAAGAGTTGTGAGTTTGAAATTATTCATTTTCTACATTAATTTCGGGTATGTGAAGTATCCAAAGAATTGGTAGAAAACAAACTTTTTGTTTTATGAAATGTAACTGAAACTGGAAAGAATTTACCAAATCGAGGACAGGATATTATAGAATTTTTGCCTGAATGAGCTAAAAGAACCGTGATGGAAGCTTGAAACAAAAAGTTTTTGAAAAAGATCGTCACTTTTTGATAGTAAGAGAGCCACATCAAAATCAAGTAATGCAAAACACTCGAAACACATATTCCTCGGAACAGTTACTCTTAATCCTCAACATTTTATTACAGCTTGCCGAAACAGTCGATTCATTGCTGTTCTGGATATCGCTGGATTCGAAATCATTGAAAAGAATTCATTCGAACAATTCTGTATCAACTATACAAATGAAAAACTTCAACAATTCTTCAATCATTTCATGTTTGTCAAGGAACAAAGTGACTATTTAGAAGAGGGAATCAAATGGACACAAGTCAATTTTGCCAATCATTTACAGCCAACTATTGATTTGATTGAGAAGGTAAGTTGTCAATATTCGGAATGTCTGTTGAACTGGAGAGTTTGTTATAACAGTTGTTTGAAACTGATTCACAGTTTCAGGAGGCGGGTAAAATAGTCTAGCTGAAAATCGTGCATTACAATACGAAGATTTGTGGACGCTATGAGTTTTCTAACATCTAGCTTTAAGCCCATATTTCATAAATATTTTTCCCGGTATTTCATTAGTTATGAGACAAATCCTAATTGACACGATTTAATATTGTGAATCTTTAAGAGCCCAATATCAAAGTTAATTGAAACAGAAAGTTTCCTACACTTCACCAAGTATTTCTTATATAGTTTCGGCTCCCTATTGACTGATAACTCTGTCCAACTTATCTTTTCTTTCGCCTTTGAATCTCCCATTCGATTTGTCAAGACCAATCATTAATAATTAAGAAAATCCCCACGTGTTCACTTTTGTTCGGCCAATGTATGGACAATCCAATCGAAGAAAAGGATTTTGCTAACAAGTTAAAATTTCGGAAGAACAGAAACTTTTTAGTTTCAAACCGTCTAAAACACCGAAAGTAATAGTGACTTCGTGATTTCTGAACTGTGTGCAAAGAAAAAAGCCTGCCATCAAAATTTTTTAATTTCCATTTCAGTTCAGAAATAATTACCTTCATGCACTAGGTGATTATTGATAGCAAAATCTAATCAAAAGCTTAGAGAATGTGTCTGAAACCGATATTTTTAAAGTTTCAGCTAGAATGTGAGATGAAATTCAAAAACTTAGTTAGCAATAAAACCCGGAAGCAACTTAAAGCTAAAGCTGAAACTGTTCATTTTCGAAAATTTCAGTTAAGCTTTGCTAACTTCCTTCTTCAATTCTTTGAATATTTTCTTCTCGAAAAAAAAATCCTTTTTACTTTTTGATAATGATAAATATACTTACAAGTACAAATCGAGTTAGTTATAGAATTTTACGAACATCTTGAAACCTTCAAAAATGTTTATCAAAAAGGTTATGAAACTGTCAAAATATTCAAAGTTCCATTTAGTTGTCAAACTTAAAAATTTGAAATTTTGGATGGTTCTTCTCCCAAATGTTGGTTGAAAGAAAACCTGATGACATAGAAAGGGAATCCCCACTGATATTTCTGGTTTTTCTTAATGATCTTCTCAGTTACCTATTAAAGTTGATACAAAATCAGTTAACGATCACCTACTTTCAATATGTAACTTGAACACTATCTGAAAGAGTAAATTTTCTCCAGTTTCAAAGTCCTGTCATTACTGTCCCCGATATTATTCTCTGCTCAATCGTGTCTTCTTATTTCAGCCAATGGGAGTTCTCTCCTTTCTCGAAGAAGAATGTGTTGTCCCCAATGGATCCGAAAAGTCTCTACTCGAAAAGCTCTGTTCCAATTTGGCCAGTGATTCCAGTTTCAAGAAATCGAAACAATCTCAAAAATGCTCAACAATTCGTCATTTTGCTGTTCAACATTATGCAGGAGAAGTTCATTATAATATTGATGGATGGTTGGATAAGAATAGGGATAATGTTGAGACTTCTGTGTTGGATATATTGTCTCAATCGACTCATCCATTGCTCAAAGTTTTGTTTCCTCCAGGTAAAAAAGGTTTGGGGCATTCAAAAAATTAAGTAGTGAGTGCCAGGTATAAAAGTAAAGCATTAATACAATGTGAGTGAAAGAGCAAGTATTTTGTGTTTAGCAAGAATTTGGTGCCAACGAAAATTACTGTTTCATTTCCAAGATGTTTTTTCTCATTAATAATAACCGTTGATAGATGATTTGTTACACTTTTTAATTAATATCAACCGTTTCAATTCCTCAACAAAATAAGCACAATCTTTATACAATAATCGAACAAAACATTCCAAAAAATTACTGTTCTTCAAAAATAGTATTCAAATTGAAAACATTGAAACACGATAAACCATCTTTCGGGAAAAAATTGTTTTAAGGAATATTTTGGTTCGATAACTAAGCACCTCTAAAAATAATTTTATGAACAATTCCTCTTTTCAGTTCCTGCCAATAACATCAAAGCTCGTCGTGGAACCATCACCAATTCTACCGTTTCGTTCTTGTATAAAGTGAGTTGGTTTTGTTTCTAAAGTGATGGGTGAGCCAGATTCGTTACTAAATATGTTGAGCTTTGAAAATGGTTGGTATTTGAAAACCCTTAATCGACCCTCCCTTGGAAATCAGTAGTTTTACGAAGCACCTGAAACACTAAAACTTCATAATCATTTTTTGAAAAATTTTCTGCTTCAAGCAAGTACTAAATTGGTTATGATACTGAACCTTGATTCACATTTTCGTTCAACTTTCTTTTCCAGAACCAACTTCAATGTTTGTTGGATACTCTCAACACTTCATCTGCTCATTTCATTCGATGCGTTGTCCCTAATTATGAAAAACTTCCAGGAAAGATTGATGCTCCACTTGTCCTGGCTCAGTTGAAGTGAGTTTTATGGAAGTCGGGCGGGGTCAAACACTGATACATGCACATTTGAAACAAAATTCAGTGGAGGCTGGGGAGAATTTCAATAGCAAGACTACAAAATCATTTTTGAACTTTGTGAAAACAACTTTTTGAAGCCGCAAAGTTTTTATTTTGATTGTAATTGATATTTTTGTGAAGCAGTAATATTTTTAAACTTTATCATCAGGAAACAGACATCTGAAGACATTAAAGCCAGAATTGAAATAATTCCCTGAACGTTTTCTAGAGGCTTCTTTGTTACTCATTGCTATCATCCAGATACTGTCTTATCATTTTGTATCATCAGAAAATAGACGATTTATGGCAAAAGTTCTTATATTCAAAACATTCAACTTGCGAAACTTCAAACTATTTTCGGCGTTTTAGAAACAAAATTTAAGAAACAGGAAAGAATGAGGTTTTTGATGTTGTAAGACTAATAATCCGTAGATGAAGCTCCAGGTCGAAATTAGTTGAGAACTGGAAAATTTTAAACAGTTAGGATGGCATTCATTGGTTTAGAGTCACCTCATTCATATTATTTACCTTTCTGAAACCGCATATTTTTTCCAGATGCAACGGAGTTCTCGAAGGAATCCGAATCTGTCGTGAAGGTTATCCATCACGTCTTCCACATTCTGAATTTATTGAAAGATACTCTCTTCTTCTGAAAAACAAAGAAAAAGCATCTGGAGCAAGTGAAAAAGAGAAATGTGCAATGATTTGTCAAGATTCGGAAGTGAGAAAAGAGAGATTCGCTGTGGGAAAAACGAAATTATTCTGTAAAGTTGGAGTGATTTCTGAATTGGAAAGGAAAAGAAATGATTATATTTCATCGTTTATTGTCCTTATTCAAGCCAATATTCGATATTTGAACACTCAAAAAGATCTTCTGGAACGGAGAAGAAAAGCAGAAGCAATTCTAACAATTCAAGAAAATGTGAGACAATTTGCTGAATTATCTCAATGGCCGTGGTATCGTATTCATCATTTGGCACGTGGATTGATACCAAAGAATAGGGATAAAGAGAGAATTGAAGAATTGGAAAAAGAGAAAATGAAATTAGAAGAAGAGATTCAAGAAATGGAAGTGAAGAATGAGGAGGCGTTGAAGGAGAATTTGAAATTGAGCATGGTTCGTTTTTGTTTTCAATTTCGCTTGTTTTTAAACTTGCATTTTTGGGAAATACTTGTATAGTTTTGAAATTAGGGAGATTATTTTTTTAGAGATATTTTGGAAACAGAAATTTTTGTATTTTGAAACAAGTCTTAACAAGGAAAGTATTATTCAGAAATTTTGAAAACAA
This sequence comes from Caenorhabditis doughertyi, assembly GCA_963572265.1. Taxonomy (NCBI): domain Eukaryota; kingdom Metazoa; phylum Nematoda; class Chromadorea; order Rhabditida; family Rhabditidae; genus Caenorhabditis; species Caenorhabditis doughertyi. The sequence continues at coordinate 18,799,808 of OY751556.1, read as the reverse complement.
ATACATTCAAAAGTTTTTGATGAGCTTTTATATAAGAACAGTAAAACACCGAGAATTTTTTCCCGTTTCCGATCGTTCAGAAAATGCATTGATAAAAAATGAAAACTTCAGTAAGATCGCTCTTTACGAAACAAAATCTTCTAGAACGTCTAGTTTTGGGATTATTGAACTTGAGAAACCGTAACTTGGGCATAAAGTGCAAGATGAATGTGATAGAGCATGAATGTTGAAATAAGATTCTGTGAAGATTTCTATCCAGTCTGAAACTGTGAAAAAATGGCAATTTTTATAGTTAAGACCTCCACATTCGGAAACTAGGTTTCTAAAATCGGAATCTTTTCGGAGTTCGAGATGGGAAAAAATTGGTAGAATCTCTGAAGATAAATTTACGTTACTGAAATAAGAATTTCTCTCTCATCACTATGCCAGCATCTCTAGATAAGTATCGAGCCTTCAATAGCCGTTCTCAAAAAAGATATTCCCGATCTGAAACTGCAAAACCACACCGATTTTTCAAACTTTCCTATTCAAACCTAACCCCTAAAAACGTTACCATTTCAGCTTCTGGATCGCGAGAAAGTAGAAAAAGCCAAAGTTCAAAAGGAAAAGGAAGAAGTGGAGAGGAAAGGAAGAGAGGTATGAAGTTAGGGAAGTCACTGTACGATCAAGCTAAAGAACTTCACTGTTTATGTGAATCTAAGTATGAAACAGTAAATCATTTCATGGTTCCACGCAGTTCCAACAAAGATTATAAACACTTTAAGTTTATCAGAGACTCCATACTGAAACGTTTCTCAAAGTTAACAAATCTTTCAACTTTTTATGGATAAGAGTTTCAAAAAGCACTGTGATATGAAAAAAAGGTTGTTACTAGAGTGTCGTCTCACGAGACAATTCTCGTGAGTCTCGAACATTCTCACTTGAATCTCGATCATTCTCGGCCTTTTCTAACTATTTCTCGTTCTCGGAAATTCTCATTCTCGGATATTCTCGAATGTTCTCATTCTCGGGTTTTCTCATTCTCGGGTTTTCTCGAATCATTTCATTTCTCGGATTTTCTCACGAGTCTCACTGACTATGAGAATGATGAGAACAGTGGAAAAGGTCACGGCAATGGAGATGTTTCTAAAAGTCTTTCGAATTTTTTGAGAAAAAAGTTTATTCAAATTCCACGTGGACTTTTTTGTTTTTCAAAACAAAAAATTGAACAATATTTCCAACACTTTTCTAAATAAACGTGACATTTCCACTCTTCTCATCATTCTCAGTGAGACTCGTGAGAAAATCCGAGAAATGAAATGATTCGAGAAAACCCGAGAATGAGAAAACCCGAGAATGAGAACATTCGAGAATATCCGAGAATGAGAATTTCCGAGAATGAACTCGAGATCGAGAATGTCGAGACTCACTGATATTCTCGTGAGTCTCGGAATGATTCTCGTTCTCATGAGAAAGGCTTCTCGTGAGACGACACTCTAGTTGTTACCAAGATCTTATCGAAAAACAATACATTGAAAACCTTTTACGGTTTCATTGAAACTGTATTAGAAACTTGTCCACTACAATCTCAATTAATCCGTAATCATCCCAAAAATTCTGATTTCTTTGCAGAAACTCCTAGAAAAAGAGCGAGAATTCCGAAAGACAATGGAAGAAATGGAACAGAATGAGGAGATTTTCAGTGTTTTGGAAAAGAAATACAATGATCAGCACAAGAAAGTAATGGTAAGTGTATCAGCAATGTGGTAACTGAGAAAAAGAGAAGAACTGAAAATAGCATAGTTTCAAAACAGTAAGAAGAAGAGAAAAATTTAGGACGATTGTTACCGTTTCAGCAACAAGATTTGTCTAGGGAAACATTTTGTCACAAGTTTGAAACCTCCAAAGATTTCAGAAAATGAACGACATCCTCCGGGACTATGAGCGCAAAATTGAACAATTGAATATGGAGAAAACTGACTTGGAAACTGAAAATGCGAAAGTAAGTGTTTTTCATTCATAGTGAGTTAAAAAATTCATTAGCATGTTTATTAGTGATTTGGAACAGGAAATTCCATAAAAAATACAATCTTTCCAATTATGGAACGGTTGGGATTTTATAAAACCTTAAAAGGGATTAGGAAGTAACCAAAGCCCGTAAAGCCTCAAAAAACTTTGTTGAAGTTCTGAAACAGATTTTGGAAAAACCTTTATTTCCAATTAAAGCCATCCATTTTTAGTGGCCTGAAAAACCTACAATGCGAATTCCAAGGTCTAACTTTATTCTATTTTGACAGTATAATAACTTGAGTTAAGTTCTCCATAAAATTATGTTTCAGACTCCCACTTTAAATGATCTTCTATTTTTCTACGTCGTTAACGCTTTAGAAATCTTATCCCATTTACATTTTCAGCTAAAAAAATCCCAAAATCGTCAAGACTCTCACTATGCCAATCTGGAAAAAGACATAATGGAGAAGACGTCCCTTATTGATGACCTTCAGAATCAAGTGCAAAAACTTTCGGATGAGAATAACGAGCAGAGAATTACCATTGCAAAGTTAGCTTATTTATTAAGACATTAATTAGATTTCAATGCGGTATTGGTTTTAGACTGGAAACTGCCCTAGAAGATGAAAAATCGAGATTCGTACGACAAAACAACACAATTGGAGATATGCAAAAGTTGATTACCGAGCTGAATGTAAGCCTTTAATAGAAGATCATATCATTTTAACTTTCGCAATTCTTTCAGGAAAAGATAGCAAGACTTGATAATGTGGCAATGAATGAAAGGAATTCAACGAGGAAGATTGAGAGAGAAAAGGAGAAACTGAATGATGAATTGACGACGGCGAAGGAAATAATTCAGAAGCAAGCGAAGAAAATTGATGAATTGGTAAGGTTATGATGGAGCCACTAACATTCGATTGTGAGAAAAAAGATCAGAGTTGAATAACAAATCAATTTGGAACAGCAAAATAATCAAATGTTTCCTTAAAAGGCCGACAGTTAGGGCTATCAAAATGGCTGTGTCGGCGTCTGACGAATCACATCCAGCTTATTAGCTGCAGTTAACTCAGAACTTTGAAATAGTGAAAACTTTCCCTGCTTCGAAATATTGATTGATGAAAACATAAACTCTGTGAGATTCAGCTATCAGTTTAGTATCAACCTGTGTTCATTGCCATTACTATTTCAGAGAAAAAATGTGAAAAAGGAGGTTCATCTTTTATTATAAGATTGAATCTCTTTCTGAAACATGGTGACTTGACTTACTTACGAAACTGTATTCTGATTTTATGACTTTTCAAAATCTATTACTTTCCACCCTTTACTAATTCTTCTATTTCCAGAAAGACGAATGCCGAAAACGTGGAAACGAAGTGAATCGTTTAGAAAGAAAACTCGAAGATAAAGATGCAATGATGGCTGATTGTGTAAAAGAACTCAAAGATAGTCATAAGGAACGTTTGAAAGAAATGGAGCAAAAAGTTGAAGATGTGAAAAGGAAAAATTCAAAATTGGAGAATGAAAATTCAACTCAAAAGAGTCAAATTGAAACATTCCAAAGGGAATCCAGTGTTGATTCGGATTACGGTAGATCAAGTTCCGGAAGATTATCTACTTTGGGAAGACAGTATTCATTGACTTCAATGGGATCATTTTCATCGATTCGAACTGTTGGATTAAGCCGAAAAGATTCAGTTTCTGATATGACGTCATCAATGTATTCGTTGAGAGGGAGAAGAGATTCTACTTATGATTTGACGTCATCTGTGATTTCTTCTGGAACTGGATTACAACGTTCACCATCGACTTCACAAGTTATGGAGAAGGAAAGGAGAATTTTGGAATTGGAAAAGTTAGTTCTGTTTCACAATTATTGTTGAGAAACTTCAAAGAATATGTTAGAGTCAAGTTTAAAAATCCGCATAATTCCAGAGAAAAAGCAGCAATCAACACAGATCTTCAATTGGTAAAACGTGAGCTGGACGTCTACAAATCTCAACTGTCAGCTGTCGAATCTGTAAGACCATTATCGGGTGCCCTTATAATAAAGATTTTTTCAGGAAAAGGAATCTCTCCAAACAACCCTTCGTAAACAAACAATTCAGCTTCAGGAGACCACAAGGCAGTTCAATTCTGCCCAAAAGAACGCTGATAACCTGGCACTTCGCCTTAAAAAAGCTCTTGCAGACTGTGAAGAATGGAAGAAAAAGCATGAGGATTCAATAAATGACAGTAAAACAGAGATACTGGCAGAACGGAAAAGAGCAATGGATAGAGCAGAGGCATCAGAGAAAGAGACAGAACTGAAACAATCTCGATTGGCGACAATTGAAAGTGCAAAGACGGCGTTGAGTGGAGAATTGGGAAGAACACAAGCTGAATTGGATAGATGTCGTCAGATTATTATTCAGTTGGAAGAGAATATAAAAAGTCAGGAGACGTTGGGAAATAGTTTTGAACGTCATCAAAGTAATTTGAACTTTGAAATTGAGAATTTGAGAGATGAGAATTGCGCTCTGAAAGCCAAAATTCGAAGACAATACAAACAAATCGAACTGCTCACTCGTAAGTTTTACCCTTTATTAAATGAGCTTCTACAATATTTTTTTCAGAACAAGATGAAACCAATGATGAGCTGAACCACTTCGAGAATAAGACCGAACGTCTTCTTTAACTTCGTTTTTTTGATTTATTCTTTGTTTTTGTTATCTATTTTAATGATATTTTTGGGTTGACATGTAGTTTCTCCTTATCAACGGTGTACAATCCAGTTTGTTCGTGGTTAATGAAGATTTTTAGTGGATACTTTTGTCTGGAATTGTCATGTGAGAAATGGGCACGAATTCAGTGGTGGAAGCAAAGCCAACGATAATGTGAGTACACAGTGAACAGACTTAAGAATAGCGCGAAGAAATTCCCGCAAGAAAACGTTTTAGCCTGAACATCTTCGTGTCATCAAACGGAAGTCAGCGCTGGAATTCAAACGTTGCCAACGCTGAAACTAACAAAATTGTGAAGTTTTTTGTTTTGTTGAGCCCGTCGTGAAGAATGTCATACAGCACAGGTAACAAAAAGGAGTTTATTAAGTTGATCGAAATCAAGAATTCATGAATGAAAAGATGACCGGGAAAAACAATAACAACTTATTGAATGCATCGGCTTTAGTCGAAAAGTCCGAATCCCATATCATCATCGGACTCCTCCTTTGGTTCCTCTTTCTTGGCTGGTTTACTTTCGGCGGCGGCAGCTGGGGCTGAGGAAGAAGCGGCTGGGGCACCTCCTGATGGGACCTGAAATTAAGACAATTGTTAAAAACGAAATTAGAAACTTCGCATCAATGACATAGCGGATCTAGACTTTTTCTTAAAGTCATCGCACGATGTCTCTCGTCAAGGCTTCCGCATAGCCGGAAACAAATTACTCACCGAGGCCATTTTCGCCTTTCCTTCAGCGATGACCTCCTCGATGGTCTTTCCTTGGAGAGCGGTGACAACGCTGTTGACATTCTCGGCATCAATGTCAACTCCGGCGGCGGTGAGGATTTTCTTCAGGTCATCAGCCTAAATAATTCGAATTTAAACTTGATGTGAAGAAGATAAATTACCTTTGGGCTGGCGTTTCCTCCGATGACAGCGAGCAAGTAGGCACCAATGTAACGCATTTTACCTGAAACAGTCAGAGTTTGATGATTTTTAGGAAGAAAGCAACAAATGAATATTCTAGGAGATCGTCAGAAAAAAAACGTTGAGATCAGTCGAATACACACGATTTACATGTTGTAATACAAAATTCATCCGCTTCGACAATTATTTTACAAAACTTCAGCAAAAAAAGATAAATTTCGGTGAAAAATCGCCAAAAAAAACCCGATTTGTAGGAAAAGAAAGAATTGAGATGTTCGGTGAGATACGGTAGATTTCTCGTTCGCTGCGAAACCAGTCGGCTGCGAAACTTCGTGCGCCTTTGAAAAAAATAATTTGAAAATGGGAAAAACTTCTTCTGAAATTATTTTAGAACTTTCATGTGACTTTTCCGAGTTTTTTTCTCACAAAAAAAATATCAAAAATTTATAAGTATCATGAATTTTCGTCAAAAAGTGTGTAGATATCGCAGTTTTTTTTCAGTCAATTATCGGGGTTTTTGAAATTGTGAACAGAAACAGTGATGTTTCAGGAGAGATGTCTTCGCCTACCAAGAAGGAAGTTACTCAAGAGGACAATGAATTGATGAAGTTTTTATTCATTAGATCCGAACAAAGTGAAACACCGTTAGCTGTTGGGCAAATGTGCCAGGAATTCGTAGATGCACACAAGACGTCTCTTTCGGCAGCAGAATGGAGATATCGGTGTGTCCAGAATAACCCTTGTTAGAGAAAGTATTATCGTTTTAGTTTCGTGAATGTGATGTCGCCGAAGATGATGAACATCCAAAATTACAGCATCGATGCGGTTGCGAAGTTGTATTTCGTGACGAGCACGATTGTTCCCAGACAGTTTCTGAAAAGGTAGCTAATGGAATGGCAAAGCAAATATCGTTTTCCTTATAGACTAAAAGAAAATGCCGAAGTTGAAGCTGACTGTGACGGAAGAATTCTGAAGTACAAAGGAGAGAGGTTAAGATTCCAAGGAGAACATGATGTTGAAGATAGAGTGCGAAGATTTAGCGGTTACAATACCGTGAAAGCAACCGTGGAACGACTATATCCTGTAATCTGGTAAGAAATTTCAAAGTTTTTATCAGAACGTTCTCACTAGAAACATTCAGCATTGACGACTCCGAACTGACTACTCCAAAGTCCCAAGAAAACAGAGGAGATATCTCCGTTTTGGTTCCGCCACTGCAATTAAATCGTTCACATTCTAGTTATAACTTAAGAACGCGTCCGGTGGCTTCCAATAAAAGACATACTCGCCACCGAAGCCATTTTCTAGAAACACGTGACAATTATTATGATGAAAAACCAGAAAAATTCCATGAATCTGAAGACAGGAAAATTCTCGAATATCTTGAAAAAAGAGCAAAGCGTTCCTCGAATGCTCCATTACCCATGAGCCGCATCTGGGGAGAATTTGTAAGAGAAACGGGCACGAAAAGAACTCAACAAGAAGTTCAATCGAGGTCTGAGTTGCTGAGTGATCATCTAGTTAAATTATTCCGATTTCTTCAGATTTCAAACTCGTTTAGCTCCAAGAATCGACGAAAATCATCACTTTGATTTCGACACTAGAGTTCTGCTGCTCTTTGTTTCCGGCACATCCGTCAACGAAAAGTTTTTCGAAAGGTAGAAGAACTGCGACGATCTTTTTTCTAGTGAAAATATTTTAGACTCAAAAGGCATGGTCACATAACATTAGATGAGAATCGCCAGATCGTTAAATATCACTCGCTCAAGAACAAAGACTTCAAACTGAAAAGAATGGATGCGTGGTGGACAGAGGAGAAAAAAGCAGAAGACAGGAAAAGAAGTCGCCGAGATTCGCAATCTTCCTCTAGCGGAGTCCACGAGAACGAAAGCAAGCGAAGAAAGACCCACTTGTTGTCTAATAACAATGAAGGAGAAATAATTATTCACAGAGAAATCGGAGCATCAGAATCTTCAGGAGCAATTCATGCTGTTCTCTCCGATGATAAAGAACACTCGGCTCAAACCCAAGTAGAAAATCAAATTATTGAAGACGTAATGTCTGGGATACGTCATCAGCCGAGCGATGTTTTCAAAGAATTGGCGAACGCCTCTTCTATAGAAACAAGTCTACTAGATAAACTTATAGATATTATGCCAACAGTTGAAATCGGTCCAATATCTCCAGTTCAAATTCCGAAAAGAGAATACAGAATCACGATTGACCTCCGCGATTTTTTGAAGCAACTGAAAATCATGGTTCTTTCCCTGAACACACTTTCACTCGCCGACATCAATATGCAGCTGACCCAGTACATTGAAATCCTGGCTAGCAAAGAAAGAGTGAGTAGCGATAAACCTTCAGAAGAACGAACACAGTTTTCACCATTTTCAGCTCATCCTCATAACAGAGGTTCTATGCGTTCTACGCGCTGCAATGGTTACCATTTCTCAGAGCATCAAATCGTCTCAAGCACCCGCCGAACTGGTTAAGAGCGCCAGTGACTTCTTGAAGGTTTTCAACTGTTTTGTCGAAAGTTTGGAGTCACCGACGTTCAAAGATATCCAATATCAACTAAAGGAAATGATTGAAGATCCGACTACTGAAGACAAGGTCATCATGTTAACCGATATACAGCTTATCATCAATTGCATTATCACTGTTTTTTGTCATTAATTTACCTTGCTTTTTGTTACTTTACTTGCCATCCTTTTGACAATTTGAACATTTTGTTGACGTTGATAAAAATGTATTGCCTTGGGTTTATTGCTTGAGAGAAACGTTCTGTTCCCGTTTGTCATATCTCTCCATTTCAAAATTTATATATTTCAGACCCACAACGTTCACAGAAACTTTTCATTTTGATCTCCCCCGCGGGCGCTTAGAATTTTTTTTTCAAGTTGGAGAATTGTTTCGGCCTAAAAAGTTTTCTTTTCAACCTTTGACACTGTTTCTGGCGTTTTTTCGTGTGTTTGAAGTTTTTTTTTTCGAATTCATATTTCCCACCGAAGCGACACTCCGAAAGTTTGCGCGCGCTTTGTTTAGTTGAAGATTTCGAAATACTTTTGGAAGCGCATATTTCGCAATAACTTTACTTTTCTCTCTTTCTTTTTACCATTCCTTGCTCAAATTTTCATATTTGCAGGCATTATAGCCACCCGAAAATGGCGTGGGCCAACCAGGGAATGCAGGCGTTGATTCCTGTGATCAACCGTGTCCAGGACGCCTTTTCGCAGCTCGGAAACAGCGTCAGCTTCGAACTTCCACAAATCGCCGTCGTTGGAGGACAATCTGCTGGAAAGTCTTCTGTCCTGGAAAACTTTGTTGGAAAGTAAGCCATAAACATTGAAGTAGCTTCTAAACATTGATATTTTTTAGGGACTTCTTGCCACGTGGATGTGGAATCGTCACTCGTCGTCCACTGGTCCTCCAGCTCATTCAGGATACGACGGAGTACGCAGAGTTCTTCCACAAGAAAGGACATCGATTCGTGGATTTCGACGAAGTTCGACAAGAGATTGAAGCCGAAACGGATCGAGTCACTGGACATAATAAGGGAATCAGTCAGCACCCCATCAATTTGCGAATCTATTCGCCAAATGGTAAGAGTTACTCAACCTTCTAACTTATCTAAACGTATTCTCTTTTCAGTTCTCAACTTGACGCTGATCGACTTGCCCGGCCTGACAAAAGTACCTGTTGGTGATCAACCGGCAGACATTGAACAACAAATTCGTGGGATGATTATGACGTACATTGGCCGCGAGACATGCCTCATTCTCGCCGTCACTCCAGCCAATAGTGACCTTGCCACGTCAGATGCGCTGAAGCTCGCGAAAGAAGTAGATCCAGAGGGACTGCGGACGATTGGCGTGCTCACAAAGCTGGATTTGATGGACAGTGGGACGGATGCTCGCGAGATCCTTGAGAACAAGCTCCTCCCACTTCGCAGAGGATATGTCGGAGTTGTCAATCGAGGGCAGAAGGACATCATGGGCCGGAAGGATATCAATTCGGCTTTGGACGCCGAGCACAAGTTCTTCTTATCCCACCCCTCCTACAGTCACATGTCGGATCGATTGGGAACACGCTATCTTCAGCGTACTCTCAATCAACAGCTCACCAATCATATCCGAGATACATTGCCAACTCTTCGTGATACCCTCCAGAAGCGATTGTTCGTGTTGGAAAGAGAAGCGGCTGACTACAAGAACTATCAGCCAAATGATCCAGGACGACAGGGAAAGGCTCTATTGACAATGACGTCTCAATTCAACGCTGACATTGAACGCTCCATAGAAGGATCGTCTGCAAAACTGGTGTCCACCAATGAACTCAGCGGAGGAGCCCGCATCAATCGCCTATTCCACGAACGCTTTCCATTTGAAATCGTCAAAATGGAAATAGATGAGACGGAGATGCGCAAGGAGATTCAATTCGCCATTCGAAATATTCACGGAATTCGAATCGGTCTCTTCACCCCGGATATGGCTTTCGAGGCGATAGTCAAGAAGCAGATTGCTCGCCTGAAGGAGCCATCTCTCAAATGTGTCGATCTTGTTGTCAGTGAGCTTGCAATTGTCGTCAGAAAGTGCGCCGAAAACATGTCCAGATATCCACGTCTTCGAGATGAGGTGGAGAGAGTTGTGATTACACATCTTCGTGAAAGGGAGCAGATCGCCAAGCAACAGATTGAGATGATCATCAACTTCGAGCTCGCCTACATGAATACAAATCACGAGGATTTCATTGGCTTCACGAAGTAAGTTATCAAAGGAATATGTTTCTATTCTTACATTCTAATTTCAGTGCTGAAGCTCAAGCCGCCAAAGGGCATTCGGTGAAGAACACACCCGGCAATCAAGTGATTAGAAAAGGAAGTCTCTACGTCAACGTCTCGATGATTCGTGCCAGAGAAGGATGGTTTGTACTCACTTCAGACACTCTGAATTGGTACAAGGATGACGGCGAAAAAGAGAGAAAGTACATGTTCCCACTGGAAGGAATGAAGTTGAGAGAACTTGAAAGTGGATTCATGACACGTGCGAACCGATTCGCTCTGTTCTATACGGATGGAAAGAACGTCTTCAAAGATTGCAAACAATTCGAAGTTGGATGCAGCTCCTATGAAGAGATGGAATCGTGGAAGGCGTCGTTCTTGCGTGCCGGTGTTTACCCAGAGAAACAAAAGAAGCCAGAAGAAGAAGAAGAGCTTTCTTCGCAAATGGAAGAGATGACAGTAGATCCAGCACTCGAGCGTCAAGCCGAAACCATTCGGAATCTTGTCGACTCGTATATGAAAATCATAACGAAGAATATGAAGGATTTGGTTCCGAAGGCTATTATGTACTTGATTGTTCAGCAGGTATTCGGAAAGATACTAATTCGCGATGTCTAACTTCTTCCTTGTTTTCAGACCTGTGAATTCATGAAAGACGAACTTCTGATGAATCTTTACCAAGTCAATACGGATGAACTGATGGAGGAATCCGAGTTGGAGGCGAAGAAAAGAGAAGAGATTCTCCGAATGTACCATGCTTGCAAAGATGCACTCCGCATCATCTCCGAAGTCAACATGAGCTCGCTTGGCGAGGGTTCAATTCCACCGCCACTGCCAACCAACGATCATCGTCCACCACCAACTGGTCATGTCTCGCGTCAGGCTCCAGCACCTCCAGGCGCTCGTGGTCCGGCTCCATTGCCACATCGTGAGCTCCCGGCACGTCCGAAATCTGCAGCAGATGGTGGAGCACCAGAACTTCCATCGTAAGTTTACCGCATCCTCTTTATGAATTCAAACTATCTTGTTTTCAGAAGACCATCTTCATCATCAAGTGGAGCACCAGCGATTCCAACTCGTCCACAAGTGCCAAAGAGACCATTTTAATACTATTATTTCATGTAGAATCATCTTTCCCCCCGATCTATTTAGTCCCGTGTATACTATAATTTCCCTCAAATTCCCCCCTTCAAATTTTCATGTCAAATATTCAATTTATTACACTAATTGTATCACTTTTTCGTATGATTTTTTCAATTTGTTTGTATGCGAAATATAAATAGTTTTTGCAGGTATGATTTTGAAAAACTTTATAATTCAATCGAGGAATGCTACAAAAAATATGGAAGAGCCACAAATACTAAAAAGGAGATCACGTGGAATTCAGAAGAGAATAAGAGAAAGAGAGATGGTGGTAACCCGGTATATAAACCAGTCAAAAGTGGAAGAATCTTTCGGGATAGGAATCAAGAGAAAATGGGAAAAAGAAGAAGAAGAAGAGCTAAGAATTAATTGGTGCTGGTGACATGGTGAATATTCCACGCATTTGGCTTCGATGTGTCGATACGAATGAACTCTTCAGTCTTCCATTGATCAATCATTTGTTGTGAGAGTGGAACGTTGATTTTCGCAGAGATATTCATTTTCAACGGACGACTCGATTTGACTTGAAGATGCTCTTCGATCGCCGCACGGATTGATTCCTGAAAAAACATTTTTAGATTAATTTTTAGAAAAAGCAATAGCTTACCTCATTTCTCTGTTTGACTGTAACCATCTCGAAACAGGCGTTCTCCTTATTGAAATCCGCCACAAACAACACCAAATCCTCTTTTTTGGCGTTTTCAAAAAAGAATGGAAGTGCTCCCGTCTTCTTTGTCATGAATTCCTGGCGAAGATGAGTGTTTTGGAACAAGAATCGAGTCAAGGCCATATCAATATCACCGAGCTCTTTTGGTCCCATTCTGTGGAAATTATCGGGAAGACGGAAATTGATTGGACGACGTTGTTCCTGTTGAACCATCTGCGAGAGAATATCCATTGGTGTTGGCTCTTTTTCCGATAAGTCATATTCAAGTTCAGAATTTGGAGTCAGAAGTGACGATGATGGCGTCGCCTGACGTGAGTTGTGTTTTGCCGCGATTGGCATAATGAATCCACTTCGAACTCGCCCAAAATCGATATCAAAATGTGCGATATCTGTTGGCTCAAAATGATTGTGCATCTGAACGCGATGAATGACACGTTCCGAATCGAATGGAGTATGAATTCTGGCCGGACAAGTGTTCCTTCTCTCACATCTGTAGAACTTCTTTTTTCCATCATAAGAGAGTTTGTCGAAGACGAAAATGTGATTATCGAAAAAGCAACGATCACGTGGACCACGTGGACGATAATGACGATTGATATCATGTGGAATTGCTGCCTTGAAGTGACTCTTCAATTTTCCAATTACCACATCTTTCACTGTCTGAAAATCTCCTCATAAGGATTCTGAATTCTCTTTTTGAAAACTTACAATTCCTGGCTCCTCCTCCAGACTGTTGCCAACACTACTACAACTTCCAGCGCTCATCTGTGATTCTGGCGACGTCGAAGATCTCATCACGTCTACCGTAATCGGTGTCTGCTTAATCAACAAATCCAGAATCGATTGTTGCTGCTCTTTGGCTTTTGCCTCCTCTTCGGCTTTTCGTTTTTGCTCTTGCTCCTCTTTGTGCTTATTGTAGAGTTGTTGAAGATATGCAAGTTGTTGTGGATTCATCATTGCCACCATTCGACGCGCGGTTTCTGTTGAGACTCCCGCGGGTTTTGGTGATGCCATGGATGGTTGAGAGACGGGCGGTGGTGGTTGGGATGGTTGTGAAATGGTGACGTTCATTCTGAAAATTGATAGGGTTAGGAGGGATGGTAAGAGAAAACGAGAGCGATAAAAGAAGAGAGAGGAAACCCCTAATAAAACGGCACACTTCTGAGGTGCCCTTCTATTAAGAGATGACTTGTAAAGTGATGATAACAGCGCGGAAAAACCGAAACGAAGAAACAAAAAGGTCCATTCGAAACAGGAAAAAAACAATTAGATTCTGGCGCCAAATTTAGAGGGAGCCACGCCATTTCAGAAAACTTTTGACCTACAGTAGCCTAAAGAGAAACAAGCCTAAAACAAAAAACCTGTTTTCTCCTAGCTAACCTCCTCCTTCAAAACCGGGTCAATCGAAAAGTGACGTGCACTCACAGAGAAACGAGGGAGGAGAGGGGACCACCAATCTTGTAAAAAAGAGACGCAAGAGGGGTCCCGGGCGGGATTGAAGGAGAGGGAGGGTGAAGAGAGACAATGGTTAACATGAGAGAGTGCAGGTGGTGAGAGAAGAGAGAGATGGTGGCAAAAGGTCAGATTTTAAATTCGAGTTACTGTAATTATGAGGGCTTCTGGGATTCCTAAGATTGAAACATGAAGAATGGTGGGAGAGATTTATGAGTTGAGTTTAAGGAATGAGAAAACAGATTTTTGATTTTTGAAAAGTTGAAACTTCGCGGGGTCTATAGAGATCATATGTGACGGCGCCAGGTATTCATGTGGTTGGGAATTCTAGCACCTAGAAAGAGAGCCTCCAACATTTCTAGAACCAATGGATTTCTGCGATTCCTCTTACTCAAGACGGAACTCATACGCCCGAAGAATCCATACTCTTGAGTAGGACGAACAGCGGGGAATAGACGGGGGGCCCACCAATCGCCGCCACCAGTAGAAAAATGGTGTGGGCGACAGAGAGGGGAGTCAGGGAGAGAGATAGAGAGAAAAAAGAGGAGGAAAGGCCGCAGGGAGGATGGGCGATCGGAGGGTGAATGAATGAAAAAGGGAACGCTGGCGTACAGTGGTGGTTTAGGGCGTAGGAGATAGAAAGAGGGAGGGCTAAAGATTTAGAGAAAAGAGAGGCTAGAACTAGAGAGTGTGCATTCTGAAGGGGAGATACTGTAGGAGCCTTCTGGGAAGTGTCTGTATGTCTTCACGTAGGTACGGTTTAGTCTTGGAAGTGGGCAGCTTGGCACAGTGCCAAATATTGATTCTTCCGTTTTCAGATTTTCCGGGTCTACTGTACTCGGTTATAGAAGATTAAACTGGCGCCCAGATTCCCACAATAGACGAGGCGGAGTTTAGCGCAAAATCAGTTATTCCCTTTTGTAGTCCCAGGCGCCTCGAACTCACAGCGTAAGAACCTGCTTCCAGTGGATTCTTTAACTTTGAATCATAGAGTTGGAGACATCGGACGCAACTCAATCAAAACTACCCAACCCACCAAATTAACGCACGAAAAACGAACGCCGGTCACACCCACTCCTCCCCCCGTGAGAGTGAAAAAGAAGGGACCACGCACTCACGCACTCAACAGAACGCCTGGACCCCCTTCTTCGCCACCAGAAAAATGGTGTGGAACGAGGGAGTGAGAGAAGTAGAGAGGGCGTCAAGGGGGGTAGAAATGGTCCCGAGACGATTTGCTGAGTTCGAAATCGGCGGGAGGGTGAGGGGTCGAGGGTAGTCTAGAGGTCGTTTAGAGGTTGAGAAATTGAGAATGATAACGGAAGGAAATCCGGTTAGGAAACTCTAGAAGGAATGTTTCGAACTTGTTCAGGCCGTTACAAAGGATAGTTGCAATTAATGTTAAGGAAGGTTGAGCAGAGTTTAACGAACTATCTGAAACCGGAGTTTTGAAATTTGCTGTTTCTAAAAGTTCGAAAAATTTGACATGGTGGAACTCGATTAATGGAAGGATTGGAAGATAAAATTTAAAAAACAGGCGAAGTAGGATCGTTTCACAAAAAGTGGATTATATCTCACGAAGAGAAACTTTGATAGCGAAACAAGGGACAGCGAGGTTTTTGGAATCCTTGAAATAGTCGTGGCTCAGCTAGTCTATTCCCGTTTCGAATTGGGAGCCTGTCACTTAATTCTTGGCGCCAGACCCTCCATTCACCATTACAGTAACCTATAGTAAGGGCTCCCCACTCATGACCTCTACGAGCTTATCGATCCATAAACCAGGGCGTCATGACGCATACACACATACAAACACATAAAAAGTGGTTTGGTCCCCCTTCCCTCCCTCTCTCTTAACCCAACCAACCACAAAAAAGGGGGACGAACGGCACCAGACGGTTAGGGGGCCAAATGGTGCACACTCATACACACACTCACACATAAAGAAGGGACGATGCGCACGCAGGCAAAATGAGAGCGGCCCATCCCTTTAGGCTCCCTCTATCAATGTCTGGGTCTCTGTGATTCATTAACTGTCTCGTTTTAGAGGGAGAGAGAGAGGTTATGTTGACAACACAGATGAAACGTTTTTGATGAAGATGGTTTGGGTGAAAGAATAGGTTGAAGAGGAGAAACTAGAGGTTTGAGGGGTGGAGAGATAGGAAAGGTGATAATGGAATAGAGGAACCATAAACAAAAGTATAAAAGCAAACATCGGATTCAGTGAGCTTGAAAAGTGACTGATTATTAACATTTAAATGATTTTCAATATTATGGCTTTAATACATTAACTTATTTTGTCAAACACTTCAAGACACTGTAAAAGACACACAAACTGTCACATCCAGTTTCTACGTTTTGGAATGAAAAGTTTAGGAATGAGAAAAAACTCTGAAAATAGTTGAAAGTCACAGTTTCATAACTGTGACAAATTTCTTAATTTGTTCCACCTACACTAATCTCATGAGCAATAACATTTGCACATTCTCAAAATCCAACTTTACAATTTTTGCAGATCTGGCTTTGTTCAACTATGATAACACTGTAATTGACCCCCACACTTCAAATCAGTCTGTAACTTTTTGGGAGTTTGTTGAAATTCTATGTTTCAAGAGTCTAATAAGTTAGTGCACTTTTTCAAAATGGAGTTATTTTCATTCAACGAATAAGCCCCTTGTATACCCCAACCTACTCGTCTACATTTTAATTTTTTCGAAAAACTGAAACAAAAAGCTGAAAATGCACTGAAAACATTTCAGTTTCAGAACTGTGCTAAATAAGATTCTGATAAATCTGGTTATTACCATTATATTTCTGAACCAAACAAAAATGGTCTTCACTACTAGAAAAGATCATGAAAATCTGGAGAAAGATTCAGTTTCAAAACTCTGATATAGTTGGCTCCAAACCCTAAATAATCATTCCATCTGCTACCACTTCTTTCTACCAATCCATGACCTAATTTGGAGCCGCGAACAGTTTTTCAAATGGCAACACCCCTATCCAATCATTCATCTATTTGCCCTATGAAGGAAGAATAATGATCATGATGATGTACTAAAATATGGGAGAAAAGTGAATTGATGGGAAGGCGACAGGCAGGGACAATCGGTTGAAATGACACAAAAAGAGGGATAAGAGAGACAGTAGTATTGAGTTGTAAAGCGTACAGTTTTCAATTATTATGATTGAAAGAAGATGTTATTTTGATAGATGGGAAGATGAGATTGTGTGTAGCAGTTGAAAGAGAAATCTTGACGGGTACCTTTGAAGTACCGCTAATGTTGTTTAAAGAACTTATCGCTAACCAACAAGGTGTAACTGAAAAGTGAATCAAACATACGGTTCTAATTTGTACATGAAACAGTATAATTTTCGGTGTTGAGTTTGTTATGTTTCAGATTTGTAGACCAAATTTCAAAGTTTTTGAATTTGTTGAATAGTTTTTGTCACCAAAGTACTAACGGCATTAATGTAAAATTCAATTTCATGTAGGAATACCTCCTCGATTCGAGCTTTTTTGATGTTTTGAATGGAAGTTGATGAACAAAAGACAGTTTTGGAATCGAAAATTTATTGAAACGAACGGGGGAAATGAGAAAATATCTCATGAAACATTGTTAATAAAACAAAACAAAATTAGAAAAAACACTACAAAAGGAGAACTATATTTATAATAATACTTCTTCATAAACGACGTTGTTGGCACTGCCGCTAGAAGATTTGATACGGATGCCATCCCTTGTTGTGGTCCGTGAAAGAGCCACGTACAGTTGTCCGTGACTGAAGATGGGCTCGTCGAGGTGCAATCCAATCCTGTCGAATGTCTGGCCCTGGGACTTGTTCACTGCCATTGCGAAGGAGAGGCGGACTTGGAACTGAAGTCGGCTCATAATGAAAGGAAGGTTCTTTTCGTAGTTGAGCTTGATCCTTGAAATGAATACCGACTGTACCTGTCTTGCTCCGCTGACGAACTTGCATTGCAAGAACTGAAAAAAAGTATTGTTATAAATGTTTTGACATTCCAAATTCGGAAATAGTTGGAATGTAACATACCCTCTTTCCCATCGCTTCGACAACAAATCTAGTCCCATTGCACATAGAATTCCTGATATCCAACTTCCTCAAAAGCATAATAATTGCTCCTTTCTTGATTCGGAGCTCGTGTGGAGGCATTCCAGAAGGCGTCATCAGATTTAAGAACTCGGTTGTAAAATGCATTGCATCATTTATTTCTGGATTGCCATCCTTGTGGGAAATCGTATCCAACGATTTGTAAATTTTCATATTGCCTGGAATCTTATCCAGGACTTCATTATTAAGCTCCAAAGCTTCTTTGTTTCTCGGCGTCAGTATGGCCACTTTGGCCAACTTCTCCACATCTCCATTTGCCAGCAAATCTCCAAACACTTCATCCGCCAAATTGCCATTTGATTCCAGACCATCTGGAATTGGCATCTCTCCGGTGATTGGTGCTCCAACCTTTCCATCTCCAATATCCAAAAACTCCTTTTTCCATTCGAGAGCGTTTCCAGTCAGTCTCATATTTGCTGTGAGACGGAAAATTTGGAATTGGGACCAAAGAACTGATTGTTTTATGGAGTTGGCCATTTGTTCGGGAGCTCCTCCTTTGTCAACCACTGGCAAAACTTGACGAAAATCGCCTCCAAGGACGACAGTTTTTCCTCCAAATGGACGATTGACTCCAGTGAGATCTTGGAATAGACGATCCATCGTTTCGAGGGAGACTTTTGGAGACATGGGAGCCTCATCCCAAAGAATTGCACTGACTCCACGAAGGTAATCAGCGAGAGCTGACTTCAGGTTGGCTCCTGAATTTTTGCATCCATTCGTGATGTCCAGCCATCCATAGAATACATGATAGCGTCCACATCAGCTGATTGTTCTTGACTCAGTTTGGATCGCATCTCATCCCCATCATTTTTTGCATTGATCAATATCAGCATCTGCTCCAAGTTGGAATACACGACGATATGTTGATTTGATCCATTTTCCAAGATCCTCGTTCATCGCTTCCATACGATCCGACATATCGTAGTATGCCAACGACTCTGCCTCGGCTCTGGAGTATCCACGGTGCTCAAAATCTTGGCACAGATCGGAGGTGAATCTGAAAAAGAATTTTGTGGGATTTGATAAAAAAAGTGCTCTAATATTAGAGGTTAGGAAAATTACCTTTTCCAGAGTTCTTCTGACAGCTTCATGAAGTGTCTGTTTGTAGATGAGATCCTCTGACCGGAATCCTGAATCCAGCTACTATTGCTGCTTTCATGGAAGTTCACTGACAACGATTGGAAAGTCTGGAAAAAGATTGTTTAGAAATTTTCATAGTTCATATTTTTATTCGATGTAAGATGGTAATCAATGAACAAAAAGTGAGACAAATGGACTGGAACATTCTGTTTCAAAATGTCAGTTTCAGTTTCTGCTAATTTTCAAAGCTGGTAGAATTAGATCCTCTTTCCTTCTGAATAGTCCTAGTTTTCTCAAACTTTTAATATGGTGCAATCCATATTTCCGAGCTCCAACTTATGTCCCAGTTGACCAGCCCCTAACCCTACGACTCTTCCAATAACACATTTAGATTACCTACTCGTAGAAAAAATGAATAAATATTGTTCTCCTTTTCCTACCCATATCATATTTATTCCCTCCTAACATCCGGCTCCTCCCTTTAGTAACGTGAAGCTATTCTTAGGGAAAAACAAAAACTTGATTTATTATTATTCTCCTTGTTTCGATGCACATTAGTTTTTGAGAAGGGGGGTTCTCTCAAGTTTCTTCTAAAACCTTTCTTTTTTTTTAATTAATAAAAATGCAAGCTTTCAAATATTTCCAAATTTTTCGCCTATTCTTCCTCAGAATTCCGCAGCCTCCACCTGTAATTCAAATCTGTTTGCCTTCCTGCTATCCCCTCTACTTTGCCAATTATGTTTGTTTGAATGTTAATAAAATGAAACTTTTCTCACCAAAAAGCACTCTTTGTGAACACTTTTTATCGCCGGCGCCAGGGTTTGGCTCCAGAAAAAAGACTTGAGATGATTAAAAATGTCATGTGAAAACAAACAGTTTACACGCTCTTCTATTTGTAGGGCTTGTAATTCTATGGTAAATGGTGGTAAGAGGTTGTTTTTGTGACGAAATCAGACTGTTTCTTTTAATCGTTAGTTATCAGCTGAGATTGGATGATTAATTAATTTAAAAAATCCTTTCGCTTTCTTTTGCGATTATTCTTTCAAAAGATTAAAGCGCGCTTCGAAACCATCGTAAGTTTTGCTGTCTGCGCCTTTGAAGTTTTCTCGAAGTATTACTGTATTTTTCCGTTTATACAAGCGGAAAAGTTTGTTCAACCTAACATTCATCAGCTTTTCACAAAGTTTTACAATTTTACAATGTTTTTTTTTTACTTCTGCCGATTACTCTTTGTTATTCACTTCATTTTGAAATCACCAAATCGAAATTCGTTATTGTTTGAGTCTCTCGCAAAGCCATGAAAGTCAAAACAACTTATGTTTTCATTTTTTGGGCGTCGAGGTCATTTTTTGTTTTTTTTTTTCCACATTCTCGTTATTCATTCTCGATATTCAAATGTCATTTTTTGAATAAATATTCATTTTTCAGGTTTCCTCACTGTATCGCCTCCATTCGTCTTCAATGATGACTTTTCCCTTCACCTTCATGTGAGTTTTCACCCTAATAGCTCCCCGAACATGAAACTGTCTGCCATCGCTAGCCGCTAATCTGTCCCTCTTTTCTGGCCGCTGGCTTTGACACAATGTCTACAGTAATCCGTTCACCCATCTGCCGCTCTTTTACTGCTCCCCTCCGTCCGTTCCGTCTATCCCATCGACTAGAGGGGACCATCGAAGTAAACACAGCAATGACGGGTCCCCGCGCGGACCCACCAAAATGAGACGGGACCCGCGAACGCCGACCGCGCTGCGGCTGATGAGCGCACCCGTTCGTTTTCTTGTGCGAGAGATAAAGCAAGACGAAGAGGAGCAGGGCGAAACGAAGGGACCACACACACTCCCGAGTGGTCCCGCGCACTAGGTCAGCGTCTCACGTCATTCATTCATTTGGATTCATTCTTCCTCCAATAGGTCTTCCCTACCCCCCTTCCTCCTTACCAATCTTTGGTTTCCTCCAATAATTTTGAACCCTTGCTCTCAATCCTAACTTTTCCTTTTTCAGTATGAATACTACGTCGACGGATTCTACTCCCTCGCCACCGGCTTCATCGTCTCTTCATGCTCCCACTCTACCAGAAGCTCCAGAAGTGAAGCTTGAAGTTGAGGATATTCCAGAAGTGAAGCTCGAAACTTTCGAAGCGAATTCAGCTGGACCATCCACCTCAACTGCTCTTATCACCACAACTCCTCTCCCACCAATTGACTTTGCGACTATTCTCAGAGTAAGTTTTCAGTATTTTCCCTTGGAATCCTCTCTAATCAATTGATAAAGTTTCAGTCGAATCCTACGTTCCAAGCACTTCTCGCTCAAGGAAGTCTCGGCGACAACCCATCTTTAACGATTGCAAAGCTATTCGGAGCTGCCAGAGGATCACCAGCAGGAAGAACATCTACAGGAGAGACACCAAAGAAAAGCAGACTGAAAGTGTTCTCCAACGGATTCTTTATGACGTTTGACAAAGTGTCATCTTGCCAGAATAAGCACTTCTGGAGATGTGAATACAAAAACACATGCAAAGCTAGAATGCACACGGATATCAATAGTGATAAGATTGTCACCTACATTCACGAACACAATCACACTGCTCCAACAGATGAGGAGGTCAGACTATACGGAATCGATCCAACGCAAATCGAGAAGAATCGTGTGTACGTCGTTGGAAATATTGCCGATCCAAATCAACGACGAAAGATCCGTAAACAAGTGGCCGAGCAAGAAGCGGCAGCAAAACGACTCGAGCAAGCCCAGCAAGAGGAACGTCAAAAACAGCAGAACGCCGCCACAATAGCCGCGGCTCAAGCAGTCTACGCTCGTGCTGTCTCAAGTAGCACCAACAACATACCCACGTCGTCTGCGGCTGCCGCCTCTCTTTTCCCGTCAACATCGTCGCCAGCCGCCGGCGCCTCATTGGCTTCGATGAGCAGCCCACATGCAATGCTCTTGGCACAACTTGCCGCGAATAATGGCTTTCAAAATGGATTCAAAATGGAGCCAGGAATGAGTCAACCTCCAAACTATGTGTCACCAAACTTGGTAGGTTAAATTAAAGAGAAGAAATTAGAACTGTAATTTATAAAAATCTCATTTCAGCCATTGTTGAGTGCTGCCATTCCACAACTTGTCATCCCAAAAGAAGAGCCATCAGCATCAAGACAACCATCAGCAAAGCGAAGAGCTGTAGAAGATATTCCAGATGACAATGATCTGAGACGAGACCCGTTGTTCGAGCCAACATTTGAAATTGCTCGTAAACTTCGAAAGCTCTGGAAAGGAGAGCCAAGCAGATACCCGAGACTTTGTGGTACTCCATCAACTCATTTTGAGTTCTATCTCTCCAAGGAAGACGGATCAGATGAGCATTTGTATGTTCCATTGAGAATTGAGCAACGTGATGAGGCTCATCTGAAAGAGGCTCTTCAAAAGTTCGTCGGACAAAATTGCATCGGAATGTTACTCTTCGGAATCTCCCCGAAAATCAGTGTGATGTTCAATCAGCCAATGATTTCGAGCTGGGAGAACAACCAATTTTTCTTGCTCGATATTTCAAATCCAAGTCGCTGGCGTCTGATGTATGTCGATGATCGGGCTAACTGATTGAACTGGATAATTGTATATATTCTCTTTTCTCTCCACTCTCTCTATCCGTGTCTCTCCCCATAAACGGGTTCCATTGTAAACCTTCCTCTTCCGTCCATCACCTCACTGTTTTTTTTCCAGAAGTTTGTATGTTTTTTTATTCGTTTGCCCATCAACATAATCAACAAATTGTAACATATTTTTAATGATGTATTTATCAATTTTTTTTTCTTCTTCCACGATAGTTTTTTTAATCGTGTTGGATCGTAATAAAGCAGTAAAGTGATAAGCATGAACGGCATAAAAGGGTGATTGACATGATAAAATAATTGGAATCGGAAGATGGATTTGAAGAAAAGTCTAGTGAATTCTGAAGAAGATGAGCTCCGAAAGGTTGCTTTCGTGGCAACTGTTGTCAGGTAATTTTTATTGTTCTCGAGTGATTTGGCCTAGAAAAGTTTAGAAAAAGACGATTTGAATTTTCAGTGCTGCCGCTGGAATCATGTGCATTATTCTGATTCCCGGTCTTTATACTTATCTCCAATTCATTCAAAGTTCCGTTCAAAGTGATGTAAGCAACCTAAATATTATAAATTATCTTTTCTAAATTCTAGGTCGGATTCTGTGTTGACGGAGCTAAGAACCTTGAGAATATGTACCAATCTACCAAAGGATCAGAGTCGAAAATCGAAAAAAGACAATCAGGATACGGATCTCAACCATCTCGTTCTTCTGGAAATCGTCCTGCTCCATCTCCATATGATGCTGGAGCTATGGGATCTTCATCATCCTCTGAGTCTTGCTGTAGCTGTGGAATCGGATTGGCTGGGCCACCAGGATTCCCAGGACGTGCCGGAAGAGATGGACAAGATGGACCAGCTGGAAGACCAGGACAAGACGGAAGAGATTTGGATAATGGATCTTCTGATGGAGCAGAATTCGAAATTGATTGCCCAGCTGGACCACCAGGAGCTCCAGGAAACCCAGGACCACCAGGAACTGCTGGAAGACCTGGAATGGATGGAATGCCAGGAAGAAATGGAAGATGCGGAAGACCAGGAGAGCAAGGAGAACGTGGACCAAATGGAGAGGATGGACGTCCTGGAAGACGTGGAGACGATGGAATGCCAGGAGAGACCAGAGATGTCCCAGCTCCAGCTGGCCCACCAGGACAACGTGGAGCACCTGGATCACCAGGACCACAAGGACCAAGAGGAAACGATGGGCAACCAGGAAGTAAGGGACCATCAGGACCACCAGGAGATCAAGGATTTGACGGAGCACCAGGAGGACCTGGAGCTGACGGAGAACCAGGAGCACAAGGAGCGATGGGAGCTTCAGGAGGATGCTCTCACTGCCCACCACCAAGAACTGCTCCAGGATATTAATTGTAGATTTTCTTAATTTGATTTAGCTGTTGACTATATGTACATATCGGTGAATGAAAAAATTGAATTCGATTTGTGCTATTCTAGTGAAGTGAAAAGAGATGTAAGACAGGCGTTACAAGAACGAAATAGTGAGAAGAGAACGGAAAAATAAGATACGCAGACAGAGAAACCAGTACGAAGCTCCGCTGATGCGCTGAAAACTTTTTACTTTTCGAGATTTTCATTTGTTTCCCTTGGGTTTTTTTTCCAGTTGTCAAGCACTTTGAGATTAAATTTTAGCTTAAAAGTTATTTCGAACACCTTAATAATGCGAGAGTTTCGTTATCTCGATATGTCGCACACAAATTGCATCACAGAGGAAATCTCATTGAAGTTTTCGGTGCAGCTTATGTTTTGCAGAAGTTATCGAAAGTTCAACCGGCGCGTTTAAGGAATATTTAAAACAGAAATGATTCAGCTATTATTTGAGCTGAATATTTTCTATATTCAGGCAGACTATTCCAGGCATGATTAGAAAAGGAAGCCTCAAATAGTTCATTCGATTTTTCTTTCTTTCTGCTTCGCGTCAAAACTGGTCATGTGAAGCCAAAAATTTGGCGCTGAGCTATAAAAAAAATGATAGGATGGGTGTTATTTTCTCTCAGCGCTAGATTTCGAAAAGTTAATTCAGAGCGAAACGTTTTCTGAACTGAGAGTTGAAGTCCGTTTTTTAAAAATGTTTTCTCAACTTTCAAAAGTACATTGTTCTTTTGATGCCTGGAACTCAAAGCGGGAAATAACAAGTACCTAACAATAGTCACGTAGCACCTGTGGTTAAAAGTGTAAACACCCAACTGAATTGTCATCATTTCTCTGTCTGATCGCCTCGGGGTCATTTTCTTCACCTCCTCCCGTTCATTTTCTATATTTTTCAATAACATCTTGTGGAATACACTCTTTTTTCAACTCTCTTCCTCTTTTGCCAGCTCGGATTCAATTTAATTTCATTGTTTCAGCGAAAAATGGTCAACAAGCGCACAGTCACCGAGCTCGGTTTGTTCGCCGGTCTCATCGTGTGTAAGCAATGGTTGTTTTATGATAATTCGGAGATTTAAATTGTTTCCATTGTTTCAGCGATGCACGTCGCCTACTACACCATCCAGAATAACCCGTCACTTGTGGCTCCGCATCAGGTTAGTGTTGAGAAAAAGACAAAATGCAAAGCATTGTCTGTTAGAAATGTGAGAAATTGCTCCGAAAGTATTGCTTTTTTTCACGTTAATAATTTTGTTAGAAATCGAAAGTTCTGCAAAAATTAAGAACATTCGCGGTGCTTTCTCAAGCCGAAACTCTGTGCCGTGGAAGAGAAGATTGTGACTTCAGGTCGATCAAATTTCTACTGCTTGATACATACTGTGCCCAGGGTTTCTATGAATTTATCGAATTCAAATTGATTCACTTTCTAAATTTTCGCCCTAACTTCCGGCACGATTCATATCGTCAGAGAACACTTATTTCCTTTACTATGTTGCCAGAAAAAAGACCGACCGGAAGGGGAAAAGTTCGCCGCTAGTCGGAGTTCTGATATAGCCCGTTGATCTATGTGAATAGCTAGCGGTTCCATGAATTATTTTCAAATTTCTAACAGATATTTCTGACAATTTGAAAAAATTATGTCAATATACCAAAATGTCCGACTCCAAAACGAAGCTACAAGCGACATGTTGTTGCTAAATGCCGATCGCAATTAGCAGATTTCCACGATGCGAAATTCCCCAACCTACAATTCTTATTTTTGCAGAGACAAGAGTTGTTCTACGTGAGATGGCTGAAAGAGAAGATCCCAGCATTGCGACCATACGGAGTGACTGATGACAAGACACCGCCAGCCGATCATTAAATGGATCAATTGATAATTCTCTCGCCCCTCTCTTTCTCTTTTCCCACTTCCTGTAATTATCATCAACACTTTTTCTCATTTTTCATCCGAATATAGTTTCTTTTTTTTTTGTTCTTCTTCTTCGATCCCAGAAAAGTAGTAGATAAACCTGACCTCTCAACCTCTCTTCAACGAAAATACATTCATTTGTCCAAAAGTATGAACCGGTTTTAGATTCTTCTCCAAAGCGGAGGACGAAAGAGGAGGAGGATTTCAATAACAGTTTGGCGGCTAATCGGCCACAGAAAGGGCATCTCCTCCTCTTCTCTTCCCGAAAACGAAACGATTTTCGCTTTTGGAAAGATTTCACAAGACGAAAGGAAGGAGTGAAGACAAACGAAGCAAGCAAGAAGAAGACGAATGCTGCCAATCGGTCGACAGGATGATTCGGAAGACAGAAGACGAGTTTTTGAAGAAAAAGAAGGGAGAGGATAAGATGGGAAAGGAGAAGAAAGAAGAAGAAGAAGCTGGGAATCGCGGAAGATCCTTTTCTTCGATATATCTCCCCCCTCAAAACACAAGTCTTTTTACTTTCAAGGATTTGAAACAAATCCTCTGTTTTACTCACTTTTCCCTTGAAAGCTGGTCTTTTTAGATTGAGTTTTCCCATCTACGGAACTTTACCGTTCCAACCTAAAAATAATATTCCGGAAATTTTGCTACTCGCTAACTTAGCGTATATAGATTCTTCCCTAAAATAATTGCTTTCTTCAATCAATTTTTTTTCGCTAATCTCGAAAAATCAACAGACATTTCTCATCTAGCTAGTGAAAGATTTATGGGTTCTCGGATATGATTTTTATCTGGATGAACTCACTTTTCCCTTTTCTCCAGGAAACTTCAAAAACTTACCGTTTCATTACAAAATTATCCAAAGGGTGCGGAAACGTAATTTTGATAAAATTATAAACTTTTTACAACTAGAACTTTGTCTTCTTTTCACTCAAGAATGACCACATTTTTCTTTGAGTATATAATTTATGAGTTTTTCTAAAACTTTCTGTTAAACTTTCATCTCGGTCTAATTCATCGATAATTATCCTACAGCTTCCAAGTTTCACTAATTAGGAACAATGTTCAGACTTATAAATTATATGAATATCTGCTGTATTCACATTGTAATTAAGATGGAAACTTAGAATCATATCTTATCAACTTTTTGAAACTTTATAAAAAAGTTTCAGGAATCTCTTCAGGACTGAAAAAGTTAGAACCTGTAGAAAGTCCGAAAAGCTTTACCGTTTCAACATAAACATTTTAGTTTTAACCTTATGATTCTTACTAATTCTTTGGATTTTTTATCTCTGAATTAACTCACATTCCCCTTTCATCACGAAGCTTTTCGAAAAATAAAATTTCCATATAAAGTTTTCAAAAGAGCGAGTTGGACTATCATCATGAAAGTCTCGAATTTTTTCCGCGAGTTTTATTTATAGATCTATATAGTCTTCTGAGTTTTATTACATCATTTTGTCTCAATTGTTATACGATGTTAGACCACTAGGAAGCTTATATTAGCTAGGAACGAAAGTCAGATTTTTAAAGCGTGTGAATCTCAACTTTCTGGAAGGCCAAACATTAACAATTTGTGAATCAAATCTAATCCTTTTTTAGAAACTGTGGAGTTTGAAAAGAAAAGTGAAACCCACAAAACTAAAAGAAAATTTTTTTACCCTTACATTTGCTTTTCAATTCAGAAATTTTCTTGAACGCTTGTTCTTTGTGTTTCCTAGGTTCTCATTCGATTAATTATTCAACCAGAAGCAACCTTCAAATTCTCAGAAATGGCTTCTACTCTATATGTTTTGAGTAAATTTTTCATAATCTGTTCAAATAGAAAAATATGTGATGTTCTCTATCCGAGAATCTTTTGATACCGAATATTCTAGTCGAGAAAAGCAGTTTACTTGCAAAAAAACCTTCAGCGCGAATTTCAAAATAACCTTTTAAAAAAGTTTACTGTTCCGAACTGTTGTGAAATCTGGAGAAACTAGAGATAGTCTTGATTACGATTCTTTCCCAACTAAACAAAACAATTTTTATTTTCCGATGATAATTCCTCGTGCCACTTATTCGTAGAATCATTCGAATTTCGATTGAGTTCCAGTTCTGTTTCAGTGAAGTTAGATTGGTTCTTAGTTTTGTTTCTGAGTAATATGTCGATAATCTTGCCGCAATTGTACCAAATTCGCAGAAAGTAGTTTTTGATAATCATAATGGAATCTAAGGTTTTCGTGAAGTTTTTTCTAGGCTATTCTATTCAACAACTCAGAAATAAAAGGAAAGATAGGCATACTATCTCACTAATTTCGGTTCATCTTCATTTGATTTCATAACTCTACAGTTTGCCTACCCCTTTTAGAGTGGAGTCTAACAACTAGAAAAATTACTGCTACAGAACTTATATTTGTTACTATGGGAGAGATTGGGTCTATTCCATCAGTGCCAAACAGCAAACAGCCCAAACCAAGAAGTATTTTCTACATGTTACTATTCTCTATGGTCCAAACTAGGTTCCCTAGTGATTTTTAGAAAAGGAAACGACTGTAGTTTTTTTTAATCAAGAATGTTTCCAAAGTTTGGAAAAAACAATCGAAAACTTTCTGCTTTGAATTTTTTTATTACATGCCTTATTTATCTGGTGACAGAACCAGATTTTGTTCTGAAAACTAAAACTTTACGTTGACTGGGCTCTTCATCTCTACTGACTTTGCTAATTACTTCAGAAAAACATGACGTCGAAGAATCCTAATAAAGGTTCCCCAATCTGACCATTGTTTCAACTTCCCATTAATCTCAGCATCAACCTTTTTTCTTTCCTAATCCATTTTCTCCAGATGTTTTGTGGCTGTCTCCTTTCACACCATAAACGTCTTCAAGCCCTTTTCTTCCATCATTTTCTCTCTCTCTCCAAAAGACAGACTGATGCCAATCCTCGTTTTCCCTTACAATCCATAAATCCAGTTCCTCTCTTCCTTTTTTCTCTTTTCCCATCTCCTCATAGAGTTTCATGTCTAAGTCTCTCTTCAAATCCAATCTTTTTTGAACTAAAGAAGGATTGATACACAATTGATGGAGTGTGAAACTGAATGAAATCGTGGATGATCCATAGAGAGAGAGAAATGTGTCCTTTCCTTAGATTGACCTATTACTTTCATCACCACTTTTTTGTCCTTCTTCATTTCTTTCTTGCTTCCCATTTGAAGGTTGATTTTTCAATCAAAAACGTTCGTATGGCGAATTGGGTTCAAAGCAAAGCTTAATTATTTTTGTAGAGCTGATGAAACGAGTACTGTTGCAAGAACTGAATTTCGTGCCTATTCCGATATCACAATAGTTCTGGTATCTTGTTTATCATTTTCGTTCACTTTTTCGTTTACTCACAATAATCTTGAAACAAAGGCGCTAGCCTCATTCTCACAAACTTCAATGTTTTCTCTTGGAATGAATCAGAGTTTGTTTCAAATCAAAATTAATTTATCTCTTCCCTTTCTGACATTGAGCTTTCTGCTAATTCAAAAGTTTTGTAAAGTGGATGAAGCTGTAATAAATTTTTTCACTGTTACAAGAACTACTTTTCTGAGTAAGACTTTGAGAGTATTCAGTGTCACAGTTTGTTGCTCACGAGTTGTTGTTGATTAACTTATTATCAAGAAAATTGAGGTAAATTGAGAATTTCACCAACTTCGTAGCCAGAATCTTCACTTTGCTATCAAACAGAATTCAAATTAGTTATTGATATATCCAAAAGGGTTATTTCCTGTTTCACGTGTAATGAACATTCTTGGTCTCACACTTTTGATCTAGAGCTATGGTAATTCAGAAGTTTTATGCTTAATGTGCATCATGAACTCAACAATTTGACTATAGTTCTTACTTTTTCCACTGGTTTTGCAACTGTGAAATTTAGTTTTTCTCTGTTTCATAATCTCTCTTTTGCAGTGAATATAAAATACTTTGCTAGTAAGGCTGATTTCACCTTTCTCACTTTTTGGATCTCAAAAAAAAAGCGGACAGTCTGATTTCTAAAGACGAGTGTCCAGTAAATCAGGTAACACCTCAATCTTCAAGAAATTCTGTTGAAACTTTCAAATTGTCTTCTCTGCAAACAAATAATTTTTCCTCGATTTTGCAGATATATCATTTGATATTCATGAGGATGATTCGTTTTTTTCAGTTTCGAGAATAGTTTTTCACTGCATCATCTCGTCTTTCTTGTTTCCTATTATTCTTCATCGAAATATCTTCTTGGTATTGATAATCTTGAGTTATCTCAAAAACTTTTATGCTTCATTTTTCAGTTTCAGACAACTTTTAACCTTAAGAAAATTTGATATAATCCGATTCATCTTCCTGTTTGCCTTCTTTTCATAATCCAAAAAAAGAACATCTGTTGACTGTTTGAAAACTCCTAGATAAATTTTGAACTTTCCTTCTGGTAGAAGTGACCATGTGAATTGAACTTCATGTTTTCAAAATTGCTCTACTGCATCTCTTCCATCTAATTTTGCCACATTTTTGTAATCCTTCTGTTCGTTGATGACCGTATAATCTTTCGCCCAAAAATGTGCTCAATTTAAAATATTTCTGTTACAGTATTTTGTCTTTATCACTTTCAATAAATGCTGCTCAATTAACCTGCCTAAATCTTGAGAAACAAAATTAATTCTGCTTCCTGTTTTCATTAAAAATGAAATAGCTTTATTGAAATTTTGAAACCTTGACTATATTAATAGTGCAAAACTTTTAGTTTATAACTCTAACGGAGTTTTTCGGAAAAAAAATTGCCCACTTCATTAATTTTTTATCATTTCTATAAAAATAAGCCAGTGGTAACAATTTGGTTATTAATGCATGTTTAAAAAAGTCCTTAATCTTGAGAAAATATTCATCAAAATCATCAAAAAACTTTCCCATTTCACACCTCTCATTTGAATTCTTCGAATTCCAATCACTTCAACATCTCTGGTACTTCCATCGTCAAAAAAAAGCCAAAAGTGATAAGGCCAGTTGATCACAGCGTGATTATTCATAGCCACAATCTGTGTGATTGTGGAAAAAGAAACTGGATTAGATCATCATAAACGTGGCGTGTTTTCTCTATCCTCTTCTTTAAATGCAACACACAACGTCATCAACTTTTGCTTCTCCTCTTGTCCTTTTTTTCTTTTGTGAAATCCAATACAAACAATTTCTAAATGTGTTAGGTTTCTAGTTTTGTCGCTATCTTCAAGTTTTATCTTCATTTTCTACAGGTGTTCCAATGAAAAGTTGAATAAGAAAGTGACGAAACAGATTCTTATCTAAAGTTTCATTTTCGGCTTAAATTGAATGAAAAAATGAAGAGAGATGTTTTAAGTTACTTGCGTAACAAAATCTTTTGAAAATCGTAGACATTAGGTCACATGTTTCATGTTTCTGTGATAAGCTTTGCAATACACCTTTAAAACATTAGTCGATTTGCTCCATCCTTGACACCTTCTTAATTTCTCTAACTTAACAGAACTGTATTTTTGTTTCCCTGTCAAACAAATCATAACTCGTATGAGTGTTCCTCATCTCTTTAAATCGGACGTTTTTTATTCTCCTAAACTTGACTTAATATATTTTTTCGTAAGCTGATTGAGTTATTATCATTTACGTTAAATAAAGTTCGTAGTTGTGAAATTATTGAGACTGAGATTATTGCTTATTTGTTCATGTCATATGGACTTTATATGAACTTTAAGATATGGAATTTAAGAAAGTTTAGTGCATTTTTTGACTTTATAACCTTTACATAAGTTTTGCTGTAAGTTTGATTATATTCAATGGCGACAAGGCTAACAAAAAATTCTTTTTGCTAGACTGACTGTGACGTTTCAGATGTTTCACCTTTGAGAATGACGGGAACTCCGTTATTTTATCCATAGTTTTTATTCTGAAAAACATGTTTTTTACAGAAATCATTTTTTTTTCATCCTCAATAGACGTTTAGAACTCACTGACTTACAGCTTTAGTTCTTTTGTTTCTTTTCAAAATCTGTTAATTGAATCCGTTTTTCTATATTTCATTTGTAAAACTTTTCTGGAAATGTTACAAGAGTTATTTTAGTATGCGAATCGTGCTTTTCAATACCTCAAATGACATACTCCTATTTTCATATTTCAAATGGAACAGGAATCACTGTTTGATGGTAGTGCTTTCTGTTTCGTTAAGCTTGTAAGACGACAAGAAGCAGAACTACGTTTGTTCATTCATCTCTCTGAATTACTGTTTCGTTTAAATCGTTTGACAGAACCAATCTCATAATCAGAGTTGAACCTTTTCTATCTCCAATCCTCTTTTTACACTCCCCCTACTCTCCATTCTTCCTTTCCTTTCCCATAAAAACCACAGTTTCCAACTGTTCCTAAACCACCAACTTTTTAATTTCCTTGCTCCTAGAATTCCCCCATCAATTATTTTCAGTTTTCACTTCTCAACTGGGATGACTTCTCCGGTGTCAACCGTCGAGAAGGGCGTCCGTCGGCGGTTACCACCGCCACTGAATCGGATGGGATTGTTTGAACCTTATATTAAAGATGGAAAAAAGATTACAGAGATTGTCAGGTTGGTTTGGTTTTCAGATAAAGTATGGGTGTGAATGAAGATTTGAAAAAGTTCAGAAAGTTAAAACATTTCAG
Source organism: Caenorhabditis doughertyi (assembly GCA_963572265.1). NCBI lineage: Eukaryota > Metazoa > Nematoda > Chromadorea > Rhabditida > Rhabditidae > Caenorhabditis > Caenorhabditis doughertyi. The sequence continues at coordinate 18,767,392 of OY751556.1, read as the reverse complement.
TAACATTGATTTTGTAGTTTTTCCTGTTACAAGTGTTCTGGATTAGAACTTGTATCACAAATTTTTCCGATTTGTTTGCTTCTAAAAGAACTAACACCGAATTCCAATGGAAGTCATAAATGAATTCGATAAGAAAATTTTCTGAAACAAAACAAAAATCAGCTTCGAAACCAGCTGAATTTTTTCCTCATTTCGGACAACTATGATAAAAATTAATAATCAAAACAAAATAATCAAACTCGAAAATTAATAATCAAAACAATAAGAATTTATCTGAATTGTACACACAAACTCACTTGATTTTCAGACTAAACCCAGTTGAAGTATTTCTTGCCGGTTTCATTCCTCCAATGTTCGGATCGATATCAGCTATTGCCATTGCCCTTATCTTCCATAATGATGAAATTAGTAATTACAATTGGCAGTGCGGGGTGAGTTCAGAGTAGCTTTGGCATCAGTTTTCATAAATACTGTTTTGTCTTAATGAGATAATGTAACAGTGTATTATGACAAGCAATCGGAAAGGGGGTTTCAAGAAAAAATTTCAAAACTGTACTACGAATTATCATAGTCATTAACTCAGTTAAAAACTGTATCATCTATTCATGTAACTTCATGAAATTTCCTGTTTCGAATTATGAAAATATTCAAACAAAAGTATTTTTTCAATATTAGGGACATTCACCAAGTTAGGCTAAAATGCACCAGCAAACTTAGTACCAAAACTGACTGATTTTTTTTTTGGGAGCAGACGAGAAAAAATTTCTGTTTGAACATTTTGATAAATTCAAAGACCAGATCTTCGAGTGATTTGTAATTGGAAAACTTCTAAAGCTAAACAAGAACGTGACTCAAAGCGTTTCAATAAATCTATCATCCGAAGCCTAAATTGCTATACTAATGTCAACACTAATGTTTCGAGTTTACGATTAAATTGATATGAATTGCATGAAACTGCTTATTTATGTATGTATCTTAATCATGACCGAAATCCAAAAAATTCGTGTCCGGATTCCAGGTCAACTGTCATTTATTTCATTCCAGCGTGCTCGTCTTCCATCTCTCTCCAGAATCATCAATCTACCAGTGGAACGTACTTTCTGGCAGTTATTCCTTCTTTTCCATGTGCCAATTCGAGTCGTTGAGCTTATCACAGGATGTAAGTTTAGGTTGATTCTAACATTATAAATGTGAAGAGACTAATTTTTCAAGCCTAATCCAAAAGATTAATGTTGCATTGAAAACAGAAAAGTTTTGTAAAAAAGCTAAATATTGTTTCAAAGGCCAAAATTCAGAATTTTTCCCAAATTCATTCGTAATATAAATCATCAATTTATCTCTTAAATTTTCAGTTTCCCGATACAAGAGAATGAGAAATGTGAACTATAAACACGTGTGGTTATACGAATTCAGCAGATATCTCTATTTTGTTGTTGGTCTCCTTGAATTGATCTTCCTATCAGGATTATCAATTATTGGAGAAAGAGAGAATATTCGTGAGTTTTTATTAATCAGATGAAGTGAATCTTCCATTCTTATTCAGAAGTGCATGTCATCTTCTTCTACGTCTTCGGAATCTGTGGAATTGTTCACATGATTTCAAACATCTTCTGTCATGCACATTCGCTGTATTATTTGAATCCTTATGTAAGTCGACATCGGATATTCGACTGAAGTTTTTAGTCTAGGCAAAATATTTAGACTGCGAGAAACTGTAATTTGCAATACATTTTACAGTTTCAAATAGTAATCTTTAGAGATTTTTGAATTGGTGAAATGATAAGAAGCGTTTACGGATAGATATCTCAACATCTTATTCTAAATCCTAGAACAGAGCTTTATGATTTAGACTCATAAACTGCTCAAATTTTATAATGAAAAACTGAACGAATTTTAACCTTTTCATAAAAGTGTTATTTTAAACTGCTCATTTGATTACTTTCGATGAGAGGTATTTGTCAACCTCAATATTTCTCGCACCAGCCAAAAATTTTTACTAATAAAGTGGTAAACAGAATATAATCATCAATGTTGCAAGTCCTAGATTAGGTATTTTTCAACAATATATCCAAGATAGGTGAACAGCTAGACGAGTTATGAAAAATCTCAGTAATTCAGACTTCCTGTTGCAAATTTATTCTAACAATTCAACTCACATTTCCAGATAGTGCCCTAGACTAAAAACCTATTTAGAGAAGGAATTTCTTGTAATCTTAAATCTCTGTTTCAATCAAAAGATACTCATGGCTCACCGTTTATACATTGATGAGGGCTTTTCGAAAAATATCTCACGGAAAAATTTCAGGAGAATTCTTGAGTTCGATTCTTGAGAACGTTTCCTAACTTCCTGAGATGGAGATGTTATTTTCGTATTCATTGTTCATTGATACTTTACTGTTTCCACCACACCAGTTATTCAGATTTTTTTCGGCCTTATCTAGTCTAAAAGGAATCCGTCGTTGGTCGAATTACTTCTCGCTCACCGTACATTTAACAGAACATCAACAAGTTTTTTTACAGGGCCGTCTCTCATACTACCTAAAGATCCTGTTCACATCACTCTACGTTCTATCTACACCGATTCTTATCGCTTCTTTCTTGCTCTACTGGAGGAAATGTATTACTTGGGGTAAGGATTTCGACAAATGCCAGTAATGGAAAAAGGAAACAATAAAGACATTAGACAACAGCGAGAAACAGTAAGAAGTAATTCGCTGTTCAACAAAGTTCATAAAGTGTTTAGCTGAAACTTGAATACCAATTGAATTCATTCCCGGCATGGCATGGCTTCCCGCTTCAGAAATAAGACTTATTTACCGGAAACTTTTTCAATATAATCGACTTTTCGTTTATCTATTCAGTTTATTTTTCCAGCATACGACGTATTTGCCCTTTGTGAATACAGTGGAGTCTTCTTGAATATTTGTTTCCATGGATGCGCATTCTTTGATATTCGATATAAGGTCACTTTCAGGTATGTTCAAGCTCTTGTTACGTGAAAATGTAAAGAACTATTGGATATTGAATCATGTTCATCAAAAAATGTACAGGGTGAAACATACATTTTCGTGAGGTTTTAGTATTTTCATAAAATCCTAGTTCTAGTTCTAATCTAGTTCAAAAATAATCGACAAGTATTTGTAAAAATTTCACCGTTTATGGTTTCTCATAACTTTTTATGGACAAAGACTATATTTCGATAAACCCAGTGTATATCTTTTGAATTCAATTCTGTGAATTCAAGAAATTTGTGCTTTCAAAATAAGGAACAAAGTTAATTAATGTTCACAGTTTCTGATTGTTATCCTAATACTTATCGGAATTAAAGAACTCGGATTCATTAGTATTCAGATTCGAAATATTAAATATAAGTATTCAAAAGCGATATCTTACACAGAGCAATTTCACACAGTGTATCTGTTTTCCCGTTCTAGATATGGACGCTACAATGAGCTTTCCGAACATAAAAACATTTTATGTTGCATCAAAAACCGTTAAATTTTCTTTTTTTTCAGTGTTCGAAAAATCGAGGATCTTCCACAAAACGAACCAACGAAACAACAACAAATCGGTGCGATTCCAGAGAAACACTAAAAAATTCCCTGTTGCTCATTCATTCCCTCCCCATCAATCACCAAAATGATTCTGATATTTTATTTAAAAAAAGAAAAGAAAACCGTGCGAGTGCAATTCAATTCCAGTCTTTCCGATGATTTGTTTACTTATTATTTGTACATTATTGTCCCAGTAGCCATTCATTAATTAACACATAATTTATATTTTGAAATATTGACTGAAAAATGTTTGAAATGAAAAGTGAAAACTTTAAAGTGAAGAAGTGGGAAAGATATCGAAGATTGTACGATAAGTATTGCATCTCGAAAGTTACGGTTTCATTGAACGCTCATTGATTCGAGGGTACCTATTTTTTGGGAAAATTTCAGAGGATTATACACAGAAAGCGATAGGGAAACCCCCCCCCCCCCCCCTCCCCTATCAATAGGGGGTACAGAAAAAGCACAGAAAACCAAAAATGTTCAGAAAAAGTCCCCATCGCCAGCCAAAAATAGCGTCCACAATTCTTCGGTATGAAAATTGGAGAAAAAAAAACAAATTGAAATAAATTTTCCGATAACATTTTTTGAGAATTAGTTTTTGAGATTAATAAATGTGCCATTGCTCTCCATACTTCTGAAGTGAAAGCTAGAAAATCTCTCTGAGAGTAGGCGTGGTCCAAAACCAGCTGAATAAAAAAAATCAGCCCATTTTTTGAAATGAGATGTGGATTTCAAAAGGAATTCAAAAGTTTCTCGTGAGAAAAAGTTCACGAGAAAAAAAACAATTCCTCAAAAATTCAATATTCTGAAATTCATGAATTCCGTTTCCCTATTTTTTCCATTTCCACGTGACCTTTCTGATATCCTAATCCCATTATCACTGATAAGATCTTGCCACGTGTAATGGCTATATAAGGAGTGAAAACCAGTGAACGGTTGTCAGAATGGGCGAATGGCGGAGTGGCGGGATGGACGTGTCTCGGGATGCGCCAACGACGACGAAGGATGGATGGTGGTGGTGGTCGTGGGGAAGGATGGACCGCTCCAGAAGAGGAGCGGGTTCGTGGAAGGTCGTGGAAGACGTCGTGGTCAGTGGCAGTGGTGGACGGAGCCTTGTGGCTCCCATGGATCGGTGGCGGATCTTTGGCTCGGTGGCTCGTGGGATGATGGTCGGTGGCTGATGGTCGGTGGCTCCATGGCTCGCTGGGTGGTGGACGGTGGCTCCTCGCCTTTGCCCGTTGGCTCCCTGGCCCCTGACTCCCTGGCTTGGTGGCTCGAGTCCGTGGAAGATTGTGGCACCCCCAAAAGATCAGATAGCTTAAGGTGAGCTTAACTTGAATTTGAATTCCCTCCAAATCTCCTCCTCCTCCTCCTTTCCTCTTTTTCTCCTTCCTTGTCCGGTTGCCGGAAAGGATCCGTTTTCTGTTGGTTCTCTCATCGGTTCTGTCCAATCTAGTTAGGTTCTTCTCGGAATTCTGCTTCCATTTTCGTCTGCTGAATTCGGCTCTTTTCCTTTTTCGGCTTTCAGGCCCTTGCTCTTTCCGTCTTGGAGCACTTTCTTCTTCTTTTGATCCCTCCCCCAGCTTGCTTTACTTATTTTTCTTTTTCCAGCTCTCCGATCTACCGCCACCGTCCTGGCTCACCGTCCGCTGGCACATCGTCCCCGAGCACCGACCAGGATCCCCACCGATAACCACCCCCTTCTATTGTACCCCCTTCCCCTAGAATTTCTAGTTGGCTTTAGAAGCCAGAATCTAAGTCAAATTTCCCCAATTTTATTTTTTCTCATAATAAATATTTTTTATTTTCTAGACACCCACACAAACGTCGAACAATTGGAAAAGTCCTGCTGAGGCGCAGAAATGGCCCCCTACCCTCCGGGGAGGTGGAGCCCGGGGGGATGGGGGCCAATGCGCCAGTGACGCAGGCACTCGGAGGTATGGAGTGGAGGATGGATGGACAATCTCGGATGACCCAAATTCCCGAGTAGGACGACGACTGGCAGCCGACACCACACAACAGGCAGCTGGTCGGGGATGGATGGCGGGCATCGAAGCTGGACGGCGATGGATGGTTGGATGGGAGCCGCACAGCATGGAGGAGCAGCGACCAAATCGAGCTGCGGGATGGATGGCGGGCAACAGGACGACAACATCAACAGGAGCAGCACCCCAAAAGCTGCAGGAGCAACGACCAGGAGGACGACAAAAACAACAATGGAGAACAACGACCAGGACAGGAGAAGCAGCACCCCAGAAGCTGCTGGGATGGATGGTGGGCAACGCCAATTGTTCGGTTAGTTTTGATTTTTATTACTTTTTCAAAAAACTGAGAAACTTGAGAAAGACCCCGCCCCCTGACATACAGAAACCCTCTAATTTTCATATTTCTGGCCAGCCTAATCATTTGGCCAAACTTGGCCGAATGGCTAGGCTGGTCTTTTGACAGATTCGTTTTTTGGTTTTAGCTCTCGTGGCCTAACTTTGAATATTGGTGGCCGAAGTTTCGCTCGATTGCTTTTCGGACGAATGCTGGTTGAATTAGGAATTTGGAGGACAAATTTGGATTTTGGTGGCTGAAATTCTGCTCAATTTGGCTTTTGGAGAGCTTGGAGAGCTCAAGCTTGGCTTTCTGGTGACTGAACTTCCGATTTGGGACTGAACTTGGATTTCGGTGGCCGAAGTTGTGATTGATTTGGTTTCGGTGGACAGGTTTCTGTGATGGCCGCGTTCGTCTGGTGGCCGGAAATTTCGTGTTGGCGGCCTAATTTTGCTTTGGTGGCCGAATATGGGGGGTATGCCGAATCAGAACTTGCCCGAATCAGAACTGCCCCTTATCAGAACTGTCCACTATCAGAACCGTCCCGTATCAGAACTGTCCCGAATCAGAACTGCCCCTAATCAGAACTGTCCCGAATCAGAACTGCCCCTAATCAGAACCGTGTCCCGTATCAGAACTATTATTTCACGTGAAGTAGTTCTGATACGGGACAGTTCTGATTCGGGGCAGTTCTGATTCGGGGCAGTTCTGATTCAGGGCAGTTCTGATTCGGGACAGTTCTGATGCGGGGCACGGTTCTGATAGGGGACAGTTCTGATAAGGGGCAGTTCTGATTAAGGACACGGTTCTGATTCGGCATACCCCCCGAATATGGTCTTGGAGACCAAACTTGGATTTTGGTGCCTGATATTCGATTCAGTTGGCTGGATTTTTCATCTGATGGCCTAACTTTGGTCTTGATGGTCGATTTTGGATTCTGGTTCCCGAGTTGTTCGAGTTGTTCGTCTGGAGGCTGAACTTTGGTTTTTGGTTTTTATGGAATTCTTATCGTTGGATCCCGGCGACCGATAAGCCGAACTTTTGCTCCGATGGCCGAAATTTTGCTCCGATGGCCGAACTTTTGTTCCGATGGCCGAAATTTTGCTTTTGGTGGCCTAACTTCCGTCTTCTACCGTCCGTCTTCTTCATGCATCCCTTTTGGTCCCTCTTGGTCCACCTTGCTGGAAAGGTTTCATACTGATGAGCCCAGCCTTTCCACCTCTAAGAATTAGGTTTATTTTCAAAGTACTGTCTATGAATTAATTGGGCGAAACAGTCAAAACTTTGGTTTTTTTTTTCAAAAAGTAAGTTTCAAAATCGATAATCTCAGTTTAATGAAAAATATTTAGTTTTCAGATTCAATTTCTACGTGACCGCCTGTTACAACCGAAGAAATCGATAAAATGTGATCATTACGAACGAATGGCGAGGATGGCGAGAGGATGGATGGTGCGGAAATGGCAAGACGGCTACAAGCTACAAAAGACGGACGGTGCGCAGAAGGAGGCTGATAGAAGCTAGAAGAAGAAAAAGCATGATAGAATGAATGAAGATTAGCTGGCGCCAGATGTTTGAAGATGCTTGAAGGACTCAAGAAGGCGGCACGGATGGGTTTCCAGTAGTAGTTTCCAGTAGTCCAAATTTTCTTCAAAGGTCCCATTTTTGCTTCATAATAATCTAGGAAGTAATAGCGTAAAGGTGGTAAAGGTAAAGGTGGGAAGCTAGAGAAAGTTGTGCATTAGGCCAGCTCAGAGGGGTCAAGAGTTAGTTAGTTAGAGTTAGTTAGGAGTTAGTTAGTTAGTTAGTTAGACAAAGAAGAGAAGAACGGAAAAGGAAAAAGGAAAGAAGGCAAGAAAAAAGGCAGAAATGAAAGGTAAATCAAAAAAGAAAATCAAGATCAAGAAAAATCAAAATCAGCCAGCCAGGAAAGCCAGCCAGGAAAGCCGGCCAGGAAAATTTTTAATAAATGAACAAATAAATCGTGTTTTTTTTCTGTTTTCTTTCTGTTTCTGTTTTTTTCGTGTCATTTGAATTCTCGTCTTTCTCGTCACGTTCATGAATCGTTCACGAATGGCGTTTGGAAGCTCGCAAAGATTTTCAAGATTTTTTTTTCAAGACATTTTTTGATTTTTCAAGTTTTCAGTTTTGATTTTTTTCAAAAATTTTTCAAAAATGATTTCCTTGGTTGATTTTCTTGATTTTCTTGGAAATTGAAAATTTGACTTTTTGAATTTTTTTTGAATTTGAAATTTTGAATTTAGTGATTTGGTGCCAAAATGTCGCCAAAACACCAAAACCAAAACGGTCCCGAACGGTCCAACGTGGAGCATTGATTCGTTTCCATGATTCCATCCACGTCCACCACGCATCCACGCACTTCTGAAGCCGTCCGGGATTTCCATGACAGCACTTCTGAAGCCGTCCAGAATTCACGCACCACACCATCTCCGCCACCGTCCAAACCCACGTTTCCTTCGTCGCCGTCGCCGCCGCATTACCATCACCATCCTCCGCCATTCGAATTGCTCGCAATGAATGATTTTCCCGGTTTTCCTTCCTTATATAGACATTGACACGTGGCAAGATCTTATCGATAAATTGGAATTGAAGGAAATGGGGATAACGGGAGGTCACGGGAAACTGAAAGAATAGAGAAATCTGGAAAATCTGGAAAGGAGGGTGGTATTTCCATAGCATGGGAACAAAAGGCCCGCGTGAAATTTCAAATATTTATCGGGTTTTATATTATTGGGGACACGGGAAGGATGACCTCTGTTTTCTTTTCTTTCTTCCCCCCAACCATTACTAGATTTGAAAACGACATGCAAGGGTGCTAGTAAAAATTTTCCCGGGACCATGCACTCTGGATAGCGCTTGAATCATGGGAAGGGATGCCTAAGCTTGCTGGCGCCTAGAAGTAAGCATAGTGCTAGGGAAAAGCGGACACCTTCAGACAGGGTTCCCGGAAGCTTGCTGATGCCGTGAAGTAAGCATAGTGCCAGGGAAAAGCGGATACCTTCAGACAGGGTTCCCGGAAGCTTTTTGAAACTCAGGCTTAGGGTTGCGGTGCACACCATCACCATTGGGTGAGATAGCTCTCATTAATTTTAAAAAGATCTGAACATCCCATCGAAAACTTGGGGAAATTATCTCAAGAAATGAAAATAAAACCAATTCTGAACCAAAAGTTATTCACGACGTGTCGCCCCGGAAAAAAGTGTTTGAAAATACTTTTTTTCACGCGGGCCTTTTGTTCCCATGCTATGGAAATATTGGCGCGGAATGTTTTAATGAAATGCTTTTGAATTTGAGGAGATATCTTGACTTAAAAACTGGAAACAAAACCGAAAAACCGACCAATAAAATAGGCAGAAATTGACCTAAAAAAGGATAAAACAGGCTTAAAAAATCAAAAAAAAAATTGAAAAAAGTTCCCCGAAAAATGAAAGTTTCCTCGTGATTTCCCTCCTAACCTTTCCACGTCATCCCTTTTTTAATCAATTATCGATTTTTCCCCATTCATTTCTACTCAAATTCCTCTTTTGGAATGTATGAACGCCACCAAAAAACACTAATCGAAAGTGTTCATCAAATCGAAGCGAAAAAGTGAAAAATCGAGGACGTCTTCAACTACAACAACTAGAATAAAAACTACAACAACTACATCTTCTGATTGAAGATTAGTAGTCGTTTGAATTCAGAATTTGAAGAGGATCAGATAAGAAAATGCGCTCCACCGAACAATTTTTCAGAATTCCGTCATACGTTCCGTTCCGTCATAAGACCTTCATCAGAATTTTTTTGATGAATCCTTTATTGGATTAAACGCCGAAGAATAAAACAGTTTATAGCAAAATTATGATAAAATTTGAAGAAGAAAGACAAAATATGAGTGAAATTGAATCTGAATGAAACTGAATGAAACCTTTATTGTTCATTGAGTCTCTCCATTGCATAAACTTGTTGAATCAGGCTTTTCGCTCTCTCAATCAATGGTTCTTTTTCTGTTTTATTATTCAATCCCATCACTTTTCCACATAAAGAAACCATTGCAAATGGAACAAATAGTTCATAGCATCGTTGAATGATGTCAACAGTGAAAGGGCAGTCTCCATCGTAGTATCTGGAAAAGTAAGTTTTTATGTTTGTTGAACTACACAATACTGGGGTGCCTCCGAGATCAGAAACTCCTGTTTTTTCTTGAAAAACATGTAAAAAAAGTTCCTTTTTTTAAAATTCAATGCGAGTTTTCCAAGTTAACTATTCAATGAGAATGGATCAGGTACTTTTCCGGTTACAAAAAGAAAACTGTTTCATACTCTTCTTATAAGAAAACATATATTCCGAGAAGCAGTAAATACAACATAGGGTCTTCTATTGCCAAAAATTCTCATTATAAGTTTTCTCAAGTCAAATCTCCGCATAAGTGAATTAAGTGTAAACATAGACAAACCTTGCCAAATGAAAATGGTATCCTTCCAAAAGGGAACTTGTGTTATCCACCCTCTCTTTTGCATTCAAATTCCAACATATTATTTTTGCGACGTCCTCGGCGAAGCATCCAGAGTGGCCTTCTGAAAAATATACACAATTAGAGCTGTATCAAAAAAGCGGTTTCAGAAAGTTCGAAGGTCGATGGAATCTTATTAGATTGCAAAAAGAGAGCCGAAATTTTGGTTAGTTTGTGAAACAGAGATAATTCGATTTTGGAAATATTATGTACAAGTGTGATGTTTTCTACAACAACAGTGCGTGAAATTTGGCAAGGGTGTGAAGCCGAAAAAGTTTCGATCAATTCTTGAAATTTTTCTTGGGGTCTATGAATTATTACAGCTTTGGCTTTTGATATGAATGCTTTCCGTTTCGAAATTCCCCAAAATCTTCTCTGACTTCCTCTTTTTTCCAGTATATCAGCTGTGAGTAAAGATTTTAGAGTTCTAGAGTTTTTGAAACTGTAGAACTGTTCTATAAAAAACCTAGAATCTTAAAATCTAATTTCACGTACTAAATATTGCTTTGTTTTTGAACTTCCTAATTTCGCTCATTTCAACAGAGGAGTAAGATGAAACAAAAAAGATCAAAGTTCAAAAGTATGTGAAACTGTAGAGTTAGAAAAAATGGTGTGCGTGGAAGTGTAAAATTTTTTTCAAACATTGTTCATTGTTCAATTTGTTCAACACGGCTTTTGATTGAAATTTCGAACCGAGTTTCACAAAAAAAGGTTCACTCGTATGTTCTGTTTCTTAAAGTCTATTAGACAAAACGAAATGCTTTTGAATCGATAAGTTTCCAAATTTATGATATTGCAATGAAACCGAATTAGAAGAAGGGTGTCCATTTAAAAATAAATTGAGCCGTTAATTAAGGAAGACCTTATAGTTGTAGTCCACATTAAGTAAAAACTAAATGTTCATTCGAACTTCATGACATTTAGGTACAGAAGTTTTTTTCTGATTCAAGCTCAACGGATCAGATTTTATTGAATCGGGTTGTCGGTTCCCAGTAGAAATGACATTTATTTAAAAAAAAGAAGAAATGCTATTAACCTTATTCTGAGTTTGAAAAACAAAAAGTCATCACTATTCACAAAATCGCGAAATTCTCAAGGGAAATTCTACCGGAATTCGTTCACTTTCCTGGAACATATCGCAGTCTGTTCTACCGTTTCGGTTGCACATTAACTTTTATCAGTATTTTCAATAGTTACTGCGTAACAATCTTTTTGATCTGTTCAACAACATTTTTCTCACCTGTCCAATCAATCAACGAAAGAATCCTCTGTTCTTTTCCTTCCATCTTTGTGAACACATTGCTTGCATACGGTTCTCCGTGTACCAAAACCTTGGGGATCTCTAATAATTCCGTGGTTTCAGTGGCAGTTGAATGAAGGTATTCGTCAGAGAAATATTTTCCAATGTGCTGGAAATAAGTTTAGAAATCGTTAGAATGTGTAATTCACAACTTGGATAATAGAAGTTTAAACCATAAATAGAATTCGAGAAACAGTACTGCTATATCTATGCTTCAAAGTACAGTCTGGAACTTTACCAATTCAAAACCGTTTTCGACTTCATACCCTGAAACTCACCACAAATCTAGAATGATCAACGTCTTGTCTCTCAAAAAACGTCATCGTCTCATCAAAATTTCCAATTGTATGAGCATAATAAGAAGGAGGTAGATCAGCGACAAGAGTGCTCCATGAGGTATGTTTCAATGATACAGAATGAAGATAAGCAATTTGTTTGAGTAGATCACGGACCACTTCAAGCTGAAAATGAGTTAGATTAGAACTAGTCAGCAGCCATGACCAATCGGAAGTTAGTGTTTCAATTATATTTCATGAGTTGGTGAAAATGAAAAAGCTTGTTATGTCTCTCGAAATTTGTTTCAATAAACCAAATTGGTGATTTGTCAACAATAAAAAAATCTAAGCGCTGTAAACTTTTGGGCGAAACGTGGAAAATATAATAATCCATTCAAATGTGTATCTCACTCTGAAATCCTAATTAGTTAGAGTCGTTGGGGTCAATCTCTTATAGAAGTGCATTTTGTAATAATATTTTTTTCGATAGAATGGACTTGTTCTCTAACAGAAATCCTTTCTAAAATTTGCAATCAAGAAACAAAAAAGGCGCTTGTGACTGTGAAAAAACTTTGTCATTTTTCTCTTGCACTTTTTTTCCAACTACCGGAAATATTTCGATGAGAAGACAGGCGGAAATATCTGCTGCAAGAATATGGTTTTCGCGTTATGTCAAGCTCTTATCATCCAGTACACCTGAGATTTCTTATACCAAATTCTTGGAACATCAATATTTTTCAGTTCCATCTTTTATTTCAAGAGTATATTTCAAGGGTTGGTGAAATAAGAAAGTTTGCTACATTTATCGAAGTCTATGCAAAAAGTTTTCTAGGCAAAACTTTGCGCTGTGCTAACAATACTGACCTATTGCCGACCTAATTACACTTTGTTTCAGGTAAATGCAAAAATTTTCTTGCAATCAAGAAAAAAAAGATGTAGTGTACCAACTTTTTCATTTTCTTTCTTGCACTTTCTTTCCAACAACCAGAAACTTTTTGATGGGAAGAAAGCAGCAAATATCTACTTCAAGAATACGTTTTTCGCTCCCTCGCTATGCTGCTCTTATCATCCCAGTACACCTGAGATTTCTTATATCAACTTCTTGGAACATCCATATTTTTCCGCTCCAATTTTCCCATAAATCTTGCACCAAAAATCAAAACACACTTTTTCGTTCTTTTCCTAACCTCCTTCACCACTTCCTCATGTTCTTTTATTTCCACCCTTTTCCCTCTCTTATTTCTCACCGACAATCCTTTGACTGGATCCTGTTCTTGTCCTTTCTCGGAAACGTCTTCCATCACAACAACTCCACTCCCTTCTTTTGAATGCTTTTTTATGTGAATGATGTTCGGTGCCACTAGTTTCGGAAATTTTTGAGTCCATTCATAAACATTGCATTCTCTGAAATATAACCACTTGGATAACTGAAAATGAAAACGTTCTTCCCATAAGATGAGGGCTGAAAACGGTATTATTATTTGAATTGAAATAATGCGAGAAAACAATGAACAACCCAGACATCGAAAATTTATTGGGTTTCAGAAGATACTATTTTATTGAAACCGTTTTGAAAATTAAAATTTTCGGGAATCATTCAACTAGTGAATTCAGTAAAATGTTTACTTTATGGATTTGCATGTTCAATGTGCCGTGCCCAGAAACTTTCAGTTTCAAAGCATGAATAAATTTCGAGCATCTCCGTTTCATAACTTCCACGTGATCATATAGTTTGAAAAACGATATTATCAGCTCAGCGAAATAAATGAATTTGATCGCTAGAAATTAGTTTCAAACAGATGGGCGCGCTGTAACTAATAAGCAAAGCAAGGATTGAAACTTTCACGAAAGTATGAAACTGTTGATCAGAATCAGATTTACTGGAAGAATGAGCGTTTTGAACCAATGTTCGAATAAATTTTGTTCGAGACAAGTTTCTTTTGATATAACAAACTTTAAACATTTTTCAGATTCTTACAGAATGAAAAATTTCTGTTTCTAAGTATGGAGAAGTCTACTAATTGCTACGAGACAACTAGTTTCTCTTTTAAAACTTCTAAAAGCGAACGGGTTTATAGATTGCACATGGAATTACAAGAAATGTGAAGCCAACTGGAAATCTACTAAATGGAACGGTAATTTTCTGTGTGAAAATAGATATGAAACACTTTTCAAACAAGAATTTCACTTTTTAAAGATACTCTTTCATGAAACAAATTTACAGATTGAGCAAATTAATCTACCTATTCAGCGAAGTTTTCCAAAATTAAAAACTACAAAATTTTTCATTGTTTCAACCACTTCACAATGGAGCTGATTCCTCATACAAGCATTAAGTCACACATGAAGCAAGGTAAAAAAAAACAAACCTTTTGAACATAATATAATGATATTTTCCTTCCTCATCATCTCTTTGATCCTTCGCCACGGGAGTTTTCAGAACTACACTTCGTGGTAATTCATCATCATCCCATCCAAATGTGACACGAACAACTGATGATGTGGCATAATCAACTGAAAAACGAAAGAATAGATGTAGGGACGATCAGTTTAATGTTCCTAAAATTGAGTCTTAGTAAAAAAAACGAATTTGAAACTGTATAAAATTTGGATGTTTTACTTGAACTTCATAATAAAATAAAATAAAATAAAATATGAAATCATAAAATAATGAACTTCAATAACTTGAACTTCATAATCTGACCTTCCTATTACAATATCATTTTATTAGCTTCTTTATTATAATATCTGTCCGCTAGGAAACATTAAAATAGACAACTCACGATCCCAACTAGGTCGATTCAATCTCTCAATAATCCATTGTGGATCTTCTGGAATTGGCTTCTTAAACTTATCAGCTATTCTTTCAAGGAGCCATTGAAGGGTCACATCTGTAGCATATAAGTAATCCACATTCTCCTCTTGAGCATCCGAGCGATCACTGAAAATTTCAGAAATCGAATTACTGGTTCAGGTTTGTAAGAATTTCGGAGCATATTCTTGTCTTTTACTGATGATAATTTCGAAAAAGCTCTTACCTTCAGCTTGTTTATTGTAGTATGAAATGCGTTCAAACATTTTGATACAATGAGCAAGACTAGGAAATGACATTAGTTTTCTCAAACAGAGAGTTTGATTAGTACTTCATTGTTTCTCAAAAAATACTTATCAAATCAACGAATTCAATAAAAAAAATTACTGCTATCCCTAATTCATATTAATATGCATATTTTCTCCTCCCAGTTTATTGAAGTTGTCGCGATCCCACATTCGGTTCAAAAACCATCTCTCACCTCAATGCCTCAGAACTAACATCATCTCCAAATTCATTTGGAATCTGTAGACTGATAATTGAAGGTCGATAACTTGTTGGAATCTTTGGATCGGAAGGAACATCAGATGATGGAGATGGTTCTATTATTTCAGCAGGTGCCACTTCAGCAGCAGACGAGGATCCACATCCCATTTTTAAGGGAGGGGGGAGAGCTGGAAGGTGTTAGGGTTTAGGAAAAAACTGTACTGTTTCGAGCAAATTTCAAAAGCGCAAAGAAGAGATGCGCATTGGTACCGACAAAACTTTGAATTTTGGGAAAAGGTGTAAAATGGGGTATGTCTGGAAGAAATAACTATTACGGTTTCAAGTTCTGGTTTTAATGGACAAGCTTTGATTTTTCCAATGTCACCATGCAAACGTGTCATGAATAACCGAGAAGTGGATTACTTATAAAATTTTATCACAGTGAAGCCCCTGAAGCCCAGAGAACATAAAGAAATCATTTGACTTGGTAACCTAAAACCTTCACAATATTGGAGAAACAGTACACGGTGGGAAGAAAAATGCGGTTTCAAGCTCTAGTTTTTTACCAACATAAATGTGAATTTTCTCAATATCTGGCACCTCTTGTCTTTAGAATGACCAACATTCAGAAAAACTTCCATTTTCATTTTCATACGGAACCTATGTTTCTAGGAACATGTTATTATGATTTGGACTGGTGTTGGAATTATTTTATTGATAAAGGTTGAAAAAATTGGTGCACAATTTATTTAGACAAGTTAAATTAAGATATTAAAAGTGTGTTTCAGGGTGACCATTTCACAGCAAACTTCAAGAAAATGTAATAAGTATTTTCACAGTCATTTAGATTCGAATAATAATCCTCTTGTCATTTTAAGACTGGAAAGGGTTCATATTTTCGAAAAAAGTTTTAGCCGAACTGTTATTACAGTCAAAAATTTTACAGTTTTACAGCGAAATTCATGAATTACAAGGAGCATTGGCTTCTTTCTAAAACTTCTGCAGTCATCTAGATTTGAAAAATTACTGCATTGACATTTCAAAACTGTGAAAAAGTTAATATTTGAAAACGTTCATTATTAACTTTATCAAATTTTGCTGTTTCTCTTAATTCATTTTTGAAAATGAAAGTTATTTTTCTTACTTCAAGTTCCATATACATTTTTTTGTATTGGAAACTGCTAGATCTCTTCCCTAACCATACCACTGATATTCTTGCCTATACTCACTCTCCTCATGATTTCCGCTAAAAAAAAGAGGAAAAGCGTCAAAACCGGGGAGAAAATCAACACAAAGCCGAGTATTCTGGAAGCCATTTGTGGAGCCTTTCCTTCAAAAAAAAGCACAACAATAGATGAAAAAAAGTGCACGTGGTGACGATGAAGAAGGTGAAAAGTGAAGTCAAGTTCTCCACCTTTTTTTATATTTTCTCTTTCTTTTTTTATTCTGGAACTCTCTTTTCACAAAACAAAACGGCTTGGAGGGAATGACGCGGGAGGACAACTCGTTTTTCTATTCAAAACGTGAAGAAAAAATAGGGAAAAAGAAGAAGAAAAAGGGGCGTGGCTTGACCTGAAAAAGTGTGTTTTTGATTCAAAAGAATCAAGAAAATAAAAAAGAAAATCACGAGGTCAAGGAATTTAGTGGTCCGGAAAATTAGAAGAAGGTGGCCATTGGGTTTTTGACGTTTCCTTCCGTTAATAGAAACAGCACGTAGAATCTTTAATGGAAAATTCATTCGAGGTGAAATTTTATTATTAGAGGATTTATTTTTGAGATTCAGATATCCCTACAAAGGTTTTTTATTATCAAATGAATATTGTGAGCGTAAAGTTTGCGCCAAGTTTGCTCCATGGATAAATTTTCGACATGACCGAAAAATGAATGCTGGAAGAGTCGGTGCCTCTGCCTGGGGTCGCTGGAAGAGTCGGAACTGCGACCACGGCTCCGACTCTTCCATCTTTCATCACTCGGTTATATCGAAAAGTTTTCAGTGGAGCGAATTTGGCGCGCACTTTACGCTCACAATATCTCAGCTGGACCTCAAGCTATAGAAAAATAAGCAACTAGTAAAATGTGCAAAATTTTATGATGTGCATTTTGTTAATTGACCATTTTTTTGTGTCTTCTCTCACAACTGAGATATCGCCCGTTCTTTGAAAATTTCATGAACTCAAAAAGAACTAAAATCCTCCGATTCCATATCCGTGGTAGGATTCGAGAACTACTATTCATAAGCCCACAAGACTTCTATTATCACCACTTTGAAACCTTGAAAAAATTAAATTTTCCAAATAATTTATTGAAGAAAAAAACGCATACTAAAAACATTGACAATATTGTGAGAGAATTTTAAATTCGAGAACTTCGGTAAGCTGAGAGCAATGTGTGCTCTTTTTTGGCACTTTTCAATCCATTTTACACCAAATAATTCATATTGACACGTGGAATTAAATGAGAAAAAGAAGAGGATTACAAGGAATTGAAGGATAGAGATTCATAAACGGAAGAAAAAGAAGAAAAATAAGGAAATGAAGGGTAACCAGGAAGTGAAGAAGTGGGGGGCAATGTTGACGTTGAGTTTAGGCTCTACGGCTAGTCTTCGCTGGTGGTTCTCCGGATGTTGATGGACCATCTGGAAATATACATTTAGGGTTAAGGATTGCTATGCATTTTGAGGGCTCTACACTATGTTTTCCCAACGAAACATGGAGAATGCAGCCTCTAATCAGAGAAAAATAATGTTTCAGAACCTCACATTAAGCTCGTTCCGCATTCAGGAGGTTAGTGACATCGAGTTACAAGTAGCTGGGGTTTGCCAATTTGAAAAAGCGCTAAAAATTGATCTAAACCCGGATGTGGCTCTATCTCAAGTTGTCTGAAACTTGCTCAAAAGCCACATCGCCCTCAAACTCGGACCATAGAGTCGACAACCTCAACAGTCGAGACATAATCAGTTATTGGGGGTATGCCGAATCCACAAGGGTTGCCAGCGAGGGTAGGAAAGCGCGCTCTAATGATAAATTGATAATTGCGCTGCGCACCTCGAATTTGAGAGAATTTTTTTCAACCAAATTTTTAGGGAAATGGGGCGAAACTGAGTAGTAAACGTTTTTATCATTAGAGCGCGCTTTCCTACCCTCGCTGGGAACCCGTGTCCCGAATCAGAACTATTGTTTCACGTCAATTAGCTCTGATATGGGACAGTTCTGATGCGAGGCATGGTTCTGATAGGGCATACCCCCCCCCCCCCCCCCGCCTGATATGTTTATAAAAAACATTTCCTGTTCTCAAGTCTCTTCATAAGTTTCCCCACCACTTTCATAGTGCTGCTTTTAACATTCCTATCAGAAACTATAAAATCCTCCAACTCACCGTTATTCTTTTTCTTCTCATCAACCCTCTTTCGTGGACTACTTCTTGGCTCTGGCTCTTGCTCCGCCGCCTCTTTCATCTCTTCAAAATCCTTGATTGTCATTCCTCGAACTCCGACCATTGGCTCGTGTTTGCGTAGAAGGAAATCTCTCACTTGTTCATCAGTCAAATAGACATCCGTTTCATTCTTTTTCTCTTTTCGTTGAATATACAATGGATCCATTCCCTCTTTTAATTCATCCAATCGTGTCGTTTCATCGCAATACTCAATTTTCAGTTTTTTGATCAATATGGCGGTATGATCAGTGAAAAGTGTGAATTCCTTTCCTGAAAAAATTACTGAAGATTTAATCGAAAACTACAAAAAACTTACTGTGAATGAACTCATCGTAATCCGCTGGAATTGATGCCTTGCTGGACTTGGCAACGTTCTTTGCAGCTCCCCTTGGAGTTGCTCTTAAAGGTGCTCTTGGAGCTCTTGAGCTGCTGGCACTGGATGAGGTTTGAGGGCTGAAGATAGTTGGAACCGCTACTTTTCTCATTGATCTTCTTGTCTCCGACATTTTTGAAGATACTGAAAAAAGGAAAGTGTATTAGAAATACAGGAACCAGTAGAACGATCACTAGAAAAGTAGAAAAATGAAAACGATGAAACTGTGTTCATTATATCAATTGACCACTTTTTGATATGCTCTAGTACTTCCTAATTGATTTGGAACTTTCAATTCTAATAGTCATCTCATCAAGAAACACAGAACATTGTGAAAATAGATCCATTAAACGCATAGAACTATTGAATAAGTTGTGCACACTCTATTGAAACCGCGAACGGAGAGTCGTTCGAATGTGTACAGTGAAGCGCGTTTGTTTCTTTGGAGTTGAGAGAGTAAGAACGGTGAGAGGCGCAGGCAGAAGAGGTCTCTAGTACTATTTTTCGGGTGCTATGGCCAGCAGAATTTAATCGAAAGGCTGAACTTCAACTATCTGATTTTTAGGCTCATTGGTTTCCGAATGAAGAAATCTAATTAGGGAGAAGTTAAAATTTCATAGTGAAACAGGAGAAATGCATTTTTCAAAAAAAAGGAAATATTTGTCAATTTGAGATAAGAAATGAAAAACGACATAGAAAATCTGTTGAAATGAAAAAAATAGGGAGACAGAGAACAGAAATGGGCGCGAACTGCCTCTGGAAGAATAGAGTTTTTGGCGGGATTGAATACGAAATTGAGCGCCAAATTGAACGGAACACACCTATTTAGAAGACAATGAAGAGATGACGAATGAAAAAGGAGTGTACAAGAGGGAGAGCGCGCGCACACAGAAAGATTGGGTCTTGCCGCGGCTGGGCTGTAAATAATACACAACAGGCGGTGCTGGTTCATAATAATAGGGTGATGGATAATTGTAGGTCTGCTTCTTTGAATTGAAGCTACAATTTTTATAAAAACAAGAAACAGGGTAATAGAAAATAAGGGTAAAAATCACTGTATTACGAATACCATTTATACGAAAGTTTAGTAAATAACTAGTGCCGTTTTCTTAGGAATAAAAAAAGTCTTATGTTCACCAATAAACTTCTTGATAGCTCATCTGCACTTGCTCATTGATTAACACAATTCAGAATTTCGGTTTCAGAACTGGAATATCTTTCAGTTCAAAACTAGACAATTAATGCCATTTTCGTCGAAATAAAAAATAAAATGCGGAAGAAGTTTGACAAAAAACTTTCGTATTTCAAGGAAAGCATGTAATGACAAAGTAACTTCTTCGTGCAATACGTCGATAGAGACTGGTAAATTGAAGATAAAACTCCGAATAAATGAAATTTTAGACGTAACCTGGTTGTAATCTTATCGAAGTGTTTCAAAACTTTCACCGAAAAAGAATATAATCTTTATGAAGAGGCAAAAAAGATAGTGTAAGCAATTACAGCGTTATTGAACCTTTTTTAGTTCAAACAAATTCTATGTACAATCCAGCAGCACAAGATGGAGAGGCGGAACTGGCATTGAGAAAATGAACACCCGAACAACTTAACCAATAATTCCGAAACAGCGTTTTTTTTTTCAGAATGTCCGATTATGTTCGAGTACTTTTTGAAAGAAAATCTGTGAAAAGAGGATGTTTTCAAGTTTTCCCCTCGACATCATTATGTACATAAAGTGTATTAACTGTCAAACGTTCCAAGTTTGTTACAAACCGCCTTTCTCTTTTTGCTGAAATCGTAAATCAAACAATTTCAGGCTCCTTTATTTTTTTCTAGCTGCCAGTTAATGTGTTCTTAGTTTTTTCAGAAGTTCTACGAATTCCAATCATTCGATTCCTCTTGAGATTCAAATTTACGATAACTAAGAAACAGTGTTTTTCAAATTTCCTTCGATGTTCCGTCTAAAACCTGAAAAGGACAGATACACACACCGGATAAAAGCTAATGATCTTTAGATAACAGTCATTTTCCAAAGTGAGAGGGAACATCATCAACCAAACATCTCATTAAAAACTTCAAATCTTTTCCACTTCATTTTTCTCTTTTTCTCATTTTCTAATTAGTTTCTTTTAATTCCCGAATCCGGCCGCCCGTTTTCTTACGTAAGATTCTTATTCTCGCCTCTTTTATATCCGTTATCCAATCGGAGAAAATCTTCATTCTCTCTCATTTTCTTCTTTGGAAAACGGTTTTCGGAAGATGATCTACCTTATTTTTCTTTTATTTTCTTTGATTCTAAATGTAACTTCTGATGATAATATCATAATGGCTTATGATAGATTCCAATATGATCTTGAACAATTTATTCCCGTTGTAACACAAGAAGTAGAGTTTGCTGAAATGTCTGGAATAACTGATGATGTAAGTGAAAAGAGTTTTCGGATAAAAAATGGAATTTTCAGCAAGCATACGAACAAGTCAAAACATTCTTCCCGATTCTTCAATTGAGAATTCAACAGTTGCAAAATGTAAGTGGACGTTATTTTTAGGAAAACTTATCCAAAAACTGAACGATTGTACAATCCTAGATTACCAAATTTCGAGTGACACTTCAGATTATCTAAGTTTAGCATAACAGTAAAAATACATAGATTTTCTGAAGACAGTTCCATTATTGGAATTGAAACCTCAATATTTGAATTAGAAAAAAATGTTTTTAACTGTTTCAGTTCAAACTTAAGTTTATGATAAATGATTTGAGGTGTTAGATCAGCAGTCCATTTTTCGGTTGAGTTTCCTACTTTCGTGAACTTTTTTACCTATCGTCGTAGTTTGTTCTTTCTGGAAAATTAGGAGAAAAGCTTTTAAACTATGAGTTCCACAAAAGGTATACCAAAGATGAAACTAAAATTTCAAATCATCACTGTGTCGATAGTTTTATTAAAGTGGAAGACTGTTTGAAAAAATTGATAATTGCTTTGACAAAGCCCGAATCGGATCAAAAATATTACTATTGTCTTATGCTCTTCAAGAAACTGAAATTTAGATTTCCAGAAACTAATATTTGTAGTTTCTTATTGTCCTGAGAGCTAGAAATTTACGGATTAGCGAATGCTGGATCCTACTAGATGTAAAACAAATGGCTTTGTGGGGTTTTTGTGAGAATGAAAGTCTGAGAAACTGTTAAGCAGCCGGTTTAGCAAAAAAAATGCTTTTGAAAGAAATCATATTAATTCGTGGAAACAGCATTTCTTTTTTCCGTTTCTAAACTTTTTGTTAGAATCCTATTTTTTGAAAACCTAACTCCTCTTTTTTCCAGACCGGAATCATCGCTGACACCAATCGAATCAAACAGAAGGAAGGTGCCAAGGAAATGTGTGGACAAGGGCATCGTTTCGCGTATCTTCTCGTAAACCATAAAGTTAGAAGTCTTCAAGAGGTTCTTCTCAGAAAACATATCACAGCTCAGGTAACTTCAGGAGCTTCTCGAAAAAAAAACAAATTGTTTACTTTTAGGTGAGCCTCCAAATGCTAAAAGAAATCGAAACTGCGTTGAAAAAGTGGGGAGAGGACTCAAAGTTCCCATGCAGAAAAATTGTGAAGAACAGAAAAGGATAATGAAGGAGATTGAAGGAAATAATTTATAAATGTATGTACCTATTTGCGGATTCACATGGTTTTAATAAAAGTTTCGATTTTTATAGTGAATGTTAGGTGTATGATTGGCTTGTTTTTCTCTTGAACATAAAAGTTGTTGGAACTGAAGGAAAAGCTCGTGTACCTTCAGATAGATATAAAAAGGATGAGAATCTTTGAAGGATCAAAAGTTTCCAGACTGTAACTTTTTGATCCATCGTTTTAATTTTATCACTTTTAGATTTAAATTTAGCTTCTCTTATCGTTATTAGGGTCCACCTTGACGTTAATCTGAATAGAGTTGTCCTTTGGGTATGGTTTTGGTTTTGAAATTCCTTTGGTTTCCGTCACAATGCACTGATGTTTCACTATCCCCTAAAGCATTTCCAACAATTATCAGATTGTTTTTCGGTTTCAGTTTTTCCACTAATTTCGAGAAAATGTGCTCATTTTGATCCACATGGTCGATGAATCATAATATTAAATCATAATATCAATGGTCTTTTAGAATTCAGAAAATCGAACTCATATGTAGCTTCAATGAATTTTATCAGAACACGCAAGCTAATAGAAAACATGTTTTTTTAAAATTTAAGTGAAAAGAAATCAAAAACGAAAATCAGAGAAAAATAGTTGTAGAACAGGAGCTAATCATCCGGACCATAATCATAGTTGGGAGAATCTGACGTCTGTAAATTAAAAATTTCAATAAATATCTATGCAAACTACTCTTACCGGAGGTTCATATTCATCCCCAGATTGATCATGTTCCCAATACTGAAAAAAAAACAGAAATTACTAGAATTCAGTTTCAAAAAAACCTTTTCCCATTCTTCCCGTTTTGCTCCAACGTAAAAAAATTCCAAATCGATTATTTTTAATTGATCGTGGTGATATTTCTCAGCCATTCCGATTAATCTTCCACAGCCATCGAAAACAAATGAACCATGGCGGCCTTCTGGAATTCCAAATAAGAAGGCATTGTCTGAAAAATTGATATAGTTCAAGGGAAAAAGCTGAGATAATTGAAAAAGAGTTTGAGAAATTCTTCTTACCTTCCATTCTGAACAATTTCCCAGAGAACCATTCCAAAATACGAGTTTCTTTATTGATACCAACTGAATGGTATACAAGTCCAGGATGAACCCTAAAAGGAAGTCTTGGCCAACGATCAAAAATTGTGGATGCTTCAAAATAAATAAACTCTTTATTCAAATAACCAATTGAAGTGATTTTAACCTGAAAATAGTTTTGAAGTTAGAAAAGAGCATTAGAATAAAACAAACCTCGACTTTTATTGTTGAATCTGCTGCATTCTCAATAGTAAACGTTTTACCAATTGGTATTTCCCAATCATCGAGATCTCTATAAGTGAACACTTCTGTATCATTGAGAACCAGAAATGTGCATTTTGCGAATTCATTTATTTCGGTGCTTTTGAATATCATCGACTCTACTTTACGTCTACGTTCTTCCTCCATTTCAATCAATAATTTGGATTCGGGTATAGACAAAAGAAAAAGACGGTGTGAGTGAGATAGATGGGTGGATAGTCTCGAGTTGCATGGTACGCTACGATGAGAGCAGGTGAAGATGATACTGTCCTTTCAAATGAGAACGCAATTAGTTGAGTTGATGAAACGGATTTATACTTCTCAATTCTTTTCGTTTCACAACTGTTTCTTAGAACTTTAGTTCATTTGAAATTTAGTTGTTTCGCTCTGGCGTCATTGGCAGAAATGGAATCAAACAAAAGAAAGTTGTCAAAGAAACATCTTAAATTATAAAATTAGAAACTTTCAAGAAGATCTTTTCAAATAACGGAATGTTGGTTCAATTGGCCAAAAACTTGAAATCCCCGAAGCAGGCGTTGGGAAAATTAAAAAATGGTTGCAATAACCAAGCGGTTTCATATGGTTTTGATAAACCTGCATTCTCCTGTAAGTTACTGCTTTCTCAATTTATTATAAAAACATAGACTAAAGAAATTAACTCGGTAAATGTCTACAACTTCCGCCCGCCGATCCCACAACTTCCCCGCGGAGGCCACACAACCGGCAAAAAACCACGTAGTTTCAGTTGTGGCAGAGGCTGGCGGAAGTTGTGAGGAAGATGCGCGGAAGGTGCGTGACGGGAGTTTCTTGCGCTCTTGTACTCCTGTATTTCAATTTTCATCCAATATTCGAAACAATATAGGGAATTATATGCTTTATTTTAACAAAAAAAAGAGACAGGAGAGGAGGAAATTAGGTATATATTACAAGCTGAAAAAAGATGAAAAAAGAAAAAAACGAAAATTTTACATTTATTCGGAGAGTCGGTACAGAGGGTGTAACTGTCGTTGATCCTAACATATCGGCCAACGTCCAAGGTTCTCAGCTGAAGTAGAGTCCTATCGAATTTCGTTCTGAAATCAGACCCATTAATTTTTTTCTTAATGTTATATCGACTTACCAGTAAGCACCATTCCTTAACTCCGGAGCTACAGTCTCCTCACAGTATCACTTTGATGTCATGTTTTCATTTGTCTCATCAGCTGGGTTCTTCTTTTAGTTTTGAAACCTTAAACAATATGTTTATAAAAATAATATAAACGGAAAAACCACAAAATCGCGACAAAACATTGCAAAAATAATTTGTTCGCAAGGAAAATCTGGCGCGCCATTGCATTCCTAAAATGCTGGCGGAAGTTGTCGAATGAGCAACAATTCTTGCGAAAGTTGTCAGAAAGGCTCGCAGAAGTTGTGGACACCACAACTTTCAAGCGAAAGTTGCACCCCTTGCGCGCGGAAGTTGTGGAAACAGCAACGTGCGGATAGAAGTTGTGAGTTACTCGGCAGGAGGTGGCTAGGCACACATTTGCTTGCGGAAGTTGTGGCGAAGTTGTGCGAAAGTTGCAGCATGAGTAACATGCTGGCGAAAGTTGTAGACGTTTACCGAGAAGGTTTGAACATTTTTCGCAAGCTAGAAATACTCTTCTGACAAAATTCGAAAATGAATATAAAGTTATGTTTCCAATACATGAAAGCTAACATGCTGTTTCAATTGGTTCTGATAATTTCCACATCTTTTTCGGTATAATTCTTTCACACCGAGACACGAAAACCTCGTGAAATGCCTTGTTTCGGTCAAATTCGTTCATACACGTTCAAAATTTCTCAAATGGTTTCAATGAAACTGTACTTTTTCGAGTATGAGCTCGTCTCATTTGTTGGCTTCGGCGAAATTGTCGGAGTTGAAAGAAATGGAGCTGAAGTTCTAAACTTAACTTAGGCGACATGGGAACAAAGCAGGCAAATTTTATTATCAGTTTCAAAAATGTTATTCAATGCAGTAATAATATTTGCTTATAGTTGATACATGCGGATAAAATTTTCTGATTATGATTTTCAAAATCTTGAAAGTGTGTCTTCTGTTTCAGATTGCTGCATTAAAATCGAATTATTTTTCACTTTATTCATTCAGCATCAAATTTATGAGCGCATCGTGTAATATTTACGTCATATTAGGTTGAGTAAAACTTCTCAAAAAGTTTTGAATTCTATTATCTCGAAGAACATTTGTTTCCAGTTTCAAATGGTTTCTATCTGCACTACTTTATCTTTTCAAAGGATTTGTTTATGCTTCATACACTTCAGAACTTTTAGAATAAGCAAAAATTTCACCAACTGGTCTCCCAACAAGGAAAATCAGCTAACTTCATAAAATCGAAGTTTCGAAACATTTATATTTTCCAGCTTTCTTGTTTTTCATAATTTTTCTTCTCATTTCTTTTCAACTAAGCGTTCTCCATGGAAATCTCCTCTTTTCCTTCAAAATATCTCTCATTTTTATTCTACTTTTTTCCTCTTCATCTCAATCTCCTGCTCATTATTAATTTCTTCTTCTTCTTCCCGTTTTTCGTTTTGAGTGAAGGCGTCTGCTCTTGGCGAACGAGCAAAACGAGAGAGTACAAGGAATGAAGAGAGTGCAGACATTTCGTTTCCATGACGATTTGTTCTCTTTCTCTCTCGTGATTCTTCTTCTTTTTTCGTCCGCCCGTTTAGTGGCCCACTCTACTTTTTGTATCTCATTTTTTATTGCCTTTCAATATGTAGCCTGAAGAACTGCACTTGAATTTTGATACTTTTTTGAAAAAAAAATACGATGTTTCAACTGAAGGATATTATTTTCTAGGTTTTAGATTATTTCGATTCTACACTCTATCCAAAGCAGGATTCAAAATAGCTTTTTTAGGAAGTCATAAAGCTTGTCCAATTTAAGAATAACTTTTCAAAATTGAGTAGTTCAGTTGCTGTACTTTTTCAGTAAAAAATCGATCAGCTCATCAATTCATGAGAATAGATTGGAGCCTTTTTATTACAGATGTGATATTTCTCTGTTAGTAGTAAATCCTGTTTCAGGCTCAACTCTCATAAAGATTTTTCTTTTGAGATTCATTCCGCCCAGTTTTTGATGTCCATTTGTATTTCATATGAAAATTATTTTTGATAACAAAACGGTTTTTGGAAAATAGTTTGGATTATCAATGAATCCGATGTTGGCAAATGAATTTGAAAAAATTTTCCGTAACATACATACAATTAGAGAAAACGATTGAGTAGAATCGACCAAAGGAGAATCCCTGTTGACTGAATATTTAACGTATACACAGAAGCAAGATACTTACTCTCATCAGAGAATAATTGCCGATGACAACTCCCCCACAGTCTCAGAATAAACTTTAATAGCTGGCGTTTCACAAAAAGTGATATTATGATAATAGTGTCTTTAGAAACATCCAAATTCACAACGTTACTGAAACCGTCATGCGTTTTTTCTCGAATAAAAAAGCAGCAACATGCTACGAAATAACTGTTTCATAACGTAGTGATGACCTTAAACGAATATTACGAAACATTGGTTTCTTTAAAGCGAGATCAAACTCTCAGTACTTATTTGTTAACCCGTAATTGTTCTTTCGACACTACATTTTCAGAAAAAACAGCTCAGAAAATGGCCAACCTGGGGGAAATCGATGCTCCAGAACTACCGAAGAAGGCTCCGATTTCAGGAAAGATTTCCGACGATGAAGGAGATGAAGATGCCGAGGATAAGGTTATTAAGGTTAGTTTTTCCAATTAACCAACGTGGTATTGATGAAGAGTTCCTATTATCGCATATTTGATAATTTCGGCTCCTCAACAACTCGCAACGAGACTTTCCGAAAATGCGACATTTCGCAACTCACGTCAATTTCGCTACTGTGACATTTCGCAACCAGACATTTCACTACTTGTAGGTATCGCAACTAGACTTTTCGCAACTCGTTTACCTTGTCGGAGAAAGCTTGAATCTAGAGCGATTAGTCCTACCACAACAGATTAGATGCTAGTTTGTCGTTTTCAGACAACTAAGGTGAGTATGTTCTCTTCCTAAGCAAGATATAAGCAATTACTGAAGTGGCGAAAAGTCTAGTTGCGATACCTACACGTGGTAAAATGTCTGGTTGCGAAATGTCACAGTAGCGAAATTGACGTGAGTTGCGAAATGTCGCATTTTCGGAAAGTCTCGTTGCGAGTTGTTGAGGAGCCATAATTTCGAAACAGTATCCGATAGGAATTTTCCAACTTATTTTTCCCGTTTCATTAGTATGGTTAAAGAATTTCCAAGTTTCCTTCATCAATGCTTTCAAGGATAGTTTCCTTATTATTTTCGTTTTGGCAAAAGCAGATGTAAAGATTCCTTCGGAAAACGGATCGTCATTAATTTATTTTCAAGCTGTGACAAACTTCTGAGAAAGAAGAAACAGCTGAAAATAAATTGCAAAGTTCACTGAATTTTCAGAAAAACTTTTTGTGGGAACCTGAAAAAAAAGTTAACGTTTCACCAAATACACAAAGTGACTGAAAGCTAAAGCCTCTCCGTTAGATTCCAAACTTTCTCAAAAATTCTTTCATAAAAATCTTCCTGTTTCACAAAGTACATGAAATAGGTCGTCTTAACAGACACCATTCCGAAAAAGTGAGACCCATAACCCAATTTTGCAGATCGTCGTAGTGGGAGATGGAGCCAGTGGAAAAACTTCAATTTGTCAGAGATTCGCCAAGGAAACATTCGACAAATCGTATCATCAGGTTCACTCAACCCCAGGGACCTTAGATCTTTCAATTCTGCAATTTTCAGACTCTCGGCTTGGATTTCTTCTCTCGGAGAGTCATGTTGCCTGGGGAGCTGCAGGTGTTAGTTCAGGTGAGAAATTGTAAATGAAAATGAAAAAACGTTGAAAGTATTCATGGTTTGTGCTTGAAATATTTCTGAAACATTATCATTTTTTATGAATTTCTGATTCTAACTGAAAATAGACCTTCTAGGTAAGTTCAGCAAGTAACTTCTTCGGCGCTATGAAAGGAATTTGAGCATCCAACACGCATCCGTTAAGGGTGTAGGTGATAAAAAAAAGAGCTGTCACTCGCTCAAAAAAATCTGATTTTCTAAAAAAATCCTATTTCAAGTTTCCTATATCACTTCGATTTGTGAAGCAGTTACCAGTATCAAATGATTGGAACAAATATTACAAACCGAAACCCCATTTCCAGGTGTGGGACATCGGAGGTCAAAGTATTGCGGGTGAAATGATTGACAAGTATCTAACCGGTTCCAACATTGTCTTCCTCGTCTATGACGTCACCAATGCAAAATCCTTCGAGAACGTCAACGATTGGCTTACTGTAGTCAAAAGAAACACAAAAGGAAGTGAAGTTCCAGTGAAAATGATTCTGATGGGAAATAAGACGGATTTGGAGGAACGACGTGTTATCACTGTTGATCAACATAAGAATTTTGCCACTGCGAACAATATGGTACCGACTTATGTCTCCGCAAAGACTGGGGATACTGTCTATATGACTTTCAGGTATGGGGTTTACGGTTTCTGAATCAGCATTTGAAAAGAGATTAAGTTCTACTTTTCAATTTGAGCAACTTGGCAACATGTTCTATTCTCTAAATTTCAGACAAGCTGTTGCTGACGTTCTCAACGTGGGCCTATCGAAAGCAGAGATCGAAGCAGACATCTCCATTATTCAGGGTTCGGTAATCGAACCAGCTAAGGTTAGCTTCAATTTAGGAAAGGAAAGTTTTATTGGTAGTTGTTGTAATTATGGGAACTAACAATTGTGAGATTTTTGTCTGTTTCCAGTTACTAACAAGTTTTGCATTTCTTGTGGAATTTTACTTTGATGTAAGCTTTCAATTTCGTCAACCAGCAAAAACATACTGTATCATAAAACTGAAGTTAAATTGAATGAGGGCGTTGAAACCGAGCCTATTGATAACCCTTTTACCTCACTCACCGAACAGGCTAAAGTCGTTTTCGAGATTGCAGTAATACGAAATTCTATCTAAATGGAGTACATTCAAAACAGTTTTGAAAACTTTCCCCATGAAACAGAAATTCGTTTTTGGAATATTCACATTCTGTAAACCTCCGTTTCATAGCGAAATTATAACTCTCTCAAAAGACTGAGTTTCATTAACATTTCGGTCTTCGTAGATCCTTTTTGTTGTTACTATGAAAGAGGTGTCACAGAAATTTTCAGAGATATTTTTCTAAATGTTTTAGTCTGTTAGACACAAAATACCCGAACCTGACTAGAAAAACCCCATTACAGTTTTGACAAAACCTGACAATCGACAGAGTGAACTTCCGTAACTCTTGTTCTTTTAAACGAGTGACATGAAAATTAAATTTGAAAATTTGAAGCTTTCCAATGTTTTTCTTCGTCAACTTCAATTTTCAATCTCTAATTTTTCAGTTAGCCGACTCGAATTACAATCGCCGTTCGGATCAAAGTCGCAGTACTTCCGTGTGTTCCATCTCGTGATCTCTCTCCAGAATTACAGTTTCTTGATTCTTTCAACTGATGTTCTCCTATTTATTTTATGATGTTTGGGCTATTATTTGATTGCTGTTCACAATGCCAATCTCTTTCCTTTTTTCTGTCTTTTCGAAATAATTCAATCAATTAATCATTTTTTTTTGTATTCTTCTGTGAAGTTTGTTCGGTTGAAACCCGCGAGAAAAGACGATAAACAAAAAAAAAAGAATTCAAATTAAAATCAGAGAAGAGATGGAGATCAATGGGGGCGAATCTTTAGTAGAAGTTGAGTCAGGAGCATCTGATTTTCAAAATCAGATTTTGTCAGCAAGTTGAGCTTGAGATGGATGAGCAACTGAATGTTTTTGACGATCAGCTGCGGTTCTACGGGCTACGGTAACAAATCCAGCGGTTCCAATGAAAAGGAATACGGTAAGAACGCAGAGCCAAATGTAGATTGTCATGTATGGAGTCAAAAGAAGGACCACTACTGATGAACCACTCTGAAATAAAACATGTATTGTGATATATTTTTTGGAAAATCAGAAAATTTTATGTTTCAACTGATTCATAAATAACCTGAAAAAACTAATCTCTGATATCAGCTCGACTAAGTCTTTAAAGCTAATGAATTCGAATAAAAAACTGTACCTGATACAATTTTGACAATGAGAACACTTGCATTCGACAGTCTGGAACAGCTACTTGACAGATAACAGCCCTCGCCATTGTCACACAAAAATCAGAGAATCCGATGAGGAAACCGATGATGAACACCAGGATACGACTGAAAGAACTATGGGTTTTTTAAATAGTTTTTTAAGTCCTTTTAGTTGAATTTGTATGACATTGCTGGAGGTTAAAAATGAAACACTGAAGTTATGGATGTGAAACAGTTTTTTTGATGTTTCAGAAAGTTCTCAAAAGCTGTAATAAGGAGTGCATTCTAGTCTTTTGATGCTATTGAAGTTTGACAAATCCTGTGTTTCAACAAGTTTAGAACTACTTTGATGTTTGAACTGTAGTTACGAGCAGATTTATAACAATAATAGATTCCCGAACAACTTTTGTATATTAGCTCAAAAAATTTAAACCGGTTTCATAACTATTATGAGCAGCTGCCAGTTTCATCCAATACCGGTGACTCTGGGATGTGTGGAGGATTTATTTTTTGTTATTTATCACAACAAAATTCTGGCTGTATAACAAAATTTTCTGTTTCAAGTAGGCTTGAACCAATGTCAGCTCTAGAAAAGAGTAATTGATTTCGGTCTTACCCTCCTTTCTATTCATCTTATTTCAATGAATAGATGAGTCTCTGGTCACTTTTTTCCAGAAAAATAGAAGAATGTTTCAAAACTATTTTAAGAAACGGGACGGAATACAAAAGTGGTTTTCCGGTTCTGTCTTAATTCAGTAGCTCCCGATTTGATGAATATTACGATCTTTTTTGCAAAGTCAGACGTCATTCGATAACACAAATAACTACACTCAATACACTTGAATTGGATTTGAAAGTGCAAAAATTTCAACAATTTTAGTGCCAAATTGATGCATTTCGGTCTGTTCACAGTTGGAAAAAAATCTAATAATTCAAAAATGATTATACAGTTTCAAATGCTTATTTTGCTTTCAGTAACTTTCAAGATTTGTTCTCTATACATGTCATTTTTTGCGGAATCAAATTCAATGTGCACTTCTAATACAGGTATCATACAACCCATCTATTTTATCACAATAAATGTCCCAAAGTATCACTCACAAAAACACTGCGTTCTTATCAAATCAGTGCAAATCATTCCACTTTTTTCTCCCCTCATAGTACAAACATGTGATCCTATTCTTTTTTTTTCTATGATCCTCTTTATCCGATAAAATACCTCCATGAAACAATCACAATCTTGTCATTTTAAATTAATGTTTTTTCTTCTAATTATCTACGCTTATCAATTTAATTAGAACATTATCCATTTTTGCATTTAGAAGAAAGAAAAAAGAAAAAGACGTACCTTGGAGTCAAAAATAGAGGAGCAGTGTTGGTTGGACCAAATGTTGCAAGATTTGGAATTGAGAGAACTGCCAAAACGATAATAATGGAATAAGAGAGGAAATTGGTTGCAGCAATCACATAAAGACCATAGTCACCGGAACGTTTGAGAAGTGGACGAAGGAAGATGCCACCTGCAAATAGAGTTCTTGTCTAGGGGGATTTAATATTTGAAAATCCAAAATGATTTTTTTTCTGTTTCTAAAAACTCATACAGCAACTGCTTATAATTTCCAACTACTACATCTATTAGACTATGATTTTATTTTTCTTTTCACATAAAATATTTTTGAATTTCAGAAATCGAAAATTCCCCTGACTCCTGTCCATCTAATAGGTTTATTTTATTTCCTTGACCCCTTCTTCACCACCTTAATAAATATTGTCATTGAAACGGTGGAACAAGATTAATGTGATAATCATTTGAAAAGATAACAGAGAAATTTATCATCTCTTTTCTTCTTTTTTCGAGACGATCAATTCGATCATCTCAAAACACTTTGATGTACCGTAACTTCGTTTTTTTTTCTACGAATTAAAAGAAAAAACAGGCATAGGGGAAGCATGTGGATGGCACGTGTATTCCATTGGTTCATGAGGGTTAGGAGTTCAAAATAACACATTTTTATAAATTTTTCAAAGTTACTAGAGCTCAATAGTGCCCAATAATTTATTAGTTTATCATATTTTTCCTCCCATCAACCCAGAAAAATCACAGTTTCAAAAACTTTGTTTACGAAACCGTTTTGTTTTCGCCTCAATACCTCTTACATCATCTTAAAACTCACCAATAGCTTCAGCCAATCCCATTGACACCGAATAAATTCCAATAATATAAATATCAGTTTTGAATGCATAAGTGAAGGAGAGAGTAGTTGGATAAACAGTCATCAGAAATGATACGGCAAATCCTTGGAAAAAGAAGAATGGCATTAGAATGAGCAAATTCTTCGATTGAAATGCTTTGAGAAGTTGTTCTGTAAACTTTAAGAGATAAGGCGGTTTCAATAGTGTGAGATAAAGAATAGGGAATGAATAAGGTGACTACGTTCGATTTCTTAGCATTCGTTAAGCCAATATATGGATTTAAAGTTTCAAAGAAATGATATAATGGCTTTTGGAAATTAGAACTATTGCGCCGTCGCTAACGACTCTAAATGTAAGTAGCTCATAAAAATCTCTAACAGAATGGTACACGATCTCTGAAACGTCTCTCATCTTAAAAAAAATACTCTTAAACATACGCTCCATTCTACTTTTACTGTAATTCTTCTTTTTACCCAACACTCAAAAAAATCTTTCTCGGTATTTCCAGTTTCATAAAACCGTATTATAATTTTGCAATAACAGTTTATCAGCCTATCGTAGTTAACCTTAAACTTACTAATTTGATTGGAGAAGGATGGAACAACCGTTGAAGATTTCGAGGCGATTGAATCATATTGTTTGGTTGGAAGGAATGCAAACACAATTACAGAGAAGACGTTCAAAATAAACATTGTTCCGTAGATGAATCTGAAAAAGTATTGAAAGTCGAAATGGTGTTGTTCAACGAATGGAAAAATTAGAATATTATGGTGAAGACTGTAAATAAGTATTTTTTACTTTCATTTATCGATATGAAAGCGATATGAAAGTTTCTTATGATTTACCAATAGGTGACTGCAAATTAATGTCTAGTACTGACAAGTCCCGCTAATCTGATAATTCAGAAACTGTAATTTTCTGTTTTCATTTTATCATAACTTTTATAATGGTTGTTTTTTGTTGGTAAACGAACAATTCGAAAAAAATCCCTTACCTGATTTGCAAATCCGAATATTCAATTCCATTTCCACCTTCCGTATGAAGAAGGAAGCACAAAACAATGAGTGCAATTCCTCCGAAAAACATACTGGCATGACCAACGGCCGTTTCGATTCCAGTGTTTGATTCAATTGTTCTGCGAGAAGAGTGTTCTGATAGATATTGGCCTTCTCCGTTGTTGTAGACTGAAAAATTTATGGTAAACTCTTGAGAGCAAAGGTTGAGTCAAAACGAAAAATTAATCTAGTTTTGGCCGAAAATACTTATATCTTATAGCTTAGCTCTTGTGAGCTTCCGAGATCCAATTATTTCAGAGCCTGCTTTGAAAACTTAGAATATTTTTCCATCGTTTTTCAGAAAAATTACTGTTTCATAAAAATTAGATAGTATGAACTTTTCGTGGACTGGTATTTCCATTTTTCTGTCGCATGGCCATGATACTTTTCCCCGAAACTAATTTCATATCGAGTTCACCATAAGCCAAGGGACCTAATGTTTTATTTTAAGTTTACTGTTTTTCATTACTGAAGAAAGTCAAGTACTACAGCATTGTGATTAAATTGGAGAACCATGGAATCTTTGACAAAGACTATTTCACAGTTGCAGAAGTTCCATAAACCAAATAGTTTTAAGAACTGCTCGATAAGTCTAAGGGATTCAGATCATACTTACACAGATTTTTGAACTGCTAAAACGAATATAGATCTTTCATCCCTGTAGAACTTATTTTTCTCAATAAATAACTCAGTTCCAGACTTTCTATAAGCCTTATTTCTTTTTTTAATGAACGGTAAATTTTTCCAGTTCTTTCTCTAAACCATCTAAAGTCAGATTCCCGCGATTCCTTTATGCCACGTTCAAAGTAGCAAAAAAAGAGAAAAATATAGAAAAATACTTGTTCAAAGTACTTAAAATTTGCGTCTTTTTTGCGAATTTTTGCGATCTTTTTCAACAGGAAATTCAAAAATTTAGAGCAACGTTTTTGTGGTCACGTAAATTTACAATTCTGGTTCATTTTCAGTTGAAAATGGCTTGCAAAAAAGATGCAACTTTTGCGTACTTTGAACATGTTTATTTTATTATTTATCTCTTTTTTTGCTACTTTGAACACCACATTATAATCAAACCTAACTACAATCAATTTTTAAGTGAACCAGATGAAACAGAGAAGAATAATTCCAGTTTCAAAACTTCCATAACCATAACCTTCTCATCATACTTTCAATCCATATGTAATTTTTCATATAACTTACACGAATATCCAATACCCATAAGGGCTTGTGTCAGGTAGAAATAGTACTTGTTCAACTGGAAGAATCCCAAATAATAAACTGCAAATAATGCAGAAGCCAGTGTCAGGAACCATTTACTGGGAACGAAATGTTGAAGGGATGGGGTGATAAGTGTACAAACTGCAAATGCCGACAAGTGGAATGCTGCTCTGAAATTCAAAAATGATTGAGTGATGGAGTGATAATGCGCTGGAGAGGGGATGAGAAAGCGTGGGCGATATAGAAACGCAGAGAAACTCCTGTCTCTGCGTCTCTAATTCATATATTCATATATAAGCTATCTAATTGTCCAGTTCTGTGATCGTCCTGTTCGTCCATTGTCGAAGTTCGTAAACTTCTCGAAATGTAAACATTCTGAAACAGAAATTTCCAAAAACTAACCCATAATATCCTGCATACGCTGAGATGGTGTCTGGTGATTTCTCATGAATTGAATGAATGACTGATTCTCCAATAAATTGTTGAAGTGAATATCCAGTATATAAGAAGAGAGTTCCAATTCCGAGAAGATATGTACAAAGGAGTTCATGGCGTCTGGGGGTTAGTTCCATCCAAAACCTGAATGAAAACTAATTGTTCGATATCTAAAAAAGCATTACTGAAGCTTGAATCATGGTACGGAAAATAGGAGAGTTCGAAACGGTGAGAAAGTTAGAGAAGACTAATGATTCAGTTCAACAAGTTTACACTCAATAAGTTCAGTGTGTTTTGTAGAACGATTCCCAGATCAAAAAAAACTGGAAAACGCAACTATCATTCCCCAACAAAAAAATTCTAAAACTTATGAGTTTCTGTGATGAACCCATAGCACCGGATGGTTCAATAATAAATCAAATCCTTTCCGTTAAAAGGATTGCAAAAACTTTATTTTTCTGTTTCACATATTCAGTAAAGGATGAGCAGCGCTTGATTAGTGTTGCCATGTTAGACTGCGAAGTAAAGACCAGGAAAAATTTCAGAAACTCTAACTGAAGTACTTAGAGATCTTGTAACAACTGGTGGTCGATTAAGAAGAAAAGTCTATTCAGTTTCATAAAGAATGTTAATGAATACATTCCGGAAAAGTTGGATCTGCCCATATTTTTGATTAAAAAGTTATGTTCACAACTTTGAGAACTGTTTCGATCTGGTAAATTTATTTATTAATTGTGGAGAAGAAATATTACGCAGCACGAAACAGAGCAAATATATCAATAACGTGAAACCGAAATATTCTAACCTAACCTAGCTTCGCATTTTTCGCCGACTAAAATCTCTCCATTTCGTACAGTATCTCCACATGAAAACTAGTGTGGTAACTGTGAAGGATTTAGGAAAAGTTCACTTTTTGATTTTCTCAATTACAAAAAAATACAGTTTTCCCAATTTTCCAAATATGGAGAAGAAATCCGCCACTAATTTACTCTCAATGTACATCAACATTTCAAAACAGTTACCTTTTTGGTTTAGCCGAGTTCTCCTCAAGTACATAAGGAATATTAGAAGATTCCATCACCACACCAATCAAATACTACCTTGACCACTATGAATGGCTTTACTTGACCTCTTCTCCCCCTTTTTTGGGTTCGAATTCTCTCAAGCTCCGCCCACAAAAAATGATAAGGAGACCTTGAAAAAAAAAACAGAAGACGTGGGTGGAGGAGAAGAAAGGGGTGGGTCGATAGATCGCAGATCTTATTCTTTGCAGAAGAAAGTTCACTTTGAGATTTTTTTTCGTTTTGATTGATGATGGTGATAATAGATGTCTAGTAGAGGAATGGACGAATTTTGAGATTTTTCGTTTGAAAAAAGTCCCCAAATGACCTTATATAGCTAACATATTACCTAGACTTTGATCATGATGATCAGCGAACAAAAACGGAGAAAAAAGGAACATGCTGGAAGATCAGCTAGGTGATAAAAACATGATAGACACGTCATTCCCGGTTTTTCATTGTTTGTGTAACGTCTTCTGTTTTGTAGGTTCTCTACACACACAAATATCAGAGTACATATAAAAATGATCATTGATACAATGATCACACTCACATATTGGATCATTCTGATTGGACTGGTAATAGGTAAAAGGGAGGGAGAAATTATCAGGAATGGAATCTTGAACTTCGTAAGAGCTTTTCTGAGTGTTGCTAAAACACTGCTACTTATTTGAAGACCACAAGAAACACGATCCCAAACTTCGTTCATAAATTATGAATACAGTTTCACTAAGTTATAAAAAACTTTCAATGGGCTTGTACTGAATTATGTTTTCCCAAAAAACTTGATTCATACTTAGCTTTATAAAGCAGACATCTCTACGCTTATTCCTATTAGCAGACAAACAATTCTTATTATATTCAACGGTCCCCAGAAACACGAATTATTAGAGACGATTTTTTAAATAAAACTGAATGAAAACTTATTGATAAAGTGTTTTAGATATCGATAAATTATAAAACTGAAAGGACCGTATAAATGAAGTGTTGAGTTTCGAAACATATGTATTTTTTCAAGAATGAAAACGGGGACTTCAGCGAAAAACTCTAATAATTTCTAACCTAGCCTCACGAATGACAAAAAAGATGCGAAACCGCCAGTATTTTCCAAGTTGACTATGGTCTGGTAGCCGATATTTGGTTTATAAAGCTGAAAAGCAACTGCGTCTGCTGCCGAACTAGGCACTGTTTAAAAAAACCTTTAAAATAATGAGACTGAAGCAGAATTTTCTAGGACGACTAAATTTTTTCAAAAGTTTTCTGTTTCCAAATCTTGATGAAATCTCATAACTACGAGATTTTAAAATTTTCAAGGAAATCATCATCTTTGTTACCTATGATACGTCGGCGAAGCATAACTAACATGTATTACTTCCCAAGTGACACGCAGGGATTCGAATGGCTGTGGGTGCAAAAGTTAGACCCCCCAAACGTAAGAACTTTGGCCAAAGCATTTTTTGGAAAACGGTCTATTTTTGGATTTATCATGATTTTTCTAGTTTTGCAAAAATTATCGGTTTTTCTACCGTATCTCGGTTAATTTTTGAGATTTTCAAAAAGTTAAAATACGAAATTGTAGACAAAAATGTGATACAACTTTTAACTCCAGGCACCGTTATTTTGGACTCACGACCAAAGAGCCAAAAGATGCTCCAAAGAGCAACTCAAAAAACCAACAGCGTTTGAAATAAGGTAGAATCACAAATTTTTAGAACTTTTTACTTCGGAATTTTTGAGAAAACCTCAAATTTGCACAAAAAAATGACTATTTGTGTGGTTTTAGGGGGTTTTAGGGACATGTATAGTCTTACCAAAAGGTTGTTTTGGCTTTTTTCACCTGTCATTAACTTAATTTGACATAATTTATCATTTCTCATCGAAATAAACAAGTTTGAAAATTTTCCAATTTTGAATCTCAAATTTTTAGTAAAATTTTGAAAAATTTCAAACTTGTTTATTTCGATGAGAAATGATAAATTATGTCAAATTAAGTTAATTACAGGTGAAAAAAGCCAAAACAACCTTTTGGTAAGACTATACATGTCCCTAAAACCCCCTAAAACCACACAAATAGTCAATTTTTTGTGCAAATTTGAGGTTTTCTCAAAAATTCCGAAGTAAAAAATTCTGAAAATTTGTGATTCTACCTTATTTCATACGCTGAATCTTTTGCGCAACATTAGAAAAAAAGTTGTGGGCGTTGGTTTTTTGAGTTGCTCTTTGGAGCATCTTTTGGCTCTTTGGTCGTGAGTCCAAAATAACGGTGCCTGGAGTTAAAAGTTGTATCACATTTTTGTCTACAATTTCGTATTTTAACTTTTTGAAAATCTCAAAAATTAACCGAGATACGGTAGAAAAACCGATAATTTTTGCAAAACTAGAAAAATCATGATAAATCCAAAAATAGACCGTTTTCCAAAAAATGCTTTGGCCAAAGTTCTTACGTTTGGGGGGTCTAACTTTTGCACCCACAGCCATTCGAATCCCTGCGTGTCACTTGGGAAGTAATACATGTAAGCTGTCAGCTAAGACAATATTTCCAAAAATAAACCATGCTACAAGTCCAAGAATACAAACTTGGATTTAGTATGCCTTCACATAAATCAAAACTGTTTAAATCGGATTCTCTGAGATTCTCGAGCCAGCGTCCGCACACTTTTCCCAAACCGATGCGATCCAAGTTCTTTTTCCATTTTAGCAACTACTGGGTTCCCCTAAGTGAAAATACAAACAAAATTTTCGGCTCCGCTCACTTCTGATTCTGGAGAATTCAGATGACGTCGAAAAAAAAATTTTTTTCCTAGATGAGCTAGAGTCGAAATCAAAACGGAATTAAGTTTAACTGGTCTATTGAAGGTTTTTCATGTCGTGGCGAACTTCTGTCACCACGTCTTCAGGTAGAAATATCACTTTTTCTTGAGTTTTATATGTTTTTTCGTCGAAATTCTCGCTTCCTGAAAAATTTTTATACACATGTATTTGAGAAATTGTTGACAAAACATGCACCAGCGTATTGGCTTTCCAGAAAAAAAAAGTTCTCAGAAAAAGAGGGCGCCCAAAGGGGTCAAACACCCAAAAAACTGGCAAAAAATGACTAATTTCAACGTATAGGTATACATGGTGTCAAAGGTGATGGTCTCATATTTTCATGATTTTTTGTTTTTAGTAACTACTAATGTTCCCTAACATGCTGACAGAGTATCAGCTTCCTGCTTCTTCGCTTCTCCCTACAGTACCATTTTTCA
Source organism: Caenorhabditis doughertyi (assembly GCA_963572265.1). Taxonomy (NCBI): domain Eukaryota; kingdom Metazoa; phylum Nematoda; class Chromadorea; order Rhabditida; family Rhabditidae; genus Caenorhabditis; species Caenorhabditis doughertyi. Next base: position 18,726,971 of record OY751556.1, on the reverse strand, counting down.
GAAAAAATTAGGGTGTCAACTTTGAAGAGTCATATCTCAACTGAAAAAGGTCCAAATCATTCGGGTTTTAGCTTGTTTTGTAGACCAAAATGATTTTTACAAATTTGTCAACTATGTCTTACTTCTTAATTCAAATTGGAATTGGATTTTGCTTGTATTTTTACTTAGGGGGACCCAGTAGTTGCTAAAATGAAAAAAGAACTTGGATCGCATCGGTTTGGGAAAAGTGTGCGGACGTCAATAGGCCATTGCTCGAAAATCTCAGAGAACCCGATTTAATTTGGACATTATTGGTTATTCTCAGTTTTTCAATTTTAATCGGAAAGAGTTGATGATAGCTGATAGTCTAAAATTCCTGCACCAACTTAATCAAAAAATGACTCAATCTATCTTTATCCTATCACTTTCCATCTCTCCCCTTTTTCCCCATTTCATCATATTTCAACTTCCGATGACATCAGACAATCATCACTCTCATAAATTATAATTCGCTTAATCAAGATAAATAATGAGAAGAAATAAAAAAGACAATCAAAAAGTATCAAGAGAAGAATAGAAGACGTTGTAAAATATCAAAAGAAGAACACTCATCGATCTGGGTGCACTGTCTGAGGACAGTCCGTCTAATGAAGAGACTGCCCTAGATGTAGAGTGAACGCACTGTCCTCTGTCTATGCAGTTCGAGATGGGACCATTCGATACAAAAAGAAGAAGTGGGAGGAGTTGTCCTCGAGGTGTCCGGAAGTATGTATGCACCTAATACCACGTGGTGTATTTAGACGGTAAATGGACCATTATTATCTTATCTAGGACACACAGAGAACGTTCAGATCTATTGTCTTTTGTTGAGAAGGTTATTGTGGTCCAAGTGTACGTGCACTTGAGAACAGACGAAATTAGTAGATAAGATTCTGTTATGGGTGCATTGGAAGTTATTAAAAGGAAAGCATCGAAGGTTATTGACAGACGGTTGTATTTATCAAATCCATGAAAGTGGAAGAATGAGCTCTTGAAAGTTCAAAAAAGTTGAAAAAATCTTCAAAAAAATGGTATCCTTGAACTTGTGCAATCGTGGATTGCTCGTAAGAAAGACAAAATTTCCAGTTTTTTTGTATTCCTGACCTACATTTCAAAAAACTTGCAGTTTCAAGTTCATATTAACAATTTCCATAAGAAGTTAGTAATGCTGTCTTTTTTCGTCAAATTACTCACAATAAAGAAATAGTCTGCTCTTTAAAATATACCCAATGTGACCTTAGTATGTAAATGAACGAAAACTACAATTTCTATGAATAGTGCAAATCAAAATAACCCAAATTCCTGACGGAATTGATAAATATCTCAAATCGTATCTCGTTGATTCATCCATGTAGACGTAACAAGTGTAAACAAACATTAGATCCGAACGAAGTTATGAAAGGAAGTTCCAATGCGAACGACAAACTAATCCTAGAGAAGTCAAACTGTTTTTAACAATTTATTGAAACTGTGAGCTACTGTATCTTGAAGATTTTTCTGTTTTACCAGTAGAGTAAATGTTTCCAGCAAGAAAGGCGCTTTATTAAGAGTAAATTTGATAAAGAGCTCATTCATTCAAAATAATATTTTCAGAAAAGTCATTCAAGCTCTGATTACCGGCAACATAAAAACGAATCTTTGGAATTTTGAAGGAAAAGTTATGCTGGTCTACCTTGGCAGGGTTGAAACTACTTCATCATCAACTAACATGAAAGCAGTTAAGATAACATATTGGATGTGCTTCCTGAAACAGTTATCATAGTATGTTTCTATAGCTTTTGAGTGTTTTCTTGAATAACATTTATTAAAGCTATATAGAGAATAGTTCTAAAAAGGCAGCACCTACGGAGAATTCGGTACAAGGTTGGGCGCTCTAGTTTTAGTTTCAGAATCTTTGTAAACTTCTGCCTATTTGACGTTTTCGTACTGCACATCTGTGCTAGGAAAACATTATTTGGCTTGGTATGTTTTCAAACTCTGAATACTGGATAACCCAGAATGATGCTTTCAACGACGTGGTCTTCAAGAAATCGGTATTAAATTTGATATGGAATCTCGATTTTGAACAAACAGCCCAAAAAATGTTCTAAAAAATTATCGGATACAGTGCCATTATAAACCACACTTGTAAATAATCCACTACTAAATCGTCCAACGGCAAGGAAAATGCACGGTTTCCATGGCCACGCGCGTAGGTAACGCATTCACCTAAACTCCCATAGCATTGACCTTATAATAGGGGCTAAACCAAGTCAACTCACACTAACACTTGTCTAACACCAATCTAATTAATAATTAACACTAACCTGTGAATCTTTTCCATTGTCATTGTCTCCTTTCCTTGTCCTTGACGAGACCACAAATCTTCTGCCACCTGAAATCAGTATCCCCAAAGAATAATGTATTCTTATGGGCAGGTCATTTCACTCCACCCCTTTTTTCTTAATTTTTTCTTTTTAATTGGATACCGTAATCCTAAACCACTTTTTTATCAAATTGCCATTCCTTTCCAAGTCGGAAAAAGTTGATCAAAGGAAATAAGTTCTAGAGCACAACTAGCCAACAAGTGATAATTGTAGGGAGATGTCTAATTATTCTACAGTACCCATTGTTATTTTTCTCTTTCCTCATTGTTTAAAGAAGACAGACACTTTCTCTCTTTTTGATGATTCAATCGAACACTTTCTTTGCAATCTCCTTCATCGGGGAAACAACCGTCTCGAAGATTCGTTCTCGGTCAAATCGACGCGTCGAATTTTCTGATAAAAAGTGATAAGGAATCGCGGTTGGATGTCAGTCTGAATTTGCATCAAAATGTCTGCGACTCTTTATTCTCTATACTATTTCTCTATATCTTTTCATTTCAAAACGAAGGAATCAAAGGCAGAACAGAACAGAGTTTTTCGTCGTCGGAGAACGTTCAAAACGAATCGGATCATGTGCGGTGCAGGTGTCTGTTTATGTGCCATTTTGGAGAAAACTTGAGGGGAATGTTCTTTTTTTTTTTTTGAAAATTGAAAACTTGATTGGTTAGGAACTTGCAAAAGATACAAACAAATGTGTCAGTCAGTGGGACAGATTCTAGAAGGTTTTCAAGTTGATGAAATAACTATGTCAATCCGAAACCGTTTGTTCTACTGGATGTAAAACACTTTTGAAACAGATGTTTAGTGTCCGAGAAAGTTTGCTGATTGTAAGCTTACAATTGAAACAAAAAACACGACAAATGAAAAATTTTAAAATCGAAAAACGGAAGTAAAGCGAAGTCATCAAAAAACCGTTTCACCCATCTAAAATGACACGGTTCTGAAATAGTAATCTAGTACATCAGTCTTGAAATAGAGCGATTTGAAAATATTGAGAGGTGACTTATCCTGATCTTCTTCCAAATTTCAGAACTTCTCCTTCTGTACAAAAACACATCCCAACATTTCTTTTATTCCAAAAATGTAATCTATAAATGGCATAATTCTTGAAACTCAATATAGCCGGAATCTGAAAGAGAAGATTAAAAGTTTTGTCATTTTGTGGTTCCTGGGAAACATAATAGAAATTATCAGGAAATCTTTGTTGTGAACAGTGTTCGGACTTCTGAAGCATGTCGCTTTGGTTAGAAAATTCATCAAAAGTATTACTTTTAAAACAAAGACTCACTAAGTTACAGATTTCTCGAAACGGTAACTTCTTGAAACTAACTACCGAATTTGCGTGATCCTTGTTTTGTAGCATTTGAGCGCCACTTTTCGAACAGTTTTTTTTAGATAGAATTGGTGCGTCACCATGTTCCACTTCCATCAAGAGAAATAATACTAGATACCGTTTGGATTGAACAAATTCAAACATAGAAAGATTACTTTTGGAATGAAGTCGACATAGTTTGGAAAGTTCTCGAAACGGTAATTTTATGAAACAAACAACGCTTCTCGTTTTTGTAGCACATTATTTTTCCAACGAGTTCGGCATGAAGCATTACTATTAGAGGTTCTTTCGGAACGTCAGTCGTTCTCACGTTTTAGTTTTTTTCCTGTTCCATTAATGTGTTCTTTATACAATTTGTTGTGAGTGGGTCTCAATTCTTCAGCACATCTTCTGTAGTTTTCTTACCATTTCCTTACTAACCTCACGATTGTTTGAAACCGTTTTTTTTCGAACTTTTCTGGAGAGCACAAAGTTTTCATCTTCTTTGGCACCCCTCTCTCAACTAGAAAAAACAAATTATATTAATACCGATTATTATTGAATTTCAAAAATTTCACAAAATATTGAGTGGTTTTGAGGGGAATGGAAATGAGGGGTTGATTATGCTGTGAGCAAGATGCCTCGGGGTTGGGGAAAGAGAGTGAATAAATGGAAATGGGACAAAGTAACAGAAAATACTGCGGGGGAAAAGGAGAACAAGATAAAATCGTAAAAATAGAACCGAAGATTTGGAGATTATTATTATTTTTCCTACTTCTTCTCGACGTCCTCTTCGTCGGTTTTGTTGATGAGATCCTTCATTTCTTGTTCGTTTCTGAAAAATGAATATTTCGAATAGGAGGAACCGAAGCTTGATAGAAAGTAACGTACGCCTTCTCATTAGACTTGACAGCAGAGGTTCCAGCCTTATCAAGACTACAATTCTTCGTCTCCTGGAGCAAGAAGTAGGCGGCGACGACGTTGGTGAGACCCAAACTGATTGAGATCATGTGTACTCCCGGTTCGTAGACTGTTTTGAGACCACTCTGGAAATCACAAAAGTTGGAAATTTCGCAACTGAAAATAATAAAATCTTACAAGCATGGAGGCTCCAATATTGGCGAAACGTCCGACAATCGAACAGGAGGCTGTCGACGTGGCACGAACATCCGTTGGCATCAATTCAGAAGCACACAAATAGCATGGCTCCCAGACGATCGAAGTGAACACGAAGGCAGCGAGATAGACGGCAGTGTAGTACCATTGACCCTTTTCTCCGGCAAACAAGAAGGCGATGACACATCCGAAGAAGACGATTGCAAGGGATTGAGAGCAGAGAAGAACGAAACGGCGACCCATCCATGGAAGATATCCGTCGGCGAAACCCATGATCTGCAAAACGAAAATATTGAGAAATTTCATTAGAAATCATATTGAAAGCTTTTATTTTTGATGCATTTTTGATCAGAAATCTGGAGGAATGAAATTTCACAAACCCGTGAATAGAAATCGTAAAGGGTTGAGCTTCGAAAATCTGGGAATCAATTCAGAATTGCATTATTAAAAACCCGAATATTTGATATTCTCTACATTTTTCGCCTGAAAACTCACAATTCTGACAACCGAGAGCAAAATTCCGGAAAGGAATTGTCCAACCCAGAAGTTCTTTGTCATATCTCCTCCACACAAATCAGTCAAATAGGCTGTCATTCCGGTGACGAACCACATAAGCCAAAGGATCAAAATGTTCTTGCGAAGTTGTGGATCAGCGAATACAGTCAAAATATTGACAGATTTCTCTGGCTCGGCATTCTCGACCTTCTCCGGTGGTGGCACTGAAAAATATAATCTGTGGGAAGGAACCCTTGGTGTCAAGCTTACTTGGCACAAATTCGATTCCAGCGAGATCGGCAATTCTCTTTCGAGACTCTTCGGCTTCAGCATATCGTCCCTTTTTGCGGAGCCAAATGTGGGATTCTGGGAGGATGAAGTAGACGATGGAGAGAGTGATAAGAGAGATACAAGCAGAGACGTGGGATGAAAGACGCCAGTCACCAGTGAAAAGAGCAACGAGGGTGAGCATGATGCGAGCATTGGCCTGAAAAAAATAAATAAACTCGATTGATTCGAGAAAGAAACTCACCCAATTACTGAAAGTTCTAAGCTTGAATCTTTGATGTGGTGACACCAATTCGGAGAAATAAGCCCATCCGACAATCATAGTTCCAGCGATTCCAATTCCGGTGAGAGCACGGAAAAGATAGAAGAGTTCGATGCTGTTAAAGCAGGCGGACAACGTAAGTGATGGAATTCCGATTAGCATTGACAGAATAAACGTCTTCTTTCTTCCCATTTGATCAGCCACATATCCGAGAACAATATTTCCGATGAGAACTCCAACGTATTGAACGAATGCCGGTCGGAAATCCTTCCAAATTGGGAGACAGTAGATTTCGAATTCCATTGCGGCAGAGTTATAATAGCTGTGAGATTTTTCAGTATGGCAGTCGGAGAGAGCGGTTCCGGTGAGATTTCCGCAGAGATTTGGGTAGTCTTTGTACTGGAGACACTTGCTTTTTGGCACATCGTAGCACACTTTTCCTGTAAGAAAGCGAATTTTAAATATGATGAATAGGCACAAACAGCTTAGATTAACTCATTTCTTTATAACGTTTTTATTTTATTTGGCATAGTGCCAAATGAAAAAGTGGCAACTTTTTTCTCTATCTCTCGTCAAATGACGGTTAGCACTGCCGCTTTATAACTGCCATTGCGACCTCATTTCAATCGGCGGGCAAATACTCATGTGCTACCATCTCATGTGCTACTTGCCTCATGTGCTACCGTGGCTCATGTGCTACCCATGTCTCATGTGCTACCTTTACTCATGTGCTACCAATGGCTCATGTGCTACTTCGTCTCATGTGCTACCGTGGCTCATGTGCTACCACTATTAAAATTTTTCCAGCTTGTTTCAGAAGCGATAATTTTCAATTCTGCATTCAGAATATAGCGTTTGTAGCGCGGTTTGAGTCATCTCGTGTTTTAGAACTTGAAAGAAAAAGTTTCATAGAAACTGAAGCTGGATACTGAATTCGTTTATATGGTGAAACTAGCAAAGTCTATTGGAATCCTTTTTGTCTAATGTTCTTTATTTCCGGCAAATTCCTTGACAATGTTTGAAGATTCATTTTTTAAAGTTTCAAAGTTAGCTTTAGTATTGGTTAACTTCTCGCAATATATTATTATTAGTATTAGAGCATCAGTTCGTAAATAGTATTAGCCTTCACTACACTGTTGGAGAATATACATTCCAGTTTGGAATCTTTAGAAATGTATTTCTAATCATACGGCTAAGCCTTATCATTAGAACAGTTTTACTATCATTAAAATGAATTCAGATATCTCCGCTTATTAGGTTTGAATCACTAAGCAGTAGGTATAGGATGTTCACTTTGAGTTCAAAATATTCACTGGTTAGGCGCTTCAATAAAACGCATTCAGCTTATATTCAAACGAAACTTTTCTCTAAATTCGGCGGTACTACACAATAGAACTGTGGGGAATATAACTGCTACAAAATAGAACTTGCTACGCAATAGAACCGTGGGAAACAGAACTGTGAGAGAATAGAACTGGGGGGAAAAGAACTGGGGGAAATAGAACTGTTACAAAATAGAACTCCTTAGTTCGACGTTCCTGACCTCATTTCTGAAAGAAATTTCTCAAGCGACCGCTCAAAATATTCGCCTTCAAAAGGTCTAACCAGCTAAATAAGAAAATTTTTGAAAATTTTCCAAACCGTTCCAGAAACGGCCCCTGAAACTCTCTACCGCACACGAGTTCTATTTTGTAGCAGTTCTATTTCCCCCAGTTCTATTCGCTCACAGTTATATTTCCCACGGTTCTATTGTGTAGTACCGCCCTAAATTCTGAATCTAGATATGGCCCGATCTTGGTAAAACACGAAGGAACATTAGACAAAAAGTATTCCAATAGACTTTGCTAGTTTCACCATATAAACGAATTCAGTATCCAGCTTCAGTTTCTATGAAACTTTTTCTTTCAAGTTCTAAAACACGAGATGACTCAAACCGCGCTACAAACGCTATATTCTGAATGCAGAATTGAAAATTATCGCTTCTGAAACAAGCTGGAAAAATTTTAATAGTGGTAGCACATGAGCCACGGTAGCACATGAGACGAAGTAGCACATGAGCCATTGGTAGCACATGAGTAAAGGTAGCACATGAGACATGGGTAGCACATGAGCCACGGTAGCACATGAGGCAAGTAGCACATGAGATGGTAGCACATGAGTATTTGCCCAATCGGCGGAGAGATGGCCGAGCGGTCCAAGGCGCTGGTTTAAGGCACCAGTCCCTTCGGGGGCGTGGGTTCGAATCCCACTCTCTTCAGTTTCTTTTTTTTTCCTTTTTTATTTATTTGTTTTCCAAAAAAATGTCTTACCTTGCGCTGTATCGATGCAAGTCGTTTTTGGAGTGTAGTTGAGGAAGATTGGGAATAATTGTTGAATTGAGAAGAAGTGACACATTTGATATGAGATCAGAATGAGCACATCGACCCGGTAGAGACCGGGCGGAATTATGTGCATTTTGGATGGTGGTTAGTTGAGTGGGACTGAAAAAATGATTCTATAAATAAAAAATACTTTAAAAGGTATTATCGAAGTGATCATAAAAGAAGGAGAAGGCGAAAACAGTGGCCACGATGTAACTGATATTCTTTTCTGCCATGCTGGGGGAAAAGGATAGACTGAACCGGAGAAAGGCCATTTATCATCGAATTTTTATTAGAAAATCATTGGTTCACTCGTGCAGAAAATGAAACCTTCGAAAACAGAGAAACAAAAGGACTTTTGGTCTTCTGAAATGATAACAGGTACAACATGTCTAATTGATACACCACGTGGATAAGAGGGACGCACCCTAATTTTTGGAAAGGTCAGTTGGGGAAAAAATCTTCAAATGACGGTTATCAATGGGTGTTGGAACGAAAATAGGGGTGTTTTTTGGTGTTCAAAAACAGAAGACAGCCAGAGAACGATGAAGTTTTGGAAAAAAACAAGTAAACAAACTTTTTTCTCAAAAATAATAAAACTTCGAAAAACCTTGGGATATTTCCCATCGCTAATTACTGCCAACTTCTAATTTGTCGGCGGTAGCTTGAAAAATATAGTTTCAGTCGTTGGTTCGGTGCCAACTTTAGGTTTCTATGGTTCAGTTTTCTGTTTTTAACAAAAAAAAACATTAATAACTGTTGTCCTGCAAAAGATTCCGAAGAGAACATTATAGACACCAAAATCTGAAGATTTGAAAACTATGATGTTATTTATTAAGGCGAAGCCAAGGATTTTCTAGATTCATCGGCGCTAATTTCTGGTCTCTACGCCAAAAATGTATGTTTTTTCGAGTAATCTATGAACTTTTCTGGCAATACCCCAATAGCCACTACGTCCGTCTAGTAAACAACACACAAATTGTTGCACAGTTTGCAATGATGCAAACAGTGATGCAAAGCGAAAAGGGAAGAGTCACACGGTAGAAGAAGAAGCGGCGGCGGCATCATCAATGCATCCTAAACCGAAAATCACTTAAAAATGATGAACACTTGAAAGATAAGAAAAAAACGTGGTGGCATCGTCGGAAGGAGGAAGAAGAAGAAGGGGGAGGAATGGGAGAAAGAAAGAGCAATTGCGTCATTTTTACGGGGGAAAATTCGGTGGCATATGTTGAGGTCAAGCTCGTGTTACTTACACTTTTTCATTTTTTTTTTTTGAGAAGAAGAAATAAGAACAATGTAAATCGGAGAACAATGGGGAAGATCTTGGAATTTGTGTGTTTGACGTTCTACAAAATACGAAATTATTGTAGAAAGCACCGGAGTCTGAACTTGTTTTAGTACATTTCGACCCCTCGAAGCTTGCTCCTGCATCAAAAGACGAATGGGATCAACTGATATGATATCAGAAAAGAGATCAACGAAACACACAACTCATACCTTCGAAACGCCGTAGAATTTTAGAAACTTTGGGGTCTCACTCACATCCTACCAGAGACTGATCTATGCGTATTAGCGGCGCGCAAACTCGACTCACTGGTAAAAAGTAAAGGTCAACTCGAGTAAAAAAAAAGAGAGGTGTTTGAAACGGCACGTGGGCATCGAAAATGAACGGAAAGGAAACAGCGAAGGGAGAGGCTCATGTAGTAACCACCATAAGTCTCTGCGTCTCTACGAGTATCTTTGATCTCTCGATTCGAATGGCCTTCTGTACGTGTCTGGCATTCTCTCAATTCGAGGAAGTGTCTCGTCTGCTCAGTTCGCGCAAGTGGTTCGCAAAAACCGAGCAGCAGCAGAATAGAGAGAGAAAGAGGAAGGGGTAGGAGGGGGCGTGGCAGACAGACAGACAAAAAGAGGAATACGTGCGGATAAGAGGGAAACAGGGGAGAAGGGATGGGAAATATCAAAAACCACTGGATTTATAAAAAAAAATCTAGAACGATAGGCTGATAAGAATGTTTTCGACAGATTACTTTGTCTAGAAAGATTTGTAGGAAACGGAAAAAAAAGACGAAAGAAATTCTTAAAACTATTTCTCGCTCGATTCAAACTTGAATCATATGAAGAAACTGAAAAAACTCGACGAACGCTGAAAAGAAAACGGAAAATGGGAAAATAAAATTAACTTTCAAAAATTGTTTACTTGAAAAACAACCTATCGTCGCAAGATACCGAAACAAAACCAAGCGTGCGCCTTTAAAAATACCGTAACCTTTACATTCTTTATTCCGTTCAGTTCATTCCAATTTCCTCGCATTGCATTAAAGATTGCATTAAAATTCCTCGCATAGCATTAAAGAACATAAAGATTCCACGAAGTTACACATTTTCACCGACAAAATGAAAAAAAACTGCTGTACAAATATATAATTCACATCGTTTATTGTTACAACTCTGATACGTGCTGGTCAGTACACTATGACCGTACCTCATAAATATTCATTTTTCCTTTAACTTTTTCTCGAACATCAACCATTTCTCGTTCAAAGAATGACTTTTGAAGCCATAAATTTTTCTCAAAAATTGTTATCGATACGTGAGAAGTGTCAGCTCATAAGACCAAAAATAAATCTCAATAACTAATAATCGTCTAAAAGTACAATTATATAAAAGATAAAACATTAATCCACTATTCTCTCTCATCTGGAAAAAAGCCGAATCGCACGTTTCATCTGTGAAAACTAGTAGAAGTAAACAGAAGAAGAGAGCACGATGACCAGAAAAAGAGATGAAAAACAAAAGCTCTGATGACGTCGGAATCTTTTTCTAGGAGTAGAGAATAGAACTTCTGGCATTTAGAAAAAAGGAAAGGGTCAACTCAAAAAGTACTACTAATTGAGGCGAGAGGACTGGCATCGAATCGTTTTCAAAATGACCTTGAACTTTTTCCGTTTTTTTTTTCGAGTGCAACTGTACATATTATAACAGCGGTGGGTTTATTGGCAACGTTTTTGAAAGTTTTGAAAAAAGTGAAAAAGAAGAACAAGAAGGGAAGAAATGGGAGTTAAAGGACTTATAGGAAGATTAGAAAGAAAGGAAACATTGAAGTTTAAAAATTTTTTTGCACTATCTGAAAAATGCGCATTTAATTCAGAATGTTTTTATTCTGAATCAAATGATGCTATCAGTGGTACACAGTAGTATGTATGTAAAAAGTCACCTTTTTTGGTGCACCTTTTTGCCCAAATTGCTCAGGTAGATAGGGGAGAACTCTTCCAACACGACAGGCGGCACCTAGAGCGCAGTCGGTAGGCGCTTAGTCCGATAATAACAAGGGCCCCCTGGGTTAATCTACACGGGTGCCGCATATTTTTCCCTCTTTTTGTTTTACTTATTACTTTGGTTTTTACAATCAAACATAGCCAGAAATGGAAAAATAACTCAGCTACAGCCCGCAACAGTAACGCAGCAGAAAACCCCTTTTCCAGCAGTTGTTCGTGGATAACGCCGCATTAACGCAGCAATCACGCTTTCCAGCAGCTGCACAACTGCTGGCAGCAACAACACAGCAATTAGAACGTAGCTCAAAGTTGCATTACTGTAGGACAGCAGTAACTGTCAACAGATCAAACGTTTGCGCTACAGTTTCACAACGATTATGCAGCAGGCGAGAAGTCTACGAACTACTGATGCGGGTTATTGCAGAGAAGACAAATCACGCGAGTTTTGAAGATTTGTTTATTATTAAATGACTACTTTTGGTCTCCGAAAAAACCTGAAGCCATTAATCAATCTATATCTCCTTGAGCTTTTAAAAGTACTTTAAATCAAACATTTCTGTGGCATCTTTATGCGAGATACTTCTGAATCAGATCATTCCATTAATGGTCCGCTAAACAAGGACATGCACTCACGTGAGCAAACATATTCAGAGGTAACTTCCCACTTCCTGGTATTAATGATCTGATCAAGGAATTCATAAAAGATGCGTTTTTAGTTCAGAATGTTTTTAATCTGAATCAGATCATTCCATCAGTGGTTCACTACCAAGGAACATGCTCACTCACGTGGGGAACAATATCAACGGTAGATATCCACTTCCTGGTATTAATGACCTGATCAAGGAATTCATAAAAGATGCGTTTCAAATTCAGAATGTTTTTATTCTGAATCAGATCATTCCATCAGTGGTTCACTACCAAGGAACATGCTCACTCACGTGGGGAACAATATCAACGGTAGATATCCACTTCCTGGTATTAATGACCTGATCAAGGAATTCATAAAAGATGCGTTTTTAGTTCAGAATGTTTTTATTCTGAATCAGATCATTCCATCAGTGGTTCACTACCAAGGAACATGCTCACTCACGTGGGGAACAATATCAACGGTAGATATCCACTTCCTGGTATTAATGACCTGATCAAGGAATTCATAAAAGATGCGTTTCAAATTCAGAATGTTTTTAATCTGAATCAGATCATTCCATCAGTGGTTCACTACCAAGGAACATGCTCACTCACGTGGGGAACAATATCAACGGTAGATATCCACTTCCTGGTATTAATGACCTGATCAAGGAATTCATAAAAGATGCGTTTCAAATTCAGAATGTTTTTAATCTGAATCAGATCATTCCATCAGTGGTTCACTACCAAGGAACATGCTCACTCACGTGGGGAACAATATCAACGGTAGATATCCACTTCCTGGTATTAATGACCTGATCAAGGAATTCATAAAAGATGCGTTTTTAGTTCAGAATGTTTTTATTCTGAATCAGATCATTCCATCAGTGGTTCACTACCAAGGAACATGCTCACTCACGTGGGGAACAATATCAACGGTAGATATCCACTTCCTGGTATTAATGACCTGATCAAGGAATTCATAAAAGATGCGTTTTTAGTTCAGAATGTTTTTATTCTGAATCAGATCATTCCATCAGTGGTTCACTACCAAGGAACATGCTCACTCACGTGGGGAACAATATCAACGGTAGATATCCACTAACTGGCATTAATGACCTGATCAAGGAATTCATAAAAGATGCGTTTTTAGTTCAGAATGTTTTTATTCTGAATCAGATCATTCCATCAGTGGTTCACTACCAAGGAACATGCTCACTCACGTGGGGAACAATATCAACGGTAGATATCCACTAACTGGCATTAATGACCTGATCAAGGAATTCATAAAAGATGCGGTTGCACTACCGTTAATATCAGAATCAAAATGGATGCATTCAAAAGGCATTATTAGGCCAGGCTGAGTTCAATATTCTCTCAATGGACATACATGTATAAAACTCGTTTCTCATCATACACGCCAATCATTGTGCCATCAAAAAAATCACCACCATCGATTGGGTAGACAGCCTCCACCGTCCTAATCTGATCCATATGAAGATCCAAAATGTCGATCGTTGTATCCTCTTTAGTTCCAATAGCAATAGCGGTCGTTACGGTTGTAGCTCATCTGAAAATGTAAAGAGGATAAAATATGGAATAATAAGTTTAATAAGGAAGGTGTCATAGTAAAGGTAAAGACGGTTGAAGGATGGTTTTGAAAGATGAAGACGGTTCTTCTATTGAAGAAGACGGTATGAAATAATCGATATTCTTCGTAAGACGTACAAATGAAACGGTCTGTGCAAAAGGAGGGAAACGGGAGACCATCTAATGGAATCAATAGAATGAGAATATCTGTTCATGTATTCCCTTCCTGAGTCTGTACGCTGCATCCGCGCGCGAACAGACGGAGCGCGTCTGCTTCTGGGAAGAATGGATCCGTCTCGAGACATAGACCATTCGTTACAAAAATCGATAAGTCAAGCCCTAGCACCTAGTTATTGTTTTGTTCTAAAAATCTATTCGAAAGTATAGAAAAGAGAAATGGCTGGGGAAACCTAGAACTTTGATAGAACGAATGATTTCAGATGAGATGCAAAAGATTGGAAAGAAACAGTTCGAAAAATGAGATATTCTCTGTAAAACTAAAGAGAAAACCACGTTAGTGAGGGTTAATGATGTAAAGGGAAAGAGACGGTACCAAATTAATCAATAACCCTGTGTAAGACAGGGGAGGGGAGACCACCGAATAGGGAGAAAAAAAGAGATGGAATGAAGAAATGAGGATGGTTTCCCCTTTTTATACTCATTAGGCAGTTTCAAGAGCGTCCTTGCTCCTGGGAAAAAATAATTTGTCTCTAGGGAAATACCTTTTCTAAAAATGAGAACCGCCGTTCCATTTGGGGTCATCTATCTAACAAGTTAATTGAAGATAAGAGGATAAACTGTGAAAGTCTACTTATCAATTCAAATAGTACAACTGCATTAGAAAGTTTTCCGAAAAAGAGCAGGTTTAGCGATATTCGTTCAGAAACAATCAGATTTTTTGAGTCACTTGAAATAAAGTACTCGTTTTCTCGAAATATATTAATTCCCGGTTTCGATGCTTGAGAAAGCACATTGGAAAAGGATTGGAAGAAACAGGAAGATTTTTTTTTGAAAAACTAAAGAGAAAACCACGTCAGTGAGGGTTAATGGTGTAAAGGGAAAGAGGCGGTACCAAATTAATCAATAACTCTGTGCAAGACTGGGGAGGGGGAGACGACCGAATAGGGAGTAAAAAAAGAGATGGAATGAAGAAATGAGGATGGGTCCTCCCCTTTTATACTCATCAGACAGTTTAAACCTAGCGTCCTTGCTCCTGGGAAAAAAGATTTTGTCTCGTGGGAAATCCCCTTTCCAACATAGAGAATCGATTGGTCACAATTTTATATGTGTTCGTGGATGGCAACAGGCAAATGATTCTCTGGAACTGAGCCTTCAAACTATTGATACATTCTGACCGATAAGTCAGCTCCTGAAAGTTTGACCAGGATGTGTTAGTATGATATTTTTCAGCTCTACATCTAACCACATTACAAAACTAGTCGGAAGAAGCAAAAGCTGTATGATACTTTATTGAGAACATGACACAAAGAATACAAATAATGTTGAACAAAAGTTTCTGAAACTGATCAAAATGTCTTATACCATCCATTCCTATATTCTCCTCTCTCAAACCAGGCAATGTAACCACAAGAAGCTTTTCCACGTAAATTCCACATTCGAAGTTCATCGCAGTTTTCGCCTTCTGAAAGTTTAGAGTATCGAAACAAAAGCATGAAATTGAAAGGAATAAAAAAGATATAGTCATACAGGGACACTGAAACTGTGAAGGTTGACTTATAATTAGTCTCGGAAATGTTTTTTGTAGTTTGTAGTAGCTCAAATATTTAAGAAAAATCTCATTTGCAGTTAAAGATTAGGTGAAACGGCTTCTATATTTTACTTTCATTTTAATACAAAAACATAACATTTTTAGGATTAATATGCCATTGACTCACCTATAAACGACGAATTATGTGCTTTGAACAATGGATGATTCACTGAACATTCCAATTTTCCACACTTTCCTTGCTCGGGATCAAATCGACAATAGAAATTGAAAGCGTCCTCTGAACCCATCCACCTTCCCGACCATGAACAATCCACTGGGTCACTTCTGGAATTATATTCTATCTATGTTAAACTAGAAATACAGAATTTTAAAATTAAAGAGAAAAAGGACTTGACTTTGAAGTATTACTGTATCGTAGATTCAAGCTCGATTTTGCATATGAAAGTCTTGTACAAAAACGTTTTCGAAGTAGTTTCTGTAGAACACAAAGTTTTTAACGGCATAGAAACACTCACTTGCAACAAAACTTCTTTGTCATCTGATATGAAAATAATTTGATACAAGGCTCCCCAAAACTAGAATCAGGAATACAAGCAGTTCCATCTGCACATCTTCCAGAATGCTGCCGAATGAAATCATAATCTGATGGACATGTTTGATAACAAAATGGAGCAGTTCCAAACCAATGACACCCGGATTTTTGAGAGGAAGAAGAGTCGGAGGATGAAGATGATATCCTGTAAAATAGTATTGGATCAGTAATGATTTGGGGATTATTTTTTTGATATAAATTTTATGTTAACAAGTATCTGAAACTGTAAAATTTATTGAAAAATGGTAGGAATTTTCGGTTTTCAAAACATCAAGGCTAATAATAATGTTCAAAATGAAAATTGTTTCATTCCGACCATAATATCTAGCTAGAAATGAACATGGAATCTCAGTGTATTTTCACAATTCTCATGAAATAAATGTTGATAATCTGAATGAATTTTGAAGAATTAAATTTGAATTTGTAAACTCCCTATCAGAATTAAGATTGATTTCGATAACATCTAAATTTTATCAGCATTCTGAATCAGATAATTTTATTTTTTTTCCAAAAAACCCACTTCCTGATCTGTTTTCTCTGAAAATTCTCATCGAATCCATATTTTTGTGCAAGAACAGGTAATAGAAATAGTGATAAGGTAAAGATCATATTGATTCTTGTCATCAATAAATATCAAATAAAATGATCAAGAAAGAGAGAAAGAGAGAGATTTCAATTTCAATTCTTAGCCGGAGGTCACAGATCTTTTTTATCGTCTCGCGTAAAGTGTCAATATGTGCTCTCGATTCCTTTTGTGTCATGTTCCGAGACTTGATGAAACACTCAAAACTTGAAATAAGGTTTCAAAAAACCTTGAAGATATCAAAAAAGTTTGTAACATTAGACATTTTTCTTCGAGATGTCACGACTTGAAACTTTTTCAGAATGCACGCAATATTTTTTCTAGCAAAAGTCAACTTCCAAAATGGAAATTGATGCTCAGATTTTTCTGTTCAATTATGCTGAAAATGAATGCTGTTTCAAGTTCCTTGCAAAAAACAAGTTTTTAAACATAAAGACAATAGCTGAAGATTATCTGGTTCACAAAAGATTTATTCAACTTCAGAACTATAACCCTAAATTATCGAAACATGATTCAAGAACATTTTGTTTGACTACTCCATCATTCAATTTTTGCATAAACTTCGCTGTTTTTCCAGAGGACTCTGGTTTCTTCAATGTCCCTTGAGTTCTTTTCTCACCCATAACCTTCTTTTGACCATCTGTTGTCATTGACATATTTCTGTTTACAGAAGGAAAAGTATCGATTAACTGGAAATTGACTTTCTTCCCTTCTATGACCAAATTAAAAAATTTCTGAAGTAATTGAGATGCTTGGGATTTTGAAAGGGATATGATAGCAGTTGATTGGTCTGAATGAATCAGAATGTGACGAACTTCATAATCTTCGAATTGGACGCGAAGATCGCTGGCGACAATGGATGTGGGGAGATTGAACATTTTGATTTTGACTTCACGGTCTTCTGAAAAAATCCGTAACTTTAATTATTTTAGGGAAAAACTAACCAGTAACAGAGCTATTCAATCGTCGAACTTGTCCTCCAAGTCCTCTTGAAAGTGGAAACACCTTTTCTTTGACCAGTTTCATCTGATTCCAAAGCTCCTTTTGTCTTGGAATTTGTCCAGAAGTTTGGGATGAGACAGACGGAGCCATAGTTGATTTAATAGGTGTGAAGAGAGAAGACGTAGATTATGGAGGTCTACTCGTACGAAGAATGAAATGAACTCATCTCAATCTGTTGCTGGAAGAAAGTCTGGTCCATCTGGAAATGGGTGTGACTTATGTGCACCCTCCTCTTTACGTATCATGCCTTAGTAGACCCAAAATGGTGGGAAGTGGCGGAACCATTTTCCAGATGGACTACCAAAAAGAACCACCAAACTCGAATGTAACAAGTTTTTACTGGGAATGTCGGTATAGTTGTGAGGACTCGTTGTGATTCTCAATTTTTCATCGAAGACAAATTGACAGGAGCAGTTGGACCATATCGAATATGACTTTGCCACCCATCAGCTTTGATTGAATAGAAAAACAAAATGAAAAACTGTGTCAGTACTACTATCGTTAAATCATCACGGATAGTGCAGATGTCCCTAACATGTTATCGTCATACACAGGGAATCGAACCAGCAGGCAGCGACACGCTTTGCAAGAGCGCTAGCCGCAAGGCCACGGGTGTCAAGAACCGAGACCGCAAAGAAGGCGTATATAAACTCAAGGGAGAGAAAAGGTTGTGGTTGCTTTCGTAACGTGATTGAGAATGAGATAGGAAACACTTGGATTACTGTAGAAAAACTCGAAAATGATTCATTATGTACTTATGTTCAACTCAAAATATTATCATATTTTTCCGGCTGAAACTTCAATTTCAAGTTTTTCTTTTCCATTTCATCCAGAACCTCCCTTGCGTTTTGGAAACTTTCAAAGAGGTCAACTCCTGCGTAAACCGCGGCAATAAACGAATTTTGATCTTCTTTAGAGCACTCTAATTTTTGAGCAACACAGTATGTAACTGGTTTTAGGTAATCCAGAACATCCGAGTCTTTGGGGACCAACCCTTTGGAGCAAGAATAGAATTTGGTGTCAAGATCTTCCTATAACTTGGATCAAATTAGAAGTTAGAGCTATATTACCTACATTTGACAGACAATCGAACGCTTTTCCATAGATATTCTCTCCAATAAATACAGTACCATCTACCAAGTATTTGACAAAGTCGGTAGAAGAGCAGTTGGTAGATTGGATGGAGGTGGAGATGGATCTGAGGTCGGCAAGTAGAGAAATCATTTGATCTTTGTTGTAAAGAATTTCAATATGATCCAAGTTGGAACCGTGTTTATTCTAAAAAGTTCATTACGGATTGATCGATGAACAAAGAACAAGAACATTTTATATGCAGACTCCGAAACGGTTACTTTTTTTTAGATGAAGGGGTCTGATCGTTCAAGTTTTTGGGAACAAGTACTGAAGACTTCAAATTTTTTACGGACTTTAGAGACTTCATAATTATGCATTGAATTTGTATGAAAACCCCGGTCCCATACCTTTATCTCCTTGAACTTCGAAACCAATTGGACCGTTTCTTCAACACATTCTTTTGATTTCCCTCTAACCAATACAGACACCAGTTCCAGTATATTATCAGTAGGTTTTGGAACAGTGAAAACTACTAAAAAGCTTACAAGAATTATCACAATTTTGATCATGTTTTTCAAATTCTAATCGTTCTTTTCCCTTTCTTCCTTGTTCTTATGTTGAATTATTCAAACAATGGAATGAAAGCATTGAAAGAAACAAAAAACCTTGAGAATGAAAACATTTCTCCATGAATCACCATACAAAGGTGAGGAATGAAAATAAAATGGAGACAGCTGTGAGAAAAATGACATCATACCACAGAAAGCTACCAATGAATCTCTGGAAATCTTTCTTACGATAAGGTGCCAGTAAAAAAGTAACTAGTATTCTGAACTATGAAAAAGAGGAACTAGAACTGATAACTTTTTTCGGGTTATGCAAATTCAAATTCACGCCTGACTTCTCAAAAATCAAAAGTGATCAATGATAGTTTCAAACATAAATTGAACAGAACGTTTTTAAATTTTTCATGTTATTTTTGAAAATTAGAAAATAAATTAAGAACATATAATACATTTATCTTCGAGACATTCTGGAACAGTTTTTTTTTTTGGATAAATGTTGAACCAAAGATTATGTCCAAATGTCGGTGCAGTACTATTGGAAACTCTAGAAGCTTACATTAATATTCCTTCAGTATTCATTGAAGAATCAATAGATTATTCATATCCAGTATCCAGTAGTTCGAACTTTAATCAACTTATCCAATATTCGATTCACGCAACCCAAAAAAAATGTTTTCATAGAAACAGTAATTTGAAACTAGTTCGTTCTTATTCTGTTTTTCATCGCTCGTGTTGGATTTGTCAGTGAATACTTTAACAAAAATTCACTTGAAATACTGGATATCATGATACTGAAATTTCATTCTACAAAAGGTAGCAGTTTCTGTATTGACTTCCCCCACTATCTCTACCCAAGCCAGGAACGGTTTACATCTGAATTCTTCAAAGGCTCATCTGGATGATTCTTGTTGACGTCGAAGTTGTGATCTGATAATGAACACTAGACTATTATCCAGGATCATTAGAGATTATCCAAATCCTGGAGACCTAGAGATTGCAGACCCAAACTTGTAAAACAAACAAAAGTTTGCAAACACGGACTGGAATTTTGCGGCATCTTCTTTTAGAGTTCTAGTGATTGTTTGAACCCAGATGTCCTTCCAAAGGTGGTGACTTGGATAAAAGAACGAACCGGAGTGAATCAAAAATAAAAAATACAGGTTCCAATACAGGGTATTTAGTGTCAATGACATCATTCTTTTCCCAAAAAACTTTGATCGTTCACGTTTGGTGAGGTAGGTACAGGTGTGCGATTGTTGTACGACGAAAAAAAAAGAAAACAGTCGAAAGAAGGAAAATAGAACTCGTCATTGGTTGTGGTTATTCTGGAAGTTTTTTCTATTCTATTTATGTTTGATTTTTGTATTTCGGACGGTTTGGAGTCGATGTATCACGTGTCTCTTGAATTACCATAATCCACCGAACTAAAGGGAGTTTCGAACTTTAAAAATCGTCAAGTTGCAACTCTCTCTTTTTTCCGGCTTACTCCCCAATTCAAATTGCTCTTTCTCATTCATTTTCACCCATCTCGTCGAGTTTTTCTTCCGGGCAAAAGTCCAGTGGAAGTGTCCGAGAAGAAGAAGGAAAGAAGAGAAATGGGGGATAATAAAAAATGGGTGTGTGTATTGAGGGTGTCTTCTTCCCCGTGCTTTTCCGTGCTCTTTTGTCTTTTGGAAAGAAATCGATTACTTATCGATGAGAGTCCATCACACACATCTGTGACTGCAATAAAAGAGTTTCTCTGGTCTTTTGCACCGGACTTTCTCTTTTTTCTCGTGTTTTTTCTCTAGGGGTCTCGATGCAAACGAGAGAGGCTTTTGTCTTTGGACTTTTAATTTTCGGCAAGACAAGCTTTAATTTTTAGCAGTGCAAGGCTTCTGTAAAAACCGAACGCGATTTATTAAATTTAAAATAAGTTTTACACTGTATTATTTTAGGCATACTTTTTTACCTAATTTTAGTCCGAAATGTCTCTGGATACTTCTGGAAAATGTGGGAATTTTTCAATCTTTCAGAACCTTTCATACTGTATCCGCATTCTGACGTGACGGTGTTCGCACTGCTCACATCTCATCTCACGACAGTTACCATTTTTATTGCAATCAGGCATGTCCGCCCCATGCAACCCCACGCAACCGAAACGCAAGGGACACCCATCGAATCGGCCTTCTCCGTTTTTCGGCTTATACTTGACAAAAACTCAGAGTTCTTTATATTATTCGATAGAGAAAAAAATAATCTATTATTCTATCGAAGAAAATTATAGAAAATCATGTCGTTTCGGATTTTAAAAAGTCGAAGACTGTTTTCAACGGAGCGTGTAAGAACGTTGAGTTTTTGTCAAATTTGACAAAAAACTCAACGTTCTTTATATCATTCGATAGAGAATATAATAATCTATATTTTTATCAAAAAAAATTATTGAAATTTACGTCGTTTCGAATTTTAAAAGGCCGAAAACTATTCCCGAGGGCGCGTTGCGTGTCGCGTCGCGGAATGCCTTTTCGATAGGTGTCCTCGTCGACACCCATCGAATCGACGCAATTACGGTTGCGAGCGCGGGCATGCCTGATTGCAATTGAAAAATTATTTTTTTGTCTGTCTGCTTTCGCTTTTTTCTGCACATTTTCGACGTGTCGATAGAAAATTTCAATTTCTGAACTTCTAATAATCATTTCTCATAGCTTTGCGACAAAACTTCTACAAGTTTCATTAAATTCCGACGGTTTTGAGTGCGGTTTTTCGAACCACGTAAGTATTTTAGTGTTATCTTGGCTCTTAATCTCTTTTCTCTCTTTTGCTAATGATTTCACACAAAATCCGTCGCGTTGCACGTTCCTCCGACCACCATCATCAGTAGTAGTAGTGCTCCACCCGAGAAGTATAGCGAGTGGCGAAAAAAGAAAAAAAAACGAAAAACGCTTTGACAAACTAAATACTCAATTCACATGTTGCAAAAGCGCAAGCACACGCAAAAAACCCAAGCGCGACAGACGACAGAGATGGCGCTCCCACTCGAACCAACGCTCTTTAGCCGTTGTGTTAGACGACATCTCCAAGAAAGATACACTATTTCTGAGGCTTGTTAGTGATAAGGTGTGCTAATAGAGACGCAGAAATTGATACGAAACGAGTGGGGTAGCCAGGCCAGGGCCGTCATTTTCCATCCCACTTCTCTGTGTCTCTCGGGAGAGAAAAACTGCGAGAGATTGAGAGAGCTGCCAGAGAAAACAAAGTTGCTAGAGGAAAACGAGAGAGTATGAGAGGCGAAAGACATTTTCTCTCTCCTCTCTCACTCCCTCTCTCCTCGCGAGAAAACGAACGAAACGAAGCGATGAAGAGCAGCAGCAGCAGCCAGCCAGCAGCGGCTCCGGGAGTCCTTGAGGCAGTCAGTTGGGGGGCTCCAACCTCCAAAAAATCCCGTGCTTTTCAATGTGCCCTTTCAATTTTTCTTAGCTTCTTCTCTTTTGTCTACTTCCGTTTTCTAGAACCATCGAACTGTCTTTTTCCATTGTTTTATCCTCCAATTTGCCGCCATTTGACCCGTGGGAAATTGAGAGGTGGGGGTGCGCGAGCGGCGAAAACTTAAGCTAGAGAATGAAAGACGCAGACGGTTTACGAACGGACGACATTACCTATCTAACCTCCAACTGCTTCTTCTTCTTCTTCTGCTTCCTCATCTTCTCACTTCTTATTCTTCTGACGACCCATCATCTTTTTGTGTTAAACAAAACGTCCCCTTTTGTTATTATTAACGCAATTTTTGTATCTGTGTTCGTTTCGGTGCTCAACTCAATTCTCAAGGACTTTTGAGTCGTTTTGAGAGGAGATTGTGTGAAAAGTTGGTAAACTTTTCCTCGTTTTTCCAAAAGAATCGGTGATCTTCTTCTTCTTCCTTGTCTTGTGACCTTTAAAATTGCTTGCTTTCAAGCTAAAAGTGATTTTTTCTGAAAAACAACTTCAAATTTTTCAAGTTTTTCGCCAAAATTCTTTCCAAAATAGCCGAATTCAAGCTAAATTACTATTTTCGGCAATGAATTTCGCAACTATTTCTCTCCATGAAATCCGTGAAATCCGAACCCTCATTCGCGCGCCCCCACCACCCGCTTTGTCATGTTTGTCACTTTTTTTCTGCAAGCTTTTCTCGGTTTCGATTGCAAAAATTGTTGTTGTTTCGGGCATTTCCTTGTTTGGGCCTTGGGAGGAGTTTGAATTTTTAAGTTTGGCGCGTTTTCTGAACTCTTCTCCGACCGATTATTCCGCCTGATTTATCGTCTTTGATACAATTTTGTGAACGCGTTCTTCGTTGAATTTGTGTACTGATCTCGTTCTGTTTCTAGGCTGACCAATTAGGCATTTTAATCGAAGCCGTTCAATTTTTTCGAGTTTTCTCAAAAAAAACAATTTGGAGTTATCAGCAACATTGTTCTCTGTTATTCACGGTTTCGACCTTTCTATCAACGGAAATGATAAAAGCGTTCGTTCTATGCAAATTCGATAACATTTTGCACTTTTTTGTTGTTGAAATTCGATCTTTTGACCCGAGACCCGACCTATTTCCATGTCCCCCATTCTCTTCTTCTTCTCTGATCGATCATTTTCATAAAACGTTACTAATCGTAGTGATTCAAATGTTCCGCGTATATATTGTCCAGTCTTCTAGTTGTCCAGTTCAGCACTTTTTTCTTCGAGGTAGAGATGAAAGAAAAAAGAAGCGTAGAGAAGAAGGGAGAAACATACAATATGTGTATTCCGGTCAACGAAAAGAAAGTGACCATTGAACGAATTTTCGAGTTTGAATAAGCCTCTCTTTCTCTCTGCGAAGATGGAAGAGAAAACCCGACAGAAAAAATACATGAGTAAACAGACTTTCCCACTATTCTTATTACTCTAGAAGGTCGAATCACGTGAAGACCCAGTCACAAGAAGAAAACGAATAAGAAGAAGAAGAAGAAGGCGATAGTTATGATCTGATGATAAGAGAGAAATGATAACAGTATGTGTGTAGAAGAGGAGGAGGAGGAATAGGAGGGGTGAGAATATGATGAAGAATGGGAAGAATAAAGAAGAACAAGTAAGTGTCTCATTTGACTCTTCCTCAAAAAACCACGAGTTCATTATTCGTCTTCTCCTCCTTCATGAGGTTTCATGTGCTGTGAGCACAGAAAAAAATTCGAGCCAAACCACATGCTTCTTTTATAGTCTAAACCTGAAGTTTAGTCGTTCCACTCTCCCTATTTCTCTCTCTCTCTCTCCTCCAGTCAGCTGAACTCGCGAAGTGTGTGTTTCGCTCTGATTGAAGTGGTGTCCGCCTTGAAATTCTTGGCATACTGTAGACTTGTCCACTTTGAAGGATGGCTCTGATTTTCTCACTGATTGTTTCAATTGATAAGCGTTTTGAATTCTTTGAATGTTCAGAGGCAGCATGCAAATTGTGCAAGTAACAATATTCATTAGTGTCTTTCACAGTTCTAAAGGGTATTAGTTCAGTGACATTCTCCAGTGGTAACTTCATTTTTTCGCCCTGAAAGTTATCATAAGGTGACCCCATCTTGATGTCATGGCCTATTTTTAAAGTCTGTTATCAACAATTGATACCATTTTTGGCAGTTAACCTAGATGCTAAATTCAGCAGCCTCTATTTATAGATGACTAGGTCAAAACCCCAATTGCTTTTCCAAACCATTTAACTTATTCCAAACTGCCACATTTTGAACTTTGATACATTCATTCTTGTTCTTCTTTTTCTCTTTTTTGTTCTCATCACTCAAGTGATTGCCAATCAAAACTCGGGTTGATGAGTCAAAAGAAACATGGGACTATTATTGAGTGGCAGCAGCAGCACCAGTAGTAGTTGCTACCTGCAAAAGTGCGGCTCCAGAATGCCGGTTTTTGATGGGAGGAGGAAGGGAAATGTGTGACCAGAGGGCGGTTTTTTGGGTTTTTTTCAATTTCGGAAATTTTCAGTTTGCATTTTTCGTTTTCAGCTTTTCGGATAGGTGGACCATGAGAATTTCTTTTCCATTATAAACTGAGAAGTTCAAGTTGCCGGAAGTAAGTCAGCGAACGTTTTGAGAGCACACAAAGTACCATTAATCTGTGAAGAGAGCGCTGAATGCTAACCTCATCGAACGTTTTTCCTACTTTGTAGAATAAGCAATAATTCGTAACTCCGCGCCGTTGTGCTTCGCTCCTCTTGCAAACTGTTATCACCGAATTCGCCGCCATCTCCTGCAATTACCTTTGCATGACGCCCACAGTTTTTTTCTCGTAGTACTCCATGCCGACCTTGTTTCTTTAGAAGGGTTAGTTCTCCCTCCGTATCTAGGTGTTCCTAGATGACGTGAGTCTATCGTATTCCATTTTTCTGATAATTCTGCACGACTTCATCATTTCTGCAGAAAAATTGATAAAGACGATCATATCGGGGTGTCAAGAAGTATCAGACATGAGAGACGCAAGAGGGGTTGATGACAACACACACAGTGAAGATGTGGACATATGGACTGGTCAAGGACAGTATATGTGCCATTCATCAAGTGTGTATTTCTCTCTATGTTGGGACGTCTGCTTGGTTGGTTGGTTCATTTCCGATGCAAATCCTTAGAATTCGAAAGGAGATTCCCCTTTTTTCTTATTTCCCCATTTCGCAATTCACTAGAACCACCACCGCCGCCGCCACGATGAATGAATGGGCACCCGTTAATTTTCTTTTCTCTTTTTTTTTGCCTTTTTCTCGGGACGAGGAAATTGTCAATCTCCTTGATGGTTTTCTTCGTTTCGCTTTGAATTTTCGAACTCGTCAAAACTTCTTTGACGCAATCGTGACGAGAATATTGTAATGTGTGGGAGAGAGTTGCCTCTTCTTATATGGTTCACTTAACTTGAATATAGTGACGTTTTTGAAGAAATACAGGGTCAAAATGTTGCATTTTTCATATTCATGAAACACTTCTTCTGCCTTGAGTCACCTCTGTTTTTTTCTAGAAGATACCTAATTTCATAACCTGATTTTTGAAACTTTGCACTCTTCTAAATTAATTTTTCTCTATTTCTCTTCTTTCTCAACTATACCTTTTTTCTTTCGCATTCATGCCTAATCTGATTCCTTCTTTCAGACCGATACCGTGCGGGCTCTTTGCTTGATATCCGGACACTGAAATATGCAGATATCATCAAGTTTTTAGTCGACACTACTTCTCTATTTTCTTCTTATTTCCCACCACAACATCATCATCATCAACCACATCAAATCAACCATTTTCAAGCCAGCAAGCAAAAAAGCACA
Source organism: Caenorhabditis doughertyi (assembly GCA_963572265.1). NCBI lineage: Eukaryota > Metazoa > Nematoda > Chromadorea > Rhabditida > Rhabditidae > Caenorhabditis > Caenorhabditis doughertyi. The sequence goes on along the minus strand of OY751556.1, from coordinate 18,700,422 downwards.
AGCAAGACAAACTCTACTATCAATCAAATACATTGTTCTCAAGTTTAATTACTCCCCCTCTCTGGATTCGTCGTATCGTCTCTACACCTTTTTCGAATCGAAAAGCGAACCGAATTGACAGGAAACCGGAGGAGATTTTCACTACAAATATCAGTAAAAACTGTCACAAAAAATGCCTGATGTGAGTTTTTTTCTCTTCAAAAATATTTTCAATAAGCTTATGGAAGTCGTCTGGGAAATTTGATTTTCGGTCGGAAAATCGAAATTCAAAGTTATCAGAGTTTTCCCGTATAGAACAACGGGATTTCCCTGTAAAAATATCAGTCCTACCTTTGATACGAGACAGTTCTGCTAGGAGACAGTGCTGATAAAAAATTGCTAGTACGGTCCCACCCCTTTACAGTTTCTCAATTCTCTTGGTCGCTGAAAAAAGGAATCTAGCTGATACTGCATTGTCCGTCTCGAAATTCGAAAATCTCGAAAAAAACATTGACGGTCTAAACCCAAAATCGTTGCCAATTCGAAAAAATAAAAGTGATTTTTTTTGCACGCAAAAAGTGTAGGTGGTAGACGTGGACCGGTTGATTCGGTTGATCCTCTTTTACTCCCCTCATCCCTGTTCTTCCATCGATGAGTATTCTCTGCTTTCATGTAGTTTTTGGTAGTTCAGTTCGGTTTAAAATCTGACAAGGACGGGCAGTCGATTTGCAGACTTTTCTGTGTTTTGGATGAGTTTCGATGATGTCCGAACCAACTTTCTAAAAATTCATGTTAATGGATCACACATTTGCCATAAATCAACGAATTTCCTTGTTCTTTTCATTTCCATCACTATCTTGTACAACTTCTTCCCCATTTGGCATCTCATCAATCGCCAATTCGTTCGGAGATTTTTATCGACTTTTATCCCGAAAAAGTGACAGAACTTCTCATAGTGACTCTCGGATCCAGTCAGCAGTCAGCATATATCCTTCCTTATTTCAATGGGACAAAGTCTAAACTTGACAATTTTCTCAAGGTTTATTTTTTTTTGTTGTTTTCTTCCCGATTTCTCATCGAATTTTTGATTGCCATTTTATGGTTTTTGTTGCCGAAATTGAAATTTACTATTTCTTTCTTTTGATCTGACCGGCGCGATGTCTCTACGCTTTTCCCACGGTCTATCGTTGAAATTTTCTATAGAAAACAGCAGAACAAGAAAATAATTGATAAATTCTAATCCCACAACACAAAAAACTATGTGATTGTACGTTGAGAATCGGAATGAGCATGAGATTTCGATCTTTTCTCCGGTATAAAAGACCGTGACGAGATTGCTCATGAGGTATGAAATGGCGATTCTGATTTTCACGAAACCTCGCAGATATTGCGTTTTGGTAAGAGATTTCTCCTTCTCTACGGTACTCGAAAACCAAGACAGACGGGTTGACCGATACCTTATCTTCGTAGTTTTGACCTATCAACTTGCAAAGTTTAATTGCCTGAGACAGTAGTAGTTGCTGTTTTTTCGGGTTTTTTTTGCCATTTCAATTGTTGTTTTAACCGCCCCTCTTCTTCACTCATTTGCAAACAATCTCCCCTCGTCACTCCCTCTTCTGCTACTTCTACACTTCTTCCAATTTCGATTTTCAATCGCCTGCTTCGAATTGACAGTGATAGCCTGGTGGTGGTTGTTGTAGAAGTTGTAGTAAATAGAAGCAGCACGTGGCGGGGGTGAAATTCGAAAAAAAGGCGAGACGCAGATTGCGTCACAAGTGACGACGTCTTCTATCTACAGTGTCTTCTTGTCTTGAAGAGGATGTGTCTATCGTTCGACTTGTTTCAGTCTTGCTTCTCCTCTTTCAAACATCACTCGACGACGTCACCTCCTAGCACTTGTTCATTCACACCTTCTACTTCGGTAAAGTGTTGCCACTAGGTAGATTTCTAATCGAATGAAGTTCCCAGAGAAGTTGATTCTCTTCGAATAGCTAGTTGAATCTTTAATAGTAAGGCACCTGGTCTATAGAAACCAAAGCTCGGCAAATCTTCAAATGACCCACTTCTAGGGGTCACGATTTCAGTCATTTGATAGAACGATGTTCAGTTCGTTCCGTTCTCTTTTTCCTCCCCCCCTCCCTCGTTTCCCTCTATTTCCACACACTAACACTTGATACCAATCACGTGATGACCAATGTTTTGATAGGTTCTCATCAATATAGATGAAGAAGAACAGTAGAAGAAGAAAAAGAATAACTAAAACTGGTAGAGACCGGTGTTATTTGTGGTGGGAGGGTAGAGAAATGATGATTTTTGGGAGGTAATGTGACAGAAATAGATGTTGCCTATCCCGAAAATAACTTACCCCGATTAGTAGACCCTACTTTTCAACGAAAAAGTACGATCCCCAAAGAATGCGCTTTGATGTACTTCAACTGACCTATTTTCAGTCAATAAACAACGGTGGACGGCCACCGGCGCCACCCAGCTCGACGAGCAACTCGACAACGACATCGTCAACTGGTAATTTTGGTAAGTTTTTTTCGAATCGACTTGTCCACGGGTTTTCCGGTGGTCACTCACGTCAAGAGGATTAACGTTGTCGAGAATAAGAGAGACGACGATTTTTTGAACTGAAAGTTTTTGATTTTTGTTTCCAAAAATGTGTAGTCGCGAGTGTAGGAGAGACTACAAAATACGCAGACCAAATGAGAAAATTTGAATGAGCCCTCAACACGTTTTGTAGTAGTTCCAGGTACTCGTCGTCGGTTGGTGAATCGTATCAAGAAAGTCGATGAACTGCATCCGGCTCAAGAAAATCCCACGTGAGTTTTCTCTTTATCTTGCAATCTTCCAAGGCAGAACAGAACTATCTTAAAAAAGAGACAGCTCCCAGGTCCCGGTCCCTGAATTTTTTTTTGGAAGACTTCGAACAAAAAACGCTTTCCTCCGGGGGTCATGTGGGAGTTTTTTCCCGAAACGGTATGCAAAATATCCTTCTTCTCTTCCCTTCAGGACGACAAAAAGAGACGATAGAGAGCTATCAGTGGACAGTCTATTCTCTCCCTCTTACCACAAATTTTTCCGAATTACAATGATTTGAATTTCAAATTTCGCGATGCCAACACCGCTACCCACTCGTTTCCGCCTCCCCACGCACTTCATCCCCTCTTCCTTTTGATTTTTATGCTGAAAATCTAAAACTAACGCTCTTTTTCGTGTCCATTTTCGTCCTTCCTCCTCTGGACACCGTTATTGTTACTAGCGCTTTTCAAAAATGGAGTTTCCAATTTCTAATGATTTATTGCTGGCTAGTAGGCAGTTACAGACTAGAAATGAGAGAAAGAGGTTTCATTACTTTCTGAGATTTTCCTTCAAAATCTATTTTTCAGAATGGGGTCGCATTGGTTGTCCGGAGAGGAGCGTTCGAGATTGGAAGCTGTTCAGCAGGATTGGCGACGAACCAGACCTATGAAAGTGAGTAAAGAATTCAATGGAATTTGGATATCCAATCGTTTGTTTAGTTTCAGTGGGGTACAAAACCCAGGAGGACAGACGATGCAACGACGTCAGCACTGTCTTCGGCTTCATCGTCAAGTGTCACTGATCCCTCGAACAATGTCTCCAATCTCATCCACTCGTCCACTCCAATGGTGGCAACCACATCGACAGCCACATCAACGATATCACATCCATCACCCAGTCATCATAATCATCATGCTTCACGAATTCCCCAAGCCATTGGAACCAACGGAACCCTCACACCACTCTTGATATCACCCACTTCGGCGGCGGCGACGTCTTCGATTTCTGGAAAAAGTGGTCCGATGTCACCATCGACAGGAAGTCCAATAAATGTGGCAGCGACAGTGTTACAAAATGCAGTTTCAAGTCCACAACATAGTATATTCGACAGATCTAGGTTAACAAGTAAACTTCCACCTAGTACATCAGCGGCATCAAATGATGCCACTTCTGTGGACAAGGAAAAGCAACAAGTTCAACAGCGTCATGGAGGAATTCTGTCGCAAGTACGAACTCTAACGGATGCTATCGTTAACAATGATGAAGGTCCACGTACATTGACTGGCGACGAGGAGAAGATTTCCGAAGAGGAAAGAGTACGAAAAGAGCAAGAGAAACAACGCGAGGAAGAGGAGAAGGCAGCCAGAAAAATAGACGTAGAAGATGATTTCGATGCTCAGGAGAAGCCGATTGATAAGAGTAAAAGTGAGTTTCGAAATCGTTTTTGAAGATTCCAACAAAGTTTTGGTTTTTAGACGGACGATTCTTGAAATTCGACGAAGAGCTCGGACGTGGATCGTTCAAAACTGTATTCCGCGGACTCGACACAGAAACTGGAGTCGCCGTCGCTTGGTGTGAACTTCAAGAGAGTAAACTGAACAAGACGGAACGACAACGTTTCCGAGAGGAAGCCGAAATGCTGAAAGATCTTCAACATCCGAACATTGTGCGTTTCTACGATTACTGGGAGAGTGCCGATTTGTGTGGAAAGCGAAAGTACATCGTGTTGGTGACAGAGTTGATGACGTCAGGGACATTGAAAATGTACTTGAAACGATTCAAACGGATAAACATTAAGGTAATAATCATATTGATCTTTTCTGACGACAACAAACATCATGTTTTCAGGTGTTGAAATCTTGGTGTCGACAGATTCTAAAAGGTCTTTCATTCCTTCATACACGTAATCCTCCAGTCATTCATCGTGATCTCAAATGTGACAACATTTTCATTACCGGAACAACTGGCAGTGTCAAAATTGGAGATCTCGGATTGGCCACACTAAAAAACAAGTCATTCGCCAAATCGGTCATTGGAACTCCGGAGTTTATGGCACCAGAAATGTACGAGGAGATGTACGATGAGAGTGTAGACGTCTACGCATTCGGAATGTGTCTTCTGGAAATGGTCACTGGAGAGTATCCCTACTCAGAGTGTATGAATCCGGCGACAATCTATCGTAAAGTCATATCCGGAGTGAAGCCAGAATGTTTCTCAAGAATACCTGCTCAATATCCAGAGATTCGAGAGATAATTGATCGTTGTATTCGTGTTCGACGGGAAGAGAGAAGTACGGTGAAGCAACTGCTTGTCGACGACTTCTTCACTCCAGAAGATCTCATTGGAATTCGTGTTGAAATAAAGAATCGTGACGCTGATCTTAACGATTTGAATGTGGAGATTCAGATGCAGCTGAGAGTTTATGATGAAAAGAAGCGAAAGCAATACAGATTCAAGGAGAACGAGGGTCTTCAATTTGCTTTTGATATCGAAAACGACAGTCCGGATGAGGTTGTACAGCAAATGATCGAGCAACAACACATACCGGATGAGGATACAAGAATGATCACAAAGCTTATAAAGGACAAGGTTGATGCGTTTAGACGTGATCGAGATCATCGATTATTAGAGATCAAAAGAGCAGAAGAGGAGAAAGAGAGGATAAGAGAAGAGGCTGAAATTAAGGAGGAATTGAGATTGAGAGCTGAAGCAAAAGAGAAAGAACGATTGGAGAAGGAGCGACTGGAAAAGGAAGCTGCAGCTGCAGCCGCTGCCGCAGCCAATCCACCACCACCGGTTCAAATTCCACCAACCCCAGAGACACCACACTCATCTGCTCAACAACCCATTCCACCACCACTCTCGACTCAAACATCTACTGAAATGGCTGCTCAACAACAACAGCACCAACCGTCTGTACCTGTTACGATGATCACCAATATTCCTGTGATGTCTCCAACTACGATTCAACCACCAGCAGTTTTGTCACCGACTACTGTAGCTCTGTCATCGCAAGCCCCACCACCGGCAACAATGATTCATGTACCGAAGCCAACTGATATTCCAGTTCAACCTGCTGTTCAAACCATGGCCCAAGGAAATGGAAATACGGTAAGGATGATAGAAGATGTTCTCTTCAATTTTTTCAATTGTATCATTTCCAGGTCCCACCATCACCTGCTCCAGTTAAATCAGACGATCTCCAGACTCCCACACTTGCCCAGAACACGGTCCCAAGAACAATTTCAACAGATTCTGCTGGTCTCCAAGTCAACACTCCAGCTTCTGTAGCTTCCCCAGCTCCAGCTCTTACCACCACTGACATTTCCGGGTCTGCCGCCACAACTGCTCCAGTAACTCCGGCACCAACGCCTACTACAACTACAGATGGTGCGCCACCACCAACAGACGCTAAAGAGGAGAAGAAGAAGAGCAATAAGCGAAAAGTGATGATGGAGATTTTGGGTTGTGATGAGTCTCGAAACTTTGCCCTTGTCTCGTGTCGTCTTGATACTTCACACAAATCGGTCACTTTTCAATTTGCACCGGGAACCGATAAGCCGAACACGATTGCGACGAAATTGCTCGCCGAAGATTGTCTTCTGAAGATTCACGTGCATATTGTGGAAGCTCAATTAAGTGAAGTCATTCAACTAGTCAATACGGATACGAAGAAAGGAGTCGGCACGAAATTGGCTACAGTTCTCGATCCGAATAGCACTGAACCACCAACAATAACTGCTGTGATGCCAAAGGATTCGGCTGCTGCATCTGCTGCCGTTAAGCCAAGAATAGAGATAGAGAAGACACCGCCAACAAGAGATGTTTCACAAGAGCCGAATAATGTGCAAGTTACAGTAAGTTTTGAGGACGAAAAGACGCCATTTTTATCCCCATTTGAGTTACAGAACGTTCGTAAAGTGTCACAGGAATCAAATGCCGAAAGTGTTCAATCGATACCTCGGCCAGCTGAAATCTACGTGACATCACCAACAAATCAAACAGACCCAGCTGCGGCGCCAGCGCCAGCAGTTCCTGCCAAACCATCTCGATTCCAAGTGACAAAATCAGCTGAACCAGTGCCTCCAACACCAGCAACAATAGCCACAGCCACTGCAATCCCACCGGTCATTGCACCAGCAGTGGCTCCAATAACTTCAGTCGTATCAGAGCCAGTCATTGTGCAACCGATAATTACCGCTCATGGCCTAACCCATTTGACTACTCCGTCTCCTGTTTCACACTCACTCTCGTCCAATTCGTCGCCAAGTGCCACTACTCATTCGAATATGTCATCAATTCAATCGACAACCAGTGTCCCTGGTAGGCGATTCACTGTTCAACCTGTGTCTCAAGCAGAGTCTGGAATATCATCGTCCATCTCAACACCTCATCCGGAGATTACACCGGCGGCAGTCATTCCAACTGGACCACCACCGGTTCCAAGTGTTCCACCAGTTGTAGCAACTTCTAATGTCAATCTGGAAGCCTATCCACAAACTGCAGAGACTCTTCCATCATCGTCGACAGCGTCAACGGCTACATTAGTATCAGAAATGCCAGTTCAAGAGCCAGTAATGGTCAATCATCAGTCTGATGTTTTGACACAATTGGAAAGTGAACTCAGAAAGGTAGGTGGATTGTTTGAGAAAAAGAACAAATTACAATACACCAAAATAAGATATTACAGGTCAGCGGTGTATCCCATTCGGCGTCACCATCGACTGTTGTCGAATCGCACACGTCGATGACGCCTCAAACGATTCCATTGGTGTGTCAAACAGTGCCGGCTTCTATCGGACAAGCTCCAGCAGTCATCGCCGCTGCTCATGCCGCAGCACTCATTCCAAATGCAAGTGTACCTCAATCACCATCGAGACTCGACGCCGAAGTTGGACTTGCTGGATTACATGAGAAACTGGAGGCGTTGAAAATGGAGCAAGATCGACGAGAGGATATGGGTATAGACGATGTGACGACTACAGATGGAAAAGACGAAATTCCGATAGACACGTTGAAAGGATTGGCCGAAGCGTTGGGAAAAGTGATCCATACGGATGGTCGAGAAACAACGCCGATGCCACCGGATCATCAAGATTTGACTGATGCTTCAACGGTTAGTTTTTCAATTCAGAACTCTTTTAAATAGGTCACCAAAAAATATGGAATTTCTAGTAGACTTTAGTGCTTTTGCTATTAGCACGGCCGATTTTGATTCATGTTGTTATGATTTTCATCAGTATATCTCCAATCATTTTTAGTTATCTCAACAACAAACAACTCACTCTAACCTCTGATTCCTAATCAACGCCTTCTTTATTTCTGTTTTAGCAACAGCTCGTCTCACCGCCTAACCCGGAATTATTGTCATCAACCATGTCGGCTATCGACGGATCTCTTTCATCCACACTGATTGAGGATATTGGAGACGTTACACTCACCTCCACATCGCTTCCCGCTACTATCAATTCAGTGGCTGCTGCCTCCGCTATCCCCACAGCCACGTCGGCTCCAGAAGCCATTCCATCGTCGATGACGATGAGTACGACTGATCAAGACTGTGCGCAATCGATGACTTCCTCTATGACTCGTAACACAACGGGCACCAAATTGGCCACTTTTGAGTATCTGGAGAATGCGTTGTCGTCGACACTCGGCACACATATTCGTCAGCCGAATGCACCGTCTTCTCGTGATGAGACGACGGCACCGATGACGCCGAGCTTTACAAATGAGAGAAATGGTGGAGGAGGAGGAGGTGGAGGAACCTCATTCAGCGTCGGAACTCCACCAAGTTCAAGTCCGTTCCCGGTGTCGGAGTGTGATTATGATCTGAAGGTAATTTTTGATTATGTTTTTGAAGCTTATTGTTTTGGTTACTATTTGGTTGGAAACGTTGGTTCTGATTCGCTTACTAGACTGCATTTTGGTTCAATCACTTCGTTTTAGTTGTTTTGGTTTTGCACTCTAGAAAACATTACCTTTTTCATAAGAAGAAGAAGAGTTGAAGGTTTTCCGTTTAAAATAACAAGTTCTCTGTTATTTTTGTCGAAAAGGGGTGGACGAAAATCCTAATTTTGATAATGCATCGAAGTGCTTTTGCAACAAACAAGGAACATCTCGATATTACAGTATAGAGAACCGCCTACGCCGGTGGGAAAGTTTATATTTAGAATCTTTCGAATTTTGATTTCTTGACCCAAATCCTTGACATTTCTCATGGCGAACTTGGGGGTTCACATAAAATTTGAGAAGGACCCCATACCCCCAGAGAAGAGGTTCTTTGACTTTACAATCATATTTAATCACTTTTTACAACACACACTCACAGATGTGCTGTTCTCTGTCTTTTTGTGTGCTTCTTGTGTGCACATGTTTGAGGAGAGTTCATGGAAATTTCTTCTTCTTCCTCTTACTTGTAGTAGAGTTTCTAGAAGTTCCCAAATCTAAATTTTCCACTTCACTATAATTAGTTATGATTTTCCAGGGTCAAATGGATTTGGAAGGAGAGGATCCAGAGGTTCTTCAAATGATTGTTCGGCATCGAATGGAGCAACACAAGCTTCTCGAGAAGCAACGGGTGGAAATCGAACGTCTCCGTTCGAAGATGCGTGTGCCGCCACGTGCCACTTCTGAGATGTTAGACGACGATGCGGATGTTACGTTGACGTCGCTTCAGAATTCGTTGACAACGGCGTCGGTGTCGTTGCCGGCAAGTCCGCCGCCACCAAACATTGAGGTAAGTATTGGGGATGAGTCTGATAGGATTATATACAGAATTTCGAAAAAAGGAACTCCTAAAACTCCTAATGGAAAAATGACTAGGGGAAAATCTAGAAAACTAAATGAATTCTAAGAAATCAGTCACTAATGCCCCACCAGATTCCAGACAGTCAAGCATCTGTCGAACGGAACAACAGTTCCTCCCCATCCAACAACAACAACAACAACGATACTCGACGGACAACTACCTGCTGTGACATCCCGAACGGCGGTGTCAGCATCGCAGAGATCAAGCGTCGGCTCGGGTTCATCACGTCACCGGGACAATCAATCGGCTCCACCTCCACGGCATCATCAAGTGCACCACCACAGCAGCAGCAGCCATCATCCGGCACACCATCATCATGTAAACCATCAGCAGCAGACTCATCAACATCACAACCACACTTCACTGGCATCTTCTCAACAACCACAACCTCAACCATCGGCTACCAACCATCACAATCATCACCAAAACAACAACAACAACAGTTCGGCGATAGCGGCGGGGGCAGCGGTGGTTCACCCACAAATACAACAGCATCATCATCCGGATGCTTCTCTGAATCCCACTTGATAGAAAATGAATAAGATTCTCTCGATTTTCTCTTTTTATTTCTAGTTGATTTTTGTGATACTGATACCCCTCCTTTTCTGTCTTCTTTCTTCTCTTCCCTATTTTCTCTTTCCAAAGTCTCGGCCCCGCCGTCCCTTCTCTCTCCTTCCCATCTTCTCTTACCATGATAAAAATCCTCTCCCAATTTTTTTTTCAAAAAAAAAAAAAGAAAAGAAAACAATAACTAGCGTGTAATTTATGTCGATTTGTATTCTGACGGGTTTTCGCCGATTGTTTCGTGTAACCTCTCCTTCCTCCTTTCCCTTTTTTTTCTGTTCTCCTGTTTTAGAAGTTTCGTTTAAGAAAGTTCAGATTACTACCGTATTCCTTGTACCCTCGTTCCATCACCACCCCCAAACTTCTCTTGATTATTTCTGGTGTAAATGACTTTCTTCTCTGAAAATGTCCCAAAAACAACCACTTTTCTCTCTCTTCATCCGTCAGTCCTTCGTTCTTCTACTTCTTACGAGTTCCAAAACACCCCCACACACCCTTCTTTTTCCTTTTTATTCTCTTGTTCTACCATACATTTTCTATCCCTCTGTCTCTTGTATTTCAATTTTATTATTGTCTCTTTTATTTCCATCAAAAGACTCATTTTCTTTGAATCCTGAGATGAAATAAAGATGCCTGGTTTTATAGTTTTTTGGTTGAACTTTCTTCAGTTCAGATCGCCATGGAGATGAGTTTCGAAAGTTTCTCTGCAAAGTTGTGATAGCTTCTTAATGATGTCTAGGCGAAGTGAATTACAACCTCTGATTCTGTAACTTGAAGTAGCAGAAGGAAACGAAAATATAACAAAAAAATTAGAAATCAAATTGAGTATAGGCTACCTAGAGCTTTGAAATTGTAATCCGATGAAGTTGCACAAGTTCAAAAATAATTTTTGGTCGTTTGATTCTTGGAACCTTGGACTCAACTGTAATTCCAGAAAACGAGAAAAATTTCCAGAAAATCATACCTCTGTTCAAATAGTCCAACACTTACAAAACTTTCAGTTTCAAGGTAATAACAAAAATTCTAAAAAATATCTTCTTCAATGCGGATCCTTTTTGTAACAAAAAAGTAGAATTTTGAATAATTGGAAAACGAGATATTGAAAAAAAGGTTTTTCATTTCCATAGGAGTTCAATCCCGACATATTTGTCTTTTAAAGAAATGAGAGCAAAAATTGATGCACAGAAGCTATAGGAAAGCAAAATTAGATAACTGTACTTCCGACTTGGGGTTACTGTAGTTTTTGTTGAGGTTTTTGTTACTTTGGTCATGGTTACTGTAGATTTAATAAAATTGTTGTGATATCGAAACGATTTCGTGAAAATGCTCTTTTTTCTTTCCGATCATAAATTTTGGTAAGTTTCAGAACTGCTGCTGACGTTGACAAGATCATCAGTGCGCAGCTTCCCGACAAGGATCTCGAGCCGGAGCTCTACAAGTTGGTCTCCACGATGATGATGCATCGTCCATGTGGGTTGGATGACCCAAGTAGCCCGTGTATGCGGGTGAAAAGGGGTCGCACGTTGAAGGAATGTAACAAAGGATTTCCGAAGCCACGACTACTGATAAGGACGTATTTGCACAATGCAGAAGGCCGGACAACAGGAGATTCGTTCAATACAACAAGGAAATCAAATTGACGAATCAACATGTGGTGCCACACAATCCGTATCTTCTTTTGAAGTATAGGTGCCACATCAATCTAGAAGTCATTGCCTCAATCTCATCTGTGAAGTATCTTTTTAAGTACATCCATAAAGGACCTTCCCCCGATAAGAATGGAGTGCAAGGAGAAGTCCATGATGAGATCAACAACTATCTGGACACCCGTTTCATTTGTTCTCCTGAAGCTGCAATGCACCTTTTCTCCTTCCCACTCAAAGGAAAGAGTATGACAGTCATCCATCTTCAAGTACACTTGCCAGGACAACAAACCGTCATATTCAAGAGAGGTCAAGCCAGACAAGCTATGAAGAGAAAGGACATCAGGCATTCAGCCCTCACCGGATGGTTCGACTTAAATAAGAAGACAATTGCCCAACTTCGTCCTGATGGAACACTTCCTGATAAAGTTGTGGATTCCAGAAGATTCTATTATCATGAAATTCCCGAGCATTACACTTTGAAAGGAAAAGTGTGGGAACAAAGGAAAAACAGCTGCTCCACAATTGGAAGGATGTATTTCGTTAGCCCAATGGATCGAGAGAGATATGCTCTTCGCCAGCTTCTTCTCTTCACAAAAGGAGCCACATCCTTCGAAGACCTTCTGACTGTAGAAGGCGTCCTTTATGATACATTCATGAAAGCAGCACGGGCCGCTGGATACTTGGATATATGGCAAAGGTAATTTTAAGCTCAATTTTTTGCTGGATTACTGTAGCCCTTAATTGAGTTACTGTACTTGAACTTTAAAATGAAAGTTTTGGAAGTTAAATTGACTTTTTTCAGATTCCTCAACGATTTGTGTGAGAATTTCGAGTACCAGAAGATCGACCGAGCCCCTTTTGCCCCTCTTCAAGGCATTTCGACTTTCGATGCAAAATGGTGATACGGAGTGGAAAGAAGAGCTTCTTGCTATTGGAGATGGGCTCGGAGGAGCGCAATTGTTAGGAGAGATGGCAGTGCCAAATGAGATGATGTGTTACGGAGACTTAGCAGAAGAAGTGTTTGGATCCCTTTGGATCCAAACAAAAGGATCCAACATCAACTTCAGACGGCACAAACTACACCACGGAGCTCTTGAACGGTATGACACCGTCTGGTATGCCACCACACATCCTGAAGCTCAAGGTAATATTTGAATTCAAAGAAACATTGTTTCAAAGTCTAATTTTCAGAAAGGCGCCATCGTTATGCTCCTTCGAAACTTGGATGTCAAGAACAGTTTGTGCAATGGGACACGCTTTGTGGTTGAGAAAGTCGGTGCCAGAGTTCTTGAATGCCGGTTTGTCTCTGGAGCAAGACAAGGGGACTTGGTCCTTATCCCCAAGATCAAGCTGGATTACGAAAAAGGCCTGCCGTTTGTCCTTTCGCGTTACCAATTCCCTGTCCGATTGTCATTTGCAATGACAATCAATAAAAGTCAGGGCCAGACTTTCACCAAAATTGGATTTCAGTTGGAGGAACCCATCTTCTCGCATGGCCAGCTGTATGTGGCTCTCTCCAGGACCACCAGCAAGGAAGGAATCCTGATCGAAAGTCATACGGGCAAGATGAACAACGTTGTATTCAAGGATATTTTATAATTGCACCCTTTGTTTTTGTTTTATTAACTGTATTCTTTTGTTGTGTTTGCTAATATTTCATATTTATTTGCCTTCCCCCACCCCCTTTCTTTCATATTTTTTGAAGATCAATAAATTATCTTTTTTTAAACTGCAGCTTCTTTCCCATTCTCTTCGCATTTTCAGTCAGCCTAATCAGAACTCAAACAAAGAAAGAAACTTTGAGAAGGATCAATAAGAGGTAGGGACAAATCTTCACAAAGATGGGCCTGCAGATGGAGGAGCCCATTTTCAGCCACGGCCAGCTGTACATCGCTTTTCCCAGGAGTGGGCCAGGACCACCAGCAAACAAAAGATTCTGATAGACAGCCCGACAGGATACATGAATAATGTCGTTTTCAAAGAAATCTTATAATTTATATCTCTTTTGTCCCATTAACCGTGTTTGTTGTGTTAACTGCTCTTGTTTTTGTGCTCAGGTTCGGTCAGTAAACTTTTGAATTCGTGAATAATGTCGATAAAAAATGTTTCAGCATGTCGACTCTATCAATTTCATGATAAAATGGAGGAGGCTACATGAAGACATAATAACAGGAAAAATTCACAAAACGCAAGAGAAAGCGAAAAAAAATCAAGTTTCAAATCTCTTAGTTATACAGCAATGCTTTTCTAAAAACCAATCCAAAGCAAAACTGGTAAGCTAAGTAGAAGACAAAAATTGGTTAAAAAACTTTTCAGACTTGCAATTTTCTTGCTGAAGAGGTCAAATTGGTTTTTCAGTTTCTAACTTTTCCAGTTGAATGATAATTTGATCTCCAAACTTTTAGGCGGGATAAAATGACCTAATCAAAACAAATCATTGAAAAACCATTCGAACTTTGTTTTTCATTATTTTTCGCAACTTTCTGATTTTTTCTCTTATTTTTTTCAAATATTTTTCTCTGTTTCTTCATGGTTTTCAGAAAACATTTCGCATTTTTCACGCTATAACATAAAAGTTTTTCTATTTTCAGCCAAAAATGGTTCTCCGTAACTTGGCTCTTCTTCTTCTTCTCATCGTCTCCCCATCGGCAGCTCTTATCGATTGCTCCAAATCGAATTCATGCTTTGGAGAGCCTTTGAATTGTGATCCCGACACTGATTGTCTATCATTTTTCCATTTCGATTCTCAAGGACACGTGTCATTGTTTTTGAGACATTTCAAAGATTCGGAACACTATGCGGCATTTCCTGTGGATCGTCATCCAGATGACTTGATTGAATATAACATTTGTCTTCCACACAAGGGACAACGAATTCGTGCACTTACTTTACTTGGAGAGCCTGTCAATATTCTAGATGAGGTTAGTGATTAGGGGGTGCCCTTGTATTAGAGGTAGCTTCAATTTTCGTTCTGATAATTTGCAAACTTATGAATGAAAAGCTATTCTTTGACAGTTGTTTACTGAACTGGATTTGCATTAGAGCGAGTTTGAATACATATTTTTGAAATTGGATTTTATGCTAACTGCGTGATCTGTAAGCTTCAGTGTTGGAGCGCTATGGCATATCTCCGTGACCATACAACTTTTCATATGTTACTATCTCAACTCTAGATTTATTTTCAGGATTCCGATGGCGTTGTTCAAAAGATCTCCGAGGACTACTTCCGCTGCCAATTTGACGCCACCCCGGACCTTCTTTACAAAATCCAAAAAGGACAAATTCAACTTTCCCGGGGAAGTAATGCTCAAAACTTGGTCATTCAAAACGGCTCTCGTATTTACAATGTGCAAACAATCCCTTCTTCATCTCCAGAAGAAGGAGTCATTCCAGTCACTTATCCAATTGCCGCCGCCGTCTCTACTGGCCTTCAAGATGACGTGTACACTTCTGATGATCGTCAAGAAGTTTCAGATGCGATGAGCCGACTTCCAAAAACTTCTGGAAGTAATAAGGAAGACTTGGAAATGGAAAAGTTGCTCCATAGTACTCCACGTCATCGGGATGAATCTGAACGTCGTGAGGAAGATCGAGAGGAGGATTCTGAGGCATCTGAAGATGAGAACGAAGACGTCCGTCGACCAGATCGTCATCAGAATCACAAGTCCAAGAGTAGTCGTCCAACTCGCTACGAAAACGATGAAGACGTTGAGGATGATGACGTGGACATGGATCAAGAAGAAGAAGACTATCGTCCAGTAAGATTTAACGTCATCTGAATACTTATTCTCATTTAAATTTCTTACAGTATGGCAAAAAGAACGAGCGTCCAACCCTTCGCCATCACCATGATGAAGATGCGGACGAAGAAGATTTCGAAGATGTTGACGATGAGCCAAAACGTGGAAGAAACAACAACAGACGCCGTCAAGATGAGGAAGACGAAGAAGATGAGAAGCCAAGAAGAAGAAACTCTTCAAATAAAAATAAGAAGGAAGAGGATGATTATGAGTCTGAAGACGATAATGTCTATGATGACGAAGACAATGCGACACGTTGTAATTTTGTGTTGGCAACACTTCCTCTTGTCATTTTGAAGTTTTTCTTCTGAATTTGAATTGAATTATTGATATAAAATGCATCCTTATATTGCTTGTATCATAATTACTTTTTACGCTCTTTCTCATTTTGGTTTTATGAATTTGAATAAACTTTTTTTCAAAATTAAAATTTCCTGATCTTTATGAAAATTCGAACTCTCAACGTTATCCTCAATGGATGCAAACCTTAACAAGAAACAAGACAAAAAGATTTGCCCATAGAAGTGTTTATCCGACCGGAGCACCAGGGTTAGTGTATGCCCACCGGGATAAAGTTAACTACAAACCAATCCTTAACAAGAAATATGACAAAAGATTTGCCCATAGAAGTGTTTATCCGACCGGAGCACCAGGGTTAGTGTATGCCCACCGGGATAAAGTTAACTACAAACCAATCCTTAACAAGAAATATGACAAAAGATTTGCCCATAGAAGTGTTTATCCGACCGGAGCACCAGGGTTAGTGTATGCCCACCGGGATAAAGTTAACTACAAACCAATCCTTAACAAGAAATATGACAAAAGATTTGCCCATAGAAGTGTTTATCCGACCGGAGCACCAGGGTTAGTGTATGCCCACCGGGATAAAGTTAACTACAAACCAATCCTTAACAAGAAATATGCCAAAAGATTTGCCCATAGAAGTGTTTATCCGACCGGACCACCAGGGTTAGTGTATGCCCACCGGGATAAAGTCAACTACAAACCAATCTTTAACAGAGATAAAAGACAAAGGATATAGTCCACAACATGTATGAAAAAGGTATACCTGACTGAAATTCGGTAATTGGCTGCTCCATGAAAAATCGATAGAGACGAAATAAGACGTCGACCAACCGCACAAGACGAAATGGAATGAATGAATGTGTGAGACTGTTCCACAAGAAGACGCTGAGTATGCGCACAGAAGACGGCGTAAAAAGGGGCGTTTCCTTCAAATTGATTTTGGGAAGGTGACTTTGGTGAAATCACTGAAAAAGACTGAAAAAGGACGCTGAGTATGTGAGCGTAAAAACGGTGCGGGTCGTCAAAAGGGGCGTTTTCTTCCTTTGGGAAGACCTGGAATGTGAAGATGTTTTATTGATTGTGAGGGGCCTCGATTGAAAAAGTATAATAAAATTTGAGTGAAGAATTGAACTTTGAAAGTAATTAGGGTCACTTCAAGTCACTTGGTAAGATATTGGATTACATTTAAAAAACCATCTCAGCTTCTGCTCTTTAAAACTTTGATGGACATTGCTCAGATTTTGGCTCTTTTCTAGAAACTGGGTTCAAACAATGTCCGAGTTCACCCTAGAATTCATCGACGGTTCTAGCCCACTCTATTCGTAGTTGATCTTTGCTTTCCCTAAAGAAACTTCTTCTAGTCTTTAAGTTATAAATCTCAACTTTCATTTTTCAAAATCCAGGGAATATCTCCACCGAAAGAAATCTCATGTTCAGACTTCTCAATCTCTTTTTCCGGGAAAAAGTACGTTCTTTGATTGACCACCCTTTTGCATAAGTATATTCGTCTTAACGCCTTCTTCCAAAAACTTCTCATCACTTTTTACTTTCTGTTTAGTATGTGTGTGTGTTATTTCTGTATTTCAGACAAGACAGAGAATACTGCGCGACAAAAACCTTATTTACACAAAAATGTAAAGAAAAAAACCAAAAAAGATCAATACAACGTATAAGTGAACACTGGAGAGACACACACAATGAAGGGTGTTTGGAGGGAAATCGAGGTTTCATTTTTTGAACATTTTGAGAGAAAAAAAAACAAAAATTAATACTGTTAAAACTTGGGAGAACACTGGGAGAGATGATGACAAAAAAATAATGGGAAGAATGGCATTTGATGATGATGATGATGACACAAACAACGTTGATTTTCTGATTTTGAGATTCTGTTTTTTAGGAGGCACCCTCTTTGAGATTTGTATTTTTTGTACGAGATGAATGAAACTGATTGAAATCTGAAAATTTAGAAAAATGAGATTCTGAAGTCGTGACGTCATCTGATTACCTATGATAATACTCTAGTGTGAGCCCGATGTGCGCGAGCCTCTTGCTCTCTCACTTTGGCAATACCCAATAATAATTGTTCACAAATTGGTTTCGATTTGTACACTTGCTCGTGTGTCATCTTTTTTGCGAGCTGAAAAAGAAGAAAGATATAATCAGTAGATCAAAAAGATTTGGTGGGGAACTTACCAATTGTGGAAATTTGACAACCAAATTGCAAAATTCGAATATTACTTTCCTATCTTCTAATCTCATCTCTTTTAACATATTTACATCTTTATACTCGATTTTCGCCGTCGCTGAAAAAATCAATTGATTAGGATCATTTATCAAAAAGATCAAGAGAAGGAGAGAGACGCAGACAGTTAGAAATGTTTGCGTCTCTTCTCCCATCACACTCTCTCATCTCCCAAAACTCACTTCCTTGATAAAGAACAAACGATGTGGAGGAGGGTGTTAAAAAGCATAAAAAGATAATGATATAGGCGAAAATCCTTTGCCGCGAGTCACTGAACAAATATCGACTCTGCAAAAAGAAAAAGAAAGGATGAGTTGAAACGTCAAAAGACTTCATTTTCGGGTACACATGGATCAAATTTCATAATGAAAAAAGGTCGATGTATACGTCACGTCATCTGACCGGAAAACCAAATAGGTCATTCCAAAAAGAGAAAGAAGAAGTTCTCACCGTTTTTGTGGCAAGTTGGAAGTATGCGCGGGCTATCCGTGCCAAAGGCATTGTAGTATTTTCATCTGTTTTCATTACACAGTATACCTGAAGACATTGGAAAGTTAGAAGACGTTGGAATCAGAAGACGTTCAACTCACCTATAGAAGAAATTCTGAATTGTTTGTGATCGAGTTTTCTCTCTGTCAAAATATCGTCGCTTTCGCTTCTGTATCGCTGCCAAGAAAACGTGAAAAATGGGTGAGCTCAGCGTTCTGTCCGTTGTGGAGTGCTGGAAAAAAGAGGAGATGACGTTGGATTAAAGAAAAGGACGGAAGACAAAACAAATTGAGTGGGTGGAGACATAGAAGAAAAACCGGGAATTAATAACAAATTATTTCGAGCAAAAATTGAAAATTAGAAATAAAGCGAGGAGGAACGGAATTAGATTCTGGAAGGCAAGGAAGACGTGGAATTGTATACATATCGAGGCAAAATATTCATATTTGAGTAGGTGGGAGAGCAAAAATGAGAAAGAAATGAATTGGAAGAGAACAAACTTAATTGATAGGTATAACATCTCAAAAACCAAAGCTATGATGAAAACTGTGATCACTTAGAGGCGAAGAAGAGAAGGAGAGAGGGGCTCCAACTCTATAATTGGAAGGTACTCTGAGAGGATATCAACAACAAAAATGAGAAGATATTTGGTGATTAACAAGAAGAAATCAAAGCTTGCGAGTACCGAAGAATTCTTGGGATCATGATTCGTAGACTCGTCGTTTAAATAGAGCCAAAGAAAAGAATCCAACGTCAAAAACCGAAGAAACCTTAGGAAAAGAGGAGGAGGAAGATGTGCAAATACTATTTTTGAAAAATACGACACAAAAAAGCGAAAAAAAAATCATCGCTAATTCCTTATCACTACGAGTCATTTTTCGAGATTTCTGATTGTCTCTCCTACGTGTTTTCTTGACGAAATTTTGGAATCATTTTGGATCATAGAAGAGGGGAGTCAGCAGAGTGAACGGCTTCAGGATCTAGGTCAAAGGGAGCTACTATGAAAAGACTGAAAGAGACCATTCTGAAGAGAATTCAACGATGATTTTCGAACATTTGCAGAATGATTCAGACGGTTTCCACACCACGAAAATCAAAACTATTAACAACAAAACACGTTCCCGTAAAACCGACAATCTTTAAATGAGGCATCGAAAAACACATTGGAAATGGAAGAAATGAGTGAGTGAGAAGGGGGAAATAAAACTACGCGAAATCCTTTTCATTTTTAAAACTCTCTAAGTTTATATCATATCAGTATCATCCCCCTTTTCTGATGGTGGCGTGTGTGAAATCGTACCAACTCAGAGAATTTTCGGCAAGCGAACAGCAAGTTGCTGCGTCTTTGGCAAAATGCCGTGCAATTCGGCAACTTGCTAGCGAAATAGGCAAGTTGCTAGGTAATACGGCAGGATGCCGCTGCTTGCCGTCATGATTTTTGGCTTTCAGTCACCGGCAACTTGCCGTCTGGTAGGCAAGTTGCCAAATACTTGCTACTCTATTAGCAACTTGCCGTCTGCTTGCTTGTCAGATAGCATGTTGCCGTTTACTTGCCGTCCATTATTGGCCCCTCAAATGTGAAGGCGCATTTTCAGACCTGTTTCTTTTCTTTTTTTCTGTTTTCAAGTCTATTTTTTTCTTCAATATCAACATGGATTCAGGAAGATTCAGGCAAATGAGACAAAGTATGATAAAAAGTAAGTTTTTGGTTGCATCACAGGCTATTATGGTAAACGTTTCATTTTCAGGTGCAAAGTTCACGGTGTCTTCGAAAACGCAAAATTGGCTTTGATGGGTAGTTGATCAGGTAAAGCATGCCTTATACTTTGCTCAAAATTTCTTAATTCTATGCTTTTCAGGACCAAAGGCACAAAAAGTGGAGATGTCATTGACGGAACTTTCGCCATCGAACAAGGAAACCATGCCAAGCTGATACAAACCGAGAGGATTTATTAAATACATTTTATTTTTTTTAACAATAAATATATTGTTTATGTCTACGTTTTATTTCGAAACAACGGAGTGTACAGCAGGCAAACGGCAAATTGCTAGGTGGGAATGAGCAAGCTTGCGTTACAAATCGGCAAGTTGCCGCCGAAAATTGGCAAGTTGCGATGCAAAAAAAAGTGCTTGCCGATTGTCAGCGGCAAGGAGTTTTTTCTGCAACGCAACTTGCCAATTTTCGGCGGCAAGAATGCCGAAAATTCTCTGAGAAATACACACTCGGTGCTAGTCGCCCTAGGCTCTCTCTATAAGCTTAAAACTTGGCTCTTCTACACCATCAAAACGCCAAAAAAAAGAGTTTCTCATATTTCTGAAGTGGCCCCACCTAACGCATCAAAGAATACGTCAACTTTGAGTCGTCGTTTTTTTCTGGCGACGTGAAAAAAGGAAGGAAACTGATCATTATGAGAAGGAAAAATTTCGTAAATTTAACACAATGAGTGGGTGAGAAAAGAGAGTGACCATTCAGAAGACAGATCAGTTTTTGCTCTATTTTTAAGTTTCAGACAAGTGGAATCAGAGAGGGGAAAACAACAAATTTTGTGACATTTACCATATCTTACTTGATCAAACAACATTGGTAGTTTGGTGGAAGGCTTGTAAATAATAATAATAATGAGGAAGTGAAATAGTGGCCTAGAAAATCTGAGAATGGGAAAGTTAGGTCATGAATTACAGTTTCTCAAAAGTTTGAAGTTTCGAAACCTCTTTCAAAGATTAATGGGAGCTAAGAAAAAAGGCAACTCTTACCTGACCAGAGGACAGTTTCCAATCAGACACAATCTTTTAAAAAGGACAGCCACCTAGCAGCTTCAGTTTGGAGTGGAGCAACTAGGAGTGCGCTTGCCCGCCAGCTTCAGCTTCAGCTTGCATCAGCGGGTCATTGGCTAAAGCAAAGATGATCCTTAGCGCACACTTTTTAATCCAAAACATTTTGCAACATCGAGCCCAAAATTGAAATCATAGACACAAAAATTTCAAACTCTTTCATGAAAAACAAAAGAAACACTATCTAATCCGCCGCCGACCTTAAACTTGATTCTCTCTTCAGAGGCTTCTGACCCGTGCCTAAAACAAAAAGAAATTTCTTTATCAAAAGAGTTTTATCAATGATAAGAGAACTCTGATTATCAGTGTCGTCGTGCCCTTCTCTTCTTCCATTTCTCCCACCCTAATTGTTTAGGACCACCTCTTAAAGGGCTTCATCTACACTCTTTTCCATTCTTCGTTCAGTTTTTTCTCTGCGATCAGCGATCATCAGAATGTCAGTGTATGTTGTGTACTGCACGGAGACAAAAATAATTTATATTTTCGGATGCAAACCCTATGATTTTGGTGACATTTTTAGAACGAAGGCTACGTACTACGGAAAGGATTTGCGTGGGTGGTTGGAAAAAGGTTAGAAGATGAGGGATTCAGAAGACGTTAGGTCATCTGAATCCTCATAAAATATGTATAGTAGGATTCAGGGTGGATTAATAGAAGACTTGCAGAAGACTGACGATGAACACCTCTTGAATAATAGTCAGTGAAGTTTTGAAAAAAGGGGTGGACCCAAAGGATTTTTGCAGATTTTCGAAAAGATTTTTGGATCGGTTCTTGTTGTTCGTACACTTTGATACACAAGACTCCGCCCCTTTTCATTTTGCCATATCAAACATCTTTTAGGATTTACTGTCGTTGGATTATGACGATACGCGCCGAAGAGACTCAAGAGAGCCGACGCGGATTTTGGAGGGAAAAAGACGAAATTAAAACTTTCGTTGGAGAAAAATATATGTAAGAGGTGGAACAAAGAGCCCAGGCAGGCACGAAGAATCAGAGTTCTTGTTTTTGGGAATTTTTTTTCTTTGAAGGATCGAGAAAATATATACAGATATGCAGATTGATAGAGATGAGAAAAATAGGACGGATTTTAGAGTAATGAGTTATGATATCTGTGTGTTTGAACAGAAGATGAGGGGATTTTAGAGAGGGATACTGTAGAAATAGTATGGTAGAAGAAGAATAAATGGACGACAGAATACTTTGAAATAGTTCAGTAGCGGTAATGTTTAGGTAGAGAAACGGGAACTTTTTTTAAAAGAAGTATAGTATCAGCTAACATTTTCTAGGGATTACCGCAGAAATACTGTAACAACCCATAGAAGACATAAACTATAGGATCAGCAATGATCACACACTTAGGAACAGCTCGAAATAGAAAAAAAGTTTCAGCTTAATTGATTGTAAAACTGCATGTTCCTATAAGCTACCGTAGTACGTTGGTGACCGTTAGCAAACAAAAAGAGCAACTGAGCACTCCTAATAACAAGAACGGATTGAAATGAAATGGCTGAAACTGTAGGTTTTAGTAGGGAAACGAATTTCAAATTTAGGCTGAAATTTTGACGAGTTGAACTGAACTGTATTTTGAGGTATCCTAAGAATAACTAGAGTCAGTTAGATCATAAGAATTTTAGAAAAAAAACTGCGAAAAACCTGTATTATTAGTGCATGCACCTAAGTTTACGTTCGATCTCCCGCCACGAACAGAGGCTCTAATAAGATAAGCTAATCAAAAATCAATTAAAAGAAAACATACTCTTCAAGTACTTCTAAACATTTAGAAACAGTGAAACAAAATGAGAAAAAGACCAGGTTAAATACGCACATACGTCAAATTCAAATCATAAATTCTAGGGTGGATCCCGAAAAAAAAGGTGGGGGGAAAACGTAGGTGTAAAAGGACCAAGAAGAAGAAGATGAAAGAATATCTCAGTGCACGTTCATCTATTTCAACGTCTTCAAAAAAGAAAAACTGATTTATTTATCACACACTTATCATCTAGAAGCGACGTTGTGTATTTGGTGGATCAGAAAACACGGGGCCTTGGACACTAAATCGGGGAGGTGTCCCGAGGAGGAAGAAGCAGGAGAGTCGAAATTTAATCAGTGTATTAGTTAAGATGAGCAGTATCTAGGGGAGAGAAGAAACTAAGCTCAATGACCGATTTTTGATGATCATCTTGGGAAGATATCACTAGAGGTGTTCTCTTCTCTTTTAGGAGGTTCTCCTCTGCCCAAACACAGGATATGACAAAAAAAATAAATTAAAATCTCAAAAATCATCGTCAGAGAGGCTTTAGTTAGTTAGTTTCTTTCCAGCAGTCCTTCTTAGGTTCTACGGCTTCTCGTGTGGTCATCAATTGTTTTTTCGGGAAGTGAGGAGAGGGTCGCCGATCAAACAACTGATACGTAGTAGCTATTAGTGTATCTATGAGTGTAAGATATAAATAAGATCTTAAGCTAACAAACTGATAAGGGAGGAGTGATAGGGAGGTGATTGGTGAACAGAAAATGAGGTACAAACCTTGGGTTTTCTTATGGAAGTTTGAGGAAAAAGGCATCATGGAGCATGAAGACTTAAACCTACTGTGCCAGGATTATAAGATTTCGGAAGTTATAATGATGACCATGTCTGTTGTCAAAAATATGATGGAATGATTTCTACGTCGAATTTCTGATCATCTAGAAGATTTCAAAATTGCTTCTACCTAGATATGAAAACTTTAGCACTGGCGGAAAGATTTTGGAATTGGCTTATCAGTGATATAAAAATGACTTCTAACAATCAGTTTAGAGACCGCTTATCTTCTGGTTGACCAAGGCTTTTTGATGTCAAAAAAAGCTCATGGCTTATAGCTCTGAAGTATGTCGGATCCGATTAGCTTAGCTATGATTCTACGATGGTCTACAGTCACTATGAAGAGTGAAATGCATAGAAAAATGTAACACTGCGTCTCTCATTGGCATACACTTTCTATGACAAAATACAGTACGCGAATAATTTACTGTTACGGGGTAGACAGCATTAGACGCCTTAGGGCAGACTTGAAGTTAGTAAGAATATGCTTTAAATAAATCTCTTGCCATTTTAGATCTCAGGATCCACCCCATTCTAACAAACCACGCCCATTTAACACGTAGTACTACAAACACAAAAACACCAAAACGCCTTTGACCCCCTCGTTAGGAGACCAATATCTGATCTGATCTTTTTTGATCCTCGCTCTCCCAGAAAAATAAAAACTTCCAAATGCAAAAATAATTAGTGAGCGGAAGATTAAAATCGATGGTGGTACATTTCATATTTCTTTTAAAAATCTGTTTATAAATTCAGCAAATTTTTGTCTGTTAAGGTCTTATAAAGATTCGAAGATGATGTTAATCGGTGAGGAAGGGTAGGTAAATATGTATGTAAGGTGTTTGATTTTGAAGAATTTGAAGAAATGTAAGGCTTATCCTGGATTCAAAGGGAATTTGGTGAAGATTGGAACGAAATTTGGAAAGATGGTCAAGGGAGAAAGCACGTTGCTAACTGTAAGACTGGAAGGGAAAATTAACTGAGAATGGATTCATGACGCCATGGCCTAGAAATCTAGAGTGGGAAAATTAGGCCATCCTAGAAACTAATTGGTTAGTTAGCTACTCTAGCACAAGACTGACAATTAGTAGAAAACTGTAAAGCTGCAGCCTGAAAAATTTCGATTTCGCTGACAGAACTTCTATTAGAGACATCAGGCAACTGAGAGACGCAGACGAATGTACCTGTCTCCGTCACTTCCTCTGTTCCACTATGCTCAGTGATCACTCTTTTTCCAGGTACTCCGCAATCTTTCCTAATTACTATTTTAAGCCATTTCTCGCCAACAGTAAGACATCAAGAATTTGACGACATCCGGTTGATTATGGTGATGATGATGACCCAATGGAGATGTTGATGAAGTCAAGGAGGGTATATCCTCAAATGACTCCGTCATCTTCATCATCTTCATCAACATCGTCATCTGACAGTCTCTTTCTGGTCTTCCAAAAGAATACAGGAGACGAACTGATCGTTCTGTTTTAACCGAGCAGGTCGAAAGGTAAATAAGAGAGAGAGAGAGGGAGGATGAGCACATTCTAATCTAGGTCAGGCCAAGTGAAGGTGGATTCAGAGGGAGAGAGAGGGGATCAGGACTTAAAGATTTGGAGCAAGTTTTGGTATGATCAGAGAAAGGATTTGAATGAGATGGAGAGGTTATGAAATGTATTTGGAAGAAGGAGTAAAGACAAGAATGCGGGAAAATGAAAATGAGAAATTATGAAAACTTTCTGGAACCGGAAAGAACATATTAGAAGAGCACTCTGCATTCAATATTCATATGTTCGACCTTTTTCGAAAAGTAAATTTTCAAAAATTATTTCGGATTCGAGTGGTAGGGATATAGATCTTTGATGAAGCTTCGATGCTATTGGTACCATTGAAAACTTAAAGCTGTGGAAACGAAAATTTTTGGGAAGGTTTCATAAAATTCCTGAAATTTCGGTTTCTCAAAAGCCAGAAATGAAGAGAAGGTTTTCATAAATCAGTGTTGTCATCCTTGTTCTTGTCAATCTCACAAATACGCCGAACGTTCGTTTATGGTTTTCCAGAAAGACAGTTTCAGTACCGACCGGTTCACTATACCTATGCTCCCTCTTCTGTTTAAAAAACTGTGTTGAAACACAAATTCCGTGAATACAATATCTCTCAAACATTACCGTTCCAAGGTCTGGGTTTTTATACATTGATTATGTGTTTGTTAATTCGAGCTTCCATCAGTTTCCAAAACAGTCTAAACCCACAAGATGGTCAAAATCCAAAACCTAGAACTTTACAGTTACATAACCTATTTATACCTTTCCAAAAACGAAATTCATACTTTCCCGCTTATAAAACGTTCAGTTTTTGCATGTATTCAAATCTGTGCTCAAAAATGTTCGAGGCCAGCTTATTAGAACTTTACCAAAATCCAAGCTTATGCTCTTCACAAAACAAATGACTTCCCCCCAGTAAATAGTACTGTATCCGGATGATCTTATATCCTAATCCATCGGGTCACCCGGATGGAAGGTGTGCGGATTTGAAGGGAAAAGGATAAGAGAGAGGTGCTGGTCAAAAGGATTCCAAAAGAACTAGATATTTTATATTCCAAAGATGGAGAAAAACGTGGAGGAGTCTTCTTAAATGCCAAATGTAGGCTGCAAAGTACAAATGACGACTTTTTTGTCTTCCCGAAATAAATAAAAAAATGAAACAATTGGAAGGCGTCCTCATCTTCTTCTTCCGGAGAGACAACAAAAGTGTGTTCTTGACACCATCCGGAAATTGAATCAAAGAAGGAATTCAGAAGGAAAAAAGAAAAAGAAACATGGTGGCGTCAAAAACGGAGGAGGTGTTGTCGTAGTCATCTTCTGAAAGAAATAAAAGAGACTGAATCGGAAGAAGGACGACGTCAATCCGATCATCTTCATGTATATAGAGATGTATACACGTTGAAATTAGAAATGGGAATGAAAATAAAAGTGTTAGAGACAGATTGAAGAACAAGCACATTGACACACGTTTTTGCAAGTGAGCATAAAACGAATAAGCAGAGTTCAGAAAATTATCAGCAGAAGCGTAAGCATAAGGAGGCTGTTTTTGGGTGTAGATTGATGATTCTTGAGAAGGTGTTTGAGGAGATAGAGATGATGGTTGATGGCTAGGAATTGCACCTCTATTTGAAGGACAGGTGAATGAAATGATGAAGTTTTATAGCGGATCTTACTATAGCGGATCTGCTGAGCGTGATCCAATTGCTGAATAGCTTATGGAAGTTTTAAAACAGCAAAATAAAAATTCTGATGGAGTTGATTTGAAGAGTTCAAAAGATAGTTATTGCATGTTAGAAGAGTGGAAGAGCGCTTCTGATAGTGGACCAGAACTTGAAAAAAACCAGTTTTACTGAAAATATGAAAATGCTGAAGCAGGAAAAATGTTCTGAAACTTCTGGAATTAGAAGACTTCGCATAGAGCCGATTCTCTTGAAATAACTCAACGGAAATGACCCCTTTGAAGTAAAAAAATGACTTGAAACTTGAAAGTTCCAAAATGACTGTTTCCTAGAGTTTACAAAAACCTGGAACTTTTTGGAACGTTGCTGTTGTTTTCATGCGTTTTTTAAAATCATAAACTTCCCAAATTGTCGTAAGCGCCGAGTGAACGATACTGAATTAGGATTACGGTATTGTGACTGTAGAAACACTAGATCTTACGGCAAAATGCAGAAACACTTTGGTGCTACAACTAATGCTTCAACTAAAAAGTTCAGGTCACTCTATGATTTATGGGATCTTTGAAACAAGATTTTTCGTACAGAAAGTTCTTGCTCAGATGTGATCTGAAATATGGAGTTCATAGCCAACATCAAGTATGCAACCACCAAAAATAGCCCTCAAAGAAAATGTTTTATGAGGGTTGTGAAACACGAATTTGTTACCAAAAACTCCGAAAATTCCATGAAAAAGCTCCTCAACTATACCATATTTTCCGCTATTCTTATGTCATCTCACTACGTTGATAAACATAATTTGAACTCTATCACAATGTTTTCTGATTTCCGGTCTCATCTCTTTCCAATAATTCTGCCCTCAATTTCTCCCCCAAATCCTATCAACTCCTTCTCTTCCATCGTAATTCTCTGGTTTCGTAGACCACTTAGTCATTTATTTCTCTCTTTTACGTACACTGATTTTTGAGGTCATATCCTGATATTTATATCTTTTCTGTTGTGTTTCGAATTAGCTCAAGATATAAAAATAAGAGAGATTCAGATTATGATCTCGTGATTTCCTTATCCAGAAGAAAGTAGTCAGATTAGCAATATTCGTATACAAATGGACGAGAAAAGAGCACTCTTCATCTCGTTTTTCTGAAAATGAACTTTGTGCTTTTGGAAAATGTTGAAAAAAGAGAGAGACGCAGACATATAAAGGGATGGATTCCGAACTCTTCTTGTTTTGAAAAGAAGAAGCCGGAAGAGGGAGAGTGGAAAAGGGCATTTGAAACTAGAAATTAGATGATGAGAGACTTCAGGAAATGTTGTTTTCTAATGTTGATATTTTATGGAAAATAGAAGGAGTGGGTCAGAATAAACAGAGGGAGTGGGTTTGAAGTCTTTTCGTAACATCATTTGAAATCCTAAAGATCAAAATATTCTACGAAAAGTCTGCAAAATAAAGAGAAGGAAGGACTTCTTGTAATATTAGGGGTTAGGCTATACAAAGAACATGGCATTGAGGATTGAAATAATTGCAGCGAATGTATGGCAAAGTTGGAACAGTAAAGTCTATAAATCCAGTTGAACTATCAAAGTAATGTGAATTTTCAGGATTTGGCTGTAATTTTAGATCAGAGATTCGGAAAAAAAATGCCGTTTCAATTGCACCATGAAAGATGCAGATTCTTCATAAAATAATCGGGTAGTTGATTTAGAGCCAAGTAGAAAAAAATCGTATGAATATCCCAGTAACAAAAGTGGGACACTTGGTTCAAAGTTGAAACAGTTTTTTTTGCTTCTCGTTTTTCACAAATCTAAAAACTATCGTAACCAGCTTCAGAAACTCTTTGAATAGCCCATAAAACCTCTAATCCTACTATCCACGGTTAATTTTTCATCTGAATTTTTAGTGAATGTTTTCAAAATTGAAACTTGAACTAGTGGAGAAGATTTCAGCATTGATGTTAGAAACTGTAGAACTTATGACACTTATGAAACTGAATTTTTTTTTGAAATTCCAAAATTCAAAATATGAGAAGCTACCAAACTTCTTCTATCTTGGAATATTAGAAAAACAATGACTCTGTTTTTCAACGGTTTTTATGATTCTTTTCTGCACTGATGTATGTTTCAATAATTTCATACCGGTACATACAAAGTTAATCAGACAGTTTTTCAGGAAAATCGTCCGCCAGAAACCGTAGGAGGGAACAAAATTTAAACGGAGCAAATTAAAGAAAATTAATGGAAAATGAGGAGTTGTATGCCATTATGTAACAGGTTACACATTAAAAAAAATTATGGAGGGCGGTATGAATTGCAAACATCGAATGAGATCTTCACTAACAATCAAAGAACTTCGAAACTGAAAAAATTCCAGAAACTTCTTATAGAAGGGCACCACCAATAACATTTCTGTGATGTCAGATACACCAGAAATTGATCGTTTCTTGGTGTTTCACTCGAATTCTACTAGAATAAAAAACACAAAACAAAAGGAGCGTTTTCCATGAAAAAAAAACGAAATAGAACGGTGTACAAAAATCCTCCTCCGATATGAGCAGAAACACCAATTTCTCATCGAAGAATCCTTCGGACAGAAAATCCGAGAATAAAAAAACAAAGAAACCTATTTTTCTGACTGACCAATTTGGAAATTTCAGATGATGATTGTCATGAAATGACGACATCATTATACTCCGCCAACACTACTAGTTCATAGACCTAGACAACAAGTGATGGTGTCACAGGTTCCCAAAAAAAGAAAGAGGGATCCTAATAAAGGGAAGAAGAAACCAGAAACCAACAAGTCCAAAATTAGAAGTAGGGAAAACCTTTTCTTGTCTACCACACTAACCCTTAAACTACAAAATAGGTTCAGTGATCAGGTCTCTTTAACGTCATAGACTCCCTTCTATTTAATTCATTCCCCTCTTTCTCTCTTCTGAACATATCCTCGTTGTTGCAAAAAGAAACCTACTACTTCTTCGTCTACTATTTATGTGCTAGTTGTCTCTCTTTTCCCATCAAACAGACCGATGATCACTTGCCATTAGATCCGAGAACTTTTCCAATAAATTTTCAGATTTTGAAGCTTGAAAATCTGAATATCCAAAGTTCTGGCACACAAAACAAACACGTTCTTCTGATTGCCAAGACGAGATTTTGGAGGGATTTATTTGGGAGTAAATATTTGGGATTCTCTTACTATTTGGAATTCTGTAGTGATCAAAGGATAGATTATTGGAAACTTGTAGGTGGCTTAGTATTGTTGTGATTTTGGAAAGGTATTGACAAACTTTGTGAAATATTCAAAAAATCCTAGATATTTGGCATAATTGGACCGTTACAGTTGCGTAAGAAAAAAAAACTGTGCTTGGTTAATAGACGCAGAAGAACATTTTTGATTTAGTTTAGAAATAGACACAATCAAAACAGAATCGAATTTCGGGCTCCAGATATTTCTTTGATCAGAACGTGAAACCGCAAAAATTTGAGTATCGGAAAACATTTTGATTGTGGTCTGACGAGATTCTGACTCCGCTACCTAAATTTGAAATTTTTCTGTTCCGACACATTTTCATAACCTCATGATTTCTGAAAATCCTAGTAGATGATTTGCTGCAATTGGACAAATTTTAAATTTCAGATGTCTCCGTCATGAATTTCTGAATCGATTAATAAAGGTTAAAACTTATGTATCAAGTTTTCAAGAAAAACTGTTTGCTCTTATAGAAGTTGTGAAACAGGAATATCTTTTCAACAGATTCTAAAAATAAAAAAAAACGAAATGGCGAAGCTTGCGGTTTCAAAGTAAGCGTACAAACTGTTGCTGACTATGAGTACCATGGGCGATCTGTCAAGCAGATGTCCGGAACTAACTGAAGTCAATACAACAGGAGAATAAAGTTAATGAAACTTTTAAATAAATGATTGCGTATTTTGGTCCTAAACACACGTTGCGGCTACCAATTGTTTCTCAAATTATTTACCGATTTGTACACAAGACTTGAAACTGAGAATTTTTCAAAAACTATTCTCTTGGTGACAGTTTATGTGGGAACAAAAAATTGCAAAGCTTGGCGATTCGGTGATGTGCTTGAAAAAAATGGACTGCCTTAACTTAAACTTGATGCAATGATATAAATCCCGTGTAACAGAAAAATTAGTTAGAGGGCGAGCAACATTGCTTTGAAAAGGAAAAGATGATGGGTGATCAGATTATGGAACTAGTGTATCGAGAGGTGGTACAGAATAACGTAAGGCGCTTGAAAAGGAAAAAATTGAGAAGCGTAAACCAAAATAACACGGTTTCCGAGATTTCATATTTGGAAAGATAGATAATATCCAATATTATAAACTTCAGAGACATAAAAAAAGTGTAAAAGGCCCACCTTCACAAACTACGTTTACTTGTCTGAAATAACCAGACCTACCGAAACACTAAATCTTTGAACCCAGGATTTCGGAAGAAAGAATCTACTTGGGTGCGAAATCTGAAAGTTACCAGTCTAATCGGAAAGTCAAAAGTGAGATAAAAGTTATACTGTCTGAAAATTCTACCGAAAGGGAATTATTCAGTTTCTTACGTTTCGGTTTCAACACTTTCATAGAACTGTAAATATTGGTAATCAAACAATGAGACCGGACCAAACTTAAATTTAAAAACTGGTACGAAATGCTTATGTTCCCCCAGAAATTCAAACTGTTCAGAAAAGGAAAAGACGATGGGTTTTGGAACAAGTGTAGCTATCAATAAAACTCTGAACGGCTTACCATCAGCTAAACGAATTGCGTGTGGATCTAGGGTTTCGAAAGAAAGGGTGTACCTGAGTGCTATATCTGAAAGTCTTCTAGTCTAAACAGAAAATAGAGAGTGAAGGAGAGTCGCAAAGCCTGGAAACTCTATAAAAACAGAATTGTCTCAGTTTCTTTTCGGTTTCAACACTTTCATAAACTGTAAACTTTTGTAATCAAATAATTTGACTAAGTTTAAAAACTGGTACAAAACTCTCATCTACACCTGGAAAACCAAAAAGCCAAAGGGTAAAATCCAGGAATAACCGGAAGTTGTGATGACCCCTTCCGACCCACCTTGCATAGGTTATCAACTTTCTTTCTTTGTAGAAAGAACCCCTCAAAGACAAAAGAATGGTCCGAAGAACCAAAAAAGGAAGAAAAAACGACGACATATCAACCCAAAATTAGAAATGCATCCATTTTTATGTCCAACTAATCAAAGTTCTTCATCTTCTTTCTGGATCTCCTCCTCTCTTTTGATATCAGAATAGGTGATCCAAATGTGTTTTGTATTCTATGTCTTACAATACAAAAAACAAAAAAAAAAAGATTTTTGAAATTTCTTTTCCAAAAAAAAAGGGAGAGGGTGTTCGTGTTTTATTCAGAAGAGCATTTGAGATGGAGGGGGAGGAAAAAGGAAAAGAATTCCACGTCACGAAGAAATGGAAAAGCAAGAAGCAGGAAACAATTCAGAAGTGACCGAAGAAATCTAGACATCTTCTTCTTTTTTGCACATTCCACGGTGACGTGTGACCATTTTTTAATTGTAGGAGAGGCGGTTTTTTTTTGGAAGGAAGAATAAAGAGAATTAGAAGAAAAAGAAGAAGCGGGGTGGTCGAAGCGTTGATGATGTCATCAGTTAATAGTGTTAATAGGAGATGCGGGGGGAATTCAGAATCTGATTAAAAAGTGTCAATGAACATGGACTCGAAGAAAGTACATGGATACTGTTTCATACTTTCCATGAACAATCAAAAAAGATGAGACCACGATTATATCTGTGCAAGAGTTAGCAATACTATTGATGAGATAAAATGGATAATAGGAGCCCAAATTGCTGTGACTTTGAACAAAGCATACTGTAGAAACTTCAGCTATTGGCCAGAGAGACTTAGAGTTTCAATCTTCAAAATTGCGCTCAAAATCCTTGTTTTAAAACTTGAAAAGTCTCAATCAACATTTATTAAAGAGAGTACGAAACTACTGTTTCAGACATTCTATACATTGCTCTGCAATATAGAGATTCAATTCATCTAGTGTTTGCGTTCAATTTCTACAGAACAATATGTAGATTTCAAGGATCATGTGGCTTCTGGTAACTAGAACATCATGGAAAACATTTTTGTGACCAAGGTTGAAAAAAAAATAGAAAGGGTTAAGGTAAAGGACTTCAAAAACATTTAACAAGAATCTTTTTACAAGATATAAATGAAGTGAAACTGAAATTTAGATTTTAAAAAAGTCTAGATAAAACATTCCATGTTAAATTGCTCGGATCATCAGATCAGTTGATCAAATTTTCAGTGCTTATCAAGAGAATCAGAAAAATAATACTGGAGCAAAAGAGCATGAAACTGATAATCCATATACTTGAAAACGCAAATCCTTGGAACCTAGTTTGTACAAGTCAATGTAAAAACTTTTGCTGTAGCAAACCGGTCGTTTTAAAAAAAAGTCATCGTCTTACTAATAATGCCTTCGTGGGAAATTGAGTTTCAAAAAAGTATCGATACAGTAACCCGCTAGTTCGAAACTTGAAGTGAAGGAGAGTTTCTAGAGAGAGAGAGAGAGAGATGCAAAAGGAACGAACTTAGGATCGGATGAAATGACTTAGAAAAGGATTTGAGGACACATGAGAGTCTGTTAAAAAATTATCTGAGTACTTTGAATATATTTGTCAAATCAAAACTGGATGAATGGTCAGAATAAACATACAAACATAATAAACTGAAAATCAATTGTGTATAACAGTAATTTTTTTTTGAAAAAATCTATTGGAGAGAAAAAAATAAAGAAAAGAAACTATTATGTTTAGATAGTCTAATGAAGTTGATCAAATATAGATAAGATTGAAACATACAGGCTTACAAGTGCATGAAATTGATAAAAACTACAACTTAAAAACTCAACATAAAATTGTGAATCATTTTTAAGATCGAAGAGACGTTGAAAATCATCAAAATCTTTAGAACAAACACCGATATGCGGTATCAGAAACCGTAAAAATTTGACTCTTGACATAAAAATTAGAAGGTCAAAATATATTTGTTTGACGAATAAAATAAGAAAAATAACTGGAAAGTCTGGGAATATATTTTCATGCAACAAGTGAGGAAATTTGGAAAGTCTGAATAAGAAAAGTACATGAAACAGAATACCGTACAAGCTCAGTGGAGTGACGTAAAAATTAGAATGATAGTTTGATCTACACAACATGGGCGAAGGATCAGATTTCAAGAATCATGGATCAGCTTTATGATTTGTTGAAAACAGAAAAAAAAGTGCAGAATAGTGGTATACTGTATCAGTTCCACAATATAGGAAGCCACTAATATAGGTGGACTGTTTCCGCAAGTAATCGGTGATTGTGTCGAACGAATAGAAACGAACACTGATGTTTCAGAAGCCGGAAGTATGACCTAGAAGCTTGATCTGAAAATCCGAAGATCTTCTTTTTTGTCTTTCCCTTTGAATCCTTTCTTTTCTTTCACCCATATCTCTATTCTAGCAGCTCATAAAACAAAGCAATGACGAGAGAGAACCCAAAAAAAGAATATACTCATTAGAAAAAAAAAAGAAAAGGTCGTTGATGTATTTAGTAGGAAAGAGAGAGAGAGAATACGCAATTCTTCAGAAGACGTGGTTGTGGTTATTAATCGCATTGTGTGCAAAAAGCGGGTCTCTAATGAAATTAACATTTTCCGACGACGCGGGTTGATGATGATGATGATGTAGATGGAGGGGTCTTTTTGGAGCACAAACCGTCTGATCGACGATGAGGAAATTGATGAAAAAGAAGAAGAGAAAAAAGAAGAAGAAGAAACAACCAAAAATCTGTTCTTTCTTGCTCCAGATGAGATGACGTCGATTGGGTATGAGAACGGGTACTCTTGTCATCGGGAGGTCCTTCTTCTAGTCATCGTGGGAAAACTTATGCTCCTTCTTCTTGTTTTGAACCAAAAAGAGAGCCTATCCTCTTCTTCTTCTATTTTTGAAATTCTAGAGAATCAGAGATTACGGTAGCCGTCTTCTTTCTTCTGAAGAGCATGAAATGATCTTCTGAAGAATGGTTAATTGCAAATGATACTATCCTAAAGATCCATAGATCATCGTATCATTAATGGCTTGGTGGTGGAGGAGGAGAAACATTCTACAAGCGGCTTTTTTAAGGAGAGAAAACAGTAGAATTTGTGGAATTATAGTAGTGAACCAGATGATTTTTAATAGTCTGAGAAGTGTGGAAAACATTAAAAGAGGATTTTGTTGGAGTAGTGAATTCATTTTGGGTTTTCTACTGATAGTTTGGACTGGGAGGGAATGAATAAATTATGAAATTGACATTACTGGTTGAAAAAAATTGATAAGACATCAGTTTCACAAAACAGCAAAATTTGGAAGTTTCGAGTTAATTTCTCTGGATCCTTATCAACCTCCAAAAGTAGAACTAACGAAAGATCGCTTCAGCCTAATAAAAAACCAGATCGTTTTGAATAGTCTGGCTTTGAGAAATGTGGAAAATCATCGGAGTAGTGAATTCATTTTTGGTTTTCCACTGATAGTTTGAACGGGAAGGGACCAAAAACGACAGGGCATTTTCTATTACTGAACGAAATCAAATGAAAAAAAAAACAGTTTCACGAAACAGTGATTGTCGGAAGTATTGAGTTAATTTCTCTGGATCTTTATCAAACCCAAAAAGAACTAACAAAGGATCGCTTCAGCCTAATACATTCATGAAGCAAAAATCCACTGATTTCTAGCTACACTTCGAAAATCTATTTCCATATGAAACAGAAAAAAGTTTCACAGATTCAGTATCCTAACAAATCTAGAAGTAATTAGTGGAGCACAATATAAATTTGATGAAAATACAATCTAGATTCGCAAAAAAGTCGGTTTCAGCTAGTTCGGAGCAGGACGCTGGTTAATAAATCGGTCCTTTGGTCATGTTTTCCCTTTTCCTATTAATACTGAACTAACTTGAATTGTATAATTGGTCAAGCTGAAACTGCAAAAGCTTCTAAGACTATATGAAACTGAACGCCTTTGACTAGAAAAGTGTGACATTTACGACAAATTCTCATTCATTTTCGAGCAAAGCACTGTACACTTTTCAGTCAAAATGGTCTTTAAGGTCTGAGATGGCATAGTAGTAATACCTAACAACTTCTAAGACGTATGGCACAAACTACATTAGGCTCCGCCCCCTAACTACAGTAATCCTGTTGAAAAATAATTTTTTTTTCTGTGAGAGGTAATGATGAAACATGAACGGGAATCAATTTTTGGCACTACTTTGAGTGTTTTTCAATACTTTTTGAAATTTTAGCTCCACGTCTTCCAGGCGAAAAAATCAATGTTTTCAAAAATTCACCATTTTCCGTCAGTTTTTCGATTATAACGCCCGACTAAGGCCTAATTGAACAAGATCTCTGCGGATTCATAATCTCCATGAAATTTGCCGTCGATTGACCCCTATTCAAAGAAAAAAAGTTGACCCCATATCCGAGATATTTTTCGATTTTTGTAACTTACTATGTATTTTTTCACGTACCCCTATACATGATGAAAAATTTCCATGTTCACCGATTCCAGAAATTTTTTGGTCACAAAGTTATCTATTCATATCTAGTCTAACCCCAAATTTTTAGATCATAAGGTTTCGTTTCGTTCCCGTGGCACCACTTTGAAAAAGATGTATTTTTTCTTGAGCAAAAGACATGTTGATATTTGCAAAAAATTCAAAGTGGTGCCACGGGAACAAACCGAAACCGTATGATCTGAAAATTTGGGATTAAGCTAGATATGGATAGGTGACTTTGTGGCAAAAAAATTTCTGGAATCGGTGATCATGAAAATTTTCATCATGTATAGGGTACGTGAAAAAATACATAGTAAGTTACAAAAATCGAAAAAAATCTCGGATATGGGGTCAACTTTTTTTCTTTGAATAGGGGTCAATCGACGGCAAATTTCATGGAGATTACGAATCCGGAGAGATCTTGTTCAATTAGGCCTTAGCTCGGGCGTTATAATCGAAAAACTGACGGAAAATGGTGAATTTTTGAAAACATTGATTTTTTCGCCTGGAAGACGTGGAGCCAAAATTTCAAAAAGTATTCGAAAATACTCAAAATAGTGCCAAAAGTTGATTCCCGTTCATGTTTCAACATTACCTCTCACAGAAAAAAAAATTATTTTTCAAAAGGATTACTGTAGTTAGGGGGCGGAGCCTGATGTAGTTTGTGCCATACGTCTTAGAAGTTGTTAGGTGTTACTATCATACCATTTCAGACTGCAACGACCATTTTGACTGAAAAGTGTACAGTGGCCAACAGGCATTTGCTCCAATCGGTACGATAACTTGTATTACAAAGTATAAAGGTGCAGTAAATTGGCATTAATATATATTATAAAACCACTTTTCAAAAAAAAAACAAGTGCAAAATAATTCTCCAGTCTCTGTGTGTTTTCTACCTTATTCAATTCAATTCACACTACAAAAAATCTGCTAAAAGTGACCTAATTAAATGGACAATAACCATCGTAATTCAATTACCTTTCCCTCCTCTTTCTGATGACGTCTTCCTCCTTCTGTGCACTTGATCTTTCTTCTTATTTATTGTCTTTCGATCATCTACAGTTCATTCTTATATTTTTAGAGCTCATTGTTCTTTTTAAGTGAACAAAAAACATTATTTATTTGCTTCCTGCTGTTCGTGTTGAAAATAACTACAAATGATTAATCTGGATCTAAACTGGATTATCTCGTCTTTGACTAGTTTCGAAAGACGTCAATTGAGAATTAGGTACAACGTGAATTTCAATTTCGACGAAATGTTTGTCCCACGGATTTTAAGGGGATATGATGGAAGGATGAAAGGGGATGATTGTTGAAATAAAAAAAAATGTTCGATGATTTTTCAAAGATTTTGCAGAAAGCTGGTGGCTGCAAAGTTGAGGACATTTGAAAGATCAAGTCTATTCTACAGATAAGAAGGATTTGGAACTTCGACGATTCAAAGAACTGAAAAGTATCATTTTTAAGAAACTGGGGATTTTGGTTATTTATCCAGGTAATGCCAACTCCTTTACAGTTAACCAGGATAATCGACGTATCAACAGGAAACTTCGCAAAATATTGATATCTTGACTGTACAGGAGATAATATCTGGCTAACATTTTTTGAACAAAATATACAGGTATTATCAAATCAGTGAAACAGTGGATATGTCAGAATGCTCTCAGATATCTCGAAGGTGAAAAATTAGTACATTGGGGAATTTCAAGCATCAGCCGGAATCTCCAAAATTATAATTTCAACTCAACGGAAAATTATTCTCAAGTCAGAAAACACGTACCATTCGTAGTGAGCCCATCTAATCGACAATCAATTTTACTTGATTGAAGAAACAGATAAATTTTGATGTTCCTAAATATCAGTTTCAGTCGTTATGCTGCATAGGTAATTCTTGTTCATCTAGACCTAGACTACTCTCACTATTTCCAGAATACTGTGAAAAGATATCGACATTCACTTAGAGAAAAAACTTCACAATCACATTTTAGATTAGACCCGTTTAGGTACATTTCGGTGATAAAAATAATGCGAGTAATACAGTTTTTTTCTATATTGAATGTTTAACCAAAGGTACCTCAAATCGGCAATCGATTAATAAAAACAGCAGAAAAATTTCTTATGAGCTTTCTGAAACAGAACAACTTTCTTTCAAACTGGAAAAAAGTCATCAAAATCTGATCACTCTTTTTGAAATTTTCCAAAGTTGTAGATCTCCAACGTAACTAATTGACACAACAAAACGTATT
This sequence comes from Caenorhabditis doughertyi, assembly GCA_963572265.1. NCBI lineage: Eukaryota > Metazoa > Nematoda > Chromadorea > Rhabditida > Rhabditidae > Caenorhabditis > Caenorhabditis doughertyi. The sequence goes on along the minus strand of OY751556.1, from coordinate 18,661,324 downwards.
TTCTATGAATATGAGTTCAACCGACATTACTAGCTCTATTTTAAGTGAGTTGATGTGAACTGAATAAAAATGAAAAAAAATCTTACTGTAGCACTATCATCATGAATCTCATCAGTTTCAAAGCAGTTACTAAACGAACGGACCGAGTAGGAAAACTGATTCATTCATGATTCAATAAAGCAATACATTATCCTCTCAATAGAACTCCTACTTTTTTGATTCATACGATAGACTTCTAAATCCCAACACCATTATGAAACAGCACTCGTTCTCTCTTGATTTGCAAAAAGTATGAACCAGACGCCTAATACGAGGAAGAACTAGTCAAAAATCTTCAAATTGATCCGTATTTTGTGTTCCTACTATAAGTAGTTATTATCTTCTTAAGACCAAAAAACGACTCATCTTTTCTATTATTCTGAATGAATGACAGATGCTTGAAGAAGAATACTTCTTCCTTATCTATGAATACAGGAAACACTGACTTGAGTATGTCAGAATCCGTTAATCTCCGTCATTTCAAAAATCGGAAATCCAAAAGAAAAAATAATAAAAAGTCAAAAAGCTTCCCACCAAAATAAATCACGGATTAACTCCGAATTTGGCTTTTCTTTGAAGGAATTGACCTGTCTGAGGTGTGCAGTTTAATGAATAGAAATAATGATGATGAATTTTTAAATGTACATCCGGTTTTATGAGAATTAGAAATGAAATTAATGAGATAAGAAACTAGAAAAATATGTGTGGTGTAGTCAGGGGGGATCTGTGAAATATGCTTCGAGAGAGAGTGAGAGCACATTAGTGACGATGGATGAAGTCATTTAGGTGCAAACTCTTCAAATTATCGTATTAGTCCTCCGCAATTTTATGTTTTGTATGATTTTTAGTTTCCGACTCCTATTTCAAATGGGAATTCTAGGGATAATGGGGGACTGAGAGACTTAAGACAAAATACGGTGTAGAGCTGGGGAAACAATATAATTTCAATTAATTTCAATTTAAAGGATTGTGAATTATTATCAAAGACTCAGAATATTGAAATTATGTCAACAAAATGCAACTGAATTTTTTTTAGAAAGAAAAAGCAACAAGCAACATAAAACCGAGGCTTCTAATAGAAGTGCATGCTCGAATAAAATGGAATAAGACTTTCAAGTCAAAGCTCCAATGACCTCACTTATTTGAAAAGTCCAACCTTCTGGCTGATTCCGGACTACGTTTTTTTTCTAAATTTGTGCTCGAGAGTGAGAATGACATGCCACAATAATAGAGGTTTTTCTGTATACACTATGACACTATGACTATGACAAGAAATTAGCGTTTGCACTGTAACATAAGAGCATCTCGCTTTTTTCGAGATATATTTGAACAAGTGATATGACATTCAGAAAAAATTACACTAGAAACTGAAAGATTTTCGAAAAACTTTTTGGGTGCACTTATATTGAAGTGAGGCTCTACTGACAGAGCTACAAGTCTCGTAAAACAGCAACATTCAACAAAAGGACGCCCAACATCAGAAACAATCTTTGATGCTCCCATCCTGGTACATTCGGATCGTGACTAATTTGTATATTTTGTCTCCGGTACATATGTGTTTCTTTTTCAGCTTCTAATCCGTTTCAGAGTACTTACAGACTATTTCTCAGCTCTATATTTGTTTTATTGGTCTTAAAAGCGGCGATGTTACAAGATCAAATGAATTATAAAAAGATACACGATGACGAGTAGACGTGCTTGATGTACATCGCATATCTATCTGAGTCAATTCAAAATCAGAGCAAACTATAATCTGTCAGGATGATAAATTGACAAAAAAGAGAGGAAGAAAACAAGGAAATAGAGAATCAAAAATGATCAAATGGTCTCGAAAAGTGTTCCTTTTTTTTTCAAATCATATTTATAGGTTGTTTTGCTCTGGATAAAACTTTGCAATATGAAAATAATTCGATTCGATAACCAAAGATTTGATGTCATGTATAAATAGAATCAAGAACCAGTATGTTCTTGGGCTCAACGATACTTTTTTTTCGTCGTTTGGTTGGTAGAAAAGATGAAAAATGAAGAAAAGATCAGGGATAATGGGTTCTTGGAAGATTTTGAAAAAGAGATCTTTGAATAGGATCGGGAGGATAAATGGGTACAAGAGATGGGAAATTTGAGGAAAAGTATAAGGTTTTTTCTTTTGCAGGGGCTCTTCAATTGGAGGTGTTATTCAAAGCTTTACAATTTTTATGCTAACCACCAAATTGGATAATGTGGAAAAAGCAACCATTTCAAAAAATTTCAGCGCTCATAACGAACGAGAACCTTTTCAAGTCGATAAGTTTTACATGTAATGCTTCCGGAATGTGCTCCCTCGATTCTAGATTTTATGGGGGCAAAAGTTAGGCCTAGGGATGGGTAGAATAACCCTCTAGTCAAAAATTTGACAAATTGATTTTTTATCGATTTATTGATTTTTTTCACTTTTACCAGTTTTCTGGCCCTAGCTCTGTCAATTTTGAAGATTTTTTTAAAGTCAAAAAACAAAATTGTAGTACAAAATGTGATACAACTTTTTGCTCACTGCACAAAAAAATTTGGAGCGCGTTGAAGAGCCCAAATTTTGCTCCAAAGTGGAGTCGAAAAAATCAAAAATGTTAAATCGTCATGAACTTTTGAAGTTAAATTTGGCACTCAAATTAATGCTTATTGTCAGATTTTCAAAAAATTTCACCGATAAAATTTTGAGAAAATTGAGTTCAAAATATATTTTTGTAATTTTCGGGTTTTCAAAATCAAAATTTCGAAAAAGTTGTGTTGGTAAATCTTGTAGCCCGTAAAAAGACGCATCTTTTCATTTTTTGACCATCCCAAAATAATGAGTTTGAACTGAGTTAAGTGTGTTTGAAGGCCTGGCCCCAAACCCGATCTGACAGAACTTGCTTGTATGGCCAACATTTCAATCACACTTAACTCAGTTCAAACTCATTATTTTGGGATGGTCAAAAAATGAAAAGATGCGTCTTTTTACGGGCTACAAGATTTACCAACACAACTTTTTCGAAATTTTGATTTTGAAAACCCGAAAATTACAAAAATATATTTTGAACTCAATTTTCTCAAAATTTTATCGGTGAAATTTTTTGAAAATTTGACAATAAGCATTAATTTGAGTGCCAAATTTAACTTCGAAAGTTCATGACGATTTAACATTTTTGATTTTTTCGACTCCACTTTGGAGCAAAATTTGGGCTCTTCAACGTGCTCCAAATTTTTTTGTGCAGTGAGCAAAAAGTTGTATCACATTTTGTACTACAATTTTATTTTTTGACTTTAAAAAAATTTTCAAAATTGACAGAGCTAGGGCCAGAAAACTGGTAAAAGTGAAAAAAATCAATAAATCGATAAAAAATCAATTTGTCAAATTTTTGATTAGAGGGTTATTCTACCCATCCCTAGGCCTAACTTTTGCCCCCATAAAATCTAGAATCGAGGGAGCACATTCCGGAAGCATTACATGTTAGCTAGAAGTATACTAAGGAACTCACAAAAACCAAATTTCGAGTTTCAAGCTCAAAAGGGGAGAGCTGTAGTTTATTTTTTGGATATAGGATCGGGATCGAATTGGGAGTTCAAGAAAAACTATTATGAACCACATGAAACAGAAATTTAAAAAACTATTAGGTCTTTCGATAAGTAATGTCGTTTTTTTTCGAGGTGGTGTATCTTTGTTTTCAAAAGTGGAATCTTCCTAAAAATTTTTGCATTATATGGGCTATAACAAGTATAGTAAAACACCCAAACTTGGTGCCCTCAGCAATTTTTATATTGGATTGGCAAGCTATAGAAAATGATCTGATTTTTGATCATTTTTTGCTTTTAGTTTTTCTCAGTGGCGGTACGGGTGATATTGGTTTTATTATGTATTTGTAACAATGAGCAACCTTCCTCACTCACAGAAACCTTCATTTTAGATTCAGCTGATTCAAGACGAAAATTAGACGTTCGGCATATTCACTGAAATATGGCTTACGGCAGCCTTCTGTAAAGTAATTTCGGCGGCTATTGCTCAGAAACCAGTTTTTTAACAGCTATAGCGTCTGGCTGAATTGTTTTTGCCCAGTTCAAAAAAGTGAAAAAAGAACTGAACTGATTTTTCGCTGCTCAGTACAAAAAATGACCAGTTGATTTTCGAGTACCTTATGAATAGGACATTATAAAAATACAGCAACATGTTCAATCGGGTTCTGGTTTTTATTGTTAGTATATGGGACTTCCCAACAATCACCCATTAATCTCCTGAAAGTTTCCCGTAATCCATCTCAGAGCACCAGGCCCTCAAAAATTGGTCCGAAAAAATTCAATTTTTCAAACAGTCATGTTTTTCGCACCCAATTTCCAATTTTTTTTCTAGTCAAAACAGGAAATTAGTATCACAATTATGGTCGTTCTAATGCTTTTTAGTCTGCCAAAAAATATTTAGTTTCAGCTGAGATATTACCCTTGCAAGATACCTTGAAAAAAACGACATTACTTATCGAAAGACCTAATATTATTTCTGTTATTTGTGCTGTTCAATTAGAAACCTTTTCCAAAGATTTGATTCACAGATAGCTCAACGGATGAACTACAGTATGCTAGAATGCACCATATTTCTGAGAAATCTTGGAAAATAGTTTTCCGTTACGTAGACTCTTTACTAGGGAATGGTCAGACATCGAAGTGGGCTTTTGACTCCTAACCTACACCATTCGAAAGCTGAGATCACGTCATTCATTTATCTGCAATAAATTTTTGCCGAATACCCTCCAGAAGCGAGCAAATTAGGTCGAAATTTTGGTCCTTATTATCCCCGTGACCTCTCCCTCCCCCTCCCTTTTAACACTGGAAAATCAGAAAACAATTAGAATTTTACCGTAAAAATTTCACGTGAAGGCTCATTATGTCTTCACATTTTGATTCTATTAAAAACCAACAAAAATAGCCGAGTGGCTAGCGTTGATGAACAAGAAATACGAAAGATAGGCTTGAGCCTACCATAGGGAAATATATTTTGTTTTTTTTTTGCCTAATAGGAGCTGGCCGAAAAAATGATTTCCCGGCATTTTTCGGTCTACTTTTCCGTTTCAAACCACTTATTTGGGAAATAAGTATTTTTCAAACTTTTGTACTAAAATCATTTTTTGACCAAATTTAGACTTTTCAGAGTTTTTATGAAAATTGTTTTGATGAAAAGAGAGCTGTAGAAAGGGTTAGCGAATGAATGATTTGATTGGTTCAAATTAAGAATAAATCTTATTCCCCAAAATATAGACCGAAAAATGCCGGGAAATCATTTTTTCGGCCAGCTGGAACATGGAAAAATGGAAAAATGGAACATGAATTTGAATCAAACCGTGTTTTTACAGCAGAAATCACAATCTCACAACGGTTTGGGACAAAAACGACAAGGAAGTCTCATTTTTCACTACACCATTGGGCTTGGTGGTATCTGAAACTGTCTAAAATTAAGCTCATTATTCTTTCAAAACGTAACCACACGTTTCTCAAGCGTTTCTGACATCAGAAACCACAAGATGTGTGCACGCCTACTCTGAAGCTTGAATCTCGTTAAGGATTTTGGAGAGTGTTTGCGTTGTGGATAGAATCATGTTAAACGATGAAATAATGATTATGATTATTATTTAAACTTGATTGGTTTCAGGAATTTCTGTTTGAACACAATTTTTGGTCATTTTTTGCTAGTGACCGTATCATTATGTGGATAATTTTTTACTACTTTTTCAATGATTCCTAAAAAAAATTTTTCTCACTTTTCAAATACTGTTTTTGTTAAGAAAACATAAAACTGTGACCGAAATGACACATTTTCGCAAGTTGGACTAAATCCGTTCGATTAGCCATTTTCGAGTTTCTCGATAAAAGTCACCTGACCGTATAATTATGTGGAGCACTGTATTAGAGTATGTGAAGGATGTGATGAGGTTGAACTTGGATAGTGAGAAGATTCTTGTGAAAGAATTTCAAGTATCAAACTTAACACAATGCTTGAAAATCTAGTTTTATGTTACAAGCAACTTATGACAGATGAAGTTTTTTCAAAAAAACTGATCAAAATGAATTGGTTCGCTTTTTGAAAAAAAAGGCTATATAGAAAGCAGCTCCTATTGTTTGAAAAAGCTCGAAATGCTGGGTTCTGTACCTCTTTTGAACGTGGATATCTACGTAAATCTATTGAAATAATTAGATCTTTTTGCCCTCAAACAAAGATCAAAAACTGAATCATTCTTTCTGCAGACTTACTTGACTAGTCATTTCTCCAAAAATAAACATTCAAACAAAAATAGGACTTCCTTCTATTCCCTTAACTCAATATTTTAATCTTGACGTGAGTGAGGAGAGGTTGTAAGTTTGTGGGTGGGAGGTGTCACTAAATGAAGAAAAACATGAACATTTTTAGAAAAATAAAATACTCGAAAAAGGAATGAGATTACCCAAAAATGGAGACATTTGAATGGTTGAAAGGCAAAATGACGAGTTGAATGGATCATCAATGTTATGATTATTTTGAGATTGAGTGAAATGTCAAGGGAGATATTTTCGAATGTGGGAGTATCCGATGCTTATTAAAAGAACAGAAAGAATCGGACCTTTTTTTTCAGTAGAATGAAACAGAAAACGTTCGAAATTAAGCACTTGGCCTCAAAAATAACCAGCAGAATGAAGTTTCACTAAACATACTCGTATTGGAAAACCTTATTTCATTTAAAATTAAAAATTCGTGTGAAACTGTTTTTGACTAACCTAACGGTTTCAAGTTCGTCAAATACCTCTGACTCAAGTTTCAAGTTGATAACATGATGACATCAAACGAATCTACAAAAATTAGTCTTCTTTAAAAGTTTTTTCTCTAAAACTTCACTGTTTGGGGCTGATTGAACCGACAAGTATTTGCTGAGCTTGATAAAATCGCTGTAGGAATTTATAAGAACTGTATAATCACAATGGTCATGAAACGAAAAATGGTTGTTAAGGTGAATAACACACTGCAACAATTTACTGTATCACCAACTTCGGATATGAAAATCATAAAAACGATATAACACTCGAACGTTATCCATCTCCGATTTCCATCCTTATTGAAACACGAAAATTTGCCGGAACGTCATCAGTAATTTGAAGGTAATTCCAAAACGGAATACCATGAATAGATTATTTTCTGACAAGTTCCATATTTGTACGATATAAAGGTCTGTTTTCAGATGGAAAAGGTGGGTTTTCAGATTAACAACACTGAATGTTTCAATGAAAAGACTTTCGTGGTCGACTTTTTAGTAATCTTGTTACATCACTTCTATGGTTATACATATGTCTACGTTAGAACAACTTTCAGAATTCATCGGGATCGAAACAATTTCGAAACATCGAAATACTGTATCAAAGAGTGAATTCACAGTGCGGGAAACCGTCGGACTCAATCTCTGATTGTGAACCGTGAACTACTTATGTTTTACAATATTTATGGCTTGAAGAAACCAGTATCTTATTATACTCGCTTTATCAGAGCAAGGCCAAAAGCTTGAATATCTATAACAAAACTAAAACAGAATTTTAATCAAAATTGTTCCTATATCTGAATCTGTGTTTGAATTTCGAATTCCAAATAAGAATGCCCCGCCCCCTTTTTCCCTTCCTTGACATTTTAGTTCTTCCCATCCCATTGTGGGTGTCGCTTTGTTTCTTCTTCTCTTCCCACCATTACGACACCATCCAACCTGCGCTTTGAACGCTTTCAAGAGGTCGACGTCTTCTTTCTTCGACGTCTTCTTCTACTTCTTCTTCTCACCCACACGACACTATCAGAATATGCACACGCACACGCTTCTGTGACGTCGTGTGCAACACTTGAAAAGTTTCAGGAAGACCAATAGCAAAAGAAGCAGCAAAAAAGAGAATAAAAAGATGTAAAAAAGACAAAAAAACACGGAAAAAGCACGGCGAGAAACGGAAGAAGGCGTGGGCAATGAGAGAGTGTTTGAGACGAAGAGACGCAGAGAACTCGGGGGAAGTCCTTTTTTAGACTTGGAGCTAATTTTAAACTTTTGAAAGTGACCTCTAGAAATTCTGAGAAATAAATCTGGATATAGGGCTTGATTCAGGAGAATCACATCATATAAAATAGTGAATTGATGACCTAAAAATGAATTTCAAATCAAAAATAAGCGAAGAAGAAGGTCAAAAAGTGAAAAGTGAAAAATAAAGGGAATTTTAGGGAATTGGAAAGGCTTCTAAAAGTTCATACCGTATACAGGATTTGAAAAACGTCATGTAAAATTGCATAGAGTCAGTTCGGGGCGGAATTCAGATGATGTCGAAAAACGTTATGAATAGTGTGCGATATACGGTACTGGTGGAACTGTAATGCGGGTAAGGTGATCGAAAGTTTCAAATTACATATTTTGACAACAAATTACGGTTCCAGCAATTTTTTATTTTTTACCTCGTACTCGAATGGTTGTTTACAGTGAAAGTTGCGGTTATCAAATAGAAAACAAAATTTATACGGTAATGTTTTAGACTACTCAAAGTTACACATTGCTCCTGAAAGCTAGTCTATATTTCAGAATCTGCTGGAAATAAGCAAAGAGAATATAACAGCACGGGAACTGTAAACTGTGTTCATTAAATCTGGCTAGTTTTGTGACAATGAAGTTGTTAGTTTCTCTTAAAATCTCCAAAACAACGTAACCGAATCTGAAAATAGAAAAACAAGGAACACAATTAAAAGGATAGATTTCTGAAGACCACTAAAAATTGTAAATTGATCACTGAAATCTTCCATTAAATACCAATTAGCCCTCCCTCCTTGTTATTCCAAGAGGAAATGACGTCTTCTATATGAACTCAGTACAAAGAGTAAAAAAGATGAGTATTCCATTTGCAGAAGAAGATGAAGCATATTTATATATAGTGACCTCCAGACAGAAGAAGAAGATCATTATATTCCCATAATTATAATCGGCGATAGCTCTAGGAGCAATGGATTGCGAAAACAAGTCTAAATAGAATAAGAAAAAGGACAAAAGGTGGGTGGATGTATGTCAACGGAAATTCAAATGGACACATTTTGTTTTTTGTTTTGTTTCAAGGGAGGGCGGAGCCTAATTTGATTCAGTTTTGTTTGGTTTCGGGTCAATTTAGACTAGAGAAAAGGTCAGATGCTCTATGCTCAGAACCAGGTGCCAGGTTCCTCCCTCAAATTGTTCCCCCTTCTTTTTTTTACTAGGACTGGTCAAGAAATACTCTTTTTTTGAAGAAGAAGAAGATTGGAAGTAGAAGGAGGTGTGCTTTGGTCTGTGTACTTTACGTTTTGGGAGAAGAAAGGTCACGTTTTTTTTTTGGGTCGAGACTATTCGAGGAATGGGATCGGATTATAACAGTTTGCAGAGTTGATCATAATTTTATGAAACATAGTTTATTTTTTCGAAATTATCAGAGAATAATCTGAGATTGGAAATCCAGCATTTCCTTGAACTTTCGTTACCTTTGCCTACAAGCTTTGATGATACTGATCCAGGTAATCTGCAAATATACAGTGAAAACCGGAACAAAACAGCTTCGAAAAACTGTGCTGGTGCAATGTTCCTCCAAGGAGTTATAGAATTTCTGTTAACTTTCAGAAATCGAAATGCATTTTTCAAAAAGGACCAGCCAGAAAACACGATTCTTAATCTCCACTCCCAATCCTCTCTCATTTACTAAAAGTCAGAAGAAAATAGAATGATCCAAACGGTTTCATTGATCCAGATTACCAAAGGATTTGTGTTTCAATAAGACAGAGAACATTAAAAAGTCTGGAAGAGAAATTGCACTTCCAGACAAATAATCTTTAAGAAAAGCAGAGAGGAAGCAATCCGGTAGTTTTTTTGCAAACATTTTTTGGTCGAAGAGTATAAAAAATTTTGGGAAACTTTACAAGATACCATACTTATGGAAGCTGACTGTAACATAAGTCAGAAAACCGGTTAAAAAGGCACTACTTGATCAGTGCAACTACTGTTTCAGTGAAACCAGAATTGTAGATTGCTTGGAAGAAACCAATGTTTTATCATTTAGACTAAAGAAATAGACTCAAATAGCGAATTTCAATTTTGGAGAGCCTTTATGAAAACTTTGTGCAGCTGAAAATTTTTATAAACTCAATAGATTCTACAATTGTAACCTTACAGATCCCATTCCTATTTTTTTTAATTCTTTTATTAAATTCTAACAGTCAAAACCTTCACAGGAATTTCCAGTTAAAAACTAATTCAATAAACTATAAGTTTAAAAAATTACCATTTCATAAATTCTTGAAACTTTTTACCATTTTTTAATTATTCATTATCAGTTGTAAATGCCCAGCAAGAATATCTAATACCAAAGATCGAGCACATCTCCTAGTTTTCTCTCATTCGTATCAAGGTTGAACAACTATTCCACCGATCAAATATTTCATCTTCAAAGACCAAAAAGTAGATTCGATCCTTCCGGTCAGTGGAGGTGCAAAAAAATGCAGAATTAATTCGATGTTTTTAGAAGAAAAATGATCATAGAATATTGTTTTGGTCAGTGATTTGATATAGAAAAAAAGGAGTTGAAATGTCAGGGACCGAGAGGAGAACATCATTTTAATGGAGGAGAGAGTTAATGTATTTTTTCCGGGTGATGTTTGTAATCGTATGCAAAACGTATGAGGAACGATAAGATTGACAAGGGACCAGGCGTGTTCGAACTTTACTGTTTCCCTAAACAGATGAAAAAAGGTGGCGAGATCTTACACTGGTGTCTTACTCAACTGCTCAGTGGATCAGAAAATTTAGAAATAATGTCTCAAAATTTTTTTGAAAACATTACCAACACATCTTGAAACCCATTTTTTTCCAGAGAACATCTCTGTATGTGCTCTCTTTCAAAAAACAAAAGAATGCAAAGAACCATTTTTTGCTGTTACAGAAAATAATTTAAGACTTGAAGAAATTTATAGAAAATAATCAGATGGTAGCACTACAGTTTTTATAATACTTCTCAAATTGTAAGACACCTGCAATGAGTGAATTGAATTGAGTTTATAATGTTTCAAAATGAGCTTCAAACAGCTACTTCTTACGATAGTTGATGGAATTGGTTATAGTCTTATGAAAAAGAAAATAATAATTCGAAGCCCATTTTCTAGACCAGCAACGGTTCGCCTTTTCACTTTTCTAATCTGTGGGCGAATTTAAGTTCATTGGGTAAGCAAAATGCGTTTTACCTTTTTTGTTTTTAATCGTGGTCTATGTAGAAAAAACAAGGAGCTTAGTTTTCAGTCTTGATGGATGTGGTCTTGTTGGATGGAAGTCTTGATGGAAGTCTTGGAGTGATTTGAGAAAAAAATGTAAGTAAACTGTTCTAAAAAGTTTTTAAATTCACCTGATAGTGAGGAGAAACTGATTCAATTACAAAACGGGTTATAAATTTTTCGAAAATCCGAAATACCAGATCCTTTTGTATGTTTCGGAATCTCATTAACGATTTATTTTTGGAAAGAAAAATAAATATTAAGAACCCAGATTCTCTATTTGTTCCCAATAATACTCGGAATTGTTCCTTCATTCATACTTTTTCTGCTCTTTTTCACCATTTTTTCATGTCTGGGAAAGTTTGCAGTTTTCTTTTAAAAAACACAAGATTTCACGAGTTCCTTGAATTAACTTTTTTGTATTCTCCCAGAAGTTTACCAAGAATTTCCTGAATCAAAATAATCAAAAGTCCTAAAACTAATTGGATTGAAAATATAGACTTTGTTCTAGAATACTTAAATTTATTTTGTTGATAATGTTATTATTAAAACAAAAAGCAAAAACAAAACAAAAAACAAAAACAGAAAATAATTTATTCAAGTCCATATTCACACAACGTGTGTTCTGAAACAAAGCACTTCTTCTCTTGACTTTTCCCAGATTTCAAGTACCTCCCATACCGCTTTCCAAATACTTTTTGGAGCGATGAAGGGGGTTTGAAACTCAGTTTTGAAACTTTATTTAACGAGTCAAAGTGCAAGTTTAAACGTAGAGGTTCTTCTTATTTTTGGAGAAAGAGCATTACTGATAAGAGTGGTTTAAGGACAAGGACAGTTTAAGTAGGGTACAGTGTTAAAAAATGAAAACATGGAATTAAAAGGGAATTTGTAGGAATCAAAAATTAAGACGATTGATTCTTTGAAGGTTGTTCGGAAGGGAAGATGATCTGTGGTCTGAAAATTTATTACTTTTTCGAACTTATTTCAAGTTTTCAAAAAAGAAGATTTATCCCGCTCTGGAGGATGTGCCAAACCTGAATGCAAAAAACATTATCAAATACTCTAATATGCTTTGAAAATTGAAATCCGTTTTAAACTTTTGGATTATCAAAATAGATTTTTTGAATCATTCAGAAGGCGTATCTGGGCTCAATTTACTCTTGATTCTGATAGAAAAAGAGAGAAGTTGATCAAATGATCGGCAATTCAAATCGAACAAAACTCGCACGCAAACCAAACTAATCAAGAAGTTTAAAAAAAGATAAAAAAGATTGTGGAACAGTGAGCCAGCTGAAACTAAACAGGTCATTATTTCAGCTTATTGGCATCAATTAACTAGGAACTCCCAACAAATCCAAAAATTCATCGAGTGGTCGGAACAGAAAATGATTGTAGAACACTCTCAGGAAGCGGAATTCATGAAAATGACTCAGACGGACACATGTCAGAGTCATATCAATGCAGTTCTATTTTTATGTTATGCTTAGAACTTGAAATCGTAAAAGCTGTCTTCAAAAATAAAACTTGTTAATTTTTCTGTAGAGAGCTGTGAGGGATTACAAAAAGAACGAACGTCACAGTTGCCTAGGATTGCATCAAACTGATATTCCCGTTTCAAATTGAAATTAAGAAACTGCAAAGTTCTTCTAAATTTGATAGTCATATACTGACCATTCTTGAAAATTAAAAAAGAAAAAAATGCGAAAATTATCCAAATTTTTTCCTTAAAATTTATTTCGGTTGCAGGGAGTAGTCAAGTCGTGTAATATTTAGTTTCTACATTTGACGTCCATCAATCCCGGTAAATTTCAATTCATCTGAAGGAGGTTTACCTCGGTTGAACAGAATTTTAAAAAAAACTGTCTTGATTGTGTTTTTTCAGATAGAACTTAAACTTCTAGAGGAATATCCTTATATTTCCATTCAACACTTTTCGATAAATTTCAAGATTTCAAAACTTTTCTAAATCATGATGCAGGTTTGTCCAAGCAGTGAACGTGTTTGCAATCATTTCTACCGTCATTAACTATTTGATTTTTCAGTCTTTACAACCGAAAAATCGATGAATCACAGCTCATATCAATATCTTTTAACACACTCATCGCAGTAACTTCTTTTATTTTTTATCAAAGAAACCTCACTCCTCCATCGATCCTGACGCCATTTTACGTTCGCCAAGTCTGTGTCTTCTCCTGCTCTCTTGCGATCGAAATTTTATAATTTGACATCACTTTTTGTGAAGACAAGATTAGTTTAATGGATTTTTAAGTGTGCTTAAATTGCTTCGGCATGTCTTTTCTCTCCCTTTGGCAACACAATTTTTATTATTTGTCCATACTCCACCTCCTTTTTTTCAATTCTTATCAAAATTTGGTTAAAAAGGGGGAATTGAAAGTATAAAATGTTGTGGACAGTAACTCTGGTTTGCACACTCTTTTTACCGACTTTTTATCAGTTACTGATAGCCGAGAATAAGGCGGTTTCCGACGAATTCATTCACTCTCTGTTAGGGGGGTTTTTACACCTTGATACAGATCTATTTTCTGTTTGAATTTAACTCTAGTTTTGTGACTTTTTATTAGTTTACATGTACGATAGGAGAAGAAAGTTTGTGTTGATTTTATGATATAATTTTATTTTTGATCACAACCTTTTTTTTGCTGTTTTTGGGGCTTCATCTAAAGTTTAAAAAATTTCTCTACTCCAGTGGTAGGTTGTCTTGTATGTCTTGGTACTTTATAGAAACTTTTATTGAAGGGCACCATGAGAAATATACATTTATGAAAGTCTCAGTCACTGCCAAAGTTTTCTTAAAAGTGTCTAGAGGATTTTCACAATCACTCCCAAACTGATGGTCGCTTGAATTCTGTTTCAAAACGCTTTCAAAGGTTTGCGGTCCCAAAAATGTTTTCGATTAATCTACATGGTGACAAACCATTGAGGACCAACCTGAACCTGTTGGCTTCATACTGTTCGTATGTAGGTCTTTTTTTACTCGAAGATTTTCCGTTTATTAAAAGTGGCTGTGTGGAATTCTACTTGCAACATCACACGAACACTTTCGAGAAATTTCAAAAGGTTTATGAAACAGAAAATTGTCGCAATGGGAATTTTCGTTCATAGTGATACTTTTTCGTATACTTTTGAGGGTGCAATACAAAAAATAGTCGCACTAAATGAATTCTGGTAGATTTTTGACAGCCTAACAAAATTTTGAGCTGCAGTTTCAACACATTTTCATAAATTTACGATTTGGGAACAATTCGATCGACATGTTGTCTTGTTAATAAACAAATGTAACTTGCGGTATGTGTGGTTGCTACTGTATAATTGAGCCTTTCTGGTATTTGTCTAGAACAGTCTATTATTCTTTTATTCTCTATTGTAATTATTATCTTTTGAAGTAATATGAAGCAATTGTTTTTCCAAACGAGAGCAAGCTATTATGAGTGCAGTGAAACAAATAGTTTTGTAAAGTATTCAGAAAAGTTTTCTCGCCGTTTCTGTTTCCAAACGTAAAAGCTTCCTTTACTTCGGTATTAATGATAGGCTCATCTCCAGTCTTGTTTTCCCCTTTTTTCATAAACTGTATCTCTAAATGACTATTTTACTTGATTCTTCTCCGAAACAAACTGATCTCTTTTCATGACGTTTTCATATTTTTCCCAAAATCGTCTGATTTCGAAAGGAAACCACCATTATCAATCGTTGACCATTTTCCCAAATAATCACGTACAGCTTCTCAATTTCATTTGCTCCCGATCTTTCACTGATAACTTTTTGTCTCTTTTTCTTTCATTGAATGAGTTTAATCATCAGAATATTAAATTGCATTATGCTATCATTATCATTTAAACTATAAACTCGTGAAGATGACAAACAAAAAGGAAACTGATTCTTGTGTTATCTAGGGAAAAATTACGAAATTGGGGAAAACTCGGAGAGAGGAAGGGAGGGGGTTAAGTGTAGAATGGTAGAACACTGTAACTGTTTTACGGTGAAGGTTTTTTTTTTAATTTTCAAATTTTAAAATTTTTAAACTTTTTAAAATTATGAAATACTGTGAAGATTATATCAAAAGTAATGAGACCATAAAACATAGATTTTGTAACAGAAAGTTTTTCAAAAACATTCCGAGAAGACGCGGAGCTTACTGTAGAATCTATTATCATTTGTCAATTCAAAATCCGTATGAATCTAATAAGAGATGTAGCGAACTTGAAACAAGTAAACATAAGTAATCGACTCTATGAAACTGAAAAATTTGTCGCCATCATTGAGAATTTTTTGGAACCTCTAATCTTATTCTTTTGGAATTTCTTTTCTCAATTTTAATGTTCGACTGTGGTCCAATTGGGTAACTGTAGAACTAGACGTACAATATTTGATTCAGCATCAGTTCCGAGATGAAAGAGCACAGTAGGATACGTTTTTGAAACTGAAAAAATAGTTCACCAATTTATTAGAAATTTTTCTCTTGGACTATATTTTCACTGTTCTAAAGACTCTTCATTGTCTACCTTCTTTCCTTTTCAGCGATTATCCCGTACCAATGTCTATATTTACAGGGTAATGCTTCGAAACCTATATCTGCTAGCCTTTTTGGCTGCATCCGTCCTTGCTTTTGTTCAAAATCCCTACAAATACAAAAAAGCGGCGCGTAACAGTGTTGGAAATGATGCAATCAGTGTGACATCTGGATATATTGACACGTGGCTTGATCATTTCTCTGGAAATGCATCTGGAACATTCCAACAGAGATATCTCTACACTTTGGATTATGCTCTTCATTCAAGAGTTGCTTTCTTGTATGTCTCTGTATCAGGAGATTTTGAGACATCTGTAATTACGGATGAAAGAAATCCAGTTGTGAAGACTGCCAAACAATTTGGAGCTACAGTTTTCTCATTGGAACACAGATATTATGGACAATCGAGGCCTAATTATGAGTGAGTTTTATTTGTGATCGGAGGAATCAGAACGATTTATGACAAACATAAAATGGCAGTTTCAGCCAGAAAGTATTGCTGGGCTTTAACAAAAAATTTTTAATTGAGCTAAAATTTGCAAGTCCTCAGCTTTTTCTGGTTATCTAAAAAACCCTTGTTCTTTCAGCAAATTCGATGCAAACAATCTCCGTTACCTCAATTCCTTCCAAGCCATTCAAGATCTCATTCATTTCATTAAATTCGCGAATCAACGATTCAATTTGGATCCAGATGTCAGATGGGTTCTTTGGGGTGCTGGATATGGAGGTGTTATTGCAGCAGAAGCAAGAAAATGGAATCCTGATCTTGTTGCTGGAGTTATCGCTAGTTCTGCTCCACTTACTCATCAATATGACTTCTGGGAGTTCAATGATCAAGTTGCAATTGTTCTTTCTCAAGTTGGAGGTCAATTATGTTATAACAAAGTTGCTCAAGGATTTGCTGATATCAATCAAGCAATGAGAACTCCACAAGGAAGAGCAAACGTCTCTGACTTGTTCCAATTGAATCCACGTCTTGATCAAACAAATCTTAATTACAACGACGTTCAAACTTTCTGGATGCAGATTATTGCTCCATTCCAAGGAATGGTCCAATATAATAATGACGTAAGTTCTAGAAGTTATCGAAATTTAAAAATAGCGAGTTTTTCAGTTCGCTATTTCGATCGGAGATTTGTGCACAACTATCGATAAGAGTAGCTGGAGTAATATGGAAGTTGTTTGGCAAGCCTATGTCTACTGGAGTAATCATATCTATGGACAACTCGTTCCATTGACTACTTCTTATCAAGCTATCATCAATGATCTTGGAAATCAGAGCCCGAATTCACCATTGCGTAAGTCTATTTTTCAGAATCTCAAAAAAAAACCTATATTTCAGTCGATGATCGCATGTGGCAATACCAAATGTGCACTGAATTTGGATGGTTCTACACGACCAACAACAATGAGCAAGGTCTTTTTGGAGCAGTTGTTCCAACAAGTATCTTCCTTAATATGTGCTTCGATTTGTATCCAGGAGCCAACTTGACAGCTACCGTAATCCGTGATTTGACTATTGATTATAACAATTTCTACGGATCCGCTTATGATTATTCTGGAACAAATGTTGTTTTCACCAATGGATGGTATGATCCATGGGGCCGTCTTGGAAAAGAATCAACTGCAGATTTCTCTGTTGTTGCATATATTATTCCATCTGGATCATGGGCGAGTGATATGTTCCCAGGAGATACAAATAACACTTTCATTAATACTGCTCATCGTTTGGTCAGTGAAAATATTAACATGTGGGTTAATGGACCAAAGAATCCAGTTACCCAAGTTAACACTACAAATCCTTGGACACGCCCACCATGGGGAGAATTTGGAAGTGTTAGACTTAGAGAGACTCAAGCAAAGAAAGAAGCTGAATCTCTTTTCACTGAAATCCCAGATGACGTTCCATCCAAACAAAAGTTCCCAGCTCCAAAGTTCAAGAAAGTTCTTCTCGGAAGACCACCACACGGATTCCTTCCAGAACCAGATTTCAATAACGATGCTGGATATCCATCTGGTTTCGAAAAGGGAATGTTCAGACAAAGAGAGGATCATTTCAACAATCAGAATCCCAATTATTTCCAACAGAAATACTTCAAAAATGCTCAATGGGCGAAGCCAGGAGGACCAAATTTCTTGATGATTGGAGGAGAAGGACCAGAAAGTGAGAGATGGGTTTTGAATGAGAATATCACTTATTTGACATGGGCAAAGAAATATGGAGCCACTGTTTATCTTTTGGAGCATCGATTCTATGGAGATAGTAAGCTATCGTGAGTTTTCAGTTTCAAATTTGAAAGAATTGAGATGGATATTTATGAAAAAATAATCAAGAACTTTCGAAAGTGAAGTATGATTTTTATTTTTGGACTTTAGACACTTGTTTCAATTAATGATGTCTCGTTCTTTTCAACATTCTATCTGAAAAGTCTGAAACCGTTTTTTTTGCAGTAACAGCAACAGCAACTTCTACCTTCTGAGCTCCCTTCAAATGCTCTACGACTTGGCTGAATTCATCAAATCTGTCAACCTGAAAACCGGAACAAACAATCCATGGATCACATTTGGAGGATCTTATTCAGGAGCCATGTCTGCCTGGATGAGAGAAGTATTCCCAGATCTTGTTGTCGGAGCCGTTGCTTCTTCTGGACCAGTCTTCGCGAAAACTGACTTCTACGAGTATTTGATGGTTGTGGAGAATTCGATTCGAAAATATAATCCCACGTGTGCGGATAGGATTCAATCTGGATTCAATACAATGAGAACTCTGTTCTTGACCAAGGAAGGACGTCAGAATCTTTCGGACATTTTCCAACTTCAACCACCATTCGGAGATAATGTCACCGATACTGATCAACACTATTTCTTCTCCAACATTTATGGAAACTTCCAAGGAGCCGTCCAATATTCTGGAGATAACACTGGACCATATGCAAATGGATACGGTATTCCTGATATGTGCAAAATTATGATGGATGATACAAAGACTCCATTGAACAACATTGTTGCTTTCAATCAATTCATGTCAGTATTTTACAATGGAGGAGGAAATTATACTGGAATGGATAACAGTTATCAAGATTTGATTGATTATTTGCAAAATGCTCAAATGTTTGGACCTGATGCCGGAGCAGGATTATTATGGACATGGCAGACATGTAATGAATTTGGATATTTCCAATCTGCTGATAGTGGAAATGGTATCTTTGGATCTCCAACGCCAGTGAAGTAAGTTTTCAACCTGATATCGCAAAATTTATGTTATAAGGACTTCATGTAATGTAATGTGAAACCAATAGAAAATGCATTTCTAATCATATTATCTTTCCAGCATGTACGTCCAAATGTGCATGGATATCTTCGGATCCTACTACCAACGCAATACAATTGATGCTCAAATTGCCAATACCAATTACATGTACGGAGAACGATTCCATTACAGAGGAACAAATGTAGTGTTACCAAATGGAAATGTTGATCCATGGCATGCACTCGGTCTTTACAATCCAATGGATCCATCAGTTGTACCATATTTAATTGATGGAACCGCCCATTGTGCAGATATGTATCCAGCAAGAGACGCAGACGTTCCTGGATTAAAAGTTGTTAGAGATCTAATTGATCAGAATATTGCAATTTGGTTGAATCAAGCACCAGCTCCAACTCAATCTACAGTAACTGGATCAACAACAACTATTAATCCAAATGCAACAACAACAACTCCGGTCCAAACAACAACTTCTTCCGCCACCTCATCAACTCTTATTTTGTCATTCATCGCCATTTTTGCTAGATATCTCTTGTAAAAAAACAAATTGTCTTCTTTTATTTTTTTGTTTTTGTCATACTTTATCCAATTTTTTTTGATTATGAAAAATTTAATTGAATAATAAATTTGTTTGAAAAAAAAGAGTGAAAGCTTTTGAAATCAAAAGAAATTGAAACAGCTTATTGAAGAACGGAAAAACAATAAACAAAGAACTATTAGGATTATGAAAATGCGGTGAAATGGAAAAATTGTTCTTGAATCTGAATCTGGAAATTACGGGCTTTAGCTGACTCGGGCCTGGAATCCACAGATTTTTTCTAAATTTTGAAAAAACTGCCCATGGTCCCTTCTCATCTTCAAACGTCCCACATGTTCAAAACATATTTCCTGACAAACCAATTCCAAAAAGAAAACCCATTCCTCCCTTTTTATTTTCCAATCAATTCATTTTTGTGAGTCACAAGTAAATGTTTTGAAATGTTTCAATTGATGCATTTAGAAACTCTCTTTGACAATTTTCTTGGTTCCACATTGTTTTCAATAGACTTTAACAAGAATAGAGGAACATTTATTATAAAAACTTTCCGATTCAAAACTTTGATTCAAAGTTTCAAAAATGATACTTCAAACATTGTTCAATTTGGTTTTGTTCATCACCTGCGCAAGTTCAATTATTATCCCGAATCACTTTCATTTCCCTGACAACTTTCGAAAACTCGAAACTAATATCGACATTAGTCTCACCACTGCTTATTTAATCCAACCTTTGGATCACAATTCCGAAAATTCTCACTTGAAATTCCAACAACGTTATCTGTATTCTGAAGAATTTAGTACCAATAAAAAAGTTGCATTGCTTTATGTTTCCGGACCAGATGATTTTGATTCTGGGATTTTCAAAAACGATCAATCTCCATTTGTGAAATCGGCCAAAGAATTTGGAGCTACAATATTTGCATTGGAGCACAGATTCTATAGAGAATCGAAGCCTGATTTTGGGTGAGTTAGGCATTTGCACTCTGTGGAAAATAGGTTGAAGATACAAATATTCAAATTCATCATCGGAAATTGCTAAAAGACCAGCTAAGAGATTGAAAATAATGGAAAACTGAAAAATTATTAGCTCCATGAATCAGGAATTGTTTTTGCAACTGCAAGGCTTTTCGGTTTCAAAATGTTATCAAATTCAGCAAGACTTTCCACATAATGATCTTTTCGACTCGATAAAAAGTTTTTCTTGACAGATCCTTCAATTCTTCCACCCTCCAACATCTGAATTCTTTCCAAGCAATTCAAGATGTCATTTATTTCATTGAACAAGCCAATCAAAAATTCCAAATGGATGCAGAAGTTCGTTGGATTCTCTGGGGAACAGGTTACGGTGGACTCATTGCTACAGAAGCCAGAGCATGGGATCCTGTGACCGTTTCTGGAGTTGTTTCAAGCTCCGCCCCCTTGAGAAGAGAACTTGATTTTTGGAGTCAGTTTTGGAGTTGGAAGAGACGGCTTCATAATAGAAAATGACTTTCAGAATACAACGATGCAGTTGAAAAAGCAATAAGAGGGATTCGAGGAAATTCGTGCGCTATGAATATAAAAGAGGGATTCAGAAGAATTCAGAGAATGATGAATTCTGTTGTGGGAAGAGCTCAAATATCAGATTTATTTGAGTTGAACCCATCTCTTAATAGTATGAATTTGACGAACAATGAAATCCAGATGTTCTATTTGTCCATCGTTGCTCCATTTCAACAAATCGTTCAGTTTAGTGATAGAGTGAGTTGAATATATTTTTTTTAAAAAGACGATTTTGTTTATACTATATCTAAAGAACCCTTGAGAGGTTGCTAATGGATTAAGCTCAAATTAACGTTCCAAAACTCGAATTTGCAGTTCTTCATTTCAATATCGGATATGTGTGATATAATGCATAAGAGTTGGAATTTGGTTCATGGAATACATCAAGTCTATGGATATTTGAGCAAGAAAATGATCGGATCATACCAGCCAATTCAGTTTTCATATGAAGGATATGTGAACAATTTGAGGAATTCAAGTTTGGATAGTCCATTTGGTTAGTTTTCAAGTGTATTGTTCTTATCCGTTGCATACCAAAGAAAATAGTCTTTTGAAACCGTAAAAAACTATCAGCTTAATTAATTTTTTTAGTTATGAAAAAGAACCAGAAAGAAGAGTGTCATTTAGAAACAAGAAGAATCAAGAAACATAAGTGAAACATTTAAAAATTAGTAACAAATGTGATCTCGCAGTTTCGAGAAGAAAACTCGGTTTCACCAACATTTCAAGTAAAGTTACTCAAAACCAAATTTGCTCACTTACAGAGGTATTTTACAAAATTTAATTTCAGCCCATCAACGCCTCTGGCAATATCAAATGTGCACCGAATTTGGATGGTTTTTCACTACTAATAACAATGAAGATTCGATATTTGGATCAGTTATTCCAACAAGTCTCTTCCTCAATCAATGTTTTGATATATTCCCAGAGTTGTACATCAACTCGAATGCTATCAAAATAAGAGATGAAATTGAAGCCAAGCAAAATGCCAGAGGGAACGTATCCGGAACAAATATGATACTGATAAATGGAGAATTTGATCCATGGAAACCACTTGGGAAAGAATCTTCAGATGAATTCTCAGTTGTCACTTACACTATTCGTCTTGGTTCTCATGCAAATGAAATGAACCCAAGAATTCATGATTTTGAAGATATGGGAAAAGTTCATGAGATTATAATGACTACTATCAATAGCTGGGTAAAAAATCCAAAGAATGAGATGACTTTTGAAGATTCTCCGGAACCGTGGAACAGACCAAAAGTTCATAGAGAAATGTCCCCAAACAAACGGTTTTCCAAGCTAAATTCATCCAAGAAAAAAGCTCTAGAAAGCCCCAATTTGAACAGAATGTTTTTTGGAATTCGACCAATCAATTCAGTCTATCAAGACCATTCAGAAGATTATTTCCCAAAAGAAGGTTTTGAAGCAGGAACTTTTAAACAAAGAGTTGACCATTTTGACAACACGAATACTCGATTTTTCCAACAAAAATATTTCAAAAGCTCGAAATTCTCCAGACCAGAAGGTCCCTATTTCTTATTAATTGGGCCAGAAGCACCTTTGGGAGAAAGACGTTTGTTGAGCAATCAAACAGAAATTATGAAAAAAGCTGAGAAATTTGGAGCAACTGTATATTCATTGGAGCATCGATTCTATGGGGATAGTCTGGTGGAGTAAGTTTTCTGACAGTTTTGAAGTGATTTTCGAGAAGAATAGTTTTTGGGATTTGAAGGCTATGATTGATTTTTGAAAATCGAAAAAAAAACCAAGAAAAGGAAACTGTTCCAGCGCCTAAGTATATACGGTCATTTCCATCATTTAATTCGTTTCATCGACAGTCAGCCTTCTCCCATTTTCTCCCAACTAACTAACGAATTATTTCAGAAACAACAAAGACCTTACAAAGTTGAGTTCTCTCCAAATGCTCTATGATCTGGCTGAATTCATTACTTCCATCAATATGAAAACCAACACTTCTAATCAATGGATCACATTTGGAGGTTCTTATTCTGGAATGCTCTCCGCATGGATGAGATTTCTATTCCCTGAATTAGTCGTAGGAGCAGTGGCATCATCGGCTCCAGTTTTTGCTAAAACTGATTTCTATGAATATCATATTGTTGTGGAAAATGCTTATAAGAAGTATGATCAAGAATGTTATGATGCTATCAAGAATGGATTCGAAGAAATTCATGAGAAGATTTTGAGTGAATCTGGACGTGAGGAGCTTTCAGAATTGTTTCAATTGACTCCTCCTTTTGGAAAAAATGTATCGGAAATCGACAAACATTTCTTCTATTATTCAATCGTCAATGCATTTGATGGAGCTGTTCAGTATTCTGCTGGCAAAAACAGATCATCATTTTCTGATGATTCTGATATTGCAATGATTTGTAATAGAATGCTCAATTCAACGAATCCAATAGAAAATATAGCTGCTCTATTTTTAAAGGACATCAAAGAAACAGTAGAACCCTGGCTTCCTAACAACAATTACACTTTTTCAATAGAGTTCCTCAAGACTTCCGGAAGAACAAATGATTCTTCAATGTACCTCTGGTTATGGCAAAGTTGCACTGAATTCGGATTTTTTCAAACAACTGATTCAGGGAAAAGTATCTTCGGAACAGATGGATCAGTAGGGTAAGTAGAAAACCAATGTAATCAAACAACTGAGCTAATGTTATGCACCTGAAACACATTTATTTTGTTGGATTTCAAGACAGTAAAAACCTGAAATCAATTTTTCAGCCTTCAAATTCAAACGTGCATGGACTTATTCGGCAAAGAGCTGACTCGAGAAAAAGTGGATGAATATGTGGAGAGATCGAACTACATTTATGGAGGAAAGGATGAGTTCAAGGTAAGATTTTAACGTTCAAATGGTGGAGAAACGCTGAAAGAAAGAAGAAACAACTTTGTTGAAATTGTGAAACAGAAACATTTTGATCAAAATTTGATAAATTTCACTAAACAGTAAATCACTCACCAGTCAAGGGAATTACCCCCATGATTCTCTAAACTTTTTGAAACATAAACCTATACTTTCATTTATTTTTATACGCAATTTTTCCAGGGAACCAACGTCATCTTCACAAATGGAGATGCAGATCCATGGAGTGCTCTTGGTCTTTACAACCCATCAGACAAATCAGTGATATCCCATTTGATCGAAGGAACTTCTCATTGTGCTGATTTTCATGCGGATGATGGAAATGATCTACCGCAATTGAAATATGCAAGAAAATTAGTAGATGAACAAATTGGATTGTGGTTAGGAGTTGAAGAAACTACAGTAATAAAAGATACTACGGAGATAACTACGGAAATGAGTACGACGATTTCTGAGGAAACGACAACGGAGAAAAAATCCTCTGTTTCTAAACTTTCCTTTGTTCTCATCGTTCTTCTTACTTCAGCGCACTGCTTTATTGGAATGCTCTAGTAGGGATAAACTGATTTTTTCCGATAATTTTGAAAACAAGAATTACTGGCAGCATTTTTATTTTCGGAAACACTGTTATATTAATTTCGTTTATTTTGGAACTTAGATAAATTCTTATTCACCAGGAGGCCGTATCAGATTGGAAATCAAAATGTACCACAAAACTTCTAACTTTTCAGCTACAGTAACTTTTTCGACGAAATTTTAAACACGGTTTTTTTTCAAACTGACCTTGCCCTACTCCGATGTCTGCTTCCACGTTTCAACTATATTTTTTTTACGTATTCTTGACTCCACGTTCTAATATATCCACTTCACTTTTTTCCTCTCTTCAACGAGAAAAGAAATGCGTGGATTCTCTCTTCTTCTTCTTTCTCTTCTACTGGCCAACGTCTTCTGTGATCCTCAATTCTTCTTCACTTTTTATCTCCAATTCTTCTGTAAAAGTCCGAATGAAGAATTTGGATTCAAAGTGCAATTCTTCGATAGGGATGTCACGTGGTGAGTTTTTTCTCGGTTTGGTTCGTTTCGTTTTCTGGTTCGTTTAGAATGAACCAATTTGATCTGTTTGAAATAGAGCTGGGCAAATTTTCAGGTTCAATGGAGACGATGAGATCACTGAAAAATATACTCATAGTGGTCAACCAGGATACGTTACATTCAGAATGAATGGAACTCTTAAAGGAGATGAATGGTTATCGGATGTGAGTTTGGGCTGAGTTTTGGCATATAATTTGATTCACTATTCTCGAATTTTTAGTACTTCGACGTTCGAATGATGCTCGACCACACTTGCAATGAAAAACACGAAGAAACTCATGCTGAAGTACTTGTGCGTCCTCTTTTCAGTATTCCAAAAGATGATTCATACAATAAGTATTATCAATATGATATGGCTTTGAATATCACTGATCTGAAAGGAGAGACCACTTTCAATGGAGAGTTGGCTGAGAATTGAATACTTGTGTTATTTGAATAAATAATTTAATATTGGGAAATCGTTTGGCGAAAAGAACATTCTACGGAAACTATGCTGATATCCGCTTTTCAAAAACACTTTTCAGAAATGACAATTCATAAACTGTTATCATAGTGACCACGAAGTTCAAAAGCAGTCTCTAAAAAGAGCTCTGATGTCTATAGAATGAAACAGTCAAAATAAAAAAGTTTATTTTTCATCAAAATCACGAATATCTGGAAAATTGTCCAAAATTTGGGACGTTTGATTTCTCCTCTTCCTCTTCATCTTCCACAAAATATGCTTCATTTCTCTCGTAAGAAGTTCTGCAGAATGGGCAATGACCCTTTCGAAGACAAGCCATTTCAAAGTCATCCAAATCGAATACCTGAAAACATTTGTTGATTAAAAAAATTCTGATCGGTTTGCCAAGTTTTGAAGTTATCGATCAAAAGATATGAACAGTTTTCAGTTTCTAGAATCAGTCAATGCTGGTTAGATTTCAGCTTTTTTCGATATGTACAGGGTGCGGCATAAATACTGTTACACGTTCAGACCTGAATGTTTCAAAAACTAGAGATCCAAAAGTGATGAGACTCGGCAAATTTGTTTAATATATGCTGTAAATGAAGCACGAACAGAGTTTAGAACTATTGGAAACATTTTGAATCCATGGCGCTCTCATGAACCACCGAGTAGAGGTTCTCAGAGACACGCGAGCATTTTCAGGAAGCATAGGATTCCTACAACTGTAATACTGTATCCGGGGCTTTTAGAATGGCTGAAAATATAGTTTAGCTATTGCCTGACGTTGTTTTAAAGTCTAAACATCAAACATCAAATTATACTCAGATTATGCGAAGTTTTTCCAACGTTAGTATACTGCTGTAAAACGGCTCAAATGTGTGACTGGAGTGAAATTTTCAGTTCCGATCGCCTTTTCACGACCAATCGTGATTTTTAGTAGTTTTTTCTTCTAAATTGAGAATTTCGGACAGTTTTGAGACGAATTTTCGAGTTTTGCTTTATTTCTTGGATGTTTCTACCGATTCATGAGAATTCAGAAAACCATTTTCCAGCGAACACAAAATATTCCAAATGAACTAATATGTACTTTGGAATGCGTAATCATGTGCTTAAATAATCGAAAAACAATTTTAAGAACTTTTGGGAGCCTAGACACACCTATTTCTGAATTTAGAATCTTCCGCGGAAAGTTTCTCAAATTTCACAGAAGCGCGTGTTTCTGTTTCTGACCGATCTGCCGTGAGCTGCTACGGTATTGCAAGGCTTTCACTATTCTTTTAACTAAGAAAAATATGCAGTTTTGTCACTATTCTACTGTTTTAAAACGTTTCTTGCTCGAAAATAAGTAAGCGATTCGGTCTATAACGTCACCAAGTTGCATTAAAATGGCTTGATTTCTATCATTTTTGAACCAAAGTGCCTACGGGATCACACAGTTTGCTTGAAACTTTTCCGATCGGACTGAAACTTTCCAAAAATGTTCAATATGAACTAATTTGTTAAATTCACTAGCTCTGACTAATTTAAATTACATGGTTCTTTCTACCAGGACCGGTAAAGGTGTGTAACAGTATTT
This sequence comes from Caenorhabditis doughertyi, assembly GCA_963572265.1. NCBI lineage: Eukaryota > Metazoa > Nematoda > Chromadorea > Rhabditida > Rhabditidae > Caenorhabditis > Caenorhabditis doughertyi. The sequence continues at coordinate 18,634,135 of OY751556.1, read as the reverse complement.
ATGCCGCACCCTGTACAGGTCATTCAAACCCTAAAATCTTTGTAAATCGTACCTTATTACACCCTTGACACAATGCAATTGTGATACTTGGCATAACATTGAATAAGAATTTCGGAGCCAAAGGAGGCGGGAACTTCTGAATGATCACTTGTCCTCTCTCAAGTCTTGCCAATGAATCTCTATTCAAAACAATTTCTTTGACTCCTTTTTTGATTGATCGTAATGGATTATAATCATCATCTGATAGTGGAGGTTCACTTTCAATCAGTTCTTTCGCTTCGTCCAATGAAATGTCGTTTTCGATTTTGAATTCGACTAAAGGGAGGACATCAAATGAGACGAAGGAGATTATGAAGGGAGTTTCACAGTGGATACAAGACATTCCACCAAGGAATGGGTTGTTCAGGCCACATCTGAAAATGGAAGTGATTCTGTTTCAGAAGTTAGACTTCAGTGTCAAAAACTAATTCAATGAATGCAACATATTAGCATTAACGATTCGTTCGTTATTCTCAGATTATGGAAAAAACTTGTGAATTTGATTGTGTCATGTCACGAAACCGAAGATGAAACTTTTGCTAGTTTTAATTTCGAAGCTTTATAACGTTTGTGAAAATGAAATAATTTTCAACCAGAATCCTCCCGATTTCCTCCTTCTCTCCATCTAGCCTAACTTATCGAAAAAAAATTCAGTTTCTTTAATCTCTCAAGTTCCAGTTTTATCATTCCAACTAACCTATAACACATTGGTTGCATACTCTCCACATCCGTAAACGGCTTTGCTCTTATATTAAGAGTCATTGTCTCAATCTGTCCATCCAACTCAAAACATGGTCGAACTCTCAGTTTTGTCAATTGATCCAAAGCAGTTCTAGCAGATTTGTAGGCCTCCATTTCATTCGCAAGTTTTGCAATTGTGAAGTAAACAAATCTGAAAAGCTTTGGGGGTTCCTCGAAACTCTTTTTAGGAGCGACTTACACTTTGGAAATGTTATCAATGTACGGTGTGAAGGTGAGATATCTGGCCATGTTCAAGATATTCTCATTTCTCTCAAAAGAGAACGGTTGGCTCTGTAATTGAGTTTTAATGTTTCAGTAAAATCATATGCATGAGTGAGGGACTATGAACTGATAGATCCAATACACAAGTGAAACGAGTCTCATCGTCTACATTCAATCAAATGTTCTGGTCTGAAACTAAACTTACACAAAATATAAAAACCGGATAATATGCGTAATAGGCATCTGCAAACTCTGAAGCCTCTTTCGCTTTGTTCAGCAATGTCATATCCTCACGAGATTGACTTCTATCCAAGTATTGTTGACTGAGAAGCCAGTAGTAGAATCTGAAAATGAACTTTACACAAAAATAAGAGAAGATTTTGACTGCAAAATCAGCCAAATGTCTCAGAAAACGATTCTGTTTCATATCTAATTCAAAGGATCAAATCTACTTTTATCTTTAGCTATCCTCAAATCTTAAAACAGTCTACCCCGCATCCGAAAACCGATTCTCATTAACTGCATTCGTCGTTAATTGTTCCAGAACATGCATCGCCTCTTCTTCTCTTCCAGCTCTATGGAATGCCTTTTGAGCTTCTTCAAATTTATCTCTTTCTGCCAAGAATCTAGCATACGGTAGATACACGTCTTCCACATACTTTGGATGACGTTCAGCAATGGCGAAGGCCTGGAAGAGTATGTTGAGTAACATAATGTTGAGAAAATTGATTCAATAGTTCGTTCACGAATCAAAACGAATGTTTGAAACGGTAAAATAAGAACTCACATCAGTCCAATGTCCTGCGTTAACATGCATATCCACAATCGATTTCATATCATTTATACTTTGAAATATTCTCGAAGCAAGTCCATATTCATGTTTTCTGATGAAATACGTTGACAATTTCTTCATAGTCTCCAAATCGCTTTTGTCGATTTTGTGAGAGATTTCAATGGCTCTGAAAAATTTTGGATGAATTTAAATAGGTTTTCTAAAAATGGGTTTTCATAAAGTTATGAAATTTCTCTCTTATATTGTGTTATTTCAGTCCTGTTGCAACAAATTTTGTCGAGTTTCTGAAACTAAAAAAAACAACTACTTTTTCATCGTCTTTTTTTCAGTTTTGTTCTTGAACTTTGTTCGTTTTCATTGAAGAGGTTCTCTAAGTTTTTTGTGAGAAACAACGTCAGTTTCAGGAATTTTAGATTATTTTTCTCAATTTTCACTGTTTCACGATAACTGTAACCTTGTAAAAAAAAAACTGAAAAAATGTTGCAATCGACACCCCAATTGGATATTTCTATTTCTCATTGTTCATCAATTTCTGGCAATTCATTTTAAACTTACAACTCCAACCAATCGTTCTCAATGATAAGTAATGTTGCTTTGTCCAAATCTCCAGACGAAATCAGCATCTCAGCTGCAATTTTCGGTTGATTTGCGTCTCTTGCCCAACTGGCTCTCTTTCTCATCAACATCTTTTTTGTTTCTCCAGATGCCGTTGTCATTACTTCCTGAAAATAGATGTGGTAAGAGTATGGAAACTGCCAGATCAAAAATTCGATTTCAATTATGTTGTGAATAAAACAGAAAACTAACTCAAGTCAATTTCAAACTATGGAAATCCGAATCATCGAAAAATTTTTTCAGTAGCACCTTGTTTCATTTCCTTGCCAACTAACCTGCACATCATCGAACATTCTCATATCCGTGAACAGTTCCATAGCCTTATTCTCAAATCCATTTTTCTTGTAAATTTTCGACGCTTCCTTGAATCTTTTGAGATGTGCAGCTACCGTAGCACGAAGGATTATCTCTGGTTCACCAGCTGCTTTCATTCTCTGGAAAAAGGTTTGGAATAAACACTGCTTCTTAGTTCTCATATAAATCCTCAAACTATCACCTAGTCGTTTCATGTGGGCTTTTGCGTCTCTCACCTTCAATTCATAAATCATCCTCAACATCTTTCTATCTTTAACCTTCTTGTATGCTTTCCTTGCCACATCCAATTCCATTGCATCCAATGCTTTTTGAGCCAGAAACTTCCAGTCATTGTTGACGACTCCAAGACAAGCGATTCGTAGAGCTTCTCTGGAAAATTGGAAATAGGATTTTTGCCAGATATCACGGGGAAATTGGGACGAAGAAGTTTGAAACTGGTGCATAACAGAAAACTATCTGAAGATTCGAAAGCCAGAATGAATGTCTCTGATCGCATTCAACAGCTCTCATAGCTTTCAAATCGACCGGAACAGACAACAAATCCATCCAACTTTCCAACTTATCCATTCCGTTCAGAAACTATAACTAAAACTTTATCAGATTCCCAAAACTCACGTAAACTGCTGTTTCTCAATATATTGATACAGTTGAATTGTATACGGAACCTCCAACGGCAACAAACTATACGAAACCAAACAGAACGTCCGATTCTTCACAAATCCCAAAACATATCCAACGCCCCGAGTCGTGTGTCCAGGAGCTGCCAAAGTTCTCACATGCAATATATTATTTGTAGTGAATGCAAACAGATTCTCATTGACTGTATTAAATACAACACTATGACATCCAGGTTCTTGAAGGAGAGTCTCTCCATTTGCAATATCAGACCATTTACATACGAGAGTGTCTTCAATTGAAGCAAGGATAGTTCGACTCGCATTGATATCAATGCATTTGATAGCCGTCTTTCGAGTGTCCAGAAGAATTGGATAGTCATTATCAATGTATACTTTGTAGACACCTCCATCAGTGGTTCCAAGAACAAGAGTTTCCCGGCCTGCTGGGCCTCCAAGGACCTGAAAATTATATAAGAGACACGAACTGATCTCGTACTATTAATGAAGTTAAGCAAGAGATAAAAAGAGTAAAGGAAACAGGAATGGTTCGAAATGATAAATTCCAGTAGTGTCAATTCTCATTCCCAGTTTTTATTTCCATTATTCCAGTGCAGAACAATTCCACTTTTTCTCTATATCTCAGTTTATCACAAGTGTGAAACTGTAAAAATCATCAAAATCTTACCCTCAAGTATCTAACCACTGACTTCATAACCCAAGATCTGATCTTAGTTCCTTTGAAATCATAACAATCCAATCTTTCTTCATTGCAAACTATCAAATTTTTATGAGTCACGACCTGAAATCTCTCTTGATTTCACTTCCAATTCTTTTCACAAACCATCAATGAGAAAGCAGGCAACTCCTTGCGCATTGTGTCTGATAACGTGTACTTCAGATGTTTCTTTCTTTCTTGTTTCGTCAAACCAGAAGACTGTTTGTAGATTTGAATTCTATCGGAGAGTTGGATAGCAAGTTTAGTGTCGTACAGAGACATTTTCTTCACGAGATCATTGCATTTTATGTGACAACTTGTACGGTGTTCAAGATTCTGAACCAGCACGTCAGTCATTGATTTTCTGGAATTTCACGAACATCAATTTTATGTTTCAATGAATTCGTAACAAATTTCAATTCATGTCAAATATATTGTACACCCAGGTGGAATTACAATACGTTTTTTGCTAGAAAGCTATACCTCATTGCATATCTGGCATGATCCACACAATGAACTGTGGAGAATTGAAGATTATAACAGGCAACAGTTCCATCAACACATCCCATTGCGACACAATTCGAATTAGGACGAACTGTCACTGACCATATCCAATGATCCATTTGAGCAACTGTTCCGAGTAGAACTCCTGGAAAATGAATGTGGTAAAAAGAACAATGGAAGAGAGCTCTAATCAGTTTCAAGCAGAGATTTACTCACCCATTCTCGTATAAATCTTTAAAACCTTATCGGATCCTCCCAACAACAAATACTCTCCATTCAAACAATAACTGATACAGTGTGGCTCAAAATCCAACATCTTCTTTTCCTTCTCGACTCCCTCTAAATCAAAAAAAGAAAGTGATCGATTCCAATCGATAACTGCCAATATCTCATCGATTGCCGTGGTATTTCCTTGAGAATCTCTTGGAGCAAACGAACGATTCGAAGAGAATGCAAGACCCCAGACAGGTTCAGAGGTGTCTCGATTTATGAGGATCCATGGTTCTTCGAGCTGAAATTGTACGTTTCAGAGACCTCATATAATTTTTGAAGGAGTCTGAGACTTTAATGGAATGTTTATTAATTTTTTCGCTTGATTAGAATCAGTTACAAAGCAAAACAACGCAGAAAAAGCTCCAGCAAAAGCCAAAAAAATCACTAAAAATTTCTGTTCCACAACTTTTTTTCAGTTTGACTAGTCCTGCGTGGCTGTTTTCTTTGCTGTATGTCTTTGAAAAGTCTTACCACAGAAGTGCCTCTCCTCATAGTAATTGTTCCGTCTCCATGACCAATTGCATAGATAGTTCCATCTGAATTCCATGCACAACAACAACATCTCGCAGCACTTCTTTGTTTCACCACGTTCTTATTCTCGGTGGACCAGAGCCCGAATTCATTCAATGCACACGTGAGAAGGATTTGATGAGTTGGATTGAACATCATGCATTGAATTACGTCGGTGTGACTGGAAGATGTTAGTTAGGGTTATATCGGAATTAGAGAAGTTTTGTATTCATAGTTTTTAGAATATTTTGATGTAATGAAGCTCAATACATTTCCTTCACTCTTTTTTGATGATCGTTCTGATGAGAGGCAATGTATGCTTTCGATTTCAAGAGACAATACAGAACATTAGTTGAACTAACTTTCGCTGTTTTGAGGTTCTGTTTTATCTGATATATTATTGCAATATGGTGTTCATACTAATTTTATAGGAACTTTGAAACTGTGAGATACTCATTCTTATCTGGATTTTCATCGTTCAAAAATTCAATTAGTTAACTCAACATCCCAAAATTCATTTCCAAAATATATGTAGCTAGAATCTGAAACTGTAAAATAGACAAGACCCTCTTCTCTACCTGTATCTCAACGTTCCTTCATGCTTCTCATTCCACAATATCACAACTTTATCCGCTCCTCCTGAAGCGAACATTTCACCATCATGAGACCAAGCAACTGTGTAGACAAGATCTTTGTGTCCTGAAAAATTGAAGTCGGCCTAGTACTGCAAATAATAACATTCTCTGAAAAAAAAAAACGTTAAAGATAGAACAGTGAGATAAATCTCAAAAAGCTACCCGAGTATTCTGTAGAAATGCTCAAAAATGAAGAATTGGCAACTCTTACCTTTATTTCACTTATATTAACCACAGTTCCAATATTTTCATACTGTTTCCGCTATTTGTGAAACAGAGATTCAAAAAAATAATCATAATACTTTAACTCCAGAATCTTACCTTTCAAAGCCTGCATTTGACCTCCTTCATTAACATCAAACAGATAAACTTTGCTATCCGCCGCCAACAACAATTCAGATCCATCCGGTTTGAATGCCAAATCATAGATACAAACTCTGGAAAAAATAGAACCCTAATATAGATACCAAACCCCTTTTTCTCCCAAAAAACCAATTTTTCGTCATCACCAACCTCCTCCTCCCCCTCCTCCTTCTCATCATCATCATAAAAATCCGGAAGAATATGGTCTCTCCCCTTTTTCGCCTTCTAACCTAATTATGGACTAAAGCCCCCGGAATGTCTCAAGGACCCAGATGCAACTGAGACAATATCTATACAAATTCAATTATTTTTTGTGGTAAATATCATCATCTCTTATTCATCATCATCATCATGGGGTTCAAAATTGGATACGGTACTTTTCGTCTTCGTTGTCGGCGGCGGCAGAGGATGGGCGGCCCTTTTCTATTATAAAAAGAGCGAGAAGAGGGTGAGAATCTTCACTTTATCATGACTCTGCTCTACCAAGTGGGGTTGTTACTCCTTGTGGCAGCTACTTATAAGGCAAGTTTTTTGAAGTCATTTTTTACTTTAGTTTTGCATAGTTGATCCTTGTTTAGCCTTCCCTAGTATAAGTTTAAGAGAAGAGTGGACCTCAACTTCAGATCTGTCTTATGTCTATCTTATCTAGGACTTCCCAATACAAACTGTAAAGTTCTGACAAAATATTTTGATATTAAGGTGTCGGCGGAATGTTGCACACCAGGAGCCACTTCCGACTTCTGTACGGTCTTCTCGATGCTCTCCACCATGGAACAAAATGAAGTGATGAGCTATTTAGGTGAGTTCAATCCTAATCAGACCTTATGCCCTGAGAAGCAATTTTGGAAAGCGCAGTTCCGAAAAATCAAAAAAAATGAAACAGGAATACTTATAGATGAAAATGAACCAATATTCTTCGAAAAAAATTTAGCTCTATTCCTCTTCAACTCTCTTAAGCTATCCATCAATCCCTATCGAATTTCCAGGCGAAAACTGTGAGGGTGACGCCGAAGTGGCACTGCAAAAGATGGAGAAAAGAAAGCCAAACTTCATGAGATACGGTCGTTCAGCCGGTAAGTCCCTCTATTTAGAAGAGCACTCTGGAAACTTTGTGCTCTTTTAAGCCGTAAAGTCGCTGGGAAAGAAAGCCGGTTCAGACCCGAACTTCCTCCGATTCGGACGCTCTCAACCAAACTTCTTGCGCTTCGGAAAGGCCAGCGGTGACCCAAACTTCTTGAGATTCGGTGAGTTTTTCTGTCTGGTGTGCAATAATTCGAGTTTTCGTTTTGCTTTTTCAGTTTACTTGCATTCAAAGCTTCCAGTGATAAAGCTAGTCAGTTAGGGACTAAACAGTGAGGATACTTGGAAATTATGATGGTTTTCAATTTCAGGTCGAAGTGACCCGAACTTCTTGAGATTCGGAAAAGCTGCTGCCGATCCAAACTTCTTAAGATTTGGAAAACGATCAGCCGACCCTAACTTCTTGAGGTGAGTATGAACGTCATCGTATGGTTGCGCTTCTTTTTCTACTATTTCGACATGCTTAGCGCCGTCAGCTACGCTGACGACTGGTAGCCGAAATGCTTAAGCTTAATACCCAATCAAATAAGTTTTTTTCAGATTCGGTCGCTCCTCGTTCGACAACTTCGATCGGGAATCCCGCAAGCCAAACTTCCTCCGTTTCGGAAAGTAAAAAAGCTAATTCTTCGACCCATTTCATCAGCAACAGACAGCAAACAGATCAAAAGCAGCATCATTATCAGGAACAATTTTATTAATCTCTCTTCTCTCTCTCAAAATTTCTTTTTACATTTTTTCAGTGTCATTTGTTTTTTCTTGAAAAATGAAAAGAACAATTTTTAATAACTCACCCTGTTTCGTTCGTCTCATCGTTGATTTTATCAACCCACAATAGCTGTGGACGCATCCTTTTTTAAATTGAAGGAATCGAATATGTTATAATGAAAAGAACGGAAAGCATGGATGCGATGAAGAGAATTGTGAAGTGGTTGCCATGGAGATGCCGAGCGCGCGCACGCTTTCTCCCTGCTGTTGTTGTTGTGGCTTCGCCTTCAGAAGGAGAAAAACCTATTGACACCTGTCATTAAGCGGAAAGAATATTTATTTTCGTTAACGATTTTAGAAGATGGTAAATGGGGAAAAAGAAACAAGGAGAACATGAGAGTAATTTGAAATTCACAAATTCAACGAGATGATACAGATGGCGGGAAGTGATTAGCGAGCGTCGTAGACCATCACTGAAAAAGGAAAGAATGAACAGTTACGTCTTGAATTAGTTATTGTAAACAGTGAAGTTTCTAACAAGACAGGGAATATTATAGTTACTGAGCTGTTTGTCAGGTATACGAATAGAGAACTCACATTTTCTGCATCGTTTTTTGTAGAGAATACGATATCCACACTCTCGGCAGCGAATCGCATCTTTCGGCTTGATCTCGTTCTCGCCGTGGCATTCTGGAATGTTTTATCGTTACAATTTCAAACTATGTTTAGCGATAAAGCAGATGGCTTTGCCGTCTTGAACGAATGAAGTAGTTCTTCAGAAACTTGACGAATAGCAGAAGAAAGAAAATCTACTGATTTTTTAGAACCAACCTCCACAAATGTAGATCATGCTGTTTGATTTGACGTGGGCTTGACCTGGTCCTGGAGTGGCACTGCCGTCCATTCTGCAAGGAAAAATCAATGAGAAACTTAAACGAGCCCAGAGACGGAATGACAAAAACAAAATTGTCTACCGAAAAATAGAAGATAGTAACAAAAACGACATCAGTCTCAAAAAATAACAAAATAAAACGTTTTTATTCCGTTTGAAACACATGAACTTCGTCTCGTGTTTCGAAAATTTAGGTAAGGAAAAGTGTTCTCGTGAAGTACACGGCAGATGGCCTAGAAAACATTGTTGTTAAAAAGCGCGAAAGCGGAATGTCGGAGTGTCGTTGGCGCCAAAATTGTCAACAAAAATAGCGGGAAAGTTCTATTTTCCCCAAATCCTACTCGCGAATGTTCCTAAAACTCTCATCTTCGTCAGCAGAAAACCGTGTTTTTCTTTTTTTTCGCTTCAACTTCGTAATCTCGAAAAAAACACGCGACGAACTTGCTTTTTTCCTCAGATCTTTTTCGCCGTTCTTTCTGTTTCATTTCTCTCTTCGAAATTCAACGAATTCCAGCACGAAAATGGTGAAGGTGACATCAATCGACATTCCGCTCTCCGAAATGATCTTGAACAATAAGAAGAATAACAAAAAGAAAAGTGCAAAGAAACCAATAAGAAAAGTCGGAGGCGGAATCGCAAAGCGCAGAAGCGCCGGAACTCCACGACGCCAGAGCGGAGGTGGTCGTGATCAAGGAAGAGGCAGAGTGATTCGCAAGTCTTCCGGCGCACCTGGTACACGATTTTCCGCTTTTCAATGATGAATGATTGGATTTCAGACAAGAGATCCGTCAGAATCAACATCTCGAATCTCGCAGACACTGTCATGTCGTCTGACTTGGAACAGTTGTTCGAAGAGTATGATCTCCGAAAAGTTTCGGTCAATTACGGTGAGGACGGCAAACCGTCTGGCACAGGAGATATCGTTCTTCCCAAGCACCACGCGGATCGCCTTCTTCATAAGTTCGCTGGAGTTGCCCTCGATAACAGAGTAAGTGATGAAGAGCCGCTTTGTAATATAGCGATAGAGCGGATTCTACTGTTAATTGTTGTTGTCTTCTGAAACTGATACTTCTGTTGAAAGGTAAAGGAATGAGCGTTCGATAAGCCCAGCCAACCATCGATCTTGCGCAGAGGGTTTGGGTTTCGTCGTTACTGATAGACGCCAAAATGTGTAAATTCAGACAGAGGTGTCACAGTTTCACGGGTAGACTTGTATTTCGTTCAATGTCTGAAGCTATAAATCTTGCTAACGTTACAATGTCTCATTCAATATAATTTCAGGTGATGCACTTCGCTGTCATTGAAGCCAGCAGCACCGCCGGCAGAGTGAGCGGAGTCGGAGGAACTTCAAACCGCAGACAATCCGGCGGTCACTCGGACAGAAGACCAACTCAGAAGAAACCCGCTCTCAAATCACCAAGAAACAAGAAATCCACCGCCGGCGCTTCCCGACCGCCAGGCAAGTCGACCAAGAAGCCAAAACGTGAGCCAAAGCCACAAAAGACTGCTGAGGAGTTGGACGCCGAACTCGACGCCTACATGGCACGCTCCTAAGCACTTTCACAGACGCCGGTTTTCACTACACACATTCATCCGTTTCTCGTTGTTCTTGCTTCCAAAAAGCAATAATCTTTCTCTCTGTCCTTGGTTATCATCTTGTTTTATTTGTAATAAACTATTCTAAGCAGAAGTTCGCAAATAGAAAAATTTATTGTCAAGTAGTTTGGGTTAAATAGTATTGCATATTGCACAACCGAAAGAAAATAGGAATAACTGAAATTAAGATTTCACAAGAAAGGGGTTGAAGGCACATTCGAAAAAAGAAGAAACGGGCGATGGATTTTTGGGGGGAGGTTGACTGGAAAAAGGAAGAGAAAACTGAATGGAAATTTCAGAAGTAACTGAAAATTGTGTGGAAAGGGAAAAGGGAAAGTTGAGCGGAATCAATTGGAAGAAAGGAAAATAATAAAATATTTATATCTAGTCGGTCACAAACACTTATCACAGGTAGAAATACATAGAATTAGTGGAATAAAAAGAGAAAAGGATAAAAGTCATGATCGATGGGGGGAATTGAGAAAGAAAAGAGAAACTACTTCAGGAATGGTTGTGTGTGGAACGAAGAAAAGATGTGGAAATAAAAAAGTAGATATGAATTACATGTTGCTGACCAATTGGTACTTCTCGTTGAGAGACATTCCGTGCCTGCAAATATGATTTTTTACTGAATCAGTTGTTTTACTCGTAGCGTCGCATATAGGACAAGCTTGAGCACTATCTCCAAATTCTATTTGACTGTTTCAGAAACTATTCAAATAGATTAGGCATACCTCGAGTCGTTTTCATCAGTGTATTTACTCCATCAATTTTCATAAATTGACTATTTCAAACTATTATCAAAAAATTGCAATTTTCTAAATAATATTGACATATTGACATCCGATCGTTTTTGAAAAAGTCAAGTTAAAGTTTGAAACTCACAATTGATGTTTTCTGTTCTTGGCACGAAGACGTTCACGAGCCTCGCTTGCCGACAAATGGTAGATGTCGTCGTCATCGTAGCCTGAAAGGTTAGAGAATGAAATAAAAACTGCATTACTTTTCAAAACGATGGCTCAAGATTATATCACTTCTTAGAAATAATAATTTCATTATCTTTAGATAAACTTCCAAAATAAATAAACTAGGGACGTTTTCAGAAAGTTCGTTGAAAAGAATAACAACTAACCACTAGTAGAGCTAGCAGCATATCCGTGACTGGATCCATTGCTCATTGGAGATGGTTGTTGATTATGATGATGATGATGATGATGATGAGTTTGAGAGTGTTGTTCGTGTTGTTGATGAGATTGAGTGGCGTACGATGGAACATACTGTAATTGAGGAGAACAATTGTTTGTTAATTCACTGGACTATCATGATTCTCGAAAAAAAGATATGTGTGTTGTCGTGTTAGTAAAACAGAGAAAGATGGCTGGAAATGAAGATAACTCATAAGTGAAACAGCAAAAAAAGTATCACAGCAATTATCGGTTTCGAACTACCTATATTCAGATGAGTTTTAGCTTATAAAATGTTGGATTATAAGTAGAAATTTTTGATTTGTTGACAAAAAGTCATTTTGACTTTCACAGTGTGTCCTAATAAACTGAAATTTTTTTTCTGCTTCTTAGATTCTATAAGCTTATCACTTAAACTTTTTGTTAGTACGATTACATCAATTCCACTGAAAAACTGACATCCGTGTTATCTTCGAAATCAGTTAGTAAAAACTAAACTGGCAGCCCACAAAAACAAAAAATGAAACCCAAAAAAAAAGATAAACCTGTTGAGAAATTGGAACATCAACGGCGCTTTCGCGATGAGACGACAATGAAGAGACAGAAGAAGCATCTTCAGCAGTTGGAAGCTCTTCAGTATGACTGTGAATAGTCACTTGATTTCCAACAGTTGGAAGATTCACTTTTCCAAAAACTTGATCCATCAAATCACCAGTTTCAGCAGCTGGTGGAGAAGCATATGCATCATAGGCATTGGTTGTTTCCTGTGGAGGAGAAAATAGAACTTAGAAGAAGCGAAAAGAAAAACTTAAAAGAAAAGCGTTAACTTAAGGCTTACGGTGTAATTTGAAAAAAGAAAGAAAGAAAGAAAAAGCTCTGAAATAATGAACAGAAAATGATCCGACAGGTAACCGATTGGCAAGGGGAGAAGGAGAATTGAAGAGGGACAGGTCGGGATGGAATTATTAGATTTTTTGATGAAATCAATGTTGAGATTTTTCTCATTTTTGATACTAAATTGTTCATCTCAACTGATCTTCGTAATGTCAGATTTCCATCCCAACACATATCCCCATTTCAAGAATGCGTAGAAGTAAAGCAAAAGCAATAGAAAGAGGTAGGAGCCCGTTGATATCGGTATATTTACTGTCGGATCACTCACGTTCAAAAAAGAGCAAGTTGTAATGGTTATTGTTTCCAAATTCTCTTTATCATTTGATGATACCTTGTATTGATAAGAAGCATTGTTTGAAGAGATTGTCTCTGCTTTTGTGGTGGTTGTCATTTTGGAGATTTCACGTTCTTCGTTGACTTGGATGCTCTGAAAAAAAAGTTGGAGATATTAGACTGTTATGATTATAATAAAACTGTTTCAAGCAGTGATAAAATTACATAGAAACACAAATTGTTTTAATTGAAAGTGGTGCAAAACTTTCTCTATTTCAAATGATTGGTATTAGTGTTGATTCTCAGACCTCTAATAATCTTCTTCTTTTTCTTTGAACTTACATGTGGATTCAATGGTGGAACATCATATCCATTAGCCTTTGGAAGTGCTGGAGCCTCTTCATGATGATGATAAGTCTCCACATTGATTGCTGGAGCAGTTGATCCAACTCTCTCCACATTATCCCATGAATACTTTACATTGTGATCATGATGCCATTTGTCAACCTCTTCAGAAGCCACCAAAAGTGTCGTCTTCATATTATCTTTTTTGATAAGTGAAACAACTTCTTTGTGTCCAGTCGTTGGATAAATGAGCTCTCCATTTACTCCAACAATTCGTTGTCCAATCACTAATCCAGCTGCTTGTCCGATTCCTCCTTGATCGACAGTTCCGATGAAGTGTCCCTTGTTACGTTCGGCATGAAGATTGAAGCCGAATTCTTGGGATGGTGACGTCTTCTTCTGAAAATATGAATGGTTTTTTGTTTCAAAAATCTGTTTCGAAAAGTCTAAAAATCTGATAATAAAAATTAACAGTAGTGCGATCTGGCCATCACCCGCTTGCCCTTTTTTGGACTTTCAGTTTCCACAAAGTGCCTCTATTACAAGTGCACCCTCCTTTATACCATTTTCAATTCACTTACCAACTCAGCAAGTCTCGGCAAATATGGCATGACGTCAGTTGGTGGCGGTGGTGGTGGCACGAACACTGGCGTTTCTTTTGACTGAAAATGAAAAAAGAGTCATTTTCCATGAGAAATTCAAAAAGGTCTATCTATTGATCTTGTTAGTTTTTCTTTGAAAGGCAAAAGGCCAAAACTGAAAAACCAATTGTGTTGGCACAAAGAGAATCGGAAGGAAGGCAAAAGATAAGAAATTGCCTTCTATTTTCTGGTTGAACAGTTGCAATTGGGAGAAATCACAGAAGGAAATTGAGGGTATTTATTTCCAAGATTTTTAGCCCAAAACCAAAAGTCCAAAACCTAGTGAAGTATAATCAAATGTCAAAACATTCCACAATGAAAACCTGAAGACGTGCCTATAGGCAACAGAAGACGAAGGAGAAGAAGACGTGACGCCTATATAATTGGTCGTTTTCGGTTGTTCGAAAGAAAACGATACTTATTTCTGTGTTGGACAACACGAACGAACAAACGGGCATTTTGCTACAGAAGAAAAGGGAGGAGGAGGATAACATAGAATGGCAAACTGCGTGAGAATTGAATGTAAATTAGGTGGAACATGCTTCGTGGATGAACAGTTGGAAAAGATACGATACAGATGGGAGAACAAGTTGAAACTTATGAATGTAAAGTTGAGAATCGACAAAACTCTAATAGAAGAGCCCCCCTGAAAACTGCGAACTCCCCAGTGAAACCTCACTATTGGCACGTAAAATTGATTCAGTGATGGTTTTCAAACTTAACCGTAATTAAGATATCACTGAAACTTTAAAAATTTTATCTCACATTACCTTTCGATTGCAAGAATTTGTACATCCTTGAGTTAGAAATTCATAAATACCAACACATCGTCGCATTTCTCTTTTTTCCGTTATCAGAATAAAGCGGAAGGAAGTGAAAGCAGACAGAAGTTTGTGTAAAAATGGAAGTGTGACTGATATTTAGTTGCCCATGGCAACCATCAAAGAGAGCGAGAGGGGTGCTATGAAAAACGAGGCTAATGAGGTGAATAATAGTTACCACGTAACAGGAATAAACCACTAGTTATTTTGAGAAAATACAAGGTTTTGTGAAGTTCGAGAAACAGGTTCAAAACTACTGAAAGATTTTAAGAGATAAGTTCCAGGAAGCTTTTAGTGGAAACGAATGTATTGGAAACACTTAACGGAAAGTAAATGTGAATTGAACCAAGTAAAATGGAAGAAACTGAAATTTATTGAATTAAGTTATGAGGGTTTTAAGTTGAGTCAAAGTCTTTTCTTTGTTCCAATGAATAGAAATCTCAATGACAGTCTTTGAACATTCAACAGAACTGAAAATTTTCAGAAATTCAAGTGGAAAATATGCAGTATTTGAGAAAGTCATTGCATGCTCCATCAATGATGAATAAGGGTTATATAGAACGGAAACGATATTGTGAAGACTATATAAAAGGCTTCCGAGTAATTAACATATGATTTGAAATGCAAATTTTCCAGATGGCTTTCTTTTCGATTAACTTTTAACTACATGTAACTACATTTCTGAGTTTTTAGCATCACCAGAGGCATTTCCGAATCGCCCTAAAACCAGAAGGTATTCAAACAAACGGTGTGAAACAGTGATGAAGCTAGATATACCAATTTGGCATAACTGAATTATCACAGCCTCACACACTGTTTCAGAAAAAAAACTAGTGGATTCCACGTTTTCCTTTCTCTATGCCCTATCCAACCCCTTTCTCATATCCTTGAGTGGACCTACAACACAAAGAATTCGATTTCCTTCTACTTTTTTTTCCTTTTCTCCAAACAAAAAAAAACGAGAGTTCAAAAGGAAAATGAATAGAACATCCAAAAGATTCCAAAAGATGAACATGAGAAGGGAAAATAAAAAGCGGGGAATATAATAATAAAAAAAGAATGGAAGTAGTTAGGAGAAGAGGAGGAGGGGCCAAGGACGTATTCCTTGTATGTCGAGAAATGGATCAAAAAAAGAAGGAATTATAACAATAGGAAATGGACATAAATAGGAAATAGAAGAAGAGGAAAAAGGATTACAAGTATATTCAAGGAAAAAAAATATGAAAAATAAATTTGATCAACGAACCTAAAATGTGTCTGAACTTCATGTTTATGTGAAACCGTATTTTTTCAAAGTTCATCAAAAATCTAGACAAGACTCGAAGCTCTCTATGGAATAGTTGAAGAACTCAAAATTTCTTTGGTAAAACTGTGGATTTTTTTTCCAACAATAAGACTTTTTCAATTAAAAGACGATGAAACGGTAAATTAAACAGAATCCTCGCAGAACTCTTTTTTTAAGGAAAATGTTACTAAAATGATCTACGATAGAACTTTTGAACACGGATTTCAAATTCGTTAAAAATAAGAGCGAAACGGAACATTTTGGTCGCTAAATTCAATTGGATTACGTATTTGACGAAGGAATGATCACAGTTTCAGATGGTCAATAAAACTTGCACGAGGTAAATCTAGGGCAGTCTCGTTGTAGTGGTATGAAATAGTAGAAACAAAATGTTTGAAAATCTAAATTAGTCAAACTTGATGAGCTCGGACGATACTGTTCAACAATAGTATTGAAACCGTTAAATCCGATAGTGAGCCGATATAAAACAATGAAAAAAACATATAAAAACTAGTAACTGTACTCTAAAAATCATCATAGAGTACGCATCTTTCGTGCTCATTGAGCTCCTCTCCTTCTTCCTCTATTTGATCACCTTTTCAAACAAGAAAGAGAGACAAACAATAGAGGGGGAGGGGAACGGGTAAAGGTACACGTTCTCGGCCATGTTTTCCAATTGTTTGGACCTTTTCTATTTTCCAATTGACCGTCTACTCTCTCTGTGTTTCGGCTGGTTGGACATTGCCAATCCTCTTCTTCTTTTCATTTCTTTTATTGGTTCTTCTTTTTGGCGGTAAGATTACTGAACAACAACATATTTACCCCGAAGGGGTGTTACCTTGTCTATTGTCAACGTCATCTTGTTTTTTGAGAGGAATTTTTGAAAGTTAGAAAAATTTAGAATATCACAGAAAGAATAGAAGGAGGAAAATATATTCCAATTTCCAAGAGAATTCAATTCGACCAAGAGAGAGTGACAGAGAGAAAAAGATAAAATCTAACCGCCTTGGTGAGATTTATGATCCAGATGAAAGAGAGAAAAAGAAGAAGACAGTGGATATGATGATGACTAATCATAATAATAATAATAATCGGAACGGAATTTCAAATATCCTTTGGTAATAGCAGAATTTCCAGCTGTGACATGGGAAACATCTAGTAGAATGGATCTTCGAAAATTGTGTTTCACAGTTTGCATTTCAATGCATTTTCTACGGATTTTCATTCGAAGGTTTCTATTTCAATGATGTTTCTGGTGTTTTTCGAATAAGATTCAGTACGTGAAACTCAGCTAGAATGCTCTAGAAGGACCACACGGAACTTTAGAATATACAAAAAAAACCTAAAGTTTCAGCAAAGTGATTTCAAGAAACCAAAAAATAGCCTTTTCAGGTTATTTGGAACAAATTGAACATTCCCTATTCCCCTCTTGAACCCAAAAACCCCAACCACTTAAAACAAAAAATTGGTCCCATAACCTTCTGGAAAGAGTCTCAAAATATCGGATTACAATTTTGAACCTAGAATATGGAAATCCAAAAAAAGAGAGAAGAAAGCAAAATTTCCATTTTTCCGACAAGTTATTATACAAAATGTTCCCTTTTTCCCAAACACATTCATAAATTTTATGCGATTTCTGTTTGTACAAGGAAAAGAAACAGGGCTGGGCCTTAGACTGGATAGAAGGAAATACATAGGACCAAGGTGGGTTAAGGTTGGGAAAGTTTAAAAAGCCTAAAAATGTTATAAACCCATACATATTTATGCCTAAAACCTTTAAAAAGCTCCAAAATATCCCCACAATCCTAGGCGGAAGAAAAAGGTAAATACATAAGTTTGATGGATGAGAAGTCCTTAGAAAGAGGAAAAAGTAATTGGCAATTCGTCTTCTAGAATAACCTTGGAGGCCAAATTACAAATAACTGTTTCTTTTCTCTCTCTGCCACCAATCGAAATTAGGTGAAGAATGTTGTCTGTGAAGCTAGATATACATATTCAATGATGCGTCATGCTTCAACGATAACCAAGAGACAAGGTGAGGAAAATGAAAGAGAGTGGATTTACTTGAAGAGACACAGATGGAGAAATGAGACAAAAGACGGAAGGGCAGATGGATAAAAAACATATGAAGGTGTCTAATGGAGGACCAATTAGAGTCTTTTGAAGGTCAAATTTATTAGAAATAAAGGGCAAGAGGAGGGATAGAACTAATCGTGTGGAAGATATCAAAAGAATTGCTTCCTACAAACTTGCAACTAGTGATAACGGATTGTATGGAGATATTCTTCCCGTTTAACTGTTTCACAGAAATTATACATTTGGATATAAGCTATCTGAAACGGTAAAAACTCTGGTTTCAGAACAATTGTATAATTCATTGCTTCCATACAAACGGTACCTATTATCGTCAGAAACGAAACTTTCATAATGGAACAGACTGTAACCGAAAATAATCAGCATTCACCGCAAACTTCAAAGTTCACGTCGTGAATGACAAGATTTTGTTTGAGGAATTATGGTATATACATTATGGTATATACGATATATATCAATAGACCAAGCCCAACCCTCTCAATATCTAATTTTAATAACACAGAAAATGATTCTTTTACTCGCTTTTCTGAGATCAGAGATGACACGTCTTATTGGCCCTGTTGCTCAAATCGCAGATGTGTGAAAAATACAATTTCCCGAATACTGTACAATGGATTTTTGACCAAAACGCAGGAATAAAGTAACTCAATGAAACCGTAATAACTTATTTCAAAATTATAGTGAACATCAGAAAGTTCGATTGCCATCCGAAACTATTTCAACTTTTCTAGATACTTTGAAACTGGAAAAATAATTGTCCCAATAGCCAAACCACATGAAAACTCAGAAGCCATTCACGTATCGATGAAGTAATCCTACAGTAACCCCAACAAACTGTAATCTGGTAATCAAAGTTCTACTGATAAACCATTACTCATCTCCTAATTCGAAAAAAGAAGACAGAACCCAAATCGTACCTAGTTTCAACTTCCCTTTTCCCCTCTAAATTGCCATCGAAGTCTCCCCAATTTTTCTTCTCTTCATCTACTAAATCACATTGTTATCATATCTCTTTTCTCTTTTTTTGTTTAATAGTTCCTCTTCTCCTTTTCTTCTTTTTCTTTTTTCGATCATAAACCATTCTTGTCTCATTTCTTTTCTCAATAAAAGAAGAAAAATGATCTTCTCTTGTACAAACATATAAGCTTCTTCAAGTATGGAGAAAGAGAGAAAACTAACAGTTTTTCTCAATGTTTGCGGTTTCATATATATGCCATCAAACATTTTTGTGTTAAATTTTGGAGAGAAATGTATATGCATGAAGAAGAATATGATGATGAAGGTGATGAGTCAGGGGGAAGAAAAGAAGAAAAAGTTAGGAAAGAAGAAAATGATACTCGTATAAAAATAAAAATATTTTTGTCGTGATTGTTGGCAAAAAGAAATAAGAATAAGAGGAGAATATAAGTTTTGTGACTAACAGTAAGGAAAAATAGAGCCGACACTGTGACACCAAAACTAACAATCCCAGTAAAAAAAAGTCCTTGATATGGGGAAACTGAAACAGAAAAAAAAGTTGTGCATTCGAATATGCTAGACCTCTTGGGATTATTCGAGAAATAGGATTCGAAAACTCTTTGGGGCTCTTCTCTTTCTTTTTTATACGTGAACTGAACCTATAATTATTGCTCCTTGGAACGAGACAAATTTATGGAAAAGTTGAAACCGCAGAAAGTTTTAGACTTTTTGGTAAGATCTGAACATCTGAAACTTTGCTGATTCCTATTAGTGAAACTTCTAAACATGCTAAAGACGTTCAAAACTTTAGAGTGTCATTTTATTTCGTTTGTCGAGAAATTAGATCTATCGTTAGTTGATGAATACGACAAGGTTATCGAGAAATTGGAACCGAAAAGTTATGGATTCCAAAAAGTAGTAATTCGCTAATTTCTACCGAGCGCTTTTAAAAACAGTTGAAAATAGACTCTTCACTTCAACAAGGATTCCAAAAAGATCCGAAACTATTCCCAACATTACGAAACCGCTAAAAATAACTCACCCTACTCCTTGACGACGATGACTCGATACTTCTAACAGATCCATTTCCAAATCCTCTCTCATACCTATCTCCTCCAGTTTGAATCTTCAGAATACCTCTTCTATTCTCTGACATCTTCTGATCTTTCTCAGCTTCTTCTTCTATCCTAATCACCTCATCAAACTGTCTCATCACATCTCTCTGCTCAGCATCCAACCAATCACTCATTCTTGTTCTTTTAATTCGAATCGATTCAGTTTTCCAATCGAGTTTCGGCACGCCAACCAACACGTGGCTACCAGATGGAACGACGGCAATGAGCTTCTTCTTGCTAGGGGTGATTGTAGACGCAGATGATATTGTAGACGTTGTGGGAGAAGAAGTACGGACAGAAGATGGTTTCTTCAGAGTAGAAGACGTTGAAGAAGATCGTCGAGAAGACGTCGAGTGATTGGAGACGTAGACAGAGGAACAAGTCTTCTTATTCTTTTTCGAATGAGGTGTCAGACAGTTGTTGCAACTACTATCGAACGACGCCTGCGACGGTGGCGGCGGCGGCGACAATGATGAATCCTTTGGTGCTGAAGAAGAGGGGCCAGATACTTGTCTCACTGTCTGCGTCTCTTCACTTGTACGTGCTCTTTTGTCTCTTGTAGTATTGTCTGCTTCTCTTGTGATCTGCGCATCTGGTGATTTGTCATCGGTAATCCGTTGTGGTAAATGGGCGTAGATCAGCCAGAAATAGTAGACGATAGAGGTGTAGAGATAGGTAAGCCAGATGATTGGTTTTGGTGTTTCTGGCGGTGGATTTGGATTAGAAGAATCCATTTCGATTAGAGGGATTCTGATGAGATTTCAGAAGACGTTGCACGTAAAGAAAAAACCTCAGAATATTTCCAGATTCAGCTTCAAGTCAAGTTTCGTTGAGAACTAGTCTTTTTGATGGCTGAGTTGGGACCGATTGTTTCAAACAAGCCTTTAGAACTCGCAAATTCAGAACCCAGAAAGTTCAAAAGAATAGAAGAAGTTGAAAATATGGCTCCGAAAAGTGACGAAAACTGACAAGAAGGGGAGAAAATTCGGTCTTATTGTTTGTCAAGATATATAACTTTTGGGTGTCGTCCTCAATGCATACTATATGGTTTTGCCTCTCTCTCCATCCCCGAGAGCCCATAAATTCCCCCTCTCTCTTTTCGTATTTTTATCGAATATTAACATATGACAAACACCCATCCATTGTGTCCTCTTCTTCCATCTTCGAGAAAAAGAAATGATGATTCCATTTCTTAGATCGAGACAGTCTTGTATATATGTGTGTGAAAGTGTGAGGAATGGTTTCGAGGAGAAGAAGAGGACAAGAAGAAGAAAAAGAAGAAGTACAAGTGGATTGGTTGGTCACTCTCGGAAACACAACCATAGATGGTTTTTTTTGCAAAAAAGAAAAGAAATGGAAGAATTGGTAAAGTCGAGATGAGGCAGGAAAGATTTGATTCTATATCAAGAAGAAAAATCTGTTACGAAGTATCCATAATTAAAAGTTCAAAACATCGTAAGTGTTGGAACAATGGATGGGGTATCCAGTCATAACTTGTGTCTACTGTAAATATGAAATCAATCCCTATAGTGGATATTGAAATCGGAAGACACCGTCGTTAAAGAAAAGAAAATTAACTCAAAATATCTCAAAATTGGTACTTTTCAGATTAATAAATTTGCTAGGATGCAAATTCACTACTTCATTAGACATCTAGAATATTTTATAACAGAAACAGTAAAAAATTCAATACAGGAAGTAGAAGATTCGAGTGTACTGGCGTAAATGGACTCTGTATTGAAAGATGTTGAACACAAATTGGACTAGCCTAGTTTGAAGAAATTGAACTCCAGCAGCTGGAGCCAACAAAATCTTTTTGTACGAAACAGATCAAGCAGTCGCAGTGAATGGTCAGCCGTTGTACTTTCTTACTTTAACTTTGAAACTGTCGGATTATGTGATCGTTGCATAGTTCCATTTTTCTAAAATGTTCTGCGGCTCAGGATTTCGTTTAGGCTACTTTCCAATAAAAAAGGGCCTGACATTTTAAAAAGGTCACCCCACACGTGAAATATTTTTCAAAAAATGTAACTGTATTACATCAACTTGTTGAATCAGTCAAGATTTGTGCTACTAAATTGTTGAATATACTCAGGCCCTCGAAAATGTAATTTGCTACAGTTTCAAAGTCTTCAGAAAGGGTAACGGCGTAAACCGATTTGTTTCACAAGCGGTTGAACGAGCTCGATAATTTCAAGAAATAACTCCTGAACACCAAGAAAATGTTCTCAGTTTTTGTCTGATGATCTTTTCAGTCACATTCCATTAAAAATTTCAGTTTCATCTATTCCTTTTTGTCGATCAAATTTAACCTTTCTGATGGTTGCATGATCTCCTAATCTCCTAATCTCCTAAGACCCCTCTACATACATACTTAAATCTACCACAATATTTGTTCTCATTTCAGCAATCAATCCTCATGTGTTCTCTAATCTGACGTCATTTTATAAACTATCCATCTCTCTTTTATGTACTTCTAAATATTTGTTTATCTCCTCTTTCATTCTTTCTCTTTTTGGTGTGAAAATGAGTCAGATGACTCTCTCTTTCTTCCAATTCGGCAACTATGACTCAAAAACAATATTTTCCCCTTTCTTCGTCAAATTTGGAATTTTTGGAGAAAGAAGGTTCAGTTGATCAAGAGTACAACAATTAGAGGGGTTGACATATAAACAATTATGCTCCAAATGAGCAATGACATTTGATAGTGTTTAGAAATATAAACAAATAAGGAGAGAAAAGGAATTGTACTAACCTGTGATGATGTGTATGTCGTTGGAGCATACCATGAACTTGGTGGAGGGGAGTTGTTTGACGGACGATGGGGAGCATTCTGGGAAAATGATTGGGATCAGAATTAGGACACAAATAGGGGAAGAAACATGAGGGAAGGAGAACGTACTACAAAAGGACAGGAATACTTGGAGTTTAGAATTCATTGTTTGAAATGCTTTAGACCTATAGCTACCGCAACCTCTATTATAAGAGCAGATATCAGTCTTTGGTCAAATTTTTTCCTCTTTTCATATTTCAAAATTTTGATCATAATTCCGTTTCAAAACTTTTATTTTATCCCGTAGTCAATTCCCTACTGATTACTACTTTTTTGTATTTCCCCCATAACTAACCTGAGAAACTCGTTCGATATTTGGAAGGTCCAATGTAATTTGGACGTTATGCTCCTGATACCACTTGGCTCCCTCTTCGGAAATGACGAGCATCTCACAACGATTTGGATTTGATTTGATTCTTTCGACAACTTTTTTGTGATTCTCCCCAATGATTGAATGACCATTGACAGCGTAGATACGGTCTCCGGTGATTAGTCCTCCTCTAAAATGACGAGAGAGCTTTAGTGTTTCAAAAAAGTGCTAGAATTTCCTGTCATTCGAAGAAATAAAAGGCGTTCGTAATTTTGCATCTGAATTTGTGTGGCACTAATTAGAGACGGAAGTTACAACACCAGTAATTGTTTTTTTTTCACTGCAGTTATAATAAGGGTATGAAACTGTGAGTTACCTCTCAGCAGGACTGTTTGGATCGACAGTTCCCACAAATTGTCCACGTCCTTTCTCGGCGTGCAAGTTGTAGCCATATTCCTGAAAATTGCATTTTGTTATTGCTGGTGAGAATTCGGAATTAATATCACAAGAGGTAATGCTATCAAGCTGAAACAGTATTTTTGAACTTTCCTAAGAATAGGCAAAATGCGAACTCCACTTAATTTTATCTAGAAGTTATCAGCCATCATTGACACCGTAGAAATAACAGAGCTTCTAAAGACTTCATTTCAGGCCCTGTTTGTGAAAAAGTGTTTTTATGTAGAAAGATTAAGCTGTTCATAACTATACTCACTATCAGTGCTCGAAAATTTAACGTTTCAACGAAATCGTAAAAAAGGGCAACTATTTTCAAAGGCGGTTTTTTGAGAAAAAAGTTATACTGTTCCGCTTGGGTGCTAAGATTGATCGGAATCATATTCAACCTGCTACATAAGCAATGGTAATAGCCAAATCCTAAACTTTCATCAGACCGAAAACTAAAACATACCGTCTCTCCGTTCAGCTTCTCAATGACACAAAGTCGCGGTGGGACCGCGTCGCTCGGAATGTTTACCATGGCTCTGTAACGAATTCAAATAGAAATAAGTACAAGTTGAGGAAAGGGCAAGTAAAGGCAATGAGAAACTGATATTCCAGATGAACTTCCAATGAAAGTTGTCTCAAAAAAGGTGAATGAGTTAGAAAAGAAACAGGAGAAAAAAGCGAGACGTGTCAAAAAAGTGTAAAACATGTAAAATAGTGGTGCGTGTTTGCAGCAAGGCCCGAGCATGATTATGAGAGAGAAAAGAGGAGGACAATCTCTTATCAGTACGGTCTTTTCGGCGCCTCAACTAACGGACAATTGGCATACAAACCTTGTGCTCCGAAGGCATTTCTGCCGGCGAAAGAGCTTCATGAAAAGTGAGAAAAACGGAGGGGGATTGTGGTTACAAGTGTTCTTCTTCTACTTGCCCCGATTTCCACGTGAAACATGGAGGGGAACACGTGGAAAAGTTTGAACAGTGGCAGTAGTGGGAAGTGGCTTGAAGGGGAGAAAAACGAGAAAAAAAAGGAGTGAAGAGGGAAGAGACGCAGACAAAACTAGGAAATGCTTGACACTTTTTGCTCTTTGTGCTCTCCTACTATTCATTTGTTGGAAATATAGGAAGTTTTGAAAAGAACATGGAAAGAGTAGCCAAAGAAGTTCAGAAGAAAGAAGGAGGCTGTGTGGAGAAGAGAACGAGACAGTGATAAAAGTTTTTGGTCAGGAAGAAAAATGGGAAAAGTACGAAGCATGATTTGTTGCTGATGATTTATTGAAAAAAGGACAATAGCCACTTACAATTTCACAAAAAATAAGAGAATTAATAATTATGTTGATTAAGGTAAAGAAATTTGCTTAAGTTAAAAAGTTCTAGTGTACTCCGAAATACATTTGTGATCGATAACAAAGTATAAACTATAGAAAGTTGATGCTTCTGTGGTTTTTTTCCAGTTTCTATTTCGAGAGAAAAGTTTTGAAATTCAAGTAGTTCGATTGACATACAAGTTCTGTTGTTTTTGGAAATTTCCATTGCCAACGGCAATCAAATAATTGACCACATCTGTTATAACCTATTTAAGACCTAGAATGTCTGAGAAAATGCAATAAACTGTACCGGTATGAGCCAAAAATGTTATCTAATCATTCAATTGAGTCACTCAGTGATATGTAAAATAAAAAATTCTCGGTTATCACTATTCTTCAAAAGCCATGGTAACGAGAATAACCAGTCATCACGAGCATAACCGATCATTAGCTGCTAAAACATCTCACTTATTTTTCAGAAAATAATATCTGGTTGCATCAATGGCCAAAAAATCAAGCTGAGTTTTTTTCAGAGGAAGCAGCAGGGATCTCAACCATGGAATTCTGATTGTTTTTCTAGATAAGTAGTTTTTGTTTTAAAAAAATGAGTTTACAGTTTCTATTTGTCCCAATAATAAAGTAGAAACGTAGTTCATCGGTTGAGCGTCGCTATCGACTTCTTTTCAATTCTTACGAGTAATTTATTAGTTGTAATGATTTTCTCATGGGGTATAAGGATAAAACGGTTTTTGAAAAAAAGCACTACAAAAATGGCCCATCTGAAACTGAACAAAATTCTGGTGAATATCGGAAATTTCAAGACAATGGATTTTAATTCGACAGGTAGACTTCTGCCAAAACCCTCATAATGGAATAAAAAGTCCTGATTATTCAGAACTATTTTTGACACTAACGTTTTGCCATTTGCCAAGATATTTTAAGAAAAAGTGAAAGAGAAAATTTTCGGTTACTGTCAGTCCAGATATAGTTTCGGAAATGAAATTCTACAATATCTGCTTGCTAGACATTGTATTATTTCAAAAATAGGACGATATAGGAATAAAAAGCGAAATAAAGTGACAAGATTCTGATAATTTCTAGCTGGAATTTCGAATTTAAGCATTCAAAGACATAAAAAAAGTTAATGCTTCAATATGATGTCAATTTCATGAAATCTTTTCATGGTAATTGGTTTGGGAAATACCTTTCTAAACCAAAATGCGAATACTTTTCAAAACCTTATGAACTAATGAGAGGCTTAGAAAGTTCAAAAACTGCAGTTTCCGAAACTTTATTTTAATCCTTGTTATCAAGTTTAAGTTAGTTATTTGTACGATTTTCTAAAAAAAAAATCAAACCAAGATCATAAAATTCTGAAATTCCAATCATAATATCAACTCAACCTCCTCTGCCATTCAATTCAAAAACTAGTTCATAAAATTCGAAATAATCTCTTTTTTTTTCACTCTCATAACCATAACAATATGAAATGTACAAAAGAGAAACAACACATAAAACTCAGTGCGGGTAAAAAAGAGAAAAAGAGGGAGAGAGAATAAATGTGAAATGAATAAAAGAGAGGAGGGAAAAATAGAGAACTCATAATGAGAAACATATTGAAAAATGTGGCATTTTGTGGTTGTATGTGTGGAATGAAGGGACAGTACACATATTACTGAGGGTTGGAAAGTGATAAATAGTGATAAGAGAATACTGAGAGAGTTTAGAGAAATAGAGATACAGTGCTCATGGGTGTTGAAGAAGAAGAAGACCTCTTCACTTGTTCGCACCCCATGCCATTGCTCTTTGAGAGTGACAGAACATTTGAACAAATAGATAATTTGAAAGTTTTGTGACGACTTTTTGGTGGACGAGACAAGTGGTTTATCAATAACTGAAAGTTGTGGAAGAACCAATTGAAATCCTAGAGAGAGTAACTTTTAGAAATGTTCAGGAACTGTGAAAATTTGAAAAAAAAATGAAAAAAACTGTGAAAACGTTTTTTTATTTTTTTTTTATTCAACTGCTGGCTCATTTTCAACTTGTTGGTAAAGTTTTTTTAAAAATTGGGTCTAGTTTGATAGACAAAAATATTCAACATCGATTGGATTAGACACCGAAAGTTAGAAAATTATTTAACAAAACTTGACTGGAAAGTCTTAAAAATCATTCTTGGCTGCTATCCAAATGATTAATAGGAAAGACGAATCAACTTTGTGAAATTATTAATGCAAATGAACTAAATCTGCAAGTGGAACGTCTACTTCTCTAACCCTAGAAACTGTAGACGTTATGAACTCAACAAGCACACAGTGTTGAATTTGAATAAAACCCAGAAAATTTCAGAAGTAATTGCAATAGTTTCCTAACTGAAGACTTAACTCGAGGTGCCCGTGTAATAGAGAACACAACTTTCCTATCTTTCAAAGAGAACCAGTTGTGGTTCCGAGTGAGATCATTTTTGTGAACATGTAGAAACAGTGAAGAGTCGAAACTTTGGAAAAAAAAACCTTTTGATATATGGAAAATCTGAACCAAGGAGCCTTCTAACAGGTTGATGAAATCGTAATGGAGTTTTTTAAAATCAACTGATACAGGTAGGAACAGAGATTGATGAGTTGACAACACATAGAATAGCAATTGAAAATTTTAACCCCCAAACGAGCATTAATTATTTCTGCTAACGTTTTTAGGTTTTTAGGCGTCAAAGTGGCGATTGTGAAACATAAAAATATCTTCTAGAAGTTGTTCAAAACCATAAGCTATGAACACTTTTGAAAATGGACAGTACAAGAAGCAAAAAAAGAGAATCCATAAAACATGCATACTACACAGTTGTTTGTTGTTGTCCATCTCTTTCTCTCTCTATGTAAATCCATTCAAGTAGAATCAAAGAAGTAGAATAAGCAGAAAGAAGAAGAAGAACAAATTGGTACTATTCCCCTCTCTTTCTTCAATTCAACAGGAAGGACAACAATTTCTTATTCTCAGAGAGGGAGAAAGTGAAAAGTGTGGATGAAGGAGGAGAAGACAAAAAAAGGGTAATTTAGAGGGTTTTTTTCATATTCAGTTAGCGATGCGGGAATAATTGGTGGGAGGAAGAATGAAGCAAAAGTTGAAACTTTTTGAAAATATATACAAAAGTTCAAAGGTTGAAGAAAATGTTTCAGAAAGTTTTAAGGTTTTTTATGCTAGTTGGACGACCTTTTGGGATCAAGCATCTTATATTAGAGGGTATCTTCAAAGATCATTCAACTCACGAAAGAATTAAGTCGAGTGCTCTGTCCTCTTAACTTAACCTTTTAGTGAAAACGTACATTTTTATTAACTAAATGACGACATTTTAGAGTTTGATAAGAAGAAGAGTTGTTAGCCTGCCAGCACATTCACATATACAGAAATTGATAAGGGTTTTAGAATGACACGTTTCTTGTATACTGGTGCATTATTGAATGAAATAAAACGAGCTATGCGAAATGGAAAGAGGGAACGAGAGCGGGAACTTTTAAGTTGAATTTAAGTTGTGAAAGAATCAATGAGTCTGATTTTAAAAGATAATCTTGAAACATACTGGAAACAGTGGAATTTGCGGAAAGTCTTATGAAAGTCTTAGAAAACCCAGTAGCGCCGTCGGTTCAGCTCAATAGTCACAATGATGGAACGGAGAGAATGAAAGCTATGCTTCATCAGCCACATTCCATAAAACATTTGCATATTTTTCATGATCTGAGCCAAAGCAGCATTCAGAAATACTGCTTTTTGAATTACCTTAGGCTTCTTAAAAGTACGATTTCAAGTTAGGCGTATCAGACAAGAAAATAATGTTCCAACTACTTCAATCGGCACAGCAAACTCTCCTAATTAAAAATGTATGTTTACGAAAAGATTGAAACTGTAAAAATTCATAAATGGCTATCAATTGATAATCCAAAGTGATCCGAAACGAAAACAAAAAACATGCCGACACACACAAAGAGAAAGGAGACCCACAGAACCACATAAGAAGAGTTTAGAAGGTGAGTAATGGAAATGATGACGCATTCTTTCTCTCCTCCACATATGTTATTGTTTGTTGAAGCTTCAAAGCACAAGCCTTTTTGGAGACAGAGAAAGAAAAGAAGGAGAGTTTCTGTTGGTGTGGGAAATATAGGTTACAGTCAAAAGGAGTGGACACTATGAGTCAATCAAAGGAATGTTAAATATGCAAGTGGATTATTTAAATTCAGTTGAATTCAGTAGGAGGAATTGAGTAGAATTGATATGAATTCAAAACGGGAACATAATAGGAAAGTGGTGGAATAGTACTCACATGCTCAATTACGAAAGGAAGAAGGAAAAGAATGTTATCTACATTATTGTGCTCAAGAGCATCTGAAACATTTTTTAGGATATTGGTTCGTCTTAATATGAAGTTCAGTTTACTGGAACATAGAATTTCTTCTCTATTATCTCATTGTTTTGACACAGTAAGGATTCTACAAAAGTTTGTTTTTCGAAAAAGTGCTGAAGTTCTCATTTCTATTAATCTAGTGTCCGAATAGAAAGTTCATCCACATTAAAATCTAATGTCAGATTTGCAAGACCCATGGGCAAAACGAAATAAAAACAACGAAAAGCTTCACATTCCACGTCACAATCAAAAAGCTACGTATCCCAATGAATACATTTGGAGAGGGGGTTCGGCACACCAAAACAAGCAAATAAACATGGCGATATCAGCCAAAATAAACAAGGAAAAGGGAGTAAAAAAGATGGGAAGGAACAGTTTGGTAGGATAGTCGAATTATCAGAGGAATAATCCGAAAAAGGAATGGGGTAATAATCAAAAAATGCGGTCAATTGGTTCATTTTACATTCATTTCCACTCAAAAGAATTACATGTTCAGAATCAGAATCAAAAAAAGAAATTCGCGGAAAATGATAAAGATGAATGTTATATCATTTTGTCCTCCCCCCTTACCCTTCTATCAGGTTTTTCATTGCGAACATTTTTCCTTCTTCTTTTTTTTTCGTTTGCATTCGAAAATAATCGAAGGAAATTTAAACCGATTTGACTAGATAAAAACCTGCCATCGGGGGCTGAAAAAGGGAAACGAAACGGACGGCACGGTTGAGTGCACACACAAAATTAAAGAGGAAAATTTGCATAATTTCATGTAGATGAGATAAGAAGAGGGAAAAGTAGAGAGGAGGGAAGAAGAACGGTATGTGCAAATATTGTAAAATTGTTCCGTTTTAGGGTACACGACTTTTATGGTTTTATGGTAGATTTTTGATAGGGGAATGCGACAGATGTAGCCATGTGGTCAGGAATGTACTAGAGTTGGATGGTTGAGAAATAAGATGGAAATTTGATTGGTATTGGGTCTTGACTTTTAGAAAAACTACTTCTTGAATGTGAACGTTGAACCGAATATTATGGTATCAGAAGATAGCTTTTCCGGACCTCCGGTCCGTTAAAGCTAGTAGTAGCTCTTGACGTGTGTCACCTATCTTTTGAAAAAAAAACCGTTCAAAAAGCTTAACTTCGAAGCGAGATATGAGCCGTAAATCATTCCCGGGACAAAATTTCGGACAAAAATTGGCTTCAATTTATTTCTACAAAACTCCGCCCCTTTTTAAATTAAGGTTTCACGTTTATACCTTCTATATTTAAAGAGAGAGGGGCAGACCAACTCTGCCACTGTTCATCGTTACACTTTGTAACGGGAAACTTCTTATAAAAGTTAGGGCTTCGGGCAAAACGCGTGAATCGAAATTTTTGAATAGGCAGTTGCTTGGAACTTCGTAGCGAATCACTGGCAATGAAGAATGCCTATGAAAATATCCTTCCTCTCATACTCCCTACTTGAAACAAAGTTACTATCTGAGCCTTTCTTTCAACAAAACCGTTTTACAGTTACCAGATGTGTACATTCTAAGAGTGTCTAGTTTTCATTTATTCTTGACATCTGCCATCTTGAAAACCGTCTTCAAAAAAATTTTTTCGAAACAGGGGCTTTTACTGGATAGTGAAGAGCAGTCGAATTTACTACAACCAAGTTCACGACGATTATACTCTGGAGTCCTGATTCTTAGCTGACAATCAATACCCAAAACTCCTGGCTCAATTAGTGAAAATCGACTTTTCTGAATGTACTTCTACGTCCCAATATAACGATAACGTTTTTCAATCTCTCATCAAGTGAAGTAGGTCCAAAGTAACACTAGTTCATACACTATTACAAGCTTCTCCTTTCGGATTAGTAACACTTTCTTCGTCTATATTTCGTTGTGATAAAAAACAACAAAACGAAACAGTGACACTTATCAATTTGTCATCCTAATCATGCCATTCGATTCGCAACACCGAAAAAAGCGAACTTTATATCATCGTTTTTTCTAGACCGTTTATCATCATCAATGAAACATAACTCGTTTCGTTTTCAACCGGATTCAATGGAAAGTGAGAAGTAAAGAGAGAAAAAGAGAAATAGAGAAAGAAAGGAATTATGATAAAACGATTGGTGATGTAATATACAGAAAGAGAGAGGGAACGAGATAAAAAAGGGGAGAGATGATAAGAAAAAGAATTAAGCGGATATTCGATAATTGATAGCGGAAATGGAGAAAAGAATGAAGAAGAGAGATAATTACATAGATGTTTGTTTTGACAGAATGGTATATGATTATAGAAAATGTAGCCAATAGGAAGTTCAAAAATAAGGAAATACATCCACAGATTTTTTGTTCTTGATGAACAAAAAAGGCTTAGAAACAATTTTCAATCTTCAGGTAACCTGATAGTTTCTCGTTGAATCAGCTGAAATGGGAAAATATAATTCATATGTTGCAACTGACGAGAGTCAAGAAACTGAACATATGAATAGAACTTGAATTGCATGACCTTCTATTAGAGGTTTCGTAAGGAGTAGAGATTCCACGTGCCGTGATTATTGAGATTCCTACAATTGTTCTTTGGAAAAAAGTTAAAGCATCATGGAGCTTATGGAAAGTTTTCAAAATGGCGCAATTTATCACTTTACATTCAATTTTACCTAATTTTGACATTCTAGGTGCAATTCTAAATCTTTGCCCATAGCGAAATTACAAATCAAAATGTGATATTTATATTGAGAAGGAAGCAAAAAAGGAGAGAAGATGTAATCTATGTAAATATGTACAATATGTTATCAAATCGTTTTCCCTTCTTTCTGTTATCATCAATCACTCGACACGTCTATTCCCTCTTTCTTTCTCTCTAGTAAATAAGTATGTTCATTGTAAAGATGACTACAAGGTTTTACAACACTGAAAAATACGATTTCAGATAGTTTTTGAGTAGAAGATGGGGAGATCGACGCTAGTAAGAAGTACTGATAGGTGTTCAAAATTGAGAAGGAAGTACAATTCAATCCGTTATTCGACTATAATGAAAACCGTTAGGAGTAGTTCAAAACTGCGCTTCAGAATAGCCTAAACGGTGGAAGGTGGCATTGTTTTGTAACAATTATATTTGAAAATTTGAATAACTGCAGCTGATTCATTGCTGTATCTCATTTATGATTCTAGCAACTCACGGAACGTTCAGGATCGAGGTTTCGAAACTTAAAATATTTTTCTAAACTTCTACGAAACATTCAAAAAGTTGAATAAATTCGAGAACTTGCATTCAATTTCCAATTCAAAGTTATACGGAAGTTCAGAGTAGAAGCCGCCGTTGATATCAAGTTATAGTTTTTGCCAGTTCGACTCAACTTTTCTCTGTTACAAAACTATCCCAAGTGCTTGAAACCCAGAGTGGTTCCGTGCACCAATACATTCAAGAGTAACTTCCGAAAAAACCCTTCCAAATAAAAAAATTGAAACGAAAGTCACACACATATAAATTTAGAGTGTATTTTGATGATTGATTATGGGTCAAGTGGATCTATCGGGGAGGGAAAAAGGGAGTAGGTGACCACAAACGACAAAAGAGACATAAGATGAAAACGGCTCATAGATATGTTTTGTAAACAAAAGAGGAAAATTAACGGAATAGACGAAAAGAAATTTTACATTGAGAGAAAAAGCATCGAGAAATCTTCATAGTAACAGTGTAATAACAATAATCACACATTTGAAATGGATGGGGAAAAAAAAGAGAAAAGAAAACACGCAAAGTTTTATGGGCACTCGCCGACTAAAAGGGAGGAATATAAAGAAGGATTGACGTTCGCATGCCTAATTGGCACTTCTTTTTTTTCACTGTTTGATCAAATGCCGAAATGATTGGGAACGTTTTCTACGGCACTCCTTCATTTCAACACCGGAATGGGTTTATGGGATGGATTTTGGGAGGAAGATGGATAGCTTTTTTGAGAAAGCATTGGATGTGCCGATAAACGGGCTTGAAGATGTTTTTGTTCGTTCAAAAATAACTACGTTTTATAACGCAGGTGACGGTTGAATCATTGCTACTGCTCCGCTGGTTTCCAAAAAGCTGAAAAGTTTTCCATTTCAAATAGGCGAGGTCTCAATTTATCATTACCAAACTCAAAAGACACAAATTCATAAGAGAAGAACCATTTATGCATCAACAAAGAACAATTGAAAAAAAAACAAGTTCATAACTCCAAATTGCCAAATGACGAATAAAGAATATTCAAATTGACTTCTTCTCTGTTTATTCCCCTCACGAACTTTGTAGTTTTTCCTTCGTTCTCGACCCTACAATCCATGAATTGGACACCTCTTACAATTGTGTTCACTAAAGAAAACTGCATCTGTTTTCCATCAATTTCCATTTTATCAAACTTTTCAATGAACCGAGTTGTTTGATATTTTGGAAGAGAGATACTTCCAGTTCTAATTGGATTTCCATTTGAGTCACAATCAATTCTAATTGTTTTCAAATGAAATTCGGAGAAGAATTGACGGAGGTCACCAATTTTTAGAAGTTTTATTCGATTTCTATAGTTTAGTAATGTCGTTTCTCAGGGTTTTTTCTCATTTTTATATGTTTGAATCCTCGCCGTGGACCATTAACAAAATTGCCTTTGATACTCGCTGACCCATGTCTTTAATAAGGAACCTGGTACCATCATACATCGGGTTTTTGAATTCGGAGTTTTTAAAAATGATAGCTCATTTTTTAGTGTTCGGTAGATAGGGCCTGGCATCCGATCAAGAATAACAGCATTTATAGAAACATTTCCGATTGTGCATGTCATTTTTGTCATAAAAAAAGCAAAAGAAAACTTCGTGAGAATGAATAATGTTTATTTTTGATGAAAATAAATTCACAGGGAGAAAAATTCACATAAAGATATTGAATAAGGAATTATTTTGCTCTTCTGAAAATGACGTGGCGGTCAAATACATCAACATAAAGAGTACTTCCATCAATCATTGGAAATCCATAACCACCCAATTCTTTGCGAATTCGTCTCTGATCCATTTTATTCGCATCCAAAAAACATTCATTGAAGGTTCGAGAGTTCAAATAGACCTGAGAAAATACCATTAAAAATTCGTACTTGAAAAAGTTTCTTACATTTTTGAGATAAACCACATGTTCCGGTTTGAGGTTGCCATCAATAAATCCATGCATGTCATCAAAATGGGCCACTTTCTCGAAATTATCGGAAATTTTGTGCAAAGTTCTGAACTTTTTCGCTTGTTTCCATTGCTCCAATGTTGCCAGTACTTCCAGACTGGAGTCGAAATTCCAATCTGATTCCTCGTCATAATTAAATTCGATACTTTCAAGTATTCCAGGCTTCAAACATGGTAGAATTTTCATGAAATTTATTTCTTCTTTTTTCCGAATTGTGTACTGGTAATCGCAATAATCGAAGAGTTCCACGTGTAGTTGATGATTGAGGCACTTGAAAAGGGCAATAAGCTTTTCTGCCAAAGTTTTCTCATTGATATACAGTTTCAGTTTTCTGATTCGAAGTCTTGGATTGTTCAGTGCAATCGCAAGCGTTTGGACTACTAGTTTCTCGCATTTCTCTCTGTTGTGGAGATAATGCTATTACTCCTCAACCTTTACAGTCTAGCTCGTAGACCCTGTCTTATATAAAAAGATTACCAATGGTGGATTAGTAAATCTCTTAGAGAATAATAGCGTGACCGCCCGTTCTCATTACATTCCCTCTGATCGTTATCACCTTTGACCTTCGAAACGTGGCAATGTCAACGATGGAAGTAAAGTTGCCAGAATTCAGTATTAGAAGTTAATTCCCTCCGGACGACAACTCTCAACTAATCGCACTCTCCATGGCTTCGTCTCCTATCGTTGTGGATCCTTCGGACAGCCGTCAAGTGGTAAAAGGTATCTATTAGTCTCTTGAGATATTCCTATTGCTTCGACATGGAATTGCTTCGACATGGTGCATCGACCGTGGTTCCAAGAACCAAGGTGGATCGGGATAGCTTGCTCGGAAATAACTCCAGTAAAAGCGCAAAATTGTTAGGCGTGTAGGCGTAGGTAAATAGCTTCTAATCTCCCCAATTTATTCTTATCGAAGAATACATTTCTCTAACTCGTAGAGACACCAGGACTCTATTGAGAGCCTCCTTTTCGATAAAGCAAATTCGTGCTTTCGGTTGCTGTAAGGGCTCAGGTGGGGTCTGAGCGCGTGGCATCTTACAGTAACCAGGCAGGACGTCCAATCAATGACGTTACCCCGACGAGATTATTTTCGTAATTCAAAAATTCCACTGAACTTTCGATATAACACATTGTGTTTCGACACAACGGTCTCGTTCCTGCTAAATTCAAAAAACATAGTAGACTAATCGTAGTCTCAAAATCTGAATAATCGTATTCAAATGGCAATGATCGCATTGTTTAAAGGGTCGTCAGGATCAAGAGTGATAATCTTTTTCACTCACAGTACTACTAATCGTAGAAGCATAACTTTCGTTTCCTTCTAGTCGTAGAAGCAGACATCGTTAGCATCATGACCTTTTATCTTCGTAAAGAAACCAACACATAATGCAAAAAGGTCGCAAAATCAATCGTTTCAATAAGTGTGGCACCGGATCGTAAATGTCAGATGTCGGGTCCATCGTGGATAAAGGTTAGCTTCAGAACATCAAGACAGCGAAAGGACTTGATTGCATAAAACTGCCACTGGAGCGCCTCCGACCTCCACACTTATTCGTTTTACTCTGGGAATACCAGTTATTCTAGTTGATGGAAAGAATTGAGAAAGGCGCCAAAGTATCAAATCTGGAAAAAGACTGGAACCAACTGGTAGGAATATATGTAGCTGACAGGAAGATAGGTACAACTTCCGCATATGTTCTCCATCGTGGATCCTAGACGTCTAAATGAATCTTCCGAAAACGTCGCGAAGAATAGACGTTAAACTACGTTCTTGGCTAAACTGTTGGCAGACAGTATCCATGAACACGTTATATACGATCATCTGCATCACCAACAAATCGTTTTTTTAATCATCAACCATAAAAATACAGACGGAAATCTCGTTTTCCGAGGAACTCAATTATGCGAAAACACAAAATTCGATTTCATCATTTGACGTGAGTAAAATAACGTATCGCATCCGTGGACCCCGTGGAGGCCAAGGTCAAGGTTAGTAAACCAGAGCAGGGAGATCGAGTGATAAGGAAGAATACAATCAAACGAAAATCAGTTTCGATTATCATCGACGTCAACCGAACAGTCTTCGACTCTAAGCGCCACCATGGGCAAAAAACGCTCTCCACAACAAAAGAAAACGAAGGTGAACGCACCTTCTATGAAGTCCATCAAGTCTTCTGTTCCAAAGCAGTTGACAAAGGTGAGAACTCTTATTACGTTAATCGAACGTCTTCTCTCGTCGGAGAGAACAAATCGGAACATAACCGCACTCGGCGGATATCGAACACAACTGTGCGATGCACTGCTAACTCTTGAAGGACTGCCCGAGCTCATCGAGGAAAAGCTCCAAGAAAACCCTCTTCTCGACAATCTCTTCAATCGTGAAGATATGGAGAAACATTTGGAGCTTCGTGGGTATGCAGCTCTTAAAGAAAGACTCCTGGTCGTCATGGAAGAATTCGATTTAGCTGCACAAGCAGTTAAAACATCATCATCATCCGGTCATTCTTCTCATTCGACTCCGAAAAAATCTGACTCGTCGGAGTCACGCAAAACGGAAGCATCGGCTTCTAATCTTGGACATTCGGATCCTGTCCTTCGTGCTAAAAATCCATTGGATAGTGATTCGTCCACCTCATCTCAAAGGGATGCTGAGTTTATTGATTTGTTGACAACAAGAATGGGTTCAATTGAACAAACTCAAACCGTTCTGCTTGAATCCAATGATCTCATTAAAAAGGTTCTCAACAATCTCCAATTGCAACTTGCTGGAATATCGAAAAATGCGAATGGAAAATCAATCGGTCCGATTGCGGATGGAGAATCAATCAGTCTGAACGAGGCTCCGGCAACTAAATCTCCAAACTCTATTCCGAAATCCAATGAAGGATGGCAGTGTACTGGGTTCAACGCATCCACAGGTCGACCAGTATTCAATCCAGTTCCAACAATTGATGAGCACGACCGTAATTGTACGGATCAACATCAAAACAAGGAAGTTTTCTCGGAGGCTACACTACACACTTCAGCTGGATCGAGAGTATCGACTCTCAATAACTCTTCTTCCCAAGTTAAACCGTCTCCCATCCTGGCAACAAATACAATCAATTCTATCTCCAATACAATTGCTCCATTCGACGGAAATCCGGATGCCTATCCTTTATTCCGACAAATGTTTGATCTGTTAGTCCATGAAAATGATGAAATTCCGCTTACTATGAAACACGCTCTTCTTCTAAAGCTTCTCATCGGAGAAGCAAAAACCATGATGCGGTCTCCAGGAATCTCTTCAGAAGATTATAACACCTTGCGAGAGAATTTGGATCGCCAATTCAACAACACCGTTGACTCCAAGCGCCAACATATGGATCAATTGAGTCGATTCTCTTTCGATGAGGAGAATTTTGACACGATAGAGAAACAGCTCAATCAATATTGCGTCCTCGCGAACACTCTTCGCAATAAAGGCTGTAATACCGATGATCCTATCTTTTTGGACAACTTCATTCAAAAGTTGCCTGAAAAAATCATGGGTGCTGTTTTTAAGAAGAATCAAGGGAAAGAACGCACATTTAAGGAGCTAACAGATTACGCTTACCAAATCATCACCGAAAAACGGGCAATAGAGAACGCTAGGGACAAAAAGAAGACTATGATCCGATCCAGTGAAGTCTACGCCTTCCAAACCAAATCTTCGCATTCAGAGCAAGAAAATAATAAAGTTGGTCGCAACTTTAAAGCTTACAAATGCCACTATTGTGAGAAATACGGTCATACCGCTCTCCGATGCGAACTGCCACTACAACGGAAATTGAAAGTGATTGAAAACAAGAAGTTGTGTTCGAATTGTCTTTCCCCTAATCATACAGTTGAAAAGTGTGCCTCAAAAGGATCATGTTTCGTTTGCAACGAACGTCATCACACCGGTCTTTGTCCAGGGAAAGCAAACGATAAAAAGGATAAATCAGGAGGAGCATCTCACAATAGTTCAAAGTTATTTCGACAGGAGGAGGACCGAAACTCCGCAAATAATTAATTCGGAACTCCCTAACAACGTGTTGAATTCGTCAACACATAGAGTTCCAACCACGTTGCAATCGGCAACATGTTCCTCTTCTTCTCATAGATTAGAATCGTCTAATCATGTCGTGTTGAATTCGTCAACAAATCAACGTTCTGTACCACCAAAAGATTCATCGGAATCAACAAAACAATTGTCGGCACCTACCGCGGGTACCAATTCCGTTCATTCTTCCAACGGGAAGAATAATCTTCTTCATAATAAATTTCAGTTAGTCGGTAATAGTGAATCATTGGATTCCGAAAACATCATACCCTACTCATTGGATAAAGATATCCTTCAAATCAATGTCTGTCGTGACATTAAACATGTCGTGACATTAAACATGTACATTACCGTTCATGACCCTAAGGACTCCACAAGGACATACTCTACTTGATCTGGTAGATAGTGGAGCCTCAACATCTATCATTTCAACACAAGCCGCATCAAAGCTCAATCTCAAAGTCGCCGGACAACAATCACTTAACTTTTCGGGATTTCTCACGGATAGTCAACAAGAAAACTGCAGTTTCTATAGATTGGAAGTGATGGATCACAGAAAGAAACGATGGGCGGCAATTCTACCAAGTTATGATAAGATGCACATTCGGTTCATCGCACCGACTCCATCCAAAACGGAGTATCAGGAATTAGAAGAGCTCCAAATCGATACGAATCCAATCAAAGAGTTTCAACGTTTTGATGGATTACCAATAGACATACTTCTAGGAAACAACATTTTGGGTAACATGAAACCAAAAATGTACACTCTTTCCTCCGGAAGGTTGGTAACTCGTACCACATTAGGAACAATCGTGTATCCACCAGTAAAAACCGAAGCACTCGTGCAAGTTCATCACATCAATCAAATCAATGTATCGGGATCACGTGAGCGTATCGTCGCTCAAAACAAGAACAAGTCGGTTCTTCCATGCAAATCTAGAAAAAATATGTCCAATACAAAACTGTCCCAACTAGTGGAGCAACTTTGGAATCTAGAACTCATGGGAATGGAACCCCCCGAAATAGTCAACAATAAGAAGAAATTGAACGAAGAACTTATCGAAAGTTTCAAGAAATCATCAACTCGTGATGAATCCAACATTATCCAAGTAGCCTTTCCATTCAACGGAAGAGAAAGTCAACTAAAAGACAACCTAGCTGTCGCCATCAAACGACTAGAGTCTTTACTTCGTTCACAATCAGAAAATGTGCGAAAAGCGTACCATGACATCATTGTACAACAACAAACATCTGGTATCATTGAAGAAGTAACAGACGACATGGAGTCAATCGGACCCACCTATTACATTCCTCATCGAGTAGTAGTAAAAGAAGATTCGAATACCACTAAATTACGGATTGTATTAGATGCTTCTTCACACGCCAAAGGTGAACTATCCTTGAATGATTGCATTCATCCTGGTCCGTCAATCCTTCAAAAAATAATGGGAATATTGATAAGAAGTCGCCTTTCTAAATATCTCTTTATTTCGGATCTGGAAAAAGCGTACCACAACGTAAGGGTACAGTCCAAATACAGGAACGCAACTCGTTTCTTATGGCTGAAAGATCCAACGAAAGGACCAACAAAGGATAATATTGTGATCTATCGGTTCACACGACTACCATTTGGTGTCACTTGTTCACCGTTTTTGTTAGCCATCACTATCCTTTCATACTTGGATATCGATCCAAGCCCAATAAACGAAAAGATTGTAGAAAATTTGTATGTCGACAATATTTTGGTCACATCAAATGATTTCAACGAAGTCCAAACTTTCTATGATCAACTCAAAACCAAATTTGCAAAAATGCATATGAATGCTCGAGAATTCCTGTGCAATTCAGAAGAGGTAATGCAAGTCATCAAAAGTGAAGATTGTGCACCGAGTCGAATTAACAAGCTATTGGGACATATCTGGAATAGCGTAATGGATACAATTACGATCAAGATTGCAACTCCTCCAATAGGAACCCCAACCAAAAAAGAAATAGTCGCATTTCTCGCTAAGAATTACGATCCAACCGGGATCATCGCACCTCTCGTGGTGCAAGTGAAGAAACTTATCGTGCTATTATGGGAACACGATCTCAAATGGAAAGACCCCATTCCAGAATCGCTGATGCCAATGTGGCTGACTATTCACGGATACAGCATACACAGTGCCACGGCAACTGGTGTCGGAGTACAATTATTCCAGTATACAATTGATCATTTTCTCCGACGCATCCAAAGACCATTATGCTACTGCCGCCTACTTAAGATTCAGCTATCCAGATAGAAGCTATCGAGCTCAATTGATTTCCGCCAAATCAAGGATAAAGCCTGGAAGAGTCGGCATTACTATTCCACAGTTAGAATTGTTAGCTCTTCAAACAGCAACAAACATGGCTATCACTCTGATCGCAGAGCTTCACTTAACCATCGAGAAGGTCACATTTTTTAGTGATAATACATGTGTCCTATATTGGGTACTGCATCGCGTTAGCAGTCAGATAGGATTGAAATGGGCTGCCAATCGGGTAGCCACAATACATGCAAACCTACAGAAGTTAACCAAACTTCAACTAAACCCAGAAGTGCGATACGTGCCAACAAGTGTCAATCCAGCGGACATCGCAACTCGTGGAAGTTCTCTTCAAGACCTGAAAAACAATGAATTGTGGCACCAGGGTCCAACCTTTCTCACACAAGATGAGAAATTTTGGCCAAAAACGTTGGAAACCAGTCCTGAAGATGTACAAACATTTCATTTATTCGTGTCTGAAGATACAAATCAAATTCTGTCTCGAGAACTTCATGGAAACAATCCATCAAAGATAGATTATCCATCACAATTTGTAAATTCGTTACAAACAGAAGTCGTAGAAGATCTACCCATCGTGCCCTACTCGAGGACACATAACTTGCTGAAATTGGTTACAATAACCAACTATGTGCTCAAATTCGTCCACAATTGCATAGCAAAACGAAACAATCGGTTTCAAGATAGAACATATCTCTATCAGTCTTCAACATTGAAAAACTATGAAGATGCGGCAAAAGACAACGATGAAGTAAAAAAGCGAAGAATCACTCGAAACTTCATTATTAAGTATCATTACGATGATGCCAAGGATCGCCTTGGTTTACAAATACCCGAACGGCTACGACCAAAATTGGATACAGATGAGCTATACCATCATATCAGACCATTTGTCAATTCAAAACATCATGAGCACACGGATGCAATGAAAAATCCAATAATTATTATTGGTAAACATCCTTTGGCTCTACTCTTGGTAATGGAATCCCATATCGCACATTTCCACCAAGGAGTTAAAGATGTCATTTCGGACATCCAACGCAAATACTGGATTGAAAAGATAGGAACACTCGTCAGAAAAGTTCGAAAAAAGTGTATCACCTGCCAA
Source organism: Caenorhabditis doughertyi (assembly GCA_963572265.1). Taxonomy (NCBI): domain Eukaryota; kingdom Metazoa; phylum Nematoda; class Chromadorea; order Rhabditida; family Rhabditidae; genus Caenorhabditis; species Caenorhabditis doughertyi. Next base: position 18,591,967 of record OY751556.1, on the reverse strand, counting down.
AAAATACACGGAAAACCTTTCAAATATCCTTATGCCGAAGTACTACCATCTATCCGAAGCCAACTCGTATGTCCATTCGCGTTCATCGGACTCGACTATTTTGGTCCTTTACGATACAAAGCAAAAAATGAAGATGGAAAAGTATGGGTCCTACTTGTCACTTGCCTCGTCACACGAGCAGTACACTTGGAAATCGTCCAAGATAACACAACACATAGCTTTTTGTTGGCATTAAAGCGTTATTTCGGACGCCGAGGAGTCCCACAAACCATTTTATCGGATAACGCTTCGACATTCAAATTAGGATACAAAATGGTTAATTCGGATATCAAAACAATGATCAACAGAAGTTTAACGTTGACATCATTCCTCGCGGAAAAGGAGATCGAAATAAAACTAATCACTCCCTTTTCCCCATGGCAAGGAGGAATATATGAGCGAATCGTCGCTCTCGTCAAAAACATGATCAATAAAGTCATTGGTAAAATTCGAGTTTCGTATCTCGAGCTGGAAAGTCTGCTTATCGAAGCAGAAGGAATACTCAATTCAAGACCGATTACAACGAACAAAATTCACATCTCCGACGCAGAACCAATAAGACCAGTTGATTTTCTCATAACTAAAGCATTTCTAGCCATTCCTGAATCCTATCAATCAATTGCTGAAAGTATTAAACCTGGAGAAACGGAAAAGAATACAAGACGATTACTCGAATCGTTAGCAGCAGTAAGAGAGAGTCTATGGAATGTTTTCGCCAAAGAATACTTCGCCCTGTTACGAGAATCAACAATACGCCCAGCGGCTCATTCGAACCAAAAACCAACACCTGGAACCACAGTTTTAATCGTGACTGAAAAGGTTCCACGTTATCGATGGCCCATCGGGGTCATACAAAAACTAATCCCATCAGAAGATGGACAAATACGCAAAGTGGAAGTAAATTGTGGAACCAAAACACTCCGGAAATCAGTTAGTCATTTGATACCGCTCGAAGTACCAATTGAAACGGAGCAACATAAACAATCAGTTACCGATACTCAAGACACTACAAAACCAGATGCATCGGCATCTACAGTCAAACTCATCACAGGTCGCAAACGATCCCGACCATATCTTCATCGCAAAGCCAAAGAAGATAAGTTAAGAATCGTATCACTCGTATCGTCGAGTACGCAACCGTCACCATCTGAGTCCTTGGATTCTCACTCATAACAAACTTCTACACTACCGTGAGAAGTTCGTTTCCTGCCTCCCCCCAGTGTTGTGGAGATAATGCTATTACTCCTCAACCTTTACAGTCTAGCTCGTAGACCCTGTCTTATATAAAAAGATTACCAATGGTGGATTAGTAAATCTCTTAGAGAATAATAGCGTGACCGCCCGTTCTCATTACATTCCCTCTGATCGTTATCACCTTTGACCTTCGAAACGTGGCAATGTCAACGATGGAAGTAAAGTTGCCAGAATTCAGTATTAGAAGTTAATTCCCTCCGGACGACAACTCTCAACTAATCGCACTCTCCATGGCTTCGTCTCCTATCGTTGTGGATCCTTCGGACAGCCGTCAAGTGGTAAAAGGTATCTATTAGTCTCTTGAGATATTCCTAATAAATTATTGGTAATTATTGTTGTTATTTCTTTGCAATGTGTTTCCCCATCCTCGGAGCAGTTCGGGTTCACCTACCCTAGGAATTGCTTCGACACTCTCTTTCATCAACTCCGATTTTCTTTGTTTCTGCTGATAAATATCCAATAATCGTGTGATCCAGTAATTCTTTTGACTTGTTCTCATCGTACTCGAAGACATGTTTATCGAACGATACAGCTATTTTATAACTCGGGCTGTTTTGGCTCCGTTTTTCTTTCATGTTCCAAATCGAAGTTTCCATTCAGAAAATAGTAGAACCAGTAGTCGAATTCGCGATATCCCATGACGTTGTTTCCAAGAATATTACAGAAACTTTCGTAAGCTCCGAAGACTTCTTTCTTTTGAAGAACTTCGTATTGGATGCATACGAGGACGTGTTGGCGGTTTTCAAGGATGTCTTCGAGCATTTTTCGAGAAATGAATAAAATGTGGAATTTGCAATCTGACGTGTTTGCACACGTCTGCGTCCAAATTTTATTATTTTTTTGAATTCCTATTTTTTCACGTTTTATTCTTCTATTAGCGCTTTATCCATTGTTTCGTTAAAATAGCAAAGAAAAAAAAAATTTAAAATTCCACATAGAAGACGTTTTTTTCATATTCCGACGCCTTTTTTCTGAATTCATCCCGTTGTCGTTAGTCATGTTTTTTTTTTGAGTTTTCTTAACAGGGAAGTTTAAAAGTGTTGAAATAGCAAAAATTGAAGGTTTTCTAAGGTTATAGTGGTTTTTCTGCCGTCAAATCTGTCAAATGTTCGCTGCATATCGAGAGAGAGAGAGAGAGAGAGAGAGAGAGAGAGAGAGAGAGAGAGAGAGAGAGAGAGAGAGAGAGAGAGAGAGAGAGTTTTTCACCAATAACAAATCGTATCTCATTCAGCTCATCGATTTGCTTACTGTTCCAATCGATTACTGCTAAGTTTGTTTGAATTTCGAAACCGTGGTTAGAACCCAATAATTTTATAGTTTTCCTTCAATTCAAATTCAGTGACATACTAAAATGTTTATTTCTTTGTCTTCTGGTAAATCCTCTGCTCGCTTTCTGGACTTGCAAAAAGTAGATATTCACTGAAAGAAGACTTGGCGTTTGGAGAACACCTGGAAAAGAGAAATGAGAGATTTTTCGAGATTTTGGAGTGTGCAAAAGCGCTCTATTGGGCGAAAGCTGTGAAGCTCTGATGTAGTCCTTGCGAATTCGTTTACCCAAATAATACCGCCTATTTTCAGAGACCAAATGACCTTTACTGTGGTGTTTTCTTTTCTTTCTCTCTTCTCTCTCACTCTCCCTCACTCTCTTGTTGTCATTCGCGTGAGCTAAGAGAAAAACTTAAGACTGGAGTCTGGAGAATCACCACAATCGTTCGATTTATCAATTTAATTTATTCAACCTTTTTAGCATAAAGGAAATGCAATACGTGTGGGGCTATATAGAAAATGAACGGGGGAACGTATTGTGATGGTGGCGGGGACAAAAATCACTTATTCAATAGGGTGAATAGAGTGATAATAGGGTAAATTGAAGGACAGCGCAGGGGAGAATAAACAACCAAAAAAATTATTCGTAAAGATACAATTACTGTTTCAATTAAGTTACAATTAATTGTCGCAGCGACGTCTCTTTTGATCCACCATGGACTCATTGTCAGATGCCATTGCTCGTCTTGTTGGATAGCGCTTTTGATGGGAAAGTGATGGGAGAGGAGTGGAGACAGCTGAGTGGAGCTGAAAAACTTATGCACATTTCAATAAATGAAACTGCATTTTTACCTTAGGCGTTTGTTCGGCAATCAACGAATCCTCTTTCAATGCCGGAAACTTCAGGATGCAGCATTCTTCAAGAAGACTGAGACCGAAGTAGCGCGCCAAACTCCGGATTTCTTCGGCCGAATCGAACTCTTCTTGACTGTTGAAATCGAAGTTTTTTGACATGTAGCTGTAGAGGATAGACAAATGACGTGCATTGCCGGGGAATGCGAGCGTGTTATCCGGCTCGACTGGGAGTCCCAAAAACTTCTGCATTGTCGTGGGTCATTCCATGAAGATCAATCGACGGCTCAGACTCGTTATTTTCTTGTCCGTCGTTTTGAAATTAATTCCCCCTCTCTCCTGAAAACAAAAAAATTTCATAGAAGCGTGTTTTGAGTTTCAATCTCAAAGAGTAAACTAGAAATTGCTGAAAAGAAGAATCAGATTTCCATCTAGCATCTAACCCCTTATCCATGTCTTTTTAAAACTATCCCTCCTTCTCTTTTCGACAAAATACTAACCTCCTTTTTCCACTCTCCGCTTTTCTGAGCTCTCTCCACTTGTCTCTTCGTCACTTTCTCAAGCCATTCTGGAGTTGAAAGCTTCTTATGAAACTCCTGATCTGGTTTTGGGGCTCCAAAAGAACTTTGCGGCTGTGGCGCTTTTTGCGTGTTGGCACATGGTGTCACTTTATTCTTCCTTTCAGCCTCCTCTTCCTCTTTTCTCTTACAATCCTCCTTCTTTCTTGTTGCTTCTTCTTCCTTTCTTTTAGCTTCCTCCTGCTCCTTTTTCTTCTGAAACTCTGCTTGAACTCCTTCATCGTTAATCATGGCCATTATTTGTTGCAGGGTAGAATTGACATCAGCGGCAGTTTTATTGATATCAGCCATCATTTTTGGCATCAGCTTCTTTTCGACTGGCTTCGGTCAACAAAAATTCGGCTTCAACCTGCCTTCGAATTCTGACTTTCTAACTGCCTCTTATTGCATTCATGAAAACATGCGTCGATTTTCAGTTTGTTGGCAACACACATAACTTCCAAAACCTCTTCTATGTTGTTTGGAAGACCAACTTGAGAATTGGTAAGGAATGAAGACGCGGTTCTTACTGCTTTTAATGGCATATCGAGGAATCCATGGCCTGCTGATGTTAAAGTCGGCTGAAATGGAAGAATTCAAAACAAGAATTATTAATATTCAATTCACCTTTCCTCCAAGAATCTCATCATAGAACAGAGATCCTTTGACACTCAATACGACACTTTTGAGGATTGATAACGGCTCCTTGGCAAGAGTATTCAAAAGTGTCGGATGATGACCATTTCTGTAATAACAGAAATATTGATTAGTTTCTTTCTTTGAGAATGAACACTATTTTGCTCTCTTATTCCTTCAGACTCCGCACAAATTTTCTAACTCGTCAAGCATAATTATTGCATTTCAGGAAAACTAGGTTTTGATCACACTCACTGTGAGAAGATCTTTGTTTGATTTTTTTTTCTGGATCCTGTTAGCCAACGACGTCAGAAGGTATTCTTTTGTCACTTCTATCATCTTCAACCTTTCTTCATCCTCTTCGGGAATTGAATTTGCCTCGTTTCTCAGGATTCCGAGGACTTTGCGGAATTCTCGGGCCTTGGTGGCTGGTCCGATGTTGAAAGATCCACTCGAATCTTCTCCAATGTAAACACCTTTCGATTGCTGTTGTGTGAAGAATGCGTGGAAATGTCGCAGTTCTTCTGATTTCACGTAGACACGTTCTTTTCCGAACATAAAACACTTTTCGTTCTTCTGAAAAGCATCGATTTTAAAATAGATGACGTGGAAAACTTAAATCGCGCCTTCATAACAGTTCTAGACCCTATGTTAGACCATAGAAATTTCAATAAGCAGTGAAAATAGTGAAACTTACGTCATATACAGTAGCGAGCATAAGTCAGTGTACCTCTAGTTTTCAGTTAATAACCACACTCAAAGACTTCCGATTGATCTGAAAATTTTTTTGTGGGTACCTGAGGGACCTAGGAACACAACCCAAAATTTTTTTTCGAAAAAAAAATTTTCATAAAAAATTTTTGCGGTGACGAGTGCCGGAGCTTGAGGTGACCGTTTTGAAAACTTTTTTTGGGTCAACTGGAGTTATTCTTTTTTCTGTTCCAAAATGTTGCCCCAAGTCCACGTGAACCATTTCCGTCAAAATATCAGATATGCCGCTTCCGTCAGTGACCTTATTTCAGTCAACATCCATACTGGGGTATTTGATCCGGACAGAATATCTTGGCTGAAAGTGTTTCGAATAGGCTGAAAACTTGAGAGAGGGTCACTTTTGAGGTCCTGAACAAAGTTCTATGGATAGATTTAGTTTTCGGAAAAATTCATTTTTCGACTTTCGTACCGATTTTGGATGGTTTTGAAAATCAACTGAAAAGTCGAAAAATTAATTTTTCCGAAAACTAAATCTATCCATAGAACTTTGTTCAGGACCTCAAAAGTGACCCTCTCTCAAGTTTTCAGCCTATTCGAAACACTTTCAGCCAAGATATTCTATCCGGATCAAATACCCCAGTATGGATGTTGACTGAAATAAGGTCACTGACGGAAGCGGCATATCTGATATTTTGACGGAAATGGTTCACGTGGACTTGGGGCAACATTTTGGAACAGAAAAAAGAATAACTCCAGTTGACCCAAAAAAAGTTTTCAAAACGGTCACCTCAAACTCCGGCACTCGTCACCGCAAAAAATTTTTATGAAAATTTTTTTTTCGAAAAAAAATTTTGGGTTGTGTTCCTAGGTCCCTTAGGTACCCACAAAAAATTTTTCAGATCATTCGGAAGTCTTTGAGTATAGTTATTAACTGAAAACTAGAGGTACACTGACTTATGCTCGCTACTGTAGTTTCGAATCGAACGCGGTTTCCAGCTTTCTCAGCAACTCAGATGATGGAGTGATAGTGGGTATGGTATGTGAGCAGTGACAGCGACAATAACTGGTACTTTTTGAACTGAAAATTTGAAATATGCGTTATAGTTAAGAAATGAAGATGTTTTTTACCGTTTTGAAGATGATTTTTTAGGAGTAACTCACCGCATTTTCTCGTTTTGTACTCATCCAAAATCTTGATATATTTGTGTTCATTTTCCAGGATAGCTTCGCAATCGGTAACAACGATATGCTCGAAGAGGGAAAAGTCAATGCGATCAAATTTGTCAACCAAGCTTCCGACAGGTACAATAATAGACTAAAATTGATTTATATCGAAACTGTTTCATGCTATCCTGAAGCTTACATGATGGTTCATAATATACTTCGTCCATTCGTCCTTGTAGTTCAACTTTCTTTTGATTTCCCTGTTGACAACCCCAATCTTCCATTTGAGGATTTGAGCATTAAGATGGGCTTGAATGAATTTACGGCTTTGAATGGCATATCGATGAATCCATGGCCTGCTGATGTTGAAGTGGGCTGAAATTGAAGAGTTCAAAATAAGGTATGATTAATATTCAACTCACCTTTCCTCGAAGAATCACTTCATAGGACAAAATTCTTTTGGCACTCAATACGACATTTTTGAGGATTGATAGCGGCTCTCCAGATGTTGCATGGAACAAGACGAGGTTATTGTTTCTGAAAACACGTTTTGATCTACTGTAACTCGAATTATCATTTAAATGTGCCACGAAACTGAAAATTTCACAATAGATCAAACAATAGATCAAAAGCGAACTTGCCGCCGGTTGTTGATAATTTGAAAGTTTTTAATTTCGAGTCGACCCTCAACCAGAAAAATATGTAGCGGCACGGTCTCCCCAGCTGCCAAATCGAACTGCAAACGCGTTTTTGATCTATTTCTTCCCGCAAAAAATTATGAGAGTAGACCACATTTTTTAGCAGAAGGCAGGTCTAGGATTCAAAAATTCCAGCTTTTCCGATGCCTGACGCTTTCAGCGAATCTCATGAATTCTGAAAATTTTTCAAATGATCTTCAGAAGATAAGCCGTTAGCCATCGAAAAAAATTTTTAAATGAACATTCGAAAGAAAGAAAGTCTGTGATCTAAAACTTCAACGCCTAATTACTCATTCAGTATTCAACTTTAAATATTGGTTCATAGCTCAAAATGTTTGGCAAAAATACTCTTCAATTCGTATTAAGAGTTTTTTGGATTCAATCAGCCATTTTCCTGAAAACATCAATTCCAAGCCAAAACTTTGGCTTCTAATTACGCAGTCAGTTTGAAACGGAATCAGGGGATCGATAGCTCAAAATGTTTGTAATGGGAGTCTTCACAATTTGTATCAAGTGTTTTTGTTAGAATAATTTTTTTGAAGCTTAAAATCGCAAATAACGATATTCCAGTACTAATTTTTTGATATATTTTCAAACATTTTTAGCGGAGAAAAATAGATCACAAAACTTTTTTGCAGCTCTTTTTCGGAGTTGGGGAGATCGTGAGCGGTTCATTTGAATATCAAATTGAAACGTATGCTTTAGTTCGAAATAAAGAAAATTAATTTGCTCAGAACATGAAGCTCATTTCAGAAATGAACACATTTCTTCCACTGTATCTCTTGAATCAACATTTTTTTCAGGTTCAGGACAAGTGGAAAGGAACACAGCTTACCAGCATTTACCGCCTTCTCCTCAACAGCAATCAACACAAAAAGATCCTGAAACAACCTCCAGCAATGAGCTAAACTCGTAGAGCACATCTGATTCCCTGCCAGATTCAGACATAAAATTCCGGGGCTGTTAAGAAAAAAGTGGGTTGTTAACCTCAAAATGAAATATTTTTGAAGAAAAACTAATGCATTTGACTACAGTATCTGACTACTGGGTGATTTACATTTAGAATGTAGTAAACTTAAAACTAGTTTCTGTTTCGGGAGAGGAAGTGGGCCGAGGTCAGGTCTTCGTGGCAAAATTCTCGTGTTTAATTTTCTTTTTGGAAAGGTGTCATACTGATGAGCACCAGTCTTTCCAGTTTGAAATTTTCATTCCTTTCAATGTAAATACTGTCTATGAGGTAAATGGTCGAAGCAGTCTTTTTTTAATTTTGGAAATTAAAGAAATTAGAAACAGCAATTCGACAAAGGTAGGGTATTCAAAGTGACAACGATGAATATGGATTCTGCTGGTGGAGCTGAAAGCTTGGTGAATTGGTTTTGTTTATTAGACACTAAACAAGCACATACAACAAAGAAATTGGCAGTTTTCATCAGTTCAAAATAAGTACTTTTTTCTGTTCTGTTCGTCATTATCGTTCTCACAGTTCATCAGCTCATCGAATCCAAATCAATAACTGTCTTTTTCCCTTCAAGTGCTACCGATTTCTTCATTCAAACTGCATAAACAAAAAGATAGGGCGCTAACATAGATTTAGATTCATTCGACACAGATCATGCATCAACAAAGAATAATTGCAAATAAATAAAATAAAAACAAGTTCATAACTCCAAATTGTTAAAAGACGAATAAAGAACATTCAAATTGACTTCTTCTCTGTTTATTCCCCTCACGAACTTTGTAGTTTTTTCTTCGTTCTCGATCTTACAATCCATGAATTGGACACCTCTTACAATTGTGTTCACTAAAGAAAACTGCATCTGTTTTCCATCAATTTCCATTTTATCAAACTTTTCAATGAAACGAGTTGCCTGATATTTTGGAAGAGAGATACTCCCAGTTCCAATTGGATTTCCATTTGAGTCACAATCAATTCTAATTGTTTTCAGATGATATTCGGAGAAGAATTGACGGAGGTCTTCAGTGAGCACATATTGGGGAAGGTTGGAGAAGTTGACATGGACTTCCTGGTTACCTGAAACAAATAAAAAGTCGAGATTTGGGAAAAAAAATACTGAAAAGTACTCACCCGACATCAACATTTTTCCTCCAAGTCGTTTCCCAACTCCCGGAAATGTGTCCTTTCTAATTTTCATATTCTTTCTTATGTCTTTTTGTTTCTTGATACGATCAGAAAGTTGGGAGGAGATGCTGATCGATGGAGCCATTTTAAGAGTAGTTGAACGATGACTTTAAGAATGAAATGTGAATGAGGGGTCCTATTCGGAGTGAGTGTCGGCTTAATTATTTAGATAAGGGACAGTGTAAGTGAAGAAAACTTGTCAGGTGAGGTCAGGTGCTTGTCAGGTTCAAAAAATATCGATTTTAAATGCGCACAACCAAAAATATGACGCTCGTTGTGCTGTAAAACTCCGCCCCTAATCAGACTCCTCGATGTCGTACTCGATGAGGTACACTCTTCTCTATTCTGAATCACTCGACACAGTTTGCCTCGTCTTGATTGGTCGGTATTTACTGCTCTCTCCCTTCTTCTAAAACGTCTTCCTTTCCGTCACCTCTACCCTCACCAACCCATCCTTTCAGAACTACCAACTATGGCTCGTCCAATCGATATCGATGCTCCACTCTCCGCTGGAATTAGGAGAAACAAGACTGGAAAGAACTTCAAGAGAAGTCCAGTTAAGAAGGCGTCCAGTGGAATCAAGAAAAGATTTGGAGGAGCTGGGAAGCCATCTAGAAGATCCGATCCAGTCAGAGGAGGCGGAGCTAGACGCCAAAGCGGAGGAGGAATCCAGAAGACAAATAGAACAATCCCATCAAATGGTAATTGATTGAAAAACTTTTTCTTCTCAACACTCGCGTTTTCCAGATAACCGGGAGGTCCGTGTAAATCTCTCCAATCTTGCCCCAACTGTTTTGGCAGAAGATCTTCGTCAATTGTTCTCTGAATTCGGAGTCAAAAAAGTTTCTGTCAACTACAATGAGAAAGGAAATCCAACTGGAACTGGAGACTTGACTGTTTCAAAACGCAACGCAGACCGTCTTGTTCAAAAATTCGCCGGAGTCGCTCTTGATGATAAGCTTCTCAAGTTCGCTATCATTGATACTACCAATATGGCTAGCCGGGTCAAGTTCCCAGACACTCCACAAAGAGTTTTGAAGCCAGTTCAACGTAGATCTGGAAACGGAAAGCAAATGGGAAGTGGGCCAAAGAAGAACGTCAAGGCTCAGAAGCCAAAGAGAGAGGCTCAACCGAAGAAGACTATCGAGGAATTGGACGCCGAGCTCGACGCTTACATGGCTCCTGCTTAAAAGAGAAGCAATTGGATAACAATACGACATCTTGAACCTCTACGTCTCTGTCATAAAAACATTTTTCCATGTTTCTGTTCTTTGTTTTAATAAAGATGTTTTTATTTATAGTGTTCCAAAGTCAATATCGTATGCAATTACTAAATTGGGCTCTAATATCTGAAGGTCTACGGTGTTTTGTTGCTGCAACTGTTATTCTATTCAACAGTTATCCATAGGCTAAAAGACACTTTTTTTCATATCATTCCATTGTCATCTTATCTGATAGAATACTGCACACGTCCATTCGCCTATCTGTTTTATGTACAATTCCATAACTAATTCTGTCAATCTTTTCAAATCTACAACACGTTTGTAAAATCTCCGAAAATGTTTATATTAGACAAGTGCAATAAATTATTAAAACATGAAGTAAAAATACATGACGAGAAGTGTGACTTTATGGTGAGATCAATGTGTTTAGGCGGCATGGCGCATGTAGGCGTCGAGTTCAGCGTCCAACTCCTCGACAGTCTTCTTCGGTTGAGCCTCTTTCTTTGACTTTTTCGCCTTGACGTTCTTCTTTGGTCCGGCTCCTGTTGGCTTACCAGCCGGCTTTCCAGCTCTCTTTGGTGTCCGTTGAGCAGCTGGTCGTGGCGCTCTTCGTGGAGTGTCTGGGAACTTGACACGACTCGAGAGATCTTCGGTGTCGATGATGGCGAATTTCACTTCCTTTCCATCGATTGCCACTCCGGCAAACTTCTGAACGAGACGGTCGGCTTGTCGTTTGGAGAGAGTGATATCACCAGTTCCAACTGGTATTCTGTGCTCGTTGTAGTTAACGGAGACATGCTTCACTTTGAATTCCTTGAAAAGCTGACGGAGGTCTTGCGCCAAAACTGAACCGGCAAGGTTCGAGAGATTAATTCGGACCTCACGGTTCTCTACAAAAGATGAACATTGAGAAGATGTTGACTTTCAACCAATTACCATTTGATGGGATTGTTCTATCAATCTTCTGGAATCCTCCTCCACTTTGGCGTCTAGGCCCACCTCTAATTGGACCGGCTCTTCCTGCTGGCTTTCCAGCTCCACCTCCGAATCTCTTTTTGATTCCGGTTGATGTTTTCTTAATTGGACTTCTTTTGAAGTTCTTCCCAACCTTGTTTCTCTTAATTCCAGCGGAGAGCGGAGCATCGATGTTGATTGGACGAGCCATAGCTGGTTCTTCTGGAAGAACAACATGACTATTAGTGATAGAGAGATTTGAAAAACATGTAAAGGAATAAAAGATAACGGGAGACATCGCCAAGGAAACCAGACAAATGCGGAAACTAAAGAAAAGTTGAAAATCAACATATTTTGAAGAGAAAGAGAGAGAAAGAAGTATGAGCGCCTACATAAATATATGAGTGAAATGCGTGGAATTGGTGGTTCCGTTTGAAGGCGCAACAAAAAGTTATTCATCATATAAAGTCAATGTAGGAAGCTGTGATCTTGAGAGGATCAAACCTATGTGCTTTTAAGCAAAACTATCATAATTTTCCGGAAACGACAAAATGGTTGCAAAGGGTATTATAATTGGAAGTTGGAACAGAAAATGAAGAAAGAAGGAAAGAGCGGCTTTAAACAGAAGAAGTTGGGAAATACACTGTTTCAAATAGACATTGGAACGATTTGTTCCGATAGATACGTAGTCCCTAATGACGTGATTCACGTCAAAGTTTCTTGGCACGCTGCCAACTCTCGGGTTCAGCATCAAAATGTAAACTGTCTCCGCTAACTTTAGAATTGCGCTTATTCAGAAAAACTCTAAACTGACCAGCTACTAAAAGCGTTCCTTGTAAGAGCACAAATTTCCAAAAGTCGCCTGCGAACACTTATTGATTTCTGCTGCCTCACTCTCCTCCTTTTATACCCACCCTGCGCTCAACCTCTCAATTTTCGGATGATTTCGAAACAATTCCGCAAAATAACAAAGATATTCGAAATGAAACAAAGTGAATAAACACAATAAGAAAACTCGTAAACTCCAGGCGAATGTAACAAGTCTGCAGATATACATTCGAAAGCATTCGAATGGTGAGACCAGATTGACGTTACACTTTTGAATGTAAACCAACTGCGCACTCGTTGACGACAGGGGGAGAGAGACACATTCGAGTGTGTGCTGTTCAATTCAGTTCACTGAAGCGCGTTTGCATAGACTACAGTTGGTTTTAATAGAGTTAATCAATAGCTTTTTCGGATGAAAATCAAGCGAAAATAACAATCCAAAAGTGAAGAACAAGAATGATACATGTTTAATTGAACACAGAAAGAAATGGAATCAAGATTGAGAGACCAGTATCAGAGGTATGGGGATTCCATTTTGGAATATAAAATGACACATGAGAGAGAAAGAGAAAAACGGGGAAAGGGGAAATTCGGAATATCTCAACGGTTTAAGTTAAAATTATTATGAAAATGAAACAATAAAACAAACAAACAAAAATTATCGCCTATTAAAGTGAAATGTTAATTGAATTGTTAATGGTTACGGTTTTCTACAGCGATACACACTCATAATCTCGTGGTTTCGTATATACATTTCTTGTTTCGATCGAACTACATGATGCTTCTCATAAAAATCCACTCTGTACTTTTCAACAGCATCCAGCATCCGTTTTTTGATATAGTAAGGTTCAAGGTCTGTGAATGGTGTTTTGCGTGGCTTGGTATTCCAAAAGATTAAGGGAGCTGGCTGATTGGGTATTACCATAGGTCCATTTGAATCGGAGAGTTCGAAGTCAAAATCAAATAGAAGATCATCTGAAAAGAAGCTATTAGAAAGGATCCAGACTGGGAAACTAGAAAATTTAGAAAAACTTTAGAGCCGTTTAGTTGTTTAATTCAAAAAATGAAAAATGGGTGATCAGAAACATGAACATCGTTAAAGAAATCAGTACTTTTTAACTATCATGAAGCAGAAAAGAGTGGAATTAGCAGTTATTGAGTCAGGCGACTGTAATACTACCAGATTACGCTCCATTACAAATACAAAGCAACGATAAACGTCCTAGGTGGCAACTTTTTATAGGCTTCCAAGTCAACTTTTTAGTTCTACGACCAACGTTCCATCACCTTTTAATAAGGAGGTATTTCCCTCTGAAAAAACTCACGTGGTGGATTGACAGTAGCCAATTGATAACACTCAAGAGAAGGCTGATCGTGATGACCAAGCTGTTCCCAACGCAGCAATGTTTTGCGTGCGATCTGAAAACGAGTAAGATGTTTTTGAAAGTGATTAACTCCGAAAACATACCGCATGTATGCACTGTCTGAACAACCATTCAATTGCCGTGATCAAATCTGTCTCTAATGGTGGCATTCCAAGAGCTTCGTAGAATCGATTTGCAGCAAAAGTAGAAAATAAGCAGTTTACGTCTACATCAGATCTGATGAACGTCTGACGGAATTCAACAGGATTCCAATTCGTCCAAAAATTGTTCGTAAAGTGTGCTACAATGGTAGGTCTAGCCGCTTCTATCGCCAAATTTTGATTAGCATAATCCCTATATCTCTGCTTTGCGATTGGGTCGGTTTGAATAAGGTTGTGTATGCGTCGGGTGAACTCGTTATGAAAGCCAAATGCAGGTGCCTCAATTTCAATTTCTACGGGCTGAAAAATGAAAGGATTTTCGAAAAAAACTTTCGACTTTGAAACATACATAAAAGTGACGATGGTAAAGGTATTGACGAAATAAATCCCTGCTCAACAATGCCTCCAAATCCTCGCTAGTTATCATTCTGTGAAGAATTAACCGTTTAAAGAAACACGTTCTTCCGGGCGAACACCTACTTTCTACCTCTATGCAGTGCCAAATCGTACATGAAATTCAAATACTGATTCATCATCTTCATTGCCCTTTCAAAAACGAATAGAGCAGTTTGGTTATCGTATTTGTGGGCGGTTCCTGCAGTATAGAGAACGCAATACGTGGTCCTAAGGAAACAGGTTGGAGTGAACGTGTCTGTGTTTCTCCAATGAGTGTCTGTAAATCGAACATTGATTCAGAAAGGAGGAATGGACAGAAAGTTGTATGTATAGCGATCACGAATTTGGTGTTTTAATGGAGCAACAGAACAACATAATCCGCTAGTGATTGTGCACCAAGTTAGGTTAAAACGCGAGAGAGATCATGTTTCATTTTTACTTATTTCCGTTCCCTATGATCCGTCATGAAAGCTCTTCTTATTATTGTCACTTTTACCGCCAACTTTTTTGTAGCGAGATATTTCCATATTTTACCTTGCATATCTATTTCTGGAGGGGCTCGACGACCGTACTGATATCCACAGAGTGGAACCTTTTGCGGCCAATCCAACGGTTTCAGCTCTCCGGACCAACGACAATCCGAAATATCCAAATTTGTGAGAAGAGAGTAGTAGTGGAACCTTCGCATACGTTTTTCAAATACTTCGAATCTCCTGAAGAAGTTTAAGTTAATTATGAGAGTTTTGAACTAACAAGTCTTACAGCATACGTTTATATAGCCTTCGTGCATTCAAACGTTGAAGTTCTTCATTTATTAGCTGAACATTATTCTCAGGTTGTTGCTCTTCTTGACGTTCTTGATGTGCCAAACCCACTTCCATTCGTTCAGGTTCACCATTCTCCATTATTTTTTTTTCAAAAGTACACAATTAGAAGAATAGAGAATACTATCGAACAGGGTTTCGTTCCATCGAGTGACAATTCGTGCACCGTAGTTTCCTGACTAGGAGGTCTACTACCCGTTTCCACACACTTGTTCTCTGCGCCCTCCTCCGCCGAGAGAGTCTCTCTTGAAAGTGACTCCGCTCTACGACGTTGGACCGTTTCTCTTCTTCTTCCTCCTTTGTTGCTTCTGTTCTCAATTAAATATATTTATTCAGGATGATTTCAATGGTACGAAGAGAAAGATAAAAAGAAAAGGTGATAAGAAACATTAATTCTGTGAAAAAGAGCCGAGATAATAGAAGTAAATCATTGAAAATTTGACTTTTTGTGACGGAAAAACTGAGAAAAACGTATAACGTATAACTTCACAGCGTAATTTTTGTGATTTTTTGCAGGAGCTAAAAGTAACTATGTACTCTTCTTGAATCTTTCTATCTCGTCGCAAAAAGTAGCAAAATTCATTTTCTGATATCGAAAACAAAAAAATTAAGAAGGAAACTTTTTTCAAAAGGGAAAGTCATCTCGAAATGAAAATAAATTTTTCTCCGGCAGCTGCCACTATTGTTAAAAAAAGAGCGTTACGCGGACACGGCGATGAGGAAGACGCAGAGTATTAGAGAGAAAAAGTGAAAAAGAAACTTCCGATAAAAAAACTTCTGGGAATGATTTCGGAAATTAAGAAAATGAACGCGAATTTGAATAAAGAGAATCAAGTTTTGAAGGAAAAATATTTCGCGGTTTCCGCGGGAAGATAAGGCGAAAGTGCGCTCTACCGGATTGATAATTTCAATGGCACCATTCCAAACTTTATCAGAACTTTCAGGTGACAAAAAGGCGCATTCTGCCCTCGAATCATTGAAAACTGTAATTTATTTGAAAAATAAGATGAACAGTTTTTCGAGTCCAAATCTCTGTTTCGTAATAAACTTCATAAAAAGCAAAAACTCAATCAAAACGGAAAATGTTAATCAAGTAGTCGTGCATTCCTGCCGGCAACTCGACACACACTTCAAACGACTTCACATCGCTTCTTTTCATTGGAATATTCATTTTCCATCCGAAGAATGAACCGGTGAGAGTCACCGAGTCTACAGTAATCGGCTTTTCGTCTGTCCAACGGAATAACACTTTCTGGGTTCCACCTTTCACCAGAATACATCCAGAGCACTCATTTTCCAAGTCAGTAAGCAAATGACTATCTGAAAAAAAAGGTATAGAAACAACTTAAAAATTAATTTCCGCGCTCCCACCATCAACAATAATATCCGCATCCTGTTCATCTCCGGTTGTCTGCCTCGCAGAACACTCTTCTACTGGCTCTTCAGAAGATTGAGAGTTTGCTTCAGTAACATAAGCTTCAGTATAAGAGGGGATAACTTCAATCAAACTAGAAATAACGCTTCCAGCGTCCATCGACATTTCAGAAAGATTCTCATTGGAACTGGTTTCCATGAAACTAGATTGAGCCAGTTGAGCTTCAATGAGCTGTTGGATAGTGGCCATGAAGTCCTTGGAAATTTCATTTTGCTCCATAGAAGATTCAGCCATTTCCGAAGCTGGGTATACATCAGATACACAAGCCCCGGCGTCTGTTCTAGACGCTTCCAGCTCTTTACAACCAGCTATCTGGAATTAGAACCATCCAAATTATGTACTGGATTGATTGTACCTGTTTCATAACCCATTCATTGACCTGATCACACTCAGAACGGCAAGGTTTTGGAGATTCCAGTTTATCAGATCCAGACGATTTCCGATTGGATGGTTGAGTACTGTTCGTATGAACATGTGGAGATGGAGCCATAGTTCTAAAAAAAAAAAGACTAGAATTAGAGCAAGAATCAATCCTTACTCACGGAACGATATTGAAATTCGATGAAGCATCAAACTGAACTTCATCCAATCTCATCGTCGGTGGACTCTTCTTCTTATCTCTCTTCTCTTTTTGACTATCCTTCTCTTTTTCTTTTTCTTTCTCCTTACTCATCTTCTGAGCCATCATCTGATCCGCATCTACACTGACGTCTTCTTCTGAATTCAAATTTGGCACGGCCACCGGTGCCTCAGTATGATGCTTTGGGTTAACTGGTCTGATAAAAACACAATTGACCGGCTCATTCATTGCCACTTTCTGGCGAACGACTTCTGGAGTTTTTGGGGTTTGTGGAGAGCATTTCTTGCTGGATGGAGTCGTTGGGGAGAGGCACCTTGGAGTGGATACAGTACTCTGTGGAGGCTCACGGAGCACTGAATACATGAATTTTCGAAGGGAACGGAAGCCGGCTTCAACTGTATAATAGAGGCTTAAGACGACTAGGAGGACTAGGGTGATTCTGAAAAAGCTCTTTTATTAGAAGAAACTACAGTAACTACAAACATTCCAACCATCCAATACCAAGGGCGTTCTTCGCTTCTCTCGTAAACCACAATGTGAGGGGCATCAGCGAAATGAAACATTTCAGCCATTCTGAAAAAAAACGAACTTATAGAATCCATGACCTAACTATTGTAACTATAAAAACTAGGTCATACTTACCTAGTTCTAAACGTCTTTTTTGCATAAGTGCATCCGAGAATCCATTGAAAGAAGCGCTTCACTTCAACTATTCCGTATCCATGATGACTTTCACTCTTTTCGTTGTCAAACATAATACCGACTGTTTCTTTTTATTCGAAATGAGCAAAATGAGTAGAAGTACGATCAAAAACCGCAGTGAGAAATGATGCGAAAAGGGAATTGAAAAAGCAAAAAAAGTTAAAACCCGTGATAGGACAAATGGGGTAAGTGGGGGAGGTTACGCGGTTATTGAGCATTATGGAGAATAAAACTATGAATAAAAATGATGCAACAAAAAAGAAATACAAGAGGAAATATGCAAAGATACATGAATTATGATTACAGGGGGAAATTTATACACAAAACAAGCTATTGTGAGTCATAATGGAACATTCGTTTCCATTGAGCCATTTGAACGGGGATCATAGCCAGTGCATCAGAGGATTCGAGTTCATAAGATTCCACGTAGGTGTAGTTCTGAAAAGGAAAGTTTCAATATTAAATTATCATAGAACTGCTTACCTGTCTTACAAGCAATCGTCCATCCGAATGTTTCAATGTCAATTTCTCCAGATGACGCATAGGACTTCTATCCCGATCTTGTCCAACTCCCACTGCTACAATACTCATCGGATGAGCCGATGCATCTACAATCGCATCTATTGTCCGTTTCATGTTGAGTGCATTGGCTGGACCACCGTCAGAATAGATCAGAAGGACAAAGTAGAGACCTACGTGGCGACGAGATTCTGCTTTGGCGAATCTGGAAATGGCTCCGGTTTTTAATCTTTGAATCGATATACTTACTTTGACACAAAATAGATAACTTCGGAGAAATCAGTGGGTGCGAATGGTTGTAAACCCATTATCGCTGTTCGATAAGCACTGATCAAACCTGCCAACCCATCTACACGTGGATCTGTTGGAGCACCATTCTAAAATTAAGCAATGAGATTTATTAGTCTTTCAGGCAAACTAACCAAGCAGAAGCAATGTGACAACTGAAGTCCTGTGGGTCCCTGAACTTTTGCTCCAAAACCCAATGCGCCAATTTGAGGACTCTGAGGATTAGGAAGGTATGCTAGAAGTGGTGGAGTTGTAAGAAGAAGAGATTCAAGGTATGCAGATGGCTGATGAGGATGAATATAATGAAGAGATGTTGGATTCACTGGATTCCCATTCGAAGCTGTCAAATCAACAGCCGATGTTAGTTGTAGTTTTACGCTGGAAGACCATTAAGTTTGGAAAAAAAGAAAAAAACTTCACTTACTTATTTTCCAACATCTGAAAAAATGTGGGGCCATTCTCCAGTTTCAACTCTTTCAGCTCTACACATGTCTTTTCATGAATTCTCTTTCCACTGGGTTCCATTAACATATACGAATTAAAATGTCCAACTCCTTGTTGCAATTGTGTCAATGTCGTGGTACAATGTCCAACAAGTGAATCATCATGATTCGGGGTATAATTATAAACATAAATTTGAATTGATGATTCGTTGAAATAGTTGAGCATAAAAAGTGGGATGCTGAACGATGCCCATTCTGGATTTTTGTTTTCTTTCAACATTTCCGATTTGTGCAGCATAATAGTACGATCTTCAGCAGGAATGGATAGAATGAAGTATAATTGAAGAGGAAGCCCGTCTGGACTGTGAATATGACTTCCAGAGAAACGAAGACGAAGAAATTGTGAATAGTATTCGGGTACTTTTCCAGATATCTCTAGAGTTATTGTAGATAACGGGAAGATGATAGGAAGAGAAAGACGACCTCCACACGCAAACATCATCGAAAGGTCAAAATCAGTTGATCCCATTGAACCCATTACAGTCTTTGTGGATGAATTCAGTACGTATCTGGAAGGCAAAAAATTCTTAAGATAAAAAAATTAGAATCTTACATTATAGCTCGGAACCTTTGCAGTTTCTCAAATCTAAAGTTCAAACTCAGTTTCTCTGTGAAAAACGCATCCATTTGCCCGTGTATCGTCTCGGTTTCGGCTACTTGTTCAATAACTTCCATTTCTTTATCCAAACTGAAAACTCGGATGCAAACTCCATCGGCTGACGGATAGAATCGAGCATTTCTGAAACCGGAAATACTTTTATTATCATTAAGAAATAAGAATTTCAAAACGAAAACAAACCTGATGGCAAAAGCAATCTCGACTCCATAGGCCGCCATTTTGTCGGGAGAGACGAGCAGCATGCACACACTTGAGTTTACACTTTTATACGTTCTTCTGGTCGATGACTCATACAAGTGTTCCTGTCAAAATAATTTGAAATTAATTTATCATTGCTCAGATTTTACGAAATCTTTTGAGACGAAGAAATGAGGGAAAATGATGAACAACAGAAACTACCGTAACTTGTTAAAGACGGTCACCTATTTTGAACATTGTTATGCGTCTTCTACTGTACTTCGATACAAGACCAATGAAACGTGATTGAAAGTGGTGTCCTTTGAAATTCTCTTTCAAGCTTTTTCTCTTTTTTTTTCGTGTTCGTTGCTTTAGAAAACACTTACTTTAGAACGTTTTGATGTTTTTTTTCAAGTAGAAATTCCTCTAAAACTATTGAAGTAATCGATAAACTGATGAATCATTTACGAAGCGAAAAAAATCTTGAGTGTATTCTCAGCAAACATTGCCATCAATTTACCAAACCAGTTCAATTTGCCCTTCTCTTGCTGTTTCTTAAAAATCTCGAGAAAAAGAGGGTCTGCGTCTGCCCGTGATGTGTTTGCGGACTCTCGTGAGCACTTTGCCTTTCGAAATTTTCAGGAGTTACCCATTTATGCCCACTTTTTCACCTTTATGAATCATTGGAACAAATTTTACAATTTTCAGTGATGGCCCGCGGACAACAAAAGATCCAGTCGCAACAGAAGAATCAAAAGAAGGCCGATGCCGCCAGAAAGGCTGGAATTGACCAGAAAGCTGCCGCTGCTAAGGTAATTTTCAAAAAAAGATATATAAGAACTATATAACTTATTTTAAGGCTCTCAACCACAAGTGCACCGTCTGTCTCGCTATGATGCCCGATCCAAAAACCTACAAACAACATTTCGAGAACAAGTGAGTTCAAATTTCTCCTTTCAATCCAAGCCTATTTCAATCAAATATTTTTTCAGGCATCCGAAAAGTCCACTTCCAGCCGAGCTCGAGGCGGTTGCTTAAACGTCAAAACATCACAGGATTCTTCGAAAATGCACTCCATGTCAATGCTTTCTCTCCCCAAAAACACTTTATTCTCCTGTACCACACCATCCCGGCACGCCACCCTTTTTTGACTTTAAGATGGTTGCAGTTAATAAAATGGTCTTTTTTTGAATTAATATTTTATCTTGCATTTTTTTCCCAAAGGTTATCAGCCTAGTCATTATATTTTTACGAAAACACCTTGTTTGTTCTTACGCATACGTTCTTCAGACACAAAATGAATCTCCAAGAAGTCGCTATGCCAACAGAAGGAATCAAGCTTGCCACTCCGAATGTGCAAGCGTTCTACAAAGAGAACTCTCTCGGTAATGGAACTCTCTACATCACCGACAGTGTAGTCACCTGGATCAACAGTGCCGCTGGCTCGAAAGGCTTCTCAGTCGCCTATCCAGCCATCGTCCTCCACGCCATCTCTTCTGAAACTGGCACATTCCCAGAGCACGTATTCGTGATGGTCGATCAACGGAAGTCTGGTAAGTTTTGAATTGAGAAGCACCCAAGGTTCATAGTTTTGTAAAGCAACAAATTTGTAGTGCGGAGACGTGCGCCTGTCCTGAGGACAATTCAGGAAGCCGACGAGCAGAGAGGTACACGTCTTCGCCTTCTTTTCAATAAATAGACAAACTAATCGCATATTTTACAGGTCTGGAACTCGCCGCTGCTGAACTGGAAGACCAGGAAAGCGACGATGATGAAGAGGCAGCGGGACTCGAGATTCGTTTCGCACCAGACGATAAAAATTATTGTAAGTCAGCTAAACTCGTAATTAAAAGCCAATTTGTGGAATATTTTGTTCTTTAGTGAGCCAAATCTACCACGAAATCGTAGTTGGACAAGAGGAGAATCCAGAAGAGGACGATCCCATGTTCGAAGATGAAGAGGAAGAGGAAGGAGAAGGTATGGAGGATGAAAACGGAGGAATGCAATCGGGACAATGGTTCACTGCTGATAATGTATGTTTCGTATATTCCTTGTCTCAACAAATTTCCAATTTTTCAGATCGATCAAATTCAAATGAGCGAAGAAGGACTCGCCAACATGCAGAGAATCTTCGGTAGAGGAGATCAAAATCACGATGAAGCAATGGAATAATTTCTTGCTTCTTCTTCTAAATATTTATTCGTTCCAATCCAATCGATCTTGTTTTGTATTTTGTCCGCCCCTTGTTGATATTTTGCCCCGTTCTCGTTTTCAATCATGGTGTTGCATAGTAAATGTTTCTGATTACCAAATATGTTCACTTTTTTCATTCTGATGTTTACCGTCAAGACGTATACTTGTTGTTGGTCTTTTCAAAGTTAGAAGAGAAGGATCATGGTTTTCAGATCTATGAGGAAATGCTGAGAAACCTGTTCACTGTCAGTCGTAGATTCGCTTCTTCCGACTCGCCGAGGTAAAGAAAACTGCATTCAAAAGGCTCTCAGTAAATATTTCGGTTTTGAATAATCAAGAACCCTAGGTTTCACCTGTGATTGATTTCTTTCATGTTCAGAAAAGTAGTGGTTTGCTCTAACGGAACCATCGCCGCGTGGCATCCACCCCAAGAATTTCCCTACGAGCACACAAAACCGATTGATTTGGCGACGTTGAACAATAAGAATCAAAGTTCTCGCCTTTCTGCAGCTGCCAAAGCTGCCGCCGTGCCACGTGAACCAATCAACGCTGAGCTGAAGGAGATCTTCTACACAAGCAAACACGAGTGGTATTCGAGGTTCATTTCTGTTAATAAACGCTTTTAATTAATCTGTTTTCCACTTTCAGAACCCGAGAAGAACGTCTTCGCAACGTGGCTGCTCCACTTCCACGTCGCAAATAATGCGCCTCTCCACACTATTTCGTCAGAAATCAACAGTAAAAGTAGTCGATTTGGGTCTCATCTCGTATGGTGCCGCATTGAAAGAACAACAGAAATTTGTAGATTTGGTGAAAGCGAATAAATCTGAAACACATTCTTTGTAAGCATTAACTTAGTTTTTCATTTGAATTGGTCTTTTGTTCAGAAATTACATATTGGCTCTGGAACACAAGCCGGTTTACACAGTGGGAATTCGAAGCAAAAGATATACAAAAGAGGAAGAGGAACGGTTGAAGAGACTGGGTGCCGAGTTTCATAGAACTTCTCGTGGCGGTCTTATCACATTTCACGGTCCCGGTCAACTTGTTCTCTATCCGATTTGTGACGTCAGACGGGTCTCCACACGACAGTTAGGTATTAGAAACTTTGTCGATAAACTTGAGCAGACGATCATTGATTCAGCGACTGAAGGGTTTGGTATTCAAGATGTGGGAAGAACAGAAAACACAGGTACAAAAGTCTATTTTGAGAAATGATTGCATCATCATAACTTCTAGGTGTATGGGTATCGGGTGAACGCAAACTCGCTGCCATCGGCATCGCCGTCTCCGGTGGAGTCTCTTATCACGGAATCGCAATCAATTGTAATACCGATTTGACGTGGTTTGATAATGTAAGTAGGAAGTTTTTTAGAGAAAGTAAGAGAAACTAGAGAGGGGGAAATTGCCTCAAACAGGTGAAATGGTATTTTGAAAGGTTAACGAGGAAACCGTTCAGGCAGGCAGAGTTGTAACTTCAGAACGACCCGAATCGGAGCTTACGAAGTGTTACCCTGACATTCCAGAAGCGTTTGTTCCGCCCGTTCCCATTAGATCAATCGTGAAAAAAACTCATTTTATTATCAACATCTTTCAGATCGTTGGATGTGGTATCGAAGGTGTCTCCACAACATCCCTCTCCCGTGAAATCGGTCGTGATGTCACTGTCTCCGAAGCTCGTCCCATTCTGCTGAATCATTTCGCCAAAAACTTCGAATGCCTCCTCGATTCCTCTTCTTCCTCTGATGATAATTATTGTTCCTCTCATTCCATCAATTCTAGTGTCTCTAGTTCTAGTTCATAGTTCCCCACCCGTTGTTTTTTGTTTCCTGTTGTTCCACTTATTAGAGCTTTCGTTTTTATATAGTTTTCCAATTTGTTCGTTGACCCCTTATTTGTATTGTTTGTCACCCAAAAATGCAACTTTTTTGAAACTTTTTTGTTCCGTTTCCCAAGAGACTTCCTAATGAGAACTAGAAAAAGCAGAGCGAGCGACGTGTTTATTTGATTTATTTATTTACTTACAAAAAAAAAGAAGAGAAACTTTTTAGAGGAAACTAAAAAATTGTATTCGGATGGGGGGAATGAGGCAAAGCAAGGCGAAAAAAGAATGTATTCTGGGAAAAAAAGTAGAGTTAAGAAAAAACGAAGAGAGGGAATGGAATTGAATTGCAAATTTAACGAACGAAGATCATGTAGAAGATTGGAGCAAGGGCAGCAGAGATGAACGTGGATGGAGCCGAGTTCTGGAGACCAACGAGCTTGAGGACGTTGTTAAGACCTCCCTTTTCGAAGATATCGTTGACCATTTGTTGCCATTTGCCCTTGTTTTCTTCGAATTTGGCAGCTCCTTCTTGTTTGACCTGGAATGAAATGAGGGATTAATAGACATTACAAACGTTAAGTCTATAGCAAATCCCTATATAATTTGTTGTTTCAGTCACACCGTATCCAAAATCATAAGCGAGAACTTCTGTTCAGATTATCCTACGATTTCCAGAAACGTTGGAACCCTTCTTTCAAGGAGACCTCATACAGAGCCGGTAACAGTTTCTCATGAATCTATATTTCTGCTATGTTGTGTCAAATCTTCGAATTTTTATGTGTGCTGCTTCATTTACTTAAAACTCAGTGCACTGACTCAGAAGTCAAAAATAACTGCGGTCCCTTCAAAAGTTGTTCCATATCCCTTTCATATAAACAGCTCCATCTAGCTCCTTCCTATCTCCACTTCATCCATTCAACTATTATTCTGTCACCAATATCCCCCTTCTCTTTTCAGGAACAATTACCCCCTGTTTTTCGAGACTAAGTTGTTTTGTTTTTTTTTCTCCCTCCTTTCCTCTCAATATACATCCATTGAACCGAAAACTGGTTTCAAACCTTTTTGTTTTTAGTTTTTTTTTATTTGGTAAAACGGAAGGGAGAGGTAGTGAGGGAGAGAGGTTGAATTGAAAAAAGTTGAAGGACAACTCTGTGACAGATGTGGATAGCAGATTGAGATTTCAAGGTAAAACGGAGAGATAGTTCTAGATAGGGCAGAAAGTTCTGATACCTCTAATAGAAGAGCACACTCGGAGTAGAGAAGAACCTCAGGAAAAAACCACAACTTCAGAACTTCGTTGAATCTTCGTTAAATTATCATGCTTCAGTTCTCTGGTAAGTGCCGGACTTTAGAAAAGTATGCAGTGCCCTTCTATTACAAGTTCTTCTGAACTCTCATCGCCTTGATCTTGATCATTTAGACCTTCTGGCCTCATCTGAGATACCGCCACTCCCTTCTATTTTCATCGAAAACCCAAAGTTCAAAACCAGTTAATTGTAATCACTTCTTACAGTATCCCTTATGTTTTCTTGAACTATCTTATCATGTTCTAAAGACAATTGACAAGAAGATGTTCCCCATTCTCTTTCAACTTTCAAATCTTCCCTTTCCAAATCAACAACATTAACTGTTTTCTGGTCATGTGTGACCTTTGTTGCCCATTTGGCCTTTCCTCTCTCTTAACCAGTTCCTTTCCTTCTTCCAAGGTACATCTGACAACATATACGTCAGGAGAAATGGAAGAAAAATGGAGAAGAAGGAAAAGAAGGAATGGGAAGGACAATAAAAATAATTGGAGTGGTTGGTTGGTTGTTCTGGAGGTAGAATGGGAACAGAGAATAGAGTGGCATGACTCAAAAATAATACGAAATTACGAAATTGGAGGGTTTACGAGAAAACAATCCATCGGATATTTCATAATGGCCGATCAATATGGCATCGTGTCTAGAATATTTGGGCATATGCTTCCATGCCCTGTCAGCCTTACACCCTGCTCTTGAAATATTTTTATGTTCTTACCTCTCCCTGGAACTCGGAAACCTTGACCAAGAACTCATCAACCTTCTTCAACGTCTCCTTTTGTGCATCATTGGCCAATGGCTCCAATCCCTTGACTTTTTCCTTCAATCCAGTCAACAACTCTTTCACTCTCTCAACATTCTTCTCCAATTCATTTTGATCATTTGAGAACAAATCTTTGGCATTTTGGAATTGATTCGAGAAGAAGTTGCCGACGTCGGAACTGACTCCTGAAAAAAAGAAGGGAGCTCATTTTGTATTCATGAAGGACGAAGGGGGGAAGGAAATGGTTGATTGATTGGATGACTAAATTGGAATGAAAAGAGGGGACAGGGGAATGATGAATTAGTGGACATGAAAGCATTTCGGTTGGTCAAGAAGAAGACCCTTATCTATTTACAGAATCTATTTAAAGAGGGTCTTTTGATGGGAAGAAGCTCATAAATCACTTTTTGGAAGAAGACGAAAAAGATAGGAAGGAGCTGGAGCCTTAGTCAAGATTGATGGGTCTTTGTGTTCATTCTCACTTCATTTTCTGTGCTTTCTAATTTATTCCCACTGGGTCAGTTGGAAACGATTCTAACAAAATTTCTCATTGAAACAATAGTTCTTGCAGATCGAAAGTGTAATACAAACTCATAAATTTTGAATTTGACGGAAAGTCATGAAAAGAAATTGAATTCCAAAATCATAAAATCCGGCGGGCCGGACCGAGCCGGCTCCGGTCGGAACATTTTTTCTCGGTCCGGTCGTAGTGTCAGTTTGACAACTGTGCTGTAAATAAGATATCCGAACATGATACCAATTCAACAATAAGAGACTGATAATGTTTAGCAACTTTTAGAAACTGAAAATTTTTCTTGCTCAAGAATTGGTTGTTTTTCAAGGATTGTCTTGGATCACTACAAAAATTGAGTAACTAGTGAGATTGTAAACTACTATGTGAGAACTTTGGTTTTATTCCGAACTTTCGTTAAAAAATTCAATGGAACCAGTAGCCCCTATTCAATGCGGTCCCAATTATGATCTCGGGAAACTATGAAATTCTGTCAGATTCATCAATTCATGAGCTTCATTTGGTGTTGGGAGTATGGTTTGTACTGGTTTCTTTGGCTTATGCTTTTGGTTAAATGTCGACAAACAAATCTGTTTTTTACAGATAGGCCTTATGATAAATTTGAAACATGAAACACGTGGAAGAAAGTCTATGTGTATTGCTATTCTCTTCAATATTTTCATGTTTGAACAGATTGAGAAACCGGGATATCCGGTCTTCAAATTGTCAATAGTTGAGTTCGAAAGAGCAAAACACTAGAGTTTTTGTGTGGATTGCATGATTAGGAGTCAATAGAAAAATCCAGGAATAAATCAATTGAGAAATATTATTGAAGTCTTTGATACTTCTCAATTTGCAGAAATTCTCGTATCGTCAGAGATAAACTATCAAATTAATGTTGCTCTGGTTAATCGAATCATCCGACAGCCCTTGTCATAAATTCATCTAACCATAAATTACACTCACTAATTCTTCGTAATACTACTAGTCTCCTTCCTAGAAACTTCTGGAACTACACTCTTTTTTTCTCTTTTCATACAAAAAAAACAACAAATCATGAATCAATTGCCCTTGAATTTTTCCTCGTCTTTCCACAATTCATTCTTGTTGATGTCCCTCCCTTCTTCTCTTTTTATGTATGTAGATGATCAAAGTTCATCCCTCTCTCTCTCCTATTTCATCCTGAAGAAACCTATTTTGCTCACCTTGAGAAGACCAAAAAAAAAGAAGTCAAGTGAGCATTGACCACTCATTTCAATGTCTCCTACGTATGTACTTTTTCTGAGAATATCCTGTCAACTTATCCCATGCAAAAAACAAGGTATTATCCCCCATAAAAAATCCTTTCATCAAATCTATTCAAAATCTTTTTTTTCTGTAGAATCCTCCGGATAAAGATAAACGGACTAAAGACCAGTGGCGCGTCTCTTTCTTTTTTTTTCCCGGATGGCACGATGAAATATGAAACCGAATGGGAAGAAAAAAGAAAGAAAATAAGGAGAAGGGAACAGTTGAAGGGAAGGAAGTGCTCTCTTCGACAAGATAATAGGAGAGAAAAAGAGAGGGAATTCCTGAGAAAAAAGGATTTGATGATTGGTCATTTTTCTCCTGTTTTCTGGATTTGAAGTTTTCAACATAAACTTCTTAAAGCTCAAAACGCCTTACAGCTTGAAAAATGATGAATCTTTGAAAAGAGGGTTCTAATATGTTTGAGGCTTTCAGTTACCGAAAGTTCTCTAGCTCGATGACATCCAAATAATAAATAGGTGGCAAGCCAAAGAAGACATTAATAGAAAAACTTTTCATAATTCACATAACTAAGATGCATTGTAGGCTTTAGGCTATACTTATTCAAGAATTCAAGAGACAAGTTTACAGTGAATATGAAACATTTTTTACTGTTCCATTCGACGCGTTTAAATTTCTAATTGATCCCTCTAAAACGATTTTCCCAAGTTAAGAGCTAATCCCCTGTGAGTCCCTCCCCTTCAAAAAAAGAACAAACCTTGAACATCATCAAAGAATCCAGCGTTGACAGTGGCAACTGCAATAAGCACAAGAACAGCAGAGACTTTCACAAACATGGCTATGAAACTGACTGAGTTCAATGCCATTTCTCCTCTCATGCCATGTCCCAAATGGGCGGAGCTTAGCTAAAGCTCCGCCTCTTCCCTGCGCCTCGTCTCTATTTTGAAATGAGATTATAGAGACGCAGACAAGAAAGGAGAACGATCAACAACAACAAAATACCTGAATGGCGGTTGAAAAAGAGAAGAACAAAACGTTCCATTATGATGAACTGTACAGTAAATAAACAACTTTAACCTCGAAAGATAAAAACTGGATTTTCAGATGGATTTCTTGTTAAAGTTCCAGTCGAATTCCAGCTAAAAGTGACGGTCCATCTCCCTTTTTTATTTGTTTATTTTACACATGTTTTTCAGTGAAATGATCGATGAAAAAAGGGAAATGATGTATGTACTTTCAGTGTGTTTTTGATCACCAATGTTCACTAACAATGAGCATGTTTTTTTTCGTTTTGGTATGATTCTGGAAATTATGATCGATAGATCACATAATGCTTAGTTTTTGGTGTTCTAGGTATTGTTTTCAGGGGAAACGGAAATGACGAATGTGATGAAAAATTGTGGAAAAGTTGCGAAAGATTTACGGTTTTCAGAACTTTTGAGATATCTGAAAATTGAGGATTACTACGTTTGGCGTTAGGAAATTTTCTCTCACATTTCAAAAGGTTTGGAGGAATATCCAAATAGGCATTCTTCAAAATTATTATTACAACAGTTCATTTTGTAAGGAGTAATCTCTTATCTGGATCCTCGAGTGTTAGAAACTGCTTTCAAATCTTTAAAATTTTGAAATTCCCGCCAGATTTATCAAAGAAACAACGTCATATAGGTATTTTCCAATCCAACGACCTTTCCCACGGGGCAATATCTGGGTCCCTAAGTCTTGTGCACTCTTTAGTCTTCACATTCACATTTGTATATTCGCTCAAGGAAATTAATCAATTCTCCCGCTCACCATTCTCACTCTCAGATCCATCTTTATTGTATCTCATTGTGGGAAGACTCCGCCCACTTTTACGCGCGTTTTTTTGCGTTGAGGTGCGTTCTCTCGGAAACAGTCTTGCACAACCATTCATTTCATTTGGATGGTCCTGTAAGTGTTCGTCTCTTTTTGTGAGAGAATGCTAATGACTACAAGAGTCATGAATAGACTTTCTTCACTATCTCACAGTTAATCATTCGTTCTCTTTGCTTCTCTTCTTCTTCTTATATTTCTGATTCTTGCTTCTGAAATTCGTGATGAAAAATTGTGGAAAAGTTGCGAAAGATTTACGGTTTTAGAACTTTTGAGATATCTGAAAATTGAGGATTACGGCGATTGGATCCTCAAGTGTCAGAAACTGCTTTCAAACAATTAAAATTTTGAAATTCCCGCCAGATTTATCAAAGAAACAACGTCATATAAGTATTCTCTAATCCAACGACCTTTTCCACGTGGCATTATCTGCGTCTCTAAGACTTGTGCACTCTCTAGTCTTCATATTCACATATATTCGCTCAAGGGAATTAATCAATACTCCCGCACACCATTCTTATTGTCAGATCCATCTTTATTGTATCTCATTGTGTGAAGACTCCGCCCACTTCTACGCGCCTTTTATTGCGTTGGTGTGCGTTCTCTCGAAAACAGTCTTGCACAACCATTCATTTCATTTACATGGTCCTCAGTGTTCGTCTCTTTTTGAATGCTAATGACTACAAGAATCATGAAGAGACTCTCCTCACTGTCTCACAGTTATTCATTCGTTCTCTTTTTTGCTCTCGTTTCTTCATTTTCTTGTTCTTGTGTCTCACTATTGACGTTTTCAGATGCTGCACTATGGACTACAACATTTGCTACGCCTCCACCTCCGTACGATGAAGCAGATCAACCAGTGGAACATCACGTTTTGCGATAGTGCTTGGACGACACGCGGAGCAAATGGAGCTGAATAATCAGGTATTCGGGGACTGCTTCAAAACTTTAAACTACTGGGTCACTCGTATATTCATCTACCATCACACTGATATCCAACCACTTAGAAACATATTACTTATAGGAAATACCCTGGATTTACCTCTGTTTGCTGTCTGGTTATGAGATCGTGAATAGGGCAATCATAATAGGGTCATAGTTGGAATTCTTTCGAAAACTGTAAACTACTGATTTATTTATAAATTCATCTATCATCACACTGATATGCAATCATTTAGGAACATATCACTTATAGGAAATACCCTGGATTTACCTCTGTTTGCTGTCTGGTTATGAGATCGTGAATAGGGCAATCATAATAGGGTCATAGTTGGAATTCTTTCGAAAACTGTAAACTACTGATTTATTTATAAATTCATCTACCACCACACTAATATCCAACCACTTAGGAACATATCACTTATAGGAAATACCCTGGATTTACCTCTGTTTGCTGTCTGGTTATGAGATCGTGAATAGGGCAATCATAATAGGGTCATAGTTGGAATTCTTTCGAAAACTGTAAACTACTGATTTATTTATAAATTCATCTACCACCACACTAATATCCAACCACTTAGGAACATATCACTTATAGGAAATACCCTGGATTTACCTCTGTTTGCTGTCTGGTTATGAGATCGTGAATAGGGCAATCATAATAGGGTCATAGTTGGAATTCTTTCGAAAACTGTAAACTACTGATTTATTTATAAATTCATCTACCACCACACTGATATGCAATCATTTAGGAACATATCACTTATAGGAAATACCCTGGATTTACCTCTGTTTGCTGTCTGGTTATGAGATCGTGAATAGGGCAATCATAATAGGGTCATAGTTGGAATTCTTTCGAAAACTGTAAACTACTGATTTATTTATAAATTCATCTACCACCACACTGATATGCAATCATTTAGGAACATATCACTTATAGGAAATACCCTGGATTTACCTCTGTTTGCTGTCTGGTTATGAGATCGTGAATAGGGCAATCATAATAGGGTCATAGTTGGAATTCTTTCGAAAACTGTAAACTACTGATTTATTTATAAATTCATCTACCACCACACTAATATCCAACCACTTAGAAACATATCACTTATAGGAAATACCCTGGATTTACCTCTGTTTGCTGTCTGGTTATGAGATCGTGAATAGGGCAATCATAATAGGGTCATAGTTGGAATTCTTTCGAAAACTGTAAACTACTGATTTATTTATAAATTCATCTACCACCACACTAATATCCAACCACTTAGGAACATATCACTTATAGGAAATACCCTGGATTTACCTCTGTTTGCTGTCTGGTTATGAGATCGTGAATAGGGCAATCATAATAGGGTCATAGTTGGAATTCTTTCGAAAACTGTAAACTACTGATTTATTTATAAATTCATCTACCACCACACTAATATCCAACCACTTAGGAACATATCACTTATAGGAAATACCCTGGATTTACCTCTGTTTGCTGTCTGGTTATGAGATCGTGAATAGGGCAATCATAATAGGGTCATAGTTGGAATTCTTTCGAAAACTGTAAACTACTGATTTATTTATAAATTCATCTACCACCACACTAATATCCAACCACTTAGGAACATATCACTTATAGGAAATACCCTGGATTTACCTCTGTTTGCTGTCTGGTTATGAGATCGTGAATAGGGCAATCATAATAGGGGCATAGTTGGAATTCTTTCGAAAACTGTAAACTACTGATTTATTTATAAATTCATCTACCACCACACTGATATGCAATCATTTAGGAACATATCACTTATAGGAAATACCCTGGATTTACCTCTGTTTGCTGTCTGGTTATGAGATCGTGAATAGGGCAATCATAATAGGGTCATAGTTGGAATTCTTTCGAAAACTGTAAACTACTGATTTATTTATAAATTCATCTACCACCACACTAATATCCAACCACTTAGGAACATATCACTTATAGGAAATACCCTGGATTTACCTCTGTTTGCTGTCTGGTTATGAGATCGTGAATAGGGCAATCATAATAGGGTCATAGTTGGAATTCTTTCGAAAACTGTAAACTACTGATTTATTTTTAAATTCATCTACCACCACACTAATATCCAACCACTTAGGAACATATCACTTATAGGAAATACCCTGGATTTACCTCTGTTTGCTGTCTGGTTATGAGATCGTGAATAGGGCAATCATAATAGGGTCATAGTTGGAATTCTTTCGAAAACTGTAAACTACTGATTTATTTATAAATTCATCTACCACCACACTAATATCCAACCACTTAGGAACATATCACTTATAGGAAATACCCTGGATTTACCTCTGTTTGCTGTCTGGTTATGAGATCGTGAATAGGGCAATCATAATAGGGGCATAGTTGGAATTCTTTCGAAAACTGTAAACTACTGATTTATTTATAAATTCATCTACCACCACACTAATATCCAACCACTTAGGAACATATCACTTATAGGAAATACCCTGGATTTACCTCTGTTTGCTGTCTGGTTATGAGATCGTGAATAGGGCAATCATAATAGGGTCATAGTTGGAATTCTTTCGAAAACTGTAAACTACTGATTTATTTTTAAATTCATCTACCACCACACTAATATCCAACCAATTAGGAACATATCACGTATAGGAAATACCCTGGATTTACCTCTGTTTGCTGTCTGGTTATGAGATCGTGAATAGGGCAATCATAATAGGGTCATAGTTGGAATTCTTTCGAAAACTGTAAACTACTGATTTATTTATAAATTCATCTATCATCACACTGATATGCAATCATTTAGGAACATATCACTTATAGGAAATACCCTGGATTTACCTCTGTTTGCTGTCTGGTTATGAGATCGTGAATAGGGCAATCATAATAGGGTCATAGTTGGAATTCTTTCGAAAACTGTAAACTACTGATTTATTTATAAATTCATCTACCACCACACTAATATCCAACCACTTAGGAACATATCACTTATAGGAAATACCCTGGATTTACCTCTGTTTGCTGTCTGGTTATGAGATCGTGAATAGGGCAATCATAATAGGGTCATAGTTGGAATTCTTTCGAAAACTGTAAACTACTGATTTATTTATAAATTCATCTACCACCACACTAATATCCAACCACTTAGAAACATATCACTTATAGGAAATACCCTGGATTTACCTCTGTTTGCTGTCTGGTTATGAGATCGTGAATAGGGCAATCATAATAGGGTCATAGTTGGAATTCTTTCGAAAACTGTAAACTACTGATTTATTTATAAATTCATCTACCACCACACTAATATCCAACCACTTAGGAACATATCACTTATAGGAAATACCCTGGATTTACCTCTGTTTGCTGTCTGGTTATGAGATCGTGAATAGGGCAATCATAATAGGGTCATAGTTGGAATTCTTTCGAAAACTGTAAACTACTGATTTATTTATAAATTCATCTACCACCACACTAATATCCAACCACTTAGGAACATATCACTTATAGGAAATACCCTGGATTTACCTCTGTTTGCTGTCTGGTTATGAGATCGTGAATAGGGCAATCATAATAGGGTCATAGTTGGAATTCTTTCGAAAACTGTAAACTACTGATTTATTTATAAATTCATCTACCACCACACTAATATCCAACCACTTAGGAACATATCACTTATAGGAAATACCCTGGATTTACCTCTGTTTGCTGTCTGGTTATGAGATCGTGAATAGGGCAATCATAATAGGGTCATAGTTGGAATTCTTTCGAAAACTGTAAACTACTGATTTATTTATAAATTCATCTACCACCACACTAATATCCAACCACTTAGGAACATATCACTTATAGGAAATACCCTGGATTTACCTCTGTTTGCTGTCTGGTTATGAGATCGTGAATAGGGCAATCATAATAGGGTCTTAGTTGGAATTCTTTCGAAAACTGTAAACTACTGATTTATTTATAAATTCATCTACCACCACACTAATATCCAACCACTTAGGAACATATCACTTATAGGAAATACCCTGGATTTACCTCTGTTTGCTGTCTGGTTATGAGATCGTGAATAGGGCAATCATAATAGGGTCATAGTTGGAATTCTTTCGAAAACTGTAAACTACTGATTTATTTATAAATTCATCTACCACCACACTAATATCCAACCACTTAGGAACATATCACTTATAGGAAATACCCTGGATTTACCTCTGTTTGCTGTCTGGTTATGAGATCGTGAATAGGGCAATCATAATAGGGTCATAGTTGGAATTCTTTCGAAAACTGTAAACTACTGATTTATTTATAAATTCATCTACCACCACACTAATATCCAACCACTTAGGAACATATCACTTATAGGAAATACCCTGGATTTACCTCTGTTTGCTGTCTGGTTATGAGATCGTGAATAGGGCAATCATAATAGGGTCATAGTTGGAATTCTTTCGAAAACTGTAAACTACTGATTTATTTATAAATTCATCTACCACCACACTGATATGCAATCATTTAGGAACATATCACTTATAGGAAATACCCTGGATTTACCTCTGTTTGCTGTCTGGTTATGAGATCGTGAATAGGGCAATCATAATAGGGTCATAGTTGGAATTCTTTCGAAAACTGTAAACTACTGATTTATTTATAAATTCATCTACCACCACACTAATATCCAACCACTTAGGAACATATCACTTATAGGAAATACCCTGGATTTACCTCTGTTTGCTGTCTGGTTATGAGATCGTGAATAGGGCAATCATAATAGGGGCATAGTTGGAATTCTTTCGAAAACTGTAAACTACTGATTTATTTATAAATTCATCTACCACCACACTGATATGCAATCATTTAGGAACATATCACTTATAGGAAATACCCTGGATTTACCTCTGTTTGCTGTCTGGTTATGAGATCGTGAATAGGGCAATCATAATAGGGTCATAGTTGGAATTCTTTCGAAAACTGTAAACTACTGATTTATTTATAAATTCATCTACCACCACACTAATATCCAACCACTTAGGAACATATCACTTATAGGAAATACCCTGGATTTACCTCTGTTTGCTGTCTGGTTATGAGATCGTGAATAGGGCAATCATAATAGGGTCATAGTTGGAATTCTTTCGAAAACTGTAAACTACTGATTTATTTATAAATTCATCTACCACCACACTAATATCCAACCACTTAGGAACATATCACTTATAGGAAATACCCTGGATTTACCTCTGTTTGCTGTCTGGTTATGAGATCGTGAATAGGGCAATCATAATAGGGTCATAGTTGGAATTCTTTCGAAAACTGTAAACTACTGATTTATTTATAAATTCATCTACCACCACACTAATATCCAACCACTTAGGAACATATCACTTATAGGAAATACCCTGGATTTACCTCTGTTTGCTGTCTGGTTATGAGATCGTGAATAGGGCAATCATAATAGGGTCATAGTTGGAATTCTTTCGAAAACTGTAAACTACTGATTTATTTATAAATTCATCTACCACCACACTAATATCCAACCACTTAGGAACATATCACTTATAGGAAATACCCTGGATTTACCTCTGTTTGCTGTCTGGTTATGAGATCGTGAATAGGGCAATCATAATAGGGTCTTAGTTGGAATTCTTTCGAAAACTGTAAACTACTGATTTATTTATAAATTCATCTACCACCACACTAATATCCAACCACTTAGGAACATATCACTTATAGGAAATACCCTGGATTTACCTCTGTTTGCTGTCTGGTTATGAGATCGTGAATAGGGCAATCATAATAGGGTCATAGTTGGAATTCTTTCGAAAACTGTAAACTACTGATTTATTTATAAATTCATCTACCACCACACTAATATCCAACCACTTAGGAACATATCACTTATAGGAAATACCCTGGATTTACCTCTGTTTGCTGTCTGGTTATGAGATCGTGAATAGGGCAATCATAATAGGGTCATAGTTGGAATTCTTTCGAAAACTGTAAACTACTGATTTATTTATAAATTCATCTACCACCACACTAATATCCAACCACTTAGGAACATATCACTTATAGGAAATACCCTGGATTTACCTCTGTTTGCTGTCTGGTTATGAGATCGTGAATAGGGCAATCATAATAGGGTCATAGTTGGAATTCTTTCGAAAACTGTAAACTACTGATTTATTTATAAATTCATCTACCACCACACTGATATGCAATCATTTAGGAACATATCACTTATAGGAAATACCCTGGATTTACCTCTGTTTGCTGTCTGGTTATGAGATCGTGAATAGGGCAATCATAATAGGGTCATAGTTGGAATTCTTTCGAAAACTGTAAACTACTGATTTATTTATAAATTCATCTACCACCACACTAATATCCAACCACTTAGGAACATATCACTTATAGGAAATACCCTGGATTTACCTCTGTTTGCTGTCTGGTTATGAGATCGTGAATAGGGCAATCATAATAGGGGCATAGTTGGAATTCTTTCGAAAACTGTAAACTACTGATTTATTTATAAATTCATCTACCACCACACTGATATGCAATCATTTAGGAACATATCACTTATAGGAAATACCCTGGATTTACCTCTGTTTGCTGTCTGGTTATGAGATCGTGAATAGGGCAATCATAATAGGGTCATAGTTGGAATTCTTTCGAAAACTGTAAACTACTGATTTATTTATAAATTCATCTACCACCACACTAATATCCAACCACTTAGGAACATATCACTTATAGGAAATACCCTGGATTTACCTCTGTTTGCTGTCTGGTTATGAGATCGTGAATAGGGCAATCATAATAGGGTCATAGTTGGAATTCTTTCGAAAACTGTAAACTACTGATTTATTTATAAATTCATCTACCACCACACTAATATCCAACCACTTAGAAACATATCACTTATAGGAAATACCCTGGATTTACCTCTGTTTGCTGTCTGGTTATGAGATCGTGAATAGGGCAATCATAATAGGGTCATAGTTGGAATTCTTTCGAAAACTGTAAACTACTGATTTATTTATAAATTCATCTACCACCACACTAATATCCAACCACTTAGGAACATATCACTTATAGGAAATACCCTGGATTTACCTCTGTTTGCTGTCTGGTTATGAGATCGTGAATAGGGCAATCATAATAGGGTCATAGTTGGAATTCTTTCGAAAACTGTAAACTACTGATTTATTTATAAATTCATCTATCATCACACTGATATGCAATCATTTAGGAACATATCACTTATAGGAAATACCCTGGATTTACCTCTGTTTGCTGTCTGGTTATGAGATCGTGAATAGGGCAATCATAATAGGGTCATAGTTGGAATTCTTTCGAAAACTGTAAACTACTGATTTATTTATAAATTCATCTACCACCACACTAATATCCAACCACTTAGGAACATATCACTTATAGGAAATACCCTGGATTTACCTCTGTTTGCTGTCTGGTTATGAGATCGTGAATAGGGCAATCATAATAGGGTCATAGTTGGAATTCTTTCGAAAACTGTAAACTACTGATTTATTTATAAATTCATCTACCACCACACTAATATCCAACCACTTAGAAACATATCACTTATAGGAAATACCCTGGATTTACCTCTGTTTGCTGTCTGGTTATGAGATCGTGAATAGGGCAATCATAATAGGGTCATAGTTGGAATTCTTTCGAAAACTGTAAACTACTGATTTATTTATAAATTCATCTACCACCACACTAATATCCAACCACTTAGGAACATATCACTTATAGGAAATACCCTGGATTTACCTCTGTTTGCTGTCTGGTTATGAGATCGTGAATAGGGCAATCATAATAGGGTCATAGTTGGAATTCTTTCGAAAACTGTAAACTACTGATTTATTTATAAATTCATCTACCACCACACTAATATCCAACCACTTAGGAACATATCACTTATAGGAAATACCCTGGATTTACCTCTGTTTGCTGTCTGGTTATGAGATCGTGAATAGGGCAATCATAATAGGGTCATAGTTGGAATTCTTTCGAAAACTGTAAACTACTGATTTATTTATAAATTCATCTACCACCACACTAATATCCAACCACTTAGGAACATATCACTTATAGGAAATACCCTGGATTTACCTCTGTTTGCTGTCTGGTTATGAGATCGTGAATAGGGCAATCATAATAGGGTCATAGTTGGAATTCTTTCGAAAACTGTAAACTACTGATTTATTTATAAATTCATCTACCACCACACTAATATCCAACCACTTAGGAACATATCACTTATAGGAAATACCCTGGATTTACCTCTGTTTGCTGTCTGGTTATGAGATCGTGAATAGGGCAATCATAATAGGGTCATAGTTGGAATTCTTTCGAAAACTGTAAACTACTGATTTATTTATAAATTCATCTACCACCACACTAATATCCAACCACTTAGGAACATATCACTTATAGGAAATACCCTGGATTTACCTCTGTTTGCTGTCTGGTTATGAGATCGTGAATAGGGCAATCATAATAGGGTCATAGTTGGAATTCTTTCGAAAACTGTAAACTACTGATTTATTTATAAATTCATCTACCACCACACTAATATCCAACCACTTAGGAACATATCACTTATAGGAAATACCCTGGATTTACCTCTGTTTGCTGTCTGGTTATGAGATCGTGAATAGGGCAATCATAATAGGGTCATAGTTGGAATTCTTTCGAAAACTGTAAACTACTGATTTATTTATAAATTCATCTACCACCACACTAATATCCAACCACTTAGGAACATATCACTTATAGGAAATACCCTGGATTTACCTCTGTTTGCTGTCTGGTTATGAGATCGTGAATAGGGCAATCATAATAGGGTCATAGTTGGAATTCTTTCGAAAACTGTAAACTACTGATTTATTTATAAATTCATCTACCACCACACTAATATCCAACCACTTAGGAACATATCACTTATAGGAAATACCCTGGATTTACCTCTGTTTGCTGTCTGGTTATGAGATCGTGAATAGGGCAATCATAATAGGGTCATAGTTGGAATTCTTTCGAAAACTGTAAACTACTGATTTATTTATAAATTCATCTACCACCACACTGATATGCAATCATTTAGGAACATATCACTTATAGGAAATACCCTGGATTTACCTCTGTTTGCTGTCTGGTTATGAGATCGTGAATAGGGCAATCATAATAGGGTCATAGTTGGAATTCTTTCGAAAACTTTAAACTACTGATTTATTTATAAATTCATCTACCACCACACTAATATCCAACCACTTAGGAACATATCACTTATAGGAAATACCCTGGATTTACCTCTGTTTGCTGTCTGGTTATGAGATCGTGAATAGGGCAATCATAATAGGGTCATAGTTGGAATTCTTTCGAAAACTGTAAACTACTGATTTATTTATAAATTCATCTACCACCACACTAATATCCAACCACTTAGAAACATATCACTTATAGGAAATACCCTGGATTTACCTCTGTTTGCTGTCTGGTTATGAGATCGTGAATAGGGCAATCATAATAGGGTCATAGTTGGAATTCTTTCGAAAACTGTAAACTACTGATTTATTTATAAATTCATCTACCACCACACTAATATCCAACCACTTAGGAACATATCACTTATAGGAAATACCCTGGATTTACCTCTGTTTGCTGTCTGGTTATGAGATCGTGAATAGGGCAATCATAATAGGGTCATAGTTGGAATTCTTTCGAAAACTGTAAACTACTGATTTATTTATAAATTCATCTACCACCACACTAATATCCAACCACTTAGAAACATATCACTTATAGGAAATACCCTGGATTTACCTCTGTTTGCTGTCTGGTTATGAGATCGTGAATAGGGCAATCATAATAGGGTCATAGTTGGAATTCTTTCGAAAACTGTAAACTACTGATTTATTTATAAATTCATCTACCACCACACTAATATCCAACCACTTAGGAACATATCACTTATAGGAAATACCCTGGATTTACCTCTGTTTGCTGTCTGGTTATGAGATCGTGAATAGGGCAATCATAATAGGGTCATAGTTGGAATTCTTTCGAAAACTGTAAACTACTGATTTATTTATAAATTCATCTACCACCACACTAATATCC
Organism: Caenorhabditis doughertyi; assembly: GCA_963572265.1. Taxonomy (NCBI): domain Eukaryota; kingdom Metazoa; phylum Nematoda; class Chromadorea; order Rhabditida; family Rhabditidae; genus Caenorhabditis; species Caenorhabditis doughertyi. The sequence goes on along the minus strand of OY751556.1, from coordinate 18,551,296 downwards.
AACCACTTAGGAACATATCACTTATAGGAAATACCCTGGATTTACCTCTGTTTGCTGTCTGGTTATGAGATCGTGAATAGGGCAATCATAATAGGGTCTTAGTTGGAATTCTTTCGAAAACTGTAAACTACTGATTTATTTATAAATTCATCTACCACCACACTAATATCCAACCAATTAGGAACATATCACGTATAGGAAATACCCTGGATTTACCTCTGTTTGCTGTCTGGTTATGAGATCGTGAATAGGGCAATCATAATAGGGTCATAGTTGGAATTCTTTCGAAAACTGTAAACTACTGATTTATTTATAAATTCATCTACCACCACACTAATATCCAACCAATTAGGAACATATCACGTATAGGAAATACCCTGGATTTACCTCTGTTTGCTGTCTGGTTATGAGATCGTGAATAGGGCAATCATAATAGGGTCTTAGTTGGAATTCTTTCGAAAACTGTAAACTACTGATTTATTTATAAATTCATCTACCACCACACTAATATCCAACCAATTAGGAACATATCACGTATAGGAAATACCCTGGATTTACCTCTGTTTGCTGTCTGGTTATGAGATCGTGAATAGGGCAATCATAATAGGGTCTTAGTTGGAATTCTTTCGAAAACTGTAAACTACTGATTTATTTATAAATTCATCTACCACCACACTAATATCCAACCACTTAGGAACATATCACTTATAGGAAATACCCTGGATTTACCTCTGTTTGCTGTCTGGTTATGAGATCGTGAATAGGGCAATCATAATAGGGTCATAGTTGGAATTCTTTCGAAAACTGTAAACTACTGATTTATTTATAAATTCATCTACCACCACACTAATATCCAACCACTTAGGAACATATCACTTATAGGAAATACCCTGGATTTACCTCTGTTTGCTGTCTGGTTATGAGATCGTGAATAGGGCAATCATAATAGGGTCATAGTTGGAATTCTTTCGAAAACTGTAAACTACTGATTTATTTATAAATTCATCTACCACCACACTAATATCCAACCAATTAGGAACATATCACGTATAGGAAATACCCTGGATTTACCTCTGTTTGCTGTCTGGTTATGAGATCGTGAATAGGGCAATCATAATAGGGTCATAGTTGGAATTCTTTCGAAAACTGTAAACTACTGATTTATTTATAAATTCATCTATCATCACACTGATATGCAATCATTTAGGAACATATCACTTATAGGAAATACCCTGGATTTACCTCTGTTTGCTGTCTGGTTATGAGATCGTGAATAGGGCAATCATAATAGGGTCATAGTTGGAATTCTTTCGAAAACTGTAAACTACTGATTTATTTATAAATTCATCTACCACCACACTAATATCCAACCACTTAGGAACATATCACTTATAGGAAATACCCTGGATTTACCTCTGTTTGCTGTCTGGTTATGAGATCGTGAATAGGGCAATCATAATAGGGTCATAGTTGGAATTCTTCCGAAAACTGTAAACTACTAATTTATTTATAAATTCATCTATCATCACACTGATATGCAATCATTTAGGAACATATCACTTATAGGAAATACCCTGGATTTACCTCTGTTTGCTGTCTGGTTATGAGATCGTGAATAGGGCAATCATAATAGGGTCATAGTTGGAATTCTTTCGAAAACTGTAAACTACTGATTTATTTATAAATTCATCTACCACCACACTAATATCCAACCAATTAGGAACATATCACGTATAGGAAATACCCTGGATTTACCTCTGTTTGCTGTCTGGTTATGAGATCGTGAATAGGGCAATCATAATAGGGTCTTAGTTGGAATTCTTTCGAAAACTGTAAACTACTAATTTATTTATAAATTCATCTACCACCACACTAATATCCAACCAATTAGGAACATATCACGTATAGGAAATACCCTGGATTTACCTCTGTTTGCTGTCTGGTTATGAGATCGTGAATAGGGCAATCATAATAGGGTCATAGTTGGAATTCTTTCGAAAACTGTAAACTACTGATTTATTTATAAATTCATCTACCACCACACTAATATCCAACCAATTAGGAACATATCACGTATAGGAAATACCCTGGATTTACCTCTGTTTGCTGTCTGGTTATGAGATCGTGAATAGGGCAATCATAATAGGGTCATAGTTGGAATTCTTTCGAAAACTGTAAACTACTGATTTATTTATAAATTCATCTACCACCACACTAATATCCAACCAATTAGGAACATATCACGTATAGGAAATACCCTGGATTTACCTCTGTTTGCTGTCTGGTTATGAGATCGTGAATAGGGCAATCATAATAGGGTCTTAGTTGGAATTCTTTCGAAAACTGTAAACTACTGATTTATTTATAAATTCATCTACCACCACACTAATATCCAACCAATTAGGAACATATCACGTATAGGAAATACCCTGGATTTACCTCTGTTTGCTGTCTGGTTATGAGATCGTGAATAGGGCAATCATAATAGGGTCTTAGTTGGAATTCTTTCGAAAACTGTAAACTACTGATTTATTTATAAATTCATCTACCACCACACTAATATCCAACCACTTAGGAACATATCACTTATAGGAAATACCCTGGATTTACCTCTGTTTGCTGTCTGGTTATGAGATCGTGAATAGGGCAATCATAATAGGGTCATAGTTGGAATTCTTTCGAAAACTGTAAACTACTGATTTATTTATAAATTCATCTACCACCACACTAATATCCAACCACTTAGGAACATATCACTTATAGGAAATACCCTGGATTTACCTCTGTTTGCTGTCTGGTTATGAGATCGTGAATAGGGCAATCATAATAGGGTCATAGTTGGAATTCTTTCGAAAACTGTAAACTACTGATTTATTTATAAATTCATCTACCACCACACTAATATCCAACCAATTAGGAACATATCACGTATAGGAAATACCCTGGATTTACCTCTGTTTGCTGTCTGGTTATGAGATCGTGAATAGGGCAATCATAATAGGGTCATAGTTGGAATTCTTTCGAAAACTGTAAACTACTGATTTATTTATAAATTCATCTATCATCACACTGATATGCAATCATTTAGGAACATATCACTTATAGGAAATACCCTGGATTTACCTCTGTTTGCTGTCTGGTTATGAGATCGTGAATAGGGCAATCATAATAGGGTCATAGTTGGAATTCTTTCGAAAACTGTAAACTACTGATTTATTTATAAATTCATCTACCACCACACTAATATCCAACCACTTAGGAACATATCACTTATAGGAAATACCCTGGATTTACCTCTGTTTGCTGTCTGGTTATGAGATCGTGAATAGGGCAATCATAATAGGGTCATAGTTGGAATTCTTTCGAAAACTGTAAACTACTGATTTATTTATAAATTCATCTACCACCACACTAATATCCAACCACTTAGGAACATATCACTTATAGGAAATACCCTGGATTTACCTCTGTTTGCTGTCTGGTTATGAGATCGTGAATAGGGCAATCATAATAGGGTCATAGTTGGAATTCTTTCGAAAACTGTAAACTACTGATTTATTTATAAATTCATCTACCACCACACTAATATCCAACCACTTAGGAACATATCACTTATAGGAAATACCCTGGATTTACCTCTGTTTGCTGTCTGGTTATGAGATCGTGAATAGGGCAATCATAATAGGGTCATAGTTGGAATTCTTTCGAAAACTGTAAACTACTGATTTATTTATAAATTCATCTACCACCACACTAATATCCAACCACTTAGGAACATATCACTTATAGGAAATACCCTGGATTTACCTCTGTTTGCTGTCTGGTTATGAGATCGTGAATAGGGCAATCATAATAGGGTCATAGTTGGAATTCTTCCGAAAACTGTAAACTACTAATTCATTTATAAATTCATCTATCATCACACTGATATGCAATCATTTAGGAACATATTATTTATAGGAAATACCCTGGATTTACCTCTGTTTGCTGTCTGGTTATGAGATCGTGAATAGGGCAATCATAATAGGGTCATAGTTGGAATTCTTTCGAAAACTGTAAACTACTGATTTATTTATAAATTCATCTACCACCACACTAATATCCAACCACTTAGGAACATATCACTTATAGGAAATACCCTGGATTTACCTCTGTTTGCTGTCTGGTTATGAGATCGTGAATAGGGCAATCATAATAGGGTCATAGTTGGAATTCTTTCGAAAACTGTAAACTACTGATTTATTTATAAATTCATCTATCATCACACTGATATGCAATCATTTAGGAACATATTATTTATAGGGAATACCCTGGATTTACCTCTGTTTGCTGTCTGGTTATGAGATCGTGAATAGGGCAATCATAATAGGGTCATAGTTGGAATTCTTTCGAAAACTGTAAACTACTGATTTATTTATAAATTCATCTACCACCACACTAATATCCAACCACTTAGGAACATATCACGTATAGGAAATACCCTGGATTTACCTCTGTTTGCTGTCTGGTTATGAGATCGTGAATAGGGCAATCATAATAGGGTCATAGTTGGAATTCTTTCGAAAACTGTAAACTACTGATTTATTTATAAATTCATCTACCACCACACTAATATCCAACCACTTAGGAACATATCACGTATAGGAAATACCCTGGATTTACCTCTGTTTGCTGTCTGGTTATGAGATCGTGAATAGGGCAATCATAATAGGGTCATAGTTGGAATTCTTTCGAAAACTGTAAACTACTGATTTATTTATAAATTCATCTACCACCACACTAATATCCAACCACTTAGGAACATATCACTTATAGGAAATACCCTGGATTTACCTCTGTTTGCTGTCTGGTTATGAGATCGTGAATAGGGCAATCATAATAGGGTCATAGTTGGAATTCTTCCGAAAACTGTAAACTACTGATTTATTTATAAATTCATCTACCACCACACTAATATCCAACCACTTAGGAACATATCACGTATAGGAAATACCCTGGATTTACCTCTGTTTGCTGTCTGGTTATGAGATCGTGAATAGGGCAATCATAATAGGGTCATAGTTGGAATTCTTTCGAAAACTGTAAACTACTGATTTATTTATAAATTCATCTACCACCACACTAATATCCAACCACTTAGGAACATATCACGTATAGGAAATACCCTGGATTTACCTCTGTTTGCTGTCTGGTTATGAGATCGTGAATAGGGCAATCATAATAGGGTCATAGTTGGAATTCTTTCGAAAACTGTAAACTACTGATTTATTTATAAATTCATCTACCACCACACTAATATCCAACCACTTAGGAACATATCACTTATAGGAAATACCCTGGATTTACCTCTGTTTGCTGTCTGGTTATGAGATCGTGAATAGGGCAATCATAATAGGGTCATAGTTGGAATTCTTTCGAAAACTGTAAACTACTGATTTATTTATAAATTCATCTACCACCACACTAATATCCAACCACTTAGGAACATATCACTTATAGGAAATACCCTGGATTTACCTCTGTTTGCTGTCTGGTTATGAGATCGTGAATAGGGCAATCATAATAGGGTCATAGTTGGAATTCTTTCGAAAACTGTAAACTACTGATTTATTTATAAATTCATCTACCACCACACTAATATCCAACCACTTAGGAACATATCACTTATAGGAAATACCCTGGATTTACCTCTGTTTGCTGTCTGGTTATGAGATCGTGAATAGGGCAATCATAATAGGGTCATAGTTGGAATTCTTCCGAAAACTGTAAACTACTAATTTATTTATAAATTCATCTATCATCACACTGATATGCAATCATTTAGGAACATATTATTTATAGGAAATACCCTGGATTTACCTCTGTTTGCTGTCTGGTTATGAGATCGTGAATAGGGCAATCATAATAGGGTCATAGTTGGAATTCTTTCGAAAACTGTAAACTACTGATTTATTTATAAATTCATCTACCACCACACTAATATCCAACCACTTAGGAACATATCACTTATAGGAAATACCCTGGATTTACCTCTGTTTGCTGTCTGGTTATGAGATCGTGAATAGGGCAATCATAATAGGGTCATAGTTGGAATTCTTCCGAAAACTGTAAACTACTGATTTATTTATAAATTCATCTATCATCACACTGATATGCAATCATTTAGAAACATATTACTCATAGGAAATACCCTGGATTTACCTCTGTTTGCTGTCTGGTTATGAGATCGTGAATAGGGCAATCATAATAGGGTCATAGTTGGAATTCTTTCGAAAACTGTAAACTACTGATTTATTTATAAATTCATCTACCACCACACTAATATCCAACCACTTAGGAACATATCACTTATAGGAAATACCCTGGATTTACCTCTGTTTGCTGTCTGGTTATGAGATCGTGAATAGGGCAATCATAATAGGGTCATAGTTGGAATTCTTTCGAAAACTGTAAACTACTGATTTATTTATAAATTCATCTACCACCACACTAATATCCAACCACTTAGGAACATATCACTTATAGGAAATACCCTGGATTTACCTCTGTTTGCTGTCTGGTTATGAGATCGTGAATAGGGCAATCATAATAGGGTCATAGTTGGAATTCTTCCGAAAACTGTAAACTACTAATTTATTTATAAATTCATCTATCATCACACTGATATGCAATCATTTAGGAACATATTATTTATAGGAAATACCCTGGATTTACCTCTGTTTGCTGTCTGGTTATGAGATCGTGAATAGGGCAATCATAATAGGGTCATAGTTGGAATTCTTTCGAAAACTGTAAACTACTGATTTATTTATAAATTCATCTACCACCACACTGATATGCAATCATTTAGAAACATATTACTCATAGGAAATACCCTGGATTTACCTCTGTTTGCTGTCTGGTTATGAGATCGTGAATAGGGCAATCATAATAGGGTCATAGTTGGAATTCTTTCGAAAACTGTAAACTACTGATTTATTTATAAATTCATCTACCACCACACTGATATGCAATCATTTAGGAACATATTATTTATAGGAAATACCCTGGATTTACCTCTGTTTGCTGTCTGGTTATGAGATCGTGAATAGGGCAATCATAATAGGGTCATAGTTGGAATTCTTTCGAAAACTGTAAACTACTGATTTATTTATAAATTCATCTATCATCACACTGATATGCAATCATTTAGGAACATATTATTTATAGGAAATACCCTGGATTTACCTCTGTTTGCTGTCTGGTTATGAGATCGTGAATAGGGCAATCATAATAGGGTCATAGTTGGAATTCTTTCGAAAACTGTAAACTACTGATTTATTTATAAATTCATCTACCACCACACTAATATCCAACCACTTAGGAACATATCACTTATAGGAAATACCCTGGATTTACCTCTGTTTGCTGTCTGGTTATGAGATCGTGAATAGGGCAATCATAATAGGGTCATAGTTGGAATTCTTTCGAAAACTGTAAACTACTGATTTATTTATAAATTCATCTACCACCACACTAATATCCAACCACTTAGGAACATATCACTTATAGGAAATACCCTGGATTTACCTCTGTTTGCTGTCTGGTTATGAGATCGTGAATAGGGCAATCATAATAGGGTCATAGTTGGAATTCTTTCGAAAACTGTAAACTACTGATTTATTTATAAATTCATCTACCACCACACTAATATCCAACCACTTAGGAACATATCACTTATAGGAAATACCCTGGATTTACCTCTGTTTGCTGTCTGGTTATGAGATCGTGAATAGGGCAATCATAATAGGGTCATAGTTGGAATTCTTTCGAAAACTGTAAACTACTGATCTATTTATAAATTCATCTACCACCACACTAATATCCAACCACTTAGGAACATATCACTTATAGGAAATACCCTGGATTTACCTCTGTTTGCTGTCTGGTTATGAGATCGTGAATAGGGCAATCATAATAGGGTCATAGTTGGAATTCTTTCGAAAACTGTAAACTACTGATTTATTTATAAATTCATCTACCACCACACTAATATCCAACCACTTAGGAACATATCACTTATAGGAAATACCCTGGATTTACCTCTGTTTGCTGTCTGGTTATGAGATCGTGAATAGGGCAATCATAATAGGGTCATAGTTGGAATTCTTTCGAAAACTGTAAACTACTGATTTATTTATAAATTCATCTACCACCACACTAATATCCAACCACTTAGGAACATATCACTTATAGGAAATACCCTGGATTTACCTCTGTTTGCTGTCTGGTTATGAGATCGTGAATAGGGCAATCATAATAGGGTCATAGTTGGAATTCTTTCGAAAACTGTAAACTACTGATTTATTTATAAATTCATCTACCACCACACTAATATCCAACCACTTAGGAACATATCACTTATAGGAAATACCCTGGATTTACCTCTGTTTGCTGTCTGGTTATGAGATCGTGAATAGGGCAATCATAATAGGGTCATAGTTGGAATTCTTTCGAAAACTGTAAACTACTGATTTATTTATAAATTCATCTACCACCACACTAATATCCAACCACTTAGGAACATATCACTTATAGGAAATACCCTGGATTTACCTCTGTTTGCTGTCTGGTTATGAGATCGTGAATAGGGCAATCATAATAGGGTCATAGTTGGAATTCTTTCGAAAACTGTAAACTACTGATTTATTTATAAATTCATCTACCACCACACTAATATCCAACCACTTAGGAACATATCACTTATAGGAAATACCCTGGATTTACCTCTGTTTGCTGTCTGGTTATGAGATCGTGAATAGGGCAATCATAATAGGGTCATAGTTGGAATTCTTTCGAAAACTGTAAACTACTGATTTATTTATAAATTCATCTACCACCACACTAATATCCAACCACTTAGGAACATATCACTTATAGGAAATACCCTGGATTTACCTCTGTTTGCTGTCTGGTTATGAGATCGTGAATAGGGCAATCATAATAGGGTCATAGTTGGAATTCTTTCGAAAACTGTAAACTACTGATTTATTTATAAATTCATCTACCACCACACTAATATCCAACCACTTAGGAACATATCACTTATAGGAAATACCCTGGATTTACCTCTGTTTGCTGTCTGGTTATGAGATCGTGAATAGGGCAATCATAATAGGGTCATAGTTGGAATTCTTTCGAAAACTGTAAACTACTGATTTATTTATAAATTCATCTACCACCACACTAATATCCAACCACTTAGGAACATATCACTTATAGGAAATACCCTGGATTTACCTCTGTTTGCTGTCTGGTTATGAGATCGTGAATAGGGCAATCATAATAGGGTCATAGTTGGAATTCTTTCGAAAACTGTAAACTACTGATTTATTTATAAATTCATCTACCACCACACTAATATCCAACCACTTAGGAACATATCACTTATAGGAAATACCCTGGATTTACCTCTGTTTGCTGTCTGGTTATGAGATCGTGAATAGGGCAATCATAATAGGGTCATAGTTGGAATTCTTTCGAAAACTGTAAACTACTGATTTATTTATAAATTCATCTACCACCACACTAATATCCAACCACTTAGGAACATATCACTTATAGGAAATACCCTGGATTTACCTCTGTTTGCTGTCTGGTTATGAGATCGTGAATAGGGCAATCATAATAGGGTCATAGTTGGAATTCTTTCGAAAACTGTAAACTACTGATTTATTTATAAATTCATCTACCACCACACTAATATCCAACCACTTAGGAACATATCACTTATAGGAAATACCCTGGATTTACCTCTGTTTGCTGTCTGGTTATGAGATCGTGAATAGGGCAATCATAATAGGGTCATAGTTGGAATTCTTTCGAAAACTGTAAACTACTGATTTATTTATAAATTCATCTACCACCACACTAATATCCAACCACTTAGGAACATATCACTTATAGGAAATACCCTGGATTTACCTCTGTTTGCTGTCTGGTTATGAGATCGTGAATAGGGCAATCATAATAGGGTCATAGTTGGAATTCTTCCGAAAACTGTAAACTACTAATTTATTTATAATTTCATCTATCATCACACTGATATGCAATCATTTAGGAACATATTATTTATAGGAAATACCCTGGATTTACCTCTGTTTGCTGTCTGGTTATGAGATCGTGAATAGGGCAATCATAATAGGGTCATAGTTGGAATTCTTTCGAAAACTGTAAACTACTGATTTATTTATAAATTCATCTACCACCACACTAATATCCAACCACTTAGGAACATATCACTTATAGGAAATACCCTGGATTTACCTCTGTTTGCTGTCTGGTTATGAGATCGTGAATAGGGCAATCATAATAGGGTCATAGTTGGAATTCTTTCGAAAACTGTAAACTACTGATTTATTTATAAATTCATCTACCACCACACTAATATCCAACCACTTAGGAACATATCACTTATAGGAAATACCCTGGATTTACCTCTGTTTGCTGTCTGGTTATGAGATCGTGAATAGGGCAATCATAATAGGGTCATAGTTGGAATTCTTTCGAAAACTGTAAACTACTGATTTATTTATAAATTCATCTACCACCACACTAATATCCAACCACTTAGGAACATATCACTTATAGGAAATACCCTGGATTTACCTCTGTTTGCTGTCTGGTTATGAGATCGTGAATAGGGCAATCATAATAGGGTCATAGTTGGAATTCTTTCGAAAACTGTAAACTACTGATTTATTTATAAATTCATCTACCACCACACTAATATCCAACCACTTAGGAACATATCACTTATAGGAAATACCCTGGATTTACCTCTGTTTGCTGTCTGGTTATGAGATCGTGAATAGGGCAATCATAATAGGGTCATAGTTGGAATTCTTTCGAAAACTGTAAACTACTGATTTATTTATAAATTCATCTATCATCACACTGATATGCAATCATTTAGGAACATATTATTTATAGGAAATACCCTGGATTTACCTCTGTTTGCTGTCTGGTTATGAGATCGTGAATAGGGCAATCATAATAGGGTCATAGTTGGAATTCTTTCGAAAACTGTAAACTACTGATTTATTTATAAATTCATCTACCACCACACTAATATCCAACCACTTAGGAACATATCACTTATAGGAAATACCCTGGATTTACCTCTGTTTGCTGTCTGGTTATGAGATCGTGAATAGGGCAATCATAATAGGGTCATAGTTGGAATTCTTCCGAAAACTGTAAACTACTAATTTATTTATAATTTCATCTATCATCACACTGATATGCAATCATTTAGGAACATATTATTTATAGGAAATACCCTGGATTTACCTCTGTTTGCTGTCTGGTTATGAGATCGTGAATAGGGCAATCATAATAGGGTCATAGTTGGAATTCTTTCGAAAACTGTAAACTACTGATTTATTTATAAATTCATCTACCACCACACTAATATCCAACCACTTAGGAACATATCACTTATAGGAAATACCCTGGATTTACCTCTGTTTGCTGTCTGGTTATGAGATCGTGAATAGGGCAATCATAATAGGGTCATAGTTGGAATTCTTTCGAAAACTGTAAACTACTGATTTATTTATAAATTCATCTATCATCACACTGATATGCAATCATTTAGAAACATATTACTCATAGGAAATACCCTGGATTTACCTCTGTTTGCTGTCTGGTTATGAGATCGTGAATAGGGCAATCATAATAGGGTCATAGTTGGAATTCTTTCGAAAACTGTAAACTACTGATTTATTTATAAATTCATCTACCACCACACTAATATCCAACCACTTAGGAACATATCACTTATAGGAAATACCCTGGATTTACCTCTGTTTGCTGTCTGGTTATGAGATCGTGAATAGGGCAATCATAATAGGGTCATAGTTGGAATTCTTTCGAAAACTGTAAACTACTGATTTATTTATAAATTCATCTATCATCACACTGATATGCAATCATTTAGAAACATATTACTCATAGGAAATACCCTGGATTTACCTCTGTTTGCTGTCTGGTTATGAGATCGTGAATAGGGCAATCATAATAGGGTCATAGTTGGAATTCTTTCGAAAACTGTAAACTACTGATTTATTTATAAATTCATCTACCACCACACTAATATCCAACCACTTAGAAACATATCACTTATAGGAAATACCCTGGATTTACCTCTGTTTGCTGTCTGGTTATGAGATCGTGAATAGGGCAATCATAATAGGGTCATAGTTGGAATTCTTTCGAAAACTGTAAACTACTGATTTATTTATAAATTCATCTACCACCACACTAATATCCAACCACTTAGAAACATATCACTTATAGGAAATACCCTGGATTTACCTCTGTTTGCTGTCTGGTTATGAGATCGTGAATAGGGCAATCATAATAGGGTCATAGTTGGAATTCTTTCGAAAACTGTAAACTTCTGATTTATTTATAAATTCATCTATCATCACACTGATATGCAATCATTTAGAAACATATTACTCATAGGAAATACCCTGGATTTACCTCTGTTTGCTGTCTGGTTATGAGATCGTGAATAGGGCAATCATAATAGGGTCATAGTTGGAATTCTTTCGAAAACTGTAAACTACTGATTTATTTATAAATTCATCTATTACCACACTAATATCCAACCACTTAGAAACATATCACTTATAGGAAATACCCTGGATTTACCTCTGTTTGCTGTCTGGTTATGAGATCGTGAATAGGGCAATCATAATAGGGTCATAGTTGGAATTCTTTCGAAAACTGTAAACTACTGATTTATTTATAAATTCATCTACCACCACACTAATATCCAACCACTTAGAAACATATCACTTATAGGAAATACCCTGGATTTACCTCTGTTTGCTGTCTGGTTATGAGATCGTGAATAGGGCAATCATAATAGGGTCATAGTTGGAATTCTTTCGAAAACTGTAAACTACTGATTTATTTATAAATTCATCTATCATCACACTGATATGCAATCATTTAGAAACATATTACTCATAGGAAATACCCTGGATTTACCTCTGTTTGCTGTCTGGTTATGAGATCGTGAATAGGGCAATCATAATAGGGTCATAGTTGGAATTCTTTCGAAAACTGTAAACTACTGATTTATTTATAAATTCATCTACCACCACACTAATATCCAACCACTTAGAAACATATCACTTATAGGAAATACCCTGGATTTACCTCTGTTTGCTGTCTGGTTATGAGATCGTGAATAGGGCAATCATAATAGGGTCATAGTTGGAATTCTTTCGAAAACTGTAAACTACTGATTTATTTATAAATTCATCTACCACCACACTATTATCCAACCACTTAGAAACATATCACTTATAGGAAATACCCTGGATTTACCTCTGTTTGCTGTCTGGTTATGAGATCGTGAATAGGGCAATCATAATAGGGTCATAGTTGGAATTCTTTCGAAAACTGTAAACTTCTGATTTATTTATAAATTCATCTATCATCACACTGATATGCAATCATTTAGAAACATATTACTCATAGGAAATACCCTGGATTTACCTCTGTTTGCTGTCTGGTTATGAGATCGTGAATAGGGCAATCATAATAGGGTCATAGTTGGAATTCTTTCGAAAACTGTAAACTACTGATTTATTTATAAATTCATCTATTACCACACTAATATCCAACCACTTAGAAACATATCACTTATAGGAAATACCCTGGATTTACCTCTGTTTGCTGTCTGGTTATGAGATCGTGAATAGGGCAATCATAATAGGGTCATAGTTGGAATTCTTTCGAAAACTGTAAACTACTGATTTATTTATAAATTCATCTACCACCACACTAATATCCAACCACTTAGAAACATATCACTTATAGGAAATACCCTGGATTTACCTCTGTTTGCTGTCTGGTTATGAGATCGTGAATAGGGCAATCATAATAGGGTCATAGTTGGAATTCTTTCGAAAACTGTAAACTACTGATTTATTTATAAATTCATCTACCACCACACTAATATCCAACCACTTAGGAACATATCACTTATAGGAAATACCCTGGATTTACCTCTGTTTGCTGTCTGGTTATGAGATCGTGAATAGGGCAATCATAATAGGGTCATAGTTGGAATTCTTTCGAAAACTGTAAACTACTGATTTATTTATAAATTCATCTATCATCACACTGATATGCAATCATTTAGAAACATATTACTCATAGGAAATACCCTGGATTTACCTCTGTTTGCTGTCTGGTTATGAGATCGTGAATAGGGCAATCATAATAGGGTCATAGTTGGAATTCTTTCGAAAACTGTAAACTACTGATTTATTTATAAATTCATCTACCACCACACTAATATCCAACCACTTAGGAACATATCACTTATAGGAAATACCCTGGATTTACCTCTGTTTGCTGTCTGGTTATGAGATCGTGAATAGGGCAATCATAATAGGGTCATAGTTGGAATTCTTTCGAAAACTGTAAACTACTGATTTATTTATAAATTCATCTATCATCACACTGATATGCAATCATTTAGAAACATATTACTCATAGGAAATACCCTGGATTTACCTCTGTTTGCTGTCTGGTTATGAGATCGTGATTAGGGCAATCATAATAGGGTCATAGTTGGAATTCTTTCGAAAACTGTAAACTACTGATTTATTTATAAATTCATCTACCACCACACTAATATCCAACCACTTAGAAACATATCACTTATAGGAAATACCCTGGATTTACCTCTGTTTGCTGTCTGGTTATGAGATCGTGAATAGGGCAATCATAATAGGGTCATAGTTGGAATTCTTTCGAAAACTGTAAACTACTGATTTATTTATAAATTCATCTACCACCACACTAATATCCAACCACTTAGGAACATATCACTTATAGGAAATACCCTGGATTTACCTCTGTTTGCTGTCTGGTTATGAGATCGTGAATAGGGCAATCATAATAGGGTCTTAGTTGGAATTCTTTCGAAAACTGTAAACTACTGATTTATTTATAAATTCATCTATCATCACACTGATATGCAATCATTTAGAAACATATTACTCATAGGAAATACCCTGGATTTACCTCTGTTTGCTGTCTGGTTATGAGATCGTGAATAGGGCAATCATAATAGGGTCATAGTTGGAATTCTTTCGAAAACTGTAAACTACTGATTTATTTATAAATTCATCTACCACCACACTAATATCCAACCACTTAGAAACATATCACTTATAGGAAATACCCTGGATTTACCTCTGTTTGCTGTCTGGTTATGAGATCGTGAATAGGGCAATCATAATAGGGTCATAGTTGGAATTCTTTCGAAAACTGTAAACTACTGATTTATTTATAAATTCATCTACCACCACACTAATATCCAACCACTTAGGAACATATCACTTATAGGAAATACCCTGGATTTACCTCTGTTTGCTGTCTGGTTATGAGATCGTGAATAGGGCAATCATAATAGGGTCATAGTTGGAATTCTTTCGAAAACTGTAAACTACTGATTTATTTATAAATTCATCTATCATCACACTGATATGCAATCATTCAGAAACATATTACTCATAGGAAATACCCTGGATTTACCTCTGTTTGCTGTCTGGTTATGAGATCGTGAATAGGGCAATCATAATAGGGTCATAGTTGGAATTCTTTCGAAAACTGTAAACTACTGATTTATTTATAAATTCATCTATCATCACACTGATATGCAATCATTTAGAAACATATTACTCATAGGAAATACCCTGGATTTACCTCTGTTTGCTGTCTGGTTATGAGATCGTGAATAGGGCAATCATAATAGGGTCATAGTTGGAATTCTTTCGAAAACTGTAAACTACTGATTTATTTATAAATTCATCTACCACCACACTAATATCCAACCACTTAGGAACATATCACTTATAGGAAATACCCTGGATTTACCTCTGTTTGCTGTCTGGTTATGAGATCGTGAATAGGGCAATCATAATAGGGTCATAGTTGGAATTCTTTCGAAAACTGTAAACTACTGATTTATTTATAAATTCATCTATCATCACACTGATATGCAATCATTTAGAAACATATTACTCATAGGAAATACCCTGGATTTACCTCTGTTTGCTGTCTGGTTATGAGATCGTGAATAGGGCAATCATAATAGGGTCATAGTTGGAATTCTTTCGAAAACTGTAAACTACTGATTTATTTATAAATTCATCTACCACCACACTAATATCCAACCACTTAGGAACATATCACTTATAGGAAATACCCTGGATTTACCTCTGTTTGCTGTCTGGTTATGAGATCGTGAATAGGGCAATCATAATAGGGTCATAGTTGGAATTCTTTCGAAAACTGTAAACTACTGATTTATTTATAAATTCATCTATCATCACACTGATATGCAATCATTTAGAAACATATTACTCATAGGAAATACCCTGGATTTACCTCTGTTTGCTGTCTGGTTATGAGATCGTGAATAGGGCAATCATAATAGGGTCATAGTTGGAATTCTTTCGAAAACTGTAAACTACTGATTTATTTATAAATTCATCTATCATCACACTAATATCCAACCACTTAGGAACATATCACTTATAGGAAATACCCTGGATTTACCTCTGTTTGCTGTCTGGTTATGAGATCGTGAATAGGGCAATCATAATAGGGTCATAGTTGGAATTCTTTCGAAAACTGTAAACTACTGATTTATTTATAAATTCATCTACCACCACACTGATATGCAACCACTTAGGAACATATCACTTATAGAAAATACCCTGGATTTACCTCTGTTTGCTGTCTGGTTATGAGATCGTGAATAGGGCAATCATAATAGGGTCATAGTTGGAATTCTTTCGAAAACTGTAAACTACTGATTTATTTATAAATTCATCTATCATCACACTGATATGCAATCATTTAGAAACATATTACTCATAGGAAATACCCTGGTGTTACCTCTGTTTGCTGTCTGGTTATGAGATCGTGAATAGGGCAATCATAATAGGGTCATAGTTGGAATTCTTTCGAAAACTGTAAACTACTGATTTATTTATAAATTCATCTACCACCACACTAATATCCAACCACTTACTAGGGAACCTTTCAAATGGAATATCCGACTTTGGTATGAAACTTATTTGGGCAGGTAGCTGACAGTCTGCTGATTCCAAATCCGTTTTTCTTTTTTGCTGAGGAGCCATTTTGACCGACATAATCGGCTTCAAACGGTGTTTCAGGCCTATACAAGCCTTCACGTGAACCCCTTATTTTACTCATATTTTCCACTTTCTGGTAATGAAAATGTAGTGGACACCTACATTTGTCTGAATATGACTGAAAATGTTGGAAAATTTGTGCAAATCTTTGACTGTGGCGCGCGATGCGCTTCAGAAGCAAGCCCTATAGATTTCCATTGATTTTCTCGAAAAAATAATTAAAATATAGGGTTCACGTGAAAGTTTGTGTAGGCCTGAAATTTTGTTTGGAGCCGAATTTCTCGGTCAAAATGGCTCCTCAGCAAAAAAGAAAAACGGATTTGGAATCAGCAGACTGCCAGCTATCTGTCCATATAAGTCTCATAACAAAGTCGGATATTCCATATAAAAGGTTCCCTAGTTAGGAACATATCACTTATAGGAAATACCCTGGATTTACCTCTGTTTGCTGTCTGGTTATGAGATCGTGAATAGGGCAATCATAATAGGGTCTTAGTTGGAATTCTTTCGAAAACTGTAAACTACTGATTTATTTATAAATTCATCTACCACCACACTAATATCCAACCACTTAGGAACATATCACTTATAGGAAATACCCTGGATTTACCTCTGTTTGCTGTCTGGTTATGAGATCGTGAATAGGGCAATCATAATAGGGTCATAGTTGGAATTCTTTCGAAAACTGTAAACTACTGATTTATTTATAAATTCATCTACCACCACACTAATATCCAACCACTTAGGAACATATCACTTATAGGAAATACCCTGGATTTACCTCTGTTTGCTGTCTGGTTATGAGATCGTGAATAGGGCAATCATAATAGGGTCATAGTTGGAATTCTTTCGAAAACTGTAAACTACTGATTTATTTATAAATTCATCTATCATCACACTGATATGCAATCATTTAGAAACATATTACTCATAGGAAATACCCTGGATTTACCTCTGTTTGCTGTCTGGTTATGAGATCGTGAATAGGGCAATCATAATAGGGTCATAGTTGGAATTCTTTCGAAAACTGTAAACTACTGATTTATTTATAAATTCATCTACCACCACACTAATATCCAACCACTTAGGAACATATCACTTATAGGAAATACCCTGGATTTACCTCTGTTTGCTGTCTGGTTATGAGATCGTGAATAGGGCAATCATAATAGGGTCATAGTTGGAATTCTTTCGAAAACTGTAAACTACTGATTTATTTATAAATTCATCTATCATCACACTAATATCCAACCACTTAGGAACATATCACTTATAGGAAATACCCTGGATTTACCTCTGTTTGCTGTCTGGTTATGAGATCGTGAATAGGGCAATCATAATAGGGTCATAGTTGGAATTCTTTCGAAAACTGTAAACTACTGATTTATTTATAAATTCATCTACCACCACACTGATATGCAACCACTTAGGAACATATCACTTATAGAAAATACCCTGGATTTACCTCTGTTTGCTGTCTGGTTATGAGATCGTGAATAGGGCAATCATAATAGGGTCATAGTTGGAATTCTTTCGAAAACTGTAAACTACTGATTTATTTATAAATTCATCTATCATCACACTGATATGCAATCATTTAGAAACATATTACTCATAGGAAATACCCTGGTGTTACCTCTGTTTGCTGTCTGGTTATGAGATCGTGAATAGGGCAATCATAATAGGGTCATAGTTGGAATTCTTTCGAAAACTGTAAACTACTGATTTATTTATAAATTCATCTACCACCACACTAATATCCAACCACTTAGGAACATATCACTTATAGGAAATACCCTGGATTTACCTCTGTTTGCTGTCTGGTTATGAGATCGTGAATAGGGCAATCATAATAGGGTCTTAGTTGGAATTCTTTCGAAAACTGTAAACTACTGATTTATTTATAAATTCATCTACCACCACACTAATATCCAACCACTTAGGAACATATCACTTATAGGAAATACCCTGGATTTACCTCTGTTTGCTGTCTGGTTATGAGATCGTGAATAGGGCAATCATAATAGGGTCATAGTTGGAATTCTTTCGAAAACTGTAAACTACTGATTTATTTATAAATTCATCTACCACCACACTAATATCCAACCACTTAGGAACATATTATTTATAGGAAATACCCTGGATTTACCTCTGTTGAAACTTTTTCGGTGTTCTCAGATCACGACATTTTTTAGAAATAATTAGTCTTTACCAAGTGGACAGTTTTTTTCATTTGTTTTGTTTGGATGATACGAAAGTAAGCAATGAAAAAAAAGTTTATAAAGTGTCTAGGTGGCACAATAAATAATCAAATGGTTCTTTTATGATTGAAAAAAAAACTTTCAAAAATCGAAAAACAATGAAAAAAAAGGCCCGCAAAACGAAATGAAAGGATTTTGAGAGAGGAAAAGGAAGGGCGAGATCATTAATAATGGGATTCAGATGAGGTTCTTGTTGATGGAATCAGATGACGTCGGAAGAGAAGTCATCTGAAGTCAATGACGACGGACGGCTATTCGGACTTGTTTCGGGACCTCGAATTCTCTCGTTTTTTATTGAACGACGAGTATTTTCTTCTGAAAACAGGGCAAAAGAAACGCATGCCAGACGGACAATGGATTGGAGAGAGAAAGGGATTGGGGGGATGCGATACAATAGGGAATTCATTCCAATTTAGTTTGGAGAGAAATTTTCAGAGGATGCATGTATCCGATTGAGAATTTTTAGAATTTGAGGGTTTGAGAGTCATTTTCACGAAATTGAAGACATATTCTACTGACCTCATTTATAAACTTATTTTTAGAAATAAAACTTCACTAGAAATGTCAAAAGTTCCGAAACGGGCTAAATAAATCTGAAGTTTTAGAAAAGTTTGAATTGAAAATTCTTGAAATTCTTGGAAATTTTTTGATACTTTTTTTATAAATGCTTTCCATGTTTTTAGGAGCCCATCACAAGCATAGCACTTATCAAATGTATACATTTTACAAAATGTAAAAAACAGAAAATAATCTCTCAATCGGATACTGTAAAACCTGTAATATAACGGCATCATCAGAAGATACCGTTCTTCTACAGATTCCACTTTCATGCGAATTCATTCATTTCAAAAGCCATAACCATTCCGTTTAACTCACTCTAATTTCCTTTGTCCTTTCGGTGAATCGAACATTGCTTTTAATTTCTTAACAGGTAACTGTTTCTCTGCATGCATTCCATCAACTGGATCCCAATGAAGTGATTCAACTGATCCTATTTCTTCTTCTTCTTCTTCATCTGGAGCTGTTTCACTTTCTTCAACATCTTTCCAATCACTCATTACAGGATGCTCTAAACTGTTTCGTGTTGGTTTCGACTTTCCGGCGAAGGCTCTACGAAGACGTTTCTTTGCTGATGACATTTTTGATGGAGACTTTCGGTCTTCGTGCTGAAAATTAAGTTGAATTAGAGACGTTTCAAGAAAACTAAAAACTATTTTCTATGAATAGAGCTAATATTTCTGGAGCCCGTGAAAAAGTGGGTAAAACTAAAGGGTAAAGTAAAGTAGTAAGTAGTAAGTAAAGTATGTAAGTGAAGTGGGTAAAGTAGTAAAACTTCCAGTTCCATAGAAAGCTCATGTAGTTTTAGTACGTTTTCCGTTATCTTATCATGTCGTTATCACCAATACATATGCCAGCTTGTTACCCGGACCTAGCAAATTTGATCATGACGAACTGTTTATGTCTGGTGGATGAAATTGTGATTTTTTTAAAACTTCGGATAGTTTGGTTACTGTGACACTTATTCAATAATGATATGAACAGTCAAGTTTTTTGCTGGTACAATGGGTTCATGTCCGGTGTCTAAAATTTATAAGAATCCTACTGTTCTTGTTTAGAAGTTAGATTGTAATACTCAGTATAACATTTTAGGTTAATATCTAACGTGTCGATTTGAAATTAAATTTTGGTTTCTCATTCTTTGTATTTTTTTTTTTGCAGAATCAATTTCGGAACATTGGGTTCATACTAAGATTCTTCTGTTCCCTAACCTTTCTAATTGATATCACTCACCAAATCTTCCGTCTGCACACATTTCTGTTCAATGACAGGTTGTGGTGTCTGAATCCGGATACTCTTCGTTTCAATCTCCGTCAACGTCTCCATATCATTCGTATCAATATAAGTCTGCAGCTCCTCTTCTTTGGTCTGCACATATTCCGTTTGACTATCAGACTCCTACAAATGAGGCAAGTGCAGTGCAAAGACTATAACTAGGTGCAAGAGGTGCTGATAAAAGATGGACTTACATTACAAATAACTGGTTGAGTCATTGTATCTGAATCCGAATAGTCCACTATCACTGTTTGAGTTTCAGCAATCAAATTGAGAATCACTTCTGTTTGAGTTTCACATTCAAGCTGAAAAAAAAACAGAATTTCAGCGTTGTTTGTATCGAGAAATAATTTAAAAAATGAGATACAGCTTCAATCTTCAAAAGCCTTCTGATAGAAAAAAACTTACATTATCTGATTGCAAAAGTTCTGTCTGAACTCCCTCCTCTCCATATTGTTTCTCATCTGTCTGATGTCCTTTTTCTTCTCTGGAATATCGGAAAAAACCAATTGGATCGTAAGTTGCTTAAAATAAAGGAACTTACTGAAGAAGAATATCAGTTTGAGTATTCGCATCATGAGCAACAAACAAAACGGCGTTTTCAGCGGCAGCTTCTTCGAATTCGATTTGTTTTTGGACGAGTTCTTCGAGAATCTGGAAATAATGAAACGTGTTTCAGAGATTTGTTTTAAAAACATAGGTTATTCAAAGCCCATTGTGATGTCGTCGTATTCATGAGTTTCCTTTCCCAACCAACCTTTGGTGGTTCCTCTCCTTCAGCTTGTTCCTCAATATGAAACAGTTTTGGCATTCCAGATTTCTCATCCAAATCAGTCAAAATCGCTGGAATCTCAAATCCATTATTTTTCGCTTTCACTTCCACTTTTTCCATTGCCATTTTCTTCTTTTCTTTACTCAAAAGCGGCATCAAAAGTTTTGCCGTTTTGTTATTTCCCCACATTCTCATCATTCCAACTGATGCACCCATTTGATCACCACCTGGAAATTTTGAATAAGGAAATGTGATGTACTAGGGAACTGTAAAATGTTCACTGTTTCAGTCATTAGATTAGAAACATTTTACATCTCGCTAGGTTAGTTCGATGTCTATGATCATATCTTTAAACCTCACCGGCTGCCATTTTCTCCTGATAATCCAGAATCAGTTTCATAATGAGATTAACGTAGAAGTCTTCCAAAGCCACTTGAATTACATTGATAGTCATACTGACAAGCGAGAGACCAACGATTACAAAGACGAAGCAAAGGACCATCATGCTGAAAAATGGTTCTCTTTTGTTTTTGATTCTCGAAAATTATGGTAGTTCGGGGTTTTACAAATCAACTGGACTGGCAACAGTATCAATAAGATAAAAATTCGTTCTTAGAAAGTGCTGGTTTTTTTCAATACTTTTAAACTGTTTCTCTCATCCTGTAAACGAATACAATTACATATTAGCAATGTTATCATGTTGATCTGTGCTTATGCTACTATTTTTGCTCTTTTCGGATCAACCTGTCTGGAAAGAAACATTTGAAGTTCACTTCTGACCTCTAATGACGCTAAATATGCGTCAAGATGAAATTCTTTCCCGTTCAGAAGGGCAAAAATGTCAGAAAAAAGCTCAATAACATACAACATGTAGTACCTTACAAACCATTTTCTTTATCACTTACTCAAACAAATTGAAGTCATGAAACTGAAAAGAAAACTCACTCTCTTCTCTGCACAGAAACATCTCCCAATCCAATTGTCGACAGAGAAATAAACATAAAATAGCAACTTTCTCCATAAGACCAATCCTCCCAAAGTTTGAAAAGCCCCGAGCAGAAAAATATCCATCCTACAGTAATTCCAAGTGCAACTTTAACACTCATTCGAGGCATTGCTCTTTCTTCTTCATCTTCAATATCTTCATAATCACTTTCATTTCTTTCACTTCCCAATTCCGATGCAACTGAGCTAACTTCAATATGAATGTCTGGATTTCCAGATTCAATATTCACAATATCATCTCCTTTTTGAAAATTCCCATTTCCTCTTCTACATACTCTAAATGCTCCGAGATAAGTTGTGAAATCTTCAAATCCCTTAACACATCCATTGATATTATTGTACAGAAATTTTCCCAAATCATTCAAAGTGATCAACATGAATGGAATTCCAACACATGAATAGATTACGGTAGCTATTCTTCCAGCGGATGTTGTACAAGCGATATCTCCATATCCGATTGTTGTAAAAAGAGTTCCAGCAAAATACATTGCTGACATAAACGTCCATTGAGATTCATTTTTGACAGAAAAATCCAATTTTTGTTCGTAATTATCGATTGCTTCTTCTAATGCTTTTTTCCGATAACCTCTTCGACGAGTTGCTTGATCTTGAACCAGTTCTTCCATTCGGAGAAGTAGTAATCGACGTTCTCTTCTGAAAGAAAAAAGATCGCCATTTCGAGAAAATATGTGGGTGGCACGATAGCTATAGATTCACAATATTCAAATCGAACCATTCCAGAGGAAGTTCGACTTTGCCATTAAATGAACTCACTTATATTTATAATCCTCTTCATTCGCAGCTTCTTCTGCTGTTCCACTTTCCAAAAAATAAAAGATAATTGCTCCGATTAGCATATAGAACATTATGAATATTAATGGAAACAAATACTGAAAACTGTAGTTTTGAAGGGTGCACTTATAAAAGAGGTACCTTAATATGATACTCCTTATACATTCGATGAAACCTTTTTCCCCATGTTTCTGGCTCTTTTGCTTCTTCTTCTCCATCGTGAATTCGACTCTGAAATTCTATTTTATTATCAGAAATTCCATAAAAAATTCTAGCTTTTTGTGCAGTTCTAAGCATCTACAAGGATAGAGAGGTAAACAGAAAATTGTTAACATGATAGGGAAATAATGATAAAAAAGTGTAAGAAAAAAGCGATAGAATGAAGCATTTCTAGATTTCAAATACCCTTTTGTACTCTAGATATTGGGAGGCTCCGTAGAAATCGGTCGACAGCTTATGCTACAATCGGATACAATTCATTAAAATATTCTGAAAATGGAGATAAAAATGAGAAGAGGACTCACTTGAACAACCTTATCCCTATCTGGATTTGAGTGTCTTGTGGCTGAGGATTGTGCTCCGGCGGAGATTTGAGATGGTCTTCGGAGCCGATCGCCAGATGCCTGGAAAGAGAATGTGATACTAAATCTTCTAGGTTTTAAATATATATTGTAGTTTCGAACTTTATTTTTTTTAAATTTTGTTTAGTATTTCTCCGTTCCATACTTTCAATATGAAACTTCGCTAATTTTATTTTAAAATTCAATTTTTCAAAACTCCTTCTCTGAAACTTCCAGCTTACCTTAAACTATTTTTTCCTTTTTTCCTTAACTTTGGTCCTTAAACTATTTTTTATCATCTTCACAAATAGGATAACAAAATCTGTTTCGGAAGTGCATTAAATCTTGCTGGGATATTTCAGTTCAGTTGGACTATTTGAAGACGATGTAGATAAAGTGGAAAAGTTTGATAACTCACCCCTGAATTTGGCCTGAGATTCCGGTTGTTGTTCGACGATCTGCCAAATCCGACACTTCGTAAAAGCACCGGCATGGCTGAAACTGTTAGGTACAGGAAATAATACAGTGACGATCGACGGAGCAAAAATCAGAATGTTGGAATAGAAAATGATATCAGACGTCAGTGGTTTCATCTTATTAAAGTTAAAACGAATGCGGAAATATAAGAAACCAATGTGAAACAAGAGCAAAGCATAAAATGGACTGGAAGAAGACGGAAGTAATCAAAGTTCGTTAAACTTTTTTTTCTCTTACTTCACTCATCAACCCTCTTTTTTGAACTTCAAACATCTTGTAAAACAAAAGAAAATGATGTTATGATCTTATCACTGGGGAGTTTCCTATCTCTTTTTCTTTCTTTTTGAAATCTTTTCACAAGTTCATAAATACGAGCATAGAATATCGGAACTCAGTTTATAAAGTTTCAGAAACTGTAGAAAAATTGGAATATATTAATCACAGACGCAAACCAAAAGAAATGAGATGGCAGATCAAAAACGAAGATTTTTCAGGATGTAATTTTGAAAAGTGCATGAAATCTAAAACAAAATATGAAATGGCTGATATAAACGTTTCGATACAGGTGATAAAAAAGTGCATATGGAGCAGGGACACGATATAATTAGGCTTTAAAAATTTGTCTTAGCGTTTTCTCTACTTACCAAGATACTTCTATCAGCTATCGGTGTGGGCACAAAAATTGATGAGACAGATAAAAGTTTCAAAAGATCATGAAACTGAAATGTCTGCTTTTTTACTCGGCCCTTTCCCTCGTTGAAAAAGTTTTAGGCAGTATTTTTAAAAACTCTAAAAACTGTAATCTTTTCTCCCAAAATTTCATAGCTTTCCTGAACTTTTTCAAAAAATAAAAAGTCTCGTAAAACATGTCTGGTGAAGAAAAGATCTTATCAGTGATGAGCCTTCTACTACCACTTTTCTTCTTATCCTCATTTCTCACTTGTCTAGTCGTACAGCCCATTCAAAAGGAAAATGAAAAAGAAGGAAGAAGTCAATACACACACAAATTGTTAGAAGAACACAAAGATCCCAGAATGTAAAAAGTGTCGTCGAAGCGATTATCTGGGTTGAAAAATTGAGAGATTACACATTTCGAAATGAAATTAAATGAATCTTTTGGGGGGAGCCGGGCGCCCGATGAATTGATAGTAGAAAAGAGTGGAAAGAAGAAGAAGAAGAGAAAATGGAAAAAAAAGAACAATTGATACAAATCGGTGTGAGAAGTGTACCCTCCAAAGTGATCGAGTGGATTGCAATCGAAGGGCTAAAAATTAGAAAAAGAGAAAAGAGGAACATGTGACTTAGGGCGAATTCAAAGGGCTCACTAACTGGACAAATGATATTATTGGGGCTGAAAATAACGTTCTGGCTGGAAGTTCATCTGGAAGACCCCTAGTGAAATGAAGAACTGTTTCCAAATTAGGAAATCCTTGAAAGTTGCGCCTCTTTCATAACAGTGTAGCTAGCTGTTTCACAAAATATGAGCAGAAGTCCGTTCTCCAAAAAGACTATTGGAATATGTTATAAAATTATCAAATAGGGGTAGAACTGACGTCCTAGACTTCCAATTTCCACGATCGGTGGATATGATGTAAAAATTCAGCTTGTTTTTGTGTTCCAGCCGATCCCAAGTATACTTTTTGATCTTTGTAGCTTCACCTCTTATATAACTACTCAAATCTTCGCTAACAAATCAGAAATTAACAAAATTGAAAAATTGAAAAATTAAAAGACATCTCCGAATGCTTCTGATACACATTTGACAAAAATCCTGAGATTGGATCTTTCGGAATCAACATGGGGATGAAATCGATAGAGAACATTTTTTGAGAATCAGCATTTTTGATAAACAGTTTGAACAATACATATTGGAAAAAAGGTATAATTTGCAACGGAAACTCTAGCACTGAAACAGTACATCTAGAGATTTTATTTACTTTGAATTTTTTGAAAAAATTTGGGGTTGAAGCATAGCCTAATACTCGTGAACAACAAAAATTGATTTTAAACGTCTATCGCCTAGTGAGATAATCGAAAAATTCCAGACAGAGAAGGCAACGATTCAAATCTAGATAGCGAAACAGCAAAAACAATTAGCTCAAGTTTCGAATTGGAAAATTTTTAGATATGAACACAATCATATTGGTAACCTCTTGACAAAAACTTTCAAAGTATGGACGACATTTCATTTTGGTAGTGAAAAAAACTTCAACGCTTCATCGAAATGACAAAAAGCATAGGACTATTCTACTGTACCGTACTTTCTGAATATCCTCATTTTTTTTAAAACATGGGTTAACTGAGTATAAATTCTCAAGGTCTGTATACAAAAGATCCCAAACATCCCAGAATATTTCTGCCTTTTCTGGTCATTTTCATGATGAAGATGGAACTCAAAGTTTCAGCGATTCCTCTACTTCTAAAAAAATTTTGGAATGATGACTCAACATCTATTTTCGAAATCAGAGCTATTAGACATTAATAAATTAACTATCAAAACATTAGTTTTGCACCGACACTTCAGATTTCACCATCATCTCTCTTTTCAATATCACTACATCTCATTCATTCATTTTCTATATATCTCTTGGAGACCTCTGGTAGAATCTTTTGCTTCTCCTCTCTTTCATCCCACGCGTTGATCATCATCATCATCTGATTGAGAGATAATACAAATAATGAGAGAGATCAGACATATAAATGACGGTCACCTTCGGAAGAGAAAGAAGGAAAAAGACGAAGAGAGCATCGCGTTTCATGTGGTACCCGCACTTCGTTTTCGACATGTCTCACTTCATAAACAACAATCTTTTGTAGAGAAAGAAAAGAGATATAGAGAGATTAAGAGACGTGTTAAGATGAACAATTCGTGTTGTTTTTAGAACAGATATTAAGAACATGTCTAGGTGGTTGGAAAGTGGATAACTATGTAGTAGGATGCTCTTTTATAAGAGGGAGCTCTAGATCAAAGCAAGAAACTATTGATAAATCTACAAAGCCATTGTCATTTTAAACGTTCGACGGAAATTACAGTTTCTACTGCATTATTATGAACTTGATATCACTAATTTCCGAAACTTCAAAGTCTCCTGTAAATCTTTTGAGAACATCGAGAAGGTTCTGGAAAAAGTTTCTCAAAATTGGGTACTGAAAAACACAAAAACCATCCCCAGAAGCTAATTGTAAGACTCGTGAATATAAATTCAATTTGGACGGCCCAGCAGAATATTAGAACGTTATAAAAGTTGAATGTTATGTGAAACGGTAATTATTTTTGAAAAGGTGTACTGGTTGTTGAAGGATTTTTTCTGAAATTAGGTTCTACGCGGAGTGTGCAAAGTTCATTCTTAAAATGAGACAGTACAAATGGATGCCATTATGTTAGAAGACATCTGACCTTTTAGTTTCAACTCTAATTGGGATTATCAGGGAGAGAGACGGTAATAGATAATAGAATTTGAGGCCATTGTTTTCAAAATACCGTTTTTTTCGAATTATCAAGCCCACGTTGACCTACGATTCGGAGCAGGGAAGTATTCTTCCGAGAATAGTTTCCGCTTCCTATGTGAATGCCTCTCTAATAGAGGATTGAATATTTTGAATTGGTGTTCATTATCTAGAGTACTATTTTGAACTGGAAGAAAGTCGATACCTCGGGTAAAGTCTAGCCTTTGTTTATTGACATGTCAACGTTCCGAGCCATCAAAACTCATCAGAAATCATTGTTTTCTTCTCACAAAACCATTCGAAATACGATCAAAACTCTATAGTCACAATTAATAAAAACTACATTACTGAAATTAAAAAAACAAAAACATCTTCGAGTCATGTTCTTCAACAAAAAGACAAGAGGTAGACCAGGATCAATGTCGCAATTACGAAAAAGCAAAACATTGTTGAAACAAAAAAGGGAAAGAGATAGTGTTTGAGATGAAGAGACGCAGATATCACTGATGTTATCCATCCGAAACAAAACAGTTGGCGTTGTCTCCAGGTGGGAAAGAAGGAGGTGGAGAAGTAGGAGAGAAGATGGACGAAGAGCATAAGAGCGATTAGTATCATGGATGAAAATGAGATGGAGCAGGAAGGAGGAGAAT
Source organism: Caenorhabditis doughertyi (assembly GCA_963572265.1). Taxonomy (NCBI): domain Eukaryota; kingdom Metazoa; phylum Nematoda; class Chromadorea; order Rhabditida; family Rhabditidae; genus Caenorhabditis; species Caenorhabditis doughertyi. The sequence goes on along the minus strand of OY751556.1, from coordinate 18,522,265 downwards.
GATTATTATTATGAATAATGAATTTTAGGATTGACTGCTTAGCGAATCAGAACAAAACAGTACCGAATTCAAAAAAATTCAAGGGTTCTGATAACCAACATATTGGAAATCAGAGCTCGCCACAGCCCTCAAGCTAGTTATCGAACTGGAATTGAGAACGGAGTTCTCCAAATTTCAGCCCGTCAACATTTAATGCACGTTCACAGCTAATAATCTCGAGAGAAAATGAGGTCAACCTGCTTCCTCGGCAGTCATTTTTTTTCTCATCTTTTCACGACTCAATTACTTGCTTAACGAAAAACGCCGAAAATAAAAATAACGGATAGAAATCGGAGAAAGAACTGAACTGAACTTTACAGCAGCATGACAATTTTTTATTTTGTTCTTTTCTATTCACCTTTTCGTTTGACATTTTCGTTCAGAATTAAACTAATTTTTCCATGTAGTTAGACGAATTTTGAGTTGCCCCGCCATTACGGCCTGAACTCCGCTCTTCCACCATTGGTAGCCCGTGTTTTCCTCGTGGAAAACGTGGAATCCACGTTTTACTCGTTTCTTGTGCCAAAATTCCTCTCCAGTTGACCCAAATAGCTAACCAAAACTTATCCCGCACTAATGGTTTGTTTAAAACTTAATCGAAAAAGTTTGTTTATTTTCGAATTCTTCCACACTCGTCACTTTCAATTTCCCATTTCAGCACTTTTACTCTTTTTCATCTTCTACATGCAACTACTCGTTTTTATCGTTTTATACTTGAATTTGGCAAGTCCTGCAGAGTTTTTGAACCCAAAAAGACAGAAATTTTTTGGAAGAGGTTCAGGAGAACTAGTAAGGCCGAAAGGAGGAAATGCGACAATGTGTGCGGATTGTTTGTCGCCGAGAACACCGACAAAGTTGAAAAGAGCGCCGCCCGTTTTTCAAGGTTTGTTATCTTCATCCGGGATTGTCTGAACATGGCTAAAACCAAAATACAATTTCCAGGCCCCACAAACGATCGACAACGAGCTATCATCAAAGCATTTCAGCATGCATGGGCGGGTTACAAGAAGTATGCATGGGGAAACGATGAGCTTCTTCCAGTCTCACGGCGATTCCAAAATCCATTTGAGCTCGGATTAACCATTGTTGACAGTCTTGACACTGCAATTATTATGGGGTTGGAGACAGGTTTTGTTTCTTGAGAGTCGATGTGAAAAAAATAAATATTCAGAAACTCGAGAAGGCGTCGAATGGATTCGTGACAGTTTAAACGTGTCTCCGTCGAAAAGTGTTAATTTGTTCGAAACGACAATACGAGTACTCGGAGGACTTTTAAGTGGATATCATTTGACTGGAGAAGAAGTTTGTAATTGTTCTTACTCTTCGAGGTTTTGATTCCGGAAAAGCACGTTGTTTTCAAAAGTAAAATATTCAATTCACAATGTATTCTCGGTCAGCAAAAGTCAGTATTGCAGTTAAATATTTAGACATCTCGTAATTTTATTGATAACTGACTAAGATCTCTGCAAGAGAGCGCCGATTTTTTCACATCCAGCCAGCCGAAAACTGAAAGATCACGTATGGATCTTTAAGAAATCTTTTCCGGGTGTCGAACCTCTCTAAATCCTGCAATTCTCAACTAAAAAAGTGTCTGTTTTCTTCCAGGTTCTTCTTGAGAAAGCGACAAAACTGGGTGATAACCTGCTGCAGGCTTTCACAAAATCTAAGTCGCCAATCCCGAAAAGCGACGTGAATCTAGGAAACGGAGAGGCTTTCAGTCCGAATCGTGATCTCTCATCACTCGCCGAAGCTACAACTTTGCAATTGGAATTCAGAGATTTATCGATTCTAACCGGAGATTCGAAATACGAAGAAGCCGCTTTTAATGCATCCCGACATATCCACAGAGCAAAATGCAATGAATATGATGGTCTCTGTTCGTATCACATTGATAAACATGGAGATTTTAAGAAAACAAGTGAGTTCACATGAACTAAAAAATCATATTGAATGTTGTTTTGTTTCCAGTGATTACTCTTGGAGCACGAGCTGATAGCTACTACGAATATCTGATCAAACAGTGGTTACAAACCAAAAAGGACATTGATTGGCTCCGAGATGATTTCATTCGAACGATGAGAGCTGTCAAAAAACACTTATATCGTCAATCAATGCCAAACGGATATTGGTTCATTGGAGAAATAACTGAGTTCTCTGAATTCTACCCAAAAATGGATCATCTCGTCTGTTTTCTATCTGGATCTCTTGTTCTCTCTAATTTGAATGGTCTCGATGAAGAAAATGAACATCTGGAAATGGCGAAGAATATCGGAGAAGTCTGTCATAAAATGTACGATAACCCAACTGGTCTGGGGCCAGAAATAGTTCATTTCAATATGGAGAATAGTTCGGACACTTCGAGAAATGATATTTATGTGAAAAGTCTTGATTCTCATTCACTGCTTCGTCCGGAAGCCATTGAAGCCTGGTTCTATTTATATCGTGCGACAAAAGACAAAAAGTATCAGGAATGGGGATGGAATGCATTTGAAGCGATTGAGAAGTATGCGAAAGTGGAGACAGGTGGATACAGTTCAATTGATAATGTCCTTCGAAAAAAGATCAGAAGGCGTGACAAAATGGAATCATTCTTCCCTGCAGAAACTCTGAAGTATCTCTATTTGCTTCTTTCTGATGATCAAGATATTCTTCCATTGGATCGTTGGGTGTTTAACACCGAAGCACATCCTCTTCCAATTTATAATTAGATGTTTTCTGTGTATTTTTAGTACGGGTTGAATTATTTGGACGAGTTTTAGGTGAAAAAATAAACCGTTTATTCGATCAAGTAATTAATTGATTCGAGTAAATTTAAGACTTATAAAACATACATCACGACAACTCTCTTGTTATTAAGCACTGATTCAAATATGATTGCCTTCTGTGATTTGTCTTTTTGTTCGATTTGAAATTTGATTGTGACTTCACCGATTCTGAAAATAAGAAGAAGTTGATATCAAAACTATCAATAACTCACGTAGGATGAACCCATTTTTCATCTTTAAGGATATGAGGAACGTTATCAAGCTCTGACACGAGATCAAAATCATCTCCAATTTCTCCAATTAACTGAAAGAAGTGTGAATAATCTGGTCCGAAGGAGATCCACTTTCTCAGAGTACGGTTTAGCCAAAGTCTCTCATTAAAAGAGACTCTGATAGAAGCATATTTAATTTCCCAGATTCTTTCAATAATTGACCATGAACAATTATCAATAAAAAGCTCATCATCCCCTATCAGATGGTGCTTTGCACCGTATGCTTTGATTGTTAATTTGTATCCTTTTAGGTAATTTTCAGCAAAAATTATATCTTCCACATTAAGTGGAGAATCGAGAATGAGCTCCTCTACAGAGTTATGATTTTTGATCCAATGCAATACAGTTTCCAAATCGTAAAGACTAGAACAATATAAATTTTTCGCAGAATATTGGAAAATTTCCAAGAGATGCTGTCCAATTTCTAGGGCTCCATAGAATTCATTTTCACAACGCACTCCAAGAAATTTGTCTTTTTCGAACCGTTGAAAAAGCATTGCTTCTCTCCCAAATAATAGTTTTTCAGCAGAGATGATCTTCGCGTAATAAGGGGTACAATCAATTCTCAGTTTTGGTTCTGGATCAGATTTTGAAAGGAAAACGATGTCAATTCTTCTATGGGAGAATTGGAAAGAAATATCACAATACTTGAGATAATGTCTTCTGATTAACTTCACACACTCCTTAGCTTTCAACGAACAAAGCGAAAATTTAATTCTGAAAAATGAATAATGAAAAAGTTTTCTCAAAATTTAAAGTAACTTACAACTCGACGATGCTCATATTTTGAAAACAATTCTCCAGTGCAAGCAGTGGAAAACGAAGAATATTGAGTGGATTTTCACGGCTTCTCATTTTTGTTACTTTTCGTTTCCGCATCTCAAAAGTAAGGCAAACAAAGCGAAATCTTAATGCAAGCCTGGGCTAATAGAGTACTAATCTATGAGAATATTGATCCCCTCCTCAATTGAATTCTCACACCATCTATCTATTATTCGAATAGTGAATGTAGTTCAATCAATAACTTCCTTCGTAAGAACATTAGAAGAGGTGATCTTTATTACAGACCAAAGGGTTTGGAACAAGTGTGAAGCAAATGAATAATAGTTGTCCCTATTGAAAAATCAAAGCCCATACTTCGAGACGCAGTAAACATTAGATAACATACATGATGATATCTTTTTTGCTATGAATCACTGCTGTTTTTCAATTATTTGAACCTGTACTATTTATTAACAAAAACATTGAAAAAAAAACAACAAGAAGAAAACTAATCAAATCATTCTATTAAGTCTATCATGAATCTCTTCTCTAGTTGGCCAAACATTTTGAGTCGGTCCGACAACTGATGCTGAAATCTCTCCTTGAATAAACACTCGTTGACACACTTCTCGAAGTTGATCAATTGTGATAGATTCGATTCGAGCAGTCAATTCCGGAATTGGTATCCGACGGCCATAACAGAGAAGTTGGCGTCCAATATCTTCACAAACTGGAGTGGAACCATCAAGCATTAAAAGAAGATTTGTGAGAAGTGATCTTTTGGCCCGATCGAATGTCGATTCGTCAATATTTGTTGTGAGCCAGACCCATTGTTGAAGAACATTATCAATCAAATTGTTAATAGATCCGGGAGCAGCAATGAAATATGTTCCCACTAATCCTGTTTCCTAAAATGAATCGTTTAAATAGATCATTTTCGGAAAGTCAAAATACCTTGTAGCACGTATTGAAAGACTGGAAAGACTGAATTCCTTCTTCTGATGATAGTTTCACAGCCAATTGAGTCGGTGCACTAACCCCAAATCCACGCATACGGTCGTATTCTCCCATCAACTGTAAATTATCTTTTATGAGATCGGAAAATGAAGAATGGTTTCATACTGTATTAGCAACCATGAGAGTAAGATTGTCTTCATGAGTCCACGAGACACCTTCAACAACAATTCCTCCGTGAAGATATGGCAAATCTGGGACTTCGCAACGAACCTGAAAGAAATGAACCCATCATAAATTAAGAGATGAACACTTACTTCACAAGGTTTATAAACGGCTGGAACAAATTCAGTGGATGAATCTCCGTGCTTTAATCCTCCAAAATACTTCTCAGCCATTTTGACAACTTCATCATGATTAACACCTCCAGCAGCTGCCAAAACCATTCTACCACTTCGATAATGAGTATCAATATAAGCTTGAAGATCATTGCGATTAATTGTCTTGATTAGTTCAACTGGACCAAGAATTGTGTATGCTAGAGGGTTTCCTTCGAAGACATACGTATGAAGAACGTCAAAAACGACTTCTTGGAAATTTTGGGCGACTTCTTCCATTTCTCGAATGATTACACTTCGTTCCGCATTCACATCTTTTGAATCAAGACGACTGTTGAGAAGAATGTCAGAGAGAATGTCCACAGCTGAAAATATCATAATTTCAACTCTCCTTCTCGTGAGGATAAACGCTTACATTGATCAAGTTTCTCTGTGAAGCATTTTGCGTAATAAGTTGTACTTTCTCTGGATGTGTACGCATTTAAATGTGCTCCGATATTCTCTACTTCTAATTCTAATCCCATTCTTGTTCTCCGTGGTGTTCCTTTGAATGCCATATGTTCTAGAAAATGGGCGGTTCCATTGTTCTTCTCATTTTCGTAACGACTTCCGGCGTCAATGAACACTCCGATCTGAAAGCTTTGCTTTCAAAAGTTCTCTCTATTGTTGTATCTCGATACCGTTGCTGTTGAACCGCCTGTGTTTTCAGTTGCCACTCTGAATCCACTGGGTAATGTCGTCACCACTGTTTCTGGTACGAATACAGATTTCTGCTGCACTTGGGCAATTCTTCTTTGTGATGTCTGAGGAAATCATTGTTTTTCGAATGAGATACTTTTAAACCTACTGTATATAATCCTGAGGCTAGTCTTCTGTACATGATTCTGAAAAACAGAAAAGTTTCTGCACAAACTTTAAATTTCGCAAGAATGACGATATGAAACGAGTTCGAGAGAATTAATTCTATTATTGCGTTTAAGAATTTTTCTTTTATGTGAAACAGACTTCTCAAAATAAAAATTCAAATGAACGGACTCGAAACATAAGCAGTTTGAGGCAAATAAGAACAGGGTGATGTTACCCGAGAGGAGTACACGGCGAACGGAAGAAGAAATGCGGCCTCGGCCAGTTAGACTCAAATTGGCGGATATTTAAAACTCAGCTGTTGTGATAATTCTTTGGCAGGTTTTTTTGTAAAAATATCATATTTACGAGTGAAATTCTTTACAACCAGAAAATTATGGACGAGCATACTTCCGTTGAAACAAGAACAGAAAGAACAACAAGCAGTTGACGTTTATGGTTCACAAAATGTTGCTCACAAAAATTAAAGTTCCCTAGTGGATGAAAATAGAAGAAGGCATATATAAAAATAAATGCTTGTTTACACTGAAAATAATTTGGAAATAAATGGGTGGAGAAGGGGAGCGATTAAACAAAAAAGAAACAATACAATATCATCAACCCTATAATTAGGAGTCAATAGAAAGAAATGCGAAACAAAAATGGGTGAAAATGGAAACAACAAATATTTAGGATGTTAGACTTTTCCTGCCGATGATGTAGTTGTGTCGATACTCTTGAGAGAAGTTGTCGAAGGACGTCCACCAGATGATAAGTCTGTTGAGAGTCGTTGATTTGAGATACTGCTTCTTTCGATTGTTTGGAATTGAATGATACGCGTTTGAACGAGTCCAGCTGAGTTACGAAGTGCTGTGACAGATGGGCGAGCTTCAACTAGTTGATGAAGTGGAAATTTCTGAACAACAACGATTTTGAAATATAGTACTTGGATGTGACTATACCGTGTCTTCTGTGGAGTTCTTGAGAATCTCATTAAATTCTCCAAACCCTTGCTCTAAACTGTTATTATCCAGAACTTGCAACGATGCTCTCGGCGTCGATGGATTAGAACTTCGTTGAGTTGATGCCGTAGAGCATCCAGATGGATTCTTCTTTCTTTCTTTCGGCTCATGAGATTTCATCGGTGGCAAAAACGGACATTTGAACAGTTGTGAGTCATCATTCAAACCCGTTGGTTGAGCTAATGGTGATAAAGCAGTAAGTGTTGTCACACGATTATCAGTTGATGCTGTTCCCGATGGGCGATTCATTAAAGATGATGATCGAGTTAACGGAAGAGACGATATAGTGGTTAGATGATTCGGTGCTGTTGGTTTCATTGTCGGCGACGAGTAGATCAAGTTTGATTGTGGAAGACGAGCAGGACGGCTTTGAATCCTTCGTTCACGAGGCGGTGTTGCGAGACCAGCGTCTGAAAATGGTTCAAAGTTTATTTAGCTAGAGATCTCAAAACTGACATTCTTGATTGCTAAAAACACGATCCTCTGTCAAATGTGATTTCGATCGGAAGCCGAAGAAGGGCGACAATTTTGCAGCAGAACTTGTTGGTGTGATTGTGGACGGAGATCGAAACAATGGAGAACGGGCCAAAATAGGAGACACTTTTTCATCTTCTTTTGTCTTTTCCACTTTTGATTTCTGAATGGGCGATGATACGACTGTTTGGGTCTTTCCAACCCACACATGACCATTCTGCTGCATCTGAAAACGGAATAATGAGATCGGAGATTTTGGATTGCAAAATCGTACTCCAATACTATCCAATTTTCGGAGAGGAATTGCTGAAGGTGGTTCCATATACGGTATGATAACTCTCTGGGACACACATTCTGAAGCTGCTCTTCTGCTGACCATTGGAGTTGCCACAACATCCAATCGTTGCTTCATTTCTCGTTCCAGTTGCATACCTAACTTTGATTTTGGAGCTGACATTATATTTCTCAATCTGACTTCATTCTTGGGCCTAACAGGTGTATCAAAAACTGACGGATATTCTTGTTGGCTTTGAGACGGCGATTTTACGTTTGTTGGCGTTTTATCCATATTCCCAACCGAGACCTTTTTGTCTTGTGCCGGTGGTGGAATCTTTTCAAACGTAGCGATTGATCCATTCAACACCATCATACTTTCTGAAGGTCCCGCGTTGGCCGCTAAACGACGTTGGCGACGTTCAGCGACTCCGATTCGACGTTGTCGAGCTTGGCTGTTCATCTGAAATTACTTTTTTTTATTTCAGTTTACATTGTATTCGCTTACTATCTCCAGAACAGATTCTGCTGCTCCAATAGTGTCTTCCATGTCACTTTTCTCTTTTGGATCTTCTTCTTCACTTTGTTGATTGTCGATCAGAATCATACTTTGCCTATTCTCTTTCTCTTCTGCTATAGTATCAACTCCCCAGAAAGTGGATCTTCGAGATGGACGATTATTGTGATATTCTTTTTGAAGACCGTCGCCAGTGTTCCTCCGTGTCACTACTCCTGCAGCTTTCTTCTTTTTCGGCGGAGTTGCATCGCCACGTTGGAAACTGTTTTGTTCGGATTCTGAGAAGCGACGGAGTGAGCGATTAGTCATTGTAGAAGAAGTGGAAGAAACAGAATGCCTCTTAAAGTCCTTTTCCATTGGATTCGGAGACATTTGAAATGATTTCTGACTATCCGTGTCAAATCGACCTCCGTCTTTCGTTGAATTTATATTTCCTTTCTTCGTGTGCGCTCTCGACTGTCGTCCTGAAGACGTTGATCCTTTCTTTTTAATGCTCATATTTACATCTCCAGCTTTTCTGACGTCATCCGCATCACTATCGATTCCAGAAGCTGCTCTTCGTGCTTGCGGAGTTCCATGTATTGGTGGAAGTGACGGAGGAATGACATTTGGAGATGTTCCTACGGAGAAGAATGGAGAGAGTCCGGCTTGTGGTTTGAAGACTTGTCGTCGTGGCTGTAACGTTTTATATTGTATTTCTATCTAGAAGTCTTTCAACAAGAATTACATGCACTTTATTAGTTTATACAAAACACCATGCAGAATAATTTTGACAAAAATAGTTATAAATTATTAAGTATTAGCTGTTAAATTCAGAACATCATGCAATATATCTTTACGCTACCGGAAAGCAAATAACATTATCAAATTCTACCTTATCGGGACTCGGACTTTTGTTCCTCTTCAAAAATTGATTGGAGACTCTATCTCGAAGACCTCGGAGCGATGGAATTGGAAGGAACGAGGAAGATCTCTGTAATTATCATCTTTAATTTAAGCTTTTTTTTGTAAATGATATCATACTTTGGTACCAGGATCTCTTGGCTTCATTGCCTTCATATGTGTTAAATCGGAATCTCTTCTTGTCAGCACGTTTCTTTGTGGGAGATGTGGAGAGCCGTTTGGATGATTCTGATGCATCATCGACGCTTTCGCCATACTGAAGACATGAGATCCGTTTGATGATGAAGGCGTTTGTTCGTTTTCAGACAAACTTGCACATCTTATGTTAGGCATTGCAGATGTGCTTCGAATGTTCATATGACTATTGAGATGTAATCGATTGCTGGAGACGTAGTGGCCACGAGGAAGTCCGATAAGATTAGCCTACAAGAGTATGTTTTTGAGCTGTGTCCGCTAGCGTAAATTTCTCTCTAGGAAGCCGCCTTTTCGGTCTATTAGAGCCTGATATCTTTTGTTAGATAGCAGGCTAACAAACATTGCAATGCATCTACTCTGTTGCACGTTATCGCCGTATCGGATAATACAAATGAAAGTAAGGCTCCAAGTTGAAACAAAGATTTTTGAGATATCAGACTGTGCGTAACAATTTGCGTATTTCATTACCTCTACCAATCGAGAAGGGAATAGTAGCGCGTTGCGGGAGACTTTAGTGTGCAAAAGCTGCAGCCGCAAGGCGAATACCGATATGATTATTCATTCTCACATTAACTATTAGCAATTTGACAGCGGCCACTTGCACTCCCATGTCCTCTTTTCTCATTTGAAGCTCTGCCTCTGAACACTTTCTCGCTTGTTGCATCTTCTTTCGTGACTCTGTTCCACCACCAGCCATAAAATCTCCAAACACTGAGCCAACCAGTACAACAGCCAGGTTGTCAGTGGTCATTTTGTGAGTGTCAGAGTGTTTTGCAATCTGAATTTCCAAAGAATAATAAACAGTTCAGTAATTAAAACACACCCTGCTCAACAATCTCATCACATAACCTAGTGTTCCGAGATGTGACGGAGGGAGTTGACGTGGTGTTGATTCAAATATTTCGACCATTTCGCGATGGGTCAGTTCAAATTCTCCAGTGTTTCGTGCCCTCTTAGCCTTTCGGATGATGTTCATACGGACGTCATCAGAACTCAGCAGCGTTGGTTTCAAGTCTTTCAGGAAGCGTTTCACCATTGTACACACATCAAGAACAGTGAAGTCTGGAGGTATTTGTCGCACTCCGCGGTATACTTCGAGGACCTGAAATCATACTGATACTTGTGGGAACTGTTGAGGTCTTGCATACTTCTGGTCGATTCAGTCTCGCCGAATTTCCTTCTTTTCGGAAAATGCCGTCGATCTGAAGACCGTTCGCAGTGATAAAATCGAGCGCGTCGACGAGAAATCGTGGAATTTCGCGGAGTGTGATTCGTGTCCAACCGTTCCCAACAATCACATCAATATCAATGTTCCATGAGAGCACCTCTCCAAGTGTAAATCGGTATCGAGCCATTCCGTTTGACGCATCAAACGACATTGAGTTTTTCTTGCTTCCTGACGGACATCGTGCCACTGAAATGCGGAAGTCCGCGTAATCCTCGGGCTCCGACACCTTAAGAATCATATGAATCGTTAATTGGTTCTGTGGGAACATGAAAATTACCATATAATTGCTGGAAATTCGCTGAAGATTGATTAAATTAGAGAACACAGCAGCAACTTTTGTTCAAAATTACCGGCAAAATGTGGAATACGTGAGTTGGCGCTAACTTTGATGCATTGCGTACGATGCGCATTTATCGTGCCTACAGTAATCCACCTCTTTTCAGATTTACAGCTTTTCTAAACAGCTTTGACTTGTTTGAGAACGTTATCAAAACAAAAACATTTATTCAATAAAAAAGTTAAAAAAAAATAATACCTAAAATTAAGCATCTTATGAAGCATTTGATCACAATTGAGTACATCGAAAATCGTGAGCACCATATAAGGAGTGAAGTCAATGACAATGTATAGCCGGCTATAGCCGGCACTGACAGTTTGTTGTCAATGCATGGTGAAGACAATGGACTCTTGCGTTCTGTTCAGTGGGTCTCAACACGATTCGGATTACGACATCTGACCAGTCGAATGTGTAAAGAGAATGTATGGATCGATAGCCGAGCTCAGTACTAATTTTAGTATTCTATAGTCCCCCATTCCTTTTTCAAGCACAGAAGATGAAATTTCTAAACTTCCCCTTTCTAGTTCAAGAAACTATTCTCAAATCAATGGATTATCATGAGATATTTTTCTTTTCACTTTCCTCGAAAACTATCAAAGAAATTATTCGAACAATACGATGGAAGTTGCTCGGAATTTGCTTTTCCTTGACGGCAGATCATTTATTTGTATCTCTTTTAGACACTAAAAGGGATTCTGTTCAGCTCTGTCGTATACACGATTTTAGAATTGAATCATTTTCCAGGTTAGCTTTTTCATTAAAACTTGTTTAAATATAGATTTGTTTCCAGTGAAATCTCTAAATGTGATGGATCAAATCAATTCAAATACACTTGGAAGAATGCATATTCCTATGTTGTTTTGGAAATTCAACAGCATCTTCTCTATTTGTTCCCATCATCACGAACCACTGTATCCACGAACAGCCTTTGGAATTATAAATTTATTCCATTTGTGCAAAGAATGATATTCAAAAACAGTTCTGTTAAAGTGGAAGAGATCGAAAAGTTTATTGACGACAATTCAGAGTTGAGATCAATTGTTCTGTATTCTAATATAATTGGTCACTTGTCTCCAGATTTGAAATTATTTGAAATAGGAAATCTGAATATTCAGAAACCATGTAGACCTTTGAATGAATATTTAAAGCATTTCAAAGGTAGAGAAATCGTTTTCGGTGCTCAATCGGGTTATGTAGCTCAATGTAAAGAGTTCATAAGGAACTGGTTAAAAGGAGAATACTCAAACAATATTAAAATTATTGGTATGGTTTGTTACGGAGACGAGGGGTTTTACTCAAATACTGTAAATGATTTCCCCGTGAAAAAATGGGATCCGTCGATGCTGCCAGAAGAATTTCCATACGATACAGAGTAAGTTTTTTCCTACTCAACCACGTTGAATAGTTTTGAAAAAGTTGGTAATTTTCTAATCATTCAATGTAATTTTTCAGAAACGCTTACTACTATTACATGAGCCAACACCAATTCACCCTTCGAAACTCATTCTACATTCAGAGAGAAACTGATAAAAAAATGGCTTCAATTATTATCTCAGTAAAGCATCTGATTTTATGTATATGGTGATTTTGAAACTGTTCAAGTTGCAACGTTACTCAATTCTCTCTGCTATTGATTTTCCATTTCTATTTATTTTTTTAGAGCGAATAAACTGTTTTCTCTGAATATATTCTTCCGAAAAGCCCCTTTTACAAGTAAAAAAACAGCTTTGACTTGTTAGAGAATTTTATCAAAACAAAAATATTTATTCAAAAATAAAAGTTGAAAACTATTAGGTTGGAACATAAGTCTTGCACCTAAGCGACTAGTGTCGAATATATGTTTTAACTTTATTCAAACGAACTCTGCTTTTCTTCGTTTTTACTATAAGTACCCTAGATAGTTGTGCAATGATCCAACAAATTTATATCACCGAGTGTCTAAAACTACCGTAACTACATGTCGCAGAAAATAAGATGAAAATTCTCAGTCGATGATAATCATACAACTTTTTTTCGGCGGTAAGAGCTTTTGGTGCTAAGATAATGTTATTGTACGAGAGGATATAATGAAATAATCCAACAAAAAAAGTATGAACTTCGAGGCCATTTCGTAGATTTGTATACATGCAAACTTCCACGAGAAGTCAAAAAATCACAAAATACAAAATGATCATCGTAAATTTTTTCCATTTCTATCCGATTGAGTTGACTAATTTCTATGATTGAATGGAGTTAATTTCAGTAGCAAACTAATGATAAAATTTCCTGGAACCATCTTCCTCTCCCTTCCAACCAGGAACAGAGTGAAGTCGTCTTCTAGTGAAAATCTCAGAATTTCTTTCACCACAGAGCTCCTTTACAAGGAATTCAATTGCTATTTTCTGTTTTATTTTTGCACATGACCCAGTAGCATTGACAAGAAAAACTTTAAAAAACTGGTCTTATCAATGCCTGGAAAACAGTCACTTATTCAAGGTTGTCCCAGTGAGATTTTCTGACAAAATTACTTAAAAGCCCCACTGCTGACAATCAGGCAGAGGCAAGACCTGCTAAAATTTTCTGATTGAAGCCCATATAGTATAGTACTAATATATGATACAAAAAATAACTGAGGAGTTCTTGAAACTTCGTGGTATAAATTTTGATCAAGGTGCAAGACTTATGTTCCAACCTAATAAATAAATTAAAGAACTAATACTTAAAATTGAGCATCTCATGAAGCATTTGATCACAGTTGAGTACATCGAAAAACGTGAGCATCACATAAGAACTTGTAAGTTTTTGTGTAGATTCCTGTAAACTATGAATAAGTTATCTTTATTAGAAGGGCATAGGATAGTACCATAATATAATTCATACTCATCAGAAGCTCTCCAACTCGATTTTCTCCACTTCCGTTTTGGGCATGACACATTTTGGAGAGGCAATCAATGATGATGTTTCTTTGGCGACGACACTTTTCCCGTCCAGTTTCAGTGAACTTGTAATAGGCTGAAAGAGTACAAAGGTTTATTACAAGTTAATAAGCTCTTTTGAGAATCAGAATCGATTCAAAATCATTTCAACTTTTTTCAAGTTTCAAACTGTTTGGAGTAGAGACACTAAAGCTTTCACTTACTAACGTGCCAAACTGTTAACGCCTTCAATAGACAGAACTCTTCGAATGTCACATTCATCCTGGAAAATGGTATTACACTCTCCTCCCAGATTGCAATGTGCATTGGCATTAAAGCTCTGAAATTTCAGTTCTCCTACTATAATGTCTGTGAAAGTCTACTCACTTATACTTTGAAAAGTCTTCATCTGAAGCAAAGTACTGCCTCGCATTGGGCTCATTTCCAGACATTGGAAGAGGATCCATGCATAGATATTCTCCATTTGTCATTATCATTTGACGATGTGCTTGACCTAGTCTGGAATTTCAATATTGAAAAATCATCAGAAAACACAGCAATGAAAAGTATTGAATCAGGTGGTACGGAGCAGACAAATTATCATAAAATACTCACTTTGAAGAGTAGTACGCTGAAGACAGAATGAAATCCACTGCCAGTATCAATCGATAAAACATATTCTGAATAAAAGTTTGATTACAATAACAGGGTGGAAAACACTTCTAACTTTTTCATGGCTAGTGAAACTGTTGAATTCGGGAAACCGTGTTGCATAGTCGAAGAGTATCACGAAATCATGCCTCAGCATTCCACGAAAGTTTCGAAAGTCATGTGGACGGAGATCAGAGACTGTGTAGGGCTGAAACATAGTAGAGATTACACATTGCAGGAAACATTAAAAAACTCACACATTGCAACGTGGAATGACTATCCAGAATGAAATCCATATCAGTACTTGTGTACATTATCCGCCTTCTAGAGCACAATCCTGTTTCCATCGAGTGATAATATTGAAGAACTGAATTATGATCTGAGAGACTTCCAGGGGGAGATGGATGAGTGGCTGTAGAAGAGGAGGGAAATGAAGAGCAGTAACCTCCATCGAATGATGACGTTCGTGAGGATTCTTCGGTCTGGAAAAATGGAAATAATGACCATAAAATAAGTAACTGTCCGCCTCCAAAAGATGCCCTTCTATTGCAGGTTTCATAAGAACTTTATCAGTATGAATATTAATTCAATGAATCATCTGTCTTACTACAGTACCCCTTCTACACCCTTTCTTTTGTTTCTTCTCCATAGTCAAAAACCTATTCTTTGTATTTACAAAACCGGTTCTATCTTATCAACTACGGCTTCTTCCATTCCCTCTACAGTACCCCGTACCCCCGTCAAGCCCTCAAAGATCATCACACAAACATCACGCATAGTTTTTTTCTCTTCCTTTTTTCTTCCAAACAAGGACAATATCAAAAGATTAGGTTCGTTTAATGAGAAGAAGAACGGCTAATTGTATTACTCATTTGGAAGAAAAACGGGAAACGAGAAGAGGGACAAAGTACAAAGTACCCTTGTTCTGATGGAGGGAAATAGTCAGACCACCCATAAAACGATCAGTTTCTGAATGGCGACTGTTGAATGGTTTGACCTAAATAAGCCGAAGAGAGGAAAGGACTGAAAACAACTGTTGTAGACTTAGGCTTTCAATCAGACTGAACTGATCCATAGTTCCCTAAATCATTATAGGCCCTACAAAGTCCAGTAGTGAAAAGAACCTTTGGCCCAACAATGAAGATCATAAAAATCTTGGTTAGTGTGAACATTACTCACTATCATTTGTGACGGTACGCATTGGAGGGATACTGTAGGTGGAGAAGGCTCCTCAAACTTTATCTGCTTTTCGTCGAACATTTGAAACGACCAGTCGTCTTCTTCGGGACTTGAAGATTGTCGCATTGAAGGGGAATGACTGTTCATGGCTCCATCAGAATTGTTTCGAGAATCTTTTCGACGGGTGCATGCAAAGTTTTCACGTTTGGAACGGACTACTGAAATATGAAATGTTACGGCAAACAATAGATTTGTTACGAAACAACTACACTGCAAAATCTCAAAAATATACCACCTAAACACAACTCGGATTATTTTCGAAACTCACATTCAGATCTCATTCCAGCTGAGTAACATTTCCGAAGGCGACATTCTCTGCAGACGAGACGCATACCTGGAAATTCTAAAATCTCAAAGTAGACCACGTAGCTAAGAACGTTTTTTAAAAGAGCAGAGATCTTGGATTTTAAAGAATTCTATTCGAGAATCAGACGTTGTTTCAAGAGCCGTACACCTTCACCCGTAACAGAGTGGCACCTTCAATAAACCGTTACATAGACATTTACATTGAACAATAGAGCGGCATGCCGGTGTAATAGAGGTTTCACGGTATGTGGAAATCAAAACCTCAGTATTCTTGACAGTTATTACCATGTCTCCTAACTTTCAGTCTTTATTCGTTAACTTTGTGTGTGGCCCCGCCTGCTGATATTATCCAAAAAAGCTTGATTTGAAAAAGTAAATAACCTGCTCCCTCCTTGTCTTATTTTTCTCTTAATCAACACTAATCCACCTGCCGTTTGAGCCTTCTTTTTTTGGTCAATTTCTGATCCCTTCTCTTATTTTCAGCTGTCCTATTTCTACAGTAACCCATTACGGATGTTCCTATTCTTATCAATTGTGGGCTTCATTGTACCCAAATAGGGAAAACTTTGTCCTTCAGGCTTCTAGTGATAAATGTAGAAATGCTGGGAACAAAGTACGGCAAGTTACTGATATCAGAAGGAAAAAAAGTTCGTCACAATATTGTTATCAGTCACGGAAGAGTGAAAGTGTCTAGAAAAAAAATGACCACGAAAGAGAAAAGTTTGGAAATGTTCAAAGAAGGTTTGGCTATATTGGACTTGTTCGAACTATGACATATTAACAGAGCGGTTTAAAAACTTACTAAAATGAATTTCGCATGGCTCATCAGCGGCACATTCGTACTTTAAATCCAATGCAACGGTTCGACGGAAGAATGCAGCACAAGCCTGAAATATACTAGTTAATCAAAATGAATTATGTTTATTGGAGATTAATGAAAGTTATGGAAGATGAATCCCATGTTTCAGTTACTCAAGGAATTAAGGATATTATGAAACTGAGATGTAAGATGTATAAGTGAGAGAAAACACTATATGACAAGGCTCTAACGAAATTTTGAAAATATCCTGGCCGTTTCATGAGAGACATCTTCAGGAGTTTTTCTACAACCTATTTCTGAGCCCAATAACTCACCTTACAACATCTTCCTCCAAAATGCAACGTGAAAGCTGTCGGTGACTCACAGACGGCACACAATGGTCCCATCTGCAAAACTTCCGTTTTTCTTGTTTTGAATAAAGAACATAGAAAAGAAAGAAACAAAAAAACCGTGTTTTCAGAAAAGTCACAAAACCAAAGAAACATATCTGAAACTGCAAATTAGCAGAAGTAAGACAAGAAAAAGGAAAAGCAAAAAAAAAACGGAAGGAAAGTCTCGAAGATTCTGAGAAATATGACATGTGTCTGCCTCCCTTTAAATGCTACCCTTTCCGGTGTACAAATCTTCACCATCGAAGCATACATCATAGATGATTCGGAGCTAAGAAAAGAGTTTCTTATTGGGACTCGAGAACTTATTAGAAATGATCGTTCTTTGTAGCTTTATGGAGACAAACTGTCTGTGAAAAGAATAGGCTCCGCCCACTAAGAAGTAGGCGGGGAGAGGCGGAGTTTGGGAATGAGGAGTGAAGGGATTTGTCGATTGTTTTGAGGAAAGGTTCTGGGTAAAAAAGAAATGAATTATAAAAGTGCCGTATTAATAGAGTTTATGAAAAGAGCTGAAGAAATTCGAAAAAGTTGAACTTCAAACTTATGGGTTCCTAATCTGGTCATTATCCTCTCTTGACCGATATTCTAATCCATTTGGTTTTCAATATTTCCAAATTTTCCAAGAAACTTTGAGATTATAATTCTTTGATCTTTGAACTGGTCACTGCTCTTGGCACCTTCGAAAATCATTCTTGTACAAGCTTTACGCGCAAAGAATAAGACAAATAGAAAGTCTAAATAAACAATGTTTTGAGGAGAACAAGCTCGCTCGTTTTACAGTTTCATAATCAGCTTTAGGTTGAAATATCTTTATCAAAACGTTGTGCTGACTCTGTTGGAATTAAAGTAACTAGATTCAGAAAAAAAGATTCACAATTTGATGTAAGGCATCGCGGAAGTAACAGAAGATAATGAAATAGACAAGACCTATTTACTATAGGCTCTAAAGTTTTCAGTTATTCAAGAGATTGAAATGAGAAGAATCTGTCAAATTGGAAAAAAAAATTTTGTGGCATAACATGAAGTCGCGCTAATGAGAAAATCTAACTCACAATGAGATGTGAAAAAGTAATGAGACATGAGCTCAACAAGTACCAAGAAGCTTTAGTTTCAGGCCTCCCAATCAGGCTTTTGGAACTGAAATTAATAGCAACTCCTAATTTATAGCAATTGAGCAAATTCAAAAACTAAAAAGATTCGCAGTCTTTTTCCAAAATTGTCCGTAACTTCTCTCAAAAACACTCTATTTAATAGAAGCCGCCCTCTCTTGTTCTTTAAAAAACGCTCAAATATTGGCAAAATACGTAGAGAATGGAACTCAAAAATCAAAAGATCAACTACCAAAAGATTGGAGATCACACGCCCAACAATGGTGGGAAAATATAGGTCAATGTTTCGTCAACTCATCATATAATTATTGAAATCAATCACTAAGTTTCGATGCACATTGATATCCAATTGCATTTTCCTGAAAGTTTCAGAGAAGTAGTATTGAGAAGAAAACCGGACCCGAACTTATTCTTTCATTCTTTTCTGAATAGCTCTCCTTTTTGAAAGAATCTGAATCTCACGCCACTATTGCCTACTTGCAATCATTCTTCCAAGTATGTAGGTACATATTTTCCAAAAACAAGCAAACAAACAAAAAATTGAATAGTTTGCTGACGATTGCATCAGCAGTAAAGAACACTAATAATGGAAAAAGAAGGAACTTTGTCCAGGACATAGTTCAATTCTAATTCATAAACAGTTTGGATACTACTTGTAGGGTGAAGTTATTGACGTAGTGTTACGGGCGGTTGAACGGATAGCTTAGATATTGACTCAACGAGAAATGAGCAAGGATAGTGAAATAGTTTGAAGTATAGAGTATTTAGGATAAAGTATTTAGTTTAAAACAGTTTGAAAACTAACTCAACCAGGTAAAACGCTAGTATAGATCACGGTAGTTGATTTATAACAGTCCGTTTATAGTCAGAGAAAGCTTCGAGATTTCTTGAAAACATACCTCGAAAATTATTCAATAAAAAATGACGTCAGAGTCACGCCGGATAAAGTAGCAACATCTGAAATGTAGTGAAGAAATGGTGAGAGAGGCTCCAATCTGACAGATTTCGAGTGCTTTGGACTAATATTGCAAAAACACGGTGGCATCATCCTTCCGATATAATACTTTGGTTCATCGATTTTCAGAAACAGCAAACTATTTTCAAATCAACGATATATTTTTGCAGACAAAACAACATTTAATACAAGTTATCGTACCGATTGGAGCAAATGCCTGTTGGCCACTGTACACTTTTCAGTCAAAATGGTCTTTGAGGTCTGAGATGGTATAGTAGTAACACCTAACAACTTCTAAGACGTATGGCACAAACTACATCAAGCTCCGCCCCCTAACTACAGTAATCCTAACAAAAAAATGAAATTTTTCTGTGAGAGATAATGATGAAATCTAAACGGGAATCAACTTTCGGTACTGAATTGAGTATTTTTGAATACTTTTTGAAATTTTAGCTTTACGTCTTCTAGGCGAAAAAATCAACTTTTTCTAAAAATTACCATTTTCCGTCAGTTTTTCGATTATAACGCTCGAGCTAAGGCCTAATTGAACAAGATCTCTTCGGATTCGTAATTTCCATAAAATTTGCCGTCGAATGATCCCTATTCGAAGGAAAAAAGTTGACCCCATATCCGAGATTTTTTTTGATTTTCGTAACTTACTATGTATTTTTTCACGTATCCCTATACGATGAAAAATTTCCATGATCACCGATTACAGAAATTTTTTGGTCACAAAGTCACCTATCCATATTTAGTTCAACCCCAATTTTTCAGACCATATGGTTTCGTTTTGTTCCCGTGGCACCACTTTGAATTTTTTGCAAATATCAACACTCAAGAAAAAATACATCTTTTTCAAAGTGGTGCCACGGGAAAAAAACGAAACCATATGGTCTGAAAATTTGGGGTTGAACTAAATATGGATAGGTGACTTTGTGACCAAAAAATTTCTGTAATCGGTGATCATGGAAATTTTTCATCGTATAGGGATACGTTTAAAAATATATAGTAAGTTACAAAAATCAAAAAAAATCTCGGATATGGGGTCAACTTTTTTCTTTCGAATAGGGATCATTCG
This sequence comes from Caenorhabditis doughertyi, assembly GCA_963572265.1. Classification (NCBI taxonomy): domain Eukaryota; kingdom Metazoa; phylum Nematoda; class Chromadorea; order Rhabditida; family Rhabditidae; genus Caenorhabditis; species Caenorhabditis doughertyi. Next base: position 18,501,902 of record OY751556.1, on the reverse strand, counting down.
ACGGCAAATTTCATGGGGATTACGAATCCGAAGAGATCTTGTTCAATTAGGCCTTAGCTCGAGCGTTATAATCGAAAAACTGACGGAAAATGGTAATTTTTAGAAAAAGTTGATTTTTTCGCCTAGAAGACGTAAAGCTAAAATTTCAAAAAGTATTCAAAAATACTCAATTCAGTACCGAAAGTTGATTCCCGTTTAGATTTCATCATTATCTCTCACAGAAAAAATTTCATTTTTTTGTTAGGATTACTGTAGTTAGGGGGCGGAGCTTAATGTAGTTTGTGCCATACGTCTTAGAAGTTGTTAGGTGTTACTACTATACCATCTCAGACCTCAAAGACCATTTTGACTGAAAAGTGTACAGTGCTTTGCTCGGAAACGTATGAGAATTTGTCTTAAAACTCAGCTGCTTTCTGCTACATAAATGTAAACAAAACAATTTTCAAAAACTTTGTAGAGAGCACAAAATACAGGTAGATCTTTTCGGAGAGCACCATGCTAGTCTCTTTTTGTTCGCGGAACACAAAATACGCAAGATCTGTAGAGAGTGATTTTGGATCTTGTAGTTTTTTGGGAGTAGAGCAGTTCATAAGAAAAAATGGCAAAAGAATGAATACAGTCTAAAGAAAACTTCGTCTGACTGTGAAAGTGATACTGGCCTTTTCAGAGGCAAAAAAAGAGCCTTGCTGATCGGTATTTTTCCCGTGTTCTGAACGGATTCATAATAGAAAAGGTTATTCAGAACCACTGATTGTAATTATAAGCACAAAAACTTATCATAGACTGTCTCGAACAGTAACTTTTTATTTGATAATATGTACATTCTTTTGTACAGACTCACACCATAATTCATTTCAAGTTTTTCTCGAAAAATAAAATAAATTGAGTGCAAAATGTTCAAAAAGTGTGTGTACCTTCCATCTCGTTCTGTCAACTACGAATCACAATGGCTCACACAAAAAAACGTAAAAAATGCTGACAATTCTGTCATTATTCCTTCCGTCCTCTGACTTTTTTTTTTCAATGATCAAACAGTAGCAAATAGTGAGGATGACGTAAAAATGGAAGGATAAAAGTTACGAAATAAATTGAAGAAGAAGGAATTGAATGGAATGAATGAGATAAAGATAAGGAGATGAACAAAATAAAAGAAAAAAAAGGAGGCAAGAGATCAAAATTTAGACGGTGGAAGAAGGATATTTGGGGAATTATAAGTACTGTCCGAGGGGTGAGATTTTGCAAGAAGTTGCAGAATGAATTATGTTGCCAGAAGTGGAATAGAACCACAAAATTTTAAGAGTTGAGGCAGTTTTCTTCATCTTAAAGACAGAATATTGTGATAAACGTACAACCATTTTCAGTTTCACGTTTTCTTCTGCATCAAGCGATTAGTTTCTAAAGGTTTTAATAGATTTTGTGAAACCGAAAAAAAAGAGACATTTGTAACCGAAAAATTGTGCTTACAGAAAAAAAGAATTTTTTTAATTTGTCTTTCTCTAACTGTTGATACTTTAAAAATCCCATTAGATGTGGAAAAAACGGCATACCTTCCAAGGATCATTATGTTCGGATCTAAAAAGAGATTTACGATGAAAACAAAAAAAAAATAAAAAATTTCTATAACAAAAACTCGGTGAAAGTGAAAAAAGGAGGCGTGCAGTTAAAAAAAAAACAAAGACGACAAAGATGGCAGCAAAAAAGCAAAACGGGAAATACTGTTTCAAAAAAATACCGAAAGCCCAAAAAACCTTGTTATCAAGAGAAACGCAGAAACAATTCGAAAAAAAAACGTTTAAAAAAGAAGCCATACTTTGCACCCTTTCGAAAAAAAGAAGTTCTTGTTCTTTCTTCTCTCATTTCGTGGTTTGATAAGAAGTAGTGGAAAAGAGCAACGTGTGTATGAGTGTGCTTTGTGTAGTGAGCATCAGAACACAAGAGCAAAAGATGAAGATATAAGAAGTCGACTTCTTTTCAATCCAAATGGAATTTTTCATTTTCTTATTATTCAAATAAGAAAAATCAGGGAGGTGGAAAGTGTTCAATGCTCTCTCTCTCTCTCTTTGAACACTAGACTCTTACTCAATCTCTTGTAGACAAGAGCATGTTTCGAGGTCAGGAAAAAAAAAGAGAAAAAATAAACTTTCTATTTACAGAAAATAAATACAAACAGCAGAGAAACAGGCAAAAAGAACTAGATGAAAAAGAGAGAGAGAGAGAATAGGTTGAAAGAGAAGGAAAAGAAATGGAAGAGGTGAGTGTTCTGAGGACATGAAATGATTTGCACGTGAATAAGAGAAATGAAAATATTTTACTGTTTTTAATTATTGATGAGTATGAACAGTTTAGACTAATCAAATTTTTAAGAAGTTCGCTTGGTTCCTTTTTAAAGTTTCTTAGATTCATGAGTCTAATGTTGGTAGGTTGGCGCAAACTTTTCACAAAAGGTGAGTCCTTTATAATTTCGAGTTTGATGAATAAAAGTTCTGGATAAATCTCTAGAAAAAAAAAACTGGAATCGTTGGGAAACTTTCAAACTTGTACCATAATCAGGCGCTATGCCAGCAGCCGAAGTCCTGCCACTTCAAGATCTTCTAAGAGAAAGTTTTGAGCTAGAAATCGCATTTCAGCATGGATACTATTCAAAACAACTCTGCAAAGGTTTTTTCAGCCTGAAAGTAATTTCTGTTTCAAAGCTTTTTTTGAAATCAACCCAAAGAAACTGTGAAAATCCAAAAAGGTGGTCTCCTCAAAAGATTCAATTCTTCTATTAAAGGGCATTTCAGTGAGGAAAGAACATCACACAGATGATCAGCAGATCAAAATCAGTCTATTGAAAAGGGAAATAGAAGAAGATGAGGACCTAGGCTACAATGTAGCCAATGAGGAAGAGGCAAAAACGGAGGATTCTAATTTTGAATAGGACCAAGAAAGCAAAGGGATCATTTAGTTGAGCTGGATTAGCGGGTAGTTTGACGAGAACTAATAAGATATGCAGTGACCTGCGAAAAACTACTACTGTTTTAACCTAATCATAAAAAATGATTCTTATTCCAAAAGCTTCATTTTGTATATGGCATAACAAGCGGCATAATTAATCAATTTCGGGATGACAAAAGATGATAGTCGCCTCTTGTCATCACGAAGTTGTATTTTTGCTCACCTCATTCAACTGGAAACTATACAAGATCACTGATCACTGTTCAATGCTCACTACCGTAACCCACCTGGTTGAGATTTTATTCAGCTGAGACAATTTTTACCGAGAAGGCTTGAACAAAAACCTCCAAAAACGTAATACAGTTCTCGAATTAAATTTGGAAAGTTCAAGGAATAGACAAAACAAGAGAAAAATGGGATAAGTAAATGTTTGACAAACGCACTTTCTTGGAAATAAATGAATGGAATACATTCATCAAACTAGACACGCGTCATTGATTGTTTTGACGAACTTTTTATCAGAAACAATGGTTCATGAACGGCGAGAGGATCTTTGGAAAATTTCAAGAAAAGATTCTGAGTTAGGAGGTAAGAAAAAGAAGATGTGACCCCCGAATGCATAGCTTGTACGAAGTTAGAACAAATGAAAACTTGGAAACAGTGAAGCTTTGCTGAATATTGGGAAATGGAGAAAGGCCCTAAAAAAAATATTTTTCCCATAACCGAAAAAAATTCTCAAAATGAAAGGAAACCATAGTTCGTAAAAAATTACTTTTTTTCAGAAACTACTGTACATCAATCAGGAATAGAACCTGGGGATTTCCCTACACAAAATACTAATGGAATGAAAACAGGACAAACGACAAAAAGAAAGCTTTGCTCATAGAGCCGTAAACAGGTGATCAAGAATCGCTGGAAAAGGTTACGGTAGAATTAGCTCCACCTACTTCATCTATCCTTGTTTATTAAAAGCTTTTGAAGAAAGAAAGGCTTCTAGAATAAAACGCTTCGATCATTATATCCTTCATGAAAAGACGAGATCTGAATTTATAATAATAAACGGCCGAAGGCTTGTTTAAAGAAATGTTCATCCGAAAGACTGTTCATATGGATAACAAGTTTAAGGAAAAATGAAACACCATAACACCATTATCCGAAGAAATCCAACTGAAACTTTAAAAAACCAATGAAACCGAAAATAAACTCAACTTTTTAATGCTAAAACGTTTCTCTTACACCACTTTAACAACATTATCTACCAACATATTCTCCGAAATCTTTTCATTTCTGATCGAGATCCTTGGTTCCTTTTCTTCTTCAAAACGCCGCCCACCCATATTCAGATGACGTCTCTCTCTCTCGGAAACGAGATCACAAAAATTCAAGTTCAAGATCTTTTAAAACTGCACTTGTTCGTCTAATTTCTTGTGATTTGTGCGCAGGGAACACAATTGGAATCGAATGGCGGAAGAAGAAAAAAAAAGAATCGTAAACAAAAGGGGCGGAGTCATAGAACCTTCTTCTTGATGACGTAAGCTAATTTAAAAAGGAATTCTGAGAAAATAAGATTCTAAGAAAAGTATATATACACATATGCAAATTGGAAGCAAAAAAATGAGAAAGAGTTTTGGTGTTTTGTGACTTGTGGTGTCTCTTTTTGTTGTGACTGACCTACCAACGTGATTTAAGAGGGTGGAGTGGACACGGAAATTTGAGAAGTTTTTATGAGGGAGGATTCAAATGAAATTGGATATAACCTCTTTTAGAAGAGCACCCGGAACCAGAGCAAAAAAAGCTAAACTTTTAGCATACTCTAATAAAACCTAGATCATTTACTCGATCAGATCCGAGTCTTCGGAGGACTTATAGTGAATTGGCTAGAAGGAAGACTATATGGAAGACATCACTCCTAAATAAGTTCCTGTTACACATCCATGACATAACTGGTCTGAAATTATATTGAATAATAGTGTAGCTTTTCAATATTGGTGTAGGGACAATAGAAATGGAGATAACATGACTTCTCAGGCTCGATTAAGTGGTTGGTTTCAAACTTCCTGAAACAATGAGTTTCAAACAGACTTCCCCTCATAGCGATAGTTCATTTCCGTTAGTTCATGCAAAAGTTGACGCCACTTCACTAAAACAACGGTTCAATTCGAAAAATTCGTTATCAAATACCGAAAACACTAACATACTAGACTACTATTCTTGTCTGATTTCATCGTTATCAAACATTTTCAGGTTGAGAATACTTTGTCTACATATTGTATAGAAAGATCATTATCATTAAGAAGCTCAGCTAGATTCCTTTTGAAACGACAAATTTAAAAAATCTTGGGAAAGCAAAAAGCATTTGAAAAATTTCAAATAAATTTTTCACAATATTCTTCGAAAGTTCATAACAATCCGAAATTCTCCACTCACATGTCTCACTTCGTAGAGCAGACTTTTTATTTTTAAAACACGGTTTTGTAGGCATAATATGAACAGCAAAGTACCATCTTGTCTTCTTGTGCACTACTTTTAATTTGCTTGCTTTCTATTAAACTTTAAAAAAAATAGAATTACAGCATGAAGCAAAATAAAAAAAATTTTCTCAACAGTTCGAATTTCTCTCTTTAAAAGTGCATACCCATCCATAATACACTCCACTGCTGTTCTCTTGACTCATCTTCTTATCTTTCATCCTAAAGTTTCAAAGTTCATTTTTATTTTTTCCGCCACAATGTACACTTGCACGATGTGTCTTTCGCCATAAACTAACTGATTCTTGTTCTGAAACATACCCTTTTTTCGGGTCTTTATGACGCATTTGTGAGTGTACTATGTACCTCCCCCCGCCGAAACACATGGCCTATTATGGAACCACTTTTTAGTTAAGTGAGTGAGGAAATCATCAAAACACAAACTTGGACATAAAAAGAAATCAAAAAGCAGCAAAGTTTGAGAATTTGTATAGAAGAATGGGAAGGAAATTTCTTGGAAAAAGTGGAAGGACTAATATAAATGAGACTGATTGAAATCTAAGAGGACATCCCTTTCTCTTCTCTATTCACCCATTTATCATGTATGCATGGGAGACGAAACGAGGTGTTTGTAGTTAATGTAGTATTTGTAGTCTTTGTAGTCAATATGTGTGCATCACATTAATCTGATTTATCCGAGACCGACCAAAGATGGGATGAGAAGAAAAAGAAGAGAATCTGATAAACCAGAGGAAATGTGACTATCATAAAAATGGAAAGAAACAGAAACTGGGCCTTGGAAAATTGGGGGGATGACTAATTATTTCGGCTTCAATTGGACTTTATTAGAGGTGACCCACTTTTAGAAAAGTCAAGAAAATATCCTTTTAAAAGCTTAAAAGCAACATAAAGTTGACATGATTGAAGCGTCTGACAAAGATGTTAACATTCGTAGTTAGTTTGGCTGAAAGTCGGAGAGAACTACCATGATTTAGTTTGATTAAAGATTTTCTGAAGCTCAGAAATTACAAAAAGCAAGACTATTCTGGCATACGTTCGAAAATAAAGAATAAAAGTACTTGACTTATTGTAGAACAAAAACTGAGGGAAACTAGGAAACTGCAAACATATGTCTACAATGAAACGGAAAGGGATTTCTATACTATGAATTCGATTTTCAGAAATCTAGAAGAACAGTTTATGAGGTTAATTTATTAGCACCTTGCGGACCAAAATATGCACAATCCTTTTAAATTAGTGAAAAAACTGGAACCGAAAAACAATCTGACAATTGTCGGAAATGCTTCAAAAGACAATGAAACATCAGTGCATTGTAACGAAAACCAAAGAATTTTTCAAAATCAAAACCATACTCTAAGGAAAACGGTATTCAGGTTAACATAAAGGTGGACCCTAATAACTAAACGCTGAATGCAAATCGGAAAGTTATGAGACTGAAATAATAGATCAAAAAGTTACAGTATAGAAACTTCTGATCCTTCAAAGATTATCATCTCCTCTGACTCCGCCTCCTTCCTCTCTCCACATGTTTCAAAACATTCCCTCCCTACAGACTACAGACTATCCCATTGATATCAGCACAAACTCCAAATCACTACATTTTATCTTTTTATAGTTTCTGATCTGGATTCCTGATTCATTTCGATCCAGAAGTGAACGTCCGGATCATCGAAACAAGATATGGGGAGATCCATCTGATAAATGGAGGTAAAAAAACGGTGTAAAAAAGGAAAGGAGGAAGATACTTCTTTTGGGAGGGTTTACGTGACAATTAGCAAGTATCGAAAGTTCGGAATTCAAAAGATAATAAAGGAGATTGAGAAGATTTTGGAAGAAGCAAAGATGTATAAAACGAACATTTCTTTCAATGGAAGTCCAGAATCGAGAAGGGAGTCAGAATGACAAACTCTTTATCTTTTGATAACTCTAATAAACGAGCATCTTACTACATCAAAGCAACTAGAAACAGTATACAACAATAACAATGTTTTGTAGATGAACACGTTTTTCTTCCGCCGTCTTTTAAAATGAAAATTGGTCACAAATGTAGTTTATAGGTAACCGTAGAGAACATCCACACATATAGTACACATTTTTTTACCGATCAAAAATCGGAACATTTTGAAGCCATATTTTTAGAAACATTATGAAATAGTTCTATTTTCATTTTTCAAAACTTAATGAAGCTCCATCTTAACTTGGAACTAAAATTGAGATGAAGAATGCTCATTAGCTGGGTGAATAGTAGGTGAAAACTGGATTGATTTTAGGCAGAACACTACAGTAGGATTGAGCCGTCATAGATTAGGTATAATGTACTAAGAAAGGATCATCAAATAATTTTCCACATCAATGCAAAACTTACTTCAAGTTTTCTACCTTTCCTGAATTCAAACTAGAAACATGTTTCCTTTCTCTTTTACTCACTTCTAGTTTATCAAACTACGAAAGTTTGGGATTTTCCAAGAAATACGGAATCACCTGCGTGTGATTTTCTTTTCTTTCGAAACTTTCAAAATAATTTGTGCTTGATGTTTCTATACATATTCATGGAAGCCTTTGGCATTGAGAAATCGGAAAAATGAGTATATTTTGGTTTTGGTGGAGCAGGTGAATTCCGTATGAAATGGCTGAGTGATAGCTGAAAAACAACAGCAGACGACGGATAAAACTGATTTTCTGGTGCTTTCAGATTCTGTAAAAGTATTGCGTGAAGTTAGGTTCTGTAATTAACTGAAAACAAATGCTCGGCAGTCTGAAAAAATTGTTCTGTAATTTTGCTAATATATTGTTGATGAATAAGAACAGAGCATGTAGAAACAACAAACCAACTCGTTTCTTTTCAGATTTTCAGAAAGCAAACAATCCCTCCCGAATCCTGGTCCTGATCTATTCAGGTTTCATATTGTGATCTGTGCCAAAGTGTGTCTTCCATTTTCTCCTTGATCATCTCTCGCCATCTCTAGCCCAGGGAGACAGGAAGGAATGGCTGACGATTTGATGATTGAAACAAATGGAAGAAAAGATGACAAAAAAATGAATTGAAGATATTGAGAAATCGTGCACTACACATCCAATCGTACACTACAAAATGTTGAAGATTCTCAAGATTGCCGGGGACGTTTTTCAAAAAAAGGCTGTATTCCGTAAAGGTCGAACTCTTTCGAGAAAAACAATTCAAATGGTAACGCTATTGGGAACTAATTCACACCTAGCCCATTTCATCCTTTCAAAAAAAAATATTCAAGAAAAATACCTCTAAAATTTGCACAGTTTTCAGATAAAACCCAGAGATATTTGAGTGAGTTTTGCTTTTCTTGAATGATCAGATACCATAAATTTCCAATCAAAAACTTTCCCATTGCTGCATGGAAAGATCAAATTTCCGTTTTTTGCAGATTGTTTTGCAGAAAAAGTTTATGTTTATCATTTCTTCCTTTCCATTCCTTCCGTATAGACTTTCCCTAAACATTTGAATTGACCTATAAAACATTCAATATCAAACACAGACACTTTCATTTTTCTTCTCATAGAAATGAAAATGTTTCTCTTTTGTTTCGTTTTATTTCTGACATCTTCATTTGGGTATTCTGAATCTGCCACCTGTGATTTCAAGAATGATTTGACTTTGATGACGTGGAATGTGAGCAATGATCAATTGGAAATTCATTTTGAGCACAATAATCTGACTGAGAATCGATGGACTTCTATTGCTTTTGGAAACGGACCAGGAATGGTGAGTTGCCTCTATTACAGTGGCGTTCATTTTATTTTTGAAAAATTTTTTCTACAGAACAACCTCGAATCCATCATTTTCTCTCGTGGCGAAGACAACTCCATCACCACTTCCACTGGATTTACTCCGAAAAAGAAGAAAGTAGTCATTGATGATGTCTCTTATGTCACTGTCAAACAGATTCAACTCAATGGTGATAAGCTCTCTGTTACCGTAACCCGTCCATTGGGACCTGCTGGACCAAGGAACTTCTCATTGGATAAATGTATCAATTGGATTATTGTGCCAGGAGGTAGTATGAATGGAGACAAGTACAAAAAGCATCATGGAGGAATTTATTTCATTAAGGTGAGTGTACTCGATGTCCCTCGGAATCTCATTCTCCTAACCTATTCTTCTCATTCTGATAAAACTACAAACTCTTTATTTTCATCGCCAAAATCCAGAACACTTTCTTTTTCTTATCCTGTGAGTCTATTGACGTTTCGGTTCCTTTTTTCTCAACCGTCATCTCATAAAGCAAACATGTGTTCTCTTGTTTGACTTTTTTACAGCAAAAAAAAACTCTAAAAGCTCTTGTTAATTTGCTCTCTTGATATCGAAATACAAAAAATTATTATCTCAGGATGTATGTGCTGCCAAGTGTTCTACTCAGAAGAAGATGAGGATTTTGAGCAATCGAGTTCAGTGATTGGGATCATCAAGGAGTGATAATTATATTACAAAACCATGTTGAATAATAAAAAGCCCTGTGTTTTTCCAGACTCGCTGTTATCGAAGTTAACAAAATGATCTACAAAATGATCCAGGTCAAAACTTTTCAGATAATTCGACGTTTGTTCTAAATCTGTTCGTGATCCGTAAAACTTTAAGAAACCAAAAAAATCAAATTCTACTTTTCGTTCTCTAAAGAATACAAAAAAATGGTTATCGGAAAACAAAAATATTTCAAGAGCTTGTTTATGAAGCTTGATCAGGAGCATATTGTAATGATCAAAGAGCACAGACGAACAAACAAGCTTCTCGACTTTCATTCTACAGTAACCCAGGAGAAAAGAAACCTCTAATAAAGTGGCATGTAAATGAAGTTTTGCGTGATAAAAAATTCAGAATCAGTGTTTCAACTTTAAGTTTGAAGCTTTTGAAATAATACTAGAAATAATAAGAATAGAGGTTTGTAGTGCCATACTATTAGAGGTTCAAAATTTCAAACTGCAATCGTTTAGTTTCACTTATCACTTGAAAACCTAAAAGAACAGGAACATTTACTGTACTCTTTGACCTGAATGATAATCCTTTGCGTTTCTAAAAATTTCGCAATTTCTCTTCTCCTTTTTTTTCTCAAAGTGAGTTTACAACCAAAAATACCCGGGAGCAAGTAGATACACAGAAAAAAAGAGAAAGTGACTTGAGCACTTGGCACATTGTTGGACTACAAACTTTTTCTGTCGTACTCGCTACATAAACCACGATATTCTTCTTCTTTTCGTTTGTAAAGCAAACAATGCCAATTGACCGGGTATAAAAGCGAAACAAAGGGCACATTGAAGATATCGTATTCGAAACGAAACATGTTCAGATCACTTGTATTTTTGACTCTTTTCGCTTTTGCAATTGCCAAGACATGCAAATACGATAGCTCTGGATTCCAATCTCATTGGAGATTTGCGAATAATTCGATTCAACTTCAATTCATGAATACTGATATTAAGAATAATCATTGGACTGGTATCGCTTTTGGAGATGATAAGGTTAGTTTCGAAGAATTAGAAGTTTAGTGATATGTATCTAATTGAATGACAGGAAATGTTCTTAGATTCCATAAGGGAATATGTAGCCAGCAGCTAGCTAATACCTCCGATTTTCTTATTTTATCAGTAGTTATCCAAGGTGTTTTCCTTGGAAATAACACCATTTTTCAGTCTTAAAATCATCTAAATTATCCTGATCTTATATAAGAGGAATTCTTCAAAAGCGATTTCTATTTTATGAAAAAGACTCAGAGACTTTTGCTGCCCTTCTATTAGTACCGAACTGTTAACAACTCTATTTTTTTTTGCAGAACAACTTGGTCGGAGTCTTCTTCATGGTATCCAACAATCAAGTGGCTGTTCGAACTGGAGCCACCACCGAGCACGGACCACCAACATTCTCTCAAAATGGAACAAACTCTGCTCAAATCGCAACACAATCTCTTCTCTACTTCCCAGAAGACAAAACAATGAATGCCGTTGTTCAAATTCCAATTCAATTCAACGGAAGAAATCTTCAATCTTGTCAAAAGTGGAGGGTAAGTTCTCAAGATTTAAAGGATTCTTAACCCTTTCAATTTTTCAGTGGATTAAATCTGGAAAGATTGAGAATGGTCAACTGACACGTAATTCGAAATCACCAAAGGATAAGAAGGTGTGCCCAATGGAATGCAATTAAATTCCCAATATCATTTTCATCGTGTAAATAATTGTTTTTTTCTCTTTCTCTCTCTCCCAGTGTTCTGGCCAATAAACGGTTCTTGACTAGAAGTCATTGAGTGTACGTAAGCATTACTGTAGTTCAAAGTCAAACATACATCCCATTTGACAATAAGAAGTTTGTTATGCCAACCAACGTTTTATTTGAACAAGAACAATCTGTGTTTGTGAACAGAAATGAAAGGAACTTGAAAAGAAACTTAGAAATGAGAAAAAATTTCACAAATGACAACTCAAAAGGTCCTGTTTCACCATATAAGAGAGTTCAGATTTCAAAACTTTTCGTTTTGTTTTGGTTTGGGCCATAATTGGAACTTTTCTGTATGGAATACGTAATATTTTTGATAAAGAAAACTACAACTTTTTCTTATAATAATACAGAAACAGTTTGAAAAATAGAAAAAAGACTAAAATTCTGTATAATCGCTAAATTTCATTTCAATATACAGAAAAAAAGTTCATTTTCTGTATATTTTAGTGGAGAGGGAAGGAGAATGAAACGTGGATATACAAAACATATTTTTTCATTTTCTGTATATTTCGAGTAGTCCGTGGGATATACACAAAAGTGAGAAATTATTTTTATATGCAGAACTGTAGTAAAACCTGAAACCCAGCTTACAATTACGGAGTTTAGGCTTTTAAAACTGACCAGGATAAGAAAGATTACCTTAAAATCCAGCGAAATTCAGTCTCATTGTCGGAACAATATTCATAATTTTAAAAAAGCTAGATGTCATACATGAAGCTCACTATGGTGATAGTAAAATTTGTTCACTTTGTACAAAAACGTGGAGATCAAAAGCGACTTTCAAAAACTCAATAAGGAAGCCGAAAAGTATTTGTAATACTGAAACGTTTCAGAATTTTCTGTGAAAACTGTAGGATCAATTTTAGCACCTGATGTCTTTCAAGGTTCGCTCGTCGCATTTTGGATGGGTGCTCTTCTATTGAAGGTTCCGGTCCTATTTCGGTTTCATCTGGTTTGCCAATTCTACAGTTTGCTCTTCTGACCGCCGATCTTTTATTTCCACCATTATTTTCCCAAAATTGTTTTCCAGACATTTTCTTCCATTTAGTTGATATAGTCTATGCTCTCTGTGGTTTACCGAAATGGTGGGCAACCAATTTCAAATATTTGCCACACAATTTTCATTCTTCCTTTCCTTTTAAAATATTTACCAGTCGTCACCTCTCTTTCTCTCTCACTTACAAGACTTCTGTTTTCAAAAATGATGATTCGACACCCACATAAATAACTCGAAAAGTCAACATAAGTCGGAAGGGTTTAAATGGCAGACTAGTGAAGTGAAAATTATTGGAAGACATTCGAAAATGTTCCTTCAAATTTCGATTTTTCTATTGGCGATATTTGGAGCTGCGAGCTCACAAACATGTAAATACTCGAAATCTTCAATCAAGGCTAATTGGAAAATTGAGAATGGAGCATTGCAAATTCAATATCAGAATAGAGGACTCAATAATAATCAATGGACAGCAATTGGATTCGGACCAGGAATGGTGAGTTATTGTACTTTCAAATGTGCTCTGACTAGCTTTAGAGTGCTCCACTTCTGCAAAGAGAATTTCTGATTCTGAAAAATTTTTTTGTTGATTGAGAACTTCCACTTTTTGTTGGTTGAGAACTTCGACTTCCATTTTTCTTTCAGATCAATAATAGTCTTCATTGAAAGACTAAAACCCTTTTATACAATAGAAGCTGAAGGTTTTCTACCATTTCTTTTGTTTAAAGCATCTAGAACGAAAACAAGTTTCTGTAGTACAGTAAATTGTTCTTTTTTTCGAGCTAGTTTCGATGAAAATTCCGAAATCCGGGCTACCGTAAACCTACAGTGTTTTGGTAATAATTTGGGTTGTGTACTAAGCAGCTCCAATGTATGTCTCTATGAAATTTTGGTTCCATTTACACAGATGTTTCCGAAACTTGGAACTCGAAACTATTATCGCTACAGTAACCCGAGCTTCGACTGACTGGAAAAGAGTTGGCTCGGGAACTTATGACTGGCAAATATGATACAAATGAAACAAAAAAGTAGTACAGGGTTTAATGGAAAGTTCTCTATATGAATATTTCATTTCAGTCTAACCTGAATGTGATTGTCTTCATGGTTCAAAATGGTCAAGTGACTGTTCGTACTGGTAGAACTGCTGGATATGGACCACCAACTTTTGATAATCAAAATAATGTAAATGTTCAAATGGCAAATCATTCTGGATCAACTCTTAATGCTCTTATCAATGTTCCATTGAACTTCAATGGTATGAATGTTCAGAATTGTCAGACTTGGAATGTGAGTTTTGGCTGAAAAAAATGCAGATTATAATTGAAAATTTTTCAGTTTGTTCAAAGTGGACCAATTAATAATGGTCAGATGGGTGTACATACTTCGAGACCAGATCAAGTGAATAATGTTTGCGCTTCTCAGTGTAGATGAATATTTTTGTGACCAATAAAACTTGCTTGCATAATGTGTGTCTGAAAATCATAACTTAGAAGCAAGTTATTCATACAGTGAAACAGAATTTCATATGTCTCAAGGATAAAACAATTCATTGAACACAAACAATATGATAAAATAAACTGAAAAGTGATGCGATCGGTGAATAAATATCATAAGACATGAAAATTAGCGAAAAATTAAAATTAAAAAAAAAACGGTTCAATTAGATCAACGTCTAGGACTGCTTAAACCTCGATTGAACTTCTTGTTGAGTTCTTTTCGTCTCTCACAAACTCTTCCCAGATGCGGCTCTGACTGTGTAGTACATGTGTCCCGCGCATGCTTTGTTATAAATTTGAAGTTATTCCGTTCATTCCGAAGAAACTCTCAAAAACTTGGATTACTGTAGTTACAGTACCCCTACAGTATACCGAGCTCCGAACGTTTTGGAAATGAAGCCTTATGGTCACATGCTGAGTATGGTACAAGTCGGTCAAGGGACACACACACACAACCTTGCACACGATGGACGTGGCTTAGAGACCCCATATGGCCCAAAGACTCCGTACAGAGAAAAGGCAGATTGTTCTGATTTCTTTGGGTCTCGACACGATTCGGATTGCAACAGCTGTCATTTATTTGTGGGGAGGATACAAAAAGTCGATATTCCTGCAAAAGAGCTAGGCTATTTGAAACTCAATATTCATCTAGGTTGCCCCCATTATTTGGAAGATCACCCCAAAATGCACTTTTTAAAGTTTCCATTGTTAGTTCAGTACAATATTCTTGAGTTAATGGAATATGAAAATATATTTTTCTTTTCTCTTTCCTCAAAAAGAATAAAAATGTTAATTCAAAAAATAAATTGGAACCTAAATGGAATTTATTTTGTTTATGATTCTGCCGAACTCACGATATTTTACGATAGCAGTAAGAAAATCGGTATTCCAATATTCAATATTCACAGCTTTCAAATCGGATCATCTTCCAGGTAACGTTTTTTTCTTATCACTCGCAATATGCTTTTTTTTCTCAGCGGAATTTCCGAATGTGAAGGACCCTGCCGCTTCAGATATTTTCGAAAAAACGCAAATTTAGATGTTGTTTTGGAGATTCAACAGCATCTTTTTGATCTGTTCTCAAAATCTCGAAATGCAATCTTCACTGTTTCGACTGATAAATATGAACACTATAGACATGTCCCGTGTGTAGAAAGAGTGTGGTTCCGAAACAATCCTGTGAAAATAGAAGATGTAGAGAGATTTATAGACAATCATCCACAAGTGAAATCTATCATCATACACCGAAGTTTAATTGGAAATCCGTCTACAAACTCGAAAATGTTTGATGTGAAGATTTTGAGAATTGAAGAACCATGTGTTCCTTTTATGCAGTATCTAGAGCATTTTAAAGGTGAAATTGGAGTTTTTGGTACTCAACTCAACTACAGATCTCACATACATGATTTCCTTCGTCTCTGGTTAGAAGGAAAGTATCCTGATAACATAAAACACGTATGTGTTGTCAAGTTTAAAGGCGGAGAATTTTACTCAGATTTTCTTGACGATTCTCCTGCAATCAAGTGGACTGCAGCTCATTTTCCAATCAATAACACGGTCAGCAAAAGGTGAGTATGTCCTCGTGAAACGTCTTTGACGCGTTAAATTACCTTCTTTTTTTCAGGGATGCACACTTGGCTAAACTGGGTCGTTTGGATCTCACAGTCGGGAAAATCTTTTATATTGAAAGAGAAACAGATAAAAAGAGGGCATCGATTACGCTAAATAAGCTTTTTTTCTTGTTTTCTGTTGTTCAATAATGTCTTCTCGCCTTCTACCATCTGGCTTTATAAAATTTTTGAACGAGATAGTTATGAAAAGTTTTACTGTTTTCATGATGTTTATGTGATCCTTATATGTGTTTTTGCAGGTATGATTTTGAAGAATTTCTTTATGATTCAATCGAGGAACTGAAAAGGAGATCACGTGTTTTCATAAAACTTGAGATGCCCTTCTATTAGAGCGAAGCAACGATTTCGTCCCAACCCCCAACGGAAATGAGAACAACACCCGTAATTATCTCTCGAACGATGATGAGTACAACATGAAAAATGACATTCAGACAACAAAAATGTCTCAAAAAAATATAGAAAAAGAATCGGTCAACTGACCAGAAAATAACAAAGAGAAAAGTAGAAAAGAATGAGAAGAATAGAGAGAACTACTGTCCGTTTGGAATGTTATTGTGTCATTTCTTTTGACGAACAAAAAAAAATGATGATCACTGTCACTTTTTTTTGTAAAACGATTGACTTCTTGCGAGAAGATAGTCTACTTCTGGTAAGATTGTTCTATTTCTATTTTTGAAAAAATAGAAATAGATTTTTACCTACAGTATTTAGGATTACGGTATCTCGCGAAGTTTTTGTAAACCTCAGCTAGTTCCTTCTGAAAAAATGATTTGATGAAACATAGGAAAAATAAAAAAATGCAATAAAAAGGCAGCTCTAATGAGAATACTGGAATGAAAACGTTTTTAATCTATCTTCTCTTTTTTCATCAAATCAAAATCAGTTCATTCTTTTACCATTTTTCTTCTTCCCTTTAACTAACAAACAATTCCATTTCTTTCACTTATTTCTCTATCAATTTGTCTTCTCAATCATCTTCTTTTTCTCTATCTTCTTCTTCTACTTCTTCCTCCTTTTATTGTCTTGTTTTTCTCTGATTTTTGATTCTCATTTTGCCATTTTTGCCCCCTTCGCTATTTCAACGAACTACTGTTATCATCATTCACTTCTCGCTCTTCTTTTTTTCGTCTGAATTCGTTCTCACGATTCTTCAGATTCTCTCCCTCCAGATTCTAAGTTCGTCCCTTTTTTTAAATTCTCAATTTCATTTCTTTTTCTTTTTCTCAATTTCGAAATTGTTTTTGTTTGGTTGTGAATTGCTCAGTTTCCGTTATAGTCCGTTTTGAATCTGGCGGCGGCGACGACGGAAAGAAAATAATTGAGGATTTGAATCATAAAATAAGTGAAAGAGATTGTCATAAACATCCTTTGAAATTTAGAGAGAACTCGATGAGCAATTTACTTTGTGTGTTTTTCAGAACTTTTTAGAAATAGGAATAATATCAAAACAATTCCAGTTTCTACGTTTAATGTGTGCCCTTCTATTAGAGTATTTTTTGTTCAAACACAATTTTTTATGAAGATGATTGAGGGGGAAAGTAGTTTGTGGCTACAGATTGAAGTCTTGAAATTCGAAAAGTTTTTTATTTCTCAGAGCAATTTTGATCAAGTGTCACTCAAAATTACTGAAATCGAAACTATACAAAGTGAGAAATCACATGAATTTGTTTTTTGACAAAACTAATTGAGTATCAAGTATTACCTATATTGATTATTAACTACATTAGATCAAAGCAAAGTTGACCATACTTTGAAACTTCTATCCTTTGTTTTCTGGCCACCAGATTTGACTTCTTAAAAAATTTCGGATGAATGAAGAAAAAAACTCTTCTTCCTACTTTACTTGTAATTCAACTACCATACAGCCCAATCTTATTATAATCTTTTAAGTTCCTATTCCAATTTTCAAAATAACCAATTTCCAGAATGGCCTCTCTATTCCGTCGTCTTCTAAGTATCCGTAAACCAAAGAAAGTATTGACTCGAAAGGATTCCATCACCGGTCGAAATCATACATTCGTCAGTTTTCTCTTTTGCCACCAATCTCTTTTCCTTTCTAATTTGATATCGAAAAAACGTTTTTTACATTCCACTGGTGGTCTGATTGTAATACGTGGAAAACAAGACTAATTGAGTGGAAAATTTTTGCAAAAATTGGGGTTAATATTTTTTGGAAAGAAGAAAACTGAAAACCAACTACTATCTTAAAAAAAAACTCGGTCAATCCTAAAAATTCTGAAACTAAAAAAACTCAAGAAACAAAGTTATTTGTAGGAAGTGCCATACTTATCTCGTCTTGACGGAAACCAATTACAACCAGGCCAGTCATTGATTGCCAGGGGATACATTACAGGTAATTTGATAAAAGACAAAGAAAGGAAAATGAATGGAATTTTCAAATTGCCGAAAAGAATGAGAAAAGAAGAAGATGTTAGATGTTTGAGAGAAAAAATCTGAAATTTTCAAAATTATTTAAAAAATTCCAGGAGGCGAAGGATTCATTGTAAACCTTACATCGGGTCCAAATGTAGAACTTGATGAGGATGAAAGTGGTCAACTCGATGACCGACTTTTGGCTTTGAGAGTTGATTTGGCAAAAGGAAAAGTGTTTTTGAATGCATGTATCAATGGACAATGGGGAAAGTGAGTATTAATTCATAGAAACTAACTAGAATCATTTATTTTCAGAGAAGCATTTGTGAAACAAGCTTACAAAGAAGGAGATGAGTTTGACATTCGAGTTCGATGCTTCGAACAACATTTTGAGATTTATGTAGAGCATAAACTGATTGCAAATTTCAAGCATTATGTTCCGATGAGTAACATTTCGCATATCTATGTGACAGGGGATGTACGACTCTATGCGGTTTCTTGGGAGGGAAAACTTTATGTAGGTTCTTATTTTTTTCTCGAAGAAATGACGACGTGAAAACTTTCCAATAGTCTAGAAACTGTAAATAGTTCTCCTGAAGTAGTTCAGGGAAGATTCTAGATTTTCTTGTTATCACTTCTTTTTATGAGAATTAAATAGGACTTTATATTCGAATGATTCTGAGAGAAGACCATTCCATCATAATTTAGAAAATTTTCCAGAACATGCCCTACACGGCCGATATTCCTGGCAACTTCTATGTAGGAAGAAAGCTCTTTGTCTCAGCCATTGCTGATAAAAAACCAAAAGATTTATCAATTGATTTCTTCGCTGGCGAAGATGTTCCTTTCCGAATGTGTGCTTCTTTTGTTCAAAAGAAGGTTATGAGAAGTAGTGAGATTTCTGGCACTAAATCGACTCCAGAAACTTCTTTCGAAGGAAAAAATAAGTTTCCATTGAAGGGGAAACGATCCTTCGATATTCTCATCTACGCGGCTGATGACAAGTTTTTGGTGAGCACTTTTTAGAAGTATGCTCTTATAATAGAGGGTTTTGCAGGTTTTCATCAATGATGTCCTCTACTGTACTTTCGATCATCGTATGCCTGCGGCTAAAATTGAGCGCCTTCAGATTAATGGAGATATTCAATTGATTGGTGTTCACATCAAGTAGATAAATTAGAACAACTTTTGAGTTACCACCTGATTTTTTTTTGAATTTTTCAATTAATAAAGCCAATAATACAAATATCAGAAGTTATTTCATTCCACATAACAGTGAACTTCAAAATAGACGACAATAACCAAAAAATGAAAAAAGTTTTTAGGGGGCACCCGGAGTTGAACCAGGGACCTCTCGATCTGCAGTCGAATGCTCTGCCACTGAGCTATACCCCCACATTATTTCCGTCATAGGCATTCCGTAGGAGTGACCGGGGAAAAAGGAGAAACGACGGAGACAAGAAAACTGGCCTCTTGGCTGTCCTGTGTTGGTTTCCGACAAAGAGAGAAGAGGAAAAGGATGGAGACACAAAGACAGGAGGTCAGGGAATCGGAGAGTGAGAGGGAGCAGAGAAAACAGTGGTATAGGAAAAAGGGATGATCACTTCGAAGATGAGATTAAAGAAATTGGAGATGCGCGGGAGAATGATGCCATGAAAGTTTCAAATTAGAATTTTTGATTTGGCTGGAAATGTAAATGGAAGAAAAAACGGGAAAGTCGTGTATCAGAATATGTATTTCAAAAATAACTGAAAAATTTTATCACGTTCTAAAAGTGATTTCAAACTCTATAAATTTTGAATATAAATACGTGAAAACCTTTCCACGTTGTTCTTTACAAAGAAGTTGGAGCAAATCGATGAAAAACAAATCAGTTCTGAATCAGTTCTTTGCTCGTCAAATACTATAGTTTAAAGGTAAAAATCTTCAGACAAACCTCTCCAAATCTATAAATTTTCAGACAATTCCAGTCAGATTGAAAGCGTGAACAAAGATGGCAGATGAAGGATACGAAGTAATGGGTCCAGGACCAGGAGCAGCCGCAACTGGAGCACCAGCCAAGGGAAATTCTGCAATTCCAGCATTTCCAGTTTCGAGTGGTGGTCCAGCGGCTCCGCCTCCAACTGCCGGTGGAATTCCACAGTTTCCTGATGCTGGCTCCACATCCGGAACTCCAGAATCAAAACACTCAGGAATGGATAATAAGAAAGCAGTGTCGATGCAAGAAAAACCATCTGGAATGGAGGAACCAGTGGAGAATAAGAAGAGTAAGAAAAGTGAGAGTCAATATGTTGGTGATAGTAAGGAGAAGACTAAGAAGAGTATGAGTACGGCGGTGAATCCTTCGGATCCAGAAGAGGTGAGAATTCTTTAGAAAAAAGGGAAAGGAATACTTTCAATGTGCATCTCTGTGGCATACAAACTCTTTGCCGCAGGGAATACTGTATCTGACTGATCACTGTCTTTTTGAAACATCCATCATAACCCCCTTTCTCTCAGAGTCGCATGGACGGTGCACCGATGACAACTCAGCGTCCAAATAACTGTGATACTCTTCAATTGGCTCTTATCATCTTCCTTGGTGTTCTCATCATTGCCATTGCCATTCCTGTCATTTTAACTGCCTCTATGAATGCCGACATTGGATTTCTCAAGGACGGGATAATGAAGTTACCTCCAAAACAATGAACTTATTTTGACTTAAATAAAAACGTTTCGATTTGAGAGTTTTGATTTATTCAAAAGTTGATGCTAGAAAAATGAAGACTTGTAGAAAATTTTATATTTGTACGTAATGTTAATAAATATGAATAACAACTTTAATTTCATCCCACCTCCATCAAAAACTCTTCAATCCTTCAAACGATTCTTCTGAATATAATGAACAAGTTTCTTCGTTTCTTCATCTTGTCTTGTCAACTTGTTTTTCGATGCTTCAATGCACTTCTTATTCCTCTCCAATCTTCTCAAATACGCCTTCCTTTGCTCTTCTTTTTGATTCGAATCCAAACTATTATCTTTCAATTTTCCTTTCATTTCCATCCATTTATTTTTATTCGAAATGTATCCTGTTCTCTCAACATGATAGCTGACGTTTTGAGCTGATTGTTGATTCATGAACGTTTCGACCTGAAAAGAAATTCATGTGGAGTGGAGTCATTAAAAAAATGGTTTACCTCAAGAGCTTTGACTTCACATAAAACCCGATACTTCTCCTCGAAATCATTGACTCCAGGTTCATTCTTTTTCTTCTTTTCAGCGTTTGTCTGCAAAAAAATTATATTTTGGTTTCATTGAAAAATTGTTTTTACCAAATTATAGCAGGGGATTTCATTTGTATGAAACACTGAAACGTCTGTATTTTCAATGAAAATGGCACCGATTAGGAGAGCAATCATAGAATATCGAAGCATTGGACGGATGAATTGTGGATGATCATGGAGGTCAGTTATCTGAAAAATGATAGTTGAACTGAAATTTCGTCGAAGATATTGTGAAATAAACTGTAACACCTTCTCCACAAGAACTTCAGATGTATAGAAATTCATTAGTTGTTCAAAATGATTCTACTTCTTACCATATAAGGAGAAGCATCTGAAATGGAAGTGATGATCGAATCGAAAAGCATGACAACAGGGAAAACGAATGATCGATGGATAGTTGGAATATGTTCAAGAGTCAAAAGGAAGATGGTGATTGTGAGTGATGTCCGAATGGCTGTTAGTATCACAAAGGATATTTTTATAATCAAGTCGTAGTCAGCTGAAAAAGGGGAAAAATCAGATGAGATTCCATATTTTTTGAACTCACGACCTGGCCTATCACTCGAATAACACGAATAATACGTATCAATTGGTACTAACGAAACGATATAACTAAATAATAAATTGAAGAAAAGAACGGTGATAAGAAATCGACGACGTCCAATTCTGAAAGAAAAGTGGTTACTGTTAAAAAAAAGATTTCAATCTCACTTGCAAATACAATAAATTGCAAAAATAGCAGCAAAGCACGCAGTAACTCTTGATATGAGAATACTTTCCATTGGAGAATAAGGTATCATTGTTTTGATCATTTCCATTTCTCCAGAATTCAATCGAGTTTGGATTGCTCTGAATTTTATAGTTGATAGTTGGGATAAAAAATTTGTGTGACCTTACACCATGATAGTTAGCACTATTAGTTTTTTGACAAAAGGACGAATCCTGAAAATATACCCAAGGGATTCCGAAGCAGTACGTGGAACTATGTTAACGTAGAGAGCATCGTCCACTATGGAGGCGATGTCGATGTTACCTGAAATTCATTATGAAAATCCGCATGAACGAGGAATAAAAACAAATTTCCATTGAAGCATCACTTACCCCTGCCCGGACTGCCAAACTTATCCAAAATTCTTTTAACTCTTTTCACATCTTCTCTAACTATGGAATGAAGAAGTTGTGGTGGACTCAGCCTGAAATACCCTAACTTTGAATTTTGATGCTCTTCTATTAGATCAAACAAACAACGCGTAAAGAGCGGTGAATCCAGTGATAATGAACATGAAATGAGTTTCGGCATATTGTGTTTCTCTTTTGAACAGGAGAATTGTGACAAAAACAAATGAGTGACTCTAAAATCTATCATCACTTTGGTCCTTAACCTTTCGAATAGACTCACCAAATAATAAGATAATCCGATTGCCAATGTTCTGTACTTTCCACGTCCCGACTCAAAAGCGGCTTGTATTGTGATAATGCTAAGAGACTTAGAGAGGATGGAACCGACGACAAAGGCAATACGATCAAAGAAATTGAACAAAAAAGCTTGAGAGAGGAGATAACTGGCAACGATCAAGACGGTAAAAGTGATGATTGATTTATGGTAAGACCATCTGAAAAGAGGAAAAAAATGGATGAATCGGAGTATCAATTGGCTTGTAAATTAGAAAAGATCTGAAACCGAAAAGAAAATTTCACTAATTTTGGGAAGCTTTATTAGCAATGAAATTCAATCCGAGCTAGTCTCTCACCTAGCAATAAGAATTGCCACAACACATCCAACCATCGAAGAAATATTATTGAGAATTGTCAAAGTGGTCAGATCCATTGCTCCGTTGCTAGTCGCCTGTAATCAAGATTCTCCTTCTTTTTCACCAGATGCTTTTTCCCAAATTTTCACTCACATACATTCCATCTTTATTGATAACCGTCGGATGCTCTGGTGCCACAATTCTCCCTCGATCATCCGTATACACTTGGTCCTCTTCCGTATAAATCAAGAAGTTATCCATTTCGTTTAAATGATTGAAAATCGCAAACATCATTGCATTCAGTGTCAAACTGAAGATGTAATATGGAGAGTGTGGACCGAGAATCGAGTAGATGTCGGATATCGTTTTTGAGTTTCGTTTTTTCTGAAAGCATTTTTTCCAATATACAAGTATTTCAGGAAACGAAAGAGGGCAATAGAATCATCCAAATATGCCAGCATACCTGATTTCTCGTCGTTTCGTTGCTCCTCTCATTTGAGCTTTGCTGCCCACGTGGCGAATTTTCCATTTTAAAAAGACGAGAATAATGATGTGGAATGTCGATGAAGACAAAATCAACTATCAAACCAGTTCACGTGAATTTATTATTTTAATGAAATTGGAGTTTGATTTTTATGTACCGTGTACTTTTCGTTAACTATGAAAAAACTTTTCTAACTTCACTTCCTAGAAAGAAACATAATTGAACATTGGATTCATCAAAACAGATTATTAGAGCCAACAAAGAATGAGAAAGGAAATTAATCGACTCTTTATCAACAAAAAAATGAAGAAACTCTTCTTCATTGAGGTGGAACTCCACCAGAAGGGCTTCATAGTAAAAAAGCAAGTTTGTTTCGGGAACAGATAATTTTTTGATAAATCAGTTGTGTTGTTATATACGTTTGATATAAATAAGTTCATATACACATTCAATAAAGTTAAACTTTTTCACAGACCAAAAACCAATAATGATTATATTTTTGTATATTTTTATTCGAGTATTTACGTAAGTAATCAAGAACGCACAGAATTCGTAATAACAACGATTAGGTCATGCAATTGAATACAATTCTCATTCATTTGTTATTTTGATATCAAGATAGTGTTAACAAGAGTTTGAAGTCGATTACATTCTCAAATTTACTGTGTTTTTTGAATACTTCATACGAAATTTTCCCTTCTGCTTCTTGCAAATCTTTAAAACTTCCCAAAATAAAGGTAATGGTCGAATTTTGGTTTGGAAATTATTCTTCAATAAAGAATCCACCCTTACAATTGTTGCCCTTCTGAGAGATGTAAACATCTATCCATTACACAAACTACATTCAATATCTTTTTCATCAGAAACCAAATCACAAAAACTTTCAACTAATAATAAAACATCACATTTTATTCCTTGCTCTCCCTATCTTCTGAAGCATGACGATGTCTTCGTTTCACTCCACATGTCATCCACCTGTTAGATCGCCCTTGATGATTCAACTCATCTTAATTCTTCTATTATCTTTCCCTAATTCATACCGGCCAAGGAAAAACAAACCCAATGAACTCTTTTCCTTTTGTTCAAATATCCCTTAAAAGCATATCAGTCACAAGCATTGGGAGACAATTCATGTCCCTTATTTTCATTTTCGACAGATTAGTGATTAGGTTTTCCAGAGCTAAACTCGTATATTTTTACATTTTGTGGATCCGTTGAACCTTAATCTTACGAAACTAGTCACGCTTACATACGGTCTTTGTCTCTGCAGATCCAGAATGGAACGAGGGCGGGATGTCTGAGAATATAAATCCGCGAAAAATAACAAAAATTGTACTTTAATTTTTAGATGACTCTTTTTCATTCGGACACTCCGTTCACTTACGACACCACTACATTAATGGAGGCCACGACTCTGATGGTCTCGGTGAGTTTTTTTTTTAATGTCAAACAATAATATATCAAAAACTTCAGGTTGGCACCGCCGGTCTTCTATCCAACTTTCTGGGAATGTTCGTCATCTACCGTAATCCTCTTCTGCATAACACATTCGGTCTTCTTTGCTTTTCTCATTTGGTATCCAATGTTGGAATGCTGTTTTGTTTCACCACATGGCCTGTTGCTATGATATTGAAGTGAGTACAGAGATTTTGAACAGAAACATAATATAAAAAATCTGAAATCTTCAGTCAAGACAATGATTTGGCTCATAGTTTAACTGGAAAGAGATTCGGTCAATTCACCATTATCTTCTGGTGGAGTTGTATTTTGGCTCATCTTGCAATCTCTATAAACCGATATATTTCTATTGTACTTCCTATAAAGGTGGGATTGAAGGAAACAAACGGTCCAAAAATCATTAGATGATATCTTTCGGGATATCAATATATTGCATTAGTGAAGCTGAAGAAGCTTTTTCCACTCATCCATTTTACAATTTAGTTCCAAAAGCATTATCTTCTAATAAAATACCCCACTTTCAGTCCTACATCTGGTTCACTGTCTCGAATACAAAATACGCAATCGCTTGTATCTGGTTCATTGGTTTCTTAGTCACCATTCCATATTTCTGGCGTACGTCAATCATTTTGTTTTTTGTATTTAATGATTGATCTATCAAGAACACATTCTTTTAGATGACAAATGCTACGTGGCGTTTAATGCTCACACTTTTCAATGGACTTATGCAGAGAATCCATGTGGACAGTTTTTGTCATTGTGAGTCATGAGGAAGAAATAAAGATGCACTTTCTAGCACATTGTTGTGTCTTTCCTCAATCTTTTTTTTTCATCATTACTTATAGATTCGACTTCATTGGTGGGGTCATTCTATGCTCCTTTGCCTTCACAATTGACATGTTAACTCTATTCCGTCTTCGAGAAGCTAACAATGTAATCATTCATTCAATAACTCTGAATGTAAAGTCAAAACTCAGATCATTGGAATGTCTACACAAACTGCAGCTGAAGCTACCAAAAGACGGAAAATGGAGATTAGATTCTTCACACAAGCGTTCACACAATGCATTGTTTTCTGTATTTGTCTCCTTTCTTTTCATATTTTCACTCTTTTATCTGACAGTATTTGGTGGCAATTCGCAATGGTCACAATGGTCTGGATTCTAGCTCATTTGCTGGATGGGTAGACTTTTCAAAAGGGATTAGTGGCTAAAAATAACTTGTTATTTCAGTCTGATTGTTGTCCTATTTCATTTCCGTTTCTCCCTTTGCAAAAGTAAACATTTGACGTCTACAATGATGCTGAATTCGTCAACAGCTAGGGCGGAAACGACTCACGCAGCCGGAAAATTCTAATGTGTGCACTCTGACGTCAGTTGTGATGTTTCTCATGCCGCGTGTTTGCAGACTTGAAACTTTTAACAAACTTTTTCTTCTTTCTTTCTGAATCTTGTTCATGTCTCTAAAAATGAATTAAAAATGTGATAAAAACCTTGAAAACGAGCTAAAATGTTGAAAAGTGCGTGAATTTGAAAAGAAAATGTAATTCAGACTGTCAAACTTCAACACTTGGCCAAGCACGTGGATTAGTCGATGCTGGTTGTTAGTCCAGTTCAGAAAAAATTGCAGACAGAGAGGGAAAAATATAAAGCGAATTAATGGAAAAATACGCTATTTGAAGCATCTACTTTTTTTCTCGAGAATTTAAACTTTGAGACGCTCAATAGATTTCTGCCCACTTTCTCGACCACTTCTCTTTTCAATTCATACCTTACGACATTCATTTCAATATTTTCTGACAGCTATTCATTAAAATTCACCGCATTCATGCCGGAATGAGTATCCATGTCTCTTTTTGTTTTTCTCTCGCACCTCTCCGTTACTCTCTCCCTTCTCCATTTCACTCTTTTTAACCTATCACTCGCGACTTCATTTTCTTTTCACCTCTCCGGTATCGACTAAATTATTTTCGATTTTCAGCGAAAAATGATAGTAATCAAGGTGCTTTTAACGTTAATTGTGCTGTTGCAAACGATACAAATGATAGTGGACGACAGAGAAGCGCGAAGAAAACTCAGTGAATTTAATGTGAATCCAGAAGATATAACAAGCGACCAGTGCACAGTTCAGGAGTCGATGAGTAGGGCAAAGTAAGATTCCTCAACGTTCTTGTTTTTCGAAGCGCAAATGGGAAGTTTTCAGTCATTATCTGTTCAACACATGCCCAACGACATACGATCCAATTTGTAACGATCCAATTTTCAACAAGAACAACGAGTTCGAGTTTAGATGTCGTTTGCCGAGTGAGTCCTCTGTTTTTTGTTTGCTAAACTTCAAATATTTCAATTTCAGTGAGAACAAACTCGGTGCTCTCAATGAATTCCACTGGTTTTCTAGAAATGATGAAGATGAGAGATCCGTATGCAAGAGATTGGTGCATGATTGTGTATGCTTTCGAAAAGCAAAAATAAATTATTTTCTTTTATTTCAGCATGTTTCACTCTCCAAGTTGCATCTTCTCCGCTCGGCTGGCTCCACATTTCAATGCGATCGCCAGGAAATTTGAAAATATTCTCCCCATTGCTGTGGATGCTTCTGATTTTACAAAGTTAGCGAGCAAGTCAACAAGAATAGCGTTGTTAACTCATTATTTTCAGAACCCACCGCTTAAACTTCCGATACGGAGTATCTGGAACACCGACAGTTCTTCTTTGGGTCAACGGACTCGGCGTAGCAAGAATGGGAAATAATAATTTGGACGAGGAAAGTCTCAAAACACTCATTACAACTCACACTGATTTAGTGGAAAAAGTGCCAGATGTTGAGCCAAAAGATAATATAATTCCGGATAAGTTTATGGAAATGGGCGCGGAATTGAAAGGTTTGTTCGCGAAGGAAAGAATAAATAAATGTGAAATTTCAGATGTCTCCATTGAAGTGATTGAAAGTCCACTGGTAAACATTCTCGTCTCGTTGATATGCTTTCTCGTTTGTACTACCAGTAAGTGTTCAAAAAAGCTTTTAGAAAAGATCAGGGCTGATTCGGCGTTTTCGTGCTGTTGTTTTCCTAAGTGCTTGAAGTCGGGTTTACCGGTTCGTTCGAAATCGCTGGAAAAAAAGCTGCACTCTCTGCATAATTTCTCTTCATTTCCGTCACGTCTTTACACTAAATTCCGTCAAATATTTCCGTTAAGTATATTGGAATGAAAAATAAGATTCGAAATGATAATGTCTGTTCAAAATAAAAAGAATGAAAAACAGACTATGAGAAATAGGATTGTCGACATTACCCGCATTGAAAAACGTTTAAAGAAGAACTAAAACTGCTGACGCCAGTGTTCTTTTCAACATTTTAGTCATGACAAAATCCGCGGAAACATTTATTGTCGAAGTAAAAAAGTTGCGACGCGTGAACCTCACAAAGCTGTGAAAAATTCTCGAATAAACTCCACCTTTTTTTGCAAGAGTGCGGCGCACTTTAACACTCGTTATCTTACGCCGTTTTCTAACCTTTTCAAAGAGAAATCGACGGAAATATATGATGTTAGGGATATTTCATTGCTATTTTAATCAAATACTCAACTTTTCATTCAGTTAATTCGAGACTGACGTACGGAATCCATGGTATTCAGAAAATCTGAAAAGTGCGCCGCACTCTTGCAAAAAAGGTGGAGTTTATTCGAGAGAGTTTTTCACAGCTTTGTGAGGTTCACGCGTCGCAACTTTTTTACTTTGACAATAGTTTTTCTTTGGATGTTCCTCAATAAATTTTACTTCCAGCCTTCATCTACCATGTCCGTGAACGAATCCTTCTGAGTACTCCAGTACTTCGATGGTTCCAATCAAAATGCGGTGGTCCACTCTGCGAGGATATCTACTTTCTTTTCTACGTGGCAGCTCCAAGGAATCGTGGTCCACCTCCACCTGCTCCGCCAGCTCCAGAAGAACCTGGTGAAGAAGTAATCGAATTACCACAAAACGATGAGCTTCCTCCTCTAATTATTGAAGGGGATGAGTAGTGTTATTACCCCATTGCTGATCTCTTTTCTTGTATCATATCATTTCATTTTATTTTTCCCCATTCTCTGTGTCGACACGGGTCAATTTGTGTTATTAATAATCATTAGTTTTCATATTCAAGAATTATAATACAAAAAGAAAAAAAAGCATACAGAAAAATTGGAATTAATTCGAAAACTAGCCGTCGATTCTGTTGATCAAATTCTCCCGAATAATTTCTTTCCGGTGAATGTAGTAGAACCAGTAGATGATCTGAAATTTCACTCTTTTTCCTACATTTCCTGAATGATTACTCACATTAAAAACAAAGAAAGTTAATGGAAACATGACGCTGGAAATCGAGTCAATACGTTCTGGAGTCCAACAACCAGTTCCACATGAATTGAGAGATTTTGTGGAGTCTGAGCAACCTGGTGGAAACATGAAACGACGTTCCGAAATGATTCCATGTGGAGATTCTTCTCGGGATGGCTGAAAATATTCTGATTGTTTTATTTTGTGAAGAGGCTGAGCTTGAAAAGTTCTGTAACAAAACTTTCGAAAAGAAACCCATACATTTGAAGATATCTTCTTCTGTTGTTGTTGTTTCTTCTTTGCCACAGTCTCATCTCTCACCATGAATCCAACGATTGCCAATTCAAGGAGAGAACAGAAAATAAATGTCATTGAGACAAGCATCCAAACGTCTGAAAATTGAGCATAGCTTGCTGAACGAAGATGTAGTTTTTAGGTAAATTTTAATACCGGGGAACATGAATACTGTTGGAAATCTATTTTGGTTCTTGTAGATTTCAAAAATGTTGAAAAAACAGTTATTTACATTGAAATATGATCATTTAAATTAATCTTATTTTCCTCTAAAAACGTAGTGAAAATTCTAGCAGAAACTCATATTTCCCCTAAATGTTCTCAGTTTCACAGTGTTCTGAAGACTTCACTTCTAACTAAACTCCCAATAGACTCAAAATTTGTGATTGACTCACCAATTCCTTTTATATAAGAGACTCTTGGAAGGTTTCTCATAATGTTTCCAAATTGAAATACAATTGCCAAAAGACTGTTCACACCGAGCATGGTACGTGCTGGAATGGCTCGTGAGCCAAGAGCAAATGAGACCCAACTGTAAGGAAATAGTAAGGAAAGTAGGATGAGGTACAAGTGAAAAAGTAAACAATTCAATTGAAAACTCAAACATACCTGATAAAAATAGTCAAATATGTAGGAAGATATGCTTGCATGAAATACCAAATGAATCTCCTTTCGAATATTATAGTCACATGAAGCTCGTCCCACATTCCAGCTGGGTAGTTCTGAAATTATTTTGCTGAAGAAGTTTACTGTTTCAAAACTTCCATATGTCTTTATCTGAGTTTTTCCGAATCCTATTTCACTACTTGTTCCCATGACTTGAACGGATTCAACGGCTAATAATATTCGAGGATCCAACTCACCTCCTGCTTTCTTTCGGTTTGAATCTCAAACAAATCAAAATCTGGGAGTACAATTTTCGATAAATTAAACACTGGATACTCTGCATCTGACCACTTCATTTCCACTTCTTGCCGGTTATAGTTGAAGCTGAAATTGTTCAAAAATAAATTCATATTATATTCCTCCTACAGATACCTTTCATAAATCAAACTGCATTTCTGAAGGTCCAATGGAAAATTAGAGAGATCTAGACTGCATGGACCTTTCACTCGTACTCGATAATTTACCATTACAGTACCATTGGGGAATAACATAAGAAAGACGCTTCTGTAGAAAACTTATTCAAAACTACAATAATATAACCAGAGGAATCATATTGTGTAGCTCTAACAATAACATGCAATCCATTACTATCCAAAGTTTTTGATACGATTAAATGAGGCAGGTGAAACGGGAATTGTTCTGATCTGTTTCTGTGGAATAGTATTCTGTAGGACATAATAGACGATAGACTTGGTAGACGATTTCAAATTACATAATCGAGTTTCATAAATATCAAAACAAGGTAACCATCACTTGCAATCCACTATCATTCAAGAGTCTTGATCATTCTTATCGAGAAGACAAAACCGAAAATCTTACTTTTTTCAATATCACATTGGATTTCCTAACAGCAAATTGAAATAACTAAATGGAATGCTTATTATATTGTTAGTCTTCAAATCTAAAAGAGACCTTCCGCTGACAACAAATTGTGACTTGTGAGAATCATAAATTGAAAGTTTTAGTGGAAGCGACTCCTACAGTTTATAGTTGTCAATGTAACAAAAAATCAGAGTTTCAGAACTAGTAGGGAACACAACTTTAGTTGCTGTAAGTTAGTAATTTGTGTCCCGCTTCACCTCTGAATTTTTCTGTTCGCTTCTGAGAAATAATTACCTGAATGGAGAATTGTGAATTTGAGCCACTTTGCTATTGATAAAGCAACTGTTCGGAGTCCATAATCGGTCCAGCACTTGATGATTCAATGACAGATTTCCTAAAGATATAATTAATTTCGAATTTTTTGTCTCATCACTCAGGAAATTTTTAGCGTGAATTTGGCAGAAGAGCCGCATTGATCAGGCTATTAGCCGTCGAAACGGCTTATAGCCGTACGATCCGGCTATTAGCCGTCTATTTTGGCAGATAGCCGTGTAATTCGGCTGATAGCCGAAATGGGATGAGTTTGGCATGACTACGGCGTACATGCGACGAAAGGCTCTGGTGCCAATCTCACGCCCTTCGTTGGGATGAGTTCGGCATCTATACGGCTTTCAATCGCGCGGATATGGCATCTAAATGGCAGATGATCAGCACCTAAATAGCAAGCGCTTCAAGTAAACTACTGACCCATCTGATCCCATGTTTGCGCAAATTACTTTACGAGATTTTTTTCGAGTATTTGTTTTCTTTTCATACTTCTAAGTGTAATCCACTATCTGAAGCCTCTGTTTGAATAAAGTTTGATGTCGTTTTCAGATATACAACAGCTATTTGACACAACTAGTGGCCACTCTCAACATCGTTCCGAAATGCCACGTGAGTTTACAGTAAGTTTGATATATGTAATTCTATTTTTTTCAGTGCCAACTCAAAAACAATGTAGTTCTCCATGCACACTGGTTCACAGTGTCTTCACAGGATGTGAGTTTGGTTGATTACTAATTATTCAAATTTGAAAGGTGTTTTTCCAGAAAGTTTTCGAGCGATCTCTAAGGGGAAAACGTCTTCAATCTACCGTCTAGTCAATCGGTTCATCTCTAGTCAAGCAGTCGAGGGTTCTTCCACCTGCCACATAATTTTTCGCTTATTTTTTTATAGTTTTTAATTTTTCTTAAATAAAAGTGAATTTAATCGATTGAGTTAAAGTCACATTTGGCATGCATTTGGCGCATTAATGGCACAATCTGAGGGGCGGAGCATCAATGATTCGGCTAATAGCTGCTGAAAACGGCTATTAGCCGTCGAAATCGGCGCGTGTGCGGAATGCATTCCGCACACGCGCCGTTTTGGACGGCTAATAGCTGATTTCGATGGCTATTAGCCGAACAATACCTGAGCATTCTCAGAAACAGCAAACATTCAACGAATCAAAAATTCCGTTTGGAATTGATTCTCTTACCTTTACACGGACTCATATGCTGAAAATTGAGTGCCGGATCCAACCATGTTTCCGTTATATAGATATCCATATCAAAGTCATTTGTCAATTCGTCAATTGATGTGATAGCTTGAATCCAGATTTCTACAACCACTGTCATTCCTTCTTCTTCTGAAAATATTTGAAATTGGCGGGCCGGAATATGAAATGACTCTTACGTGGAATTCTGAATTTATTGTATCCAGTTCCATTGAGAAGTCGATCAATGATATCAGTATCTCGAGTACAATTCCGTTTTCGTGAATTGAAAGACTTGTGATGAAGGTGTGAGGAGGAGGAAGAAGAGGATGAAGATACTGAAAATAAACATAAAAGTTAAACTGGGAGAAAAGTAAATTCCTATGAATTATGGAAATTATGAGACAGTAATCTCTTATCCTAGTAGTGCTTAAAAAACCTTCAAATTGTAAGTTGCTCAACGACGACTTCTATAGAAGTCTTATAAACATTGCCTACTGTTCCAGATACATCACAAACACATGCGCAAAAAATCAGTACTCATTTCTTCTATTCTCAAATAAAGAAAATTGCTTTCCTCATCTTACCTAACTCTGCAGAATG
Organism: Caenorhabditis doughertyi; assembly: GCA_963572265.1. Lineage (NCBI taxonomy): Eukaryota > Metazoa > Nematoda > Chromadorea > Rhabditida > Rhabditidae > Caenorhabditis > Caenorhabditis doughertyi. The sequence goes on along the minus strand of OY751556.1, from coordinate 18,468,573 downwards.
GACCAATTCGGAATAATCAAGTTCGGATGTGATGATTAGGACGGGTAATGTGGATAGTAAGGTGAATATCATCTGTAAAAAGAAGAAAGCGTTAGTTTCAAACTAAAATAAAAATGTGATGAAAGCTTGAAACGGTGTTCCAAAAAGCGACTAAATTCAAGAAAAAAAGGAAGGTGATACGTGGAAATTAAAGTGTCAAACTGTCAGTTTAGTACGAAACTAATGAAAAACTCCAGAGAAGTGTTGAAAGGAAGAAACAGATGTGATGAAGAAAGTATCAGTTCAATTTCAGAAACATTTTCAGAGGACTGAAATAAGTATTTAAAAAAAAGCATAACTCACATCATAGCACACAGGTCAGCGGAAGAAAAATGAGGTCATGATTTCAAAAAAAGGAAGAAAGCAAGAAGAAATAGAGCACATTTTGACGGATCAAAGAATTCCTAGTCTGACTCAGATGAAGACCAAAATTTGAAATACTTTTCTGCTTCAAGGTTACTGTATGAGTTTGCAATTTGTAACGAGTTATCCAAAAACGATGTTTACTTCTACTGTTTTTTGAATGACTGGTGTACCTCTCTGTTTCCGTTTATCTACAACATTTTTGTGAATCTTTTTCACTAATGAGGAGTAAGTGAACGAATCACCTATTAGTATCTAAAGAGAAAAATCTATGAGAGCTCTACGGGCTACCTGCGAAAATGTTCATAATAGTGAATCATTTCATAAAAAGATTAAAGTTAATTTGAATTTCCTGTTTTCTTAGGAGTTCTTTTCTATGAAAATACGTTCCCCAGTAACACAATTTCAACGAAAAGACACATTTTTTTGTTGTTTCATTAGTTCTATGGAACAGAATCTCAAAAACATATTCTAGATGAAGTTTATAACGGCGCTTCAACTTTGCAGAGCTTCTTCCTATATGAAATTTTTCAGCAGATCCCAAAATCTATCCAATTTAAACTTTGAAAACCAATTCATTTTCCCAACTAAATCTCAAAAATCAGAATCTCAAAAGAGAAAAGGTGATGAAAAGAGAATCTGAAAAAACATGAGGCGGGATCCTTTTTGCGAGTGAATGATTAATTGATGAGTATATCTTATTCGGAGGGAAAAAAAAAGAAGTCAACCTCATCTCCTTCCTTTTTTTTTCCCTACTTCATCTATCCAAATAATGAGAGTCGGGGGCGAAAAGAGGAGTCATTCCTACTTCTTCTTCTTCTTTATCCATATTTTCAGCCGGAAGGAGGACGGGACCTCTTTACGGCACAATTACATATAGGGCAATTATGTGTAAAAGTGTATAGAGAGAGAGAGAATAAAGAAGAAGATGGAAAAAAAAAAAGAATATTCAATGCCGGAAGGTGTTATGTCTCATGACGTGGCAAAGTGTGTGTCGTTTTGGCAAAAGAAAGTGAATATAACATATGTGAAGAAGGGGGTGACAAGAAGAAGAATGCACTTTTTTTATGAGCTCCAGGGAGTTTGGAAAAAAACGAACGGAGGAGTGGAAAAATGATATGAGGGGTGAGAGAAACGAATATTCATGTAGACAAGGGTGGAGAACGTATTTGTATGTATGAGAGAGAATGACGTTGTTTCTGCTCAAAGAGAACAAAATTGAGGGAGGTAGAGAAGGAGAAAACGTAAACTTTGGAATTCGATGAAACCATGATCTTTTGACTTTTTATTGGGTCTTTTACCTAGGTTTAAAAACTTTTGAGGTTTCAGAAACTAGATTCCAAGAGAACAAGTTTATCTGAACGCTGATTTTGATACATTCGGTCCCAATAGAGCTTCAAGAAACAGAAATCAAGTTAGCCGGTCTGAATTGCTCTATGAAGCCCTAATGCTGATAAAAACCTGATTTGAGTCATTGATAGAGCATACAGAGTTAGACCTACAGAAAGAATTAGATAAAAATTGCAATTTGAGACTTAGCGAGAAATACTTTTCAGAAAAAGAGACCGATGTCACAATCAGCTCAAGGAGAACAAAAAAAGTCGACACTTATTCATTTATTTTTTGAAACCGTTACCTCTCTCATTGCTGGTAGAAGAATAGAATCCCAACAAAGAAAACCAAAAAGCAATCAGATTCCTTTTCACTATCTCATTCTCTTCGTTTCTTTCATTTCAAATCCGAATTTTATCCGCTTCAGACCATTAACATTTGATTCATTTTTAGAGCATCAAATGGAATGATTTTGCAGAAGAGCTCTGTTTGAAATCTATTCCGGTTTCAGAGCTTTTTCAGAAATTGTATTAGATTCAATTAATGATAAAACTATGCAGACAAGTGAAGTCACTAAGAAAACAGAAAAATGTTCAACTAGTCAACAACTTCTAGGAATTGTGTTGACAAAAAAAACACATTTAGTTGTTAATTTTACCCCATCATATAATATTCCGTACAGATCGACAGATTAGAGTACCCGAGCAGTTGTTTTACTCGTTATCTGATTGAAAAAGATCATAAGATTCGTCAAAACATATTGATTTCCGGAAACCGATGATCAGAATTTATTTGAAGATCTTAAAAAATCTAAACAGCACAGTTACGCCTACTAGACATCCACAAACCTCGGAAACACAGTTTGAGAATTAGAAAAATCATTATCTTTTTCTGAAAAACAGACATTCTTGAATCAATTTTTTCGGATACCAAATAAAACATGAATTTTGACGTCTTCTCCCTAAACCCCATGAAAATACTTCACGAAAAAGGTGTGAACCCAACTCCTGACAAAGTTTCTCTTCTCTTTTTTGCTCTCTTTGAATTTCCGGAGAAAGAAGGTTGTCCTCTTTCGCACAGAGTATGTCACTTACAATTACGTCGATTTGGACATTCCTACTAACGGAAGCAACGAAAAGAGAGAAACGGACATACATTGGACAGAAAAACGTTGAATGAGAGAAAAGGAAGGGAAGGGAAGAAGCTCACTGTGGAAAGTGAACTTTTTGAGGAAAATACTCATTTGCTATGGAATTATTTGCCTTCTGAAAAAAGTTCTACGTATCGTCGTTGTTTTTTTTAGAGAGAAGGTTTAGCTTTAAATCGAAAAAATCTTTGTTTTTTATTCAAGCTGAATTCATTTTTTGTTTCATCCAATTGACAAGGGTCGTTAAAACTTTATTACGACAGTTACGAGATGAAAATATATCATAGTAAAAGTAACAAAAACATATGTACATACACGAGATCTTGAAAATTCAGAGACCGAAAACACACAATAGAATTTAAGAATATTAGTTCGATGAACGCAAAATTAACAACAATAAACTGAAACAAGGTTTCGAGGGAATTCATGTGGTCCAAATTGAAAAATTACAGTTTCCTACTGTGGACTTCATATCGGAATTTAACCAGATCCACTCCTAATAACCTTCCATTTCTTAAACAATGATTTGACAGCTTCTCGATAGTCTTGATGATTGTAAACAAAGTATGAAGAGTGGAGAAGTGAATGAATGCATACGAGCCAATTGGTTAGATCAGCTGCCAGGATTGCTGATTTCTGGAAAGAAAGTAGATGCAGACTATCCTCAAACGTTTATTCTCAAAACAGAACTTGTTTTTGAAATGGCAATGAAAAGAAGAACTTTTTGTAAAATCAGGAAACAGGAACTTTAACTTACACTATTTGAATATTTTAAAAGTATACAAGTGAGCAATGGAATCTCTTCTAAAAACAGTGTTGCAATGAAATGAAGCATCACTGGTCGAAAGTAGGCACTATTCAGATTTCGATGAAGTAAAAGAGCCAATCCAACTACACAAACTGTTGTGATGGCTAATGAGAAATCATATGCAGATGTGACTGCAGATGCTTCTGGAGAGTTTATGCATGATACTGTCACACTGGTTGCATCTGAAATCAGAATGGAAAATGTTTTCGGTGATGTTGAATAATTTTTTTTACCAATAACCACCAATGCTGTCAGTATGATTGTGTAGCAAATAGCTCCGGCGATGAATGGAAGAATTCTGGTGAAAAGGCTAGAGTGATGAAAATATACAGGGGAGAACGCTGCTAAAGACCAGTCGATGACTTCACATAAAAGGAGAAGGACCTGAAAAATTAAGTTTCAAAAGTGTTTTGTTAACTTTTCTGTTAGAAACCGTTGATCAAGTCCTACCGAACTTTCCCTTTAGTTACTTTAGATACGAAACAGAAATTAAATTTAAAATGTCGCTCTCCAAAACTTTTGTTTCAGAACTTTTTTGCAATGAAGCTGCCCAGAGATTTTAGCTATTCCATTGCAGCTTTACAGATTAATCAGTATAAATGTCAATTATGAAACAGAAAATTCTCACCTGTAACAACGGAATAGAAGTTGAAATAACAAGTGTAGCTCCACATATTCGTTCATCTGCATGTCTATCGAGATAAGCAAGTAAAAGAAGAAGACAAGCAACCACTATGTCTACGATGAATTTAACTGAAAATAAAAACTGAGAGACTGTAGTCAACTAGATTTTGACTAGAATTTTTCCAGTTTCAGTAATTTTTTTTAGAACCGAGTCAGCCACGAAACTGTTTTCTTCTTGGTAAATTCTTACCTAAAAATATGGAATATTTCTCCCGTAATCTTGTGTTATAAATGACAGTAGATAATAGAAATGTAGATACACTGAGCTCAATGAGCCCAAGAAATAGATAAATAAAGAATTCCGGAGCCATTTTCAACTGAAATCAATATTGAAATCCGGGAGTCAAGTGTTAACGTTATGCGGAGTCTAATTAAAATGACATTGCAAAAGGAAATAGTATTGTGAAATAATAGAGAATTAGAGAAAAAAACAAAAAACTTTTTATCACAATTTGATAAGAAAGTGTGTAGAGTGTACCATGTGAAAGGCGCAGAACCTAAAATAATATTATTTTACAGGTCGAAATTAACTTTTTGGAACGATTTCTAATAGGATTATGATTGTATTTTGATAGAAATGAAAATCAAAGAAAATGAAACGGAAAAATGATAAGAAATCACAATTTTGAATAGAATGATATTTGCATTTTGGTGTGAATAGAATAGAAAAAATGAAAAAAGAATCGATAGATGTATGTTTTGTGTTGGACACGAAAGAATGATGAACAACATTTGAACTGTGGGAACCAGTTTAGAATCAAGAGAAGAAGAAGAATAGTACATAGGTTGTAATTAAAAGTTCAGAGGGAACACGAGATTACAAGGAGGGAAGATGGGAGAAAAAGACCTGGAAACTTTTCGGGTACATTCACCAAAAAATAGTCAATCAAAAGAATATCAAGGTTCAACCGAGCGAGCTTTGTGAAAATTCACAGTTTTTAACAGTATTTGGAAACGGTACTAAATTTGAATCCTGGGTTTCCTGCTTGAATCGTCTTTATAACATCTCCTTGTAATTATCATTATGTAGAAGGTTCTCGGATCCACACTCACAGATGTTCTCAGTATCAAAAAGTTTTGAAAGAAGAACTGTCAAATTCTGAAATTGTTCGAGCTGCAATAATTCTACAGTCTTGCGTAATGACAGTGATCGTTGAGAAGCTTATGAACTTTCGTACAGTTTCCAAATGATAGATTGAAATTTCGGAACACTTTTTATCTGGCAGGACCCTGATCTGAGGCACTGTTCATTGGTTTCCGATATTCCACCAATATCAAATTCGTTTCGGTAAGATGGTTCACTCGAGAACTTCATGTTTCTGACAGTTTTAAAAATCATATCCAGAAAAAAAAGTTTTTCCGTACGAATCAGAGGTCTTTATCGGGTAATACTTACGTATTTCCATATAAGTTCAGGTCGCATCCGGCAAGTTAAAAAAACAGAAAAGAATAAAAGTACTTTCCCATACGGTAGCCGTATTCATTCAACGCTAACTTATTGCTTCAAAAACCTATGCAAAGTAAAGTGAACCATTCGAAACTGTTATAATTCTCCCACAAACTTCCAACTCTCCTCCTTCTCCCCTTCTTCACTTCTCCAAATACCGGCGTTCACCTGTTTCTGATTCACACACCTGAATCACTTATTTGCTCTTTCGGTCACTTTCTCTTCTCTTCTTTTTGTTTTGAGAGAAAGAAAAGATAGGATACTAATGGCACTCTATAATGTGAAATTTCAAAGAGGTTTAGAACTTTTTGAGCGTTTCTACCTAAGATTTCACTGTACAACTTTTGGAAATAAGATTTTTCGTGTTTCGATCTCATCATAATAAACTAAACTTGTATTTATTTCTTGATAACCAATACTTATCTAGGTCAAGCAAATTCTAAATAGCTATAGTTTTTTCTGGTTCTATAGTCTATAGAACCAGAAAAAAAACCCTCTAATAAAAGATCACAACTTTTTCTTCATTTTCCACCCAATTCTCTACTGCTACTGTTTCCTTCTACCTTCCACGATAGTCTCCTTTACCTCCATACTCCTCCTGAATAAATCATTCGAATTTTCCACTACATTTGCTCCATCTCCTACAAATAATTCGAAAGAAAAGGCGCCGCTTTAGGGTTGCTCCTTCTTCAAATTGGCTACAATCAAATAGTGGTTGAGTCTCTTTAAACGGATGGATACCGTAGGAAACAACACAACAGGTGCTAATATATTTGTTGTTATGTTTTGTTGTTTTTATTGTTGGTAGTTGTTCCAATTTTGAAAAATCAATTCGAGTCATGGATTGATCCTGTTTTGTGATTCCATATTTCGGAAGTTTTTGAAATGTAAATTGTTCGGTTTCGACATGATTATTTTGTTGATTCCCAAAAAGTTGAATGATGGGAAAAAGTTTTTCTTTAGTAAAAATTGCGAGAAAACAAAGTTGAATTAAATACCAGTAGCATCCATTAAAAACAGAGATGGAATCAGTATCAGGCCATCAAAAATGAGCCGAGCTATACCGAAAAAAACTTTGCACCTATAAGAATTACCCGTTTCTTCCCTAATTCATCAAGTTTCACAGGGTCCCAGAGTTCGCTACCGGTCCTATTACGCTTTCAGAATTCTAAATCAAAAAGATCGGTCGATAGGCTTCAGGAGCTTCATAACCTATTATTCGTTTCTTATTTTCATTTCTTTATTTTGTATTTATTCCTGCTACATATGTAATCTTTGGTACTAAGACTTTTAAGTTTTGTCAGAAAATGCATCTCCAATTTGTACATTCCTCATTCTCCTTGTTCTTTTCCTGTAACAAATGAATGTCCTCATCTTGTTCGTCGGCTTCATTCAGGCTAGTTCCAAAGTGTCCATCTATCACTGGGATGATGTTGACTTCTGGCAGTTGTCTCATTCAGAGTCATTTCTTCTCTTCTTCTCCCCCTTCATTCTTCTTCCAATGTTATCTTAAGCTTAACATAATTTGCTCTCATTTCAACACACATTACACCTTTTCCTCCTTCTCTTCTCTTGACAGGACACCCGACTGGAGGGGAGAGAGAGATGACACCCCGTATGTTGTTGCACTCTTTTGTTTTCTTTTCGATATTTGAGCCGATTCTTGGCACAAGTTGACTTCATCTCGAGATATGTGTACATGATTTCTTGAGTTTCTTGAGAGAGACTTTTGATTGATTAACATAATTTTTGATGGGAATCTATGTTCATTTCATGTTTGTGGTCTACATCTAGATACTGGAAGCTTATATTTTAGGCCTTAGACATTTGATGTTCGGAGTTCTCCTGTAGGACTGTAGAGAAGGATTACGGTATCGAAATGAATTCTGAAATCTGAAAGGTTGTCAAAACCAAGTTTAGTTAAAGAAATGGAATTTTTGAAACAATACATTTTCCGAGGTTTCATTGCTGGGTGCGGTAGTTTTACAACGGACAAATATGGTTATTTCCTTTAAAATCATTTTTGCGTAGGGTTTCGTAAAATCACAAAAAGTAAAAGGGTCAAGAACAATAAAAAAAAATAACATAAAAATGCTTCACTTCTAACTTTTTTCACTGCTTCAAGACACTCAAAAGTTTCCTCGGTGTTTCCAAATATAGTGCCACCGTTGACAGCGCATCTTATATCCAAGCTCAAACTATACTTACAAAACTCAAATTTTCAAGTGTTTGCTCATATTTTTTAATATCGAGTAAATGATGAAACATTTTTTCCCCTGGCGAACTGAAACAATTCGATGTTTTCACAAACTTTCTTCTGAGTTAATTTTTCACATTAATTCTCCGTTTCAATTCTTTCATATTTTTCAGTTTATTTGGATGAAATTAATACGGCACGCAGATAATTTACACGATTTTATTTTTTTATTCACGTATCACTCTGATAATAGGTCTAAGGACTAGTAAAACGTTCCCGTTCTAACCATCTCCCCTCATCAATTCCTCTCTCTCTCTCTCTCTCTCTCTCTCTCTCTCTCTCTCTCTCTCTCTCTCTCTCTCTCTCTCTCTCTCTCTCTCTCTCTCTCTCTCTCTCTTTTTGTCTCGTTATCATACCGTTCCCATCAACTTCTCCTCATAATTATCACTCTGACCTCTGTGATGCTCATTGAGCAGGTGCTAATCATAATGCCCTTCTTCTCCTCTTTTTTCCCTATTTGCCCTTCTTCATGCACCGCTTCTCTCTTATCTGACCTTTACCATCTATTCTGCCTTTTTGTATGTCTGTTATGTACATAATAATTGTATCATCATGATCATCTACCTCCTCCTCCTTCTTCTCCTTCAAACCATAAACATGCATGTCCTCCTTTTCCTCCTTTTGGCATCCCTTTTTTATGATGCCATCCGTTTCTTTCTTCTTCCTTCTTTCTTCATTTTTGTCTCGAAGAGATTGCGGAAGAAAAAGAAGAAGACGTTCCGATGGATAATTACCGTAATGAGGTAATTTGAAACATATTGACAGGAGGCAATCCATGCGGATGGATGCTTTCGGGACAACAGAAACACGAAGGTTAATTCGATTCCTTTTGTTTTTGTTTCTTGACGGAGATTGAGAGATTTCTAGTGTCCTTGGAACACCACCTGTTGGTTATATTGGGACTGTTCCAGGATTGCGACATATTTTTTCTGAATTTTCGATCCAATCCATCATTCATTTCAGTAATTCTGATGTCACATTTTTCTGTAGTTAGTCTTCACTGATCGTTATTTTTCGTCGGTTTCAAAAGGCTCTCACAGCTGTCGGAGTTTCATAAAGCCTTGCTGATATGTTACAATGCTCTAATTCAAAATGTTCAAAACGATACTTCATTGGAGCCTGTAAATAGTTTACTTTTCGTTGTTCTGTTTCTACACAGAACTATCGTTCTTAACGTGTCAAAGCATAAAATAAAAATAATTTGAATGTTTTGCTTATCTAGGCAAATGAGTTGAGGTAAGCGATATGAGAAGACATGGTTTCTTTGGTAATTTTTTTTATCTTTTTTGTTCTTGATAAACTATTGAGTGTTTTTCCATGAATAACCCTTTTGAACTTGTCTGTAATCGACAGATTTCTTTTGCTTTTTGTATTATAAGTTCTGATTCTCAAACGATAATTGAACCGTAAAATAGAGGAATCAGATCATCATTACGGTCACATCTTGAGATCGGGAGCTTTTCGCCACCAGAGTCTGATGCACATTTTCCTTAACTTCTTCCTATCTCAATATTCAATATCAATCCCTTCAGATTCTATTCCATGTATCCTCACTCATTATCATGTCACACAAATATATCGTCATCCTTCTCCTCCCTCTTCTTTCTCTCTTCTCAACAATTAGTTTCTCTTTTTCTCTGTATATGTCAAATGTCCAATCAAACCGATCGTTCCGTAGATCCAATGGCTACCAAATGCTACTACAAAACTTTTTTTTGTTTGAAAAAGAGAAGCCAATAATTTTCTCGTTATTCATTTTTATGACTCTTTTTTTCTCTCAATTCTTTGCCTTTTTGGATCAAAATGCGCCGCGCAAGTTGTCTTTTCTTTTGCCGTTCCACGGAAAAGAGTTCGCATTGCCAAGGGAACCAAATATGGATTCATTTTCTCCTTTTTTAGGGAACTTCACTGTTTCATACTCTTTTTGAATTCAGTTTGCTTCGAGTTTACCATTGAGTGTTTGACAAACGCTTTTCTGGTACGATGAAACTACAGTAGGCTAGCACTAGAAAAATGATACTTTTAAAAGCCTCCGGCTGCGTCCCTGAAAATAAGCTTCCTGTACCATTTGCTCTATGAAACTATGCTCATGGCTCATTTGTACGAACAGTTTATGTCTAATATCTTAAGATTTTTTAAGGCAATTTACCTTGTTTATCATATTTTTAACCCAGCTTCAAGTAAAATTGAAACTCTCCCTAATAGAAAACAACTATATTTGCTATCATGCCGAAAGTTTTTCTACGATATTTATCTTTTCCATGAAACTTGCTTCTTTTTTTAAAAAGTTTCCAAATTAATTTGTTTCCCATTTCTTTTCGATAAACTTCTGAATTTGTTTCACTTTTCCCGATTTCAAGATTACCATCAATTTTAACTCGGTTCAATGAGTCCCTTTCCCATTTCCGCCCTTCGATATTCTCCATTCCCTTGTTCGAAATCTCGATGGCCACCGGAATTCAGAATTCGTTTTTCTTTTTCTTCAAAAATATATTCCCAAGTGTAGAATCTTTCAAAAAGTGTCCCCCTTTTAGTTTGACATGTCACCTTTGCTCCCATCTTTTATTAGCTCTCCAGAGAGCAATCCGAGTGTCATGTCACACATTTCTTGTCCCCTTTTTTTTGTCACACACCGACATTTTTATGGGAATGTGAACTTTTTCCGTTTTTTTTTCCATTTTTGGTTTCTTGAATTCTCTTCCTATTTTCGGTTGTCATTTTTCTAAGTTTGATAGAGAATTTTCCAGAAACGAGCGAAAAATGAGACGACTTGTGTTCGTCTCGTTTCTTTTGTCAATTGCAATATTGGCGAATTCTGTGAAGGTTGATGTGGATTTGGTCAATGAAACTATTCGAGATCTTCTTCATTTCAAAAGTTCTGATCCGAGTGAGTTGACTCCTAAATTACTTTAGTACGAAAATTTTCAGTTTCAGCATGCTCATAGAACACATACCTGAAACTAGAAATATTGGAACATTGTCTATTTGGAATAAAACTTTTCAATTTTTCAGATATCACCACATTCCATCGCCCATCTCATAGTCTTACGGAACACATGAAGGATCTTTACCAAGTGAGGAAAGATTTTCGTATAATAAAAAACTACTTTTTCGAGTTGTTCATAAAACAAACTTAATTTCCCCTAATCTGATTTGTCGATGAAATACACAAAAACTTCAGCTATTCTCGGTTTCCAGATTTTCATTGACGAAGATTCCAACGAAGATGGTAATCTCGTTCGTGCAATTGAACCCGCCGTCGGCAAACTCGATGGTCAAGAAGTGCTCGTATTCGATGTAGAAGGATTCGACTCTCAAGAATCCATTATGCGTGCTGAACTCCATTTCTTCTTGAGAAGACGTGACGCCTTCTCCAGAAGACGTTCTCGTCAAATTCGTGCCAAATCAGTTTGTGTCAATGAATACTGTAGACAACAGACATTGAAAAAGATTAGAGGAAGTACAGGAGGAAGTGGAGATGAGATGATGGAAGATTATAAAGTGGTTTGGGATGCAACGAAATCAGTATTTGATTCGTATCATTTGGATGCAAAACAAGCAGTTTTCCGTATTACAAGAGAGCATTCAAAAATGAGACCATACTCGGAAATGATTAGAAAAAGTACTCCATTTTTGATAATCTATTCGAAAGTCAATCATACTTTGGATACGAAATCAGTTATTCAACAAACCGAGCAAACGAAAAGAAAGAGAAGAGATTTGGGAAATGAAGAAACAAGAGATTATTATACTTATAACTCAATTCCATTGGATAATGATGAGAGAGAACCAGTGAAAAGAAAGAGTGGAAAGAAGAATAGTCTTTCGGAAGAGATGTCTTCTGAAGATGTTTGGCAAGGATTTGGAGAAGAAACTTCAAGAGAAGAAAGAGAGAGAAAAGCTAATGAAGAGCTGGCTAATGATGTTAGAGTTGTGCTTTTGCAGAATAAAAATGTGAGTTTAGAAGAGTAGAATATTTCAATAATGAACCCTCATGAAATTGAGTTTATTATGAGCTTTCGGAAACAGTAACTTTCGCTATGGTTTTTTCCGTAATGAGATCGAGAATATCTTTTGGAAAACAGTGAGAGAATGTCAAATTTTGCCCGTTTGTAAACAGTCACAAAACTTCACACATTCTTCAATTTTTGTTAAACCTGTCTATATTATATCAGTTTCAGCGTTGTCACAAAGAAGGAACTCTGGTCAGTCTGAAACATTTTGGATGGGACCGATTCGTGATGGAACCAAAAACAATTGAGACCTCTTTCTGCAAGGGAAAATGTGCAAAACCAATGTTGACAAGTGGAAAAGCATCTAATCACGCGATGCTTCAATCATTGTTTGCTGCTGAACCAGTCTGTTGTGCACCAACTAATTTGAAGTCACTCAACTTTTTGTACAGGTTTGTGAGAGTCGGGATATAACATGAAATATCTTAAAGATGGGAGTTTCGTTAAGAGTTGACTGAAAATTATTACTCTCGTGGTTTCTGAGCGGAAGATATCGAGTTCTACGAATACGTAACTGCTAAATCAAGTGAACGAATATACACAATTCAACTCGAATAAGCTGAACATTTAAAAATCGCATTAATTTGAAAGAAGTTTCAAAAAAGTTTTAAATAACGTTATAAACAGTAAAATGCTCTCGTATTATAGGTGACTGTTCATTATGGAATCATAAACCCATCACGTATGTGTGTGTGATCACAACCAAAAACGAAAACGTTTTTATGTGAACTTCGTGAAACCGAAATAAAAAGTTAAAGTTCAAAAGAGCCTTTTTCAAAGTGGAAATCAAAAATAAACATTTGCTAAGCCATTCCGATTGACCCAAGCCTTGATTGATGCTCAATTATGATTATCACCAACATTTTTTTACATTTGCAAAGTTTTTTTTGGTTAGATGAAGTTCATATAAAATATATTCCAAATTGGTGATAATCGGAATGCTATGAAGTCATTCGTCTTACCCCAAACCATTTCAAACATTTTTCAGAGACGAAAAAGGACGTACCGTAATCCGGAACTACTCCAAAATGCTCATCGGATCGTGCTCTTGCCTTTAATTTACTTCTTCTTAATTCCCATCTCTTTAATTCTAATCTTGCCTTATTTTCTCTAAATTGTCTGTACATCTTCTCTACCTCTACTTAATCCTAAACGTAAACCTATAATCTTTCATAATAATTGAATAACAATGAATCTCAGCCTTCTTCCATTTCTTAATTTCAGTTTTTGCTTAACTATAAAATGAGCATGAACTCGTAAATCTTTATTTGTTTAACCTTCCAAATTTTAATTCATTCTCTTTTGAACCATCTGAATAAAGTTAAAATCCTGCCTCACGTCTTCATTGTTTACTTTAGATTTGCATAATCATAGAGGGGGAAGGACCATACACTCTGGGTAATATCGGTTCAAAGAATAAATAGAACAGTCTGTCAATTGGAAATACCATGAAATCGGTGATCTATCTTTTATTCCTAGCTGTCATCTACAAGAATTTCGGAGGTGTTCGAGGACAATTTTTCTATGGTAAGTTGAACATTTTTCAGTTTTTTGAAAACCGTGAATAAATTCTGAAACCGTTAAAAAAGCTTTATCAAACCTCGAAATTTTTTCGAAAATCAACACTGTTTCACTAAGTTTTCATCAGAGAACGTGTTTCTGAATACTCCAGTGAAACTAGCTCTTAACTTTTATTTCATTTCAGAAGACGTAAAAATGTACGGATGTAGATGTCTTCAAAAGGATCAAACGAAACAACTTTTGACATCTCTGTCCAATGGAATTACCGTAAATGCAAATCGTCCAATTTGGAAAACTTTCTCCAGTGAGCAACCAACTTTGACGTCGAATTTACAGAGCAAGGTAAGAGAGCAATTCGGTTTTTCTTGACTTTGTTCTTTAGATTTTTTATCGTAATTTCACTTCGAAGTCTAAAATTTTCAAGTTTTGTTAAGCGAGAAGTTATCTTAAGAGAATCGGAGCTTTAAAAAACCACTTGTCCGAAACCTTTTACCTTATTATTTTCAGATCAATTACCTAAAAGAATGGCTTGCCACCCTTACTCTTGACACCCATACAATCCCTCCTCCAACTACAACTACTAAACCAACAACCACTACGGAAGATCCAGTAGCACTTCCATTTGATGAAGCTGCCGCCGGAAACAACGTGTTTCTGAAGTTGGCTTATAAAATGATGGCCAAATATTTCAAGAAATTTCGTGAGTCCAATATTAAGAGGAAAACTGTAGGGTAATATCATAAATTTCATAAAAGTGGAACTTTTGAAATTGTGATCCGTAGTTGAGAGACAATCAAGCTGCAAAAATATTTGAGAAAAACTAGTTCTCTTCATTTGTTTAATACCAGTCGGTAATCGGCGCTCCGCGCCTCCTACCGCCTGGCTTCACTTTTTTTTAGAAATGAAAAAATTGTGAAAAGTTTTACGGGATTTATTATATTCACGTGGCCCCCTGTGTGCCCCTCTCCTCAATGGAAGTTTTCGAAAAGGCCTGAAAACGTGGTTTTTTGAGTCTGGTGACCTCATTTTCAATCCTTTCTAAATTTGAAATAGACGGGCATCATCTCGAAAGAATTTTACGTCCAACTGTCTAAGTTTCAGAAAAATCGGTTCAGTGAGAAACTCGCTAGGGCCGGCGACACACACACACACAGACAGACACACAGAAGTTCTTGATTGTTATTAGTAAAGATATTTTTCAGGCGGCGAATGGACAATCTTAGATCGTTTCGAATGTGTTTGTGATGGAGATCTCATTGAACTTCTCAAATCGAAAACTTTTATTAATATACAAGTTGCACATGACTAAATTTCTTTTAATCTTTATTATTATCATGATAAACTTTTATTAATTAGAAATCTTCTATATTAGTTTCAAAACTAGCCAACAACAACAAAATTATATTATACACGTTTCGATGTTTCGTATGAAATATTAAAAAAAAACAAATTTAAGACAAAAAAGTAGGCGAAAGAACGTTAGCAGCAAGCGCAGAATCTGTGAATATAGATGGAGAAAGAACTGATGGAGAGAGAACAACTCCAGATAATACAGTAGGAGAGAGAACATCTGGACACAAGACAAATGGAGAGAGAATTAATGGAGATAAAACATAAGGATTGATAACGTTAGGAGAGAGAACGTAGGGAGAGAAGACGTAAGCATTGAAGACGGCAGCTGAGAGAACATTTGGTCCGACGACGTATGGAGAAAAGATTAGAGGATTACCGACCTGAAACAATTCACAAATTGAAAATGAATGCATCGGAAAACTTTTAAAGATAAACTGAAAGTGAAACAGAACTTACTTGAGGAGAAATAACCGGGAGAGACATAAGAAGTGGAGATAGAACGCTTGGGCAAAATAATTGAGGAGATATTACCAATGGACCCAGAACGGAGAGCTGGAAATTTTTGTTTCAGAATCTGATAGATGAGCAACTGCAGAGTGGATGAGATGACAGAAAAGTACAAATGAGGTTTTCGAAACGGGACTCTTTTTTTCACAGAATATTTTGGTACTATTCCGGTTGACGGGTCCCAAAATTTCTTCCGGGTCCCAACTTTTTATTTACGGGTCCCAAAATCTTTTCCGGGTCCCATCTTTTTGAGTTTGCACCACTCGGGTCCCATCTTTCAAATTACGGGTCCCAAAACTTTTTCCGGGTCCCAACTTTTGGGATTTGTTCCACTCGGGTCCCAAAATCTTTTCCGGGTCCCATGAAAATGGGATTAAATTATGTAAATTTTCAATTTTCCTTGATTTTTTAATAACATTTCACTTTCGCAATCGCACATTGAGTCATTTCATTTAAAATGAAAAATGACCTTCAGGAAAGTCAATCTACCTAATTTCGGACGTTGAAGCATGCTTCTAGTACGTACAACGAGATTTCCAGATGTTGGACACTGTTTCTTATGCTGAGCCTTAGCTTTAGTACGATAAAACTGATTTTCTTCGCACCAGAGACGAATATTTTCAGAATGATTCATCACATTATTTGCTAACAAGAAGCTTAGAAACTACTCTCCAGATATCAGAGTTTCCTCTAAAATATTGAAGAAATCCAAACGAACCCCTTTTATGGATAAAAAATGTGAAAATTTCACTAAGTTTTATGGGACCCGACTGGTGCATTTGGAAAAAGTTGGGACCCGGAAAAGATTTTGGGACCCGTGAAAAAAAAGTTGGGACCCGAGTGGAACAAAACCCAAAAGTTGGGACCCGGAAAAGATTTTGGGACCCGTAAATAAAAAGATGGGACCCGAGTGGTGCAAACTCAAAAAGATGGGACCCGGAAAAGATTTTGGGACCCGTAAACCGGAATAGTACCAATATTTTTTGGTTCTCCAGTAAAAAAAGTTTTCCGATTCAACTAGTTTTTAAATCTTCTCAAACAATAATCAGGCTAATGCTCCAAATACCATTACACTTTACAAGAAAGTCTGTTGATAGAAAAATAATAATTTTGAAAAACAGGCCTACATTATGAACAACCATTGGCTCATTCAAATTTTGACCCTCATGATATAGTTCACAGTTTCAACTCTTCATTTTTAATACGCCGAACCATTATTTACCTTATTGATTGTCGGTGCAAATGCTTGTGGAGAAAACACAGTTGGATTCAAAAACACAATTTGATATAATCCATTGAGAAGTGAAATTGTCTGTCTCTTCACACGTCTTCCATTCTTTCCTCTTCCGTCGGCTCCATTTCCTTTTGCTATTTCTCTGATTGTCATTCGAATTGATTCCTCTTTTTGTTCAGTTGTTAATTGATCAACTTCATGCATATCAAATGGAAGATCAGTAACAGAAGTGTTATAAATTCCTTTTTCTCCGTAAAGTGATTCCATTTGTTGTTTATTCATAAAAGAGTACTTTTTATTGGCAAAATCCAAGTTTTGAGGGCGAGTCAAGGAGCCGGAGAGGGTTGCGTAGGCCTATAAATGAAGATCATTGAAAAGGAGTAAACAGTGCAACTAGTGACCTAAATAATATTCAGAAGCCTACCGCGTTTGGAATAACACTTTTCGGGATTATTTCTCTTTCTGGAGTTTCTATAAGCCAAAAAATCAAAATTCGAGAAGCTAACGTTGTCAAACTACTTTAAAACTATCACTGCATATTGCTGTTTTGAAACAGTAACATTTCATAAAAGTCCTAAATTTCTATAGTTCGCTTGCACCATCTGTGGTCGCGCCTTACCTGATCAATCAACGCTGTCATATCAACCAAATCCTTATCCAATCCACTTTTCCTCAATCCTTTTACCAAATCCAAAGCATCATCCACTACAGTATTAACTCCAGTTATATCCATTACCAACTCTAATACATCATTTCTGTCTCTTTCTGGAAGTCCTGCCTTTTCCAAAACGTTTGGAATTGGGAGAATACTGTTATCACTTTCATCTCGATATAATGGGAACATGTTAGGAGAGAGAAATTGTCTGAAATACGAATGTTTAAAATTAGAAATTATGCACAAAGAATCTTTTGATAGTCTTTCCTAACCTCTTTGTATTCAATTTCTCTGGCATAATTGGCATAAACCTTGGCGACAAGAAGTTAGCATTTGCATCTTTATTATGCTTGTGCACAGCATCCACTAATCCATAAACAGTTTCATCAACCATTCCATCTGGAGTGATATCTCGAACTCTATCAGTAAATGATTTCATTTGTCTCAATGGATGATTCTTTCCGATGACCATATCCAACATTCGATTCTTATAACGATTCTTCTCACGAGCACCGAACACTGCGTCTTGGAGCTGAAATTGATTCATGAAAAAGAATAAAAGGATGGTAATTGGTTGAATGCTGGCTTCAAATTTTCAATGTTTCAAAAAAAAACAGAGATAACTTCCAAATTCCAATACTCCAACAACACGAGTAGCTCAACTTACAAACCTTTTTCAAATTCGAATAACTCGATGTCATATTCCTTGTCGGTTTAACTCTTGCGAATTCTCTAATCATTTTTGTGAATGCAGCCACTGGACTCTTCTTATTTTCTCTCAATGAAGGCATCTTTGCATAGTTCTTTGGACGGTAGAATACTCCATCCAGACTGTCTATTCTTTTTGCTTCATCGGCTGTTTCTTTCTGGAAAACATTAAATCGAATTTACTCGACGACTACTGCTTATCAACTATAATAAAATTATGAATCACTTTCGAAACTTTTGAATCGCTTTTCTCTTCGGTTTCCAACAACTATCAAAGGTAGGGCAAACTCACATTACTATAAAGCGATAAAATATTTCTTTTCACTCTTCTCCTTCTATATTTCATTGAATTAATCTTCTCCATTTTTTTCAACATTCTTGGAGACATATTGTGTTGAGAAGCAAAATGTCTTCTTCTTTGTTTTCGGAATCTTGCCAACTTCAGTTTTTCCACTTGAATTTCATTGATTTTCTGTAATTAATCTTTGAAAGAATTTGTTCATTCTCCATTAAAAGTACTTTCTGAGCAGTCTTCTTGGCTTCTTTCTGAGCAATTCGTTTCTGTATCTTTCTTCTTTTTATCTTTTTAATATCTAATTTTCCCATTGGTACAGTATCCTGTTTATCAATAAAATCTAATTTTTTGTCCATTGCTGCAACTCCATAACTCTCTACTAATTTTCCATCGAATGCTTTCACAAGACATTTGGCTCCAGCTTTGACGTCATATTCTTTTGGAATGGAATCAAGGCAAGCGACGAATGCACGGCGTTGTGGTCTGGAAAAAAGAATGATTTTTTTAGAGACCTAATGTTTAAAAGGCGATGGTATTGGAGGTTTTGTTTCAAGCAGTTTTTTTGCCAACAAAACGGGGTTTCAAGATAAGACAACTTTCGAAAGTATGTACATATTACCGTTTCAGTAAGATCATCTAAAAAAATAACTTTTTCGATAAATCACTTCTTCTTCGGAACTCGTTGACCCTAAACGTCCCATGAAAATCATAAATTCTGCCAGACCAAGAAATCACAAGTCCAGTCTATAAAATGCTTCGCCCGTATTTTGTTTCTTTTCTCCAATTAAAACGGCATTGCGTATAAATTAACGACATATTGTTCTTTTTCCCTCTGCTTCCCTCTCCGGATAATCATCATGATTATTCCTTAATCCTTATCAAAACTGACGAATTCTCGAAAAAGAAGAAGAAGGCAAACGTCTTCTTTTTCTTCGTTTCTTTTTCTGTCGCAAGTCTAGAAGCAACAATAAAAATGGTCATAAAATAATGCCAACTAGTCTCTTCTGATTTCACACGATATCCCCCTTTTTGATTTACAACTTTTTTTCCTGGGTTTCGGGAAGAAGAAGGCTTGTTAGCCGAGATGATTACACTCACTTTTTCATCTTCATATACATTTCTTTGCCAACTGATCCAAGCAAAGAGCTGACTGCTTGAATGTACCATCCATAATGGAGTTGTTGGAGCTGAAAACAAAAGGATGAATGAATCTGTGGAATGATGGATCTGGGGATATGAGATGTTAATGGAACAGCATGTTTCACTTGGTTAATGCATTATAATAAAGCCAGCAAAAATCTGTACAGTATGAAACAGAAACTTTTTGGAGAGTCCAGAAGAAAATTATCATCATACAGTTTCTCAATCACAAAGGATCATTGCGTTATGATAACGGCAAACTAAAGGTAAATCTGGGCTACAGTGAAATTTTTCGGTTCTTGTATCCGTTGTGGTTCGGGAACAGACGGAAACTTTGGAGATTGTATGGTGATTTCGAGTTTTGAGGAAGCCATGATCGTATTATTTCGAAATAGAAGTCATCATTATTTGATGAAAATGAAACAGTGACTTAGAAGAGACACTACCTACCGTGAGCGGTTATTAAGGCTATTAAGTTCAAATGACTCTAACTTTTCTAATAAACTACAGTATCCTCTGGTCTAGCTTACCTTTTTGCACCTCATTTTTATCACGATATTCTGGAGTTTATCAGGTCACTTATACTCTTTAGACCCCTCATGTTCTACCACATTTCTATCCCAACCTAATTCTGACCTAAATCTCAACTCCCACCTAGACCCTCATCAATCATTCCGTGTTTTTTTCTTCAATTTAGGTCTGATACACCTGTCACTTTCATTATGAAACATCATCGTTTTTACCTTTTCCACTTCCTTTGCACCCATCTTCATTTTATTCATTGCGTCCAATTTCGTCGCACTTTGAACACTTTCCACATTTTTGAATACTGAAAATTTAGACATTTTTTAGGTTTCAAGATCATTGTATAAGAGTTGAACGCTCACTATTCAGTGTTTGTGTTTCAACAATTTTAAAGGGCATCCACACAACCTCTATTATAAGGGATTGACATTTAGTGCTCATCTATCACACGTTCATTTTCTAGCCCCGCCTTCAAAACATCAATTCTCTATTCAAATGATATCATGACCATCTACAAATCAGAACCTCACTATCAAAATGTACTTTTTTCCTTTCCTCCTCCTCCCTTCATTTCTCTATCATCATTTTTCATTTCTTATCAAGTTTTGATTCGTTCGGCAGCTAATCCCGAAAAAAGATAGAGAGATACTTCCGAAAAAGAGTGGAACGTATTCGGTAGATAGACTAATCCATCAATTCTTTTGTCACCTGAGAAGCGATACGATAGATAGCCGACACTTTTGGCGCCAAAAAAACTGAGGATGATGAAAAAGTGAAAATGAGAAAGAACATGAATTGCACTTTTGTAAAGTTTCCAAATTCCTAACTACAAATATGTGTGGCATTTTTAACATTCGATTCATTGTCCTAGCAATCTAACTCCCATTTTGAAACATTACAGAAGATGTATGAAACGGTGAGGTTTTATTATGAAGGAATCTAGTCTAGTGAAGAAGAAGAACGACATTTTCTGCCCGAAGTGGTTATCTAGAGCATAAGTAAGAGCGGAAAAAATAAGAAATCGAATGGAAGTTCACCTAAAATGATCCTTTTTCAAAAACTATCAAACGTGCTCTTCTGAGGAAATCTTGCATTCGAAAATGGTAAATTCAAATCAAAGAACGGGTGAACGCTTTTAAAATACCTAATTTATTATTGTTCTGTTTCAAACAAATTTTAAGTGATGCGCTCTCAATAGTTTACGACTTATACAACCAAAATGAAGACGTCAGAAGCTACGGTGATAAAATGAAACCTCGAATTCAAGAAGTGATCAGTATTTCAAAACATCTGGAAAGAAACTCAAAACTCTGAATTCTTGAAAGTCTCTCAAATAAAGAAACAAACAAAGTTATGAAAGATCATAAGATTTTGAAATTTATAATTGAGTTCCTAACAGTTTCTGAGTTTCATAATTTGAGTTACCCACAGGAGAATCAGAGAGGAAATTTCCCAACAACTAGGAGCATAATGCTCATAGAACTTAAAATGCACTCACCGCAACAAAATATCACGAAAATGCCCGGAAATATAATTAGATGTCGCATTTTGAGACAATGCTAAACACTAGGAATGGGAGTGGGAGGATGAAGCTTTTTGGATGTGATTGTTTCCAATTTTATTGCCCTTATGTTTTGATACTCCTCCCTTTTTCCTTCTTTTTATCTTTTTGTTTCTTCATCCCGATTACAAGAGAAAAGCCGCCATTCATTGAAGCCAGACTCCGCCCACTTTTGCGGATAACGGCTTTTTTTCTAGAGTCTTTGAATACCGTATCCCGATTGTTCTAGAACTTTTTGATTCGTGAAGATAGAGAGATGAAGAGACCTGATATGTGACCGTTTGTGATAGATCATTTAGAATTGCAAATTGAAGCTAAGTGATATGGATTGAAATAATTGAGAGGTCAATCTACAGTATACCTGGAGGATCTGGGTTTATTATTTTAACACATTGGTCATCTTTTGAACTTTTATGGTCTAAAAAGACTAGAACTGATTCGTTGTTCTTTTGAAGATGAAGCTAATTACAGAAGTTATCGAATAGAACTTTCTACTAGAATCACTTTGCTAACCTAGTCGGCGCATATTGTTTCAGATGTTCGGACCTAGTTTAATCAATGCAGAAGTGTCCTCGATGAAAAAACATTAAATGATTTTGAAATCTTATTCAAAAATGACTTCTTTGGAGCTCATCGAATGAGTATCATGATGAGGAAATTCTGAAAAAATAATGTGTCGAAACTGTAAACCTTGGCACCAAAAGTTGATTTAAATACCATTTTATAACTGTGTAGGTTATACAAATAAATACGTTTTAGGAAATGCAAATTATAAAATACGGATACTGTAGATCTAACCTAGATTCTTTGCCAGTCTAGTCGATACGAAAGAATCGATTAGATATCAATGAAGTACAAACCTAAAGACTAGTTCGTGGATGTTAGAGGGCTAATAGTCAGGTACTCGCTATTTGAAATTGGTTAGTCAGAGTAGTCGAATTCAGACAATGGTAGGATGTTAGGCTTTTTGGTGTATTTGAATAACTTTGAATCAGGCTGCTGATGACAAAACATGAAACCTTCCAGACGCATCAAGTTCTTGCTTAGTTTTAACAGAATTCCTGAAAAATGATGTTTTGTGTATCATTTCTCAACATAGCACAGTGTTCACAACCGTTCAAATTGTTCAGATATAGTGAACCAGTAACTGGAACGCACCAATCGTTTTTCGAACGTTTCGATCTTTATTATATTTTCCAGACTGATTGAAGCGAATGTACGTAATGGTTCAGGTCTTTGAAATGAGCCTACACCCACAATGTCCCTCACCTGCATATCTATATCAAAACACTTCTGTTTCACAAAATTCAGGAAATTTTAGACATTATTCGCTCTTTGCTCAGTTCTTTTTGTCAACAAACCTATGCATATCTACTTCCAAAAAGTACCCGATCAAACTATGAACTTCATTTTGTCATCTTCCGATTCTCTTGTTGTTGTTATCTTTTCCTCCCTCATCTTCTCCTCCTACAAAATACCTTATTTTCTTTAAAATATCATGTTTGAGATTTATCAAAATCGAAATTATCTCCATCTCTTTTGCCATTGTAATCGCCACCAGAAATTGATCTATCAAATCAGACAAATTGTGATCGAATCGGAAAGATTATATTCACAAAAGTGCTATTACGTTTGGAAAAGTGGGAGGAGTTTGATTCGAATTTAGTCTTTTGATTTTTCTATGAAGTGATATGAAAAGATCACTTTGGATTATATAAATAGATAGCTGTAAGGGATCTACATTTGAGGAAAGTGCAAAGAGTAATTGGGTAGTACGTTATTCTTTCGAAAAAGTTAGGATGTAATTGACAGAACGCATTTCATTTCCTAGTAGCGAAACAACTCCGGTTGAGATCAGAATGAATGCAAACAAAATATCGTTCTGAAAGCAATCCTGTTCCACAGAGAAGTTTAAAGATTTCGCAAAACTCGCTATGATCGCATCACATTTAGAATACGACATTATACAAAAGATGTGGGGGAATAATTGTGAACATACTGAACGCGCAGTGCATTTGAATTCCAACAAGAGTCATGAAAACATGTAGAAACCGTAAAATGCTCTTTGCGAGCTTCTTGATGATTCTTTTCGAGTGTTTGTTTCTCGAATTTCTCGTATTTTTCAGGCTAGGTTGATGTTGGAGTTAATAAATATTAACAGTGAAAGTTGTAATTATGAATTGGTGGAACTATTTTTTTGCTGTTGCAGGACTAAAGTTTTATTGTAACCGGGAACAGAGCTTCAGTAAGTCTATTGGCCGTAAAGCACATGTATGTAAGCATAGAAAAAACGAAAAATGTCGAAAGTACAAAACGGTTCAAAACTGAAACAATTGGTGTTACTTTCTGCACACTATCGAAAGTATCTTCTCACCTCAAAAAGTAACTCTGTCTACGTCTCTTCATCTTCTATACTATTTCTGTACATCTCTGCGTGAGACTGTTCTTCTCTAAAGGATGCTTTCGATCGGAGGGCGGAAATCGGAATGACCAATCAGTTGATCGGTCAAAAATTGTGAGAAAAAGGAGGATGAAGAAATGAGAAAACGAGGGGGAATACCAAAATGAATACTATTTTGGACAAAAGACAACGATCAGAAACATAACACTTCTTCCATTTTTCTCGCCGTTTTTCATTAAATTCTCTGAGTTTTCTTTGAAACTTTCTAAAGTTCATTTTGGACCAACGAGTGGAACATGACGATAATGATTGAAAGATCAAAGTGTTAGTTCGTTCTTTTTTGGTTTTTTGTCTGAATGATGTCATTTTGATCTCGGAATTCAATAAGAATCACAATTCTGAACTTTCAATGTTTCTTCAGTTCTATATTGAAAAAGACCAATTAGACTTTTACTAATGTTTCAGCTGTCAGTTTCTAAACGATTTCTTGGGTTACTGTATCTATAGCTGCCCTGATCAGTTGAAGAACTATTTTTATGTTGAGCCTTCTCAATTTATAAAATACTTGATACAGTAATTCAAATTATTGTTTTCACTAGAATCACTAGCTATTAATTATGAAAAATACCAAAACTTTTCAGGCTCTACCGTATCTTCATATTGCTTTCATGAAGCTTAATTTGAGTTCATATTACACTAACTTATTTTAAAAGCTCTCAAGAAAAGCCGACAAGACACTTTACAGTACATCTGTTTTCCTTCAACTATGAACCCTGAGCAACATTCGTTTTTTTGTCTAGAGCAAATTATCGTTCATATTATAAACTGTTTAGGTAAGAAGTTTTTAGATAAGAAGTTTTTTTCAATGTTATTTCCTTTTTCTGTTACAGTATTCTTTTTGTCGAGTCAATTCAATTATACCTGTTTGTTTCACCCTGATTCCTTTTTCAGTGATGTTCTCGTCGAGGATTTTCGAAACTCTCACTTCATGAATCTTCTATTTCTACCAATATTTCATATCACCTTTCATACCGTAATCCCTGGATTCGCGTTAATTTTTTCACTTCATTCTCTCCTCCCCTTTTCGTTTCCTCCAATCAAAACCCATCAATTTCGACAGTGAAGCTTGTCGAAAACTGGCTTTTTCTCACAAGATCATACTCGGTTCCTTCAAGAATAACATAGGGATCATGATTCCCGATTTTCAATACTTTATTACAAAAAAAGAACATCCCAGAGGTCCCATCACAGAAAATCATCAATAAGTTAAGGGGGTGAAAAATAAAATAAAATACTAAAAACAAAAAGAGAAGGAGGGAGAATAAAGCAGTATGAGGTTCAGAAGATGTCGGTGACTTATGCCATTGGATTCGACTTCATTAATTCAATATCACTTTTGACCATTTCTTTGACAAGTTCCTGAAAAATAACAGGATTTTGAAATTGATGTTTCAGATAAGTGAGAAAGTATTGGAAAAACTATTTATATCAAATGAAACACTCAACAAAAAACTTCTCAGTCATATTTTTTTCATTCCATTGATTGAATTTTCGAGAAAAAAAGCTATGTTTTATATAGGAACTCACCGGAACAGTAACTTTTGCTTCCCATCCGAGTGTCTTCTTCGCCTTTTCTGGATTTCCCAACAGAGTCTCTACTTCAGTTGGTCTGTAGTATTTTGGACTAACTTTGACTCGAATAACTCCATCTTTATTCTTTCCCACTTCTTCAACACCTTCTCCTTCCCATTTCAATTTTTCTCCAATCTCGGCGAAAGCCAAATTACAGAATTCTCTAACACTGAATTGTTTTCCAGTGGCAATCACAAAGTCATCTGGAGCATCATGTTGAAGGATTCTCCACATTGCTTCAACGTATTCTCGAGCATGTCCCCAATCACGAAGAGCACTCAGATTTCCGAGTTCAATTGATTCTTGTTGGCCAAGGGAGATTTTGGCGACGGAACGGGTGATCTTACGGGTCACGAAGGTCTCACCTGGAAAAAGATGGGTTACGATAAAGAGTTGATTACAGTTTTAGAGCTTTTATAGAAATTGAAAAAGCAAGCATTTCAGAACCGAAATTTTCGGTTTCAAAACATCCATATTCGGCATCATCGTTTATCCTCAACGATGGTCTGTATGCCTTCATATCTCTTACCTCTACGTGGACTTTCATGATTGAAAAGAATTCCATTACAAGCAAACATTTTGTAAGCTTCACGATAATTGACAACAATCCAATATCCATACATTTTGGCTACAGCGTATGGAGATCTCGGATAGAATGGAGTCTTTTCACTTTGTGGAATCTCTTGCACTTTTCCATATAATTCAGAAGTGGATGCTTGATAGAAGCGGACCTTTTCAGTCAAACGACAAGCATGAATGGCGTCAAGAAGACGGAGAGTTCCGACGGCGTCAACTTCAGCAGTGTATTCTGGAAGGTCAAAAGAGACCTTTACATGGGATTGAGCAGCCAAGTGATAGACCTGTAAATTGATATAATTGATAATTCGTTGGCTGTATTGAAAAAGGAATCTCTGAAATGGATTTTTGATTCATTCGATACCGAAGTCTGTAGAATGATTTAATTTTTTCTAGATTTGTTCATTCTATACTGAAACGATCATCTTACTTTTTCATGATAATTTTAGTTTCACACTTGACATAAATACTACAAGCTGGATAATAGCCACTGTCTGTAGCTATTCTTTATAATGATCGTATTTGATTACCTCAGTCGGCTCGATGGTAGAAATCAATTTGATCAAACAAGATGAATCAGTCATATCTCCGTAGTGAAGAGAGAATGAAGAATCACCATGATGAGTGATTGGATTACTGTAGAGATGTTCAATACGGGCAGTGTTGAATGATGAAGAACGACGAATGATTCCATGCACTTTATATCCTTTCGAAAGAAGAAGTTCAGCAAGGTAGGAGCCATCCTGAAATACGATGTTTCTGTTTCATTATTTCTTTAACTTTCAAGCTTTTGGGAGAATAAACTAATGGAAAGAGTACTGGGTATGTTTCCATAGTTACAGTTTCATCAAAATTTGAATTACAAAAAAAATACGATCATTTATCATACTAACCTGCCCAGAAATTCCAGTGATCAAAGCGACTTTACGTGCCCGAAAGGCTTCCAATTCAGCAGCTGGAGTCGTCATTACTTCGTGACTTTGTCCGATGCACGCTTCAAGACCCTGAAAATAAAGAGTTGGAATTTAGGAAGAAGAGACCCAATCCCAAAGCACATATAGGAAACAGAAAGGGAGCTAAGGTATTACCGATTCGCCTTTTTCCATTTTTAGTCGTTCGGTATTTTATAGGACAGAACAGTAGATATCAGTATATCACAACTGAATGAATGAACTGGAAAGAATCGAAAAGCCAACAGTTCAACTAATGAACGACACGTTGAAAATATATGGGAATATATGGATAGAAAAAAGAGAGTAGAAGGGAAGTAGAGGGGAAAAGAATAGAGATACAAGGGAGAAGTGCAACACTCACAAACGTGGCTATTTTTATGGATACTTCAATGACCCGCTCTTTCCCCTACTCCGATATTTCGGCTGAATACACACAAAAATGGAATAGTACTCGTACGGATTTTGATAGACAAGACAAGGTTTTGATACAATTGCTGCCTAGGTTTGAACATGAAAATTGGCCTCACATACGCGAAATTAATCAGAAAACTCCGTAAATAAAGAAGATTTTCTGGACTTGCTGAAACGGTAATTTTGTTTGACACCTATGCTTTCCCGTTTCACAAGCTCCTTTCCGCTCCTTCTCTATTTTTTTAACTCTGATTAGGTTAGAATCTCATATATACATACCTCAACTTTACACGAACCCATTGACCCGACCATTTCAGAAATATCAGAGAATTGAGATTGTTTTGTAAGCATTACTGAATGAGTGAAAACTAGCAAATTATAAATAGGAAGTCAAAGAGAGAAAGTTCTAAAAGTAGGAGAAGGAGGAGGGCCCGTTCTCGTTTATTCTTTTTTCTTTTCATTTCGAAAATCTGTTGTGGATTCTAATCTCAATATGTGGAAAACGATAGAGAAAGGACCTAGATTTCCCTCATTTTCCCGTCTAAAATGAAAACAATCAAGTGTGTAGATTGGAAATTAAAAGAGATCTACAACGGAGATTCGACAGAATTTCATAAAAAGGAATGAGACAAAAAACCAAGGAGACATGCCGTTAATAAACCAAATTATTTGTTCTGGATGTTGATGAGATTCACTATAGCAGTAACCTCTATTATAAGGGTATCTGCACCTAGGTTCTCCGTTTTGGACCGGTATTATACAACAGGATTAGGCTGATTATCCTTCCCAAGTCAATCCGTAATTTACCTCAGTATCTCCATGTGTATTCGACAACGTTTCAAATAGTTTCAGTGAAATAGTCATAGCGTTTTCAAAGTGAATTCAATAAAATAAAGTTCGAAAAAGAAGAAAATGCCAAGAAGAAAGCAGGAGTATCCCGTGGAAACATAAGGGAAGACGACAATCACTATGGAGACAAAAAGGAAAATGAGCATGGAGAAGAAGGCGAAAAGAGACGTTTATTAGCATGGAGGGAGAGGGATTGGAGGAGTTGAAAGTGTGCTCAAATAAAAATTAGGACTTCGGAAAATTGGAGAATTGGAAGTCATCAAGTAATAGTTCAGAGTCCTGGTTTTTAGTACTTATTAAATCCGAAAATTTTGTCCGATTTCCTGATTTCAACCAGGGTTCAAGATACCATCTGAATATCTACGCGGAGCACTCTTTCCAAATCCGAAAACATCCAGTGACGCCTTTAACTAACCTCCATTTTCTCGCCATTCTGAGCTTTGTTGGCCGCCATTCTCGTGAAACTTCTGGATGTTTTATAACGAAAACAATAACTTTAATAACTCTAGAGTAATTCCAAAAGAAAAGTTCCACGTGGCAAATGTGGCAAATGCTCTTGAAATGAATAAAAAGAGTTCACGTCAACAATTTCAAAATCAAAAGTTCCCGAGAAAAAAGACGAGAAATAGAGAAATAGAGATACAAAGTACTAATAAAACGTGGCAAAACGGGAAGAAACAGAGTGTGGTAAACTGTTGATAAGATAAGCAGAACACGGTTGAAAAGTGCTCCTCCACTGTTGCTCTCGGAGCTCTTCACTTCTAAAAATCAATAAATTTGCATCCTGGAAGCCTTCTTCTCCTCCTTTTCCTTTGCCAACTGACGCGTTTCTATCTCTACGTCTCTTCGGAACTCCCTCTCTCTCTTTTTTTGGTTTCCAAATGAAAAAGATCCGCATCAACAATGGAGTGAGTAGGTCGGTCTCCCCTCTTTTGCATGTGTGGCCTCGTTCGGTTCGCCATAGTGCAAATAGTTGGAAACAGCTGGACGAACAGAAAAATATGTATATGTTTACTAAAAATTATTACGAATTCGATGTACAATATATCACAATTCTATTTTGGATACACAACTCAATCATGATATTCGGTAAGAAGCTCGTTTTGATGATAATATTAAAGATCTAGAATCTCAATAGACGATGATATTTGGTAGGAAAAATCTCGATTTGGTGCTGGAAGTGGTATGTGCAGTAAATCTCATTTGCTTAAAAGGATATCTCAAACCCTAGAAAATGAGACTGAAAATAAGAAAGTTCCTATAAATACAAAACCGGCACCCATAATATGGAACATGTTAAAAGCGTTTTCAAAAACAAAAAATGAAATCAAAAGTGAGAAGAATTTGCGAAGAGTGAGAACCATTGTAACGTTGAGAGATGTGGTAACTGCCGAGAGCATGTACACTCCTTTTGTGCATCCGAATCTGGAGAAAACTTCTTATTGAAGGGCATAATTTCTAGAACTTACTGGAAAAGGCAAATGGCAAAAATGTAGATCCACGCAGACGGGATTACTGTATCAATACCAGCCACTGCAAAAGAGGGCGTGGCGTTTGCAGCGTGGAATGCTGGCATCATCTCATCTCCGACTAGAGCAAATGCAGGAATCGATAGAAAATGCTGAAACGGTCTTGCAGTTTTAGAGACTTCTAGGGGGGTCTTACCACATAAAACATCATTTCCTCATTGTGTTTTCCGTGTTTCTGATAGAAAGTCTCTTGATATAATCCTAGATAGGCACTGAGGATAAGAGAAAACGAGAGAAGACCGATTCCGACGACGAATGGAGGGATGGGAATGAGCCAAGAATTGGAGTCAATTCCTGATCGAATCTGGAATTAAATTGGATTAGGAATGGTTGAAATTGATAATAAGAAGGAGTCTGCCTGTTTTATCTAAACTTCGTAAGCCGTAGTCTTTGTGAGAGAGAAGGATGATAGAAATTCTTCTGCTACTATAATCGAACTGTACTATTAAGAACTTCCCCCCCCCCCCCCCCCCCCCACACCCATTCAATTCATCATTAGATTTCTTTTTTTCTCCTCTTTGTTCTCCACATATTCACTTACATTTTGTGTTGCTCCTGGCTCATAGCTAGCCAAAGTGAATATTACAATTCCAGCTGTCACTACAATAACAGCTATGATCTGTTTCAAATTGTATCGATAACTTCGTATAATATATCCCATTATCATGTTTGTTAGAAGTGTACCCTGAAAGCTGTTTTGATTGAATTTCCAGCACGAAATAGAGAAAGACAAACCGATTTGAAAATGATAAAAAGTGGAAAATATATTGCAAATTTCAATGCTAAATTGTTGGCCATATTCACAGTGAAAAATATTGCCACTATCTTTGCATATGATCGAATTGGTATCCGATTTGGGACTGTGAAGAATTTCGAATGGAAAATAAGTCCGTATGTGGCTGTTAGGATGAATGACGAGAATGTGATGAGATTTAGACTGTTTTTTACATATCTGAAAAAAGTAAATGAAATTGAGAATTGAAGGAAACAAAGACTTACGTTTGCAAGTATTCGATTCCCGCTTGACATCCAACACAACCAAATAACGTCGTTGAGATCACTGCTAAAGCCATTTTACTCGGCTCTGTACAGCAAACGTTATTTGATTTCTATGAACGAACTGAAAAAGCGGAACTTTAAAAAGAAGGTTGGTGAAATAGAAAATATAAGATTACTGATTTTTGATTGATTTTGAAAAAATTGAACCGGAGAAGCGGAATTTCTAATTTGCGACGGTAACCAAGTAAAATTTTCGGTTCGATTTAGTGTGTCTATTTGGTGAAAACGCTTCAAATTTAATTCAAAACCTTCAATATCTCCCAGGTTTTCCTTTAAAAATGGAGTAAAATCAATGAGAGAAGCCTTTCAGAAAGCCCACCCTCCTCCACTTGGAAAAAAGGAGTGACAAGGAGACGCAGAAAAGAAAGCTGTTTTGACAACTACCAAGTACATTTCCGAATTATACGTTGTGCTCTTTTTAGTATTTAACAGGAGGGAAGGAAAAAGTAAAAAAAAAGGGAAGAAATTTAGAATAATAAATTGAATTTATATGAAACGTACAGTAGATATATATAATGAGGGGAGCAGAGAGGGATTTCATCGGGAAAAAAAGGAAGATTCTGCAATTACAATAAATAAAACATTATGCATTGTTCGATCGCAAGTGAAATTTTGAGGGAATCACAGTTGGGAAAAATGGAGGAATACTATTAGACTTTTTCATACAATGGCGCGGGGATGGGAGGAAAAGAATCGAGATTTCAATTATCACAGAAAGTAGGGAAAAAGGAAAATGATAGAAAGTGAAGGTGTTGATGATGATGTTGGAAAATGATAGATATGATAGAAATGGAATTGGCACAAAGAAGAAAATTATGAAATCAATGACTCGGAATGGAGTTGAGTTGGACGTTCAATCGGTTGAAGAAGAGGCGTGACGTCTTCTGGAGATGATGGAGATGGGGCATCAGCAACTACAGTATCCTCATCCATCACACTCTCCTCATCCTCATCATTCGTTGCGTCGGCGTCGACGGATTGTGTTTCTTCGCTCATCTGGAGACTTTTGAAAGAGGTTAGAACTATTCAACATAACAGAGGTTGGTACTATTGGCACTAACAAAAAATGGCCAACTAAGAACTGCTATTAGCATCTCTGATTGACAGATATATTACCTCTCTAGAATGTGGAACATCTTCTGTTGGTGGATTTGGAGTTGATCTCCCAGACTGACAATCCTGAAGAGCTGAGCAATAATGAAGCATAAGAACAGCGAGAGCTTGAAGACGTTCATCGAGTCCTTGGAATTTTGGAGTTGATTCTGTAACATCTCCACATTCATGTAGTATCCAGAAGTCTCTTATCAAATCACTTACGTCCTCCACTCTGAATCACACTCAAACGATCATCTTTCGTCTCTCGTATCGCTGTCTGAATCCGGTCAATTTGAGTGTTGATTTTCTCAACTCGTTGTTCTGGTGGAAGTTCACTAAAGATTTCTCGTCCGAGTAACTTTGCATTTCGAATTGTCTGCTCGTTATAGGCGTTTCCAGGCTGTAAAACATAATTTGGCATATATACCTTTCTAGATTTGATTGGTGTTGTCGCATATTTCCGGTTATCTACATTCTTTGAAACGAATGGGATAAGGATACCTGATAATATAGCCCGTTTATAAACGGACTTCCATCAAGTTCTGGGAGGACATCAGAGAGGACACTCATAATGCTTGCCATGGGGCTATCTCGATCAGCGACATCTTGATTTTGAAGTGGGGAAGTACAGTCAGCAGATGACATCGAACCATTGTCAGTGTCCAGGGTATCTTTTCTGAAAAAAGGTAGTTTCGATAGAGCAGCTAGAGCATCTATTAGAGCTGCTACCAAGGATATGTTGTCTCTAGCTTTCTAGGGTTTCAGTTCTTTATTACAAGGTTAAGGGAAAGCGTCAAACATTACCTGCCAGGTGTACTCTCGTCTTTTTTCCCTCCTTTTCTCCAGTTCGAAAACTTTTCCGTTACTTTTCGGAATCTGGCTCGTTTTGATGTTTCGGGAGTGTCTACTGAAATCAACAGGGTTTTTGCTAATTCCGTTCATTAGAAACTTACAAGGACTAGACACGATAGATGATGTTGACGGCGATTGTAAAATCAGTGCATCATGTGGTTGATCTCCTGGAGTTACAGTCTCGATTTCAGAGGCTGAAATCTCTTCGAATGCGTTGTCATCTGGAGGAAGTGGAAGATTCGATGGAGGTGTACGTGGTTGTGGAGTACAGGCGATTCCAGTGTTTGCCTTGATCACACACTTATTATGGCAAATGACGGAGCACCTAGAGCATGTTGATGCGTTTCGAAGCCAGATTTTTCCACGGCACATTGCGCATACGACGCCTGAGATTGCTAAAGTATAAAGGGTGTTAAAGAGACCACGTATTGGCAACTAACCATGTTTTCCAACCCAAACTATCCAGTCATGATTACCAGCAGACAAAGCTGGGGGTGAAAGAGGTCTATTTGGTGAGGCAGCGTCATTTGGATGAGTCGTTTTATGAAGTTCATCTTCGCTATCATCTCCAGAATTTATCGCTTTGTCAGATGGGAAACCATCGGGGAAATAGCGGAATCCGAGTGTGATATCACCGAAACAGAGGCGTGGATCGAAACCAGCATGACGAGAGAACTCATTCAAAACTCTGAAATAATTGAGATTTTAGATTTCTTATTAGACAAAAGAAACTAACGAGTCTTCAGCTGCAGACGCTTGTGGTTGTACAGTGTTTGGTTGTTTCAATTGAAATACTTCTCGATGACAATTAGAAAGTGTCAAACGACAATCATCAATGAGTTGCGGCACGAACAAAGAGATACTTCCAAGAAGGATTGGTTTTGATTCTGGTGCTTTCGTAGGTGACATCGGAACAGAATTTTCAGTGTTCGTTGAAGAAGAAGCTACACTGTCCGGAGTAGAAGGGGTGACGTTCGGAAGGGTTGTTGCAGACGTGTTTGGAGTTCCAGCTGGTTTGATTTCTCTCGCATGAACAGTCACATTCAGATATCGAATCGAGCTGCTTCGAGAAGTGGATTCTGTAGAGGAATCGAGTTCGAAGTGAAGAGATTGTCCCCACATTACGTCCTGAAACTGGTTGGTGGTAAGAGCTGAATATAAAAGAGACTGATAGTCTAGAGACTCAAAAATTATAAGTCATGTGATTAGATGAATATACTTTACCTTTTGGAACTGCACACTTTTTGTCGTCCTTGCCTTGATAGTGGTCATCGGTGATTGATCTTTTTGCCCTGAACCACCGAACCTTCTGACTTTTGGAGATTCTGACAACTTCTTCTTCAACCTTTTCTTCTCTTTCTTATCTTCTGACGGACTTTCTTTCCTCTTTCCAACTATTCCCATTGGAGATCTTCCAATCGATGAATCTCTAGCGGTATCTGTATCATACATTGATCCAGCATCAGCTCCAATCTCAATACTTTCTCCGTTGAAATCCAATGGATTCGCGTCAGTGAGCTTTCGTTTCTGTGGCATCAAATCAAGAACTTTCTTCTTTCCAGCTGCAAACGTCGCTTGAATCTTAGCTTTCCGTGTACTGGCTGATCTTTTCCGATCAAGATGCCCTTCTTCATCATCTCCTCCGTCTTCTGTTCCAGTGTCAGTTCGATTTGAAACCATTGAGGCTAATGAGGCGACAGAACCGGTTTGCTGAAATTAAATGAGATGATCGTTGAACTAATTGGATTCGAACTGCTATTGTTTTGATAAACTTTCTGTCTTCTCTTCTCTGAACATACCGAAGCTATCAAAGCCAATCCTTTAGCTGCATCTGCTTGTGTCAATGTCTTATCTTTGTCTTCTTTTCGAACAACTCCAAGAAGCTGTGGATCCAAATTGTGTCCAGCAGACGCACTTCGATTCAAATCTCCCACTAACAACATTTTGATCTCATCTTCCGCTGGATTGTCAATTCCGAAATCAGCAGAACTTGAAAGTACTGCATCAATGACTTTTGCGTCGAGGTGACTTTCAGATTGGGTTCTTCGAAGATCGAAACTGGGTTGACTAACGAGTAGTTGAGGGACACGAGCACTTTCAGCACGTTGCACAGATACTGATGGTGGCTTGTCGAACTTGTGGGCATCTGGAATAATTGAACTTTTGATTTCTCTGAACTTCCCTACCGCTCTAATTTTCAAAAATTCTCTCTTTCTTTTTTTTCTGCCAGTAACTGTCGACGACAACTTTTTTCTTTTCTTTTCTCTAAATTTTTCTTTTTCTTATCAAACTTTTCCATCATTTTTCTCCATCTTCTTCCCCTTCTACTTCTGCTGACCTGGCAATCACAATAACCCCTCCCTCCAAAAAACTGAAGACGTTGCCTAGTTGCAGTGTAATAATGGACGAAATACACACGAAACACATATGGCAACATGAGAGAAATTAGAGAAAGTAGTAGAGTTTTGATACCTATCCCTTTCGTTTTTCTGGACGGTTTCTTGACTTCCTCATGGTGAATGCTAGAGAGAACGGGTATCTAGGAGAGGTTAGAATACGAAGGGAATTCCACAATTTCTGTAGGAAAATTCGTATAAAAGGATGGTCAGAGTAACCAGTAATCATTCCATTTCGCCATGGAGATCGATTCCAAGATCAAGGCTTACCGATTCGTCGGCTACGCCGCTCTCACTTTCTCCACTGTTGCCGTTCTTTCGGTATGCATCACACTTCCAATGGTCTACAACTACATCCATCATGCTCGCAAGACCATGCACCACGACATTGTTGAGTGCCGTGCTGAGGCCAAGAAGCTTTGGGGAGATGTCAACCAAATCCCAGACTTGATGGTCGCTCACAACCGTACCGCCCGTCAAGCCGGAAACGGACAATGCGATGGATGCTGTCTTCCAGGAGCCCAAGGACCACCAGGAACTCCAGGACGTGCTGGACGCCCAGGAAAGCCAGGAGCACCAGGACTCAACGGAAACCCAGGACGCCCACCAAAGGAGCCATGTGAGCCAATCACTCCACCACCATGCAAACCATGCCCAGAAGGACCACCAGGACCAGCCGGACCACCAGGCCCAGCCGGAAACAAGGGACCACTCGGACCACCAGGACCACCAGGACCAGAAGGACCAAACGGAACCCCAGGAAACAAGGGACCAGCCGGACCACCAGGACCAGGAGGAAAGCCAGGACCAGCTGGACCACCAGGAGAGAACGGACGCAACGGAGAGCCACAACCAGGAGCACCAGGAGAGCCAGGACGTCCAGGACAACCAGGACCACGCGGAGGAGCCGGAGAGCCAGGAAAGGACGGATCTCCAGGAGGACAAGGAGAGAAGGGAGCCAACGGAGAGCCAGGACAACCAGGAAGAGACGGACAACCAGGACGCCCAGGACAACCAGGACGCGATGGACATCCGGGAGAGAAGGGAGTGTGTCCAAAGTATTGTGCTCTCGATGGAGGAGTCTTCTTCGAGGATGGATCCCGCCGTTAAGCACTCTTTTCTACTTTTACTCGCCTTTTTTCGTAGTCATGACATTCAAAAGTTCGAATTGATTATTTTTTATTCTAATAAAGATGTTCTGTTCGAAAAATGAACTTTTTGGGTGCGTCAGAAGGAAAACCGGTTTACTGTAGAAGGAACCGATAAGAAAAACCGAAACAAGTGATCGATGGTTACCGATTACGTGTAAGAAGTTAGTACCGTTTAGAGAGGCCTTCAGGTTACGGTAAAACAAAACATTTTTCAATTTTGAGAAAAAGACATTAAAGGGGGAGTAAAGCATTCCAAAAAGTATCAATGTTTTCATATGAATGGACGCAGAATTCATGCAGGAAGAAAAAATCCTCTTGGACTAGGGTCTGAAAATGCCTCTGAACGCAAGTATCGGCTCTCAAAGTGTCCAAAAAACCCATCTCGGGGAGTTCCTTTTCCACTGGAAAACTCTCGGGGAGTTCGTAAAAAGGAAAATTCACGTCTTTATAATAGTTGCTCTTCTTTTTCACGAACTCCCCGAGAGTTTTTCAGTGGAAAAGGAACTCCCCGAGATGGGTTTTTTGGACACTTTGAGAGCCGATACTTGCGTTCAGAGG
Source organism: Caenorhabditis doughertyi (assembly GCA_963572265.1). Lineage (NCBI taxonomy): Eukaryota > Metazoa > Nematoda > Chromadorea > Rhabditida > Rhabditidae > Caenorhabditis > Caenorhabditis doughertyi. The sequence goes on along the minus strand of OY751556.1, from coordinate 18,431,522 downwards.
CATTTTCAGACCCTAGTCCAAGAGGATTTTTTCTTCCTGCATGAATTCTGCGTCCATTCATATGAAAACATTGATACTTTTTGGAATGCTTTACTCCCCCTTTAAAAAAACTTGAGCGTACCTAGTCCGAAAATCGAAGAAGCCACTGATTCGGTGTTGGTGTCCACCACAGAAGATTCAAAGTTGGAAACACTGTGTCGACGTCTGGCAGCGATTGAGTTGGCTGAAAATAGAATTGTTGTCTTCGTGAACATCTTTGCAACCCCCTTTATGTTCTATCTTCGTTCCCCATTTTCCATACATCTTGTAACAAAAAAGAGAAGAGAGTTCATGCTCATAAAATGTCAGACCAAATGGATTATTACACTTCATCCTTTTGTCTGTCTGTCTTTTCTCTCTTTTTTTCATTCCCGAGAACACAAAGAAATGATAGTGTTGAGACATGATGTGATGCATGATGGAAAACACGAAAAATTGAGTGAGAGAAAGAGAAAAAGAAAATAGATCACTCCACAATTTGACTCGGATCTTTCTAGTCTCAAGATAAAAAAAGAGAAAAGGACAGTTGGCTCATGTAGTTCACGAGACAACAAAAATAGAACAGAAATGTTGTGATTAGAAAGAACTAGAGTAAGACTACGGAGACTACGAGAAGCCTGAACTGAAATTAGGCAGAACTTCTGAAGCTTTGGCAGGCATTTACAAACTGAAATAAAGCTACTCTCGGACCATTTTCTATGACACCTCCGAGGTAGGTAGTCGGAGTCATAACTGCCAGCAACTTATTTTGCGTTAAAGTAAATTCGTGATGCGTCTCGTAATCTCATCTTAGGCTCTAGTCTTTTCCTAGTAAAACTAAGGATAATCTCAAAATTCAAGAAGCTTTACTTCTCTGCTTTGTGCACCTTTTCCCCACTATCACACATCAACCAATCAAACACATCTGTTGCTTTAAAAAACCATCTTGCAACATGCAACAAAAACTTTCTCAATACAATTCAATTCAATTCTCCAAACACCTACCATCACTTTTTGATCTGGCTTTAACCGTCGAATCATCATCCTCTCCAATCGAAGATTCCCTCTTATCATTGTCATTTGTTGCCACTGATGTTGTACTAATAATGCTTGTTGTATCCGGATCTCCTCCTCCTCCATCGATATCTCGTACAGTGCTCACAATAATCTCGGCGACGTCTGGAGAGGAAGTGAGTGTGGAGTGAGAAGAAGAAAAACTGATGATATGTATGAGAAAAATGAAAATACAAACCAAGTTAGAGTTTGTCAAGTGAAAATGAAAAAAGTATATCGATATTTTAGCACTCACTCTGTATATTGAAAAAGTAACGCAAAATATTATGAGTGTTACAACTAATAAACTTTTGAAAAACGACGTTTTGGTTAGACAACTCATTATAATAAACTCTGAAACAGGTCGAAATCTGACGTTCTAATACAATTTTCTCTGAAAATATTCATAGCCATTATTACCTTTCGACTCCTCCTCATCGATATCATCTAAACTTCGCTCTACCAACACCGTTAAATCTCCAGTAGTCGATTGCAAAAACCTTGTGGCTTGTCTTTCAGACCGAATCGGCACATTATTTATAGCAACAAGCACGTCTCCTGACTTGAAAGCCGCCTTGTCTGCCAGACTGTTATCATCGACAGTCAAAACTTTGACAGCTCGATTTGCACTTGCGCCTGTCGTTGTCTGGGCAGTCTTATCAAAAGTGAGACCAATCGGGGTGGAAACATCGTAACGGGAAAAAGTGAGAAGCACATTGACAACGTGACCTTGTTCCTCGTTTTGAACGATTGGGCGAGATTCCATAGAGACGGTGCAATAGATTTCATAGTTTTTATTTTTATCATCGAGAAGAGCGTTTTTGAGACGGGAGCATTGAAGAACAGTTACTTCGATGCCTCCTTCCATTTTGATGTGGGTAAAACTATCTGAAAATCATAAAACGATGATCAAAAGTCATTATGAGAACTTCATACTTATTGGAGGTCCCGCTGCAAATATTGGATTGGGGAAGAACGGGCGATACCGAATCTTGTAATTCGGCCACACATGCTTCCGTTGCAATGATCTTCGAATTCCTTCTTTGATTATTGGAATCAACCTTTTCAACTGATGCCCCTGGATTTGCGAGTTTATCTCAGTTTCGAAAACTGGTTGAGTGACAAATGAGAATGTCCAGTGATGATATGGTTGACGGGAGAGAATCACTCGAACCATTCCAGTTAACTTTGTGATTTTCACTGCTAAACTCGCTTTCTTCGTGACAATTGTGGAGACGTCAATGGAGGTTTCAAAGCCGCCAGAGTAGTCAATGTCAAGAATAAAAACGATTTTCTCAAATGTATTTTTATCATCAGCCATCTCAACGTTTTCGACACGAATCGAATTAATCGTCATGAATTTTGTTCCGAGTGACAACTCCCGAATCCGAATTTCTGAAATCAAACGTCCCGCCGCCGATCGAGTTGTGATGTCGTTCAACTCCATTTGAAGACGTTTATGCACCCATCTGAATATGATTTATGTCATTGCTTCTCGTCTTTTCCTCTTTTTTCAAATTACCTCCTCAACGCTCGCGTGTCTTTGTGCTCTTGGAATAACATATGAAGTAGGAGACTGATGGAATTACATGATTCCCATCGGGAAATTCCTTGTCCATCTTCTCCAGATTTCAGAAATCCACGAAGTTCTTCTGGAATTTGAACCGGTCGGAATTGTTCGATGGGCGGCTGAGGTTGGTCGGTTGACGGCGCCCATGGATCAACGACGAAGATGTATAGAATTCCAAGAAGCTGCGAAGCAAAAATTAAAATGAAATTTAAACGAAAATATGAACTTACAAGTGCGACACCGCAAAGAAACCCGACTATAAATGCTATGAGCATCGAGTTCAGTTGGAACGGAGAGCTTCCGCTTCAGAAGAAGAAGAGATTAGCTCTCTTCCTCGTTGTCTCCGATATGTTGTTTCAGTGTGTGGAGCCCTGCAAAACGATTGTATTTTCATATTTTGTTTCCACTAGAGAAGGGATCACGAGAAAGTTTCTGGGGAAAAAGAACCAAACAAGAGAAAGGGATATAAAAATAACCAAGCAAAAGACAAAATACGATTTTTATTGTTTCACTGCTCCAAACAAGAAAAGAAAAAAGAAGAAGCACGCGCTTGACAACGGTTAGTCGCATGTTTCTAAGATGGGGGGACATGTTGATGGAAAACAATTGTAGTTGTGAGTGATCGGATAGTAGAAGAGGGAAAAGAAAAAGAAAACGGATATCAGAGAGTCTTCTTCTCGTTTTTATGCTCAGGTGACCCGTAGACTCCCGGGAGCAAATGATGTTGGCTGCTTTTCAAAGGTTGTTCTTCACACGTGGTTTCTACTATTACGTCGAGAGTAGAGAACACATTTACGACGTCATTCAGATTTGAGTTGACATCATTAGAAGAAATGAATTATAGGGAATGGGTATTCAGGAAACTAATTTGAAATGACAGATTTAGCGTTAATTCTGAAATGGACCAGCATGATGATCTTTCTGTCGAATTACTACGCCACTTTTCTCAAAAAAAAAGAACAACGAAACGTGCAAGTCGAAAAGCAAGAAAAACTGCAAAATCGTGCTCGTTCCTGCTCAAAAATGAAGAAAAAAATCAGTCGATTTGTCATCGATGATAGGCAATCTATCAATCGGACAGCTTTGAGAAGAACGCCACGATAGAGAGGAGAAAAGCACATATGAATGAATTTTAGGATGATGATTGGTCGGAAAATGAGGGGAGAGGAGAGAAGAGTTGGAATAGAAAATATGCAAAAAACGAAGAGTCAGCTGTATAACAGACAAACAAAACCCAATGGTTTTTTTGTTGTTTTCGGTTCGAGAAAGTTCGTTTTAATGTCAAGTAAATCTGAGTTTTATTAGAAAAACTCTACTTGCATGAGCCGAACCATAGCCTTCGAAAAAATAGAAAAAAAGGACATAAACTTAAAACGAGTTAGTTTGCATCGGAGAAATGGGCATAAACTTTAATAAGCGATGGAAATTCGGTCTTTCTTTGAGAGGAAAAGCAAACCAATCATTTCTAAATTGTTTTCAAAGAATATTGTTATCGTGAAGTTTAGAACATTCCACGTCTCTTTGTTTCAAAACAAAAAATTTCTACATTGTCCACATAATTATTGAGTCATAATTCCTTTATGAATCGATTTTTTTTTCTCAAAAGAAATAAGAATTTAATTTAGAGACGGCGCTACTTGGAATGTCGGTCAATGATGTACTTCTCCTCCTCATGAATTATGATGAATACGGAGGAAATGTCTCCTCATTTCAGATCTATTCTCGTATTTCCTTAGATAAAATCAGCTGCTTTTCTAGAAAAACTAATAGGAGCTTTTTGGTGGTGAAAGGGAAGAAAAGAAAGAAATCTTTCTTTGTTTCTTCGTCCAGAAAAAGAGAAAGGAAAAAAGTGCTCGAAATGAGAAACCAACAACAAAAAGGATTATCCGGAGGAAGAATGGGCAAGATTTCTACGATGGGTGTGTGACAAAATGAATTGGGAAAAAATGTGTGACATTCTTTTTTTTTGAGATTTTTGGGTGAGATGCAAGAGAAAAATGAAAAACGACCAGACGAGAATGGGAAAAGAGAGTGCTTTTCAGCGTGATTGAGCAGATTGTTCGCTTCCTTCAGGAATGACGTCTATTTTTGATTCTTCTGATGATGGCAATGCACTATAGTTTTTCGAGCTTTTTGGTAAGGAAATCAAGGAGAAGCGAGTGGAACACGAATATGTCACATGCCCAGTTTTGGAATAAATTTATATTTTTTCTATTTGTTTAGGATTTTGTTACAAATTTATGATAGTCCAATAAAAAAACGACTGAAAAGTGTGTAAACAAAGGCAGCACGTTGAGAGTTTACGCCAAGAAAGGAGAGAAAGGTTGAAATGTATCGAAGTGGCGGTTATCCGAGAGGAGTACACGCGCCTAGGGACTAATTATCTCAGCGCATCCCCTCTTCCATTTGCAAACATTCGATGTTTCAGCCGTTGAAAATCCTCGAATGCATAAAAATTGAAGTTCAGACAATAGAAGCTGAAAAAAAGAGTATCATACATTTTTTTAAAAACTAATTTCTTAACTTTCCATGCATGATAACACTTCTCAAGAACCCCAACAAAAAAGGATACTTATTCCCATTCCGTGCACCTGATCATGTTTGTGATTGTGACAGAATACAAACCACATTCGTAGCAAAAGAAAGAAACTGATAATAAATAGAAAGACACACAGTTCATTTCCTTCTCTCATTCAACTCAAAAGACAGTCGGCACTGCCGTTTATCATCAATCAGTTGTTCTTTTTGATTTCAGCATCAGAGTAAAATGACGGCGGCGGGCCCGACTACCATCAAAATCGGCTCGTTTGAAGTGTCTCGTCCAATTGCATTCACATATTTATTAACTATTTTCTATAATATTACTTTTTTCTTGCAATTCTCAGCGACACCTTTCTTGATCAAACAATTACAGCTTTCTGATGCAGACTTTGGTTAGTTTTGTAGTTTTGATATAACCTTCAGGACAGAGAGATGATGAAACAAACTTCTGTATGTTACAGGGTATATTCAAACAATATTCGGTGTTTTCCAAATGGTGGGCGGCCCACTTTTTGGGTACGTGATACAAAAGTTTGGTATCAGATATGCACTTCATTTATGCTACTTGTCAACAATGATATCTGGCTTATCACTTTATTTTTCATTTGTGAGTTTTCTGTAGTTCTGAAAAAAGTATTAAGAGAGATTTTTGAATTTGCGGTTCTAGGAGTTAGACAATTCACAAAGTATATTTAGATCATCTTTCCTAAAAATTACTGTTCCAGATATGAAAAAAATTCACTCATGAAACCTTCATCCAATCGTGACATTATAATCTGAAACCTTCTAATATTTCAGGACTACTATTCCCTACTCCTTTCTCGTATTCCAGTAGTTTTTATGCATGGTCAACAAGCCCATCAAACTCTCTTATCAGCATTAACACAACCTGGTAAAGAGAGAACAAGTGCATTTGGAAGAATGGGTCTCACTTTTGGAATCGGATTCATTTTTGTTCCAATCTTTTCAATTGCTGCCACAAAGATTGGAGGTGATCTGGCACCTCTTCTGGTATCTGCTGCTCTTTGTGCTCTTCCTTCATTAGTGCTAGAGACTTGTATTGAAAGGAAATCTTATGAGGTGAGTTTTCGAAAATGTATGGATTGTGTGGCAATGTTTTAATAAGTAATATTAACTTCGTGTGGAAGGAACATAGCAGTATTTTTTGGTATTCATTTCCAATGCTTTTGCAATTTCCAGCACGAAATCTCCGAAGACAACACAAACGGTCCTGCACCTGAAATCAACATCACCAACGTTGTTCGGATACTTCAGAAGCCAGGAGTTTTGAACGTAATGGTCAAGAAGAATGGAGGAGTAGTGCCATTCTTGATGATCATTGCAGTTCTCAATGTAAGGTTTTTTTTCTATTTCAAACTGAACGATCAGAATGAGAACATAAGTTTTCAGTTATACATAATTGAAAAGTTCAATGCAACGAACACAGAAAACCAGATAATGCAAATGATGATGGGAGTGTTTATCATGTTCTCAAATGGATTCGGAGTCATTTGGTTGAGGAAGAAATTTGATGAACAGACACTGCTGATTATTGGATCATTGAGTTTTGTGAGTTCGAGGGGAGATGTAAGGGTTATTAAGAAAGGGAAGAATTGATGCAGATATAATGAGACCTTGAAACTGGAAATGTTTTGACAGAAGAAACTATATCCAGTTTGAAAATATCTCAAATGTCTGAAACATAGTTTTTTGAAATAGTTCAGTTGTTTCCAGGTCGTTGGCTACACTCTTTTCACATTGATCTTCTTCAACTTCTGGATGCTTTTGGTGATAATGCCATTCGTTTCACTTGGAATGAGTGTGGTGGCCACATGTTCTGATAGTCTTTTGACTGCATTGGTTGAGGAATCTGAACAGGTATGAAGAATGAGAAAAAATAGGTTTATTCGTGAGAGGTTTTTTCAGGGAATTGTTCTCGGCACAGCTACCTCAATCAACTCTCTGGTTCGTACCTTTTCTCCACTCTTCGCTGGTTCCCTTCTTCAAAACTATGGATTCCAATCGCTGACACTTCTCGGAGTTGTTGGCTCCCTTCTAGCAATTGGTCTTATGATTGTGTCGCCGGTCGACGAGAATCTCATCAAGAAACACAAAACGGAGTAATTGTAGAGTATTAGTTTGTGTAGAATATTGAAAAGTCTAGAAGTTTTTCTCAATCAACTGTGATCATCGATTCGAACTGTGATACTTGTCTCCCAATAAATCTATGTCATTCGGTCTGATAAGTTCAACATTTGGATACTTTCAAAAAGTATTTGGGCGAGCCTGGGTAAAACCCAGGATTCCTCCCTATGTCAGAAGCTGTCGGATCCGAAGATCACTAGCAAATGACGGAGTTACCCGCCCAGAGCCTCACGGCGTGCAAAGTTCCCATTGGATGGGTACTTTTATGATCTTTTTTTTTCAATTTTTTTGATTGCCCATGTAAGGTAGTTTTGTTGACGGACCATGCTCATGATGGGAACCAAAAAAACCAAAAAGGTTTTTTTTTTCAATTTTTTTGATTGCCCATTTAAGGTAGTCTTGTGGACGGACCATGCTCATGATGGGAACCAAAAAAATCAAAAAGGTTTTTTTTTTCAGTTGTTTTGATTGCCCATTTAAGGTAGTCTTGTGGACGGACCATGCTCATGATGGGAACCAAAAAAACCAAAAAGGTTTTTTTTTTCAATTTTTTTGATTGCCCATTTAAGGTAGTCTTGTGGACGGACCATGCTCATGATGGGAACCAAAAAAACCAAAAAGGTTTTTTTTCAGTTGTTTTGATTGCCCATGTAAGGTAGTCTTGTGGACGGACCATGCTCATGATGGGAACCAAAAAAATCAAAAAGGTTTTTTTTTTCAATTTTTTTGATTGCCCATTTAAGGTAGTCTTGTGGACGGACCATGCTCATGATGGGAACCAAAAAAATCAAAAAGGTTTTTTTTTCAGTTGTTTTGATTGCCCATGTAAGGTAGTCTTGTGGACGGACCATGCTCATGATGGGAACCAAAAAAATCAAAAAGGTTTTTTTTTCAGTTGTTTTGATTGCCCATTTAAGGTAGTCTTGTGGACGGACCATGCTCATGATGGGAACCAAAAAAATCAAAAAGGTTTTTTTTTTCAGTTGTTTTGATTGCCCATTTAAGGTAGTCTTGTGGACGGACCATGCTCATGATGGGAACCAAAAAAATCAAAAAGGTTTTTTTTTTCAGTTGTTTTGATTGCCCATTTAAGGTAGTCTTGTGGACGGACCATGCTCAAGATGGGAACCAAAAAAACCAAAAAGGTTTTTTTTTTCAATTTTTTTGATTGCCCATTTAAGGTAGTCTTGTGGACGGACCATGCTCATGATGGGAACCAAAAAAACCAAAAAGGTTTTTTTTTTCAATTTTTTTGATTGCCCATTTAAGGTAGTCTTGTGGACGGACCATGCTCATGATGGGAACCAAAAAAATCAAAAAGGTTTTTTTTTCAATTTTTTTGATTGCCCATTTAAGGTAGTCTTGTGGACGGACCATGCTCATGATGGGAACCAAAAAAACCAAAAAAAGTGCTGGAAACCAGCGAAAGTTTATAATATTTATTGAAGTAAAATGAAATAAGCAAAGAGTTCGGGAATTCTTCTGATGTTCTTCTTCTTTTTCTTTTTGAAGGCGCATCGTTATTACTCTGGGAGCCATACGAGTTAAGGGTCTACTAGACCGATGTGGTTCCTCCTCAAGCTCAGTTCACAAGTTCCGGAACTCTCCGAACCATGATGAATAGGCGCTCCGGCTCCCGGTGTTCTCATCCTTTCTAGAGTACATATGAAGTCCATTCGTTCTGATGTGGGGTCTTCTTCTGGCATCTGAGCCGGTGGTCCGCCAACAAAAGAAAGCTTTTGAGGACTATCCAGGCTTTGTTTTTCCTGAAAAATTTTTATGAATTATGGGTCAAAAAGAGTTTTAAAACTCATCTTTGGAATTGCAGAAGACGTCCGGGGGTCAGAATCCGGTCTAATGGAGCATTAAAATTAACAAATTGGTTCCTCCTCAAGCTCCGTTCATAACTATGGAGCTCTCCGAACCATGCTGGTGCTCCAGTTTCTCAGCTTGAAAAATGTGCAGACTTCGCGAACCAATAGGACCAGCCCGGGGTCCATTGTGGAGCCAAATGACTTCCTTGTGATCGTTAGCTGTGTCAAGCTTCTTCTAGATCTTTCTAGTTTTCAGGAGCCGTCATGATTCTAGGAGTTGTTGGCATCGGATACTCTCCGTCCTACCCAAAAGGCGGGCATCTATAGGTGTCTGGAAAATGGACAATCTTTACAGCACGCATTACAAGTGCCAAAAACACTTCTGGATTCGTCGTTGAGCACGTCTAAATACTACGCCAGCGCCCAAAAATTGGCCGTTTTAATCGATTTTCCTGAAATTTCCACAGAATTTTTGCTGAAAAGCTGTCATAAACTCATCTTTCCAAACATACAGTGGAGCTCCAACCTCTTCCATCGAAACGGGTTCTAGACCGCTTTCGGATCCATTCTTCCTCTTCTGGAAATCGTCTGGAGCCATCGGTGCCATTCCGGTCGGTGCGCCACTGCTGCCAATCATCAGGAAGAGATCGTCGATTTCCATTCTTGGAGAAGAGGGCAATGACTCGTTTTTCTGTTTTCTCCTTCTTTTTATATGGAAAATTGGGGGCAACGATCGATCGACGGAATGGGAAATGTCACGAGGAAAAACTTGGGGAAAATTTTTTTTACGAAAAAAAAATTCATTTCTCGGTTTTTCAAAAATTTTACTTGCCGTGAAAGTCAGATTATTTTTTCAGGAAAATTGCAAGTGTAGCCTAGGATATTTGAGTTACTGTACTCACAGTGATCTTACACATTAGGCTAGTCAATCCACATGTTCAAAACAAGTTTGAATTGAACATAAAATCTCTTTCATGTTTTTTTCAAAGAAAACTAATACTTCAAACTTTATTAAAACATTAAAGCACAGGAAAAAACACAAAAAATTCAAGTACTACTCCTCCGAATCATTATCATATTTACTAAAAGTATTCTGTGATGGCTTCTTTTTCAATTGTTCCTTTAACTTTGCCGTCGATTTGCTTTCCGTTGAAATAGGCTGCCAATCAGTATCCTGTGTATCTTTTTCTTTTCCATCTTCTTTCGTTTTTCCTTCTTCCATTGTTTTTGTAGTAGCACTTTGAACAGTCTTCATATCACCTTCATCCAACGTCTTCTTAAAAGTTTCCATCGTTTTTAGACTCTCATCACTTGTAGCTTTCTCATTTTCTAATTGTCTTTTTAATGGAGTTGGAATTTCAGCAGTTTCTTTTACTTCTTCTTTTGGTTTTTCTTTTGGTTTTTCAACAATTGGTCGATTCCTTTCATTATTTTTCTCAATTATTTTCATTTCTTCTGCAGAAACCATTGGTTTTGGAGGAGTGGATTCTTTTGGAATGGGAAGTTCTTGAATCTTCGGAGAGTTCTTTGTTGCTGGAGTATCTGCCACGGGAGGACTGACGTCATATGCTCCTGGAGGTGTCACCTCTTCATCGTAGACAAAGATTTTGCCAACTGTCGTTTGACCAACCATTTTCATATCAGCTTCTCGGGATTCCTGGATTCAAGTGTTACATTACTAATGAAACCGTAGATGTCGTGAAACATTTTTTTAAAAACCGTTCCACATTAAACCCCTAATACAAGTGCATATTCTTACCTCCAATCCAAAGAAAACCACAATCATTCCAATGAAACAAACAACCAGATTGATAATAAACAATGAAGGTTCATAAATGTATTTCAGTTTTTGCTGAAATTATCGAAATTTCCCTTACATTCACAGATTCTTCGAATAATAAAAAAACTCACCGTAAACGTTGCCAAAAGAGTCCCAATTTTTAAACAAATGTTTGCCGCCGATCCAACTGTGGCTCTCACATCAGTTGGCATTAATTCCACTAGAGATAGATAGGCAGCTTCGAGGCAAATCGATTGAGAAGCATATGCGATGGTATAGGCAGAAAGATAGATGAAGGAGGATTTCCAGTTGAGGTATAGACAGAGAAGAATTAGAGCATAACAAATAATAGCGATGAGTTGAGAGAAAAGGAAGAGAACACGACGACCCATTCCAGTCAGATACGGTTCTGTCATCCCGATTATCTGAAAATTAGGAAGAGAATTTGAACTATGAACTCGTCCTTCAAATTCACTCACAAACTGTGCGATTGACAGTACAAGACCAGACAAAAACTGCCCGAGGTACAAGTTTTTCGTCATATCAGCTCCATTGAGATCAGTTGTATAGACTGCTAATCCCACGTAGAAGTACCTGAATAATTTGTTTATTTATTCAAATATTCTTTTTCAGTCAACTCACATGAACAAGATCATCAAAAAACTAGTCCTCAATTTGGGATTTTTCAAAATCCTCATCGGAGTGACTTTCTCGAATGCAACCATCTCATAATTATTATGATGATCTGCCGATACTCCACTAATCTTTTCAATTCTTTTTCGAGCTCTAGATGCTTCTTCATATTTATCTTTTTGTTCCAACCAAATTGGACTTTCAGGAAGGTACCAGAGAACTGGAAGAGCTAGAAGAGAAATTGAAGCACTTGTGTAGGTGGTTCGTGTCCATTCTTGAGAAATATAGGCGAGACCCACTTGAATCATTCTCGCATTTGGCTGCAACAGGGCATTATAGGATATTAAATACTGGCAAAATTTCTTCAAGTGTGATTATCACACATGGGAAACTGAAAAAATTCAAAACTCAAACTGACCCAATTTGAAAATGCAAAAATCCTCAATCTTCGTTTCGGTGAAATCATTTCAATTGCATAAGTGTATCCAACAGTTAATGTACCCGATATAGCAATTCCAGTTAAAAGACGGAAAAAGTAAAACCAGAAAATATTTTGAATTGCAGCTGAGAATACAAGACATGGAATTCCAAAGAGAATCGATAGAAAATATATTGTACGACGTCCATATTTATCAGCAAGGATTCCGAGAATAATGTTACCAAGGAGAGTTCCGGTGAATGTGACACTGGATAGAGGAAATCTGGAAAAAGTAGGAAAAGTTTCTCGGTTTCAGAAACTTGTCGAATGATTCGGGTTGAACTTCAGTTTTACTAGCTCTTGTGTATGATTCCCTTTTTAAGCACAAACATCACGGCACCAGCTGATTTTATCAAGGAGAAATTGTGAGTTTAAGATACGCAGAAAGTCAAATTTTTTCTACCGTTTCCCTGACTACACATAAGTTTCAATGCATTAGATAATTTCAATTGGAGAAGTCATGGGCGATCCCATTCCTATTCAAAAACTCACTCTCTCAGCCCAGTACAATCCTGTTGATATTCAAATTGTGCACTATAAAAGTACAGTTTCTTGTGGTCCATAATGCAATCTCTCTGAAAATCTTCTCATTGATCTCACCCCTTTCAAACTCATCATACTCTACTCTCTGTCATATTAACCGGGCACAAATTCTCTGCATTCGCGTCATAATCCGTCAAACATTTTCCTTTTAATTTATAGCAAAAGTTATCCTCTGTACAATAAGTCGGAGGCATGTAGTCAAGGAAAATGACAAATATTAATTGAGCTGAGAAAATCAATGTGATTTGGTATAGAGCCATTATAATGATATCCAGGCGCCATGATCCTAAAAATCACTTTTTAGGGAGGGAATGGTTAGATGAAGCCGGGATACCTGACATTGAGAATATTCAGAGCTGTTTTAGGCGGGAAAATAAAGTAGAAATTTCAGAGAAAACTTTGGAAAAGGGACAGGTTCAGTGGAACCGGAGTACCCCGGTTAAAGGGAGAAACATCACACGGAGAGGTCGGAACTATAATTTATTCAATGTACTTTGAGTGGACTAGTTTTGTGGTGTGGTCGGATGTAGAGCTGAAAAATGTTGTTGTGACACATTTTGATCCAAGAGCTGACTTATCACTGTTTCTCTGTAACTTTTATCTAGATTCCTTTGCTTTCTTGAGAGTTCTCACCAAATTAAAGATGATTAAGACAAATATAGGAATGAGCTGAAATCTTGTGTTGTGTGATGTCCTTCTTAACAGTCTCAATAGTTTGAAGGATCAGTTTTAAAGAACTATTTGCCTGTTGCCATTTTTGCACACATAAATCATAACCAATCGATTCTCATTCATGAAAAGGTATTTCCCTAGAGATGAATTATTTTTTCCCAGGAGAAAGGACGCTACGTTTAAACTGTCTGATGAGTATAAAAGGGGAGGAACCATCCTCATTTCTTCATTCCATCTCTTTTTTTTTCTCCCTATTCGGTCGTCTCCCCCTCCCCTGTCTTACACAGAGTTATTGATTAATTTGGTACCGTCTCTTTCTCTTTACACCATTAACCCTCACTGAATTGGTCTTTTCTTTAGTTTTGCAAAGAAAATCTTCCTGTTTCTTTCAATCCTATTCCAATCAGCTTTCTCAAGCATCGAAACCGGGAATTAATATATTTCGAGAAAACGAGTACTTTATTTACAAGTGACTCAAAAAATCTGATTGTTTCTGAACGAATATCGCTAAACCTGCTCTTTTTCGGAACACTTTCTAATGCATTTGTACTATTCGAATTGATAAGTAGACTTTTACAGTTTGTCCTCTTCAATTAACATGCTAGATAGAGGACCTCAAATGGAACGGCGGTGCTCATTTTTGAAAAGGTATTTCCCATGAGACGAATTCTTTTTCCCAGGAGCAAGGACGCTGCGTTGAAACTGTCTGATGAGTATAAAAGGGGAGGAATCATCCTCATTTCTTCATTCCATCTCTTTTTTTCTCACTATTCGGTGGTCTCCCCTCCCCTGTCTTGCACAGGGTTATTGATTAATTTGGTACCGTCTCTTTCCCTTTACACCATCAACCCTCACTGACGTGGTTTTCTCTTTAGTTTTGCAGAGAATATCTAATTTTTTGAACTGTTTCTTTCAACTCTTTTGCATCTCTGACTATCATCTGAAATATTTAATTTTCGTTCTATCAAAGTTCTAGGTTTCCCCAGGCATTTCTCTTTTCTATACTTTCGAATCGATTTTTAGAACAAAACAATAACTAGGTGCTAGGGCTTGACTTATCGATTTTTGTAACGAGTGGTCTATGTCTCGAGACGGATCCATTCTTCCCAGAAGCAGACGCGCTCCGTATGTTCGCGCGCGGATGCACCGTTCAAATCCAGGAAGGGAATACATGAACAGATATTCTCATTCTATTGATTCCATTAGATGGTCTCCCGTTTCCCTCCTTTTGCACAGACCGTTTCATTTGAACGTCTTACGAAGACTATTGATTATTTCATACCGTCTTCTTCAATAGAAGAACCGTCTTCATCTTTCAAAATTATCCTTCAACCGTCTTTACTTTTACTATGACACCTTCCTACTTGAACTTGTTATTCCATATTTTATCATCTATATATTTTCAGATCAGCTACAACCGTAACGACCGCTATGGCTGTTGGAACCAAAGAGAATACAATGATCGATATATTGGCTCTTCATACGGATCAGATTAGGATGGGGGAGGATGTCTCCCACTCAATCAATGGAAATGATTGTTTTGATGGCACAATGATTGGAGTGTAGCTGTATGATGAAGAACAAATCTTATGCAGGTATGTCCATTGGGAATATTGAGCTCAGAATAACCTTTTGAACGCTTTCAATTCATTCTGATATTTACGGTGGTGCCACCTGATTAAGATCATAAAACCAGAGAATGGATATCTGCTAATGATAATGTTCCGCATGTGAGCGAGCATTTTCTGTTGTAGTGAGCGACTACTGGTTTGTAGGTATTCAGAATAAAAACATTCTGAACTTGAAAAGCGTTTTATGCGGAATTTTGGATCAAGAGAATATGAACCAGAGAGTGGATATCTGCTAATGATAATGTTCCGCATGTGAGCGAGCATTTTCTGTTGTAGTGAGCGACTACTGGTTTGTAGGTATTCAGAATAAAAACATTCTGAACTTGAAAAGCGTTTTATGCGGAATTTTGGATCAAGAGATAAAGAACCAGAGAGTGGATATCTGCTAATGATAATGTTCCGCATGTGAGCGAGCATTTTCTGTTGTAGTGAGCGACTACTGGTTTGTAGGTAATCAGAATAAAAACATTCTGAACTTGAAAAGCGAAATTTTGCGGAATTTTGGATCAAGAGATAAAGAACCAGAGAGTGGATATCTGCTAATGATAATGTTCCGCATGTGAGCGAGCATTTTCTGTTGTAGTGAGCGACTACTGGTTTGTAGGTATTCAGAATAAAAACATTCTGAACTTGAAAAGCGTTTTATGCGGAATTTTGGATCAAGAGATAAAGAACCAGAGAGTGGATATCTGCTAATGATAATGTTCCGCATGTGAGCGAGCATTTTCTGTTGTAGTGAGCGACTACTGGTTTGTAGGTAATCAGAATAAAAACATTCTGAACTTGAAAAGCGAAATTTTGCGGAATTTTGGATCAAGAGATAAAGAACCAGAGAGTGGATATCTGCTAATGATAATGTTCCGCATGTGAGCGAACATTTTCTGTTGTAGTGAGCGACTACTGGTTTGTAGGTATTCAGAATAAAAACATTCTGAACTTGAAAAGCGTGCGGAGTTTTGGATCAAGAGAATAAGAACCAGAGAGTGGATATCTGCTAATGATAATGTTTCGCATTTGAGCGAGCATTTTCTGTTGTAGTGAGCGACTACTGGTTTGTAGGTAATCAGAATAAAAACATTCTGAACTTGAAAAGCGAAATTTTGCGGAATTTTGGATCAAGAGATAAAGAACCAGAGAGTGGATATCTGCTAATGATAATGTTCCGCATGTGAGCGAGCATTTTCTGTTGTAGTGAGCGACTACTGGTTTGTAGGTATTCAGAATAAAAACATTCTGAACTTGAAAAGCGTTTTATGCGGAATTTTGGATCAAGAGATAAAGAACCAGAGAGTGGATATCTGCTAATGATAATGTTCCGCATGTGAGCGAGCATTTTCTGTTGTAGTGAGCGACTACTGGTTTGTAGGTATTCAGAATAAAAACATTCTGAACTTGAAAAGCGAAATTTTGCGGAATTTTGGATCAAGAGATAAAGAACCAGAGAGTGGATATCTGCTAATGATAATGTTCCGCATGTGAGCGAGCATTTTCTGTTGTAGTGAGCGACTACTGGTTTGTAGGTATTCAGAATAAAAACATTCTGAACTTGAAAAGCGTTTTATGCGGAATTTTGGATCAAGAGATAAAGAACCAGAGAGTGGATATCTGCTAATGATAATGTTCCGCATGTGAGCGAGCATTTTCTGTTGTAGTGAGCGACTACTGGTTTGTAGGTAATCAGAATAAAAACATTCTGAACTTGAAAAGCGAAATTTTGCGGAATTTTGGATCAAGAGATAAAGAACCAGAGAGTGGATATCTGCTAATGATAATGTTCCGCATGTGAGCGAACATTTTCTGTTGTAGTGAGCGACTACTGGTTTGTAGGTATTCAGAATAAAAACATTCTGAACTTGAAAAGCGTTTTATGCGGAATTTTGGATCAAGAGATAAAGAACCAGAGAGTGGATATCTGCTAATGATAATGTTCCGCATGTGAGCGAGCATTTTCTGTTGTAGTGAGCGACTACTGGTTTGTAGGTATTCAGAATAAAAACATTCTGAACTTGAAAAGCGTTTTATGCGGAATTTTGGATCAAGAGATAAAGAACCAGAGAGTGGATATCTGCTAATGATAATGTTCCGCATGTGAGCGAGCATTTTCTGTTGTAGTGAGCGACTACTGGTTTGTAGGTAATCAGAATAAAAACATTCTGAACTTGAAAAGCGAAATTTTGCGGAATTTTGGATCAAGAGATAAAGAACCAGAGAGTGGATATCTGCTAATGATAATGTTCCGCATGTGAGCGAACATTTTCTGTTGTAGTGAGCGACTACTGGTTTGTAGGTATTCAGAATAAAAACATTCTGAACTTGAAAAGCGTGCGGAGTTTTGGATCAAGAGAATAAGAACCAGAGAGTGGATATCTGCTAATGATAATGTTTCGCATTTGAGCGAGCATTTTCTGTTGTAGTGAGCGACTACTGGTTTGTAGGTATTCAGAATAAAAACATTCTGAACTTGAAAAGCGGAATTTTGGATCAAAAGAATAAGAACCAGAGAGTGGATATCTGCTAATGATAATGTTTCGCATTTGAGCGAGCATTTTCTGTTGTAGTGAGCGACTACTGGTTTGTAGGTATTCAGAATAAAAACATTCTGAACTTGAAAAGCGTGCGGAGTTTTGGATCAAGAGAATAAGAACCAGAGAGTGGATATCTGCTAATGATAATGTTCCGCATGTGAGCGAGCATATTCTGTTGTAGTGAGCGACTACTGGTTTGTAAGTATTCAGAATAAAAACATTCTGAACTTGAAAACGCATCTTTTATGAACTCCTTGATCAGGTCATTAATACCAGGAAGTGGGAAGTTACCTCTGAATATGTTCGCCCACGTGAGTGAGCATGTTCCGAGGTAGTGAACCACTGATGGAATGATCTGATTCAGAATAAAAACATTCTGAATTGAAAACGCATCTTTTATGAACTTCTTGGTTCAATGGTAAATGTTTCAGTGGCAGATGGAATTGGATCAAATTTTTAAATCTCGAAAACATGATATACGAGTGGGCAAAGAATCCGATAAGCAAACAATGTTAGTCGGATATAAGGAAAAGCGCAGTTCATTCATTACAGGTTGAGTGAACAGTTAGCACGCGCGTCTTCAAATAACAAACTAAACACGTTTCCGTGAAAATCAATCTTTCTGTTCAGCGTGTCTTCAAAAATCTCAAACTCGATTACAACTTATACATATCTTGGAAAGTATTATAAGCCAAATTTAACTCGAAAATCTTTATTCGAAAAGTTCGTTTGAATCAGTGAAGAATATCCTCAAAAAAAAACCGTACATAATAAACATGTCAGAACTTTTCAGCAACAAGGAAAAGTCTGAAAATATTGTTAGCCTCGCAACAAGATAAAAGCTGTGTGATCAGGGGAAAAGTGAATACAAGTAATCGGGGGGAAGATGGGAAATGATGATTTATGTCTATTTCTATGTACAAATACAGGTTTGGAAAGGAAAAGTGAAACCGGTCAGGCGGGAATTCAAAAACTTTTAAAGATTGATAAGCATTGAGTGATAGCGACCTTGGAAGCAAAAAAGAGCATTGAGACCCAAAGTATTGAGAAAAGGAAAAGAGATGACCGGGAAGAAGTGGGAAGAAAACGATTGAATGTAGAAAATGATTGAATTGGGAGAAGAGAAAGAAAGAACCGGAAAATCAGAAAATAATAATAAAATGTGAATAATCAAAAAGTATCTACAATCGAAGTTGTTGTGGATCTTCTTCAAATACGAGAGATCCTTGAGGTCCAAGACCCTTTAAATGACGTGTTGTTGTTCCAGTTGATGGCTCCGAAAGCATTGAATCACGATGATGAGCATAGTCATCTGAACCTGTTCGAGTGGTTACTGTAGATTCGGCTGTCTCAACAGATGACATTATCAGAGGAGTTGAATACGTGTTGTAGTGGGGGTGCTGAAATTACGGAAGAGTTTGAAATACAAACTGAAATCGTACTCTTACCTGAACATATTCATTGGTTGAAATATCATAATGAGTGAATCTGGCATCTCTATCATAATCAAACAAATCATCATAACTTGGTGACGTCAATCCAGAGAATCTTGGATAATAAGAGTCTGGAAGATCTCCAGATCCTTGTTCATCTTTGTGCTTTCTGTACATGAACAGGCCGGAGGTATTGTTTGGAGGAGTTCTGAAAAAAGTTATTGGAATGCATACAGATGATGAAGTATAGAAATGGAAATGAATTACTTGAAGTCAGATTTGAGAAACTGTAATTATCATGAAAATAACTCACTTTAACTTTTTCCTCAAGAAAGTGAAATAGATGATTGGTGGATAGAGAACAAAGTATACGTAGGTGGAGACTCCGACAAAACTGAAAATCATTCTTTTCAAATGCATGTTTCAAAAGAGTCAACTCACCATAATCCATCAGATGATTTGAATAGGATCAAAGCTGCTCCCATTGATTGGAGCACATTGAGCACAACCATCATCATACAATAGATAAAGAAGGATCCTTTGCTTGGGAGTTTTGTGTACTTTTGACAGCAGACCAGTGGGAGACACATTATGAAGAAATAGACAAGAGCAAGTACGGCAGATGATAAAACCCAGAAAATGAAGCCGCCGTCGGATTGGATGTCAAAGTAAGTCAATGGGAGCCACGACTGAAAGTTCGAACATGAGGGTACTGCGATAAACCATTGTGAAGCAGAAACTGATTGTGAAGCAGAAACTGATTGTGAAGCAGAAACTGTTTTGACCTTCAAATTTTTTAGGATTCGTCAAAAACTCACATTATCAATGATCTTCATCTCGACAATAACTTGCACAGCTCTATGTGGAATCGATACCAGTAACGTCCCCAACAATGCAACCAAAATTGATTTTCCATTATCCAAATGACCAAATAACAATCCAAATGTCAAGGCACAAAACTCTGCAGTCAAATAGAAGAACTTGATGATAATCCACAACGTCTGATCGACAGTTTGTTCTAATCCATCAGTCATCGAAAGAGTCATACTGTAGGCACATCTGATAATGTTAACCAGAGTGGATACATAGACAAGTAGAGTGAATGCACGTAAAACTGGAGAGTTGCCTGTTCGTAACTTTCGAAATACACTTCCACATTTGAAAACTAAGAATAAGAAGAAGAGTAGATTGGGTAGAAGGATTGCAGCGTCCCAGTACCGGATTCTGAAAAGTTTCTGGTTTTTGTTTTATTTCAGTATAGCCATAAATTAATTTAATTGGAAGTTGAGTTAAATGGTGTATTGCTTGGCTTTTTATGCTGATCATTAAAATTGACTGTTGGTTTACTAGATCTTGTAAAAACGAAGTACTAATCGGATTGAATCATTATACCTTCTAATCACATTTCCGAAACTGTACAATAGGGTAGGAAAGTATAGGCTTTTACAAGAAGATACGATTTCAAAGCAGTTGAAACATTATTTTTGAAGCTGATTTCATTTTTTGATATTATCAGTAACTCTGTGTCATTAAAGATGTGAAACTGTTCCTTATCTTGTCTTGAAGGTGAAACAGCACAGTACTGACTCTGAGTGAGAGACCAGAAACTGCGGTTTCAAGTTCATTTCATTAAACTTGGAGATGTAAAATGTTCGGTCATTCATCGAAAAACTTTTTCAAAGTACAATTGTGAAGTCTCTCTTGTTTTCAATTCTACCAGAAACTGAAAAAAAACTCACCGAAATCCACCAGGTAATCTGTAGACAAAAACATCTCGACAAAAGCCTCGAATCACTTGATGTGTTGGTGAATCGATAAATGAAACATTCGGAAATAAATCGTCAATCCATTCGGGACTTGTCTCAATCGAAAGTGATGATGGTCCATCGAATGAATTGTTTGTTTCAGTGGATGATGTCACCACTGATCCGAGACTTGTTCCCGGATTCTCGTGGAATATTACCGACATGGAACAGGGAAATGCAGTGTGGTTCTGAAACATGGAAATGATTTTGACAATTATCATAGCGAAAGAATAGTTACGAGAACGATGGAGCCCATACATATGAAAGATGCATGAAACATAAAAAAATTTCGGAAAGTTCAAAAGATATTTTCTCATTGAAGTTAAATAGTTTCTTCTAAAAACATTTTTAACAAACCAAACCCATCTCCTTTTATCCATTTTCCTTTCTTATCCGCTAAACAAACTCTAAATCCACTCCTCCTTGTTCTACTAATTCATTTAATCAAGGTCAAGACTGACTATTCTCGAAAAGAAAGACGGAGAAAGGATTCAGTGGAGCGGAAGGAGCAAAAAAAGAAGAGGAAGGGTGTGGAAAAAAGAAATTAGATGAAGAAAAAAAACATGGAGAAGTTAGGAAAGAGAAAAAAGGAGAAGAAATGGAACAAGTGATTAGATATTGAGAAGAAACATGAGAGATAGAGAGAAGAAGATGAAGGTGTGACACGAAAAAAGAGAATGAGCTAGAAATGAGAAGTATTCAAATAACTTCCATTAATGAGCATTATATTTCAAATCGGCCTATGTAACACAAAGCTGAAAAACTGAATAAAGGTTTTCTTTGAGTTTGAAATCTTGTCTCTGAAACTGTATATTCCGATGTCGTCTGAGGTAAAACAAATTTCTAGAGCACTTTTAATAATGAGGTCAAGTAGCTTGTTGTTTGGAACCTATTACCCAGTGAATTCATAGAGTAAATAACTAGATGATTGGGAATAAGTTGGTCTGAAACAAGAGTTCAAATTAACAAAAGCAACGACGTCCTCTTCTATTAGAGAGCAACGGAGTCCTCTTCTATGAGAGGACCACTCATTTTCAGAAATTCACCGCATTTCATAGAATTCAATCTTTTAATAAAATCAACTTATCGTAACAAAAAACTCAAGTAAAATCTCAAGTTTCAGTCTAGAAAAAAAGAAGAATTCAGAGCCATTTTTTGATGTTTGACAGCTTCTTCCTTCCGCTTTTTCTCCCCACTCTCTCCACCATGGTTTCCGTTTCATTTTTTAGAAAAAGAAGACGTCAAAAATCAATTTGTTCCAGAAAATTATCCTATTGGGGGAATGGAAAAAGTGGAATAATAGAAAATAGGAAGAAGAAGAATAAGGAAATGCATCTGGAAATTTATAATATTTTTGTATGGGAATAGGTTTTGGGAGGGGGAACGATTCATGGTTATTTACGATGTTTACTCTTTTTGAACGGATTGTGGAGAAATGAAATGGAATAAGGAAAAGAAAGAGATGGGTGGGAAAGAAGCATAAAAGCAAGCAAATATTCAGAAAATGGTCAGGAAAAGAATAAGAAAAGGGAAGGGAAGGATGGTCTTAATTTGATGATATAGGGATGGTTTGACCGAAATAGTACATTTTTCATATTCGAAAAGAATACTGGAAAGGGCTAACGAAAAAGAACCTAATTTGATGATATATTGAGAGATCTACGGCAGATGGTAGGGCCAGCGACAGTAATAAATGCTCGAAATTTAAAAAATACATGAGCTACAGTATTAAATGTAATAAACATACTCAGCTGGGGGATCCTTCTAACAAGTTTCTGGTGGATTCTTATATTAGGGATCGTATTATTAAGAAGGGGTCCATAAGAAAACCTGGGCACTTTTATTAGAGGTTTCATGTAGGACACGATAGAAGCTTATTAAAACTCGCACTGATTCCTGGTGATTCTAATTTTCCAAAAGACAAACAATTATCGGATTATAAATTGTTGAGTTGAAACAAAGGAAACACTTATAGGGAATCAGAAACTGTAAAATAATTGTCAATTTTTTCTTCGAAAAATCAAGGTATTCTCATTGCCACCTGGAATGAATATTCTAGTTACACCCTGCTTGACAGAAAGTGTAGCTGGAACAGAAAATGAATTGGAAAAACATGAACGTTTTGATGAACGAGTCTTGTACCAAAAGAAGAAAATCTGGTATTAGGAAGTACAAGTAAACCAGATTATCTGAAGTTTTTGGCGTTACGGAAAAAAAGTACTGAGTTTTTTTTGACAATTTTTGTATACCAAAATTATACTCTCACTGGCTTTGCACGAGATAAAATACAGCTCTAACGGAAAACAATTTCTTGTTTTTCATGGTAAAGTCTCACAGACTGTGGCTCCCTAGAAAGTTAGTGCAGACAACTGAATTCCCTTTAAAATTCCCAAGAAGAAACCCCCGCAAAAAAGGAGATCTATGACGTCTGTAACTAAGTTTCTAATCATAAATAATCAGGAGATAATCTCAATGAGTCATGAAAAACTTCTAGAATAGTCTGAATGGGAACTCTTTTTAAGAAGAAAAGAAATGGAAAAGAATTGGTTTTCAGAGTAGTAATAAACACAAAAACAAATCTCAATGATCACCGAAAGTGAGAATAGTGGATTAAGTAAATATTTGTTACTAAAAATACATCATCCCCCCTAATAGAAAAAAAAATAAAAAAAACTAGTCTTAAAAAGAAACACCTGAAATTGAAACTCTTCTTCTGAATCATTTCATTCTCGTGATATTCTATTAGAATATGTAGGCGTTATGTAAGAGACCATTTCTCTAAATCTCTTCACCTTTAATACTCTCTAATCTCTCTCATCTATTTGCATGTTCATGCACCACTCTTTGAACACTTTTACCACGAGAGAGGAGGACACAAGAGAAACTGGTTTTTGACGTCAATTCGCAAATTGACTGAAAATTGACCGATTCCTCCTTTTTTTCTTCGTTTTTTTTTACAAATTACAAATGATTTGAAGATGATGAGGTAGGTGGTGGACAGAAGACGTGTATTAGTTATTCGGGAAAAGGAGAGGAGGAAAAGGGGGATTGCGAAATAATCAGAAGTTTTTTGATGTAAAGAGATTTCGGTCAAACATCGAGTATGCACTTTTTAGATTAGGGGGTTAAGAGGATAGATTTAGAAATGGAAGGCCTTTTACAGATAAGAACTGTATTAAAAGGGCAGGAACTGTTTTCAGTTATGGTACTGTTTGAAAACAAGGCGTCCGAACTTAATTAGTTAATGAAATCGAAAAAAAAATTTCAGACAGTTTCAGTTCCAAATGTTCCATTAAAATTCTACTTCAAGTTTTTTCATAGACCTAAATCAGAAAAACAAATTCTTCCCTATTTTATTTTAATGAAAACTTCACTTATCCAAAATGTATCTCCCGTTTCAATGAGTCTAAAAATTTCTGTTTTTTAGTTACAACTTGAATACAGTTGAGACAGTTTTGATTGTCAAGTTGGATCCTGATTATACCTGAATATCAAAATTTAAAAAAAGAAGAAAATCTATTCTGCCTTTTTGAAAATTAATATCAGTTCTCATCTTTTTGTGGTTAGGATGTGAAACTAACAATAGTCCAATCTTGCAACGTTCAGTTTTTCCCGGATGAAAAGTTCAAAGCCTTCCGAAATCTACCCAAACCCGAGTTGATAGTACAATGAATCCACCATAACTTTCAGATAGAAACCAACTAAATGAAAGATAAATCATCCGATAAAACGAGAAAGTTGAGAAAAATGAAAAGGAAGCAATCGTCTTCTCATATGTATAATAGTGGTCATTCACAGGGGTGGTCATAATTCGATTAGCGTGTCCGTCCGATGAAGTAAAAAAAGAGGAAATGTGATCACTCTTCTCATCTTTTGTTGGCTTTCAATTGTTGCCCCTGTAACAAGTTTTCATTAATTTTCATTTTATGACGTGGAAAAGGAAAAAGATTCAGAAAAAGAGAAGGAAAATGAATAGGAAGTAATGTAGACATGAGTAATAAAGCGACAGAAAAAAAACATGAAAACAGAGGCTAGACAGAGATGGTAAGCAAGCAATATAATAGTGGGAATTGTATTCGAATTGTGAGAAGAAGAAGAGGAAAATCTAATTTACGAAATGGCAAAAAGAGAGTGGGTGATGTTTTGAAGTGGTGGTGTTGGTGTCCATGGGAGTTGAGTTGGATTCGAGACTCCAGGGGAAAAGAATAATGATTCAGAGGAGTGGGAGCCAGAAAACTTCAGATAAATTACTTGGGACGAAATAGATTAGGATGGTTTGGAACGGGGTAAAGGATGAAGGTACTTTAAGAATTTTAAAGAAATTTCAAATAAAAATTGAAATGATTTCATCGGAACATCGGCCTATGAGATCAGTACAGAATTTCTGGGCAGTACGGAACAGTAAGACACAAAGTAGCAAAATGAGAATCACTGTGGATGAAAAAAAAGACAGAAAACAATGAAAATAGTGTAATTTTCAAAGTTTTCAGCAAGCTAGAAAGCTCAGTTTTTCTGTGAATGAAGTGAAACCATAGTTTGTTTTTTCAAAGCCACCTCAAAGTGATGTACAAACCTAACTGTTATTACACGGTGGTTTTAGAACCAGAATGCGATTTCTCAATGATAAATCAAGCCGTTGACAAATTACTACATTGGCAATTACGCACTAAGAAAATAAGAAACTATGAAAGCTAATTTGTGGAACAGAGAAGTCATAAAAATTTTTTGATATTCAGAAGTCAATTTTTAATGGAAACTATGAAGCAAATGTTGAACCAAGAAAGCTTAATTTTGAGAGCACAAATGAGAAACAGAAATGAAATTTATAAATTTTCAGAATGACTCAGTACACTTTCTTATCTACTTCCCCCATTTATCTGTTCCGCTTCCAATTTGACAAACTCGAAAGAAATCAAGAGGAATGACGTAAAACTGTTCGTGCCATATGACTCCTTTTCTGCCTGGAGAGAAAAAGAAGGAAAGGTATTATCAGTGCATTTCTTTTTCTCTCCCTCTTCAAATGTCCCCTTTTCACACCACTAACTGTCTGCTCAATGACCAATTAGGTCAGTTAAAAAGAGTAAGAGAGAATGGAAAAGAATTCAAATTTCGAAACGCAAATAGATATTGGAATGTATGCGTAGAGCCTCTCTTTTTTCAATAGACCGCCCATAATTGGCAGGTGTCAAGTACATACATTCGGCAACAAATTCCAATTCAACACCTGGCATTTATGGGCGGTCACTTGAGAGCCTAGAAAAGGGACTATTTGTCAATTGAATCCGAGAAAGGCAGATGTAACTATTTCTATTCTTTGCAGCTGGCTGGCTCTTATACTTTTACGGAGGGGCTCATAAGAAATGGGTGGGAGATGATGAGGAAATGATAGGGGAAGAGCTTTGATTTATTAGTTTTCGATTTGAGACCAAGATTTGAATTGAAATAGGTTGAGGAGGTCCACAACTGATCAAAGGATGCAGAGACACTTAATAAATTTTAGAAAAGTTATTAAAACTTCTAGGAACGTTGAAACTGGAAGCTTTCATTTCGGAAACAAAAATTATGAGGTTCGTGAATTATTATAATGGTAGAATGAGTTTGAGATTCAAAGTTTTGGAATATCCAAACCAATCGAGAATCTTTCATTATAGAAATTACAATTGCAATAAAAAAGAGAGCGAATTTTGAAAAATTGTGTGGAACTGGTATTATTCTATTTCTACCATGTTACTGGTTGAAATAGTAATATAAATGAGTGGAAAAGCTAGAGATTAGGACCAAATAAAGGAAAGGAAACAAATTTTGATAGAGTTGTCTAGTATTATGTTAACTTTGAAACTGGAAATTTTCAACTTGAAATGACAGAGTTGTGACTCAAACTTGCTTATAGTTTTTGAATTGAAAGCAAAATCTGATTTAAAGTCTTTGAACATTCAGTGATCGTTATTCTTTTGTTTTTTCAGTAGATTGAAAAAAAAACTTACAGTTTCATAAAAGAAGTATGAGCTAGTGGCAAAAATTAGAGGCAGTCAAATAACCATCTGTGAGTTTCCCTAGTTTTCCAGGAAAAAGAAACATGTGACCTATCTCTTCATAAATCTATTCCAAAATGTCTATTCTTTCCAAAAAACGTCAATTTCTAATTTTCAATTGATAAAAATAACAAAATGAAAAGAGAGATGGATGACGTGTCATATTTCTGTATCATCTGCTCTTTTTGTTGTTCTTCTATTGTTTTATTTTTTTTGATACAAAATTCCTAATATTAAGTTTGAAACTTTCAACAAAAAATTGAACAAAACAAAACAAAAAAGTGATAGAAAAGACGAAAAAAGAGAAATAGTTCTGGAGAGAAAAAAAGTGAAATGATTGATAAGAGTTTGGAGGAGCATGAAACTGATCGGACGAGAGGAGACAAGAATAGAAAGAGACAGGTGGTGTGTTCTTTTTTCAAATAAGTGAAAGGAAACGGAAACCGGAAATATAAATTATGAAAAAATGAAAGTTTTTTGAGATGATTTATATGATGAAGTAGATATGATGCTAAGAAGTAGTATCAACTCGAGCAGCCTATTGGATTTTTCATTCAGAAGAAACTTCAAACAAACAATGTTCTCAAATGTATTTCACCATTTCCAGATCAAATCATTATGAACAGACACTTTAGACATCTAATCTTTCTGTATCATCAAAATTTTTAATTATGTACCTTGGCAAAGAGGAGTCTAAGTACAGGACAAATTTATGAAACCTTAAATAGACTCAGTGAAACCGATAGTTTTAGAGAGAAACATTCACAGCTTTTCTTTGGTTTCGAGTTCTTACTTTCATCTGACGTTATAACTGACATTGATACGTCTTTCGTGAAAGGTTCTAACGGTAACTCATCATCGGGAGCAGTTATTGGATTTTCTTACTATAGAAAAATTACCCGGAGCTCCAAGTTGGCTTCTTGAGACTGGTAATTTCTACAACTGCTTTTCAAACTTTGTGCAGTTTCAAGGTGTTATTTTGATTGTCGTTTCTTATAACAATTCTAAATCGGATCGCATTTCCAAATCCAGGTTATTCAAGAAAATTTTGTTACTTCTTTGTTTATTTTGTTTTCAAAGAAAAAATCAAAACCCCAATAAAATAGAAATTCAAATATTCAAAACTAATTTTTTCTCGGGTTGTTTCGAAACCACCAATCATCAGGGTCATAAACACTCGAAAAAAGAGTTACCTACACCCACTTTTTGACACCTGTCCACTCAATCTTATTCTCTTTCCGTTATTTCCTCAACCAACGGGGGGTCTTGTCCAGAGAGGAGAAAAAGTGATTTGTCTGTCACAATTGTTTGAAAAGTTTGCTCTAGAGTCTCTCTCTGACTTTTTCAGAGGAGAAAAAAAACAAGAAGGGAATTCCCAAAATATCAAGTTTCCGTTGTGTTGGAATCGAGTTTCACAAGTGTTCCAGAGTGAGTGATGACGTGAAAAAGCAAGAAGGGAACAGATGGGAATAGGATGGAGAAAGAAGGATTGGAAAAAGTTTTAGGATCAAATTGGTCAATGTTGGGAATATTGCAAAAAGTTGAGTAGTCAGTTACACCAAATTTCAAAAGACAGCCAGTTTCATCTAGAAAGTATAATCTAAAATTCGTTGATTATATTATGTCAGAGTGGATTTTTTTAATCTCAAATTTAGTTTAAATTTAGATACTGCTCTAATATTTGAGGATAAGCATTTCCAAAATTCTATCGTTTTATTAGTTATAATAAACCGTTACAGTCCCCTTATAGTGCGGCACATACGTGGATTAGTCAGTCTCGAGAAAATAAGTTTAATGCAAAAAAAAATTGTGAGCTTCAAGGAAAATGAGCTGTTTCATCTATACCGTACATCAAAAGTTATACTCTTGAAACAATTTCTCATAGATCAAGGTTAAAAATTCAAGGCTAATCCTGGTGCAATTCTAATCCACGAAGTTTTTCTGCAAAAAAAGAACCTAGACATTCCATTTCTACAACATCTGAATATAAAACAAATCCATTTCTGCAACTTCTCCCTCCTTCCCTTTCCTTTTTTCTCCTTTTTTTTCCCTCTTCCCGTCATCACTTATTACCACTCACTCGACATGCACATAGACTGAGCAATCCATTGAAAAAAAAAACGAAGGGAGCACCTTTTCAAAAATGCGTTTTTTTGCCCGCTTCCTACGGGATGTGGCATACATTGAGAAAGGAAGAGAAAGATCGAGAAATGAAAAAAAATAAGAAGGAATGGGGGAGAAGAAGAAGAAGAATGATGGATTGGAAGAATTGAATATTCACCTGGGAGAAATGAAAAAAGAGCTTCCGGGATCACGGGAAAATCGAATGAATTCAAACTATCGTTTGGGAGAATTGGGTTACGGTAGCCGGCGGAAAATCGAAAAAAAAAACAGAGAAAAAGGAATTATCCCAACAAAACGGATTTGGATATTTGAGGAAAATGAAACAGTAAGTCAAAATTACACAGTCAGGGCGTTCATTTCAGTTTCAAGCAGACGAGTTTCAGCCGGAAAAGTTCTGTTGAAGATTTTTTTTTTCAAAATTTATCAAGTTAGGCTAATTTCCTTATGCTCAAGATGTGGTCACAGAAAGTGAAAAATGAGAAAATATACAGTTACAAATAATTATTAAACTCATATTATTAGTTCCCCGCAACAATCACAATGCACCATCAGCTGTGATAGCAAATCAAAAAAAATGTTACTAAAACTCGAAAAGAACCTAAAGATTCCAAACTTCAATTCCAGATCCCTGAAACATAAAAGACCCAAAATAATAAAAGACGCAGAGATATTCTTTCTGGAAACCACTGAGCTCCCAAAAAGTGTGTCATTCTCAATGTCACTCATCGTTTTTTTTTTCGCTCGTTTTTTTCCGGATGGCGCCGAGTCCCGGAGAAAAAAGGCTCTCTTCTCGAGATGACTGAAAAGGAGAAGAGAAAATGAGTTGAAGCGAAAAAAAAGAACTGAGAGAAATAGTATAAAAGATGAAGAGACACAGACATGTTGTCTTTTGTTCCAGAAGAAAAGAGCTCTCCGGAATACACACATATAGATGATAGAAAAGGAGAAGAAAGAAAAGAAAGAAGCGGTTCTTGTCTGAATGTGAAATGGAGATGGAAAATGGAGTCATTTCAGTTGTGGTGCTGATGAGAATCATGATTCATGTTTTGTCTGAAAATTAGGAAAAATTAGAATTTTGGTGGTTTCAAGGAAGAGAGGGGATGTAGAGGGGAACAAGTGAGTGGAAAATTCAAGAAAATAACGTTTTGAATCAGGAATAGTGAAAACTTTCAGAAATCGGCAGTTCCAGTACAAGTAGTAAAAGAAAAATTTTTCTTGGCGGATAAAGAGGCAATGAAACTGTAGTATAAATTAGAAAAAAAAACAAAACTTGATTTCAAAAAGCGCAGAAATAGAGCTGTTTTGATAATCCGATGTTCAAAAATCTCAAGTATTAAAAATTATAGAATGCGAAAGGTTTGAAATCGTCGTGAATCAAAAAATTTTTGTGAAAAATAGAGTAAGTCGTTCAGGAAGTTTTCTGTAAAATCGAAAGTATCATATCGGTTGAACAGATGTCAAGGATCGTGTTCATATTTTTCCAGGGAAAGAAAGGAAATAAAAACGAGCAAAGAACATCAGAACCAAAACATTTACAGAAGATGATTTCGTATCTGCAATTACCAGAGTTCACTATCTCGAGATAACTACAGTTAGAAACAGTAATTTGTGTGGTTTCGCTTGCCCTGAACACTGACTGAGCTAGACTTCAATCAAATCAAAAAAGACTAGTTAGAAAAGATTCAAAACTTCAGAAAAACCTAGATCAGATCAACAATTCATAAGACAGAATGACGTAAAAACTGATTTATAATTCATGAAAAATGCGACCGTTAATCATACAAAAAACATTTCCTTCCGGTTACTTTCAAAGTTATGACAACCTTGAGACGGTTTTTCATTCCTTCTCCTCCTTCTTTTTTCTCTCCTTTCAAGTTCAAACACAAATAACCTTGTCCATCATCAATCACACATTTTTGTCACTTTTAGACAAACTTTGCGGTCTCTTTTCTCCTCCAAAAAAAAAAAAGAAAAAAGAGAACTAGAAACCAGTTGGAATGATGCCAAGAAAGGAGGGAAATAGTCTCACGTGGAACAGAAACGTGAGTTTCAGACCACGTGACTCTTGAAATGTCCTCTCTCTGTCTCCGATTGAAGAATGATTGAGTGACTGTAGAAAAGATTAATCAGGTGAGAATTCGGACAAAAAGAGGACGAATGTAATAGAATATGAGGAGGAACTAGTTGAAAAGAGAGAGAGAGGGAGAACGAACCCAAGTGAATCGACATGACTATTTACAAATCACTCTTCTTTTTTTTGTCATACAAAATGTCAGGAATGTAATAATGTACATGACAAAAAGAACCACTGGCAAAGGGGTATTGTGATTGAAATTGAGAACTAACAGAGAGATAATAGAGGCGAATTTAATATTGTGGCAGAAGAAAAAAAGAGAAAACTGAACAATTGATTTGATGCTCACTGACCAAAACTGAAAAAAAGTTTCAATTTTGATTCCACGTTTATTGGAAAGGCACCTGTACAGTTATCCTGGAAGTAAAACTACAACCGTAGAATCAAAGTCAAATCTGGAATAAATTTGAAAACTTTGGTCAAGTTCTAGACTCACTGGCTTGTGCCACCTCTAATAGGAGAGTCAGTCTTTCTATGCTCCTGATTTCCGACTGTGGTGAAAAGCAACTTCGTGCAGTTAACAGATAAAAAGTGAGAGCCAACCACACCAAAAATTAGTTGTTGCAAGTTTAAAATAATTGAACGAAAAAAAAATGAGAACGAACACATTTTTTTGGATTTCATGAAGTGATTAGGCTTTTCTGCCCATGAAAAAAGCTATTTTGATTCTTAACATCCTGAACCGCAAATAAAACCTTTTCTCAGGAAAAATGTTAGGAAAATCAATATTTGGATTTTCAAATTGGGTTCCAGCAAGTTGGTAAAATGTAAATTGTTTTAGAATTTTCAATGAAATGTAGGATAAGTGATAATGCGTCTATTCACAAAACAACGTTCTGAATCAAGACGCTTCAAATAAACTTCTTGAAACCGAAAAATGCAAAACTTGAGAAAAGGTGTGAAATGAATTGACCAAAAATCAACTGATATCATTCGTTGCACACCCAATCCAAAGAGAATCGTTTAAGGAAGAAAAAAGAACAGCTGTTATCAGTGATAAAAAGAGTGTGAAATAGAAAGAGAGGAGAAGCCGGTTTCGTCCTCTCTTTTTTTGGAAAAAGCAGAAGAAGGACACGAAAAGTCGGTGATATCAAAAGAGAGAAAAGGTGAGTCAAGAAAGGTGGGAAGAGAGAAAAAGAGAAAGGAGTAATTGAGAAGAAAGTGATGATGTTTTAAAATGGTTATGATTATGGTTATGAGTTAATTATGACATGTTTAGAAGTTTAACAAGAATGAGAAAAAAGTAATGATCAATTGAGAAATCCACTTTTATGAAAGTAATAATTTTGAAAGATACTACTGTTTCAGCTTGAAGCTATTTCCGAACATTATTTTGGCATTTGATAGGGTCATTCCTGAAATATGTATCACCAAAAGTGGTCGGAAAAAAAATCAGAAAAAATCTTTTTTCATCTTTCCTGAAACTAGAAATGATCTCAGAAGCCCAAATCGTTAGTAACTCGAAACAAGTCTACAGTCTTGAACTCACTCGGGCAAAATGGGCGGAGCTTGTGCCCACACAAAATATACCGGGACGCGGAACCCGGCAGATGTCGGCCGCTACTCTTGCTCAAGTCTAGCGAGCTTCAGCTTACCATCGTAATCTCAGAAAAGTGGAAGGAGGCGGAGTTCTGAAAAGTTCTCCAGAGATTACAGTCTCAAAATACTAAATGTGCAATCGGCACATCAGTCAATGATCCGAAACGGACATACTGACATTTGGGCAACCATGAGAATTCTCTTTGTTGGCCATCATATGTGCAATCGGCACATACTCCCCGCTTTTGACAATTTTTGAAAAAGGAGTCTCGAAAGGGACTTCGGAAGTCTTTCTAGAACTGGGAAACCTAAGCCACCACCACTTTTCTTAAAGTGAATCGACACTGACGTAAGAGGAAATCAGAAATCAAAATCTCAAAAAAATCATGAATAAGAAAAAGAGCATAAGTGCCTCCGTTTTTCTTTTTTCAGTAAAATTGTTTTGTTTTTGCGTTTTTTCTAAATAAGAAAGGAAAGTGTGTCTGACGATTTTCCGTAATAAAAAACACAAAGAGTAAGAGAAATTCAAAAAAGTGTGGAACTGATTGGTTAATTTCAAAAGAAACAATTATGCAAAACGAAGCAGTAACTTCTCACCAGACATTTGTTTTCTTTTTCCGAACAATAAGAACAAAAAGTTGATCACCTACAAAGAAAAAACTAATTGTTTTGAAAAAAACAAAATAAAACCTCATAGATGACGATTCTTGTAGACAAAACAAAAAACACGCAAAAAACGAAACATCCGATTGCACTTGTAGCGTGTGGAGTGAGCGCACTTCTCTCGGACCATTTATTGAGTCACGTGGCTTCGGTCACTCGGAAGGTGAAGACATCAGAAGCATCACAAGGAAGAGGGGATGAATGAATGAGAATGGACATGTGGTTTTTTTGAGTTGAAATGTGTATGTGGTGAGTAATTGAATTGTTATAGAGTAAGTTAATGTAACTGGGGTTATAGGGAGTAAAAGAAACCAAAATTTGAGATGATTACGGTAGATAATTACGGAACAAAAATACAATAACTGTTCGAGGTGTGCTTTCGGAGCCCCTTTCGAGGCTCCGGTTCCAAAAATTTATTGAAGCGAGGAGGACTAGGGTTTCCACAGAATTAATTGATAGTTCCTTTGGCCGATGCTCATGTAATCTCGAAGTTCAATTGCTCAAACTTCACCTCCTTCCGCTTTTTGAGATTACAAAGTTGAAATGCGACCATGAACATTTATCCAAAAATAGCAGCAGACATCTACCGGGTTCCGCCGGTTTCTATGCTTTGCGTGTGATGAAGCTCCGCCCACTTTTCGATCAAGGTGCCTTGTCTAGATCATAGAAAGTTTCGAGCAAATCAAGAAATGAAATCATTATCTTCTCAAACAATTAATCCACAAAAAAAGAAAGAAAATTAGTCGGAAATGCATGTGACTCTCTATCTTTTTTCTCTTTTCCCTTCTAAATATCTTTCTCTCGTTTTCTCTGAAAATGCGTACTCAATGGAAATGTTGTCTGTCTAGTCGATAAATTATCTCCTCTGTGGGTTTTTTTGTGCTGCTTTTATCTCTCCCTCTTTCACTTGTTTTGTGCACTTTCGTGGTGGTTTGAAGAAATGAGAGGAGGAGGAGGAGCACCACGTGTTTCGGTCATTTTTCATTTGTGTGACATAATGTCCAGAAGAAAATCATTCTTATATATAAAAAGCCAGAGGGGTATGTCTGTACGTCCGGATGTTCGCACTTTTTGGGCAAGAAGAAAGAAAGGGGTTTGCCCCAAAAGGGTTTGAACCCGACCCCATGCGAACGACAGCCGCGCGCTCACCCACTGCGCCACCGGACCACGAAATATGAAGTGACCTGCTTGCCTACAGGTGTCGACGGGTTTCAGTTCTATGGAGCAGCGTAGCCGCGAACAGTGAAAGAAGTGAGGAGCGCAGCGACGAACAGTACAGACCAGCCTGTTGGAGCGCCGGAGGCGCGAAAAGCAGGCTGGTAGAGAAATAGATAAAGAAAGAAAAAAATAAAAAAAGAGAAGAATAAGAAAAATCAGAGGTGATGAAGGGTGATATTTCGATGAGTTCTTGAACACAAGAACTGCTGTGCCGGGTTCAAATGATAAAGTTTATAAACAATGAATATTGGGTGTACGGTAAATGAATTTTTACTGTTTCAAATAGTGCTTTTAGTTGTTTCTTAAGCTTCTTTAAGCTGATCGGTGTTGCGGAATTGAACTTGTTCGCAGAATTTTTCTTAATCTTAGAGCTCTGAAGCTGAGAAAAAAACTCAAGACAGCTTAGACAGTTTTACTATGCTTCCTACTTCAAAACTATATTAGAGTTCGGATGAACTTCGGGT
Organism: Caenorhabditis doughertyi; assembly: GCA_963572265.1. Classification (NCBI taxonomy): domain Eukaryota; kingdom Metazoa; phylum Nematoda; class Chromadorea; order Rhabditida; family Rhabditidae; genus Caenorhabditis; species Caenorhabditis doughertyi. Next base: position 18,396,707 of record OY751556.1, on the reverse strand, counting down.
CAAAAAGAGTAAAATTGAAACATCAACATATCCCTAACCACAAAGAAGTGCAAAATGATATCGACTCCTTAATTTCGAACAAAAAAAGTAGAAAATAAACTGGATGCTTAAGCTTTTTTGATTATTCTAGCTGAAAAACTACAATATTCGAGTTCTAAGGTCAAAATAGTTTCAAAAAAGCCAAGTTTCACCAATGGCGACCAAAAGTTCAAACAGGGACTTTTTGAAAAAGAAAAAAAAAAGAAACTTGAAAGACAATAAAACCAGAACAAACACACTTGAAACTTGTCTCTCTTTACGTGTCTATCCAGGTTTGAACTAATTTTTTGCCACGTCACAAAATGAAAAAAGTTTTGAAATTTCCAAATTTCAGATGAGAGAAGAACGAAGAAACACATGGAGAAGATGGAATCAAACAGCTGTTCCAGGAGGCAATTTCATGACGAATCTGAAAAAAAAATGAAATGGGTTGAGAGATGGGATGAACTGGAAGAATTGAACAAGAGAATAGAGGGAAATCATAAAAATTGTTGAAAACTTTTAGTGTGTTCTCGATTCAAATGGGAAAAGAAAGAGAATAAAATTGGGAAAAAGTAGGACATAAAATGGAGATTTTTGATTTGGAAGAATATATGAAGACAAAATGAAGGTTCGGATGGGTTTTATGTTCATAGAAGTTGTAGGTTAGTTTGAATGAAACGACCAAATGAATATGAAAAACTTCTAGAGTTTTTAGCCAGTTTGTGAAACATCTTTGAAAAAATAATTTGATTTTCAGAATCTTCAAACGAACATCAGCATATTTTGATGAATCGGCGGCAAAACGTTTTTCAAGATAAATTCAAAATAAAAAAGTTATTTTCTCCAGCTTAACGAACTACATCTAACAATAAGCATTGCATTAATTTCAATTGATCAATCAGAAATCTATTTCTGTTCCGTTTCTTTTCCTCTTTTCCATACGAACATCCGGTGCTCACCTGCTTAGGGATCAACGAAAAAAACCAAAAAAGTTGTGTACGGTTCAATGAATTTCAGTTCTCCAACTCAATTCGCTCACTTCCTTATTTCAAAAAAAGAACCACAAGACAGCAAAAAGTTGATTTTTTGTTGAAAAAAGAACAACGAAAAGTTTGAGACTAACTAGTGAATATGGACTTGATTGTAGTTATCAAACCGACAAACTGAAGTCATGAAAACATCATCTTGCTTTTTTTTTCAAAACGTGAAAATTCGGTCTTTTGATTCTATGAAGCTTTCTAGAATTTGAGAAGGTTGCGTATCATCAAAACTAGCTACCACAAACTGAAATCATAAAAATGGAACAGTAACTATATTTCTATTTATTGACGGGTGCGTCAGAAGTGATGATCCCCATCCAACAGAGAAATGAAAGTGAGAGAAAACGGTGTGCAAATCGACGAGGAGCAAATAAAATTGAAAAATGGACACAAAAAGAGTAAATTCCTCCCAAAAAACCAATACATAGCGTTTCATCAAAATGAGACAAAGTTTCTCTCTTTTCATGTCAAATCAGAGAATCATATTCTCTCTTTTCTCCAATTGCTTCTTCTGGAAAAAAAGAAGTAGAAAAAGAACCAATTATAACCAAAAAGAGATAAAAGAGATTTGTATAGACGCAGATAATGAGAGTCAATAGAAGGAGAAAAAGGGAAAAGAGAAAAGCAACACAAAAAAACGGACAAATCAGAAAAAGAGAAAAGAGCAACTGGAGAGCAATGGGAAAGGAGAAAAGGAAGGAGATGAAGGAGAATAAGAGAATGACAACAAACAAACAATCACAAATCGGACAGTGATATAGAAATAGAGACCAGTGGATGGAAGAAGAAGAAAAGGAAAGAGGAAATTGAGATATTTTTTTGATTTGTGGACCAAAGATTCAAATGAACTGTTAGGAAAGTTTTATTTTCAACAAAAGTCAAAACTGTATGCGAATGAACAACTCTAAGACAAGTTTCTAGGAACATCGGAGGATTTCGAAATTATTCATTATAGATATCCGGAGTTAGACTTCTTCCCCAGGAAAACATTAACACCGTGCCACTATACTAGAGGATTCTAATCGGTCCGTCTTCACAAGGCATCGAGAAATAAAGAGCTTCATTTTATAGATGCTTTGAGCATATGATCTGTTTTCAATTCCTCATTCGAAATTGATTTTCACAACTTTTCTTTGAAAAGACGATTCAGTAACGTTTGCCTAGTTCAAAAATAATGCGACTTTCTGATAAAATACAACAGAAACGGGCACTTCTTTTTCAAAAACTCAGAATTTCGTTTCTGTTTCCTGTTCTCTACTTATTTCCAAGATTTCCTTTTCCGATGTTTAATCACAACAGTTCAATACTTTTCATTTGATTTCTGGTTTCAATTGAGATTAGATACCCATAAACCATCTAAACTTCCCATGGCATTTTCTTCAGAAAAGCAGAAAAAGGGAAGCAACAAGAAACATGATATGAGTGGAAAAATGCGGAAAGAATAAAAAGAAAAAGCACCGAAAGATACATGAGCACACCCCGAACCGACAAAAAAACAAGGATAGGAACAGGAGAAAAAAGAACTGTAGGAGGGGAATGTAAATATTAGGAAAGGAAAGAGGAAAAGAGCAATGTTCTCTCATGAAGAAAGTGTGCTCTATTGAGAATTCGTCTGGAATTTCTATGAAAAGTATCGTCGAATCTTTCATAAATAGAAGGTTTCGAGGTCAAGGAGAGGAAAGGAAAATGCCTAGTAGGGCCAATTATGTGTGTGTACATCCCGAAGAAGTGTATGTTTTACACGGAAAACTGACCGAAAATGAGGAGAAAGAGAAAAAGAAAAAGAATATGAGGATGTGAAAGAAATGAAGAAAAATGACACAGAAGTTGTGAAAGTATGGAAAAGTATAATAATTTTCATTACAGAAATTAGCTAAAAGCTACAATATCGAAGTGGCAGTGTCCAAGAATTGATCGCATGCTCTCTTCTGTTTTTTATTCTCTTTTGATAATTTTTCAATCTAGAACTTTCTTCGACGAAACACTTCAAATACCCAAATTAGCTGCAATTTCTTTCCGTAACTTATTTTTGTCTTCCTTATTTTATTGAGTCATTTTATGAAAACACTAGGGGTAAGGGTTCTTTCTGACTAACAACTGGTGCGTTACTGTTTCAAAGTTATCCTAATTAGCACTGCATTTATTAATCATGCTAATATCATGGTCATATTATCCTCTACAAAAAACAAAAGTGTACTCTTGTTTGTTTAGCTTTTGACCACATGGTAACTCGTTAAATGAACCCATAACTGGGTAATAAAAATGAAAAGAGAGTCACAAAAATGAAAATTTATCGTTAGCGGTTACGGAAATACATTATTGTTGCGAGCAGAGAAAATAAAATGGCCAAGGCAGAAAACATTTCGAAAACTGACTTCTGAGTGCGCGTGGATCAGAAGCAGTATGGTGAACATTTGAAAGTTATTTGAAACGGAAGTTTTTAGTTCAAAAAAAATTATCTACCTTGCATCGATAAAAAGTACTTTCAAGTTAACATACCGTTTCATAGCCTTCGTTAATTCTGAAAGTCTTTTTCACTGAAGTAAGATTCCTCTTGGTATTAGACAAGGAAAGATACAAAATAGAGGGAAAAGAGAAGGGCAGATGATCAGTTTTTAGTACTGTAATCCATCATCTTCACACCTAAACAAATGACAAGATGGCCGTTTTTGGAGGGTAAAAGAAGAGGAGAATGAGTGAAAAGAATAAGAAGATGAAGGACAGTTTCTCACTAAATATGATCAAACTATGAATGAAAAGAGGACGATGATATCCATACTTTGAGCTCTTTAAGTTAAAATCATCGTTTTGCTTGAAGTATCATTCCAGAGCGATAACACAAAAATCGAAACAGGCTTGCTGATATCATGATTTTGAAACAGTAGTCTCACTCTCCTCTCAAATTCAAAAAGACATAAATCAGTGTCCAATCACGCTCCGTTGCACTTTTCCCGTCTTCCTTTCCCCAAATCAATTCAATTTGGCAATATGATCACAGAAAATGCACAAAAAACTTTGGAAGATTGGCTGGAATAGAAAAGACTGGCAAGAAATAAAAGTACATATTCACAAAGAGAACAGGAAAAGTAAAAGAACATGAAAGAGGAGGGAAAGAAGGATGAGTCCATCTTGAAGAAATTCAATTAGATAGTAAAATGGGGGAAGAAGAAGGAAAAGGAAAAGAAGGAGAAGAACTAGAGTTCCGATGAAGAAATAAAATGGGATATTGAGTAAGAATGAAAAAGGAGGTCAAGGGTTGCAGGAGTATGGTTTGGGGTAAGATTACTTGTAGCCAAAACCTCTAGATCTAGGAGAGAAAATGGTACTCATTCCTGAAACTTGACGTCGTTAAAATTCTAGCTCACACCTAATTTACTGTAACACGCGTATCATATTCTAAAGTCGTTCAGCATGAGAGCGATGTATTCATTATCTCAACTCTTCTCATTCTGAAATCTTGTCCGTCCTGCTGATTGAGATTCAAAAACATTGACTTATTCATTTCTCTCCGCCCTTTTTCCCAATTTCATACCATCAATCTTTTCAATCAAAATAATGGAACGCTTACAATTAGTGTTGTGTGTTTCAAGGAGAAATCTGATTGCCCGCTGTGTTCGATTCAGGAATCATTTAATGGCAGATTTGAATTCTTCTTCAGAAACTTTTCAGTGGAAAGAACACACGTAGAAGAAGTTGGCGGTCAAATTGTTCAGTTTTGAGTTTATGACAAGTAATAGTGTTTGGCTCAGATATGGATAGAGTAGTAGTGAAAACAAGTGCCCTTCTATTGGAGGTTGCTCTTCCCTACGTTATAGTCTCGTGTACTCTCGTTACAGGTTCCTGATCTAATTCAAGCCTATTTGAAACATTCCAAAACTTTCCAAAAAACATAAAAAATGACACCTAATAACCAGTAAAATAATAACCAGTAAAAGTGTGTCTTCCCTCACAATAAAATCTAGTTTTTCTGGAATGAATTCTCGAAAGAAAAAAGAAGGAAAGTACTGATAATTATCCGTCTTCTTTCTCATTTCTAATTGCCCTCTCTTTTCCCCTCTTTTTACACATCGTAATTCTACCGTGAAAAATTGAATCGAGAAAAACGAAAAAAAAGTGTTGAAAAACGAAGAAAGACTGAAGACTAAACAACAACATCTGGTCAGCAAAATTTCAGGTCATTTCATATTTGAAATCAAAACATCTGTTGTGTTGAAAATGTTGTATTAGAGGAAAGATATCATTGAGAGCTCGTAAAAAGAATGCAAAAAAACGAGGTGCCGATGGATTTGAAATGACAGAAAAAGTAGAGAAAATGTAGGAAGAAGAAACATTGGGATAAAACACGGAAAGAAAAAGAGGAGAGAAAACGAAGATTAATTGAGAAGATGTTCGATGATTTGTTTGATATTTAACAGATAGTTGAGAGTCAAGATCTGATAAATTAGAAGAGCATGTTTTTGTTTTTGATCTTACATTCAGTCTCAAATGTGGAGTTTGAGGGAAAAGACAAAGAAAAATCTTTAAAAAATAACGTTTCATTATTGCAATAATTTCCATCCAAAATATAACTTAACGTTGGAATCATAAAGCGAGCTATGAACCTGAAAGAAATAATTTTTTGAACCATATAATGATCAGAAAGGTTCGAATAACAAAATGAAAGAAGGAGTAGTTGTGATTGGACATCACGATAACATTTCCAATATCGATAAGACTCAATTGAAACTGTCAGACCATCGATAGAAAGATTCAGAATCTCCATTATATAAAAACCTGGGAAAAAAAGTTCCACAAGTGTAATTGGTTGTGCTCGAAATTTGAAAAAAACGATCAAAACGAAATCCAAATGCAATACTTCCAAATTCCGAATACAGAGTAAGAATTGAAGGTTTATAAAAGTTTAGAGCACTGGAAAAACCAAAGACAACCTATCAGTGAGCAGAGAAATAATGTACTGATGAGAGCACACTGCCGCTCTAATGAAGGAATTGACATCTAGAACTGAACAATCCCCTACAAAAAATGAACTACTATATCAAGTTTTTGAAACTGCTTACAAATTTTTTTATGTCGACTCAAAAATCAAGTCCCAGTAGTTGTTCGTACTATTTCGAAACGTTCAATTCATATTGAAAGGTCTCTGTTCAAGTGTCGATTTCAGAGTCTCGACACCAAGAGACGCAGAAAGAGAACAAAACATTTTGAAAAGTTTTGAAAATATATTCATGTTTTATAATAAACGCAACGACCTTTTTGTTACGAAGCATATGATTGAAAACATTCGGAGTCACACATTTTGAAAAAAAGTTGGTAGGTGAAGAGATATTAAAATATTAGTTTTTATTAAATAAGGAAAGATGATTTCACAGTAGTGCCAGGTCAAAGAAATCAAGAAATTATGAATTCGCAACAGTGATTCACAAAATAAGGAGAAACATTTCAGACAAACAGCATGTTCTGTACTAATTTTTCAGTTGAATGCTCTTCTCTATGATTCAACTGGAAAATGCAACAGAAATGTAAGTGACAGCAATTGACAGAAAAACGACGGAAAAAAGATATTCTGATGAATGTGTCTGAGAAGTAGAAGAAGTAGGAGGAAGATGAGAAAAAAAGAAGGAGACGTGTTGCTTGTTGGCTCAAAAAAACATGAATGAAAGAGATAGTATTAGAGGAGAAGAGACGCAGATGAGGGGAAATGTTGTTGGGTCGCGAGGATAATCACTCCTTTTTACTGCTTCTCTAGAAGTTTCTAGTGACAATTTGTGATATTGTTGTGATAACTGATTAGAGGGACAAATACTATGAGAAGTTGATCACAATTTGAAGAAAGCAACGGAGATTGACAGAGTAATGTAGCTAAGATTTTCAGATGTTTCTGAAACTGAAAGAAGCTGGAAAAAAAGAGAAACACCTAAAAATGAAGCTCAGAAGACGTGGATGTTCATCACCTAAAATATGAAAATTCGAATTCCCGCCACCATTTTTCTGATTTCATAACACCCGACATCATCTTTCTCTTCTCTTCTTTCATAAACAAAAGATTCCGGATATGAGAAACTGAATACATCTATCTATATATGCGTAGTTACTCATCTGTTTGTAAAAAAAAGGTTGACTACTCGATTTGAAAAGGACCGAGGGAAAAGTGAATGGACGATTGACAAATATCTGATGGTCTTTGTTGAGTGAAAATGACAAAAAAAGAGAGAAGAGAGGAGAAGAGGAAAAGGACATATAGTTATGACAAATAGTTGCAATTTTAAATCAAAAAAGGAATCGTAACAGGGATTCAATTTTGAAAACTAGGATCAATTTGATGTGGAAAAATAACTAGGATCGTTACGGTATTATGAATGCCAAAACGGAGAAATATTGACGTTGGAAAAGAAAACCTCCAATAAAGAAATGAGGTTTCTTCTTGAATTTCAGAGCACAGCAGACAACAACGTCTGTGCCAGACCAAAGCAAAACACATCTGACTAGAACGTCTGAAAATGAGAACGCTGGAATTTTAAAGATTTGACTTGATAAGAAACGTTTTCATTAGATATTTCGAACAAACAATAATTCATATTCCATGACTTCAAATATCATCAAACGCCTATACCTGGCGTTTCTATTACAAGGACCGGTATAATAGAGACCTTACATTCAGTCTGGACTACAGTATGCTTTGAAAACTAACCAAAACTTCGAAGGTTCCCATATTCTCCAGCTACACACTTCTCACACAAAAGAAGCAAATTCTACATTCTCTTCAACACAAAAAAGCTCAAGAAAAACGTATAGGCGATAATGGAACGAAAGAGAGACGAAAATGGGAACATATCTATCTATTATTATGAAAAGAAGGAAACGGGAAGAAGAACACTAAAAACAGCTGGGAATAAAAGAATGAAAATGTCTCATGAGAATACTTTTTTTTTCGTTCGCTTAGTTATCATTCGGCCACCCCATACGACGAGAAGAACCACTCCAGATGTTTCCTTTTGTGTTCGTTTATTCTAGCGGAGATGTGTCATAAAGAGGAAGAAGAAGAGGATATATGGAATAGGAGAAAAGAAGGAATTGACAAAGATATGGGTTTGTGACATCATTCTGTGGTGCAGAGGCGTTCATAAAAATGGTATCATTAGAGCGCGTTTGTGATCTCAACCATCAACAATTTATCTGAAACAAGTCTGAAAGTCAATAACATGTCTGAGAAGAGATAATTTACAGGAGTTCCTTGACCTCTAACTTCGACAACATCGTCTCTAATAAAGCGAACTCAATTCAGAAACATTCGCATTTGATACAGAAGGAAAAATTTATCGTGTAATCTGATTTTATTATTTCTAACTCATCGTATGCATAAACACTCGAATACTAGTGAAATCGCATTTGAACACAGTTAAAACTAACTACTTGAAGCAGAGAAATCTCTATTAAAAACATTTTCCTTAATATCTTTTTCCAATTTTTCGCAATCTAATTTCGAACGAATCCTTACCCACCCACAATATCCTTTTCTTCTTTCCTAATTCCACCTCCCAATGGATTAAAGAACTCTTGCAAAAAACCCGACTACCATGACATTTGGCTCTTCTATTTTCTCATTAAAAATGCATTATATTTGTATTCAATGGCATCAGAAAAGAATAGGAATAAGAACATCGAGGAATTTCATTAGGAATTCTAGAGGCAATCGAACATCAGAAGAGTTCTAGCGAATGACGACGAGAGGTTTTTGGAACAATTATTGGTTTTTGTGATGCTCTTCTATTGGGGAGACGTTATGGATGTGAAACTTTTTGAATCAGAAGATCCGCTATATCGTTTAGAGATATCAACATTCTGGAACCGAAGTAGATGTTCTTGAAGCCTTCTTTCTATTAACTTCAAAAACGTTTTTCTCTTACAAACTCAAAAATAATAAATCTTGATGAGGTGTGAAATGATGGCGAAATCGGAATAAAAGAATAAAATAAAATCGAAAAGATAACATTTGGATAATCGGGAGAGAATTGAAATGAAGGATAAGCGTGTCTTTTTCTTTTTCTCTCTCTTTCCGACCTTTTCATTTCCTTTCCAACCTCGAGAAAAGAAGGGGGACACCGTACGTAAATAGATGGATTTGATGAACGATTTGTGATTTAATTTGACAGCCAAATCAAAACCGAACGCACTTATTTTGTGAGAAAAGGGAGAGAGCGAGAAGAGGGTGAATAGGGATAGAGATAGGTAAAGCTCCGGGGCTAGTTTAGAGATGGGATTCGTTGAGAAACATCTATTCTGGAATCATGTGAAATCTTTGGATCTCAAATGAAGTTTTGGATCAGTATATGGGCACATTAAGGAATGGCATTAAAGGAATGAATTCGAATCGAAAAGTTACAAACATTCTGAAACAGTTTTTATTTGTCATAACATGACACGAACTAGAGACCAAATAGGTTGCGAAGGATGAGCTTTTTCCAGAAAGAAAACTAATTATTACTGTTCCAGGGCTGCGTTAAGTAATTCACTATTTTGAAATTTCTCAGTGCATTGTGAAATTGATATCCTTTTTGTCTAATAAGTGTAACATTTCTACAGTATACCTGTTCTCTGGATAAAAATAATGAGTAAGCTCAATGCTTCTCAAAGGCATCTGAAATATTTTTTTAAAGTCTTCTCTTTCTTTGTAATCCGGCTTACAAGTACAAGAAATTTTTCGAGCCCAGTATCAGCTGAACGAAAATTTTGCGAGTTTAGATGACCTTTTTGAAACCGAGAAAAATGGTTAAAAGGGCGACAAAAACCTTTTTTTTTCCAAAAACTAGACTATTATTTTGGAACAGGAAACAATATAACAAAACAATAACATGACGAGAAACGAGAGAAGTGAGGGGTTTCATTTCTTGGTTTGCATGGTGTGAGTATGTTCAATTTCCGAAACAGGAAACCGGCACCAGTCGCATCGAATTACCATCCGAAAGAGAGAGAATAGAAGGAGGAGCTCCCTTTTATTGTTGAAATGAAATGTGGAAAAAGAAAGAGAAAGAAAGAGATACATCTTGAACATTTCAAATGAATTATTCATATTCTTGTTAAGAGAACAATTAGACAAATGTTGGATAACTAGGTTAGAAAATAAGTAATCCGTTTGGAGGGTAATTATTGATGAATATGAATGTGAATTTCAAAAAGATCTGGTGTATGGCAAAAAACATTCTGCCGAAATACTTTTGAATAAATTAACAGTATTTTTACAGTTTCATATTTTTTACTTCTCGATTACAGATTGGAGTTACTGATAAGATTTTCACCTTTACAGTTCCTATAACAATTACAAATTTTTAGCCATTCACAGCATCAAATCTTTCTGAAAATAAATCAATCCTGCCACTGTCAAAAATGAAAAGTGTGATGATTTCTCTCTTTTCTATTTGCTCATTCGAACATTTCCAAAATATTCACACGAAAATGATTATGATGATGCGGCGGATGGTGTCTCTACAGTAATCCTTTGTTTTGACGCCTCATCGAGAGAATAAACAAATAGACAGATCCGAATTGTCTTTACAAATTTGCATGTACAAACAGGAGAGAAACGAATAGGGATTCCCTTTTTCTTCAAGTCAAAAAAGTACAATATTTTCAGAATGTTGATACTGCAATAGCTCAGCCTGCACCATAAGAAAAAGAGAAATGAAGCTTCAAGTATAAAAGAAAAGTGCAAGACAAATAATTTGTGAAGAATAATGTAAGCAAAACCTTCATTAAAAAGGGCTGAAAACGTAAAGCTGTGCCATTTTGTACTGTTCCCTATTATTTCCGTTGACTCACTTTATGAAAAGGCGTGGACCCCCTACATAATAATTTCAATAATCGATGTAGTTTTTTTGTTTGAATCGTACTAAAATCTAAAAAAATTGTTTAAGCAGCAATATGAACAGTTGGAAACAGTGCTCTTATATTGAAGGGAAGGTAAAAAGTCCGGAATTTCATCGTCCATTGTCTACGCGCTCTATTTCTCAGACTTTCCTTACATTGTTAGTTTGAACAGAAAGTGTGAGAAAAAATGAGAGTTTAGACAAAGTACAGTAGAGCGAATATGACAAAACTGAAAAATTGAACAGCATGTGAATTCATTGTCATTTCTCACCGGAAAGAGTATTTCTCAAAGTGTGTCAAGTGCTTTTACTCTCTCTCTCTTCATTATCCTCTTTTCTTCTTCTTTTTCTTGTCTTTGTATACACAAAAGAGACACATATCATCATTTGTCAATTACTCTTGTATTGTACTTGTTCATTGTTGACACTTGTTCCATAGTAAACTAGGCTAACACATAGATAAACGGATTTATTTATTATGAGAAGAAGAAGCAAATAAAATAGAGAAATCAATCCCAGACGTACATTATGAATCCACAGCCATCATAAGGACGCTGCATTATGCTCGCAACTTTCCCATCTTCAATTCTTCGAATATCGTATCCTCCAAAAAAACATTCCTCACTTTCATACAAAGTTACTTCCGTTTTTGGTTGTTTATACCATCTAATGATTTCTTTATCGACGAAATGTCCGGGAACTTTCCCAAGATTAGTATCAAGTTCCAGAAGCGTATCTTTATGAAAAAGAGAAATTTCCATATATTTCAATTTCTTGTTCCAACCATTTCTCCATGCTTCCAATAGTTGAAGACCATCGTCTGCAGTCATACAAGTTGAAATAACACCTGCCACAAAGTTCATTTTTAACAAATGATCAACTCTAATCCAATATGCGCCACGCGTAAAGATAGAATTGAGATCAAGATTGAAATTACTGTGAAACGGGTTAACTGGTGAGGCTTCAATATGAAAACAATTTGTGATTTTCACATTGTCAATAACAAATTGGAGATCTTCATTTTCCATTAATTTGCAACAAATAGCAAAGGTTGAAAACTTCCTCTGATATTGGAGAAGGTAGGTCATCACATCACGAAATCCATCAATTTTCATAAAACCTAAATTGTATATTTGACAGTTAAAAGTTGTCAAAATATAGCTGATTCCTTTAAATTCAGCTTCGTTATTATATGACATTGAACTGTATGAGTGACCTCTACTGACGATTCTACTATCACTTGAGTAACAACGACGGACATCTTTCCGCTTTGGAAAGTAGAAAATCAAACGGTCCATCTCATTATTTTTAGAGTAAAAAGTATGTCTATTCTCTTTCCCGGCATTCCATAGCAAATCTAGAGAAAATCGATTTTTGCAACAGAAACCCACTGTCTTTTGACATCTCAATGAGCAACCTGTGAGATCGTAGCTGAAAATTTGACATAGTCAAAGACGTCCGATGAATCTTTTATGTATGAACTTACATTTCTTGAGCATTGCAGCAATTGAAAACTTCTCGAAGAGCCAAAAAGGGAAGACGGAATAGAGGGAATGCAGACATATTGTGAACTATCTCAGACTACCTTTGAAGATTCTGGTTGTGTATTATTATTGATTCAATTCTGCCTCGCACTGACAGCGTCTTCTGCCCTCTCCTACATTCTCACACTATATACTAAACATTTGAAATAAAGATGTTTATCTCCAAAAAAAAATCAATTAAAATCTAGTAATCGATACTCTATTGTCTTCTTGATTTCCTTGAACCAACTCATCAAACATTTTTCTTGTCGGAATAACCTCTTTGTCGTCTTTCGGATGAACTCTCGCATCTATTCCATGCTTTTTGCAAGTGTCACATCGATCCAAACCACGAGAAATTATGGATACAACTATCTGAACAAATGATGTTCAGAATATATTTCAGTTTTGAATTGAAAAATTGTCGTTTACCTCATCATCAAAAGAAGTGGAGAACTGGCATGGTCTTGGATGAGAAACTGGAGCAATATCTTCAGGACGTGGTGGTTGAGGAGGCTCAGGAGGAGGTAAATAATCCCAATCTGACTTTTCAAATTGAAAAGTCCACCAGAAGAAAAGAACGGACCCGATAAGAATAACTGTGAGAACAAGCCAAATGTATCTGGAAACGGTTTAGAATTGAAAGATCTTCTAATAGGGGTTACCTCCATTCATCCCAATTATTTTTTCTTCCAAAAATCAGTGGAAGAAAATTGGAGAATAAAGAAGCCAGATAAAAGAGAATGATATGAACTCGAACCATCACAGGGAGGTAGTATTTGCTGGAAGAATAATTTATGATTATCATCATGATACGTGCGGATCAGTGAAATATAAATCTTCATAAAAATATCGAAATATTGAAACAGGGATTCTTTTAAAACTTCAAGACTAACTTGCTTATAATATTTGAGCTTTTGAAAATCGATGGCCAACAGAGAGAAAGTAATGCAAATATGGCAGTGTAGAGTATCAATTGAATGTTGAAATGGAATCTGAAACAAAATTGAATATTACTGGGAAAACTTATGAATATAGCATACTTGGTAACAAAAAGTGTGATCATAATCACAGTTGAACCGGTGAAACTGGCAAACGAGAGAAATTTGATTGAGTGAATTGTAGTGAAAATTGGAAATTTTTCGAAGATTCGAGATATAAATAGTTTGAGAACGAAATGAACCATCTGAAATCGTAAATTTAGAAAAAAAAATAGTTTTTAAAATACCATAATCAGAGAAATAGTCCATGCAGTTTTCTCTAATGATTGATCCATTATGTCATAAAGATAGCTTGGAAGATATTGAACAAAAAAGGAAGTCAAAAGGAAGTAAACCAAAATTGAGAAGGAAACTGATAAAAATTGAGGGCATAAGAACATTTTCTGAAAGTTAACTCTATTACAAAGGCATACGAATTACCAAACCTTATAATCGATATTCCCTCTAACAGCCTCACTTCTCTGAATCTTCTCCAATTCATTATCAGATACATTTGCATGACGAACTGGAGTCTCTCTGAAAATCATTTTGAATTGTTTTCTCCGAATTTAAGCACAACTCACTTGTAGAAATAAAAGAATATAAGAGTGAAAATGAAGCTCAAAATAGATTGAAAATAGAAGATTGCGGGCCATCCGAGGCAACTTTCTGATATGTATGCAGCGATTGGATAAAGGGAAGAAGGAGAGATCTGGAAATTATGACTTTAGAGATATTGCAGGACAAGAACTAGAACAGAATGGTTGTAATGCAACGTCAAACAATCAGAAAAACCTTCACTTTTACTGAAACTGAAATTCTAAGTTGTGATATCATAAACACTCTTTGTTTTTTAGCTTCCTAGTCTCTTCCCAACATTTGCAATCCATTTCCGGATGCATTTCCCAATATTTACCCTCTCCACTACTTGACCTATTCACCTTCCCATAAAAAACGGAGTTCTTTTTCACCTCTCACCTGTTGAAAAGTGGATAAAACAAGGAAACAGAAGTGGTCATTTTTCCGGGTCGACCACTTTCGAATGACACTTGGCACCAGAAGAATAGCTGCTGGAGCACTGGCACCCAGAAGGAATTGAATAATCAGAACAAATGGGAAACCATAGAATATAGACCAAGGAAGGAAAGCAGTTAGGAATGTGGAAATGAGACATGTAGTGGAGCAGACACGGCGATAGCCGTATTTCTGAAATTTTCATTTTTATTTGGGAGATAGACTTGTCACATTTTACCATGATCACCAACCAAGTGGGATACATCGCTATCAGGGCTCCCAACGGAGCCATCATGAAAATAATACTTCTTTGAAGACCGTTAAATGTGAACCATGACGACCTGAAGTCGTTCATACTAGAAGCCACGGCTTCTCGGAGCACCTCATCTAAACATTTTCCTGTCAATAATTCACTAAATTTATCCACATACAATCATTTTGAGATCCATTGAGAACTCTTTCCAAACTCTCCTGTGACATACAAATCACTGCGAAATTGATAAGAATAGTGTTACTGTAGACGGTAGCATTGAGAAGGATTACAAGGAGAAGAAGAAGAAAACGAGTACGATGAAGAAAGGATTTGTAGGCGGGAACGTAGTCTGTGGAGCAACGAGTTGCAGAGAAGAACGGACTGAAATATTGAGAGTGTAATTATATTGGGGGAAAGAATCTAAAAGAGCCACAAAGACTGGAATTTCTCAAACGATTTTCGAAGTATATTCTGAATTTATAAATGATACCATACAAATCGTGTTTAATAATGGTTAATGAACTAAAACCATTTCGAAGTTTCAGAAGTCAGACATTAAAAAAAGTGGAGAGAGTTAGAAAAATAAGCTCTCGAGAATTCTATATCCAAATGTTCGAAAGACAGTTCATCAGAACCAATGATCTTCTATTAGAGTAACTTACGTTTTAAGATTATCCGCCGTAATCATCATCTCGTCGATCTTCTAAACCCAAAACCATCCGTCTAAACTTCTACGACCTGACAAGAAATGAAATGAAAAGCTATTCGAAATTGTTCAAAATATGAAAGAGAGGAGCCTATTGAAAGTGTCACTTTTCTGGGTATTATTTGAATAGACTGTTCTCTCTTTTTCCCAATATTTTTGCGGTTTTTCGGGAGAAGCGGGTAGAGAAAAAGAATGCGTAAAACATGTAAATGTGTGTACAATTGAAAAAAAAGAAGAGGCGGAAAGTGAGAGAAAAGAGAGAAGATGATTCATTCTGAAACATACTCATTTCTTCTTCTTCATTCTGTTTGTTTTTAATTTGAACTCTTATTTGAATGTTTGCTCTTAATTGATAAATTTGATGGTTTTGATGAAAAGTCATCCGAAGAGCTACCGTAATCCTACAGTACTCAAAGCTCTGCAGAAATCTTCCAGATCCTAAAAATTGTTTCCAGAATGGTTCAAAGAAAAACAACCGAAAAACAAAAGAAAAGGTTTTGTACCGGAAAATGTTGACACGAGAGTAAAAAGAACAATATGGGGCGCAAAGTCATCTCCTCAAAAAACTGGTCCTATAATCTGAAAAAAAAGAGAACATCTATGTGAAAACTAGTCAAAACCTAAAAAAAAAAGTGTGGGAGAATATTCTGAAAATGTTACTAAAAATCAATGAGATTTAGGTTTTTTATCATGTGACAAGACAGTGAGGAAGCTGCAAAAACAAAGAAGAGCGACACACAATTTGACTGATGCATTTAGTGTTCAAAAAATAACGAAAAGACAGAAAGCAGAACGGGAAAAATGTGACTCAATCCAGATGGATTTTCATCTCTTGCAGAGAAATGATTATTGATTGATAACAGACAGAAAAAGAGAAAAACAAAGCTAAGCTAGAAACTTCTAGAAACAATTGAAACAAAAACTAAGAGAATACACTAAAAATACATTGGCACTAATCTAAAAATTTGGTAAAATGCATGGCTGTCTCGTAAGCACCGAAGAAGACGAAACCACCACCAGAGATCCACATGACACGTGGCACGACGCCAGAATAGAGACCGCCCATTCCACCGGATGTGTAGACCTGGAAAGTGAGAATAATTTTGCAAGAAATATAGTAAATTTAGGGGTCTTTTCTGGAAAAATCATGCGTGCTATCCGCTAGAGCCGGTGATCTTGAAAGATCCACAAAACAACCTCTTACCTCTTTTAAAGTGCTCAAAATCCCAGGAGCCGGACCAGTCTTCGTGAGCATAATCCTCGTCTTTGCCACGTCTAAAGGTGTTGTTAATCCAGCTGCAATACATCCGGCAACACTTCCACACGCCGCTCCTTCTAATGGGCTACATCGACCGGATTCCTGTAAAATACCATTATCATTATCCTGATGGCTTCTCTGTTTCAGTAAGAACTCGGAGTTTCGTACAATTTCACTTACCTTTTTCTCTGCTACCATCCTCTTCAATGCTTCCCAAATTGGAAATTGAATAATTGAAAATGGAATCTCTCTAGCCACCGTACTCCCATATCCCTGATAGAATCCTTTAAGACCTTTCGTCTCCATAATCTCTTTACAAATCAATGTTAATCGAGTGTTCTTATTCACTTGTCCTCTCTGTTTACACAATTCCGTTGGCACTCGGACTGCACATGCCGCAATTTCAGCTAAACTTGCAGACATTGCATCAACGAGAGCGTCTCGTCCTTTTATCGTTCTCTTCATTTGTCCATTGATGTATTTATAAGTGAGAAAGAAAATGGCAGCTCCAGGAGCAGATCCAACTAATACTGAACTCATTCCTCTGGAAATATAACAGTTTCCTTCAAGACAAAAAGGATCTCATTCAAATGTCTTGAATATGCACCTATAAATATCTTTGAATCCTCCGGCTGCAATGAATCCTTGTTTTGATTGCATTCTTGATTTTATTGTATCCAATGGATATAATCCAATATCAACTGCCAACCCGGCTGTCGCTCCACACACCAGCCATCGTACCACCGATCCTTCTTCTGATGGCATTCTAAATAAGTTGATATACTGTAAGAGAGTTGAAAACAACAACACAACACAGATACTATTCCAGTCGATAAATTCGACTTCGAAAAAATGAACAAATTTGGTTTAAAACTGCTATTTATTAAAAGGAGAAAAGACAGAGGGAAAAAGGAACATATTTCAATTAATTAAAAATGAAGAATTGTACACGAATCATTGTTGTTGGTTGGAACCCGTAGAATCTGAAACAATCAAGATTAATGGATTCTTTCGAGAGAAATCATTCAATCTGAATCAATTTTTGATTAGGTGTGTACAGGGAGAAGCATTCACATAAGAAAACCAGCGAGGGGAAAAAGTGGGGGATAACAACGTAAAGAAATCAAACAATGAAAACAACCTTTCTTTGAAGCTTACCGATGAATTTGGATGAATCGGACACAATTGTCATCGATGGAGAGGGAGGGATTCGGATTACAACTCAACACAAGAGGATTCATATGTTTGCAAAATTTCAAAAAAACAAAAGAGCAAAATGTAATTTCGGAGGGTCTAGAATTTCAGATCAAAAAGTGTGTTTTCAGTTGATAGGTATGGGAGAGGTAATGGTTCCTTCAGTTCTTATCCGAATCCACGTGGATTTCCGTTGACAGTCTTGCAATTGTGGAGTTGATTTGATCCAGTCCACCTGTTAGAATAATACAATTGAAAGAAAATAGAAACAATAAAAATGGGATTAGAGTGACATGATTAGACAAAAATTATCAACTTGGGATGAACCTTCAGCAAAAAAACAAATGTACTAATGTCAACAAACATTGAAAAATGTGAAGCTTCTGATCAAGTCAGACACTGGAACAGAAGTTGAGAAAATGAGAAACGCAAAAACCCTAACACAAAAATGGAATACGAGAAGATTTGAAAACGACCTAGATTGACAAAGACTAAAATCTAATGTTTTTAGACTACAATTCAATAGTTCTGTTGAAAGGAAAAAGGTAAATTTGAGAAAAACCACATACGAGTTTATAATGGTTATAAAATTACCTATCAAGCATCAATAAAGACATACCCCAGTGAAGTTTATACAGAAAAAAAAAAGATTTTTTTCTTTACCACAAAAAGCTACCAAGAGTTAACTAACATCCCTAGCCAACAAGTTTCAAAACCTTCTATCAATTTACACCGAATCAACAATTCAATCCGAACAGGGAAAAGGTCTCGAAAAGAAGATTTATAAAATAAAAACATTGAAACTGTGAGAAAAGCCCCGCCTGAAAATGAGAATGAAATCATAAACTGAACTTACTGTAAGTGAAAAACAGATCGAAAATCCCGTAGAGACAGTAAGATAGAAGAGACCAGTATACAGAGAGGTGAAAAGTAGCACGAATTATCAATTTGGAGAAATCTGAAATTAGGATTTTTACCGGTAAGATAGCAGCAAATCTAGCTAACCAAAATATTAAAAACAAGAATAAGAAGCGATTAAAAACAAATAGGCATTCTTTATAGACGGAGACGTCTAATAACGACGACGGCGTGGTGATGGAGAGCGAGAGTATGAGCTGCAAAATAGAGGAACTTGAAAGAACCGAGATATTTCTCAGAACAAACCGAGAGCGAGTGCGGCTACGTCTTCGTCTCTTACGATCTCTTTCACGACTGCGAGAACGATCTCTATGAGATCTGGATGACCGAGAAGAGTATCCTTTGGATTCGAGTCCTTTGAGAGTGTGCTGAAATTACAAACGTTGAAGAATGAGATCAATTCAATCGCAGCAGTTACCTCCAATGCATACACCAACTGTCTGCATCTTTCATCATGTCCAATTCGACTGTTCTTAATCAACGCGATCGCCGTCAATATAGTCTCTGAAGCTCCTTTGATATCACCAACCGACGCGTCTGTTAAGGCTCTTGTAATAGCTGATGACGACACGGTTTGATTTCTGTTCATCACGTCATCGAACTCGGCATCGGTCATTGTAGGTCCTTGCATTCCTGGGAACATCTGAAATGAAGAAAAGTGATAATTTAATACAAAATTCACACTATTGATTACCTGTGGATTTACATGAACTGGCGGGAGACCATTGACTGGTGGACGCATTGCAGTGTTCATTTGCATAAGCGGCTGGACTCCCATTCCTAGTTGTGGAGGTCTGGAACTATTTGGGGATGAAATTCAGTTTTCGATTCACTTTTAGATATATTTGGAGGTGTATTTTGAGCTAGTACCTACCTGTTTTGGAATTGGTTTGCCATGGGTGGTGGTGCCGCCATGCTCATCATTGGTTGAACTCCCATCGCTGGTTGAATCATCGGACGAACTTGTGGCTGTCCCATCATCATTTGTGGTTGTGTTTGCATTGGTTGGGCCATTCCACCCATTGGTGCAGTTCCCATGAGTCCTTGTTGTGGAGCAGGCGCGCGATTGACCATCGAGACCGGTTGCCCGTTGATTTGGAGACGCATTTGCGGGACTTGGGCTTGATTCTGCATGATTGGCGCTTGTTGACTCATAAGCGGGGTTGGCCTGACTTGTTGCATCATAAGTGGTGGTGGTCCTGCTCTTCCAGTGACACTTGATCCAGCTCGAACTGTTTGATTTCCGTTTGCACCAATACGAATTGTTCCCATATTGAGACACCCATCTTCGAAGGTTTGCTGAAAATACAAGAGTTATTGAAAAACAATCTACCTGATTAGTTATTCCAAAAACTAATAAAAAGCAATTGTTCGGATGAACTTTTAACGCACACCCTTCAGAAGGTGGACGCCGGTAAGACTCCGAATCAATATTGCACCAGCTACCAGCTCATGATCATAAAGACAAAACACCGCTGAGTTTCAATGGCGCGAGTGGGAATCGAACTCGTAGGCTACCAGACGGCAAACAACAACGCAACCGCCTGCGCTACGGCACACTGCCCGGAGCGGCCGACACAAGTCGTTCACATAACTGCTGCCGCCGGCTACGCACTCTTCCTCTCTAGTACTGTTACGTTACCTTCTTCTTCACGTCCGGACGTGTTTGATTCTTTGCCTGAACTTCTTCGAGTTTCGCCTGATTGGTTTTATTATAGCCGAGAACAGTTGGACTCTGACCGTGGATGGTTTTTGTTGGAAGCGACTCCATTATTTGTTTCACAGCTGAAAATCAAAATTTCGAGATGATTTCGTTCATGATAAACCATACCAGCATCTGAATTAAGTACCAAGAGAGCGTATCCTTTGCTTTGGCCATTTGTTCGGTTTTCGAAAAACTTCATATCTGCGAACTGAGAACGAGGAAGCCCAGTCGAAGCAATTGCTTTCTGAAGGATTAACTAATTGAGAATTCTCTGTATTTCAGCACTAACCAGCAAATCAGCATCAGTTGTATACCACAAAAGATTACCAACATAGCAGCAATACTTTCTCCCTTCAGATGATGCCGCCGGTCTTGCAGTAAGGTTGGCAGTGGGAGCAGCGACTGTGGAAACGTTTGGAGACGCTGGTCTAGCGGGTTCTTCCTAAAAATTATTGTGCGAATAATTATCAATGATCTTCGAATCAAACTTACGGAACTTGTTGGAGCTAACGCAACATCGTACAAATCATCTATTTCCTCTTCTTTCAACTCTTTCCTGAATCAATAATCAAAACATAGTACATTTTTTTAAACATATTTAAGAACTACTCACTCATCAAGTAAGACATTTTCGTCTATTGGTCCAACATGCTGCTCGTTGGTATCGCCCAGCAGAACGGATTCGTCTATTTCTGCCATGTATCTGAAAAATATCCTTTGATTGACCAGAACGAATAGGAAGAAAAGAAAATGGTTAGAATATTTTTGCAGACAATATTCTTCGGGTGAATCGAGTCTTAAACTTCATCAGTGTGTATACTCAGCGTACAATATCGATCAAAAACCATTCAATTCAATTGAGCAACAATTGTAAAAGGCGGAGACTGTTGGTTAAACATAGCGCTCTACGAAATATCGGAGCGTCGTAGTTTGTGTCGATTTACGACGCATCGTAAATCGACCTAAACGCTTACACCACTTCGATTGTTCAGAAGTCTATTTTGTGTATCTCGAGTATTTCTACGATGAATAATAATTTTAAACCTCGAAATTTACAAGAAACTCATCAAGAATTAATATATTTAAATCAAGAAGTAGCTGATGAGGTAAGCAAATGTCAGCACTGTTCAATATTGATTTCTCGGGTTTCAGCAAATTATATACTGTCACACTGAATATGATGGCCATCCAAATACAGTTTTTCAAGTTGAGGAACATCCAGAGACTTCGTGCGACGTCATTGAAGAAAATATATTTGCTCCTGAAAATATGGAGGCTGCTAATCAAGACCAGTTCGTATCTTCCTGTGTTATTCAAGTTTAACTTTTCCTTTTCAGCTCAATCTGTTTCTATTGCAAAGAAGATCTATCAGGAAAGAGGTTTTATGTACATTTATTTGATCATCACGGATTCACAAAACAGCAATGTGAAGTAATGAAACAACATAAACGACTTGAAAATTCAAGAGGAAAATCTGTAAGTAAAAACTATATACACACTATGACGAAACCGTAATTTTTATAGAGAGGAAAATCGCTTTTCTCTTGTACCGAATGTGGAATGGAATTCATAACAAAATCTGGACTCAATAGTCATCTGTCAAAAAAGAACAGCCCGTGTGTACAGCAAAGACTAGATGAAGAAGATAAAGGTTCAGCAATCAGTCAGATAGTTTGTCCATGTTATGGATGTGATTCCAAGTAAGTTTGTTTCTATCGAATCAAACATTTGTTTGGCTTTCAGTTTCTCCACGTATCTAGATTTAGCAGTTCACGTGGGTGGTTCCCATCGAGACTTTTTCAACCCTGATTCTTCTTTCATGATTAGAAGGCAAATTTTTCCGGACAAAGAAAGTTTTATGGTGAGCAGCGTATAGAAGTTTTTATTTTTAATTATGTTTTTGTAGAAATGGAAAAAACAGATGGAAACGGAGACGGACTCTGAATTCTTTCTTCGGACATCTCAAAAAGTTAAATTCGCCGTACGAACCGTTCTCTATAAGTGTCTCTGCTCCAATTCTCGTGGACAGAATAAGCAAAAATGTGAGCAGTGTCCAGCTTTCATTAAAGCTTGTCTGAGAAAACACGGCCAATATGAAGTCGTTGCTTGCTTTGGACATCTTGGACACGAACATCCCTCAGAAACGCAGAAGGCTCGAGATTATCGGATAGCTGCTTCTGAAGAGCTTGCTACGGTTAGTTACTGCTTTCGATATTCCCGTTTCGAAAATACATTTTTCAGTACCAAAACCGAGGTAGAGTCGCAAATCAGCTGAACGAGCATCGTCGGTCACGTCGGCGAGAACACACGTCGGTTAAAGAAGAACAACAGTACGAGAACGCAACACAACATAGCAACGGAATGATGATTTTAATGCCTGGAGCTGCGGAGGAGGAAGAAGAGTTTTTCGGGGATGTTGATGATAAAGATGGACTGATTCCGTGTGTTCAAAAGGCGCCAGTTTCACAAGGCCAAGTGTATTTGGAGTCTAGTCATCACTATCCGGGACCATCTCATTACTAGGATGCCGATCTCTGTTATCAACAATTTTTGGTCTTCAGCCTTTGTTTTCTTGTTTTTGTTTTTAGCTTTTTACTTTCGAAATTCATGTTGAATAAACACATCAAATTCATTTTATAAATATGAAATACACTAGAAAACGCATGTCATATTCCAGCAAATATTTGTCATAAATGTTGTTAGGTTTTCATGAATTCAAAATGATTTCATTGTTGTTTTCCCTCCTCGTTTTTTTTTCTGTGAATGTTCATCAGATGCAATATCGGTTTTCCGATATTCGTCCGGCTGCCCGCCAGATGTTCTCAATGTGTTTCCTCTTTTCTATTCTTTTTTTTTTTTGCTTCCTGAGGTCTTCTGATCATTTGAGACTCTCTTATTTTCACTACAGGTCATAACAAATTCTTTCAGCATTCCTTTAAAAAAAGGCCGCATAGCTCTTTTTCATTTTCATCAATGACGTTTCGACGCCTTTTTTCGTTTTCATTTCCTCCTCTTACCCATCTTCTTTTTTCCCGTCTCGTCACCACCGGACAGTAGTTATTGTGTGCATGTTCTCCATGTTCAAATCATCGCAGGCCCGCCGTTCTAATCTTTGAAAATGTCGTCGCCGCTCCTTTGTTTGTCAAAGCCCTGCGCCGCCGCCGCGTTCTCCGCCAGCCAACCGCCACCGAGCAATAATGCGTGTGTTTGAGTGTGAGCATGCTCATGCAAAGAATCTGTTCTTCCGTCATGTTTCCGTGTCACCTTTTCTCAATTTTCCTCTCTGTTGGTTGCGATTTTGCAGGTTTTTTAGCCAATAATTTCCAGGGAGAGTCGTTAAGAATAGTCGTTTCCCACATTTTCTCAATGGCTCATTTCCCATCTCATAAATTTCTCGCTGCCAGACCTAGACCACCAATTTTTTTGATAGTCATCTCTCACGAAATGGCACAGAATGCAGTGCTCTTTTGGAGCTCTTGGTTTTCTTTCTCCATTCTTTTCTTCAAATTGTCAAGTGTTTCGAGGGCAGTACACTCATTCTAGAAACGACGAATGAAAGCAGAGAGATGTTAAAAACTGACATCGTCTGCCATTTTGCAGAATTTTCGTTGTCTTTTGGCACTTTTTTGACGATTAATCCCAAAAGGAAATACCTCCCGAAATAGATGTAGAGAATTTGAAGATTTAGACGAAAATGTCGGATTGACACGTGCGTTTCCTTTTTATCTTTTTGTGAGACTTGATACCAAAGTGTCTAATCTCTGATGGTGCTCTTTTCTATTTTATAAATGTTGGAGCTATTTTCGTCTATTCTGTTGTTTTGAAATGTTGCTGCTTTCATCAAAGCTTTGAAAAAAAGGGCATTTGAGAAATACGTGGTATCATATGGAAAGTATTATGAAGTAGACTCTACACATTAGTCAGTGCAATGTTTGCAAACAGCCCGACGAGGCGGACCTGTCATTTCCATCGGTCACTTTGAAAAATAATGTGATCTGTGAGATTTACTTTTACATCCCATTTTGTTGAAAAGATGAAACACGACTTTCAGTTCACTTTATGTTTAGAAACGGCACTTCTCACGCAGACTAAGCACTGTATCAAACGACAAATTACACATCTTCAGTGTTTCAAAAAATTTCATCAAAAGTATATTTTTCGTTCTTCCTCTTAGATTTCCGTTTCAGTGAAGCAAAATATGTTTGTTTTTATAATTATAACATTTTCGAAAAAATCAGCTGTTTAGTTCTTGATTCTCTCTGCCCTCTTCCACTCATTGTTTGCCGCAAAAAATTCAATTAGACAAATGGGCTTTTTCAGAAAAAAATGACAAATTCATATGCACTCTGTGTGCTTTATACTGGTTCCCATTTCTCTTTCACTCCCTTTCTCATTTTTTATGCTAATAGAATTTGTTCGTACGAAGGAAAAGAGAAAGAAACCAAAGTCTTCAAAACATTGAAGACTGGAAAAGGAAGAAAGAGGAAAAACGAACGTAAATGAAAGAAACGAAGAGAGGAACAATTACAATTTCGGACTCTTCCTTCTTTGACATCGTTCATCTTTCCGTCGCAAAATAATTACTTTTTCCTCTCTCATCCCACCGTCCCATTCGTTTTTCTGTCCGTTCCACTCATAAAATGCACTTTGAATGCGAGTAAATTAACCCGTCTTCTTTTCTTTACTGTGACTACGGCGACGGACGCAGACCGTCTGACGACGTCCTCGAACCGTACCGCCCGTGTCTCCGCGCTCCTCGTTCATTTCTACCACAGAAAATCGATCGATCATTGTCCGAATTCGAAGCGAACGTGCGTGTCGTTCTGCACGACGCCTACGTCTCCGGTTCCGGTGTACTCTCTGTCCAACTGAACTGTCTGTTTCATCTCACTTCTCTGTATGCTCTCTCTATTTGGGCACTCTCTCTCATTAGTCAGAGTCAGTGTTGGTGTGTTGGGAAGGAAAGTCTCTCCCGTCGAATCGTATTTGATACTGGTCTCGAAAACCAACATTACCACGCATCGGGAGGAGGAGAGGCGACTAGTCTCCCACCTTTTCGATTTCGATTTTAATTCCTTCTCACCTCTTTCAATCTTTGTTTTCAAATAATGATTATTTTTTCTAGTCTTCAAACAATTGAGATTGTTATCGTTCCCCAAAATTCGTTACGGTTATCAACATAAATTATTCCTAATTTTTCGCAACGAGGTTATGTTGTTCAAACAAGTAGTTTCATTATCTTGGTCGCTCTTCATTCGCAGTGCCATTGATGCTTCATATTCATCAAAAATGATTAGTTTGTTTTTCCCTTTTTTCTATCATCTGACTTTTGATCTGCCAATTAGAAACATTACGAACAGAATTTCAAGACCAACAATTCAAAAACCTCTAAATCTCCTCCATAACAAATGAATGACTCAAATCCACCTCATTTCCTTTCTCACTCTCTATGCTTTTTTCCTTTGATAATCCCTCTATCTTTCCTTTCTTCTTTCTCATTTCATCATCCCACTGATCCTTTAATGAGACAACAAATTGGATGAAAAGTTGTTGTTCGAAGCCGACAAATTATGGGATTATCATCAATGACAACGAGAATGTTTACGAAAAAATGGAATGGGGGAGGGAGAGCTTCTCTCGAGCAGCATAAAAGAAGGTGTCCGAAAAGGATTAGCCCCGGAAAGATTTTCAGATTTCCTCGCTGAAAATCCGCTGATAAGTTTTTGGCTTTTCTCTCATTATGCTCAGTTTTCGTCGTATCTTCTGTAGTGCTTACCTCTTTTGAATAGTTAAAATTGATATTGCTGAAACCTTATCTAGGAACAGCTGAGAAGATGTACTGTGCTTTTAGATTCTTTGCAACACTGAAAGCTCTCAGCTTGAATTACTTTAATTCTGAAGTATTGCAACGAATTTCAGAAAGGAAACATCATATCTTCCAGTTTCCTTCAGAAAAGATCCTCCCATCGTGCACTTTTTGAAGAGCAATTTTTCAAAAACTTGTCACAGAATGACGACAGAAGAGAAGTTTACGTAGTGACAGATCGGTAGCAGGTCGTCGTCTTGAAAAAATCCTGAGAAAAAAAAAAGAGTTTCGAGGTGATAATTCGAAAGTGTTGCTCTTTTTCATCTTACTCCCGGCTCTTTTTCTCTTCTTCATCCGCAATATCTCGTATTCTGATGACCCGCGGGGCTCTGAAGGGGCCTCCCGGTTTCTTTCTCCCTCTCTCTATCTCTATGTTTCTCTTGTCGTTCCACGACAACTTCTTCTTCTTCTTCTCCCTTTTGCTTTTTTTTCTCTTTTCTCTCACCTATTATCATCTCTTTCGATATGTTGAAGAAGAGAAAGTGTGGATGATATGATTATCCTAATCACTCTCCCCTTCTTTTCTTCGTTTCATCGCCCTCACTGCCCGCTTTATCATCATCGTTATCAAAGCTTTGTTGTCAAATAAACATCTTGAATTAGTGTTAATTCATAGGATTTGAAAAAGAGAATTTGAATTCTAGGCTTGAATCCATCCGATTTTTGAACTTTTACCTCAAAGCTAACTTGGGAGCAATTTTGGCCACTACTTTTCATATCTTCGTGTCTCTAACTCATTGACATCATCTAAAATTGTTTCTTGATCATGTTCAAACATGCTCGTTTGCTTCCGAACTCTCTCTCTCTTTTTCCTTTCTCATTTACCCAATTCGTCAAAAATTTCCTCGTCATAATTCTCATCGTCACAATGACTTCATCATGCTGCATGTCTATTAATAGCGTGACGATGAACAAAAAAAGAAATAATGAGCATTTTCGTGTTCAATATCGATGAGAATATATAAGCTGTTTCCGCCCGTCTGGGTTAGCCTATTTTCGGTGATGAAGATGTCATTTCCGTAGTGGAAATAGAGAAGCTTGCGTTTCTGATTATATCTGCTTATGTTAAGAAACTTTAACTCTATGCAAACTCTATCTTTCTTCGACTTTTTGTCTAAAATATCCGTGCTTTGCTCTATAAACAATTTGCTCAAACCTAATTTTTCCAAATGCGATAATCATGGAAACATGTGATCTAAATTTCTAGACTTGTTCCCCTCCCGATTCTCTCCACTAATAGTGTCAAATTCAATTTCCCGCAATCAAATTCAGACCACCATTCGACGTTCTTTCTCTCTATTTCTCATCTGAATCCCTCTGCTCAATCCCTCGAATTTCTTTCCTCTGTGAAAGAAACGTCACTCTCATTACGACATGTAGATAATATGAAAATGAGACATGTACGAAAAAAAAACAAAAGAGTGAAAAATTTTGCAATCGGATTAGCAAAGGAAATCGACTGAATTTCCCTTCCGTTTTTTTTCTTCTGCCTCCCACCCCATTCATTTTGTCAGTCTCAGCTTGAAATCCTCCGTATATATAGGTCATTCAAAAGTTTAATCCAATCGATTTTGAGTGGGAGGCATGATAAGAAAAAGTTTCTGGAAGACTTTCAGATGTTATTACATTCTTCATTTTTCCCCCGTTGTTGTCTCCAGTTTTCTCGTTCTTCCACCCCGCATATTTTTCAATTTTTATGATCCATCGTATATAAAATATTCCGTTCCAAACCCATTTAGAAAAAAGAACGGGGCACCCATCTTCAGCAAACAGTGACAGTAGGAAAAGAGGAGACTGAAAATGAGTCAGAGTCGAAAATATTAACGACACGAGAGACGACACGCATTGTTTTGTCTTTTTTCTGCTGCTGCTGCTTTCATTTTCAGTCTTTTGTGTTTTTTCTGTTTCAACACGCCCCGGAGACGCCTAGAAGAGTACGATTTGGATGAGTTAGCGATACGAATAGTTCATTTGTTTTAGACGAGAAACCTGGATTAGTATTATCTTCTCGCGAAGAAAAAGGTGATACAATTAACTGTGAGAACTCCCAGAAAATACAATGTCGAAGAAGATTTTTCTTTGTCGAGCTCTAGATTTATCTGAAAACGATCCAAACTTTTTCTTCTCTTCTCCTTATGAGTCTATCCTTCTCTTGTGGAAACTAACCTTCCTTCTTCTACCCGACCAAACTTCTAAGTTTTGCCAGCTGCAAACTTGAAAAAGTACTATCAGTCCCACTCAACATGTTCTTCTTCTTTGTCTTTCACAGCTGCTACGCGTGACAATCCCACTTTCCAGGTGTTGAACATTGTAGAAAAAAGAGGCGGAGCTTCTTCGTCATTTCTATGCTCATATCTTTCATTCATTCCATTTCTATTCGTTTCCCGCCTTTCATCTATTCTTTTCTGCAACAATTCATTCTATTTTTCCAGCACTTTCCGCTTCTCTCTCACTCTTCACTCACTCAAGAAACATCACCAAACATCCCGGGATTGGGTTGAGAAAGAGGGAATCGTCTGAAGAAACAACAACACAAAAGACACATAATGCGAGAGTATAAGATTGTTGTTCTCGGATCCGGAGGAGTTGGAAAGTCGGCATTGGTTAGTTATATTTGGATCTAGGACAGAGAATAATAAGGTTGTTGTGTTTCAGACGGTACAATTTGTGCAGGGAATTTTCGTGGAGAAGTACGATCCAACGATTGAGGACAGTTATCGGAAAGTAAGTGTATATGAGAAAAATAACATGAGAACTCTTCGCGCGTTTGATGTTCCTAGTGTTGTGTCCCCATCAATATCTCTATTTCATCTTCTGAAAAGAGTTTCACGAAGCTAGTTATAAAACGTTACATAGAATCACTGTGAGCAACGGTTCCCATCGGTCCGATTTCGCTGCAGTAGTCTCACTTTGAGTGCATTGATTACCTAATAGAAAAAAACAGTTACGTGCTTTTAATCAACTCTCTGTCATTCCAGCAAGTGGAAGTGGACGGCCAACAATGCATGCTCGAAATTTTGGATACAGCCGGAACAGAACAATTCACAGCGATGCGCGATTTGTACATGAAGAACGGTCAGGGTTTCGTGCTCGTCTACTCAATCACCGCCCAATCGACGTTCAATGATTTGATGGACCTTCGTGATCAGATTCTTCGTGTCAAAGATACTGATGAGGTGCCGATGATTCTGGTGGGAAACAAGTGTGATTTGGAGGATGAACGTGTCGTCGGCAAAGATCAGGGACAGAATCTCGCCAGGCAGTTTGGATCCGCATTTCTGGAGACGTCGGCGAAGGCGAAGATTAATGTCAGCGAGGTGAGTATTGAAGATGATTTGAGTTGACGTAAGTGGAATAACTAGGCGATGGTTCACAAACATGGGAACCTGGTAAAGTATGAGGTGACTTGTTTTTCGAGGTTTCTATGAGATTTGCCGAGAATTTTTTGTAAGAAGGGATTTCTGTTAATGTAAAACTACTAAAAGAAGAATACATGGCTCTTTATGTATCCCTGGTCTGTATAGTGCACGCAAGCGTCTGAATATTCGCTCCATTGCAACCCCGCCCACCTCGTAAAAATAGTTCACCTTTTGGAGAGAGCGGCAGACATGCAGACAGTAACGTGCCTGCCGCTCTCTCCAAAAGGAGAACTATTTTTACGAGGTGGGCGGGGTTGCAGCGGAGCGAATATTCAGACGCTTGCGTGCACTATACAAACATTCCGAGATATTAAACTGACTAGTATTAAAATCGAGGCTTATTTATCATTGTTGAACTATATAATGTTAAGTAATTCGAATGAAAGATTTCGAATTTAGAAATCGAAAAGTTTCAAAAAGACAATGCATCCACTTATAAACTGAAATCTCCTTATTGCAGGTATTCTACGACCTTGTTCGCCAGATAAACCGCCGTTATCCCGAGTCTGGTCGCCGTCAGGGACAATCGAATAAGCAGTGTTGCTCGTGTGTCATCATGTGATTCCCCATCTTTTCTATATCAATAACATGTGAATGTATTTATTCATTTTCTCGTTTTCTGTAATTTTTCCTCTCTTAAAACTTTCTCCACAAGGTACTCTCCGTTGAATTCATCATCAAAATCATAATAACCCTCTCTTCCCTTCCCCACGTCATCATCTGGTTCATCTGGAGATATTCTCATTTCCACTCCTAAAAAGTATTATTTTCATTTTCTCCACACACACACACACATTTCCCTCACAGCTTCTAATGACACCATTTCTACTTTTTCTTCCGAAAAAAGAAAAAATCATCCAAATCGTTTTCCCCCCGTTTAACCAGTGTGCCTTCTTCTCGAAGTTTCCAGTTACATGATTCCCCCAATTTTAACCCCATTTAAAACACTACGAAAATCATCAAAATCCTCGAAATTTAAATTCCATAATCTTCCATTTTTCAATACATTTTGTCCCCCCAAATGAGGCATATCTCTGATCCTCGCTCTCCATTTCCCAAAATTCATCTTGTTTAATATTTCTATTTATTTTCTTTTTAATTTTATATTTCCCTTCCCCAATCTGAACCATGTTTAACTTATTATTTCCTCTTCCCCCAAACAAAACAGTCCCCATTCTTCCGTTCTCCCCCATCTTTCACCATTCTTGCTTTGATTTCGAATTTGATTTAATAAATTTGATCAATGAGACATTGTCTCGCCGAATCACATCAGTTGGCGGGTTGAGAACTCTCCGCCTCCTTCTCTAACTTTCGAATCACTAAAAAAAATAAACAAGTGATTCGAAATATTGAAAACTTGTTTGGGGCGGAGCTTCTAACTTACTTTAAAGGGTAGACTTTCACTGGAGAAAACAACAAACAGAATAGAAACAATTATTTCTTTTTTTTTCCGAAACAAAATGTCTAGAACTTTTTTGATTTTCGTCCTTCTCGGTGCAGTTTTGGTTCTCGAAGCATATGTGAGTTTTTAGTTTTTGAATGCCCTTTTAATAGAGGTTCCTCATCATTCATCTCTCTTCAGAAAGTACCATCAGACGCTGCGACTCAATTGAAATTAAAGAAGAGAGGACAAGGATGTATGAAACGAATTCTTCCAAAATCTCCACCATCAATGGCCCTTCAAAGAGAATTGGCGGTAAGTTGATTACTGTAGATTACTGTTGTTTGAAAATCGATTGAAAATATGAAGGAGAAAATGGTGAAAGTTGGAACAAACAGTTTGGATTCAGCACAATTTTTCGAGGAGTAGTTTTGAACACCAAGAAACTAAAACTTGTCGAAACACAAAAAAATGTCTACAGTACCTGGAGTTCTTTACGAACATAGGGTTACTGTATCTTGATGTTGCGGTCCTAGGGAATAGTATAGGGGTATTTGGAACACAGCTCGGTATAGATTAATTGTAGAATGACCTAACTTATTGATACAGTAACTCTTCATAGAGGTACTAGAATTCCCATCTATCATCAATTTCGGTTTTAATCAACTATATCGTCCATCCACTAAAATGTTTTCAAAATAAGGATGAAACTGTAAAATTTTCAAAAAGTGACGGGTTGAAAACATTTTTGAACTGGCGATCCCCCAAACCCGCTCTGATTCTGAAACTGTTTCTTATCAGCCTCTCGTTCTACCATCTTCTCTTAACTCCATTTGTTTTCCAGGTATGCTTCAAAGTGGACTGTGCAATGGCAATTATTCCAAAAGTTGAACGACAATTCCCACGTGAATTCCCTGTTCTCAAAGGATGTATGGGATATTAAATGATCAATCTCTTTCTGCCTGTATTTCTGAAAACTTGTATAGCCTATACTTTCTTTTATGACGAAGAAGAAAAAATAAAACAGGTTTTTCCTTATTTTTTGTTTCATTTTGTTGTTGATTAGTAATAGAAAAGGAAATGGTACAGCACAAATAGGTTGGAGTTTTTTGAAAGAACAAATGGGGGAAAAAGATAAATCTACCCGAAAAAAGATTTCAAAATATGGATAAAGAAAAATGATTATAGAGGAGGTTCTTTGATAACTTTTCGACGGGAAGTGGATATCAATTGAGTTGGTTGTGGAGTATTTATAAATTCCAATTCAATTTCTTCCGATGGAGGACTCTCACGACCCAATTTCATTCCAGACATTTTGATAGTGTAGCTGAAAATGTAGTAAGGAAGAGTAGTTGAATGAAGACTAGTACAACGGAAAATCTTTGGAAGAAAGTTAGAAGACTATTATTCTTGCAAACTTTTTTCCACCAAAAACACATATTATAGGGCATGAGACTCTATCATTGGAGCAGTAAAATCAACAATACTTCAAGGTTTCCATGAGACCAGTTTTCCATTTTTAACTTTCTCAAACTTTCAAGACAAACCACTTTCAAAAAAGGAACCTGTCATAATCTAAAAAATGGAAAAATGGCCCCGAAATGAAATATAAAAGGTCTCTTTCAATTAGAAGTTTCCGTTCTATCTGCGTCTCTTGGTGGCTCACTCACTCTGTTGATTCTACAGTTATAAAAAATTAACTCAATAAAATATTTTTTTGATATGAACTCAAAAGAGAATAATTTTTTCTCAATTGCCCAATTTGAACGAAAAATTGTCAAAATCAAGATGTTTCTGTTTTGAAAGATTGCTCCTCGAGATTGTATCCTTTAGCCCATTCTACTCTGCCATCGTGATTCTATCTTTAAATTTTTAAGCGAATAGTTTTCAGAATTTTAAAAACCTATTCAAAATGCACTGTTATCTCCCTTACAAACCTCAATGTATGATCCAATTGAAACGGAAAATCGAACTTTGTCTTTCCCGTTTCGACGTCAATTTCATGTTTCACAGTTTGATTATTTCCCTCTTCTCGAATATAAATATTGTACTTCTGAAACATTTCTTTTTTATTCGTAAATCTAGTTACCAAGTAACAAAATCTTGTGTTCTAACCGTGTAAATGGGATTGTCGACTTCGACGAACACTGTTGAATTGATAACAGTTGCCGTGAAGTTATCAATGACGTCATTCTCGTCGAAAGCGATCAAATCGAAAGTATAGACCTGAAAGAGAAAGAGATAGATGACGTTGTTTTTGTTGAAATTTGTGATTTGTTGTTCGAAATTTGAAATTTGGTGATGATCGAACAAAAATCAATTGACAAATAAGAGAAACGTGATGTGATATTGAGATGATCGGAACATTGTTTTAGAGATCTTTCAGATGACGTGGCCTTTCAGATGAACGTACTTTTGTTTCAGGACCTTCATGTCTTTCATTTGAAGCTGTCATTTTCATTTGATATCTTTCATTTTCTTCAAGTCCTTCGTCTATTCCAATTATAACATGAGTCACATTAGGGCCATAAATGAACTTCTGAAACTTTTTATGATTCTAGAAATTTTCAGAACTTCTGTAAACTCACTTTCCACTCCTCCGCCTTCTTCTCTACATGCTCTCCATTATCATTTTCTGCTTCTTCTTGGCTCACAACTACATCTTCTTTCTTGATATAAATCGTATAGTTTTGAATATGACCATTCGGAAGTCTTGGCTCCGCCCAGAATATGTACACTTTTGAGTCTTGAGCATGAAGAGATGAAAGAATTGGAGCAGTTTTTGGACCACCATTGGGAGTTGGAATCCATATTGGAAACGTTTTTTCGCCCTCTCCGTACTCATTTTCAGCAGAGATTCGAAGGGTAATGTTGACGTCAAGGGGGATCTAGAAATGGAGAGAGCAGGTTAAAATTGGAGAGACTTAGATATTAGAACTTTCAGGTTTTCCACTAATGAATACTCATATTTAGTTTTTTTGAGACTTGCAATGTTATTTATCACGATGAGACCTGGGTAACAGTAGTTACCGTTTGGGAGCGGTGATGTGATGACATTGAAACAGAAAATAATTGTAATTTTTGAAAAAAGTGTAAACTTTCTGGTGAACATATGAAGACAAAATAAGCACTATGAAGCAGATGAAGGAATTCAAAATGAAACGATGAGCTCCTTTAGACTATCAAACAAAAACAGTATCAAACATCGAATTATGATAGCACTGGAGAGGTTCTTCCTATCAGTTAACTGGCTTCAGATGAAGAAAATCTCTACCAATATTTCGTTGTTTATACCATGAGATCTTTTAGGCTCTCTTAATCTCCATCTCAGTACTTCACACAAGTCCCCATGTTATAACAAAAAAAATTCACTGTTCCATCAACATGAAATGTGAATCGGCAAATTCAATAAATTAATACCCACGTTTCATCAAAATAAAACTCACATCAGGAATCTTAACTGGAGGTCCTGAGACCTTTGTCTTGAAATTGGAAAGATATAAATTATATTCCAATTTTTCTCCATTTGGGTTTTCGATAGGATTCCAATTGATATAGAGAGTTGAATCATCCTCTTCTTCAAAACTCCAACTGATATTTGATGGAGCTTCTCCGGGCCCTGAAACACCGTCTAAATCCTGAAATTAGCTATTCCAAAACTCACTTTTAATAATGATTGTCTTGCTGATTGTCACATTCTCATACTTATTACTTGCTCTACAGGTTACTGTAATATTCCTTCTTGAATTGATTTCCGGTGCTTTTGCTTCATAATATTCCACGTCATATGCAGTTGTTTCCACTTCATCGAACTGATATTCTGTTCCATTTCCAAATTGATAAAATAGTTCTGGTTTGGGTTTTCCAGTTCCTTTGCATCTGACCTCTACATTTTGATTTGGTTCAGCTTCGAATTCCAAAATATTTGAAGCAAGAAGTTCCAAGTGGAGAGGTTCATCTGGAAATGGAATCATTCATGAAAAGAATATCGCAAATGAAATTAAAACGTTATTTGTGGAATCTATGAAACGGAAAATTTTGGAAATAAGAGTTGAAACTAGAGAGAAATACTGTCTACAAAGTATCGACGGGCTATTTCAGGACCGGTTCTTTTAGATGGCAGGCAACTCGTTTTTGCAATGACTGAAAATTCTGAAAAAGACGGGAACTGGGACAAAGGCTAGAAAACTTATATTTGAGAAGGCATTGATAAAGTGCTGAAGGTACCGAGTCTAATTAAAGTTTTTCGTATCCATCTTCAACGTAAATCAACAGTTTCAGCTCAACATCTTAGAATTTTCACAATTTCTTTTTCTGTTTAGTAATTCATAACTTACACAACACATCGGATAAACATGAATATTTATCTGAAATAATTCCTGGTCCTCTATCGGAAACTGCTTGAACTCGAATAAAATGATTAATCGACGGTCCAAATGCCTCCACATACGTCTCCAGTTCAGCTGTCTCAAACTTATTCCAATCAGATAAATCGTCATTTTCATTCTCGGAATAATAAACGATATATTTCTGAACTCATTTGAATAAGTTGTCTGGTTTTATGGTAAAATACAAACCATAATATCACCATTTGGAAGTGTTGATTCTTGCCACGTCACATTGATTTGGTTACGGTAGGCTATCAGTTTTATGTTTTCCGGAGGGTTTCCAGGCCCGAGAACACGGATTTCGACGGACTGAAAAATGTTTTTTCTGGGCAATAGTACAATGAAAGCTTTGGAATGTATGGAACGGAAATTTGTTTCTGACACTCAGAACATCAAAATAATAATAACAAAAAATAAATCAGATTAAAATTGTATATTAATTTTGTTCGATTTATAGCTCAAGAAGTTAATTTACAGTTCCCCAGTTCATTATATTTTTGACCTACAATGGCAGTCAACGTTCGATCGGAAGAATAACTGAATTGAGTTAATCAGAGTTTCATGAAACAATAAAAAGTCTCAAACCCTAAAACTAAACTCACAATTGATGAATTCCCTTCATTGTTATTAGCCAGACAGGTTAATTCCCCAGATTCTCGGATGTTGTTTCGTCTGATTTTGGATCTGGAAATATTTTATAAATCACAGTTTTCAAGAGATTTCTGAAGCAGAAGCAAGCAACTCAATCAGTCAGAAAAATGCTTCCCATCCCAATTTTCAAAAAAGAAGGACTCACACAACAGTGGTATCATCCAACTGAACATTATGAATATTCCATCCTTCTGTTCCATTTTCAATTGATTCATTCATCCATTCCCATGTTATTATTGGTGCTGGACTACCCATTCCAGTACATGTCACTGTTAACTCTTCCATGAGATTTGGCTCTTTCTCTATTAGAGGAGCACCTTCTAATGTGACAGATGTCATTAGTTCTGTAGAAATGCTAATATGTGATCCTCATAAACTTCAAAACTAACTTCCATGTCCAGTCCTAAACCATCTCGGTTTTGAAGAATGCATTCCCCATGAAGGATTATCCAATCGTGCTGTCACTTTAACCCAATACATTCGATTCTTTTCAACGGAATCTCCATCAATTTCGACATCTACCTGATTCAAATTTATCTCTTTTCAATGTTTTAATCTAATGAATAGTTATTTACCATTGAACTTATTTCATCAATTCTAATCGATTTCGGTTCAATATGCTTCCAATGGGCATGAAGAACATCGTCAGTTGCAGCTAGATCTATTCGGTATTCCTGGGAAAAAAGGTTTTGATTTTAGAAAAATGATAGATTTTTACATCAATAGCCTTTGAATGATCATCTGGATCTCGAACTGCGTTGAATTTGATATGAATTGTGTTATCTTCAAGTACTTCTGTCTTCAAATCAGTTGGAATTGGAACTTCTGAAAAAATCTTTTCCACTGTTTCGACGCCTGGTTTTAAAGCGGTAGAATAAAACAATTCTGACCTGAATAAGCCGTTTCAAACTCTGCCACTTCACTCGGTGGACCATCAGCATGTGAATTCTTTCCGGATATTCTTACTCGATAGAAAGTTTTCGGTTTCAAACCAACGGAAAGGTCGAATTTGTAACTGTAAATTTCATTTGTTAAGAGTTGGGAATGATCAACAAACTGGGTTGAGTTATTATTCATTTCCACGAATTGCCAATTTTTGTAATCATCATTGGAAAGACTCAAATCCCGTGTATAGTAGATAAGGTAACCCTGAAATTATAATAATTTAG
Organism: Caenorhabditis doughertyi; assembly: GCA_963572265.1. NCBI lineage: Eukaryota > Metazoa > Nematoda > Chromadorea > Rhabditida > Rhabditidae > Caenorhabditis > Caenorhabditis doughertyi. The sequence goes on along the minus strand of OY751556.1, from coordinate 18,359,361 downwards.
AACTACATTAAGGCTCAGATAATAAAAAAGAAAACCTACCGTAACCTCTGTCGTGGAATTCGGCGTATTCCAATAAACAATCACTTGATTTGCTTCATTTATCATAACTTTCAAGTTATCCGGAGGGCTATCCGGTCCTCCATTCAACGTTGTGAATGATGTCAGACTACTTGTTGGCCCAATTCCAGCTGTATTCTTTGCACGAACACAAACAAAGTATTCTGTAGACTTTCCTAGATTTCCAGTTGGCAAGAGCATTCTGTTTAATTGAGTCTCTTTTGCATTTGATTCATACTGTAGCCATGAACTTTTGTCTTCTTTCTCATCGTTACTGGCAAGGATTATGTAGCTCTGAAAGTTTTTTTTTTTTCGTTTTATTTGTGTTATAACATTTTTCAAAAGCAAAATATTAGATTTTAGGCATATAGATTGATCCGAATTTAAATAAGATTTACTGTTTCATCATAACCGTATATCAACTTTGCTAAAATTCGAAGCAATCAATTATCTACATAGAGATTCCTTATTCAAAATACTCACCGTGATTGGCAAATTTGGAAACTGTGGAGAGTGCCAGACTACTGTAGCATCAAGAGCATTCACACTGAGTACTTGAACTTGAGTTGGAGCGTCACCGGGTTCTGGAAATTTATTCTGAATAATCATGCAAATCACATTGGGAATTCTATGGATCGGAGATATACTACAAAAAACTGAGCAATTTTTCGAGTTTTGTGTTTCAAAGTTCTTATAAAGAACCTTATTCTCTTTGCAAAATGTTCCCTGAATCTACTGTCAATTCCAAACTCACTATCAACTTTGAGCTCAATTGTCGAATAGTTACTTCCAGCTGAATTCTTTGCTCGACAATGCACGAACTTTGAAGTTAAAACTGTGAAATTGTGCATTGCTGAAACAACTCCAGCAGATGACGTTGCTTGTAATCGATTCCAAACATCTACTTCCACTAGACTTGCATTCTTTCGATCACTGATAGCCACAGAGATTGATGGGCGGGGTTTACCACGGGCGGTGCAATGAATTGAAAGCTGAAAATATTGAGTTGAAAGTCGCGCACGCATCACTCTTTTTGGTATTCAACGCGCACTCCAAAATAGGCCACGCCTCTTTACAAGGTAACTGATAGCGGACGGCGGAACCCGGAAGAAGTCGGGCGCAGAGTTGAAAGTATATGGATGCCTGGTCTCTCTTTTTGAACTGGTATTCCCTTTCCTCTGACTATTTACTCTCCTTTTATGTCCTCTCTATTGTCACTGGTGCCATCTATGCCACACAAATTGTATGGAGGCTGTGGCAGCGATAACACCAGGTGACAAGAGAGATTGAGACTTTATTTTGATGATTTTTGGATGAAAATGACCTCAAATCGGGAGGTTTTTTGAATGGGAGTTTTGGTATTTTCTCATGAATATTTATAGTTACAAGTTGAAAGAACTTACCAATTCCCTTGGATTAACCACTGTCATTGTTGAAGGACCACCACCCAAATCAGATTCTACAGAGATTGGTTGGGCTGAAAATTATATGTTAACTCCATTAATCTTTCTAGTGAATTAGTTGAAATAATACTCACTATCTCTTTCCATCGCCACAATATCAGAAATAATTCCTGGACCCAATTCAGTTGCTGCCTGTACTCTCCCATAGAAACTTTCTTCCGTATCCATTATAATTCGAACCATTTTCTCTGATCCATCCAAATCAATTTTCCGCCAATCGGATAACGGATCCTCTCGATTCAATGTGTGATAAACTACGTATTTCTGGAATTAGAAAGATACAAAGTATATATTGGAATCAATGGAATTCTTACAGTAATCTCTCCGTTTGGATGTGAAGGTGGCTTCCAAGAAATAGTGTATCCCCTCTTTTCAGCAACTAGAGTAATTTCAGATGGAGGACTTCCAGGTCCTTTTATTATAACCTGAAATGTGGGAAGCTTAGCAAAAGATGAAAACAGAATCTTACGTTAACATCCTTGGAAGAATCTCCTGCATCATTTGTAGCTATACAAGTGAATTTTGCTGATCTTGTTCTTGATTTCGCCCGAATAGTGGATTCAATAAAATCTTCATGAACTGACGTGACAACAGTGTAGAAACTAGAGTCCACGGATACTTTTATTCCTGCAAACTAATTTCAGAAAAAGGCTTCTGAACAAAAAAAAACTCACCATTAACTTTCCATAGAACTGAAGCTTTACTAACTGATTTGACTGTACAAGTAATACTTAATGGATCATTTGTCTGTGGATCTGCAGTGTATTCCTCATCTGGTTCTGTTTTTATCAAAGCCAGAGCAGTTGAGTTTGTGGTAAAGGAGGCGGAGTTAGAGGGAGTTCCTTGAATGATTTCTCCGCTTACAAACATTTTGATTTCATACGTTTGATTCGGAGTTAGACCATCGAGAAGAACCTGAAAATGGGGAGAAGTGGAAAGTTGAATCTTTTTGAAAACGTATCACAACTTACCTTTCCATCAACATCAGACTGAAAATTGGTTGATTTCCACTCCTCTTCCTCAATTTGTTTGTACATCAAAGTATAGTTCTGAAAAGTATGAGAAATACATCCAACGTACTTCAATTCTCTTATTTTAATTGATTGTGAACTCACCTCAATAGCATTCACATCATCAGCAGGCACAAATGAAATCAGAACTGAAGAATTATGAAGAATCTTCGTATTCACAATCAATGGTGGCTTCGGAGCTGCTTGTCTTGTATTTATCGTAATAACTCCAGTAGGAACACTTTCCACGTTGTTAAAGTATACTGTAGCTCTGACACGAATTAAAATTCCAGCGACTATTTCATGTTTCTTTGCGTCCAACATAAATTGATATGAATTCTCATGAGAAAGAACTTCTTCTTGTTTCCAGCTCTCATATTCATCAATTGTTTGACTTTGATCTTTTGTATAATAGAGTTTGTAACCCGTTACGGAACCCGTGAAATATGGCTTTTTCTCCACAGTAATGTTTAGATTCATGGAATTATCGATAGATGTTCGAATGAATAATGGAGAGTCATCGTTTATTTGACCTGGAAAGGATGTGTTTATTATCAGTCAACTTCTCAGCAAAAATTAAATTTTGTTCATAAGAAGAATTACCTTATTGCTTCATTATCACGCCCCATCTATCTCTACTTTCTTACTTTCTAGCAGAACTTCAAAGTCTTGTTCCTATACCTACAGTAACCCTTCTTCAATGACATCACATCTATCAGTTGATTTCTACTTGTGACCTCGTTCTTTTTTTTGGTTCCATCTCATTTCATTTTCACGTGTTCCTCTTTTCATTCTGACTCACCTGCTGAATCGAAACATCGAATTCCAAAGAGTAGAAGAAGAACGAGTGATAAGGATATCATTCTGGAAATTAATCAGATAGTTTAGAAGATTTCAAGAAAACTATTTCAGATAAAATAGTCCCTCGAAGGTATAAAAATGATTGGGAAATCATAGGAAACCCTTTTAAGAAAAGGCAAATGATCAGTGCCCTTCTATTTGAGGTTCTACGGCTCCTAGACTATCCCCAATACTCAAAAGAAAAGAAAATGAATAAATCAAAAAATAAAAGATAATGATGATAGGCTAAAGTGAGAGAAATGATACAAGTCGTTTGTCTGCTCTCGAGGTCCCCCTCATCTCATCCGTGGGGTCGAATGTCCGAGATTCATTCGGCGTCTCTTCATCTTTCATACTCTCTGTTATCACTTTCAACCCCTATCGTCTCTTATTTTATCACACTCTCTCATGTTATGCTAGTCACAATATCAGACGTTGATCGAAGCAAGAATTGTTGAGTTCACGTGCTCCGAAGAAGAAGAAGAAAAAAAGATAAAAGAGAGGAATGTGGTCGCGTGAACTTTTTGAAATGTGGAAAAAAAGAAGAAAAAAAACAATTGAAACTTGGTCTTTGAAAAGATTATTTTACAAGAAGAAAACTCTAAAGTGAGATGTTTGAAACGGAACAAGTTAATACAGAGATTCACGAGCTATGTCGTCAAATGATTGTTCGAATCGAAAAGTTTGGAACTTTGGAAGGATTTGCAGATAGTGATCTACTTGAAATGTTGAAAACGGTATGCTCCTCAATTTTCAGTTGACAAAAAACTGTGAATTTCTAGGTGAAAGAGATTCTGGAACCACTTCCATGTCTTATTGAAGTTCTTTCTCCTGTCGTCGTTTTTGGAGATATTCATGGACAACTTTCAGATCTTATGCAGTTATTATTCCTACCGTAACCCTGGCATTATCTAGAATGTTTTCTCAGATTTACAAAAGAAGTCGGACGTCCTCCAGACTTTCAATATCTCCTTCTTGGTGACTATGTGGATCGTGCCAGTAAATCATTAGAAGTCGTCGTTTGGTTATTTTGTATGAAGATTCTCTATCCATTGAAAGTGCATCTTCTACGTGGAAATCATGAAGTTCGACGTGTCAATTCTGTTTATGGATTCAAAGAGGAAATGATAAGAAAAAGGGATGAACATTTGTGGAAAGTTTTCAATGATGTATGTTTACATGCTCTTGTAATAGAGGAGATTTTACATTTAAGGTATTCGCGGAGCTCCCAATTTGTGCCAGTATCAATCGCAAAATTCTCTGTATGCACGGCGGAATTTCGCCTAAAATTGAGAGTTGGAAGTCGTTGACAGAGATGAGTGTAAGTTTCTAGGAATTCTGCAAAATACCAATTCTAAATATTTTCAGAAAGTGCGTGTTCATGCTGAATGTGAGCGTGGTCTAGCAGTCGATTTAATGTGGGCGGATCCAAATCGAAAAGAAGATTCATTTGAATTCAATAAAACACGTGGAATCTCGACATTTTTTGGAAAAAGTGCAGTTGAAGAGTTGTGCCAAACTCTTGATATTGAAATGATTATTCGAGCTCATGAAGAGAAGAATCGTGGACATGAATTCGAATTCGATAATCGCCTTCTTACAGTCTTCTCCGCTCCTTATTACTCTGGAAATGGTTCCAATTATGGTTCTGTTGTGACTATTAGTAAATCATTGAAAATACAAATTGTGACGTTGAAACCGAAGACAAATCATGAGATTATGGAGATGGATAGACAAATGAAACAAGAATTTGAGAAGCATTTTCAGCCGTTGAATGATGATCCACTCAAAAATAGTTTGTTTCTTAATCCATTACTTTCAGAACATTCAAATTTTCAGTCCATTGTCAATTCAATTTTCCTCCGAATCGTACACAAATGTCACCTTTTCTTGGTACTAATTCAATGTTTGCTCATGAAACAACAAACTGTAAAAAGACAAACGAGGCACCTCTGAAACCGCTTATCTGGTCAGATAGAATATATTTCTTCTCATTTTGATCAGTTTCTTTTCAGTGTTAAACCAGCCGAAGAGAACACTGCTTTGGCTATGATTCGAAAGACAACAAAAGGATATGGACTGGCGATTAGTTTGAAGTGAGTGATATCATCAAGGATCTCAATATTTTCCAATAACAGAGATGAATCCATGTCTCTCGAATCGATTCGTCGTAAACTGGGCATGTGCAACACGAAAGAAAAGGTTGCCCCACTTCAACCAGTGAAGACTCCAGCTCCAGAATCAGCTGCACCTCCACCATCTCCTCCTTCTGAGCATATTTGAAATATTTGTAGAGAATGAAGCGAATTATTTTTACAATCATAATGGGAAAAACACTTTTATGAAAAGAAAGCGGAAAATTAACACAAAAAAATGTGGATGAATTTCCGGCTCCCAAAATGCGTTAGAATCAATGAGCATGAATAGAACAACTATGAAAAACAGTAACAATACGATGAAAATTGGCTGAGTGTTCAATATTTTAAAAATTTTCTTTGACAATTTCGCTACAGACTGCGTCTGACCGAGTGTGTGGAAATTATTATCCTTGTGATGAAGCGACGGGAACGAACTGAGCAGTGATGACGCGTACGTTCGGCGGAAGAACACGTGGAAAATTGATGATGGTTGTCTCTTCGAAGTGATACTCTCCCTCACGCATCACAGTTCGACGTGTCTCGATTGTCAGTGTCTCTGTCGATATCTCTGAAAAACATGTGGTTCAGAATGGAATGTTGCGATTACTAATGTACCTTTGATTCCGTCTCGAACAGGGAGACTATTCGACTTGGTTGGCGCCAATTCTGGCGGCTTGTTGCCCGAGTTAATTCTCGATACTGGACTTTCTGCTTTTCCTGTTTGAGCCAATCCACGTGGCGATGCAACCGGTGATGGTTCGACAACGTGGAGCTTTAATGCATTGTCCAGCTGCTCTGAGAAATTGTCGTGATCCGGAGATGTCATTCCGGCTCCAGCAGATTCTCCGACTCCAGCTCCGACTCCTCCTGCTCCTAGACTCAATCCGATAGCGCTACTTCTTCCACTTTCGATTCCTGTGCTGCTTTTCATTGCAGTAGTACTGTTGTTGCTGCTACTGATGCTCTTTCCGTAGCCATACCCTCCATAATACGATTCGCGTGCCTTTTGATTCTCCAGCTTGGCGTTCTGATATCCGTCTGAAATAAATGTATTAAAGTCAGTTTTTAAAGTGAGATGAGTTAAGAATGGCTTCTCAGTACGAAGACAATCTCAAAAACAACTCGGGTTTTAGGATAATTGCTCAGAGTATCCTAAAGGTGCGCTTGCTTAATTAATTGGGTCTCGGATGGAACTCCATAATTTGAAACTCTTTAGGTCTCGAATGAAAAAAAAACATGTTCTCTGAAGAGCTCTCATTTCTCAGCGATCAATCAAAAACAGTGCTCAACTCTCTTGCTCACTGCCAAAACTAGAGGCGCTCCTCATTATCATTTTGGTCTTCTGACACCACCTCGTCCAGGCAACGTCACAGTTGTCTTCTGTCCAATAACCACGTCAACTAACGACTGCTCCTCCTCATGCTCCTCGTTGATGAGCCGTCGCACTTCGCCTTCTGCTTCAAACTCATCAATCTCCGCGTTTTTCTTCGGACACGCGCGCGAAATATGTCCATGTTCTTGACAATGAAAGCAATGACCGGGACCACCGCGTCCACGACGACCGGTTCGACGTCCTGTGCGTGATCTTTTATTCGGAGACATCACTTCAGAAGATCGGGGTGAGCTGCCGAATCCTCCACGACGCGAAACAGCTTTACTGCTGTTTTCTTCGGTCGATGTTGGTGTCAGGACGCGCCGATCATTTCCAAAACCCATCAATGGGACCGAAACGAGAGGAGATGGCCTTTCTCCGAAACCTCCGCCAACACCGAAACCTCCTCGGCTGACGTTAAATCCTGATCCTGTAATTTCTTTTCGCTGTGTTAAACTTGTGAAATCACTGAAACTTGGGGATGATGATTCAGTTCCACCACCACTGCCAATGACACTGCGTGCAGTTGATCCGAATCCTGAGCTGCGTCCAATAGATCCGAAACCTGTAGAACTTCCGATGCTTCCGAATCCACCGCCATACTTTTTCGGTTGCAACTCGCTCGATCCTCCAGTGTTTCCAAATGCTCCTCCACTTGATTTTGAGGGCGATGGCCAGGGATTAGCACCGCGAGTACCGTAATAGTGGTTTCTATCCTGCAAATAAAACTAGTCATGAAAATCAGTTTTGTCAATGAAAGAACACACCATTTTCAGCAGGGGGATACCACGGTTATCCTTCAACTTAACTTCGCTCGACGTCTCGGACATCTTTATTCCTGCATGACGTGTAAATTTAGAAAACGAAAAATTATTGGAGATACACAATAAGGAAGAAACGTGGCAACGAAAATGAAAGAATTTACATGAAAACAACCAACTTCTGAATATTTTGTATTCATTTCAAAAATTTTTAGGTATTCAAGATATGGTCAATTGTATGGTCAATTAAACGTGACAAATTTCTCATGTGGGCAACACTGACAGCTAGAGATGGAATTTTTATTTCTAAACTCAAAAAGTTATGAATTTGTGATGCGAAATTATGTGACAGAAGAGTGAGCGGGGAAACTTTCCGAAAATTTGCGACAATTTTGAGAAAAGCAACGCTTCGCGGCGAGAGCCTTATGTACCGCTACAGTATACATACGCATTATTTACGTGCTGGCATCCGCTACATATGCATTCTTTATGTGCCAGAATCCGTCACATAAGCATTTTATTTAAGTGCCAGCATTAATCACATCTTCACTATTATTACTGAACAAATTCTGTCTGTCTTTGTGTCGTCGATCCTACAGCTCTTCCTACTGAACCAATTTCTATGAAATTTAGATAGATCGATAGAGAATTTTCCGAGATGATGCCCGTCTTTTCAGGTTTTTGATAACTTCAAAATTGAGGTCACCAGGTTCAGAAAACGTATTTTCAAGCCATTTCGGGAAATACGAATGATAGGAGACACGTTAAAACTATGAAAATTATAAAACTTCTCGTAGTTTCTTCATTTCTAAAAAACTTTTTGTGATGCCAGATGGTTGGAGACGCCGAGAACCGTCTGGTAAGTATCAATTGAGTGTCGCTCTGTTGTTCTTCAGCATATCGGTGTTCATTTTCTATTTTTTGCCAAACAGTTAAAAGTTCATTTTTTCGACAATGGCACCTTGAAATATGTAGCATAAACACGGGAAGACTTTGACAAAAGAAAAAACACAGAAAATCGGCATACTCATATTTAGGACAGACAGGAGTTGGAGAGGGAATAAAACGGGACGAATTCATAAAAATTGAATTAGAGAACCTCTTCAAGAGGAAAAGAGAAAAGGGTAAACAAATAGAGATCACTGATCTAAGAGTGAGATAGAAATGTTTGTTCAGGAATAAATCCAATGGATAGCGTTTAAAATTTACATGATTCATATTAATACGAGAAATGATTAAAACTGAAACTATCAATCAAGATCAATGACTTCCTGCACCACTTGAGGATTCTGATCGAAATTCTTGCTGAGAAACTGATCGCGGAGTTGTTGCGCGCCTGAAAAATGAGGTTTGAAAAACTAAAAACATTAGAAACAGATGAGAAACTCACGATTCTGGAAGACACTTCCCATCGCGTCGAGAATCACTCCGTCTGCAGTTTTAACGTAGAAGCCATCTCTTTTCGGCACTACTATCTGAAGTTGTGAGTTCATTGGCACTGAACGAAGTTGCTCACGTTGACCAACAATAGGAAACACAAGAGCTGAAAATGGACAATGATTGTCTTCTTTTAGTGTCGTCATTCAGGGACAAACCTCTATCTGTCACTACGAGTTGTACTACTCCAGCTGGTGAGAATGTTGCTTTTTTGCTCATAGAAGCTCCCGGAAAAGCAGAAGGATGTATTGGAGGAAGCATTTGTTGCGGAACCATCGAGTTGTTATTGTTCGGATAACCGTTATTGTATGACGTCATTGTGTGCCCTCCTGGTTGATGGAACTGACTGACATTCAATCGGAGGGTGTGTGGAGGAGTGTTACGACCACTGTTTTGGTATGGCATGTTTACTTGATTAGAGGGCATGGGTTGTTGGATCGGCTGAGGTTGATACTGTGGCTGTTGGAAGTGCTGTTGAGTTGGGAACGATGGTTGTGGTGGAGGCCATTGATTATTAAAGTTATTGTTATTGAACATCGGAACTGGTGGTGGACCCATCATCCCCATTGAAGTTCCAGGCATATTATTGTAGAAGTTCGATGAGGTTAAACCACTCGGATCGTAGTTCTCCATTCTTCTTTCTCTTTCGAACAACAATTGAGCTTCTCGTTTCTCTTGTTCACTCAAAGATTGCTCTGATTCCAATATAAGAGTTTCGTGAAGGAATGGCTTTTGAGAAAACATTTGGCTCATTTTCTTGGTGATTGTGTCTAGAACTGAGTCTCCGAATTCCCATTCGTCTGTATCCCATTTATCGTGCTTTACATCTTGAGCTTCATCGTACATTAAAAGAGTCTCCAGCTCTTTCTGTGAAATATTCGCATCAACTTGTGCGTCGTCAACTACTCTCTGCTGCAGTCCGTGCTTAGAGATTTGTCGATTAAAGATTGAACGTTCCATAGAGTTATCCATAATTAGACGATATACGAATGTCTTTTTCTGTTGTCCGTACCGGTAGACACGACAAACAGCTTGAGCGTCGTGACAAGGATTCCAACAAGCGTCTATAATAATGCATCGATTTGCAGAGACCTGAAACAAGTAAGATTAAATTGAACACTTCGCTCTATTCTTACCAAATTGATACCAAGAGAACCAGCTCTGGTTGAAATGAGGAAAAGTCGAAGACCAGTTTCCGAATTGAATCGATTGATTAGCTTTTCTCTGTCAGCTCCACTCGTTGTTCCATCTAATCTCAAATAATTTCGATTTTTCTCCCACCGTTGGCCATTGCCCTCTTTTTCAACTACTTGTCGCTTTCTCAAAATTTCTTCGAGCATATCTAAAGCGGTCAAGTTCTGACTGAAAATCAAGATTTTTTCTCCAAGTCGAGTAGATTCATCAAGGATTTCCAAAGAGACTACGATCTTGTAACCATTTTCAAGAACTCCTTCTTGATATTTATCAAAGAGTTCGAATGTCCAATCGTATCTCATTCGAGATTCTTTCTCCCCTTCATCATCTTCATCATCACTTTTGTTGTTATTCGCTTTCTTAGATGCTCTTGGCTTTCTTTGTTTCTTCGCAGATTTTGGAGTACCAGAAGACGTAGAAGGAGTAGATGGATTCGATGACATCTGACTGAATGGAGAGGGAACTTGATAGTTATTCTGAGGCCATGACATCTGGAAAAACTAGGAGAGAGGTTAGTTAACTGGATGAATAGGTTAAGAACTTACGTTATTCATCATCATTCCATTCTGGTGCTGTGGATGAAATTGAGCTCCAAATCCTGGCATCATTCCATTGTGTCCCATCATCATCATCATTCCATGATGTTGCTGTTGCTGATGTTGTTGTTGCTGGAGTTGCTGTTGTTGTTGTTGTAACTGCATCTGTTTCATTTGTTCCGCTCTTTTCCTCTCTTCTTCTGCCCTCCTTTTCTGTTCCACAACTCTAAACAGAATGTCTGGGTGGTTCCAGATTTTGGAGCACGCTGAGAACGCCATCAGTGGATTAAACACTGAATCATTGTTAGCCGTTATTTCATTTTTTGCCCACAACACGAAGTTTCGATAAAGCTGACGTTGCACTTGACTTTTTCTGAGCAATAAAACATATTCTTTGCTTTCCGGAAGAATTCTCTTCAAAAGATGGTGAGTTCTTCGTTGAACAAATCCCTTGACAAGCTCTACAAGTACGTGGGTTCTCTGAAGTGCTAACTTCACATCGGCCGGCGATGAGTCAACACATTGACCATTCTTGATTGGCTTCTCGAAACGTTCAACAAATGATTTCCGCACTCCAAGGTACTTTGGACGTACAAAGTCAATCATACAAAAGTATTCCATAAGATTGTTCTGCAGAGGATATCCAGTCAGAACAATGCGTCGTTTTGTAGCAATCGCTCCAAGAGTTGTTGAGATTTCAGCTGTGATGTTTTTGATCTTATGGCCTTCGTCACAGACAACAAGATCTGGTCCGGGTTCGAGTAGAGCGTGACGAATCACTGAAATTGAATCAAAGCTAATGAGGAATGTAATATTATTGGCTTACATCCGAAAGCTTCTTGTCTAACTCTTCCGCCATTCGTGAATCCCGTTTCAAACTCTAATTCATCTTCTTTGGATTGTTCATCATACTGATCTCCTCTTGAAAATCCCGATGAAGAAACTCCAGACAAATTGAGCTTTGGTCGACCTTTCTTCACTTTTTTCGGCTGTGTCATCTTGATGAGAAGGCGGAACATATCGTAACCTATCAATAGGATTCCACCTTTCTGATCCCATTGTTCTAAAAGTTAGCGATTAAGAGAACATTTCTCGAAATAAATTACCGATCAAATTGACACGTTGATCAAATGTCTTGACTGCATCACCCAGAAGAAACACCTCAAAATTTCGTATTCTATCACCGGTATCCGAAAACTTTGGAATCCATTTATCGTACTCAGCATACCAGTTTTGAATTGTGTTAATTGGAACAATGACTAGAACTTTCTTCGCTTGAGTAGCTCTTAAGAAAATTTCAGAGAATGTGATAACTTGAATTGTTTTTCCGAGACCCATTGAATGAGCCAGAATACATCCAAAACCATCGGATCGTTTATACTCGGCAAGGGATTCAATAGTGTTATCATACATAAAGCGAATTCCTCCAAGTTGATGAGGTTGAAGAACATGAGTCAGATGGGAAATAACGAATATATCGGGGTCTTCATCAGGATGTCCTGAAAATGAAAAGTTGAGGAAGTTTCATATAAGTTTTAGAATGCTCACCAGCATTAACTAAAAGACGTCCTCCTTTCTTTTCTGTACTCTCTAAATCCGTTGCGCTTCGCATTTTCTTCAATCTCCGAGCTTCTATACTATGTTGGAACTCCATTTGATCAGCGTCCAATCGATCTTTCTCGGCTTGTGCCCACCTCATTCGACGACCTTCAACTAGTACTCAACTTTACAATAACTCGAACAATTTCCATCAAAACATACCTGGAATATGTGTTGGAGCATACGACTTTATGTCAGTTATCATGCAATCGTCGTCTGAGTCATCCAATGTTAAATCGACTACATCCACTGGCCCTCTTGATGTTGATGGCTGTTGGTGTTGATGAAACAATGCTTCTGGTTTTATTTCTTTTCCATCTTCTCGAAATCGTTTGTTATCATTTTCAACATTAAATCCAAACATTTCTTCAAAATCCACATCATCTAATTCTAACTGTGGCAGTTGCGCTTCGCCAGCTCCCGCAAGAAACAACGACTCCATTTGTTGAATATGATCATTCTCCGGTTTAATCTTCTCGAGTCTTTCCAATCTTTCTTTTTCGAGTCTTTGTGCTTCCGATACATCTGCATCCAGATCAGCCGCACCGAAATCAGTTCTAAAAGGATAATTCTATTATAATTTGTTTTACAAGACAAGATAATGTGTTCATTGCTTTTTCAACACGTGCATGTGCTGGGAGTTATGAGTCATTTTCTCATTTGTTTCTCGGAAAGGCGACGTGGTGGGAGCTTAAAACTAGAAGATAAAGCCTCACCGAAGCTAAATTATAAAAATTCTTCATTACTATCGTTTGAAACTATGTCATAGAAAATAAAAACATACTTCTGGTCTCTAGCATATTATAATTCAGAATCACGTCATAATAAGAGACAAACCTGATATGCTTCCGCTTTAATGACTTTTTCGTTTGTGTTGGAATTCTGATATTCACCAGCTCTTGCTCGTCATCTACAAATTAGGACTTAGCAGAAGAATTAACTCTATTTGTTAAAACCTCACCTTTTTTGTCCTCTTCTTTCTCTTCTTCTTTCTCTTCCTCCTCCACCTCTTCTTCTACTGGCTCATCCTTCACTGATATTTCTTCTTTTTCTTCGTTCATCCCTCAGTTTGATATTATAATATCTGAAAGTATTTCTTAATAAGGTCTGGGAAAGGCTGAAAGTATAGATTGCTCATTGCGAAACAAGAGAATGCTCCGATTTGGTTCAAGAATGCAGTGGGAACGGAAAGACAGTTTGCCCACTGGAGAGGACGCAGAGAAATACGGGTTACCCGTGGAGCGTAAATGCACCATTCGCACCTGATCATTTTTAGACTTTTTTTTCTAGAATGTTCCGTGACTTGAAGAACATGTGATCACAGAAAAAAACATGGCTTTATTCATAGTGTTAATTTCGTCAAAAAAGAAAAGGTAGATTAAACCCATTGAATTATTACCGCAATCAAAGAGAGAAACCTGGCAGCTGAAAAGGACTACAATCGTAAAGGAGAACGAGATCTATTCGTTAGTCTTCATATAATGAAAAAAGTATGAACCTAGGTACTACAGGAGCTTTAAAAGTTTTATTTATATCTGTGAGAATTCAAGTATTGGCAGTCGCCGGTGCAAGTTTCTCCTTCAGCTTTTCCGTTGTTGACGTGAGTAGACTCTTTTGTTCGTCTTGTTGCATCTGAAACAAAATAAGCCGAGTATATAAATCTTTGAAACTTAAACAAGGTACCTTCTGCAAAGTGACCTTATAAACATCGCCATTCCCGTCAACTGTTAAAACTGAATATCCATCGAACCAGCTTAGATTCTTGACGCGATAATCGAAACGAAGAAGACGTGGATTGGTTAGGAGACGCAGGAATGACACATATTTCACTCTCCATCGGAATCGAACTGTTCCCTCGTCGATTACAGGAACAGCTGTGATTACCTCCATTTCAACGTGCGGGAGGAATACCTGAAATATAAATTAATTTTGGTTGTATGTCTCAAAATGGAAAGTGAGCGTTCTCATAGTGATTCTTTCATTATCACCAGTATCAAAACGAGTTCCAAAAATGTTCACCAGCAACAAAAGGATTTAAGTCCTGAGCTGCATTTTAAATTGGAAAAAAAAACAAGTGGAAAAAACTTCCCGTGGGTTTCTATACGTGATCTTTTAAATATTACTTTTCCTGACCTGTCCTAAAGTTCCGATCATTCCAAAGTGGCTCATCAACTGCTCGATTCCTCGTTTTTGCACTGAAAAGATTTGATCATCACAAACGACGTCCTTTCGATAAAACGTGTAATCCATTCGATGACGGAACATCAGTGGAACCTTCAAAATATGTTTCTTTGTAAAAGTCAATGGGATAGGAAAAAATACAGTCTCTGTCAGACGCGTTGTTACATGTTCCAGCTGATGTGCTGCTGGTTTTTCGTGGGAGAAGTCGATACTGTAGCAGCGGCACGGAATTGCTTTTGCGAGCGAAGAGAACCGAGTAGGCAACAACATTGTTCTCTAAAAACTCTTAAAACATAGCTGTTCGATAATCTCACGATAAAGAAAGTTTTTCGGTCAATTACCGATTGTTTTGTCATAAGCGAAACGCATTTTTAAAGTACAAACCTTTCATGGTAAGGAAACAAAATATAAAAAAGTAGATGTATTGATGATGAATAGAATATAAATGGGCTACTCACAGAAATGAGAAGCAATAATTAAGTGATAAAAATGACAGTTGCATTGAAATAAAAATACTCGGAACGGAACGGGGCAGATAATTTCAGAAGGAATACGGAATGGTAAATACATAAAGTTGAGAAAATACGTTATTTATGCTTGGAGATTGTTGTGTTACCGCTCTATTCTTCAGTTGGCTCCGTTTCAGCCTCACCATCGGCATTTTCGTTCTCTTCATCTCCTTCTTCTTCGTCCTCTAGTTCCCCATCTTCATCGTTGTCCTCACCTTCACCTTCACCTTCACCTTCTTCTTCCTCGCCTTCGACCTCTTCCTCTTCCTCCTCATCTTCTAGCTCGCCACTTTCTTCGTCATCCTCTCCCATCTCCTCCTCATCGGCAACTTCCTCTCCGTTTTCAGCGGCAAGTTCTTCTTGCGCTTTCTGCGCAACCGACGATCGCTTGTAGTTGCGAATTGGCTGACCATTCTGGAACAGTTTTGAGAGTTAGAAACCATATAAAACACGCATTGTTAGTTCACCTCATCAACACCCCGTTCCTCACACAAAAAACCTTCTATATCGTCCTCATCTACCTCTTGCATATCCGGCATCACGTAGTATTGAAGTGGGTTGATGTACAAGTCGTCCTTGATCACTTCGGCTATCTCGTCGCTGTCTGGAGGTGCGGCATATGAGAGCCACTCGAGGAACGTAATCGTAGATTCGTCTTCCGGCTGAAATCGAATTAAAATTTAGTTGAGCATTAGTCGAAAGTAATAAATACCGTTGGCGGCTTCTTATCCTCTTTCCATTGAATCTCCGTGATTTGAGTGCTTGGAGTTTCCGATTGCAAATGATACGATTTGGTGATGACTTCATTCTCAAAGTAATCGTTTTTATCGAATGTCATCACGATTCTGAAGCCACTGCGAAGGTCGTCAAACTCTTGAACCTCGAGATCTCGTAAGGCGCTGAGAAGATCCTCTTGCTCTTCTGGAATTGCTGTCGACAGTAGATGATGGTTGAGGAAGGCAGTTTGCCAAAAGTTGTCGATTTGCGTTGTCAACTTCTTTCTCTGCTCGTAGATTGGCATCCGTTTCGTATTGAACGTCTGTTCGACTTTCAGAATCTCTTCCGCTGCCTTTTCGCTCATGACATCCAATTGATGTTGAATGGCATCCAACTCGATCAACTTTTCTTTGACTGGTCCGGCTACTTCTGAGCGAAGATTCGGATATTCGTCAGCGTTTTTCATTCGCTTTGCAGCAGGTCCCTCGCTCATTTTTTGCTGAAAGCAGACTTTTAAAAGGAAATAGGAGAACAACAAAGCTCTCTTCACAAAGAGAACGTATGATGAGTGTGAAAATCTAGACTGGTGTTCGAACTCAATACTTGGATACGCGCGCAAAGCACGACACACACGCCATGTCACTCGTTGACACGTTCTCTGCTGCGTAGAGATTTTGAGCGCCAATCTGTAATAAGCTTTTCTCAAAGCAAGACATAAAAGAAGGTGGATAAAGCCTTCAAAAGCAAAACAAAAAACAAAATAAATCTCATTCGATAAAGTTTATTGATGCGGGGAAAAAGAGGGATCGTTCAAACAATTGGTTAGTAAGGGGGCAATCAGCAATGGGGGAAGGGTTGAGAATACATGCAATGATATCCGAAATATTACAAATACATCACAAGATTCGAGATTAGTTTCGGGGGCCTAAAATGAATGAGTGTTTTGACAAAAAAAAAGAAAGGAGTCAATTCTATGTGACAAGAACACCGACCATAACCGGGGGGTAAAAGCTTGCGTTCATGACATCGGAAAGGGGAGGGGAGAGGCTTATTATATTCACAAATTGCACACATTATTAGTTAGTATGGACAACACGAATCATGAAAGTGCCTAGCAATTTGACAAAATGGTAAATGGGGGGAATGATGATTTACCATAGCTCGAGATGCTTTGCCATGTCCTCAGCAAGTTGATCGAATCCGGGAATTGTAGAGAACGACTCGTCCCGTGGTGGCATCAGCATTGGATCGATGGCAGACTTCGAGAGAAGAGACTGAGCGGCAGCAGAATTGGCAAGATAGGCAGCAGCGGCTGCGGCAGAAGCTGCAGTGAGTGGAGAAGTGTCAAGATCCTGGTACGGGGTCGATCCAGAAGACGAGTAGCCAGACACTCCTCCTGGAGTTGTCTGCTTTCCGAGCATGGTGAATGGAAGTACTCCAGCAGTGGCTGCTGCTCCGATGAGCATCGACTCGAATGGACTGACTGGACGGCTCAATAGACTTGGGTTGTCGAGCGAGAAGAACGATGACGGCTCCAATGGCCAACTCGAAGGGGGACGATTTCCAGCATCTGAAAACGATGATTATTGTATTTGTATTTAGCATAAATGCAAGAATTACCTTCGTCAATCGCGTTTCTGGGAGGTATCTCGTACTTCGGCCCACGAGTGCTGACTGGAGTTGGTCCCAATGGCATCTTCACAGCTGGCTCGTCCGGTGTCGATGGTCTGGCGAGCATATCCAATGGCTGTGATGCCGACGAGAGGTCCGGAGCGGTGGTTCGTCCTCCGGTCATGATGTGCTGCTCCATCTGATCGCGGAGGTCAGCAAGTGCGTGACGCTGCGAAACCTGTAAAACTAGTATGTCTATCACAAAAGATGAAGGCAATTTTACCTCGAACAGCTTATCAGCACGAATGTAGGCATTCGGCCCGTGATCCGGATGTATGAAGAGGCAACGCTTCCCGTATGGGCACAATCCTGTCGTTGTGTACTTGTCGCACAGTTTCGTCTTGTACTTGTTGTTTTGACGCGGCTCGATACTGGAAATGAAGCAGTTTAATGACATTTCATTTTATTATTCAACGTACAGAGATGGACGGAGCTCTTCTTCGCCGTGAGCAAAACGACAGTTTTCAGCGAAAGTACACGTCTTCGATTCAAGCCAAGCCTGGCAAATGACAGTCTTGTACGACTCTGGCTTTTGCATACGGCGCTCTCCACGACGTCTTGGATCCACAATCGCGTGTTGTTGGATTTGACTGTTCTGCGGAAGGTTGCTGAGCACACGCATCTGCATCGAATGAATATGCTCGTTCCTGAAAATAAGTGAATTTCGAATGCCGATCTCTAGAAACGTTTGACTTACTCGGCAATCTCTTTGCGAAGCTGCTCGTTAACAGCCATCAGGTTTGCTCTTTGAGCAAGGAGCTCAGTTAGTTGGGCGTTTGGACCCGCCGGTGGCACGGATTGTTCGTTCTCGAGATTTGTGGGTGGCATGGTTGACACTCCCGGCATTGCTTTGGGTGGAGGGCGTGGTTAGTTGGCGCTGGGTTGTTACTGTTAGCGACCCTGAAATTAGCAAAAAGCTTAAACGGAAAGTATGAAGAAGAAGAAAGTAACTGAAACAACGGGATAATCTTTTCAAAGGTGCAATAAGTAAATACAGAGTTGACAAAAAACATCCCAAAGAAACGCCAACCAATGAGCTGAATAAAAAGGAAAACGGTTAACTGAACGAATAGAGAAAAAACTCGAGAAAATAATCCCGCCTGAGCTAAATATTCAGATCAAAAACTGTAATATATTGAAAATGCGCGAGAACATTTGGTCAAAACTCGAAAAAGATTCGAGCTGGTCTCACAGCGGCAGTCGACCCAGTCACTCGACTGATTAAGTTCAAAATGTAACATGTGCCTTTATAAAACTGTAGACTGGAAAATTATTTCTTTTTTTATTGTCACGAAGTCTTCTCGCGTTTCAGACAGACGAACTGTTCGATAAAGAATGAGAAAGAATAAAATAAATACTTTATTTAAATCTGGATAACTTTTTCAATGTGCATATCGTCACAGCTTTGTGCTACATAATTCTACCAGAAGACTTGTCAAAAATGATACTGATGCAGTTGAGGGATTTTGCGTTTTTAACATTTTAACATACACCCGCAATGACTGAGACTTCCTTGTAAACGAAAAGTTTCTGAAAATCGGATTCATTGTTTTCATCAAGTTTTTGCCATATCAGCTCCAATGAGATATAGATTTCTAATCTTACATGGACGTGCCGGAATAAAATAAATTTGGGTATACCGTACCAAAATCTGGGTTAGAATTTCCCATTCGAATTCAGTTAATATGTGCTCCACTTTTCAATTCTATAGAATCTCTTGAATAGTTATCCTGTGACTGATAATCACCTGCAATTGTCCAGAGCTTTTCCGTCTTCTTAAGTCATTCTGAAGGTTTTCTTCGTTTTCTGGCATCCAAGCTCGGAATTTCTTCAAACTCGTCGACAGCATGACCTGGACCTTTACATTTCAACGATATATATTTGAACTATGAGTTCCAATAGAATGTTTCTTATTTGATCGTTTTGTACACCGTATTCCATCTTCAGGACTATCTGCTTCTTGGTGTGCATGTAATGAGTCAAATCACTTTTTTGAAGATTGTATAACACATATTCATGCGGTGGATCGATACTAAAAAGGTCGGGAAACTACAAGTAATACCCTTAAGAAAAAGACGACAAAGGATATCACCCGTAGAAGCGGCTTTCCATGAAAGAGGGCGTGACCTAAGGTACCTTCACATTGTCTACTCCCCATCTCTTTGTGTCCGTTAGGCCCCGCCTTCTTTTATGATGCGTTCACATATCCAGCGTCGTCATTTGATTTTTCAATGCTAGTCTTTTGAACGAACCCCTCTCCTGATTGACTTTCTTTTCTATTATTCAAGTTTAATTTACAGATCACAATTTGGACTAACGATGATAAACGACCGAAGAGAGCAGTCATATAGACCGGAAGACGATGGAGAACGAAAAATGAAGGACCGATAAGAGGTGAGTCTGTGTGATCTGTTTTATCTATTTTTATATGTATATTCAAGTTTGGCCACCACTTCTACACCATTTATCTTTTGTCGTCTTCTTGCCTTGTTAGGGATCTCATTTGTAGTTTCCCGACCCTGTTAGTATACAGTTAGACTGTTGCTACGTTTGGGAAGTCTTCATGTTTATCTTTTCGTTCTTCTTATAATATATACATCTTCATTCATAGAAATCAAAATAATTTTAAAGATTAGAAACCCGTGTAAACGTAAAGAACCATTTGAAAATAAATGAGAAGTTGGGAGAGATCATCTCCGATTGAATAAGTAAAGCCTTCGACAATCAATGTATGTCCAAACGTATGAGTAGATGAAGAATATTTCAAATGCTCCGAACAACAGAAACCCGACCCTGGAATATAAAGTTTTTCAAATGAAAAACATACAGAAGCTTGGAGAAGTGAAGATCATCTTGGTTAGAAAAAAAACTTCTGTATTTGTATTTTAAAAGTCCTCACCGTAACAAGATAATATCAGCAATTTTGTAACTCCGATCCTGTCCATTAACCTCTTCTCGAATCTCATCAGGTACTGTTATAGTCGATCCGATTACCGCTCCTGTAATCTCCCAATTTTTCAATTATTTCCATGTTTACCAATATGATTAAACTAACCAGCATAGGCGAAAAATAGAATTGTGTTGAGAACAATATACGGTAGCAGAAATTTGGGTCTTGCACGATAAACTGCCATGATAAATAGCATACTGAATGTTAGAATCAGGGTGATAACAATGGAACAAATCACTGAAAATCAAGATTTGAAACTTGTGAAGTTATTGAGTACAAACCAATAAATTCCACATAATTTTTTGGTGTTTTCTGAATCAATTTGACCAGAACGTAGACGTAGAATGCGAAGAGAAAAAGAGCATTGAAACATATTCCGAATATTGAAACTGAAAAAAAAATATACATCTACTGTTTCCAGAGTCACACATTTATAATTTTCAACTTTCATCTGATAAATTTATTACAGAATTCCCCTTTTTCTTATAAACCTTTCCCCTTTATTCAACTTCTATAATTGGAATGTTATTTATTTGCAATGCTTTTTTTCTGTATGATAACAACTCATGCACCACCAACCATTACAAACAACTTCTTTCCAACAGACAAGAGTCAACAAAAAATGAACTGTTTTTCATCTTTTTTTTTCCAACTGATAGTCAAATGATACAACTTACTTTTATGTACTCCAAAATATCCACATATTCTTGTAGGTTTTGGTGGAGATGGTACAGAGAAATAGTTCTGATCTGTTGATAATTTGTCAGAGATGGTGGACATTGTGATGAATGTGTTAGAAACGTCTGAAATAAGGGGAAGTTCCGGTAGATTATAGGATACAAATCACTGAAAATTGATGGGTTTATAAAGATAAGAACACTGCTTCTTCAAGACTTTTTTGGAAAAAAGTGGTCAGATAGATAATTTTTGAGCTTTGTAATCTCTGGTAAACTGATGTCCTTTGCAAAATTCTCGGGGACTTTAAAGAAGGAAAAACTACTAGAAAACCTCATCTTGACAAGAAGTCCAATGATCTCAAGTTTTCAAAAATCTCACCTTTCTTTTTCATGTTTTTTGCTTTCATAGTGACGATATAGTTTTCAAAGGAATCTGAAACCTTGTATTCGTTAAAAGAAAACAGCCAGAAGAGTAGAACAATACGACAAAAAGTGGAACAAAAACAGAAGAGAGATAATCGGAAGAAGTGTGTCTTCCCCCTTTCGAAAGTAAGCTAATCTGAAAATTACCCCCCAAAAAGAGAGATGAAGTGTGTCAAGAAATACGAAGAAAAAAAAACAAAATTTGTATCATCGTCTTGTTCACCAAAACGAACTGTTTGCATACCATCGAGAAACTTAATCGAAATGATGGTGAGGGAAAAGAATCGAGACATCAGGGGTCAACATGTGATTGAAAATAGGGAGGGATCAAATGGAAGAGAATATTGTATAGATATGAGTCATTTAATGGGAAAAAGTTCTACTATTTGGAAAAGTGATAATTGTCACAGATTCGTTTTTGCGTTTATTTGGAGGAGAGTGAAAGTTGGAAAACTATCAAAAACTCTAATACAAGGGCAGGTTTTCAGAGAAGATGAAGAAAAAGAAAGATGGGCTTATACCCAACATGGCATGCCGTCTTAATAAAGTTTTAAGTAATTCTTTGTCTTCTAAACTAAGAGAGGAATTTATCCAGCGAAGGGACTTGAGCGTTCAGAATAATTCTGTTGTTGAATGGAATAAAAGTTTTTATTTGAGTCTTAGAAACTTCAGTTGAAAAGTCTTGGGGACCTCTATGCTGAAGTTAGATGAAGCTGTGTTGGTTTCTGACATGGTTTTCACAAAAACGCTCTATAGACCACCTGCAGGCTTCATCAGAACACTGACAGTTCCCTCTTGTCCACCTGACACATTTTGAACTTTTATTGAACTTTATCTTCAACTTTTCCTCTTTCCTCTTCCCGAAACAAAAAACCAAAACTTTATCTCAAAAAACCTTCTTTTTCCTTTTCCTCCTCCTTCATTTTCGCCCCTCTATTTATTTTCGTCAATCCGAAATCAAATCAAACTCGCCGCGATCAATGCCACTCATACAAATATACATTCTCTTTTCTTTACGTACAAACACATACATTGATCATTGAAAAGGAAAATGAAGAGGAAAAACTAATGGATAAATGTCCAGATGATGTTAGGAAGAAAAAGTAGAAAGAAGGAGTATGACAAAGCGTGGGAAATAGAAACAGAATGTGATGTTTTGCGGTGGTGGTTACTATGGACAGATAAGGTGATGTTGATGTCGTATAGGTGGGAAAGAACAACTGATAATGATTTCATTTATTTTTGAATTATTGTTTATTTATATGGTTGCTTATGGCATTATTAGGAACAACAAAATTAAAATAAGAAATAGGTAAAGCAACATTTTAATGAAAGCTGGCGAGATGGGGGTGGGACGGTGGAGTTGGGGCACCAATTCAGGGATACAAAAGCTTCGATCTGATTTATCAAACATTCGGTCATTCGGCCATATTCGGCCAAGCACACAGATTTCGTATTCCACCATATCACTGATTGACTCAGAATTTTAAGTCGAACAGAAATAAATATATCGAAACAGATAATTTTTTTCCTAACTCAGTTTTGATTTCCATTTTAAATCCAGAATTCAGGATTAAATTTCTTGAATATAGTTGATTATTAAGAAAAACACTGGTCAGAATATACCGTAATCAAGAAATAGTGTAAGACTCCCACCATATCACTGAATAAAGCATGGCATTCAATCCAAAACAAAAGCAGATTTTGAAACAGACTTTTTTCACAAATCTAGATACGTTCTACAAGGTATCTGGACATCTGAATAAAGATGTCTGCTACGAATTACATGGAAATTTTCATCTTAATTCGAAAAGGTCTATCAGTTTCGACTACCACCTTACCATTGATCAACACTAACTATTTCATGAAAGTTATACAAATACATAGAAACCGAAAAGTTTTCTCAAAAATCTCCAATAGTGCGCCTTGCCGAATAAGAGCGAAAACACATAAAATCTTTGAAAATTGCCGTTCAATCATGGCAAATCAAAAAAAAAGAGAGTTCCTTTTGTTGACCTCCTATTTTGGAATGATAGTGCTCAATTTGATATTTGCTCGAAAAGTGATTATCTCTTTTCGTTTTTTTTCTTCTGTTTGCTAATCTATGTTCGCCATTGCGAGAAAAAGGAGAAAAATGAGAAAGATCCTGTGTTGAGATCTTTCAAGTGAGTGTTTTCAAAATGGTCAAGTTTCTCTTTAAGGTCAAAATTTGTAAACGAAAGTTATGCAATTCAACGGAAAGAAAGTATTGAGAATGATTTTCGAATCTTCAAAAAACTCATATTGACATTTTTCTTCTACCAACCAGACAACTAGGGTGCGGAAAAGGCGCGGAAAGGCATGATACATTGGATGATGAAGAAGGAAAAAAACGAACTGAACTATGACTCTTTTTTTCTTCATTCTGCTCTTCCAAAGAGCTCCTCCTCCGAGTATTGTTCAAATAAAAAAGACTCATTCTCTACTCTTTTTTACTCAAAAACAAAGTCTCCAAAGTATGTTTTGAGGTGTTTTGAAAGCTAAAGAGTATAACTCAAACAATTGGATGGGAAAAGAATGAGGAAGGTGGAAAAGAGACGAAATAGGAAAAGTACGAGGAAAATTGAAATTCAAGCTAGTGAATTTCAAAAAAGCAAATGGTTCTAAAACGTCAAAAGACGCTTAACTGTAATATAAGGGCATTTCGATTTCCACTAACAAAGTGAAGAGGTCATGAAGTGGAGTTGAAAAGTTGAGAATGACTTTCCAGCTTATTATGACATAGTTGATAAATTGAAAAACACAAATTCCATATTGTATGCTTACCAAACTCACTTAGCTGTATCACACTTTCTGTGACCAAACAATGCCCGTTTTTACAAATTGAATGTTTCAGCAACTAAAGAATCTATGACCATTTTACCATTTTCTCAAGAAAGAAGACTGAAAGAAAAAGCCAAGAACTAACCATCTTTACGACATTTCAATCAAGTTTAATCCTCTTTTATATAACCCTTTCTCACCATCATGACCCCTTTTTCAAAGTGTTTGTTATCTTTTTTGCAAAACAAATGTTGCGGAAATTTAGAATTTAGGTCTAGGTTATGAAGAGAAGGACAAAAAAGTACAAAGTTCGGGACAGAGATCAGAAAATGAAGGAAATGAAATACATTAATCTATGCAGAGATATTCATCTTATCATTCATATTTTGTAGACTCTGTTTCTCTTATCATGAAAAGAGGTTGCTACAAACAAATAGTCTGAAAAGTTCAAAAAATGATGAAAAAATAGAGAGGTGGACATCAATAAAACATATACTTCCGCAACTAATAAAATGAGAAAAGGTTGAGAGTCGGAAATTGAGGAAAAAAGTGATAAAGCTGCTTTTGGAGTTGATGTATACTCGTATTGAAATCGCATGAAAGATCTTCCGGGTTAAAAAAAAAATCGTTTTGGAAAGATTTCTAATATGATGA
Organism: Caenorhabditis doughertyi; assembly: GCA_963572265.1. Lineage (NCBI taxonomy): Eukaryota > Metazoa > Nematoda > Chromadorea > Rhabditida > Rhabditidae > Caenorhabditis > Caenorhabditis doughertyi. The sequence continues at coordinate 18,334,370 of OY751556.1, read as the reverse complement.
CTCTCTATCATTAGAGCTTGTTTATTTTTCTACAGAATATAACCAGAAAAAAGAATGCTTCGAAATGAACCTTTTCTGGGAAATAACAGAAAGTTTAGAAATCAAGGCAGCTTCAATGAAAGACAAGAGGTATGCCGTTCTATAAAAAATGTTCAAAAAGTTGAAGCTTGAAACAAAACATCCTTATCACTTCCAGTCAATTGTATACCATCCCATTCTCCTTCAAACCTTACCACACCCACTCAAGGAATCAAAAAAACCAATTGAATAACACATGTCATTTCTTTTTAAATGACTAACAATTCTACATATTCAGAATATTTCTTTGGTGAACGCCTACTAAAGTGCACTTTTTTGTTAGATGAAAAGTGATTCAGAAGAGAAAAATTCCAAATTGAAAAGAAGAAGCGATAGAACTGTCATGTTTGTTTTCGAATCAGAAGTGAAGTAAGTGAAAAGATATTGTCACCCTCTCTCACACATTGAATAAGGATAAGTGGTTTTCCGAAATGTGAGGAAGAGGAGAAGGAGGAACGGGGGCCACTTCAAAAATGACCATTCGTAGGATGAAGAAATTGTATAGGAAGTGAGATGTGAGAAGTTTATTTATTTCATGAGCTTGATTTTTAAAACTGTTGTTATGAACAAATATGCACACATATTCACAGACAGATCAAGAGAATCAACAGAACGAGTGGGGGCAAGTACAAAAGGGAATGATATTAATTTTGAAGTTCTATGAGGAACTCCATTGCGGCCTGAATATCTCCATTATTTTGTTCCAGAGCCAATTGAATGAGCTCATCATTTTCGAATCCGTACTCTCTTAAAATGGCAGCTTGCTGTTCGTATCCTTGTTGCATTGGTTCTTCTGCTGGTTGAGGAGGTGGTGCTTGGACTTGGACGGGAGCCGGGGCTGGAGCACGACCAGCTGGGGCACGAGCTGGTTGTGGCATGGCTACACCAGCCAATGCTGCTTGAAGGGCCTGGAACATAATGTTTAGAAAAACAAAGATAACTAATTGTAATACAGTAAACTTACATTTTGAAGCAATGCAGGTGTGATTGCTGGTGCACCACCGGCTTGTCTCTGATCTGCGAATCCTTGTTGCTCTCCCATATTAAACCCGTACTTTTCTCCAATTGTGACAACAATGGCTTTGAAAATTTTTAAAAAGTCCGGGTTATACTTGAACATTCCACGAGTCTTATCATCCTTGAAATTATTTCGAATACAATGAGCACGGAAGAGATACCAATCTTTGACTACGCTCATCAATTCACTATCGAAAACGATTTGTGGATAAAGGCTCAACAGTTTAGAAGCGTGGTCTGGTAAACTGAAGTCGTGAGTGAACCCGTGAAGACGACGATCATCTGGTCTTTTGAATGGAGCAACAAGAGTTTTCAGTTCTTGATCAACTTTCTTGCATTCAGCATCATCAACAGAATTCTGTAACTTAACAATGTAAACTCGAGCCCTCGATTATCAGAAAACTTACTTTGACTTTTGATTCAGGAAGCAAGATCACTCGAATCGAATCGTCATCTTTGATCTGCTTCAAATCATCCTCTTTCAGTACTCTTCCATTGTAGATAAGACCTAAAATATCGATTTAAAATAACAAGTTTTCTATTTCCATGTTTTGAAAAACTTACGGAAACGATCGATGTTCTTCTGTCCTCGAAACTCTGAACAGTTCTCTGATAGATCAGTGAAGAACGGAACGTGTCCAGTGGCGATGATATCACCAATCGGAACCTCTTTACAAGACGTTTTCATATGCAGATAAACCATTTTATTGATTCGAGTGAGGAGACAAATAGAGACGGATCTTCTTGACAACTTATGAAGACGTCAATTACTGTAGACTGCACAATAGTTGTAGACCTACTCGTACGTCGAAAAATCAGAGGATGATAGAACGCTGTGCGGCAGTGTTGCGAAAACCGCGCGCCGCACTTGCATCTCTCTGTCATCACGCACCTCCCACTTCCATCTCCCTCCCAATTTTTTGAATTACGGCTTCAATTTTCATATTCTCAATACGTTTCTCTGCGTTTAAAATATTTGTAAGAAAGTATTTTTGTTGAAGTGAATCTTTCATGGATTAGGTACTTCAAAAATTGTTTTGGTGCTATAGTAGTTGGGGGGGGGGGGGGGGGGGGGGGCCACCCGATTTTTGGGTGGTGGAGCAGTGCTGTTGCACTGTTGTTTTTCTGACGGGTACATGCTATTTTGTGAATCAAAAAAGGTTTTTCCAGAAACCTAAGCCTGAAATTCAGAAAATACTAGCTTTTTCATCGATTTTTCGAAAAAATGCCGAATTTCAGTTGATTTTTGGCTAATTTTCGAAATTTTTTTTTCGATTCCCAGCATTTTTTAAGCCTTTTCTCGAGGCTTAGGCATAATTTGCAGCACGATTCACACCTCTAGACAGCTTTCCCAGCCCGCCAAAATCCAAAAATCGGGTGGCCCCCCCCCAACTACTATAGCACCATTGTTTTTAAAACTTTATGTTGCGTGAACTTACATCTATCGGTTCAGTTTTATTGATTTGACTAATTTTTCTATTTCAGTGCAATGTCAGAGGCTCCAAAACAGACTAAAAAACCTGTCGATGATGGAAACTTCGACAAAGAAGTAAGTCATACAGTTATAAGAGCATTTTAAAAAATAACATGTTTAAGGTTATCTCAAGATGGCCTGATCTCGAACTGGCACAGACCAGATTCATGCTCAACCATTCAGAAGTTGACGCTAGCGTCAAAGAAGCAAAACTCGCTAAGCTTCAAGAGGAAATCAAAGAGCATAATATGGCACCGTTTTATGAGCTCGTTTGCGCTGATTTCAAGATTGCCGTCGATGCTACTCAGTTGAGCTCTATGAAGGCTGCAAATGCGAAACGAATTGCAGAGATCACCGCTGAAGTAGAAGATGCCGAGAAGAACCTCGGAGAGTCGGAAGTGCGTCAAGGATTGCTTCGCAAGTTCGAATACTTTTGCCAGATTGGAGACAAAGAAAACGCCCAAAAGGCATATACCGCCACTTACGAAAAAACTGTTGGTATGGGATACCGAATCGATTTGGTGTTCGCGATGATTCGTGTAGGGCTTTTCTTCCTTGATCATCATCTCATCAATAAATACATTACCAAAGCCAAAGAGCTCATGGAGCAGGGTGGTGACTGGGAGCGTAAAAATCGTCTGCGGTCATATGAAGCTCTTTACCGAATGTCTGTTCGAGACTTTGCCGGAGCAGCTGATCTTTTCCTTGAAGCGGTGCCAACCTTCGGCTCTTATGAGCTGATGACTTACGAGAATCTGATTCTTTACACTGTGATCACAACTACATTCGCTTTGGACCGACCAGACCTTCGCACCAAAGTTATTCGTTGCAACGAGGTCCAAGAACAACTGACAGGAGGAGGACTCAATGGAACCCTGATACCAGTGCGAGAGTACCTTGAGTCCTACTACGAGTGCCACTATGACCGATTCTTTATTCAGTTGGCTGCTCTGGAAAGCGAACGAGTGAGTAACAAAGTTGCCTCTTTCTCTTTTAATACCATCTACCATCTGCGCTATTGTGAGTTTTATTTTCTCTTTTTCAGTTCAAGTTCGATCGTTACTTGTCACCGCACTTCAACTACTACTCGCGTGGAATGCGTCAACGTGCCTATGAGCAATTCCTGACACCTTACAAGACTGTCCGCATGGATATGATGGCTAAAGATTTTGGAGTGTCTCGTGCTTTCATTGACCGTGAATTGCATCGTCTGATTGCCACTGGTCAGCTGCAATGTCGAATTGACGCTGTCAATGGAGTGATTGAAGTAAATCACCGTGACTCGAAGAATCATCTTTATAAGGCTGTTATCAAGGATGGTGACATTCTTCTTAATCGTATTCAGAAGCTCGCCAGAGTCATTAATGCATAAACGGACTTCTTTCTTTTAACGTGTATATCCTCCATTTTACCGTTTTCTTCTCCCCCTTTTCTCCCGTATTTTTGTGCATATGTCTTTGCGGCGTGCCGCTTCGAATCTCCCCCTTTCTTCATCGCCTCCGGTTGAATGAATTAATTTATTATGAATTTAAAACTCGAATATTCATTTATCATACTCTTTTCAATGGTTTTATGCCATGTCTTTTATCTCGTTTCCTATATTCGTAGTTAAGCTCATTATTTTCAATTCTTCATCCACATTGCCGCTATGTAAATCTTCTGCTCGGTCCTCAATCTTTCATATGCCTCTGTTCCAGGGGCACAGTATGTGGCTCTGAGTGACTTTTTGAATAGTTTTACGAAGAAGGGGGCCTTAATATTGATTTAATCACCAAAAAGAGGAGTTGTAACATACCCTTTTGAGAAGTTCGTCGTACTTTTTAGCGGAATGATTCAACCCCTCCACAACCTCTTCAGTACAAAGTTCGAGATGTTTTGTGGTGAAGCCAATAGCTTTGGCTGTCTCGTTCAGTAGAGAAAACTGACAGAAATTGAAACATGAATAATATCTCAGTTTCTGGCTTACCTCACGAGGATATCGTACGTCCACATAGCAGAAAACACCACCTTGTCGCAACACACGATAGCATTCCTTGAAAAACTTTTGATAATCTAAGTAAAGATGTGCTGCCTCTACATTCAAAACTGTAAAGAATGGACTACTATAAGCTGTTTCACAACGTTTTGCTACCAAAGTCAAAAGAATCATCAGCAAACGGCAAGTCAGTTGCGTCGCCATAAACAATATTATTCACGTTCCTCGTGACCACTTTATCACAGCCAATCAAACACTTGGTTGGCCCGTGCTTACTGGAAGCAATAAGAGTTTTGTAACATAGGAAAAACCAAAATCTGTAACCTACTTTTCGATCCACTCCAAAGAATACCCTTGTCCACAACTGACTTCTAGAACTTCCAAGTTTTCAAAAACAGGGTAGTTAGGGTGCATAGACATTGCCTTTTCGTATAAATATATGTGAGATTTGTGTGGCTCTGAACAAAGTTTTCTGGTAAAGTTTTATTCTCACTATATTCAATCTCACCATATTCTCGAAGATCACCTATGCTATTCATAAAGGTTCTCAGCTTTTCATCTTCTGGCTTAGCTGAAGGCCAATATCCCAGGTTCATGAAACGAACTCCTAGTTTTGGAGCTACAATCTTCATCATTGGATACATAATGAATCTGTCGAAAAACCATAGCCATAGTCGGCCTAGCAGCGAAAAAATATGGAGCAGAAGATTCATAGTTAACAGTGAATGAAAGTTGTAGAATGAATTGTTGTGTAACGTTTTGCTGTTTACACCAAAGACTCATAAAATTAGCTCAACTTGTCTCAATTTCAGCCAATCATCGTTTCATCATGTCCGGACGTCAAGGAGGAAAGGCCAAGCCACTGAAGGCACCAAAGAAGGGAGAAAAGGATCTTACTGAGGTGATGATAATGAAGATAATACTATAGATTTTATATTGATCAGTGGTGTAACTTGAAAAAAAACCAAATGATTAATTAGAGGAGGAAGATCGGGTTTGTGTTCTATTTCATCCCAAGATTTGGGTGTAGTTTGATGAGGAGGAGAAATTGAAATAACTTTTTGAACAGTACAGATCAACTAATCAACTTGACCTAAGCAATCAGGCGCCACTTAAGGTAAAGAAATCGTTGATTGACGCTTTTCGGAGTCTTTGAAGATGATTACTATCTCGACTGTTATTGAGTTTACCCACTTCCCTTGATAATGAGAGGATGTTAATTTCATGAAAACTTATGATTTATAACAAACATCAATATTTATGACCAACATCAAAATTTACAGGAAGATGTCGAGTTCAAGAAGAAGCAGCAAGAGGAGGCCAAGAAGATCAAGGAGATGGCCGCGAAAGCCGGACAACGAGGACCTCTTCGTAAGTTTGTGAACCACCTATTCCTTTTCATTCTTAATTTTTTACAGTCGGAGGAGGAATCAAGAAGTCTGGAAAGAAGTAAACGCCGCCAGCAATCGGTTCAACATCACTACACATACAACTCCACGACCATTCGTCAAACTTCAAATTCGTTTTCTTTTCCTTTTTATACTTTCTTGTTTTCAGTGTCCATTCCTTCCACAATTTTTATATCACCATTTGATTATTGACGAATAAACTGTTTTACAATTTTCAAAATGATCAAATATTCATCACTAATATTGACTTGTAAGCCGTTAGAAGAATATACATAGAAAACGAAGAAAAAAAATGGAATGTCGAATGGGACTCTTATGCTACAGGATACATTTAGAAAAGTGAAAAAAGTGAAAGAAGATGTCTCTATTGAATTGATAGAGATAACTTTTAATAAAAAAGAAATTATGGATCGTGAGAGAATCTGATGACGACGACAACGCGACAACGACGAGAATTATGAAGCAAACACGAAATGAAGGCGTTGATGATGAGGCGAATAGGGAAGAATTCTGATGGATTAGAAGATTTGTTGCGTGTTGTATTTGTTCTGCCAGAAGACGGCGATCAGTGTAACTGCATAGAGACCGGCCGCAATCCAGCACTGTGTTGCTTTCTCGTTGTACTTCGACTCGATTACACTGAAAAATAAGGAACGTTTGAAATTGTTAAGAGTGGGAAAAGACAGTGGGCTTCCAGGGATTTCAGAAGAAAACGGAAGCGGTAGTTTTTGAAATGTGATGCACTTCAAGAAAGTTTGAAAACTGTACGAAACTTGAAGCTTTCAGAAGGTGATATGAGTTTTCTAGATTGAGAAATATACTTCTACATTTGATATGGAAGTCACACGAATTGCCATGAGAACTCGAAGTTTTCGAGATTACCCGCCGATAATCTGGGAAATCTTCAGTCTTATGAAAGAAGACACATTCTTCCACTCATTGATCCATTTTTTAATCATTTTCGTGCCATTCTTATCTCTCAATATATTCAAACCAGTCGGTCATCGGCGCTTCGCGCCTCCAACCCCCTGGCTTCACAAAACTTTTTAAGAAATGAAAAAAATGTGAGGAGTTTTACGGGGTTTACAATATTCACGTGGCCCCCTGTGCGTCTCTCTCACCAATGGAAATTTCAAAAAAGGCCTGAAAACGTGGTTTTTTGAACCTGGTGACCTTATTTCTATCAGTTTCAAAGTTTAAAATAGACGGGCATCATCGCGTCGCAATTCTGGACCGACCTGTCTAGGTCCCATAAAAATTGGTTCTGTAGGAATCTCGCTAGAGCCGGCGACAGACACACAAACACACACACACACAGAATCTGTACAGTAATAATAGTAAAGATCTTTCGAAATTACCTCGTTGGAACCTTTCCTTCTCCCTCGAAATGAAGATCTGGGAAGAGAGTGACCGCTTGGATGTAGAAGAAAACGCCGAGAAGGCCGAGGAAGATCACTCCCCACACCGACATGACCATGCTGAAATTGTCATCAGTTGATTTTAATTAAATCAGAAACTCACCAGAAGGCCGACATTTTTGGTCCCATCAGCGGACAGATTTTGCCCATTTTGCCTGAAACAATCATATTTTTGAAAATTAATAATGATAAACATGAAGTACGAGAGCGTAGAAATGTAATCAATAAGGTTCTCGCTGATAAGGAAATTTCATAATCGGTAAATTATTCGGTGCAATCGCCAAAAAATTGAATCGATTTCCAAGATAAGAGCGTCTGTCGGTTTTTGGTCGTGGCGCACAAAACGCAACGCGACGCACCACTTTTTTGGAATTTTCATTTATTCAGAAGCTGGCTAACTTCCTTCGGAAACTTTGCTCAAGAACTGTTTGGAGTTGCTTTTATCTCAATAACAAATGAGTAATAAACTGACAAGTTCTGTTGAAAGTGGTGGCCGAGAAACGAAAGAACAAGAATCGATTTTCGGCCGCAGTCAGTGTCAGCAGTGCCTCTCTTATTGATCTCCGGCCGCGCCATGTCTTTTGTGACTGGTTTTTCCTTATTTTCGGCTCATTTTTCGTGGATTTTGTTATATTCTTCGAACATGAACGGCTTCCTCCTTACCCAGTCTCACTAATTTCGCCTGATTGTCCAGAAGAAACTTTCTCATTTTCAGAGTCGCGTGGAAATTCAAATCGAAAAATGAATTTTTTTTCAGATTTCAAAATTTATTTGAAATCAACACGTGATTTCGAATCTTACTTTTACAAAGTTGTCAAAAGTTACTTTTCTGTTATTCTTATACTTGTCGTTCTGTTATTCTCCAATTACTCCTCAATTCTTCTTTCCTTTAAGTCAATTCAGTTTCAGATGGGTATCCTCATTCCGCTCGTTTCTGTCTCCGCCTTCTGGGCAATCATCGGATTCGGCGCACCATGGATTGTACCAAAGGGACCAAACAGAGGTAATTTTTGTCGCTTTCCTCTTTGGATTTTCCATGAATGAAGTCAAATTATTTTTTAAAGCTAGTTTCTCATAAACATCCTAATTGTTTCAATGAAAATTTATTAATTTTTTTCAGGAATCATCCAATTGATGATCGTCATGACCGCTGTTTGCTGCTGGATGTTCTGGATTATGGTGAGCATTCATTCTTCGTTTCAAAACTTATTCTATTCATTTCATAGGTATTCCTTCATCAATTGAACCCACTCATTGGACCACAAATCAATGTGAAAACGATTCGTTGGATTTCTGAAAAATGGGGAGACGCAAAGAACCTCATCGACAACTAGAGTGATTTAATCATCCACTCTAAAAACTGTTTTATCTGGACTCCTTCTCTCTCACTCTTTTTTCTTGTGATATCCCCTTTTCTCCCACCATTTTCCTTCTTTCACGATAATCGTGAAATGCTATAAAAATCTGATAATTTTTCTTTGAAATTTGATTGTTTAGTCAGTCGCCAACAGCACATTCCCTTTGCTCTCTGTCTCCCCGTAACTCACTCTTCCTTCATTAATATGTACAGAACAGACATCAAAAGTAGAAAAACATTTTGTTTATCGATAATTCATAAAACTTTCAGAACTTTTTTCAATCACTCTTGAGTCTCACACTGCCTTTTCAGACTATTCTGGGATATGCGGAATGTTTCAGCTTGTGCGAAGACCTCCTGAAGCCTGCAACAGCGAAAGTTAGATTAAAAAGATTGTTGTTTCGTTTATGGAAGAAAATAAGGAAAACTCGATTAAAAATGTAGACGCATTCTCAGCGGAAACATGAAAACGGAGATGTGAAGTAAATAAAGTTCTGTAAGAAGTCAACAACAATGTTTTGAATAGAATGTTCATTTACTTGAGAAAAAATAACAGAAAAACGAATGAATTAGTTGTTCATAGTACACTTGAGTCCTGGACAAGCTCTGCTGAAAGTAGAACGGAAATTTTCGCATCCAAAATGACCGGCCTGAAATTGATTCTTTCAATTTGAAATAATAGTATTAAGAGAGTTTCTTGATTTTTTTTTCAGATGAAATATATTAAAAACTGAATAAAAACATTGTCTAAACTCACAGCAGCATCTCCACAAGAGGTACGGTAAGCACTGTTCAAACAATCACTGGTTTGTTGAATGGCTCTGGAAATAAAAATAAATTGAATGGAAGATCAGAAAAAAAGAAACTTACGGGCAGAAGTTGGTAGTGGAGACAGTTTGATTGAAATTATTCATACATCCTTTATAGGCACTTGTCATTGGGAATACTTCAAAACAGTCAAATTGTCCAATTGCTTCTGAAATAATTCATTTCTTTTATATATTTGAATTAATGAATAACTAACCACGGAATCCACCTCCACAAATCCATTCAAGAGCACGGAAAGTTCGGACATAATCGAATCCTAAAATATTAAAATAGAATTTAGAATTAGAAGAATTACAAACCATTAGAAGAGTCAGTATTATTATTCTCAAGACGAGTATGAAGATTCATACAAGTGTAATAAGAGTGTCCCAAGCAATGATAGAAATTAGTACGGGCTCTGAAAATAATCGATTGAAGAGGATATTGAATTAAAATACAACTCACTTGCAGACTTTATTCAATTCAGTTACATTCATATTCATATAATTCTGAATTGTATTAAAGATGTCTGTTCCGTTACTGTAGGTTACCGATGAATTCAATCCGAAATTTGAGTTGAAAGAGTACTGTAAATATTCAATTAAGAGATACAGTATACCATCTACAGTAATACCTGACAGTAATTCAATTGAGCCAATGGACAAATTGAATCATTGTTTGTTGGTTTTTCCAAAGTGGCTGTATAATTGACCAATTTCTCAGAAAAAGAGAATGGAAGAAGGAAATCGGATCGAGAGAAGGCAACAAAAACAAGAAGAGCAATGACAGCCGAACGCATTCTGAAATTAATTGATCCTTGAATTAATTGAACTCCCTAAAAGAAGCTACATTTAAAATATTAAAATGATAAGAAAACACAAACTGATACTGACTATCGCCCAGTATTTCCTTTTATATCAGTGAATTCGTGACAATTATGATGTATTCATGGGTGCAAAAAGACAAAAAATGAATGAAAGAGACTGATAGAGAATCAGAGAAATTGTGATCATTTTCTTTAATTTTTGGATCAATTCAACTGGACAACGCCCTAAATATCATAATATGGGTGGAGTAAATCATTAGAACAATCATCAATTCATTCTTGGAAAATAATTGACGAATTCGAATCAAAAGGAGGTTACTGTATCAGAGACCCCGCCCACAAAAGTAATTGACTCATTTGTGATTGAGGTTTTAGCAGTTTGTGATAATATTTCAAGAATACTGTACTCATTTTGCCTCACGTATTCTCCTGAAAAAACTAGGTAGTCAGAATGAGTTATCCTGTGGAATAAAATAGATGTTTTGAATATTCTCCTGTTTTCAGACATTTTCTAGGAACAAGTCCTGGCCCATCGAGTTGTTTGATCCAGACCTACGATTTCTTGAAACATTTTTTTTCAGATTCTTGAAACTTTTTCTCTATGTTCAGGTTTAAAGTGAATTTTCAGCACAATTTTCTGTCTGAAATCTGAAACGTGTGTATCGTATTTCTAATTAATTCATTAATCAGAGATCATAATGATGAAATATTCAAATGGCCATCAGTATAGGATTTTGTTGAAGACGTCACCACTTTATTCAACTTTATTGAGTTAATTTACATATTAATAAGTGTTACGATACAATTATGATGTGATTTTCAAAAAAGATTCCAAACATGGAAGATAAATCTTGTGGAAAGAATCTCGAAAGAAGCCAATTTTCCATCTCTCTTCCGTTCGATATCCCAATAGTGAGCACATCTAATAGTCTTCTTCTGGTGCGAGAAACCGGATGCTCTGGAAATATATATATGGTTATTCAAGTACTTCTTTAGTAAAAATTTTTTCTGAATTTTTTCTCATTTTCAAAAAAACCACTATAAAAGCGCGTTACCGCTGTATTAAACTCTTTCTGGAGATTATTTTATGGGAATTATAATGTGCTCAAATAAGAGACAACGATTTTGTTCTCAAATATTTATTTTTGTCTTTTTAGTTTTTTATTACATTTCCAGCATGTGTTCTTTAAAATCATCTAACAATCAAAAATACCTTGTTTCAGTAGTATACTCAATTGGTCGTCGAATGCAGTCCCATGGCTTTGCATCGACTTGTTGAACAATTCGATTCATATTCAAAATGTTTGCATATTCTTTTTGAGAAAAATGAACTCTTTGAATATTTTCATGATCTTCACTTGATATCCATCTTCTCAAAAATTGAATAATATCAATATCTTGGCAATTCGTCTCTCCACAGTATAAATACCGGCCTTTGAAATGATTCAAAATTATTGATGAATTTTTTCCAGTTTTACTAAGTGTCAGGTCTTCAATTTCAAAAATTTTCGAATCCGTTTCCAATTCTCCCAAAATTTCCGGCTCAACAGTGAGTAATTTTTGATTGGGATACAATTCGATGAACTCTTTTAACTCCTTATATTCTACAGAGTGTTCCATGAGATAAATTTCCGAAAGTTGTTCAATTGGTGCTAAACTGTTCAAAATTTGTGCAGTTTCTCCAAATATTACATAGTTTTGAGGTCTCCGGAAAAGACTTTCAAGATGCTTTTGTATTGCTTTTTGAACATTTTCTCGATTCGATTTCGAATATTTTGTTTCATTAATAAATGCTTTCCGTCTGAGATCTGCCCGTTTTTGCATCCTGAAAAATAAACTTTTTCGTCTGAATTCGATCTCTAAAAACTCTAACCTGCATTTAACTTTCGACCCTCCAATTAACGTCATTTTCATATCATCATCCTCTTCCGGAAGACATTCCATTATCAAAAAAACTTTTGTCGTATTTCCCGGAGTAGAAATTACTAACTCTATCTCGTTCGGATTTTTGATTTTATACAAAATGTAGTCAAAGTCATTGATGACTCGAGATTTCAAAACAGAATCTTTAGTTCGTAATGAACAAAAAGATATTTTAAATAAGTCATTGAAACTCATATGTTTCAATACTTCTACCTGAGCAAGAAATGGCAAATTGAGCAGTTTGAACGACATCTGAAACAGATTAGATTTAGAAAAGCAAGACAAAAATGTAATGATGGGGCACGGAGAGAGAGAGAAAGAACATGTTATGTCGAGTGGATCAATACGAATATACATTTCAAATATATTCTTGCGGGAAAACTGAGAAAACAGGCAGCTCAATGTGAGGTGAGCATTCTCACTAACACTCAGTAAAAGAGAGATTCACAGAGGAAAAATGGTCAAAAAGTGATGAAATTTATGAAAAGTTTGATTGAAGCTGCATAATCATTGGGTTTCATTCGTTAGGTTCATTTGTGATACGAACGAGTGTCTTGCTATTATTTTCTTTGCGGAGGTATTATATATCTGGGGATTGTCTGTAAAGAAAAAGACAATTGCTAGTAAAACCTCAAAATAACCAGTATACGTACCGTAATGAAAAAGGAGGCTGCAGCTACAAAAGTATAACCATCTCTGACTACATATTTTTTGCAGGAGAATACGTGAGGCAAAACGAGTACAGTACTCTTGAAATATTATCACAAACTGGTAAAACCTCAATCACAAATGAGTCAATTACTTTTGTGGGCGGGGTCTCTGATACAGTAACCTCCTTTTGATTCGAATTCGTCAATTATTTTCCAAGAATGAATTGATGATTGTTCTAATGATTTACTCCACCCATATTATGATATTTAGGGCGTTGTCCAGTTGAATTGATCCAAAAATTAAAGAAAATGATCACAATTTCTCTGATTCTCTATCAGTCTCTTTCATTCATTTTTTGTCTTTTTGCAACCATGAATACATCATAATTGTCACGAATTCACTGATATAAAAGGAAATACTGGGCGATAGTCAGTATCAGTTTGTGTTTTCTTATCATTTTAATATTTTAAATGTAGCTTCTTTTAGGGAGTTCAATTAATTCAAGGATCAATTAATTTCAGAATGCGTTCGGCTGTCATTGCTCTTCTTGTTTTTGTTGCCTTCTCTCGATCCGATTTCCTTCTTCCATTCTCTTTTTCTGAGAAATTGGTCAATTATACAGCCACTTTGGAAAAACCAACAAACAATGATTCAATTTGTCCATTGGCTCAATTGAATTACTGTCAGGTATTACTGTAGATGGTATACTGTATCTCTTAATTGAATATTTACAGTACTCTTTCAACTCAAATTTCGGATTGAATTCATCGGTAACCTACAGTAACGGAACAGACATCTTTAATACAATTCAGAATTATATGAATATGAATGTAACTGAATTGAATAAAGTCTGCAAGTGAGTTGTATTTTAATTCAATATCCTCTTCAATCGATTATTTTCAGAGCCCGTACTAATTTCTATCACTGCTTGGGACACTCTTATTACACTTGTATGAATCTTCATACTCGTCTTGAGAATAATAATACTGACTCTTCAAATGGTTTGTAATTCTTCTAATTCGAAATTCTATTTTAATATTTTAGGATTCGATTATGTCCGAACTTTCCGTGCTCTTGAATGGATTTGTGGAGGTGGATTCCGTGGTTAGTTATTCATTAATTCAAATATATAAAAGAAATGAATTATTTCAGAAGCAATTGGACAATTTGACTGTTTTGAAGTATTCCCAATGACAAGTGCCTATAAAGGATGTATGAATAATTTCAATCAAACTGTCTCCACTACCAACTTCTGCCCGTAAGTTTCTTTTTTTCTGATCTTCCCTTTTATTTCTTTTTATTTACAGAGCCATCCAACAAACCAGTGATTGTTTGAACAGTGCTTACCGTACCTCTTGTGGAGATGCTGCTGTGAGTTTAGACAATGTTTTTATTCAGTTTTTAATATATTTCACCTGAAAAGAAATCAAGAAACACTCTCTTAATACTATTATTTCAAATCGAAAAAATCAATTTCAGGCCGGTCATTTTGGATGCGAAAACTTCCGTTCTACTTTCAGCAGAGCTTGTCCAGGACTCAAGTGCACTATTAATAACTAATTCATTCGTTTTTTTATCATTTTCTCAAGTAAATGAACATTCTATTCAATGCATTACAATTATTCATCCCTCCCAACAGATGAATTCTGGACACTTTGAAACCTCAGAAAGCTGGACGAATCAAATATTATACACTACTTAGCTCTTTCATTGTTACAAGAAGTGTTCACATTTTTTCAGTAGAAGTTGAGTTTTTAAAAAAAGCAGTACAAATATTTCAGAAATATTCTCTCTCCGCTGTTGAATATTTGTTTTAATTTAACAAATTGAACCAAAAAGGAAAATATCTTTCCTTGCCGAATTTTGATTTTGGAAATGACAAACATTTATAGATAATCGGGCCTAATTTTAAGAAAGAGGAATTGAAAGAAAGAATCAAGGTTTGGAATCCAAGACTCACAGAACTTTTCAAATGTTTAGTAGTCAGATTTTGATTCATCAATCCTACTGAGAACTTTCAAAATCTTTTTCACATCGATTCTCATACATTTTCAACCAGAAACCCCTTTCATTAAAAAATAGAAAAATCCAAATTTATTCACTCGAGTTAAAAAAAAAACTGAAATACAACAAATTCATTCATAGAATAGGGATTAGAAGAAAAGAGATAATTAAGAATCAACCATACATCTGAGTCCCCAACAAGAGTTATCGAAAGTGATACGGAACATTTCACATCCAAAGTAACCAGCCTGAAAATAAAGAGTTATGTCTAATCATCAGAAATGTTTTCAGCTCAAAATGTGATACTACCATGGAAAATAATCACAAAAAGTTCTTCAAAACTGGAAATTTCAAAAAAAAAAAACTAACAGCTGGTCCTCCACAAGCGGCGTTGTAGGCATCGTTCAAGCAGACTCCGGTTTGTTGGACGGCTCTGAAAAATAGATGAAGAATTAGGATATTCAATAGAGTCTGATGAGGGTGAGATCTATCGAAAGACATTGTTCTTACTCACGGGCAGAAGTTGTTAGCAGCAACAGTTTGATTGAAATTATTAATGCAATTTTGATAGGCGTTGGTTGTTGGGAAAGTTCCGAGGCAATCCCATTGTTGAACAACTTCTGGAAATTTCGGCAATAAAAGCGTTTACTCTAGTCAATCTAGAGTGTAGTGCTCAGCACTTGAAGCATAATGGTCCCCAAGATTAAAAGATTCAGTGATTATTATCATAGGATCCTCTGGATCGGAAAAGCGTAACCAGGGAACGGTCCAGAGAAAGATCATCAGCGTGTTTTCAGATTTCGAATGATCTATTAGGTTGGCCGGAAAGAAACGTGTGCTGAACTTTTTTCGAATCTCTATATCTCGGCTGAAATTGAAGATACAAAAAAGTGGTCAACTGGGGAAATCTGCAAAATTTTATGTGCAACATTTTGTTAGTTGATCACTTTTTGATATCACTCACTCTAGCTGAGATATGCAGATTCACGTAAACATTTAGCGCTCATTTCTTTCGGGCCAACCTAATATAACACGTCCCAGGAGCTAATCTAAACAATTTCTACGCGAATTAGTTCAACATATCCAGATTCTAATTTGTCTTTCATCGGATACCAAACTGTTTGTTAATATCATCTCACCTCCGAATCCACCGACACACATTCCCTCGAGTCCACGGAAAGTTCTGACATAATCAAAGGCTAAAATTAATCGGTTACAAGCTGAACTATTTCACGAAGACTTACTATTAGAGAAATCTGGGGATGGTTTGTTGAGAAGAGTGTAAAGATTCACACAAGTGTAATAGGAACTTCCAAGACATTGATAGAATTGAGTACGGGTGCTGGAAATTTAATGGAATAGGTTTTTGCCAATTTTAAGCTTTCCTCAGCACTCATGCATCTGTTTGGACTAAAAAAGATACAAGTAAAGTGCTCTTCAATTAGAGAACTTCTGATAAATGTTCACTTTTTCATGACTTCATATCGAAATTTTCGAATGGTTACTCCATCTTCTCAATTCTCTTACTCACTTGCAAACTTTGACCAATTCAGTGACATTCATCATCAAAAACTTTTGAACAGTCTGGAAGATGTAAGATCCATTACGCCAATAGATCGAATCATCCATTCCAAAGAATTGATTGAATTGTGTCTGAAAGTTCAAGATTGATCTTAATTAAAAAAAAAAGAGTTTTCTATCTTCTCAAACTTCATAGATTTCTTACCTGACAATAATTGAATTGAATATCTTGACAAGCAGAGATAGCAGCATTCTGTGGTTGTTCACGGAATCCCATCAATTGAATAAGATCATCTGTGAGAGTGTATGGTTGGAGAATAGCTGAATGGCTGACTCCAATCAACACAAGAAGAGCCAATGCAATGGAACGCATTCTGGAAGTGAAGAAAGAAATAATAATACAGTTAGAAATATTGAAGAAATAGGAATCTAGAAGTGTCTTGGATGAAGTATACAAAAGTGAATTAGAATATGGGAACCGGGAAGTTGGGTCTAACAATGGAATAATAGAATAAGCGTCTTCAAAGTTTTCTGCGGAAGCAATCAATCTGTTTCGTTTTAAAGAGTTCAATGATAGATAAGTTCCCGAAGTCTATCGAGCATAGTTTTTTGTTTCAGCCTCTGTCAAAGATATTGATTCTATAAAAGGTCGTTCATGAGAACTAAATTATACTTCGAATTGTTTGAAGAAAACATATTTCACTATTCTCACTTTCACTTACAAGTATAGACTATTTTCAAAAAGTTCAATAACTCCATTTCAGATAAGAAGCTTATCACTATCGTGAGAGAATCTTCTTACTTTCAAAATAATCCATGTAAACCAATTAGCCGGAACAATGTTTTTAATGTCAGCATGCTACGAGTCTTGCATTTATTGAGTAATCTGTTCTTTTCATTTCAGCTTTCTATTTCCCGAAGATTCTAGTTCTAATTGTGGATCTTCCGCTTTACAAAGCTTTACTTGGAACGAATCAAAATAATGGAAAGTCTCATACGACAGACCATCGCAATCAGTGCAAAAAAGTTTGATTTTGAGAAATTGAACATAGATTCATTGAAAGGGTCAAAAGTATTCGAAAACTAGGTCCTCATAACACTCCAAAATTTTCATATCCCATGGTTCCATAGGTAGAAAAATTGATCTCACTAGAACCAGTAGAATCCTGATCAATAGGAACGCTTATTCATTTATTTGATCTGTGATTTTTTCTGTTAAGGATCAGAACTGTTTGCTTCGAAGGATCTAATAATGAAACATAACGGAGAAACACAAAGTACTGTTCCGAATAAGTGAGTAAGGTGCCATTCTATTACAGGAAGCTGCATATGTTAAGAAATGTTTGAAGAGGAAAAGGTTCAATAAAAGTTGATCGTTGTAACATCTCAAAAAATTTTAATCCATTTCTGAAAAATAAAAACAGAGTTCTTTAAAAACTGAAACGAATGTGGTTCCATTGTGAAATGACGTCTAGAAAAGAGAAAATGGTGTTTGGGGATGGAGGTTGAATGACTCAAAAAAGGACAGGGCGTAGTCGAGAATTTCGACTGTGCACACACAATCGTGGCAAAAATTATATGATCGCGGCCGTCTTATATTGATATCATTTTGGCATCAGGTTATCAAATCGAATTACGTGGAGAGGTGGAAGAGAGTCACTGTGCCTTTTAACTGGATGATTATTATTATAAGCACACCTCATAAAAGAAAACCGTAAAAAATTGGGAAAAGAAGGCAGGGTTTTTGAATTGCGATACGTTTGTTCTTGAAGTTAGATGGATTCAAAATTTATAACAAAACAACTGAAAATGATTATAAACAATGAGAAATAACAAACAAATTAACCTAATGGGATGACAAAAATGGAAAGCGATGAAAGAAATCAGTGATAACGGCTGATTGATCAGACTTTGGAATCAACTTGTTTTTGGAGCGACTTTCATGAGCACGGAATTCAGGCGACGTGGCAGATTCTGGAGAGAGGACGTCCTTGTGAGTATTGAGAGAAGCGAGAACCATATCAATCTGTAAACATCTTCATGAATAAAGCATATACGCTTCTATTATTCTTACATCTCTCTGCTCTAACGTCTTCGCCAAAACTTGCTCTTCCTCTTCAATTCTTCTCAACTTCCGTTGCAATTTTTCCTTCACAAATCCTTTCGAATGTTCAATTTCATAATGAAGTACCTTCTTCGTCTTCATTTTCAATCCAAAATTCTCTAAATCATTGAAAAACTTGGATCCACTTTGAAACAGTTCCCAATTCTCGAATGATCCACATAGTTGACAGAGAAGAGCCACTGTATTTTTGAATTCATCACGATATTGTTCACTTGAGGGAAGTTTGATAAGAAGAAGAGCTTTAGTTCGAAGAAATTGGAGTTGATCACCGAAATCGGCAAGAAGAGATTCATAATCAGAGAGAAGTTGTAGGCATTTGGAAGATTCAGGAGAAGAACTCCGGCCGATAAAACAATGAAGAAGTGAATCGATGAGCATTATTTCATGTGTTCGATTGTTCTTCGTGGTTTCCCGGAGCTCAGTGAGAATCTGGAAATACATGAAACTGATTCTGAGCTATAAAGCAGTTAGACTTCAAGTGATAACAGAAATATCTAGAAGAATTTATGAATTTGGGTGTCATTCTTGCGCAGGGACAATACTCATCTTCTCTGTATTATTCGAACTCCAGTTTATCGGAAAACACGATCTATTCAAGACGAGTCAGTTTTATACAGACGAATTCGGTTTTCGTATTCGAAATATCTTTGTCCTGTACATCTGTTTCAGGAGACATCTATATGTAACTCACTCGTTTTTATAACATTCCGTTATATCGATAAAATCGGAACGGTATAGAATTGATTAGTACGGCACCTGCGCAAGAATGACACGCAAGTCCGTGAAGTGTGACAAATTTTTCTCGATTTACAATGCTTTTTGAAAGACAAACCTTTTCCGCCGCTTCAAAATCGCCAGAATCGAAAAAGTCAGCTACCCGAAATAAGTCGATTTCACTGCAAAAAAAGCTCAACTAGAGATCTTGATGGGTAAAACGAAGACTCACTTGATAGCCGTCGCCGTTTGATTTTCTTTTGAAATATCACGAAACCAGAATTTGTCATGGAAATTTGTAGAAAAAGGTGGATAATTTTGTGTTTTTGGTTGGGTTTTAACTTGATCCTCATCATCAGATGGGTCGAATTCGTTGAGAAAATCCATTACTTTTTAGTTTCAGTCTCTTCTTTTGGTGGTTCTCCGACTTGGACACTTTGTACACAGGTTCGGAACTCTTTCACCTGGAAGAATCACATTTAATAATTTTAATATGCAATAAAAATACACAAACCACGTCTTGACACTTTCTCCAATCTCTGTGCTCTCCCATACAATCGGAGACTTTCAGATGAAGATCCCAGCACCCAGATTTCCTGAATAACAACACTTTAATATTGAATTGCATCATAATTTTATACTTTATCAATTTCTCAACTCGATCTTCTTGGTCGGCGTTTCCAGTCCAAATATGTGGTGATTTCGGTGGAGTTGTTGTTGGTTTTGGAGCAGGAGCAGCAGTTGACATTACCCTGGAAATTGTTGTTCTTTGGTGAAATTGTGAGGAAAAAGAAGCAGCAAAATTGAGAAAAGACAGACAAAACGAATAGAGTGTGGGAGTCAAATAGGAAACGCAGAGGGTTAGAGAGACTCTCGCTTGTGTACTTCACCCGGTCCCGTTTTCTCCGAGAGAAGTACACCAACGTCCAAAAATTGAAACTTTCCCCCAATTTTTGTTAGTGTTTCTTTGCTATCTTTCTCTTTTTTTTGATAATCGGGCAAATTTCGCACGCAACCTTGATTGTGACAAAAAAGTTTACGGCGACACGACTTGCATCGTTCCGATTTTTTATGTGAATTCTAGCTAGAATCACGTGTTGAAAGAGCAGTTGCTGTAAGTTTTATGTGGCTTTTTTCGAGTTAAGCTGAAGGTTATTTAGAATTCGATGTTTCTTCAAAAAATAACTTGTTAAATAAAACTTGTGGGCTTGTAGAATTTGGGAGGAAGCGAGACAGCAAGAAGACATTCTCCTCTGAAACTGCTTAGAATTTTGTTCGAGAGAAGTACACGCCCTGAATATCTTAGGTCACGGCCAACAGAAAAAGTTGATCTAAAAATTAAGATTTCAAGCTGATTTTCATAAGTTTAGTTTCAATTCGGTCGTCAATGGTTGAAACAACAGTTTGGTTTTAAAATTAGCATGCTTTCATTTCTTCAAGCTTTCTCAAACCGTCCAAGATTATATGTCCCTGTGATGGCCTAGAAATCAGAATGGTGTTTTTGCTTACGATTCGCACTGTCTGTTCTTTTACTCTTCGTTCATTGCTGTTCGCCCCTCCTATTTTCTTATATCTAAACATTTACAATTTTCAGATAATAAAACCTCGAGTTCCCCGCAAAAATCACGCTGGAAAACAGTCGGAAGACGTCGGCTTCCCAGGCCCCAGTCGCCCAGAGAAATCATTTGGATTTCCTTGCGGGATGGGGAGCCGGGTGTATAGAAACATGCATTCTATACCCGTCAAGCAAGATCATATTCCGACAACAACTTCACGGATTCCACGTCAAGGACGCGCTACATCAAATCAAACTGGAAGGCGTCGGGAAGTTGTACAGAGGACTGCTGCCACCGTTGATAATGCGAACAACGAGTCGAGCGTTGATGTACGGATTGTACGATGAATTCCAAGTAGGAAATAGAGAAATAATGAAACAGAATTATAATGAAAACTTTTGCAGATCACGCTGAGATGTCCGCACGCTCCTCCAAATTCGTCGCTCTCCGTCTGCCATGCACAAGCTGCTTTTCTGTGTGAGTTAAAAATGTTTTAGAAAGCCAAATTTGAAATAATTTTTCAGCTGGAATATGCGAAGCTCTTCTATGCCCGCTGGAACGGGTCCAAGCGCTGCTACAGACGACAAAGTACCACGATAAGTACAAGAACACACTACACGCATTCACTCGATTAAAGGATTATGGATACCGAGAATATTATCGTGGGTTCTCAGTGATTTTAATCAGAAATAGCTTATCGAACACGCTATTCTTCACAATGAGAGAGCCATTGAAAGAAAAGGTTTGAATTTTGTGTTTAGTTTTCAAAGTACGACGAATCAAAATTTTAGTTCCTGGAAATGCAAAAAGTCGGCAGAATGCCAGGATCTGTCCAACAACTTCTTGCCGATTTCGTGACTGGAAGTCTTCTCGGCGCCACGATTTCAACGATATTCTTTCCACTCGGTGTGGTGAAGAATCATATGCAGGCCAAGGTATTGTCAGTTCACACGAGGTGTCACCTACAGTAACCGGAAAAACCGTGCGGCAAGGCGATTCAAAACCCCGCCCCTAGTGGGCGGGATCTGCAATTCTCCCGCACGCTTTCCGATTAATTTTTTCACTGCAGTAATTTTCTCGATTTCTTTTCATTTTTCAGGCAGAATAATAGAGATTCGTTCAGTTCTGAGACGGGAAAACATGCAATTTAAACACTCTGAATATAAAAAAGGCTATGATTATGGAAACTCTAGTTTTTTTCGTTAATATTCTCAGTTTTCGATTAAAACCCATTACATGTGCTAATAATCAACAATTTAACAGAAATAAAGCCAATTAAGCTTGGAATATGCAAAAACCAATAGTAAACACCCCCCGCCGACCCAAAAAAACTTTATTAGTAATCATGAAAAATCAACAATTAGTGAACGGAACTTTTATGGCACAATAATAGGTTTTAACTCGATGAGAATATAATTTTCGCATTAAAAAGTATTTTTTTAACGAAAAACACAAAAGAACACTGAACGAATCTCTATTTTGCCTGAAATACATGAAGAAAACGAAAAGATTGACGCTGCGATAGGTTGAAATGCGGCAGTGTGCGCCTCAACTTGCAGTTTCGGGGCGTGGCCTAAATTACAAGTGCGCCGCACTTGCGGAGGTGACACCTCGTATGAATTGACAATAAACATTGTATTTTCTCGGAACGTATATTAGGTTGAATTTTCCAGGTCGGTGTGCCATACGATAGCGGTGTTCATGTATTTCGAGATGTGTGGAAACTCCGGAACCGGTCGCTACGAGGCATTTATCTCGGAGTGCACTTGAACTTCACACGTTCACTGATCGGATGGGGAATAATCAATTCGATGCATGGAATACTTCGAAGAGCACTTGCACCGTTCGAAAAGTAGAATGATATCTCGAAGACCCGCCAAATTTCAATTCTTTCACACTTCTTCTCCTCATTTTTTCGTGCCTTTTCATCACCTTTCACTTTTGAATTCTAGGAATTCGTTACATTTCATAATTGCCCGTATTAGGAAAACAAATTAGTTTAACTGTTAAGTAGTGTGTACCAAATATATTTTCGAAACCCTCATCATACGTTTATCCCGTTCATTTGTCTGGTCACGTGTTTTGCTCCTGTAAATAATAAATGCTATATGTTTTAAATCGAACGATGTTTATGATATTTACAGAAAGAGCAACGACAAGAGATTCTAACAATAAAACTAAAAATCTGAAAAAACAATTAGAAAATTCACTGATGATTCTGAACTGTCGGTGGTGGAGGCGTCAGCGAGACAACATTAGGTTGTCCCTTTCCAGGTGCACGAAGAGCCGCATCTGTGGGCGCACCGATTCCGAACATTACAGCTCCACCAACAAGAGCAGCGACTGTTAATCCTTGAGCAACAACACGGCCACGCATGAATAACTGAGCATCACGCGAACTTCGACGCAATGTGGCAACCATCATTCCTGAAAGAAGAACAGGGTGTCGGTAATAGTTTTTCCAATGATTCTGTTGTCAGCATGACACGCAAACTCATATAACATACCAATAAGACATCCAGTAGTTGCAAGCATTCCAAGTGGTACAAGTGGATTATTGAGTGCCTTCTGAAGAACAGTCGTGGCTGCCGTCTGACCACGTGAACCACCGGACATGTCTTGTGGAATCAGAGGAACATTTGCACGGTATTCGTCTCGTTCTTGCTAGAAGTTTATTTGTATTTTCTTTATAAACTTGAGTTTTCAACTCACTGTCCACTGCATATGTGCTTTGTGATCACGGAAATCGTGTGGTTCGGCGTTCATTTTTCTCTGTTTTTATCTGCAATCGAGCAGTCATTCTGTTCTGTCTTTAGTTGAATTTTCAAATATATATTTAGATGGGAACTTATTGAAACAAATATATTTGCAAATAGAACATGATTTGACATAGAACTTTATCTGGAGATGAATTGCGAGAAGAGAATAAGTAAATAATTGAAGTCAACAGTAAACTTTGAAAAATTGAAAATATGAAGACAAATCTGAATCTATTAAGAATATACAAAATAATCGGGTAATAAACTGGGAAGGGATGCAGTAGAATGTGAGAAATAAATAACGGGAAATAGATAATCTTCTTTCATCACTCAAATCACAGAACAGGCAAAAACGGGGTTGGTTGGATTGGAAAGAAGGCGCAAGACGGCGAATTTGAACAGACACGGACCAATTTTTGATTGGGGAGAGAAATATTTAAAGAAAAAAAGATAGACAACGTTAGCAATGGAACAAACTGATACTACTGAAAGAGACATTTACGATGAATCGGAATTATCATCGGGACTCGTGGAACCACTCTTTGGATCAGATCTCGGCGACTCTGGCTTCGGATGCTCCACTGGTGCCTGAGTGGTGAATTTTTGAGTTCCAGGAATACTCATTGGCATGTCATCTTCAGCTTCATCTGATCCAGGACGACGCATCACTTTGTCAGCTTTTCGCCAGAGTGTCACCTCCTGTTGTTTGAAATATCTTCTGTCCTCTTCATCGATAAGCACCAAATTCAGGAAATACTTGACCGAGAACTTCTTTCCAACATCTCTCATTGATGGTGCCAAATCGTATCCAGCCAAGAACAAACGTATTGGAATAGACTCTCCACGAACCGGTGCTCCATCCATAATCTCAAACTTGGCAACAGGATCCGATTCCTTGAATGTGTTTGGTCCTGATCCAACAATCTCCGTCTTCAAAATGGCAATTTCCATGTACTTGATTTTGATGCGAACCAACAGGAAATAGATCTTTCCAACGATCACATCTTGCAGATGATACTTGTTCTTATTGTATTCGAATTCAATATGAAGGCAATCCTCGATTCCAACTTCCATTTTGATAGACTTATCGTTGTCTGGGTAACTGCTAAGAGCATGAACAACCAAGTCGAGCTCTTTTGTCAAATCTGTCAGCCTTCTTATCACAGTTACTCGCAGGAAGTATCTGAAATCGAAGTTTGAATTCTTGTCAGTTTAATATGGGAAGCGGGCAAAGCTATGCGTAGTTTCTTTGAATTGTTTCAGTTTTAGTTTATGCACTCGCAAGGCGAAAACTATTCTATACGAGTCAATTATATAGAGGAGATATTGAACGTTCACTAAAATTGAAATCTTCTCACCTCAACTTAACGTTTGTTCCCATGTACGTCTCAAATGGCTTTTCCACATTATTGAATTCGAATGGAAACTGTGCATTCTGTGTGAGATCACCTGGACGTGCAAGTTCTCGAGTTAATGAGATGAAATCTTGTTGATTGCCACGATCATAGTACACCTCTGAAACTGAAACATCAAGATGGTTTTAGAGGTAGGGGCGGGGCACTTGGTTGAAATCAGACTGGGTCTCGACACGAACCAGATGTGCCGCATAGACAGTCATTCATTCTATGCAGCCGTTTGGTCATAGTCCTGGGTGTAGGCTCAACAGCGGAAGTAATTGATTTCGAGCTTTTTGCTTTCATTTATGTTTTTTTGTTGTGAGACCTTAGGTTTGAGAAAGCTCTATTTTCTAGACGCTCTCGCTAGAAATATTACGTGTATAATCTCATTTGGGTAATCATCACGCTTTATGGTTTTATTTCTTTAGTATGCGAAACTGAGATTTTGTCGTGAAACATACCGATTTGCCCAATGAATTCAATTCGAATTCCTTGATGCTCAAACTTGTGATTCGCCTTTTTTAAGTTGACATGAACAGTTCCCGATACTGATTCTCCGTCATAATACAGAAAATGATCGTGCATGTTTCCATCATCACCGCGTGCTTTCACTATCTAAAAAAAGCTTGATTCAGGACACAAACAGGCAGTAGATGATGAAATTTACAAAAGGCAACTAACTTTTCGGCTATCCTCATTTGACAACCGAATTTGAATTTCGGCTGATTGCCCGAAGCCGAAAAGCATCGCCATCCTGTTGAGATTGCTCTAAATGATTGAAAATTATCAAAAATCCTATAAAGTTGCTGATTTATCAAAGCGAATCAATGGAAATCGAGATAGAATGAGTCAGAATTGCAAGCGATTGAAGTTTTCCGACGGATTCACCATAGAGCGCAAATGCATCGCTATTAAATTGCAGTGTGGGTTTTTAACGGAAATGTTTATTTTCCGGTTTCCATAAACAAAAATCTCGATTTTTCAATGTGAATTATTCAGAAATATAATGAACTGCACATGTACAAAGAAAAAAGAAATATTGAGAAATTGTCGATAAAACTTTTTATTAGCGTGTCAGTTTGATTGGGACCGCTTCATCCCAAGGTCCGTGAATAGTGCATTTACCCGTTTGTTTTAAAATCAGAATAAATGGGCAGATAAATAAAATGAAAACATGAAGTGAAGTCCAGAAAACGGAAAGCTCTACAGAGAATGAAGAGATGCAATAAATGGAAAAGGTAGAAAGAACACAGAAGACAAATGAAGAGAAACGGGGATATGAATGAAATAAACGGTTTCTGAATTCAGCTCCGTAGGCATGTAAAGTGAAGGCGACAACTAAAAGGAGTAGTGTTGGAGTGTCATCTTCAAGGCGAGAGAGTAGAAAGATGGCAGAACTTAAGCCACTACTCACAGACGTCGGATACGAAACACTGAAATTTATACAAAGATTAGGCGTCATTTTTATAAGGAACTTACACTGGCGCTTTGACTCCATAATCATGAAATAAGCAGCTGAGAATTGCAGTTATTATTGATGTTGAGTAGATTGTATCAGTGCTGATTGAAGTTGTTAAAGTCCTGATGACAGGTGTGAAGGCAAAGGCAAACAGAAATAAAGTGGCAATTGTTCTCATGTGTTCCTTTTTGTTAGCAATCGAGGGAGACAAGAATTTACAGAAGAAGATATAAAAGACAATGGTTGAAGCAAATACAGAGTAAAGAATGTTCGGAGACCAGTTGGAATGGAGTATCTGTAATTTATTTTTTCAACTTCTTCGAAGATGCTCGGTAAAACTCACGTTCAAAAACAATACAAAATACATAGTGATCATGTCTAAATGAGTCAGGAAGTTCATACATCCGAACACTGCACTTTTATAGTCATAATGCACCACCGATACTGAAATTTTGCTCTTTTTTTAATATTTCGATTTAGCCATCAGATTCATACCATTTTTCCTCAACTCCTTCAAAAATTGTGCATCTCCACCCGAATAATTGTCGGGAAACGGCTGTTTTCGATAGAGAATTTTTTGCCAACCCGTCGGTGACGTCATCTGACGAATGCATAACCTAAAGCAGAAATCGATTGTGCTTTGGTAACGAATAGACACGTTTCACTATATTTACTTAATCGATAAACTGATTGGTTTTTTCTTTCTTTCTTCTCTCACAGAACCGGATTCTTATGAAGTATAAAATATTATAGTTAGTTGGAAGAGAACCCTGGAGAAACTAGTCCTCGATTCAGAAAGTTGCTCCATCGCAATTGTTGGAGCCACTTTCAAAACTGTATTGGGGGAAATCGAGTAAAATAATCAACCGTTTATTATTTTTGTCACATACAGAATGGTCAAAAGTTAACAAGAAACGAAGAGAAAGAAAATCAAAATGGAAATGAAAACGAAAACCCGAAAGAAGAGAGAGGAGGAGAAGCATTGGGAGAATCTAACAATACATTGAAATAAAATATCTCTTAAAAAACATATAGTTGTGTGACCAATGGGTGAGGAAAGAAAAAGAAAAAAAACTCGTAAAAAACCAGAGAAATGGAAATACTTTCGAATTTTTGGTCGGTGAGGGGGAAAGAAAAGAATTAAAACAAATTTGAAATAATTAAAAAAGTTCGTTTTACAACAAAATTAACAGTAAAACTTCAGGGACTATTCTTGCTTCTTTTTGCTCATTCGAGTCCATTCGATGAGTGTTGCAGGAGAACGGAACAAGAATATCAATTTAGCAAAGAGATCCTGTTCCAGCATAAAGTCCTTGGCTTCTCGTACCAGATAAATATCGAGACAAATTTTGAGAAGATGATCTGCATTTGGTAGTTCGGTGAACATTACTGTACTTGGAGACGTTGTGAAGATTCCACGGACGAGACCTGAAACGTTGCTGATTTTGAAACTTTATTCGAATTGCTATAACAAACCTCTTCCGACGACTAGGATAACTGATAGATACACTGCAATAACACCTCCCTTGAAGACTTTTGCCAATATAGAGGGGAATGCTCTGTCAATGAATCCAACTACTTGAATATATGGCCTCTTTGAATATGTTGTATCATCAGTTGGTATCCATACTTTTTCACTTGAATTTCCAGGATGCTGAGATGTGGCAATCCACATCTTCTCGTTCGGAGTCTTTCCTTGTTCCAATTTCAGTGTTAATGTATCAAACCACGCTTGTGCAATTTGTTCTTTTTCCATGCCAGTGATATTGATTGGAGGCGTTCCATCTCGAATAATTGAATTTCCGATAGAAGTTGGAAGAGACAATTCTCCTTGATTTGGAACTTGGATGTAGGCGGGCATTGACTGTGGAATAACGATAGGATGATCGGCACTTCCCTTCAAAGCTTCTTGGATTTCCGCTCGAACCTTTGGATCTTTAGAAATTGGTACAAGCCATGATTTCGAATGTTTGAGAGCGGTATTCTCATTTGGATCATAAGGGCGAGTGAATTCTAGAGACACTTCGAAATTTACAGATGTTGTGGAATTGAGTTTGTCACTGAAAAGAGGATTATTAAAAAGACTTTAGAACAACTTGAACTTACATCATGGCATCTCTAGAATCTTGTGAAATTGGCCAGTAGATTTCAGATTCAGGACGGAATCTCACAATCAAAATGTCTTCGTAGGTGTATCCTTTAAGATATGAAACGGATTGTCTTGACCTTTGAACTGAATCGTCGTCTCTTGCATTATACATTTCCGTTAGCGCGTTATTCAACGTTCCAAGCTGATCAGCTGTGATCAATGAGAGCTCCTTGTTACTATTATTATCGTTAAAATGACTTCTTCCTTGTGCTTCCATCTCGTACAACGGTGGATATCCTTCAATAGAGATTCTCATTGTGACCTTTTCTGGCATACTGATAGTTCCGATTTGATTCAGAAGTGACCAAAGTAGAAGTGGAGAGAATATGAAGACAACAACTCCGATGATAATCGGGAATCCCATCATATATTTGACCAGCTTTCCTTTCGCCTCTCCACGTGGTGCCGGATAGGCTGCTTCGAATTGGCGAGCACATTTGATGTTGAAAATGTGTGCATAGAAGTTCTCCATGTTGAAGAAATCAAAAAGTGGCATTGATGTGTCTGTCCAAGTCCAATCAATTGCGGTACGAAGTTCGAACAGGAATGGAATATTCATGAATCTGAAATCTGCTTTCATTAAAGAGAAATAGTTCGTAAGTAAACTTACACTTTGAATGCAATCATATTGATCATTCCGTATGAGTGGGTGAGCAAGTTTCCAATGCACAACTCTGGATATCCATTACGAATCTGCCATGCCGAAACAAGGAAATAGCACGATTTGATGATGTAGAGGGCTTGTGCGACACGATTAAACATTGCAGCTCGACGAGTCATGTTGGGAAGAACAAGGAAAATCCATATGTTGAGGAAAGAGATCATAACGATTTGATAGATTAATTTTCCGACAACTGATTTTCTAAGGTAAAGGGCACGATCAATTATGATGGCTAATGTCATTCCAACAAGCATAACAACCAATGTAACTGGGATACGAGATGCTTTTACATCATCAAGAACGTTTCCGGATCCTCCTTCTCCGAATGCAGAATATCCGAATGTCATAATAAGAAAGCAGACGACATCGATGGCGAACATTATTGGATACAGATCACGAATGTAACGGAATTTTGGGTGGAATAATTGATGAATGAAATTTCCAATAGGACCACTTGGCTTCTCTGGTTCTACTTCCGCAGTCTGATCGAGATCTTCAAGTACAACTGCATTTGGATCGGATGGAATGACAACTGGAAAAAAAAGCAATAGAATTATTAGTACATGAATATTCAAACTCACTCTCTCCACCGCTTGTTCCTTCCTGAGCATCTGTTTTAGTTACAACCACTTTTGGCTCCACCTTCTTCTTTTTCGGAGTTCCAGCATCAGATCCAGCTGGCGAACGAGTGGTATCAGACGTTTCGTCTTTGAATGTTTCTGTTAGATTAGCATCCTTCCATAATCCTAACTTTCTGAGCATATAACGATGGAAGAAGAGGGCGAAGAGTAAGGCGATATCCCAAATTGCAAAGCTGTCTTGTTTTTTTACTCCGAATAACTTTTCCAATGAAATTGGATTCATATCGTGTTCGGTTTTCCATGAGGTAGAGTTAAAAGGCATGAATGCAAACTGACAAATGAACTTGACGACAATCACAATTTCCGTGTAAGTGATCATTGTGACCCAGAAGAACTTTGATGGTCTAGGATTCGAGAGATTACCCCAGAAGAGAGACATGAGTGGAAGTGGAATAGTTATGAGACCTCCAGTCATAGCCTGAGTCATAATGGCAAAGAAGTAACAGAGGATGTCAGTATGGGCTCCAATGCAATTCACAACAGCATTGAGAAGACGTGTTGCTGATGATTTCTGTTGCCAATCCACACTCACTGCATTTTCCATTTTCTCGACGTCATTTTCAGAATGAACCAATTGAAGACTTGGAAGATCCACATCAGTTCGAATCTCAGTTAGTTTTCGAGAAGTGTTCGAGAGAGATTCCGAGTGTCCTGCCTTCAGTTTTTGTTTCTCTTTACTCAAAACGAATCCAACATATCTATGCTCTCGACACAGTTTGTTGAGTGTCACACTGATCAAATCAAGAGCAGATGAGATCATCTTTTGGACGAACTTTCCAGTGGTTTCCACTTTCGAGTCCTTATTATCTTCATCTTCGTCTTTAGGACCGTCGTTTTCATCGATTCCAGTAGATTTACGGGCTTCCGGTTGTGAGACAGCAACAAGTGCACGATCATCGGGATCTTTGATTGTATCTCCTTTCTTAACTTGTTGAACTGTTTTGGCGAGATCGAGGTCATGAGCAGTGGCAGCGTACATTATCTGAAAATAGGAAACGTTGGTTAAAATCTATACTTTGGATGGATACCTGTCCAGGGTCTAATCTATCATAAGAAGTTGCCTTCGGATCCATTTCAGGCACAAAACTGTCGATTGGTTCAACGAGGCCATCATTCTCAGGATCGTATTTGAACATGTAGTAGTCACCGGCACGTTTCGCTGAAAACAGAACCAATGGAAATTATAGAATGCAGATATATTATATCAGTTCATGCTCTAAGGTGTTTGGTGATTAGTCGTTTCGGTTTATGTTTATATTGTTGGTAAACAAAAAACTGAGCCAAACTCGAGTTATCACTACTGTGAGTATTTTGGTTTAGTCTTGAAACCTGGTTTTGAAAACTAAAAAGAAAAGAAAGAGAACTGAAAATGATGAGAGAAAAAGCAAAGAAAAGTTATGAAAACTGAACAGAAGACAATAGGGTAAATAGTTTTGTAAAGAGATCAGCGACAAAGGGAAAGGTTGGAAATCGGCCAAAAAGCAGTTGAAACTCGCATTGATATGAGGGAAGAAAACAGAAAAATAGGTGTTGTTCCGTTTCGTTATAAACCAACCCGAATCATAATTTTCAGACTCTTGCGATGAAGTACGCAAATCATAGTAAGGGAACGGATCATCCTCGTCGATTCGCATACATTCTGTTGATGAGAACAATGAAGGAAAAAGAAGAAAAAGCCCCAAATGGAGAATAATTAGAAAATGCTATTTGATGAGAAAAGACAGACGAAAATGGGTAAGTTCGGACTACGAGAATTGAAAAGTATACATAAAAGTAGAAGAAATTAAGAAGTAGTAAAAAGAAAAAGCTGAAAGGACTACACAACATCTAACATTCATGAAATAATATACACTAAATAAACTATCCCACCACTTCTATCACCAAAAGTTACTACATTAAACATCTAGAAGAAAATTAAGTTTGCAGACACGAAATAAAAAGTCTTCTTTTTATCTTTGTATCCTTTGTGATATAACTCACCTTGT
The DNA here is from genome assembly GCA_963572265.1 of Caenorhabditis doughertyi. Classification (NCBI taxonomy): domain Eukaryota; kingdom Metazoa; phylum Nematoda; class Chromadorea; order Rhabditida; family Rhabditidae; genus Caenorhabditis; species Caenorhabditis doughertyi. The sequence continues at coordinate 18,302,464 of OY751556.1, read as the reverse complement.
CCGTATGTCTTCGGTTCAAAGTCCCTTTCAGCAGATCCTCGATCAATTTGCTTTTGATATCTGCAACTATGTAGTGTAAATTTGACCTTTTTCAAATCTTTACCGATCCCGAATCGCGTCAGTCCTGCGTCGAATATCATTAAATTTGGCTTTTTGTTGTTCGTTTTGCTCTTTCATTTCTTTCTCAATGAGCTGATTTTTCAGCACAGCTCCTCTGAAAGATCACAGGTTAATGGTGTTCCGAAAGAACTAATAACCCCTCAAAAATTAGATTTGGAATTCCAAAATGATTGAGAAGATAGTCTCTAAACACCTAGATGACTAGATTGACCCGGAAAACCACACACACGAACCGAAAAGGTGAATTTCCAGAAAAACAGGAAAGAAGGGTAGTAACATAGATCAGAACTATTTATCGGAAGGGAAGGATTCGAACTCTTCCACACAGTTACTTACCTCGACATTCCATTACCATCACTATAACAAACACCTTTTTCAAAGTCAAGTAACAGAAACAAGGAGTGGGCCGCAGTTTGGATTATTACAGTAAGAGACAAACTTCTTATTCAAATTTTAGAAGCGACTACAAAAGCTTACCTATTTGCCAGAATCACTTCACTTCGATATTCAACCATACAGTGTTGGAAGTACCTAAAAACGTCAATATGTTTACTTCTCTTTTGATGGAAACCATACCAAGAATGCAAAACTCTGTTTTGAAGAAGAATGAATCCTAGAGCGATGACATCAAAACCTATTTCGGATTCTTTTTTGTCCACTTCGCAATCTTTTTCAAAACCATCGAGTGTTTTTATTTCAATACAACCATTATTAACGCAATGGATACTGAACAATTGTCGAATAATGCACACTGCCTTCCCCCGAGTAAACCATGATAGGAAAACACAACCGAACAACTGCAAAATAAGAAATGTATTGAGTTTTAGTTCGGATTAGAAACGTTCATCTGAAACTCACTTGAACAACAACTTTCATTGTAATCGTGAACAGATTGTATGTCAATAGAATATTCCATCGTTTCAGTGTATGTTCGAATGAACGTAATCTGGCATTCATTACATACAAATTGTTGCCAGACCAAAGCATTGTCAACGTGAAAATAATGTATCCGAGAGCAAACAAAGATGTTCCAGCAATTCCAGCTGCCAATGTAGCCATAAGAGTGATCCAATGGCCATAATGGAATACGAATGATTTGAAGTAATCCACGTAACTCTTCTTGACATCTATGAAATCGTGATGTGGGTTGTCCGGTTTGATTATATATTGTCCATCCTTGTAGATTGAATCGTTATCTTCACCTTCTCTTCGGAATACTGCCAATTGACATGAGGAAAGAAGGAGTAGGAAAAAGTCCCAAACTACAAACGATTTCGGCCACTTTTTACCATAAATTGGCAATCCTAGTAAAACTTCTAGATTATAAGTGGCTTCAGGTGAATAGGATGGAAGCCAGGTGGACCACGGATATTCTGCAAATTAGAGTTCCAACTTTTGTAAAAATTAACAACCAGTTTACCGATACAGTTGTCTGGAGGTAGTCCAACGTACAGAATGAACTGTAGTGGGAATGCGATCGACATGAAGATAACGTAGAAAACCCATAATCCTCGGCAGACAGATCTGGAAAATTTTGTTATTATAAAAGTTTTTTCATGTGAGAACCCGAAGCAATAAAAACTCAAGATATTCAAAACATGTCCATTGTTTTGAATTTATGGGATTTTTACTACCTCGTCCCGGAAGTTTCTTTTTGTTTTTTTCTTAACTTCAAAGATGGCAAAAACTTCCGAATGGTTCAAAGTTCGTTTCCTAACTTAAACAACCGAACCTTTTGCTGAGTGCAAAGAGCGCAATCCAAATACACTGAACGACAGCCATTGCATCCATTCGTACCCATACAACAATTCCCATTGCAATCAAAGTTGCCTCCATCCCAAACTTATAGAATCCATAATCCACAAAGTATTGAATAGCATGTTTGAGTGATCGATCATATTGATTTGGATAGAAATCAGGGAAAACTTTTCCACGCACTGATTCTGGAAGCCCTTGAGCAATCCTATTATGCCTCTGTCGATAAATGACAATAGATTGAAATGCCAATGCAATAATCGAAACAATGACTCCGAAAAGCATGTAAATCGGTTCACTGTCGCCTTCTTTCGTCAATCCAAACCAATCAGCCATCGAAATATTACTGTAGGTACAGTTCTCTGCACCAACTCCTCTGTCGATTTTAGACAGCTCGGGAATAACATCCAGTTGATAGACCATTTTAACAAGAGCAACTATAAAGAGATATGCACACATAAATAAGGAAAAGATCCCATCCGCAGCTGATGGAAGGCAGATAGCCAGTGATAGAAGAATAATAAGTGGAATGTAGAGGGCATACATCTGAAAAGATTAAATAATGAATAGCAAATTCTTCTGTCTCACGTTATGAGCGATAAAAGAAGCGATAATGATGAAGACAATCTTCGAGATGTGCACTTCGAAAAACCTCCATAACAGCTCAATTGTTTCATTTGCAAGGACGTGGAGCTTCTTGATAAGTGTATCACCTGAAAAACTTATTGTTTTTACTTCATATCCGCAAGTATATACTTCTAAATATTTGAAAATTTTTGGTTGGAAACTCATTCATCACAGAGAGGAATTCACACTTTCTCATAGGTCCCCAGGGACATGCTGCCCATGATTTTTATGAATTTTGTGTCACTTTTCTTTTTAAGTCCTTTTGTGCTCTGCAGACAGAAATATTTACGTTTTTGTCTGCTAATTTATTCTATCCATTCTATCAAGGTTCGAGACATTAGAAAACAATAAATTCAAAGATTAATTTGTGCGAAGTTATTGTTAGACTCGCATCTCAAAGATTAGAACTCTTCGCAGCTGGGCAATTGTGGAATCCAATTACAACTTTTTATAATTGGAGGTCCAAAATGCTTCTGTTTTTAAACGTTTTGAACTGAAAAAAAGTACTTCTCAGACCTTCAAAAGTACCTCTAATCACTCAAATTTCGTCTCATGAATCATGTCATTTTCACCTCAAAATATCTGTTCATGACAAGACCAATGTTCTTTTCCTAAATCTTCACTCTTTTTTTTTCAACTTTGAAATTTGAGATAACAATGAGTATTTTCCTCTCTTCGATGTGAACGAGACATCCAAAAAACATTCTGTTATCAAGAGAGGAGAGAATTTATGACACCTCATCACCAGTTGCCGTTTCTTTTCTTATTTTTGTCGTGTATATTAGCGAGGAGAGCTCAAAGAGCATTGTTTTGATAGGATCACAATTAGAACCACACATTCGAAGTTAATTGGGTAATAAATTGAGAGTAAATAACTTGTTTTGGAACTTAGAAAAAGTGTCAAAAAGAAGCCAAGACTGAAGATTCTTTTCTACTCCTTCACTTCATGTCAAAGTGTCTATTTTGCAAAAAATGATCTTGACAACTAAAAAAGAAAGAACCCGAGAAACCAAAAGTCATATTGTCTTTCTAATCAACTTATTCATTCTCGAGTGCTCAAAAACCGAACTTTCGCTTCACGGGCTGCCTAAAAAATTCATATGTCTAAGAAGACGAAAAAGGAAAATAGTCTTCTCTTGAAACGGAGGTGAGAGCAGGAAACAATTGAAAACAGGAAAAAGATCTTGTTGTTATTTTCATCTGCACTTGATCTATATTCTTTTTAAACTTGGGCTCTTCAAATTTCAATAGTAAAATTTTCGAAGGCTCGAGGATAACGAGAAGCATAGGGGAAAGAAAGATGAGAAAGTGTTTTATAGTGTGTAATAAAACAGGACTCCCAGTTGAGTTGACATCTTTTAGTCAAAAAGCAAGAGCATTTCTTAAAAGGTACATTTGCATTTTCATAGTGGTAACGTGTTAGAATAACTCAAAAGATTTTATACAATAAACTTACTCCACCAATTAGTTATATACTGCCGTGGTGATCGATGCCAACCATTTCTTCCATGATGATACCCACTACCAATAGGCGGCCGCGCCACAATTATTGGCGTCAGGTCATCATCGTCGTCTATATATGGCATAATTCCACGCTCGTCGTCGTAAATGCCCGAGTCTCCACTACTACTCACTATTGACTTTGTTAGCATATTACGATCCGCCGGCGACGGAAGAAGTTTATGAAGGAGCAATTGCTCCCAATACTTTTCGACGTCTACTTTATAGAGAGAACGTCGATGATCCGAGTATGTTGAAGTGCTCAAATAATTAGAAGTAGACGGAGCAGAAGAAGATGAGAGAGTTGTATCGGGATAGTTATGATGGGAATGATGAATATTATGTGGATGAGATGAAGAGGAGGAGGTTGATGGATGTGGAAGATCATCAAAATGAACGGGTAGTTTGAGAATCTCATCTGGAATTCCTCCACTTCCATTTTTGACCCCAAACCAGTGTTTCGGTGACCAACTACTACGCCTTCTCACTGGATCGGCAGTCTCTTTTTCGAGTTGTGCCTGTCGAGAATATTCACGTATCTGACGAAAATAGTAGTCGAGAATGTGTACGAATTCACCGTAAACCATTTTGAGTAGCGATGGGAGTGAATAGGAATAAGATAGATTAAAAGTTTCTCAAATGGTTTATGAATAGAATAGTCCGGAGGTGTGTGTTTCCTTTCTTTTCAGTGTCTCTTCTTCATCCTTTCTCTATGTTTTTTTGGCTCAAGTGGGGGGAGAGAGCTCTGGAGGGGCGGGCTCTCTTTGTGGAGTCTGCATGTACGAAGAAAAAAGACGAGGATCAGAGAAAGAAAAGGCGGGTCCCTTTCACAGGAGGAGCTAAAGGGAAGATATCCAGAGAAAGAGTTCAAATTTATATCTTTTCGATTTGTTCTGTTTTTCGATTTTTTTCAATCTCTTTCATCAAATACACCTCGAAAAGAGAAGATGAAGAGATGAAATGTACCCATTCAATTGGATTGGTGGTTTTATGATGGTACATCATTTCACGGTTGGGAATCTGATTTGTTCATTTCTTCTATACGTCTGGAGAAGTTTGTTTTTCTCGAACTGCTGTAGGTGTGTCCACATACAATTTAACCCATAGAAAATTTCAGGATTCTCTGCTGAAAAGCGGACTACAGTTCACAAGTTTGCCACCCAAATCCTACTGTAGATGTCTTAAAAACTCATCTATAGCCCTGGATTTCGAAGTGTTTCTTGCTTTTTAATCCCTTCTCTTTCTCTCGTTTTTGGTCTTGCATGTGTAACGTGGCAAACCATTAATCACGGTGTCATGTTCTTTCAAAAAAGTACCCCACACTTTGCCGTTCCAAAAGACAAAAGGGCTCGAGGTTGTACATTTTTTGAAGATGATTCACGAAGGGATTGTGAAATTCTGACAGGTATTTCTGGTAGAAAGTGCTTTTTTTCCTTTGTCTATAATATCTCTCAGAAATGACTAATGATATCAAGCACTTGAATCTATCGGTAGGGCGGCCATCAACACAAAAAAGATGCACAATCAGATGATGAAGATAGAGAAGAGAGAAGTAGCATTTATCATGCAGGTCCGCAAGATCCTTGATTACGAAAAGAAGAAAAAAGAGGGACCTACAAATTGAAAAGAGAAAAAGAGAAACATGGTGTGGAAAGGGTCACTTGTTGTTTTTATTTACCGTCAAGGAGCAACACTGATAAGAATGTAAAATGATAGACAAAAAACAATTGATGGGAGATTCAGACGTTGGCAACTTGTGGTCAGAAACATAATCTTAGGAATTTTTTCAGGAACAATTGTAGAAGCTTCAATCTAATTCAGATGCTTCTGACCCACCCAATGAACTTTACGAGTCAAGTTCAAGTACCTTCACAACAAGAAAAAACAAACTTTTTCTGGGCCGTTACGATCTGTTCTCTGTGCTTGCTTTTTTCACCCAAAGGTAATCTGTTCTCGTCATTGTTATTTCGTTGGGTGTTCACAAATCGGGTAAACGGATGAAGGGAGTTTCTCGGGTGCTCTCTTGATGAGCAATAAACTAGCGTGTGAAGAAAGAAGAACAAGAGAAACATAACATACAAACATTGACTCATTTAGGAGTGAAGAAATAGGATAGCAACAAAACAGACGCGAAATGAACTGTAGTCTTGGAACGAAAATAAGTTTTGATCCGAAGAATCGGGGTGTCTAGAACGGTATTCGGAAGTGTCATTGAGGAATGTCAAAAGCTAATTCTGAGGTAAGTTTCGAGGCAAATGAATCAAAGACCTAGGAAGGTCAGTTGAGAAATCAGGAAAACAAATTCGTAACCTGAGGATAGTCTCGGATGACGTCAACGAGATAGTATTCATAAATTAGAGATTCAGAGACGATACAAAAACAATCGAAAGAATCGCCAAACAGAAGACAACAACCGGAGAAATGTTTAGATTTGAGCCAATTTTTGGTTGGGTGTCCGTCTCTCTGTGTCTTGGTTTACGGAAAATCGAGCATTGTTCTTGTTGCTCTATTCATATTTGAGCAGATTTACAAAGATTAGGTCAGAGCGGTAAAGGAAAGGAAAAAAGTTTCGTGAAAAAAATAATATTTGTGAAAATACGAGAGAAGAAAATGGACTGCTTGAAGCATAAAAATAATCGTAAGAATTCAAAAGACTTCTTCTAGATGATTCATATTTGAGCATGGAAAAAATGACGTGAAGAAGGAGGAAATGGAAAAAAAAAGATGTTACGAAAAAAGGATGGTAAGAAGTTCATAAACAAAACCTTCAGGTGTACTTTGTTCTAAAATTTAGGTTTAAAGACTTTTCGAATTAATTATAGAATCATTCAAAATAGAAAATTTCTGTTTCCGGGAGGAAGATCACAACTGCTCTGCCCGGTCCACGAAAAAATGGAAAAGAAAATGAAAAGCTTGAAAAAGCCAACGAAACCCGATATTGACGATCGTGGGAAACTGTAGGCATACAAACATATGTAGATTACGAGTGATAAGTGAGGACGCAAATCAAAGAAAGAACAGTACATCTTCTTGTTCTCAGTCTTCATCATCTCGATTTCCTCTCCGCTTTTCCCACTGGACAGCCATCCGAGAGACGATTTGTCCATGACGGACGGATCGACAGGGAGAAAACTATGAAAAGTAAGGGAGGAAGTGAGACAGTGTACAGGATCAAGGATATTCAGAGAAAAACACATCAGAAGCCGTCACTTTTGGATCGATTGATCCTAAACGAATGATGAAGAGAAGACAAGAAGTGTTGGAACACTGCCAAGTCTGCTATCAATTTGAAATTCAGGTTAATGACGTTGATGGCTATAGAAAGAGGAAGAAGACAAAGAACGGGGTGAAGCAACTAGAAAGATTTCTAATTTTCTTTTTCTGCTACCAACATTTTAATTAAGAAAGAGATGATGAAGAACAAGGAGCAAGAAGAATACGTCAGGAATAGATAGAAAAAATAAGACAAAAACAGGGAACAAGGAAATCACTTGGATATTTTTCAAAAAAAAACATCTAAAACATTAAATCACTCACTGATTGTGAGGCACTGAAAACAGTCATCAACTAGTTGAGACGTCTTGTTTCAATGGAATTAATCAATACGCCATTGTGATTTCTAATTTAGGAAAAAAACTGTATATAAACAAAGAAGGGGGTATCTTTTGCGACAGAAAAGTGAGACTAAGAGAAAGTGTGTTGTTTTTTAATGAGATGAGAAGATGAGAGAAATTCCGATATCTGTCAGGTTGATCTATTTAGAAGGAAGTTTACAGATACATTCTGACGACTTCAAAGAACTATTCAAAGAAGTTCTGGTTACATTGCGACATTTAGTTCTATGATAAATAAGTTTCCAAACCACACTTTACCCTGCATCTTCATTTGAAGATCCTTGCAGTAAGAAAGGGTCCTAACCGAGACACAACTAACCTGCTGCATTTGCTCTTCCAGATGTTGTGGCAACTGCCGTTTCCGACGTACTCGTTGGTGGATTCTCCTCGGCTCGTCTCGGAGACGTCGCCCGACTCCATGGTCCGTGGAAAAACTTGAGTTGAAGCATTGTGACGACGAACAGGGCGATTGGGGCAAACAGTTGTAGGAATAGAGCTCTAGAATAGCCGTACAGAAGTTTAGAAAATGAGTCAATTGAACTTACCCAGATTCTCCAATCGCTGAATAATCGACAAGTCCGATTGCATCAAGCCACTTTTTCGATAGATTTGTATTATCAATAATCCATTGGGATACCTAGAAATCAAGAATTTGAGTTATTCTCGTATAGAAAATCATTTCAAGCTGTCAGTCAAGGTCAGCAGAAAGAAGAATGAAGAAAAAGGAGAAAGAGATCGTGTCATAATCTTTTTGTAACTACATTTCGATTCTTCTGTTACGCATAGTTTGTCATATCTCATAGTCATTCACAAATGGTTTTCATGGAACTAGTTATAAAAATGGTTTGTGAAAACGTAAATAGGAGAGTTTTTCAATTAAGTTGAAGTGGTAAAGTAAGTAAATCAAAAGAAACGAGTAGAACTTGAAGACAATTTGTATCTTTAAAATTCGTCATAGAATTCCAAAGTGAGAAAAAATGTTCCAAAATTTTGAGCTTTTTTTTTTTAAATCAAAACATAGACTCGATAAAATATGAGAAACTTCCACAAACTTCGACGTATTGGGAAGGGAGTGACCGCCTGATCTGAAAAAAATTAAAGGAAACTTACTCCAGGGAACTGATAGATATAGAGAGCGATAATCACAATCGACGTGTAGAAAGTGAGTGCTAGCCAGAAGACGTACGCCAATCCACGATACAAGCGGAATGAGAACTGAAAACAAACTAATTAGAATGTATTTCAAAAAAGATCTAATCGAAATAAAAATTTTCAGGTCAGACTGAAAACTTTAAATTTTTCCAAATCAATCTTGACCTGCTACGATTTTTAGAAAAGAGGTAAAATGAGGAGAGGAGGGCAACATGGAAACCGGTATCTCTAGGCAGAAATACTAATATTGTTGTGTTGCGCGGCACGGGAATTACAAAAAAAGAAGAGAGAAAGTATTCAGTTATAATAATAATAACAGTAATCAGACAGGTAGTTTTGAGGGAGTCGGTTCATTTTATAACTTTGTTTTTGTTTGTTTTCCCACATGATGTTCTTCTTTTTTTTTGTACGGAAAAGAGCTGTTGGAACACAGAGCTCATCCTGAAGCAGAGAAATGTTTGAAATGAATGTCGATGCCTGATTCTGTTTACTGTTTCAATAGTTCTGTTTGATTGTTGTGTTTTCATCAAGTCATGTGCCAGGATTTGAGCTCAAAAAAAGTTGAAGGTAACTACTGGAGTAAATGGTAATATTCTTGACAGAAACAACTAGCGTTTTTATCCAGAATGAATTAAGATTTTTTGTAGTACTCTATTCAGAATTTCAATTAATACTTCAAAATTGTACATTTCACGCTACTACCGTAATAGAAAGTGTTTAAAAACTCAAAAAAAATAAAAGTGACTTAAAACCAGTAAAAACCTTTAGATCAGGTGCCAAAAATTTTGCTCTTTTTTTGCTTCCTCCCATCACATAGTCTATTTGTTCTCCATTTCGGCACTTTTTTTATCCAATGAGACCGGGGTATTGCTTCCACTCTGTGTTAAAAACACATGCAAACATTAACTGACTGAGTTTTGCAACTTGTTCTTTTTTCTTTTGTATTGTATTGTGAGTCATCTCTTTGATGAATAGGAAAAAGTGCAAGTTTTAAGTAATAACCTAAAACAGGTGTGCTACGGTAGGTCACCTTTTATTAGGTAGTTTTTTTGAAAATGGATTCGTTTTTCGCTTACCTTGAGATAAAGCAAGTTCAATGCCCATAATGCGAAGAAGAGAATATTGTAGATGTTGGGTTTGAAGTGTGTGGCAACAATCAACAAGACAAAGGAGACGATAAAAATGAAGTAAATGGACACTTTGTTCGATAGATATTCTACGAATGCAGCGAACTTTCGACTCTTCGGATCCTGAAAAATGTTGATAGTCAGATTAAATACAACTCGTTTTTTTAAAGTCTCAAAAACCAATACCTCTGGAAAGTATAAATTGAGGGAATTTTTCGCAATAGAATCATGAACTCGAATACACTTTCCATTAGTGACAGATACAGTAATAACATGATGAGGAATTCGAGTAAAACTGCCGGGAAACTTCATGTTTCTTAGGAAGTTGACGAGTCGAACTAACAACTCTTCGCGCATTTTCGGCATATTTTCAGAGTCGCCTATCTCTTCTTTTTGAGAAAAACTCGAGACAAATCAACATAGTCTCCTCGACATAAAAACTACTCCCTTGAGGGGAGAGGGAGCAAAAAAGCAATGATAGATGGGGATATTCTGGGTTACGTTCGCTTTTTCTCTTTCTGTATGGGTGCAACAAAAGAAAATATTACCACGACTACTTCCTCATCGTCGTCATCTGCTTTTTTGGGAGAGTCTTCCCCAATTTCAGAAAATTTGAGATCCATGGTTACTAGTCAAATCGATTTGTAGAGAGGGAATAAAATAACATAAAATGTGGGTGAGTGAGCGCGAAAGAATATAGAGGAAAAGCAGGAAAAAGCAACAGGAGCGAGAAATACGAACAGTTTTTGCGTGGACAGCTGCTGGTGCGCTTCTCCTCTTCAAAAAAGGAAAGAAGGACGGAGAGAGCGAGAAGGGAGACATCAATCTCTTCTTTTTATTATTGTTGTTGTTAGGCAACAGACCAACAAGCGTGAATATTCCACTTTTGTGTAGAGGAGCATTCATAAAACACTTTCACTTGTTACACATGTGTTTTTTAAGAGAACACTGAACACTTTTGGAAGGAAGATAAAATTGGTGTCATAGTTTTTATCAAAAACTCTTCTAAAACTTGATTTTTCACAAACCTTAGCTACGGCAACTCCACCGGCTCCGGTCTTTGATGCTCCAAATGTTCCATAAGAGTTGATTCGTCTTTGTCGTTCGAAATCCGTCAACGATTCGTAATACTTTTCTCTACGTGCCAGTCGGAGGAGCAAGAATACGGGAAGACTGAGAAGGGTCTGGAAAACAAATACAGATTACGGTGTTATCAGCTTGAAAATGTTTTGACTTTATTCTTATCATAAATTTAGTGGGAAGAACCATGCCCACATCAGAACTGATGTTATTTTGGTAGTTTATCCTAGGATTATGCATATATTTCTGATTAGCCCCACCACTAAATTCTAGGCTTTTAGGGAATGATTACCGGAAAAATAACAAGTCCATAGAAGTAAAGTTGTGTTACAAATAGCATGAGACGTTTTCGTAGAAGTGATAATATTCGATCGTTAATTTCGTGTTTCTAGCTTCGAATTGAATGGAAAACTAAGTTAGAAGAAGAGCAAGTCAGTAGTAACTCAATACGCCTATCATATGCGCCACTCGTTTTTTAAAAAAAGATTTTTGTTGCACAAGAAGAGTGTGACGTGTCAAAGGTGCGAAGATAAAAAGGGATAAGAGATGCAAACGTCTCACCTGAACACAAAGGATAATAAGTGCATGGACTGGAATTGTGGCCCATTGAATTCCTACGAAATTCATCCATCCTGGATCACCGATTTCGTTATGAATGTCCATACTCAAGAAGTATTGAAGAACCAGAAGGAACTCAATGTACATCAGAATAAGTGGAGCCATTGTGAACGATGACTTTCTAGTATCACGGAAGATCCAGAGAATGCAAGTGAGGATGAGAAGAATGAGTCCAAAGATTGAGTGATAAAGAAGTGCCCATGTCTGAAACAGTGACATTTAAAAACTTCACTACCACTAGTTCTAAACTTACCATCATTGCTGTCAATGCAATCGAATACGAATGGAAAATGACAAATGTCATCACTGCTATCATTCCTTTTGATGCTGCGGATTCTTTATCTCCAGGAGCTGAATCTTTCGAATTTTCGTTGTTTTTTTTCAAAATAACTCTCAAAACTCACTGTTGAAAATATTGCTCAACTTGTTTCGATCAACCACTTGTGATGTCACCTTTCGCATTGGAATCGAATTCTGTCCTTCGCCGTCGCGCATCGGAGATCGCGAGCGGGCTCGACCTTGTTCCTCTTCGTTTGTGGAGGATGCATTGGACAGTAGCTGAAACAATAGGTTTGAGGGAGACAGTTAATGAAAGGGAATTTAGGTAAAAGTGGTGGAAGTTTTTGTTCCGCCGTGAAAAAGCAGGGAAAGCGAAAAAAGGATAGACAAGGAGAGAAGAGGGTTGGTTAAGTTTGGTTTGTGTGTTGTCTTTAGAATACCATATCTCATTTTAATTTTTAAAATAAATCAAGAAGCACTAGACAACAACTAAAACCTACAGTAACACTCGCTTCATCAGGAGACTCCTGAAATTCCTATCCGTTTAATACAGTTCGAATTTAAAAAGAAACCACATTCAATACAACGACATTAAATTTTTCGTGTTTTAAATTTCGAAACTATCGACAATTGTCAATCAAAAATCAATTGAAACCAAACCAAACGACAAGATTTCACATGGACAAACTGAAGGGAAAAAATGGGAAGTGCATGCCAAAATCAATGTGTAACTAAACTTCTATATTAACTCAAAAATAATAGTTTAACACCTAACCACACGCACCAAAGTATTGCCACGTCCTCTGCCAGATGGAGCAGAAGCTGAGCTCTCAGAAATTGAAATGAGCTGCCCCACATCGTCCACATTCGTTTCGACAGTGCCGGCGGAGACAAAACGCTGAACCGAAAAAAACCACTTATTTTTCTGTCTACTACTATTTTGAATTTAGTTTTTCTATTCTAAGAGCATTCTCATGCCTAACTTTCACCATCGCCCGCAAGATTTTTTTGTGGAAAGAAGAAGAAGAAGGACGATGGACAAATGAGATATTGAAGAGATTAGAGATAGAGAAAAAAGAATAGCGATAGAGCCATGGAAGCCACATAGAAACACTGACTTCTTCATGAACTGATGATCCGTAGTCGTTGTCATCAATGTATTGACGAGATCCGTTTCTGGTGAACTTGTATTGAGCAACAGTTAAGTAGTAGAATATCTAGAAAAAAGATTAAATGAGGCTAATTTATTTTAAAATACCAGAACGACGATTGGATTGGCGTATAACGGCCACTTCATAATCAAATCGTCATCATTGAAATCTGGAGCAACGAATGGGAATTTCCACCAATCAGGGCAAGAAGAATCCATTAAAACGGTGAGACCAAACAATCGAGATAAAAATGATCCAGTTGGCAGCCATGAATTGTGGATGATCGGAATTTGATAGATATAGAGAGCCAGGAAATGAATCGCCGAGTAGAAAATGAGGAACTGAAACGTTATATGGAATGAGAGCACACGAATAGGTAAAATAACTTACTTTCTTGATCTTATTGTACACTCCATGTCTCAGAGGTGTATAGGTTGCCCACCATGTCGAAATGAATAAAAATGCTGCGAAGTAGACGAAATTACTGACGGACGGCTTCACGATTCCAACGTAAGCTGTGAAAAGGAATATTACAAAATTTGTCAATCGCCGCAATGAATTCCCGATTGCACTCCACATGATCGCTGCCATTTTTCTCTGACGTCGTTGCTCTCTTCCTCTGACATTATTTGATCATATACTGAGATAGCTGAAGCTTTGAACTTACGATTCACTTCTTACAGTCACGACATCTCCGACAACATCCAACTGTTCGTCTCGATGCGACATGAACATTACGATGACAAATGTGAGAAGAGAAGTTGATAATGCAATAATCTCCGGTAGAAACGCTCGGGTGGATTCGAAAGTTCCAGTTGGATGGAATCGAACGAGTCCGATACTACGGAAGAGAGTAGTATCACTTCGATTACAGATATATGTCCGATCATTTTTATGCACGACTTGTTCTGAGACCTGAAAATTTTCAATTTAAATAAGCTAAATTTGGAACAAAAATTTGGGAGAAACTTACCTGATATGAAGTAATTCCTAAAGCTACTGCCAGGCAGAATAAGAAGGTGATAGTGACGAATGTTCCAACTAGTTCTGAAAATTGATAATTATACAAAAATGAAAACCATACTTTTCCATATTTTTCTTACTGGGAAGGGCTAATGATTTCCGGATTGGAGGGAGAACTGCACTGAGCAATGCAAATACCACGTATCCGACTGACAGGAAGCATGGCCTAATTATGGCAGCTGGAAAATGGATTTATTAGAAGTTGATTGAAATATGAAGTTTCATACCTGTTAATAATGCCGCTGGAAGCACTAACTTGACAGTACACGATTTAAAAACCGGCGGTACTGTCATTTTGTCTGTGTTGTTTTTCGACCTCCGATTTTATTTCACCGCATATGACGCTGGAAAAAAACAATAAGTTTGGATGGATTTGAAAAGATAGACAATCAGAATTGAATTAATAAGAAAACAGAGAGGATGCGTCAATTGCAATAAAAGAAAAACTTGACAAACAAAATTGAATTACGCCTGTGTTTACGGTAGTCAAACTGTTTTGCCTGTATTTGCAGAACCGACATTTTAATTGACGACCCGCAGAATTCATAATTTTTTCCTCAAGTTGCAGAGAAGCTTGAAAAATTATTGTAAAAATCTAAATGCCGAAGTCATGTGAACATGGAAAAACCATTCTTGCTCGATCAATCGAAGTCAAAAAGTAAATAAACTAAACGCGGACGTCGTAAACAAAACAACGTCCTTATTTTCCACGGAACGAAAAAGTAAAGAGAGAAAGAGAGAAGAGTACGGAAAGTTCTAAAATTCCTGTGAGAGAATAGAAGAAATGTTCACACTTTTACTTTCGTATAAAAAAGGTTTGATAGTGATGAGTAATAGAAGTGAACAGGCCAACAAGTATGGGAAGAAGGTTGTTTGTTCAGGTGTAGGTGTGCCGATTTCAAAACGAGGTGGTTTTTTTTTGGAAAAAGTTGTTTTGGAGCAACTAAGCAGATCGGAAATCTAGATTCTCTAGAAATAAAAAGATGATTCTAGAACAAATCTAGATAAGGCAAAACCAACGAAACAAAAAGAATCAAAACAACGATCGCAATCACTCAACCAAGTTCTTGCAATCATTCCCGGAGAATAGCGGAAAACTACAGCTTGAAAAACCAAAAATGAGGAAGTTTGTCCATTCTCTTCCACTCATTTCACCGGACAGCACAACAAACGGTTAACTGCGAAAACGAAAAACCGCCCGAGTCGAGTTGTCTGTTTCTCTTCAATCACCATACTCTCTAACCATCGCCAATTGTGGAGAGGAATTGTGGCAAATTTGAAAGGAATTGGAAAAAGGACCAAATGATTCACTCACGCAGATACCGATCAATAATCAAAGTTTACTGATAAGTTCATGGAGTAAACGGGTACTACGCGTGCGCATGATTGTTGTTTGTTCTAAGCCAACTGTCTCTCAAACTCTTTCATCTAGTTATCATCATCATCATATCAATCTACCTGATGTCAGTTGGATATAAGATATGCCACTTTCTTACACTAAAAGAGAGTTCATCTGGCAAGAAGAGCAGTCAATCGGATGAAAGGGAAGATAACAAAAAAAAAAGAGTAGAAAAGGGATGGAGGATGTTCGATTGAAGTGGAGAAGAGATGAAGAGAGGACAAGCGCTGATTTTATGGTTTCACGGGCCGAAAGGACTCAAGGACAATAGGCTCGATTCACAAGGAGAAAGGAGGAATGGTAGTGGTAACGGCATTAGAATAGACAATGAAAAATGAGAGTGACAGAAGGGTAATGGGAGGTTATTTGAATTCGGGCAAATTTGAATTTACCAAGGAGTACAGTATAAAAAAGTAGGAAATGGTTGAGCTAAATTGGAAACGTTTTTTATAAGTTTTTCTGACCACACATCTACATTGTAAATAGCGTGTACTGAACTGGCCTTCTCATGTTATAGGACAGTTGTCGCGAAAGGGTTGATGAGAGGATCGGCGGCTCCTCTGTCCCGATCGTGAACTGATTTGAATGCGACGATTGGTTGACGTTTCTTGTGCGGACGTTTGTTAGAGTAATAGTAGAACTTGGCTTCATCACTGCTTTATTACAATCCAAAGCACTAGGGTGAATAACAGATGTAGTGGTGGTGGTTCAGGTTGATAGAATACTAGGGTAAACGTGGCATCACATCACAGCGAAGAATTCTAGGGTGACTTCAGATGTTGTGAGAAGTGAGAAGAACTCACTTCTCTCGGTGGAAGAAGTAAAAAGAAGTGAAGTAAAAACTAGGGTACACAATCCTAAAGAAGGGGCGAAGGAATATTCTAGAAAGAATGGGGAAATAGCATGGGGAACGGAGAGAATTAGACAATTGAACGACGCTCCATGTCCCGCCGGCGGGGGCGCTTTAGCGGGGAGTCCATCGGAGCGCGTTTGCATCATTTCCTCCAATTGGGAAGCACGTCTAGGGTTGTTGTCGTTGCTTCTGTAGGGTGAATGAAGGAAATCTTGAAGACATTAGCATGCAAAGCTATGACAGATAGCTTTGAGTTAGCTTTGCATGTGAAGATATTGTGAGACATCTTCCAGGGAAAAAGGTCGCGTGATAACCCAGGAGTTATCCGCGCGACACTCCCGAGGCGGAATGATCTCCTTTTCGAGTGTAACGTAGAAAAGGAGATGTCTTAACTTGGGTCCTTTCTATTGAGAGAATCCTCGAAATGTCGGTGGAGGTTGATCTAAGGTGACTGTTGTAGATCGTCGAGCAATATCTCCAAAATCCATTTGCAGCGTCTGGAACCGTGTTGAGCAAAATTTTCCGCTAGGGTGAACTGAGCTGGTGGCCTGACTGAGGTACCCGGTTGACTTGTGGGTAGTGAATAAGCAATCTGATTCTAGGGTTCGTTCTTGGCACGCCAAGTCCGTCCTAGAAGCGACTTGCGAAAGCTTCTTCGTTCCTCGTATTGATGGTGATGGTGTCATTTGGCCTTGCTGGGCGTCCGCCAGTTGCTTGATGACTTGCAACGTGAACGGAACTGTCGAATCCAATGGTTAATGTTGAATCCGTAAGAGCTGTGAGACGTTTGACGGTTGTCTCTAGGGTTTGACTTGATTGGCTCTTTCCAGCTTCCGAATAACTTCTTGGGTATGATGTAGCTCTTGCTCACTTTTGCGTAGAATCCTGCTCTGGGCTCCTCTTCTGCTCCTGAATCCTTTCGATGGATGCTCGGGCAAGGCTGACTTGTCTTGTGTCAGGTCCTTGCTCCTCCTGCCTCTTTCCTTCTTTGTCTTCTTGTCCTTGTCCAATCCTATTTGTCCTGCTTGATCCTGTCGTTGATAAACTAGGGTTGGTCCTTCGTTGATCCTTGACGACTTGCTAGACAAACTAGGGTGTTGAAAGTAACGCTTCGGCATTATAGCTATCCAATAGAAACCCAAATGACAAATTTGTGTTTACTAGAGGCTTTTACTATAATAACTTTAGCGGTATCCTGGTCGTTGAACTTATGATCTTTGACTTGTATCCTTGAACAGTGACTTTTGATCCTATCCTTCATTGATAACTGCATGACTGTTAACTTTGGTTGATTGGTCCTTGTGGAGTAACTTGACGATTGAGTTTTTATCCTTATTGTCTGTTGATCCTTGAGGTTCCTTCGTTGAACTGGCTTGTAGTTGTCTGACTTTTGAAGATGTAGTTGTCTTACTGCCGTAGATGTCGTTGTCTGACTTTCGTAGTTGTCTTGATCTTGGGGTTGTCGTTCCGTTTGAAGTCCTCCGTCCAATTTCTTGAATCGAATTTCTTCTTTGGAGACGACTTTCTTGGGGAATCGTCTTCTAGGGTCAACACTTCCTTGGCTGCTACCATTTGTTGCATTGCTGCTTCTCCTGGTGGCACTTGGGGTCGTGTCGTCCTAGTTGGCTTGTCTCTTCAGCACTTCTTAGTTGTTCTTCACTGAAGAGTTGTTGACTTCACTGTTGAATTCCTGCGAGCCTCTTTTCCTCAGCTCTGG
This sequence comes from Caenorhabditis doughertyi, assembly GCA_963572265.1. Classification (NCBI taxonomy): domain Eukaryota; kingdom Metazoa; phylum Nematoda; class Chromadorea; order Rhabditida; family Rhabditidae; genus Caenorhabditis; species Caenorhabditis doughertyi. Next base: position 18,284,449 of record OY751556.1, on the reverse strand, counting down.
TGTCCTTAAGCGCTGTTTGGCAATCCGTCCATTGAGCATTGTGCAATGTTGGTCCGTGTCTTATCCGGTGGTCTTGGTCCGTGGTTGTACAGATGCTCTAGGGACGTCATTATCCTTGATGAATTGTTGCAGTTTGCAGATGCAAGATGGATACTGTTCCCACTCCAGTCATCTGACAAAGATGCTTTGGTGTGGTTCTGGTAAACTCCTACACACTGCTCACTGCTTGAGGGTTGTCGATCTTCCTCGCCTTGACGGTCTACTAGGGATGCTGTGGGGAAATGGGCTTTAGCATTTGGGGGTTTCAGCCCCTGGCTTCTGAAACAACTGTTGTGCCGGCTGACTGTTGTTGACGTTGTTTGAAATCCTTTTATCCTCGTTGTAAATGCAGTGTCCTGAGAAGTGAGGTCCATCACAGTGTGAACAGTTGAACCTTGAATGGCATCTGAGAGTATCGTGATCGGCTGACAAGCATTTGAAGCACAGCTTCTTTTTCATGACTGCTCCGTACCTCTCCTTCCAGGGTTTTTTGCATTCTAGGGCACAGTGATTTTCATTATCGCAATACAGGCATGGTTTGATCCTAGCCGGAGATGTTTTGAAGATCTTCTTGACTTTCTCCGAAGCGTTGGAGCCTTGCTTGTTGTGCGAGATGTGCTGGATTTTCTTGCACGATCCTTCATGTACTAGGGATGTCACTGGGATGTTGTTGAATCCTTGGTAGATGGCAATCCTGTCGAGAATGACGTCCATCATCTCGTCAAACGTATGCTGTCCTGGCTTTTGTACCACCTTGTGTGCAGCAAAGTGAATATCCTCGGGCAGTTTGGTGATCATTGTCGAGATGAAGTATTGATCATTTCGATTTATTCCGAATGCCTCGAGTTTGCTAGCAATTGTGGAGTAGGTATTCAGGGCACTGATTAACTTCTTGTTATCGTTTTCTGGGAAGACGATGTCGTCCAGTTGCTTCAGCATTTCGTACATCTGCGACTTCTGACGATTGAATTGTCTATCTAGGTTCGCTCGGATTTTTCGATAGTTGTATTCGGATACTTCTGTGGTTTGATGTTCTCGAGCCAGCTCTTCCGGAAGCAAATATATCAAGATGACTTGTTTCAGCTCGCTGGTGAGCACACAACTGTTGTGGACCAAACTGTCGAATTGAGCCATGAAAGATATGTAGTCTTGGCTCTCTCCTGAGAATGGCTTTAGTGCTGCGAGGACCGCCGTGATCTTTGCGGCTTGTGCCTGCTCCAGCCTCATTCTTCGGTCGAATTCTTCAATCGATTGTTCTGGGGGTAGAACGTTTAACCTTTGATGTTCAGCAGGAGCTCTAGGGACCGATGAGTTGCTGGGAAAACTTTGCCGGTTGTTAGCGAGTTCTTCGATTCGCGTTTCCAGCTGGTCAACTCTGTGATCAGCTTCCATCCTGTTTTGCTCGATGTGTCCATCCGTCCGCATGGCGCGGTTCTTGAATGAATCCATCTCGGCTCTCATTTCCTGTAGCTGTCGTGCCATGTCTTCCACTCGATCGGTATTATCTTCACTAGAGAGTCCTCCATGGTTGGGCGTATCCGTGCGTCTTGCTTCTTTTTGACACATCTCCGGATTTATGAGTGCTTGAATTGGAGCCAGGTCTTCGTTGTCCCGAGCGAATCCGTTCGGTGACGGACTTCTCGAGCGTTGAATACTAGGGTCATCGTTATCATCGATACCGATGGTGCCAGCAGATGGAGCTGCGCCAGCGTGACAGACGCGGTTTCGCTCCTCCACTTGGGCCACTCGGTCTTCGATTTGAACGATGAAGTCGGTGATCTGCGCGATCTTCTCTACCTGACCATTCTGCCCAATCGTTTGTGAGATTTCATCTCTCAGACGTTGTCTTTCATCTGGAGAGGGTTCCTGATCGTTGTTGAACATCTCGTCCATTTCGGTCTCAATGTTCTCTAGGGTTCCGATGAAGTCTTTCTGTGCTTGAAGAGCATCTATTGTTCTCCTCATTTCCTTGATTGTGACATCCTTCTCCTGGTCGTTGATCAACTTCTCAGCTTTCTTGAATTCTTCCGATGCAGCGATGCATTTGGCCGATATGTCCCTCTTGAACTCCTCGAAGGCTTGACACATGACGTTGTAGCAATTCGTTGATTGTTCACGTTTTCTAGAATCATGTTACGGTTTTTGAGTTTTTTGGGTAGGCCTTTTTAAAGAGGTAATCAAAAGAGAGAGAAGAAACCACGAAAGTTGATAAGGCAAAGAAAAGAAAAAAAGGGAATGTAAGGATGTTGAGCTGTTAAGCGGTGAAGCCGTTAATGATTTTTTGTTTCTTTGCATTGTTTCTATATGATTGTTTCTATAGGTTGTTTCTATGCATTGTTGTCTAGATATTTGTGTGTGTGATTGATGACGTGAAGATTTCCGTTGCGGGTTATTGGCGTCGTTGCAGACATTTGTTGAGTTTCCGTTGCGGGATTTGGGTTTGAATATCGATTGCGGACATTCATTTGGAGAATCGGTTGCGGAGACTCCTAGGGTAAACGGGTGTCGTTGCGGGCATCCGTGTGATGTTGATTGCGAACATCGTTTTGAATATCGATTGCGGATATCCATTTGGAGAATCGGTTGCGGAAACTCCATGGGGGAGCGCAAAAGATAGCTAACTTAGTGAAGTCGTACGTACTTACAAGATAATACTGAGTTACACTAGGGTTACGCGAGTGATACTAGATAGACGCACAATTAAATGGCCAAAATAATTGAAGATGTTACCTAAATATTACTTGAAGTGATGTAACTAAAATGTAAGACTAGAGCGCGGCGAGTGTACTAATACACTCAGTAAAATCTAAAGTTAAACTAATCTAATGTGCTAGGGGGTCAAGTATTGTCTCGTCTGTCCACTCTCTTTCTGTCTTGCACTTCAAAGAGCTTCAAATAAAGAGCACTAAGGATTGCGCTCAGTTGCTCACCGGGTTAACACCTTTTTGAGACACTACGAGTAACGCGCAAGGGCTCAGACTAACGGGTGCATTGCGCTGGAGTTGCTCCTTCCGTTTCCTGAGATCCTTGCTGGGGTCCTTTACGTTCCACGTAGCTGCTTCTGGACATGCTGTCTCTTCGCCTTTTTGCTACCTTGCCACACGTGTCCTCGTCCAGTAGCGGTTGCAGATTTCCACTGCTTGATGTGACCATCAACAATTCCGATCGTTGATGGGTATCGGACTTCTTCAGCTCCGTTGGGTCTTAGTCCCATTTTCTGACGTGAGACTTTGTGCTTCCTTTCCTCTACTCGGAGAGCGTCATTGATTGCGAATGACGTTTACGGCAAGCTGAGTCATCATTCATTGGCGGGCTTCCCAACTGAAGACTCCTTTGGTTTGTTTTTTCGAGCGTTTTCTAGGGTTTAAAAGAAGAAGTCGATAACAGCGATTTAATCGGACGTTTTCCACGTGCGATCATGAATTTCGAAGAGAAATCCGTATGACAGATACGAATTGCAAATCTACCTTTCAATCTGCTGATCAAACGACACTTTTACTCTTTCCCTGCTCTTCGGTCGGTTGTTCCTTCCTTCTCCGCTCGATATTGGTTGCTCCAGTTGATATTGCTGTTGTCGCCGACAAAAAATCGATAATTCCTTGCGACTGCCGAAAAAACTGTCGCTGCGAGCACTAGGGGTGAAGAAATCGGTGACGTCGTGTTCCGAAGAGACAATTTGTTCCTTTGAGACCATTCAGAAGCGATTACCGGTTTTTTGCTCAGCCTAGTACATGACAAATGTCTATAACTTTGCATACTCGATAATCCGCCGCTGAATCGGCCACTCCGATCGTTCGCTTTGTCCGCTCGTTCGTCACATTGATCCGCCGATAGGTTCTTTTCTTGGAAAAAAAAATCCGGACTTGCGCATTGTCCAAATCTTTCCATTTCCGGTCGATAGCACCATGTCGCGAAAGGGTTGATGAGAGGATCGGCGGCTCCTCTGTCCCGATCGTGAACTGATTTGAATGCGACGATTGGTTGACGTTTCTTGTGCGGACGTTTGTTAGAGTAATAGTAGAACTTGGCTTCATCACTGCTTTATTACAATCCAAAGCACTAGGGTGAATAACAGATGTAGTGGTGGTGGTTCAGGTTGATAGAATACTAGGGTAAACGTGGCATCACATCACAGCGAAGAATTCTAGGGTGACTTCAGATGTTGTGAGAAGTGAGAAGAACTCACTTCTCTCGGTGGAAGAAGTAAAAAGAAGTGAAGTAAAAACTAGGGTACACAATCCTAAAGAAGGGGCGAAGGAATATTCTAGAAAGAATGGGGAAATAGCATGGGGAACGGAGAGAATTAGACAATTGAACGACGCTCCATGTCCCGCCGGCGGGGGCGCTTTAGCGGGGAGTCCATCGGAGCGCGTTTGCATCATTTCCTCCAATTGGGAAGCACGTCTAGGGTTGTTGTCGTTGCTTCTGTAGGGTGAATGAAGGAAATCTTGAAGACATTAGCATGCAAAGCTATGACAGATAGCTTTGAGTTAGCTTTGCATGTGAAGATATTGTGAGACATCTTCCAGGGAAAAAGGTCGCGTGATAACCCAGGAGTTATCCGCGCGACAACAGTCTTGAAATTGATTTCAGCAGACATTTCCTATCGGAATGTTCTAAAACTATAGACACAATGTGAGACACACGTGGTTGTTTGGTTCGTTGTAACACAAGTAGATACACAAAAATACCTAGTGGAACACACAAGTAAAAAATAAAAGAAGAGATACGTAGTGGTCAGTTAGAGAGAGGAACGAAAAATAGCTTTCCTTTCCGTTTCTCCGTTTCTTCTTCAACTCCTTGTTTACTTGTTCAACGTGCCCTAACCATCTGCGCTTCTCAACTGGAAATTCCTCATCTCGGGTTTTGTGTTGTAAATAATTTCTTCGTCCCTCTTTCCAATCCGTTGACCACAACAGAACTCCGAGAGGAGAAGAAGATGTAGAGTGTGGGAGATGAAGATGAGCAGATGATCAAAGTAGAAATGGATTCAAAAGTTTGCTTTTCACGAAGAAGATGTGAAAGATGAACGTTTTTCAGTGTAATCTGCCTGGTAGAATTATGTCTTCAATGGTGGTCAAAACTTTGATTGTTACCTGGAAAGTTTGCAGATTTCAGAATGGCACAGCGTTACTGTCCTTGTGTCTAAAACGTCTCTTATCGGCAACTACTTTAACTGAGAACAAATGTTTGAAAACTTGGATACTGTAATGAAATTGATGTTCATAGTTCTTTTAAGACTATTAACAAATGTTACAATGAGTAGCGTTCTCATCTAAGAATGGTTATGGTAGGGTTACTGAAACAGATCATTTCAATTCAAAAAATATTTCTTAACTTTTCCAATGAAGATATTTTTGCAATAAAACATATCAAATCATCTGAGCATAATACAAAATAGCCTTGTTTTCAAGTTGTGCTTATATAGAGCTATTAAAATTGCGCTATTTTCATATTGCCTTTTACTCTTATGAACAGACCCATGTTCCAACCCACTGCTAGTTGTTTTAGGGTTCTACAAAAAGGAACAGAGTTTTGTAAGTTTTGTAAGACACAAGGGTTAAAGTCAAAGATTGAAAAACTTAAAAAGATATGTCTTTTTGAAGTATAGTTTTTATCAATTTATCGACCAGATCCACCATTCCGTACTTTTGACTTCTTATGACAAGAGTTTGATCAACTGCTCTCCGATCTTCCATTATCAACAACTTAGAATATAATGTTCTATGAACTAACATGTTGGAGCCAGGTACTGCTTAATCTCGAACATTCAATCTAATTATCAAATCAAAAGTGTAACCAGATTCAACGCCTACATAACCAATCACAAGAATCTTCTTAATCTGATTTTCCACCTAAATTGGTCAGGTGTTATGTCTATAAAAGCGTTTTCCATACAAATAAGAGAGTTGTCTTTTGCATTCTAAACTTGAAATCAAATGAAGTTCAACGACTCTTTAGAGTTTATTTTTCTCTGAGAACGAATCGAATTCTATGTATCATAGACTATGGAAAGTCTGGTGTATAATGGGTTTTCTTCTGCAGTATTCATTTCGTTGTGAAGGAGCCTCTATGTAATCCTGTTTTCTGTTTCCAATTTTTTTGAATTTTGGATGTGTAATGTTGCAATGTTCAGTACACATTGTTCCCGAAGAACTGGCTCAACACTATCTTCAGAACCATCTTATGGCATCTTTCATTCTTCTAAAAATCTGGAATAAAATCTCATACTATTCTTCTTTCTCAACTCGACAACTTCCTTATGCACCCTATGATTTTCATGAAATTCTTCATCTTCCAACGTCAACGTCTTCTTTGTATATTTTGAGACCCATAATTTTCACGCCAGCACAAAAAATTGACTCATTCCCTTGAAAATCACCATTCCAAAACGACTCTCATCTTTCCAAGCAGTATGTTTTTGTTATTTCTTCTCTTTCCCAAAGACCTCACGGTCCTTCCAATTGGTATTCAAAGCTCATTGTCCAATTATTCTCTTTTTTAGACAGGAAAAGAGGCGGAGTCTTTCGAAGAATCAAAAGAAGAAGAAGAAGAAAAAGCTTCCTTCCTTTTCTGCTCATTTCCTGATATATAAATGATCGCATGTCTTCTTCCCATTTTCCAATGTGTCTTCAGATCTTTTTCTTCTTTCATCTCGAATAGATGAAATGTTTCTTGCTGTCTTTCTGCAGTTCGAAGATCTTACAAAATCTACTAAACTTCCTTAAACTTTTCTATTTTTCAGATGATGATGTCATCGAAAATCCTGTTGCCAACATTGATGCTTCTTGTGTTCTGTGCCACATCAATGGCAGTTGATCCACTTGATTTTCTCTTCAGCTCAAACATGGCCCGCTATCCAAGATACCGTCCGATGGCCTCATCCGATGCCGCTGTAACTCCGGAATTCGGAAAGAGGTTTTGGCTTGGGTTCGGACTCCTATTCAGATTAACTTTTTTCTAACTTCTACACACTATCCCCCCTTTCTGTCGGTGTCGCCTCCAATCTAATCATCTTATTTCAGAGCTCCACCTGGCTGTGTCTGCACCGAATTTCTCGGATGCCACGGACCCGGATGTATGCGTCGAATGTATCCAAAGGCTTGAATCGTTGTCTATCCCTTGTTAACCGCCCTTTTACTTCTTTCGCTTTTTCTAATACCAAATCCAACTAATTTGAGAACATGACTGAACACAGTGAGAACTTAACATCATTCAATAAATTTGTTGTTAATAATTTTGGCGTTTCATATTTGTTAATTAAAAGCAGCGAAGTTTCCGAGCAAGTCATAATTGACTGTGACAGCGAAGAAAAAACAAAGACAGAGAAGACTTTGAACTTGGACGTGTCTTCTTGAAAAGAAAACTCAGTTCGACAAAAAGAATTTGGAAAGAAAACTATATTTCCAGAGTGTCCAAAAACTAAAAATATTCATCGTTTGCATGAATGTATGCGTTTGAAAGGTGGAAGAGGAGAATGATTGTTTTGCCGTCATTCCTGAACTGGCGAATTATAACAGAAATGCAAAAAAGAGATGCGTCTGCCTATTTCTACACGCGAGATATAAAAATATCACATTTTCCTCCTGAATTTATTTTGCAAAAAACCTTGTTGAAGAATATTTATGTTTTTCCAATGAAAATGAAGTTTTTCCTTCGAAACATGCGCCGAATTTTATGTGAAAGTGCAATCGAGCGCGTTTGCTTCTTTCATGCTTTTCTGCAAAATGTTGCCAACATGAGTGCCAATTTGATTTTTGCACTTTTATCTGTGATAAAAACTTTAAAATGTTGCGAATATTTTGTTTGTTTAGTGGTCGATTCGTTGAAAATTATATGTATTTCTCATATAGTTCGAGTTACTCTTTCTTTAACTCTAAAAGTCATGTGACCTTTGCCGAGAAGACCCAAGAAAAATAGTTGAGGGTTTCAGACACAAAAATGGAGGAGGATAGGACTTCAGCGCCGTTCTGCTCGTTCAGAGAGCGATTGACAGTTAATATGTGGCATGCTCAGGTGAGAAACTACTGAAACTTCTTTGCAATTCTGAGATTCTGAAGAATTAAAAGTCTGAACGAATGAAAATAATAATCTTTGAGATGTTCAACTCGGAATAATAAAATTATGTTTTCAAATTACAGAGAAATGTAGAAAGAGTCACTTTGTATTTACAAGAACCACGACATGTAGAAAATATCACTGGAAGTATGGAAAACGACGATAAAGACGAATGGTGAGATTTTCTTTCGAATAACGGAATGACGAAAATGAACGAAAAGAAAAGAAGATTTTGAAAAAAAATGCATATCAATTTTCCGAATAAGAAGGTGCGACTCGACATCGTCTGTCAGGTGTCGGTGTGGAGAGAAAGAGCAGATTTTGAAGTTATAAAAGGCCATGCCTAAAGAGAAATATTTTGTATTTCCCATATTTCCAAAAATTGAAAAATTTTGACTTTCAGTACTGTTCGTCGAAAAGGCAATGATAGATTACGAACTGCCTCCGTCGCCATCATAATGTGTCTTCATTTGGGAGTCGATCCACCAGAAGCTCCTTCTCGAAAAGATGCTCCCGCACGTCTTCTTTCATGGGTTGATCCATACAAATGTGGAGCACACAAAGCCGCAATGGAAGTTGGATTGAGCACGCAGAGAGCTTACGAGAAATGGCAGCCAAAGTCAAAGTAAGTTTCATTATTATCTTAGCTTTAAATCGAATATCCTTTCAGAACTCGATACAAAATTTGTACTGATCCTCCTATCGATGATGTAAGAAAGGTGGCAACAAACTTGAGAAGGATAAGTGGAAATGATCGGGTCTTGTTCCACTATAACGGCCATGGAGTACCAAAACCCACAGACAATGGAGAAATTTGGGTGTTCAACAAAAGTTTCACTCAATACATTCCTCTGTCGATATTTGATTTACAAGGATGGCTAGATTATCCTACAATATACATCTGGGAAACACATTCGGCAGAAACGATTCTTCATAATTATCGAAGATTTGGAGAAGATCAGAAAATGTTAGTTTCAGAAAGAACTCTTAGACTTCACAAATAAATCTTCAGTTCATGGCAGAGTAGGTTCGACAGATGGCAAGAGGAACAAAGGAATCTTCCGCCTATTTCATCAAAAATGACAGATGCAGATCAAGCGGAAGCATTGGGTTTCCCTGAAAAATATCCTAGATATAATGTAAGAAACCGAACAAATATATTTTATTTCATTTTCATTAAAAAAAAACAAATTAGACTTGCGATTGAAATTTCCGGCGTCAGAAGTAATTTGATTCGTATTCTGAAGAACGACAGAAAAAGAAATTGTTTTTTTCTTTTGATGAATTCTCGAAAACACGAAGCAAATATAAAACCGGACTCTGAAAACACTCTAATCAAAATCTTTTTCAGGACTGTATCCACTTGGCAGCTTGTAGTGCTGGTCAATTCCTTCCAATGTCGAATCCACACCTTCCTGCTGATCTCTTCACTTCATGTCTTACCACTCCGATTCGAACTTCTCTTGCATTTCATCTCAGTCATTCGGAGCATCGAAATGAATATCCAGAGAATATTCTTGATATGATCCCTGGAAATCTAGCTGAAAGAAGGACAGTTCTCGGAGAACTGAACTGGATATTCACTGCCATAACAGACACTATTGCTTTCACTTCAATAGACAGGGATTCTTTCCAAAAACTTTTCAGACAAGACTTACTTCTTGCTACACTTTTCAGAAGTTTCTTACTAGCACAAAGAGTCATGTCGAAGTTTGATGTCTGTGAGTAATTCCGACTAAATGTTGTTCAACCAATTCTTATTTTGTTGCAGTACCAGTATCACAACCACCATTGAAAGACACATCAAGACACGAATTATGGCAGTGTTGGGATCAAACGATGGACATGGTTCTTGATTATTGTAGAGAGTTGATGTACGTCAAAGAATCAGAGAAAGCCCTGTTTTGTGGAAGAGATGTGATTAATAGGAGCAATGTTTTCCCATTTCTTGTTTTGATCGACTTTGAACACGTTCTCACTTTCAACGAGACTCATCAGTACAATACATTCTTTACTGAACAACTTCAAGCATTCGAGCTTTGGCTTGATTATGGAGTCGATGAAGGATCACCACCTCTTCAACTTCCAATGGTACTCCAAGTACTTTTGAGTCAAGCACATCGTGTTAGAGCGCTCAGATTACTTGCACGATTCTTAGATTTTGGAAGATGGGCAATTGGTTATTCACTAGCTGTTGGAATCTTCCCATATGTCTTGAAACTTCTCCAGAGTAATATCAGTGATTTGAAGATTTCTCTTGCATTCATTTGGGCGAAGATCTTGGCAGTAGACCCTTCTTGTCAAATGGAACTTTTCAATGAATGCATTGATGAATCAGCATCACAAGCCCAAACAGGGGCACAAACTCAACAAGCCACACCACCTCCACAACCCTCTGTTGCATTGAAGCAATCTTCCATGTTTGCCAACCATCCACCACCGCCTCAGTTGGCTATGGATAAACGTGCTCTTCAAATCAACACTCAAACAGGCGGACGCTTTCAACCCAATCAAAATCAAGCATTAGACATGCAACTACAGTATGCTCAACAACAACAGCAACGACAATTGGATCCATCAGCAGGACAGCACTCTCCAAATCCCCAACCGAAACAGCAACAACAGCAGCAACAAGGTCAACAGGCAGGACAACAGCAAAAACAAGCTGCTGGAATCATGGTGAGTTGACCTAGCTTCAAATATGCTTTCAATTGTTATTTTCAGAAGTCAACTGGCCAAGCACCTGAAAAGAAGACGATGCTTCGATTCCAATACTTCCTCCAACTTCTCGGTGACCCAGATATCAAACCGAAGCAGAAAACAGTGGCAGCATTTGTGCTAGCTCAACTCACTTCAAACAATTTCCGTCTGGCGCAGAAAGAGCTCACTAGCAAAGGCTATATGGGAATGTGCACAGAATTGATGGTTGACGATGTAGCGAGATCTGTAAAACTTCTTAAACTCTGGATTCTCATTGGTCTTGGTCGCCTATGGTCGGATTATGACGTTGCTAGATGGCAGGGTATTCGTTTGATGGCTCATGATAAAATGGTATTGGAGTTGAGTGACGATTCTGCTGAAGTTCGTGCGGCCGCTGTTTTTGCTCTTGGAAGTTTACTACGAAACTCTTCTCGAACAAATGAACATGCTTCTGCAGTCGAAGAGAATTTGGCAGATGAACTGTGCGCTCAATGTGTTTTTGATAGTTCTGTTCTTGTTAGAGAAGAGCTGATTGTGGCACTCCAGTGGTTTGTATTCGATTTCGAGAAACGATTTGTGAAATTCCTTCTGGATTTATCAAATCAAATAAAGTTCCAGTTGCCAAGAAAACGAAATGAATCAGAGAATGAGAATGAGGAAGGGTACGATATTGCTGCTGAAATGCCATCTCATCGACGTAATAACCGCGAACAATCCATTCACGAATTCATGCAACCATCAGTGATTCGAAAGAAGATGTCAACGAGTGTCTTCAATACAGCTGTTGAAGAGATTGTACAAGAGGATCACACTGGACATATGTATTTGGTTGGTAACGATAGTGGGCATCATGTGGAAAGAGAGAAAGAAGATTATGAGTACAGGTAAGCGAAGTGAAGAGGAAGGAGGTTCTTACCGAAATAGTTGTGAATACAGAGAACGAGCATTGGCCCAGATTCGACATCTGGAGGCGAAGACGTTCAATGAAGCCGTCGCGAGAACATGGTTGGCACTTCTAAGGTTGTCTTTGGACCCAATTGAAAGAGTTGCTCGAATGGCTCAGAAAATAGTGCATCGAGTAGAAGCCGGAATTCCTGAAATGCAAGCCAATATCGATAACACAATGGCCCATTTGAATCGAAAAATGATAGCTCGCAAGACATCAAGAGCCACTGTTGAAATGCCTCGTAGACCAGTCGGACCAAATGAAGAGGTCGTCAAATTGGCAGAAAAAATAGAGCGAAATTTGGAAGTTGAAAAAGGTAAGTAAAGTATTTCTCTGAACTTATTTGATTCTATTAAAAGTTCTCGCAACGATTCCAGAAACCGGTGTGGCTGCTCGAGGAATCGATTTCACCGAGCTGAATGTGCAAAAACAAAAAGAACGAAAAGGAAAGGGTCAGATCAAGAAGTTACAGGATGAGTCAAAAGTGAAGTTTCAAGTTGGAAGTCCCGGAGATATTGCAGCACAACATCACAGTATGTTTCAGATATACTTCTACTTTTCTTAATAGAGTTTTATTTCAGGGAATGCACTTTCCCCCGGAAGCTCGTTCACTTCTGAAACTCAAAGCAGTGAATTGTTTTCAAAAGATGAGGAAACTGAAGAGGAAGAAGAACAACTACAACAACAGAATGTTGACCAAAGGTCTGCAACAGAAGAAAGAGACGTGGCAACAACGGCTTCTGGTAGAACAGTCAAAGGGATTTTCAGTAAGTTTTCTTGTATTTCCGACACTCTCAATCTATCATCTCTCAGGAAAATCCGATTTTATGGATGCCGCCACAATGGAGTTCACTCCACGTCGAACTAAAGCAGTGCCTGGTGATTTCGCTGTAAAAGAAGAGTCGAAAACATTACGAAATGTGATAGAAAACCCAATCGTTTCCACTCAATTTGTCGCCTGGTGCAGTAAAGTATTCGTTGAGCCAATTCTTCACGTCATCACACTTGACGAAGATAAAGTAGACGAATGGGAGATTGAGGAGGAAGATGAGTTCATGCCAGAAGAGTATCGTGAGAAGATCAAAGAGATACAGAAACAAGACAAAAAGATTCATGACGAGAAAAGAGCAAAAGATAAGAAAGAAGGAAAGAAGGAGAGAAGTCAGGAGGATGTAGTCGTGACGACGACGACGATTAGTGATTGGGCGATTCATGCAATGGAAGGAATGTTGCAAAGTGCAGATATCGAAGGAAGGGATTTCAAAGATAAAAGATATGATGAATCATTGTGGAGAGTCACTATCAGTCATCCAGCTACTTCGTTAATGACGTCAAAGTTAAGAAGGTATGATTCTGGATTCACTTTCAATAATATCAAATTCTTTTAAATTCCAGATGTATGTACGCTACTGATGGTCAAATGATGACAATCATTCGTCAGGATACTGATCCTCGATTCTTCCGTCGTTTCAATCTAACCGATTCAAATCCATTCTGTCCTGCACCAGTATCTCAATTGATTCTCATCAACGATATGTCTCGTGAAATGGTTATTGCTTGTAGTAGGAATGGAATCGTTCGAATCTGGGATCCATTTTTCGTGGGTTGGAATGATGATTACGAGAAGCCACCAGAATTGGTATCCGCGTCATTTGCACTCGAATCCCAAATGAAGTTGACTGACGACAGAAATCACAAGTGTCTTTTTGAGTGAGTTTTATTCCTTAAAATCTGTAATACGACGTCAAATTTTCAGTTGGAACCAACAAAATGGAAAGCTTATGTGCACTGGAACTAAAAGTGTCCGTATTTGGGATGCTCATTCCGAAAAAGTGTGTCAAGATGTGATGTATTCTCCACTGGGAAAGCAAGCGGCAGCTCAAAATAACCTGAACCAAGAAAACGATTTCCTCCCAACGGCGATGTCTGGGAATCTTGATGATGAAGGAAATATGATTGCAGTTGGTTAGTAATTTTGCATGCTTTGATTTTTTTTCTTTTATCACCCTGTTTCACAGGCTATTTCGACGGTCGTGTTGAATATTTCGATATGCGAATGGCTAATCCAAAAGCAGCTCGATGTACTCTGACTCCAGTTAACTACGGATCGGCTAAGTTCGAAACCAAAGCACCTTCTATCACACATTTGAGAGTAAATCGAATCGGATTTGGAACGGAAATGTTCGCTGGATGCAGAGATGGATCAATTTATAAACTACAGCTCCGAATGTTTAAAGAAGCATCTCCGTCAATTGTTGCTCCATGGAATGATAATCACTCACACATGTTTGTCCATGAAGATTCACGAATTCTTGCTACGGCAGCTGAAGGAGATCTTGCAATCTATGACGTCGCTCAGAATAAGCAGATGGCGTTTATTGAAGGATACAAAGAGCACAACGAATTCCTTCGAAAAGAGAAAAGTGCCAGTACTTTTGGAATATTTGGATCGAATAGAAAACTGTCAGCTGCTCAATTGAGTGGAAGAATGTCTTCTATTGGAGAGACGAAAACATCAGAAGTTCCAAAAATCATCTCGTTGACAATGCATCAGATGAGGTAGTTCCAAATACATCCATTCTTCGATTATATTCTTTTTTTCAGACTTCTCACTGTTGCTGGATATAGTGACAACTCTGTCTGCGTCTACGGATCTCCAAATCCAGGATTGACCGGACACTATGGAAAAATATAAACAGCCAATTTGGCCCAAATATGTAAAATATTGAAATGTTTCCCCCTAGCCTTTTCAAATTATATGATTCATAAAAATTATTAATTGAATTATACCCGTTTCTTTCGTTCTCCGTTTTTGTTCCCTCCCTTCACCCAAGTGCCTTATATATCTAGAGATTATATTATGTAAATACTAGCTCACTAGTATCGTTATATCTTTTTCTACCCAAAATTCTTACTTTTGTGTCCTCATGTTATTTATTCCTCGAACCTCTGCTCAATCATCATCTCTTTGCCAGTTTCATGTCCTCTTCTATGTTCCCTGTTTTGCCAATTATTCTGTCTTTTTATTAGCTTCCCCCTTGTAAAAATGCGATGAAGTTACCAATATTCATTATTTTTTTAAAGATTCGAACAACCGAGCTTCACTAACAAACTGCCTCGATTAAAAGAAGACGAACCAGAATGGAAAGTATATGTCTTGACCTCTATGAGATTGATATACTGAAAAGTCGGTTAACTACGGCCCCACTTTGCGACAAAAGCATTCTGTTTTTCATAATTTCTTTAATCTGATTCATGACATTTTAAACAAATTTTCATTAAAGACTCAAATCTGTCCGTAAATTGGACATAGAAAATATGCAGGAGTATGAAAATTAGGTCTGGATTCTTTTCAAAACTTGATTCTCCATTTTCCATTCTGTCACACTGTTACGAGAGTCCTGAAATCTTTTTGAATTTTTCAGACTTTTTGAACTCATTTATCTCACTTTTTTCAAACGAATCTCATCGGTGAATGTCTGATTTCCAACTACGAATGACACTTTTCCACTGATCCCTGTCGGTTTTCCAATTGAATCAAATGTACTGTACTTTGCATCTAGAGTTTTGAATTCATAATCTTTGAGTATTTTCATCACTGCCGACCATTTATATTCAGTATCAACTGAATTAAATCATAGAATTGAAAACGAAAAAAAAAAATGGAAGACTCACATTCTTTGGGATAGTCAACAAAAAAAAAAGAGTTTTGAGACTTGTATAGTCTTCATATCTAGAATAATCACGAATACTAACCAAATGATAGTCCATTAGATACTTTGCAGTTCTTTCCGGAACAAATGCATTGATGGAAATTATTAAGAAAAAAAGGAAAAAGAGAAAATTTTTCATTTTCGAATGGGAAATGAAATGTGAAATGGGTGCCTTTATAAAGATGTATTTTGGAAATTTCGTTCGCAAGAAGGCATGGGAATGGCGAGAAAAAAAAAGAATGAAATGTTCACCATATTGGGAAAGCTCATATTGTATAGAAAATTTATTTCTGAAAGAATAGCAAGGAAGACGGTTATAATTCCACCAACACATCAAGTAAAGGGTTTTCAATTTGCCATTCAGTGACACTTATCCATGTATTCTGAAATCAGAAAAAGTAGAACTTGAAGTTTCTCAATTCAACTCACTTTTATCATTTGAATTTTATCAGTGAACGTTCTGTTAGCAATTCTATAAGTTACATTTCCAATTGTTAAATGCGGTTTACCGTATTCATAAACATAATAAGCTTCATGTGTTTCAAACTCTAAATCAGCCAAAACTGGAAGTAGATTGAACCATTTGTATTCCGTGTCAACTGGAAGTTGAACAATATTTTATTATCTTGAAAATACGACTAACATTTCTTTGGATACGAGACAAAAAGCGATTTGATACACGTGAAATCTTTCAGTTTTGCATACATTCTGATATTTGCAAATTGATTATTTATCATATAAATCGCTGATCTTTCTGGCTCTCGGGATGATACGAAAGATGTAACGAAAAAGAAATAAAGAAGATGAAAATACATTTTCCCAAGTGCTGAAAAATAAACTCTCTCTCGATAATGTTTTGTTATGATTCAAGCTTGAATATGATTCATCTTGCATTTTATTTCTTCAAAAACTTTATTTTCAAACTGAAAATCAATGATTAAAGAAGCTTCGATAAGAAGTTTCCTCAAAAGATTCTTCAGCTGCAGCAGTCTCCTGTTGTTGTTGAACTGTTGGCTGTGGAGCTGGTGGTGCTGGGGCTTCAACTGTCTCTTCTGGACCATAATCTTCTGGATTTGATGCCGGAGCTCCATTATCTTCTCCGTTAATTGATTCTGGATGTTGAGGACGTGGTGCGAATGGAGAGAGAATCGTATTGACTCCACAATCAGATGGACAATAAGCAGCTGGAAGGCCTGGTTCTCCTGGAGCACCAATTCCTCCTTGCTCTCCGAATTTACCAAACTGAAAGTTTTCAGAATTCTATATAATATCAAAATATCTATAAATTTACCTTTCCAGTGCCTCCAATGCCTCCTTGTTGTCCTGGTTTCCCTGGTGGTCCTCTAATATTTGAAGATCTTCCTGGATTACCCGGTGGTCCTTTTGGTCCTTGAGATCCTGCGAGTCCTGGTGGCCCTTTAATTCCTTCTCCAGCAATTATAGTATCTCCTGGTGGTCCCTTTAATCCTGGAATTCCACGTGTTCCAGTTGGTCCCTTTGCTCCACTTGCTCCAAGTCCTCCTGATTGTCCTGGATGTCCTGATTTTCCAGACTTTCCTTTTCTTCCTGGATTTCCTGGAAGTCCTCTTTCTCCTTGTGCTCCACGTGGTCCTTGTGGTCCTGATGGACAAATTGAACATGGAAGTTCATCTTGAGGCTCTAGATCAACATCAACACCCTCCAATCCTGGAGATCCTGGTTTTCCAGGAGTTCCTGGTTGTCCATCATTTCCAGGTGATCCTTCCTCTCCAATTGGTCCTTGTGGACAATGAAGACGTGTACATTCTGAAGAAAATTGATGGATTATTGCCCCAAATGAAATTATACTTACGACTACATTGATGAAGAACTCCTTTCTTTTCTTCACTGGCTCCAACTCCATAAGAGTTTCTAGGAATACGAAGAGATCTTCCAGTTTCAATAAGTTCAGCCCAGATTAATTGTGATTTAGCCTTTATAAAACTGACTATTTTAAGATCTCAGTTTAGAAACATACTTTAAAAGCCGCCTGTTTTCCCAGAATCTCATTCTCTGTCTTTTGAATTCTCGATGAAATATGGACGAAACTGATTAATGTGAATCCAACAGTCAAGATGGAAACCAGACAAATAAGCCGGGCACCCAAACGGGCAACGTCGACTTTCATGACTATCTGAAATAAATGTTTGTGGGTTAAGAACGTATTGTTGTGAATAAGTGAATGAAGATGAATAAAATATATAATATGCGCGGGGGAATGAATATGTGGCGGGGAGAATAATCAAATGTCCTAGATCTCGGGGGAATGATAACATTTGTGGACATGGAGGGACGAATGGAATGCGGAGGATATTATGAAGAGGCCGGGAATTATTATGAGGAACACGAATATAGATTCAGTTAACCGGTAATAAGGTGTAGAAAACATTGAGAAGACTGGATACTTGGACTATATTCTAATATAATGGAACATAGAAAATCTTTATCTTCTTTTATCAAAACTACGAAAGCTCATAAAGCTCTAAAAACGTGTTTTTTCAACTCTCCAATTTGGCTTCAATTCCATCATAAATTTCTTTCCGGTTCATGAATTCTTGGGATGAAGAGTAGATTTATTGACTTGTTTTTAATTATTCTCGACAGAATAAATTTAGATTTTGAAAAGTTCACTTAAACCAGCATATCATTGGTCTTGCTTGGTCTTGCTCGTTTTTCTCTATTCAAAGTTCTAACTTCTCGACCAATTTCCAAACAAATTTTTACTTTCTTGTACATAAAATTCGAAAAATCTGAAACATAGTTTAACAGGGTCATTTTCTAGGTTCTGCCCTAGTTTCGACATAAACTGGGAAATGGAAGGGACTGCTCGTTAGGGCGCTCTTCTATTAAAGGTTCCGATTCTGTGTAATAAAAGTTTCCACGTCTTGAAAACACTTCCGCTTTAATTAGATTTTACACGTAGGTGGATTGGGAAATTTGAGCACCGTCACGTGAAGGGGAACTTTCTACCATTCATTTCTGAATTTCCCTATTCACGAATCACTAAGAAGTTTTTAAAGTTTTCGTCATGGCTATTACAAAAGGTAATAAACGGAAAAAAGAATGTTGTTAGAATATGGCAGTTTTTTTTTCAGAAAGACGGGAAGAAATTAAAAAGCAACTTCTACAAAAAATGCTTGAATTTGCGAGAAAAGAGCTAAAAATTTGTGTCGTCAAACACTCGATCATTGTTCCTGTGATGTGCGATACTCCAGAGCTGGCTGTCATGGGAGAAAAAGAGCAAGACAAATGGATCAGGGATAATTTTGGAGTTTTCAGAACAATGTAGGTTTTTGAAATATGAGATACAACCATATACGAAACAAATTTGCAGTTATTCAGAACTGAAAGAATCGATTTTGACAAATCAAATTGAATTGGAATTTGAAGATCGAATCAGATTGTATGTCTGTATGGGATGGCCTGTAAAGTGTGATGTATTGAAAGAGAAGTAAGCTGAAAATCGTTAGCTTTTATTCAAATTATGGTTTTTAGATTAAAAGGGTTCGCTGTATTCGATGAGAATCAGAAGATTGAAAAATTGGAAATGAAAGATATGATTTTTCATGGATGTCATGATCAATTGAAGAAAATGCGCCATGTGAAGAAGGATAAGAAGGAAAGTAAGTAGTTGTTTTCTAATTCTTTGGGAGATTCTTCAGTTACTGCCAGATTCACTTCAATGTAATATTTCAGAAAAAGAGGAAAAGGAGTCGTTGGTTGATGGAAGAGAGACGTTGATGGAGAAGAGAGACGTTGATGGAGAAAATGAGCGTGGACTGAGCAAGAAGAAAGTAAAAAAAAATGGTCGAATCCGAGTTTTCGATATAGGATGTGAGATGCTCGGAACGAGTGAGTTTTTTTTTGTCATTGCCAGTATTGAGCTTTCGTGAATTTCTTTGACAGTACAAAAATGTAATCACTCCTGATAAAAATTCCAGGGCCAAGCCGAAAATTCGAAAAATTGACAGGAACACGTGACCACGAAGAGACCGAAGCCACCAAAAATGATAAGAAGGAAGAAGAACGACTCAAGACTACACAACTGGCTGAAGAACAACGGAAGAAGGAGGAAAAGATGCCAATGCATTCGTTGTTGGGCACCTTCGCGAGTGCACTGAAAGATCCGAAATGGATTGAATTTGAAGAGACGAAACGATTAGTTGATGAACTATTTGAAGATGTTCTGTATTGGGAAGTGAGTCTCACTAGGATAACTTTAAGAAAAACGATAGTTGTTTTAAGCAATTCCATGCGGTCCGTTGGTATGCATTTGTGGATGAGAACATTCAGTGTGTGAGAATGGCACGAATTGAAGGCAGAACTCCATCCAGAAAGAGCATCGGCTCCAAAACCTTTGTCCAAGGATTCACTGAATTGGTTGGGCTAATCGAAACAGAAGCCTCGTCATCTCGTTCGAAACTGAAAGAATTGGAAAAGGAGTGTAGTGATAAGGAAGTATGGATCAGAATTTATTCAAATAACTAGTTCCTATTTTCAGAGATGCGAAATCAAAGATCTCGAAAGTGTTTGGCGTAAGTTCCTGAGAACCATCACCAAGCTCTGAAGAGACTGAAAAAAAAGAAGACCTTTTCAAAGAAAACTGTCTATGAGAATAGGATTTTTTGTTCCATAAATAAAGAAATTTTGAGAAACGAGATGCTTTGGTTGCAAGCCCAGTGGGGCCTTAGTTAACTGACTTTTCAGTGCAACTAGCTGATTAGAGTATATCTATTTTCGTGATAATCACTTTAAAATGTTTTATTTTTTCCCTATTTGTTCGAGTCTTTGAAAATAATGAACTTCATCGCATTTTTACAAGGGGGAAGCTAATAAAAAAAGACAGAACAATTGGCAATACAGGGAACATAGAAGAGGACATGAAACTGGCAAAGAGATGATGATTGAGCAGAGGTTCGAGGAATAAACAACATGAGGACACAAAAGTAAGAATTTTGGGTAGAAAAAGATATAACAATACTAGTGAGCTAGTATTTACATAATATAATCTCTAGATATATAAGGCACTTGGGTGAAGGGAGGGAACAAAACGGAGAACGAAAGAAACGGGTATAATTCAATTAATAATTTTTGTGAATCATATAATTTAAAAAGGCTAGAGGGAAACATTTCAATATTTTACATATTTAGGTCAAATTGCCTGTTTATATTTTTCCATAGTGTCCGGTCAACCCTGGATTTGGAGATCCGTAGACGCAGACCGAGTTGTCACTATATCCAGCAACAGTGAGAAGTCTGAAAAAAAGAATATAATCGAAGAATGGATGTATTTGGAACTACCTCATTTGATGCATTGTCAACGAGATGATTTTTGGAACTTCTGATGTTTTCGTCTCTCCAATAGAAGACATTTTTCCACTCAATTGAGCAGCTGACAGTTTTCTATTCGATCCAAATATTCCAAAAGTACTGGCACTTTTCTCTTTTCGAAGAAATTCGTTGTGTTCTTTGTATCCTTCAATGAACGCCATCTGCTTATTCTGAGCGACGTCATAGATTGCAAGATCTCCTTCAGCTGCCGTAGCAAGAATTCGTGAATCTTCATGGACAAACATGTGTGAGTGATTATCATTCCATGGAGCAACAATTGACGGAGATGCTTCTTTAAACATTCGGAGTTGTAGTTAATAAATTGATCAATCTCTGCATCCAGCAAACATTTCCGTTCCAAATCCGATTCGATTTACTCTCAAATGTGTGATAGAAGGTGCTTTGGTTTCGAATTTAGCCGATCCGTAGTTAACTGGAGTCAGAGTACATCGAGCTGCTTTTGGATTAGCCATTCGCATATCGAAATATTCAACATGACAGCCGAAATAGCCTGTGAAACGGCCTGTAAAACGCTTCCGGGGGAAAGTGCGTTCCCTGAAATAAGGATCTATTAAGGCGAGTAGAAGTATATCTCAAACATATTGTGATGTTGTTCTGCAATATCTCCGGGACTTCCAAAGGAAGACTCCAACAGCCAATGAATAACCAATTGCCCATCTTCCGAAATCTAAGAATCGTGCAAGTAATCTGAGTGCTCTGACACGATGTGCTTGACTCAAAAGTACTTGGAGTACCATTGGAAGTTGGAGAGGCGGTGATCCTTCATCGACTCCATAATCAAGCCAAAGCTCGAACGCTTGAAGTTGTTCAGTGAAGAATGTATTGTACTGATGAGTCTCGTTGAAAGTGAGAACGTGTTCAAAGTCGATCAAAACAAGAAATGGGAAAACATTGCTCCTATTAATCACATCTCTTCCACAAAACAGAGCTTTCTCTGATTCTTTGACGTACATCAACTCTCTACAATAATCAAGAACCATGTCCATTGTTTGATCCCAACACTGCCATAATTCATGCCTTGATGTATCTTTTAATGGTGGTTGTGATACTGGTACTGCAAAAAAACAAGAATTGGTTGAGCAACATTTAGTAGGAATTACTCACAGACATCAAACTTCGACATGACTCTTTGTGCTAGTAAGAAACTTCTGAAAAGAGTAGCAAGAAGTAAGTCTTGTCTGAAAAGTTTTTGGAAAGAATCCCTGTCTATTGAAGTGAAAGCAATAGTGTCTGTTATGGCAGTGAATATCCAGTTCAGTTCTCCGAGAACTGTCCTCCTTTCAGCTAGATTTCCAGGGATCATATCAAGAATATTCTCTGGATATTCATTTCGATGTTCCGAATGACTGAGATGGAATGCAAGAGAAGTTCGAATCGGAGTGGTAAGACATGAAGTGAAGAGATCAGCAGGAAGGTGTGGATTCGACATTGGAAGGAATTGACCAGCACTACAAGCTGCCAAGTGGATACAGTCCTGAAAAAGATTCTGTTTTGAGTCTTCTCAGAGTCCTGTCTTATAATTGCTTTGTATTTTCGAGCATTCGTTAAAAGAAAAAAAAGCAATGTCGTTCTTCAGAATACGAATCAAATTACTTCTGACGCCGGAAGTTTCAATCGTATGTCTAATTTGTTTTCTTTTTTAATGAAAATGAAATAAAATATATTTGTTCGGTTTCTTACATTATATCTAGGATCTTTTTCAGGGAAACCCAATGCTTCCGCTTGATCTGCATCTGTCATTTTTGATGAAATAGGCGGAAGATTCCTTTGTTCCTCTTGCCATCTGTCGAACCTACTCTGCCATGAACTGAAGATTTATTTGTGAAGTCTAAGAGTTCTTTCTGAAACTAACATTTTCTGATCTTCTCCAAATCTTCGATAATTATGAAGAATCGTTTCTGCCGAATGTGTTTCCCAGATGTATATTGTAGGATAATCTAGCCATCCTTGTAAATCAAATATCGACAGAGGAATGTATTGCGTGAAACTTTTGTTGAACACCCAAATTTCTCCATTGTCTGTGGGTTTTGGTACTCCATGACCGTTATAGTGGAACAAGACTCGATCATTTCCACTTATCCTTCTCAAGTTTGTTGCCACCTTTCTTACATCATCGATAGGAGGATCAGTACAAATTTTGTATCGAGTTCTGAAAGGATATTCGATCTAAAGCTAAGATAATAATGAAATTTACTTTGACTTTGGCTGCCATTTCTCGTAAGCTCTCTGTGTGCTCAATCCAACTTCCATTGCGGCTTTGTGTGCTCCACATTTGTATGGATCAACCCATGAAAGAAGACGTGCGGGAGCATCTTTTCGAGAAGGAGCTTCTGGCGGATCGACTCTCAAATGAAGACATATTATGATGGCGACGGAGGCAGTTCGTAATCTATCATTGCCTTTTCGACGAACAGTACTGAAAGTCAAAATTTTTAAATTTTTGGAACAATGGGAAATACAAAATATTTATCTTTAGGCATGGCCGACACCTGACAGACGATATCGAGTGGCACCTTCCTATTTGGAAAATTGAAATGCATTTTTTTCGAAATATTCGTTTCTTTTCGTTCATTTTTGTCATTTCGTTGTTTGAAAGAAAATCTCACCATTCGTCTTTCTCGTCGTTTTCCATACTTCCAGTGATATTTTCTACATGTCGTGGTTCTTGTAAATACAAAGTGACTCTTTCTACATTTCTCTGTAATTTAAAAAAATAATTTTTGTATTCCGAGTTGAACATCTCAAAGATCATCATTTCCATTCGTTCGGTCTTTTAATTCTTCAGAATCTCAGAATTGAAAAACAGTTTCAGTAGTTTCTTACCTGAGCATGCCACATAATAACTGTCAATCGCTCTCTGAACGAGCAGAACGGCGCTGAACTCCTATCCTCCTCCATTTTTGACTCGAACGTAAATATCCGACACTTTTTGGGTGTCTGATGCAAACGCGCTCCATTGAAATCTCCCCGTGTACTCCTCGTGGACAAGGTGAAAATTATTTTTTTTACTTTTTTAAACCAAGTTTCCGTTTGTTTTTCTTCTCCGATGTTTATTGCAAATTATTTTGTAAAAAAATAAGTAATTTAAAGAAAAAAGAGCAAATAAAATAAAAAGTTTTAAGAGTCAGAAGGCTCATCGGAGTCGATTTCTTCGATGAAGTCCTCAGGATAGAGCTCAAAGTGAGAGTTTTCGGAGCAAATGCAGTTTTGTTCGGTTAAGATTGCAAGAGAAATGAGCAGGCTGCTTGCACAAGTTGCATCTTTTCCAATCCGTGATTCGGCTTTCATACTCTTCCTCATCAATGTCATCTGGCAGCGGAGGGTGCTCCTTAATTCAACTTAAATGCGAAAAAAAATTAGTTTGATTAAAACCTGGGCGCAAGTACTGCATCTGCCGATATTTCTCTTAGGAATCAATTGAACTGAAGACGCAGTGAGCTCAGTTCGTCTCTTTTTCTGGCGCTTCTGAAAAATTCGAATATGTGAATACATGTAGTTCGGTAAACCTTCAGCGTGACACAATTCATAGTTTCTCTTGCAGTTTTGGAGTTTCTTCTTGCATCAGGGCGGACTGCTAACCCTCTATCACTCGTTTCAATAAGCAGAGATTTCAGCGCGCTTTCTGTTCTCGCTAGCTCATTTTCAAACTCTTTATCCCCATCTTTTCTCTTTTTTCTCAACTCCGTGTAAATAGTGGCGAACATCTGAATAATAGCATAATCAATCTATAATTCAATTAACACAAATATTCTGAATTTCGTCCATTTTCTTTGTAATCTCATCTTCTTTCTCTTTGTTTCGTCCAATTAATTGTTCTAAATTTGCAGCTCAAAGAACGGTGGACACGTGGCCTGGACGAGGATCGTCGAATTCCAGGGAAGGTGTCTCATTAATGGTAAGTTCATCAGCTTGTTTTTGCCTGGCTGAATAGAAACGAAGAGTCTATTTGCCTAGATGAATTTCATTTCTTACCAATGAACAAAAGAATGCCATGTACATGCTTGCAGGCCACTCCAGCCAAGGATGTCAGGCAATCGCAGAAGGATCGATAGCAACATGCCGTACAGTAGTTGCAGTGAGTGTTTTCCTTTAAAAAAAAGTCGGTTCTGTGAATTATTTCTATCCGAAAACCCAACTATTTTGTCACAAAAACATTCTTCAAAATCTATTACTGTGTACTCTTTTTTCCTCCTCTCATCACTCTCATTCTTAACCACACTGTAAGACCCATCATCGTTTGTTGAGATATTGTAGAGTAAGCTAGACGTTCTGAATTCTCGGCATTTTGATCTATTCTGACCTTTCCTAGGACATGCAGAGGAGAGTTGACGTAGTTTCTAAAAAAAAAGTAGTAGCTCATCACTCCTTATATACTCGTGCCTGTTTGGCTTTAGACTCCAGAATCCATTTTGAAGCTGCCAGTAGATGAGAAATGAGCAAATCCAGCCGGATGCCACGTTTTGAAACGATAACAGTTTTCTAAAAAAAAACAAGTCCTAGTGTAAAAAAAAGTTCAGTAGATTGTAGTTTCTAACTTTAAGAACACTATGCCACGCTTCCGCAAACATGCTTGTGTGGCACGCGATGTTAGCTCTAGCAGCTGCTGACCATTCATCCATTCTATCTGTAATAATTCTTACTTTTGTTTATCAAAGCTACTTTTCTATACCGTAGTAGTAGCGACGGAAATACTCTGAAAAATCTTTCGATTTCCCTGAGCCTTCATCATCTAGAGATGTTAGAAGGGATAGCATGCGATGAATTACTCTGTCTTTTCTAGGGTCCCGTAGAAGCTCTCGTAGGCTTTGAAGTGTTGTTTTAAGAAAATCCCCCTAAATAAGATTCCTATACTATGTTACTCATCTAGATCAAACCTTCAAATAAATTTTGGCATTCTTTTTCCACGCTCTGTAAACGTGCCATCTGCAGGTGACTTTTTGGCTCTTCGCGTTTTCAAACACCTCAATGTACCCATTCCAAAAACTATTTGCCTCGTCGCTCATGAAGTAAAATGGTCCGAAATCAGGATACAACTTTTTTACACATTTGAAGAAAATCGCTACTTCTTTTGAGGTTGTTGAAGAAGAAATCAAAAACCCTGAAATTGGTGGTTCTGTTTGTACTGTAAATTGTTTCTACCAGCTGGTTCGCTTCTATCATAGTTATCGACAACTGTAATTGTCGTCAATTTCAAGCCATACTGTGTGACGTTATGAGTATCGTCGAGAATGACCACCTTGTGTGAGAAGTCTTTGAGACTTTTCAAATGCTGTTCGTTAATGATAACTGAAAAATTGTAGAATTTTAGCACTAGCTGCCTATCAGTTTCTTTATACCCATAACGAAATCAGATCCGGTGTTATCTGAAGGAGGCTGATAAAAACGAATTCCGTCCTCATCTTTTCCCATTGCAACTCTTTTCTCAACTGATTTCAAGTCATCTCTATCATACTGTTCCACATTTAACTGAAGAGTGTTTCTCAAGTTTCTGAATCAAACATGTCTAAATTCAATTTATGAAATTCTATATCTCACCGAATGTCATCAGAATTTACGTCAAACAGTCTTGAGTACTCATCTGACTCTTTTCTACTCAAATCCACAATTGTCTTATTTGTTAGACCTTTAGAAATCAGCTCGGCCACTTTTTTCTTTTGTAAAGATGTGAGAGTCAGATTGGCGACACTGATTTCATGGAAGAAATGGGTAAAACAGGCTTCCACTTCAATTGTTCCATTTGTAGTGACGGCCTAAATAGTATTCCCTAGGCAATTTTATCTAATCATTTGCTCATTTTTAAAAATGCAGTGCATTTATTATCTCCTGTTATCTTTTTTGATTCATGTCCATACTTCAAGACTCCAGTTCTTTCATACTTTCCCTCGTGCTTGCATTTCATGTGTATGACCTTTCTTTTTCCATCATTATCTGACTTTTGGACAACAAAACTGGTGCCTGTTTCCTCTTCCCTTTTAGCAATCCAAGTCTGAATAGTTTTTTTTTTCTAAGTTTACTATTTTCTATTTTGTACCTTAAGCTCAATTTTTGCCTGAAACTTCACCCTTTCCACTTTGTGTTCTGTCTAGTTGTCATCAACAAAGTGTTCACATAATGCTGCTCTCGATGTCACATATGTTCTAACACCATCCTCTATCATACAATCTGGATGTGTACACAAAATTTTTTGATTGCTGATTGTTTTGGCCTTGACAATATCAGTTTTTGGAGACAAGACAACCACTTCTTTTGTGCAAATTCGGAATTTCTAAAATTGAATCGATTATAAGCCGTTGGATAGGCCATTGTTTCTTTTATATTACATTTTCCTATTTGTTTTACTAATCTACCTTTTTTTCAGGTTCATCTTCTGCTGCCTCAACTCCATCAAACCGTTCTCCTTCCGGATCTTCAAGTGTCAACTCATCGGCAGAATGATGCAGGCGGACGTGGTTTTGGGCGGAGCCCCTCGAGGTGAATTTTTTCTCACAAAAAGTGCAGCTATACAAATCAGTCCCTTTTTCTTGAGCTTTAGTGGCTTTGATTCGTGAGTTGAATGCGTTGATGACGTCTGGTGTTGCATTATGGACGCGTTTCATGTGTTTCCGAACTTCGGTTGGGATGTTGATGAATTCGCAATCCAAGAAGTAGCATTGGAATTTCGTATCCGATACGTTCATCACGAAAAAATTGCGAAAAAAATTTAATGACCAATCTACAAGCTTATATACCCCTAACCCGTGGGAAAATGATAACTTTTCCAGCCTCAGTATCCTCTATTTAACGCTATCTCACTTCTAAATTCATTAGGTTCCCACGAACAGAAGCCCTCTCCATCTCGTCCTCTTCTTTCTGAACGCTATCTCACCTCGAATTTCCCCGAGGTTCCCATGGAAGTTCATTTTCCGACGATCATTCACTTTCCCACGAACATTCACTTTCCCACGAACATTCATTTTCTAACGCCCACTTTGCCTATTCTTGCTTCAGTGCTTCATTTTTTCCTAATTTTTCTCCTAATTTTTTTTTCAGCCCATATGTTCCTGTTCTTCGGATGCTTTTCTCATCTCAACCTCTACTGTCTGCTGTTTTTTCTTTTGTAAGTCAGTCATGAGTATTGTTCCGTTTCTGTTCACCTTTTTGGTTTTTAATGATAATTTTTCCAGGTCCGGTCGGAAAAAGAAGAAGTCTTCACTTTGGTTTCAGTTTTCGAAACAACAATGTCTTCACGGTTTTTCTTAGGTAAGGAATCTCTATGTGTTGTTCCGTAAATTCATTCAACCTAGGTTTTTCAATTCAGTTTTTTCCAGTTTCAACTCCTCCAGCCACCGTCTCGAAGGATGCCACAAAAGCTGATGCGAAACAAGAACTTCGCCTTCACAAGAGGACTGAGCAGTAGGAAGAAAGAATTCTGTTTTAATTTTGCTATCAATAAATTTTAAATAAAATTCCTTTATTTTTCATTCAATTCAATAAATATGTACCATAACTATGCTTTCGTGTCGAAATTCTATATTGCTTTTTCTTCTTGTAGTTCAATAACAATCTGTACACCAAATATAAGCAACGAAAGAACTCATTGTTTGAGATTTGAAAATTTTTGTGCAGCTTTTCTTTTTATTTGTGATTCCTTCTCTGAAAAAGCACTCTAACGTAAATATCCGCACGGCACGGCAGCGACTACTCATGGCCGCGAAAAAAATGCGTTGAATACTCAGCGGTGGCCGTCAGCAGCGAAATGGTTTTCTGTGCAAAGTGTCGTCAAATCGCTCGATTGCTTACCATGACTTGACGAAAAATTCAATTTTTTAACCAATTTTTTTCTAAAAAGTGAGAATATAGCACTTTAAAATTGCGGGAGTGTAGAGAAACATAACAAAAATTAATTGATAAATCATTTATTATGCACACAAACAAAATTTATTCAACGATTTAACAGAAAACCTGAGATTACAGGCGTTTTTCAAATGTACCTTATTATCGCTGTTTTTCCATTGAAAACGGACATGGGCGGCGACGTTTTGTGTTGTAAATCTGCAAACATAATATCTTGAGTATTTTGTCAAGTTTTCAGAAAGATCCAATAAAAAACTTTCGAGTTTTACAACGGTTAGTCGAAAATTACAGCATTTTATAGTTATATTGTGATTTATCTCGATAGGGAACGCATGAAGCCCGGTCAAACGCTTTTGTTTATTATGAAGCAACAATCAACAAATCTTTTAAGCTAAAATTCAGAAAGTTTGAGCAAGAAAATTTCGAGAAATACCAAAATATGTGCTTTTTTGACCAAAATTGTCAACATTTTTCAATTCAACTCGTCGATGAGCCCATGAGCAGTATATATCCTTTACATTATTAGAAAGAGCACTTTCTTGCGCATCTTTTAAGCTATTTTCGAGAAAGTTTGAGCAAGGATTTTTTGAGAAATGAAGCAAAAAACTTACCTTACTTTTCCCACGTCGTTTTCGGAGGTGTTATGTTGGCGGATTACTGGAGACGGCCTGAACTGATCAGAATCAACGTTTTTTATGCTATATTTGTGAAATAAATGAGAAAAAACCAAGAAAAACAAAGAAAAGCGAGTCTGAAGTTAACCTCAAAAAGCGCAATGGTTAAGAAAAAGTGATGGAAGAGTAACCGTTTTTTCTAGTCCGCGAGTAGTCGCCGCCGTGCCGTGATCCGCTAATTGGGACTCTGCAATCGCGCTCCACCGAACTTCCAAATTTGCGGGAATTTCAAAAATGATTTCCGTTGCTTTTTCAGCTGAATCAAAGTTTTGAGAGAAGAATAAAAGATAAAAAAGCATAAAACCTGAGAATATGTATGTCTAAAAAATGCCTGTTTTTTCCGATCTTTTTTGCAGGTTGATGGCGCTGTCTGAACAGCAGAAATGGTGAAGTCTGATATGCATGCGTAATAAATTTGTTACAAGAAGTTAGAACTTTTATTTTTTCAAATAATAACATTAATTAGAAAAGTAATAAATTTGACCGTGATTCAATGGGGGATGGAGAGAAAATCATTCATAGCAAACTGGAAGTATACACCTCGTTCCTCGGGCATCTGAAAAATAACTTTTGAAAGAACTACGGGAAGTGTTTTTTCGGAACAACACATAGAGCTTGCTTACCTGAAAAAAAAACCATACAATATGGGCTCCTTGGGCTTCTTGAACTCCAGCTGACGACTTCTTATGCTTCTAACAAATGTTGAGAGAATTCTGAAAAAAACTATCAATAAAAACCTAACAAAATATCAGTACGGAACAATACTATAAGTCGACTTACAATAGAAAAAATAATGTAGAAGTGGTGAGGTGAAGAAGATGAAGACGAGCAATGTGAAGAAGAAAAAAACAAGCTGGGCAAAGAAGAGGACGAACTGTTCTGAAAAAAAAACTTGTTAAAATAATTGGTGACTACAGACAAAGAATTTTTACAAATGAGAGTCGGAAAAAAAAGTTCTTTCGTTCAAAAGAAAGACTTTCAAAAGAAAGACTTAAGTTCTTTTTAATTTCTTGGTAAGTTCTTGGTAAGTTCTTGGTAAGTTCTTTTTAATTTCTTGGTAAGTTCTTGGTAATTTCTTGGTAAGTTCTTGGTAAGTTCTTGGTAAGTTCTTGGTAAGTTCTTAGTAAGTTCTTGGTAAGTTCTTGGTAAGTTCTTGGTAAGTTCTTGGTAAGTTCTTGGTAAGTTCTTGGTAAGTTCTTGGTAAGTTCTTGGTAAGTTCTTGGTAAGTTCTTTTTAATTTCTTGGTAAGTTCTTGGTAAGTTCTTGGTAAGTTCTTGGTAAGTTCTTGGTAAGTTCTTGGTAAGTTCTTGGTAAGTTCTTGGTAAGTTCTTGGTAAGTTCTTTTTAATTTCTTGGTAAGTTCTTGGTAAGTTCTTGGTAAGTTCTTGGTAAGTTCTTTTTAATTTCTTGGTAAGTTCTTGGTAAGTTCTTGGTAAGTTCTTTTTAATTTCTTGGTAAGTTCTTGGTAAGTTCTTGGTAAGTTCTTGGTAAGTTCTTGGTAAGTTCTTGGTAAGTTCTTTTTAATTTCTTGGTAAGTTCTTGGTAAGTTCTTGGTAAGTTCTTGGTAAGTTCTTGGTAAGTTCTTTTTAATTTCTTGGTAAGTTCTTGGTAAGTTCTTGGTAAGTTCTTGGTAAGTTCTTGGTAAGTTCTTGGTAAGTTCTTGGTAAGTTCTTGGTAAGTTCTTTTTAATTTCTTGGTAAGTTCTTGGTAAGTTCTTGGTAAGTTCTTGGTAAGTTCTTGGTAAGTTCTTGGTAAGTTCTTGGTAAGTTCTTGGTAAGTTCTTGGTAAGTTCTTGGTAAGTTCTTTTTAATTTCTTGGTAAGTTCTTGGTAAGTTCTTTTTAATTTCTTGGTAAGTTCTTGGTAAGTTCTTTTTAATTTCTTGGTAAGTTCTTGGTAAGTTCTTGGTAAGTTCTTGGTAAGTTCTTTTTAATTTCTTGGTAAGTTCTTGGTAAGTTCTTGGTAAGTTCTTGGTAAGTTCTTGGTAAGTTCTTGGTAAGTTCTTTTTAATTTCTTGGTAAGTTCTTGGTAATTTCTTGGTAAGTTCTTGGTAAGTTCTTGGTAAGTTCTTGGTAAGTTCTTAGTAAGTTCTTGGTAAGTTCTTGGTAAGTTCTTGGTAAGTTCTTAGTAAGTTCTTGGTAAGTTCTTGGTAAGTTCTTTTTAATTTCTTGGTAAGTTCTTGGTAAGTTCTTTTTAATTTCTTGGTAAGTTCTTGGTAAGTTCTTGGTAAGTTCTTGGTAAGTTCTTGGTAAGTTCTTGGTAAGTTCTTGGTAAGTTCTTGGTAAGTTCTTTTTAATTTCTTGGTAAGTTCTTGGTAAGTTCTTGGTAAGTTCTTGGTAAGTTCTTGGTAAGTTCTTGGTAAGTTCTTGGTAAGTTCTTGGTAAGTTCTTGGTAAGTTCTTGGTAAGTTCTTTTTAATTTCTTGGTAAGTTCTTGGTAAGTTCTTGGTAAGTTCTTGGTAAGTTCTTGGTAAGTTCTTGGTAAGTTCTTTTTAATTTCTTGGTAAGTTCTTGGTAATTTCTTGGTAAGTTCTTGGTAAGTTCTTGGTAAGTTCTTGGTAAGTTCTTAGTAAGTTCTTGGTAAGTTCTTGGTAAGTTCTTGGTAAGTTCTTAGTAAGTTCTTGGTAAGTTCTTGGTAAGTTCTTTTTAATTTCTTGGTAAGTTCTTGGTAAGTTCTTTTTAATTTCTTGGTAAGTTCTTGGTAAGTTCTTGGTAAGTTCTTGGTAAGTTCTTGGTAAGTTCTTGGTAAGTTCTTAGTAAGTTCTTGGTAAGTTCTTGGTAAGTTCTTGGTAAGTTCTTGGTAAGTTCTTAGTAAGTTCTTGGTAAGTTCTTGGTAAGTTCTTTTTAATTTCTTGGTAAGTTCTTGGTAAGTTCTTGGTAAGTTCTTGGTAAGTTCTTAGTAAGTTCTTGGTAAGTTCTTGGTAAGTTCTCTTTAATTTCTTGGTAAGTTCTTGGTAAGTTCTTGGTAAGTTCTTGGTAAGTTCTTAGTAAGTTCTTGGTAAGTTCTTGGTAAGTTCTTTTTAATTTCTTGGTAAGTTCTTGGTAAGTTCTTGGTAAGTTCTTGGTAAGTTCTTGGTAAGTTCTTGGTAAGTTCTTGGTAAGTTCTTGGTAAGTTCTTGGTAAGTTCTTGGTAAGTTCTTGGTAAGTTCTTAGTAAGTTCTTGGTAAGTTCTTGGTAAGTTCTTGGTAAGTTCTTGGTAAGTTCTTGGTAAGTTCTTTTTAATTTCTTGGTAAGTTCTTGGTAAGTTCTTGGTAAGTTCTTGGTAAGTTCTTGGTAAGTTCTTGGTAAGTTCTTGGTAAGTTCTTGGTAAGTTCTTAGTAAGTTCTTGGTAAGTTCTTGGTAAGTTCTTGGTAAGTTCTTGGTAAGTTCTTTTTAATTTCTTGGTAAGTTCTTGGTAAGTTCTTGGTAAGTTCTTGGTAAGTTCTTGGTAAGTTCTTGGTAAGTTCTTGGTAAGTTCTTGGTAAGTTCTTGGTAAGTTCTTGGTAAGTTCTTGGTAAGTTCTTTTTAATTTCTTGGTAAGTTCTTGGTAAGTTCTTGGTAAGTTCTTTTTAATTTCTTGGTAAGTTCTTGGTAAGTTCTTGGTAAGTTCTTGGTAAGTTCTTGGTAAGTTCTTTTTAATTTCTTGGTAAGTTCTTGGTAAGTTCTTGGTAAGTTCTTGGTAAGTTCTTGGTAAGTTCTTAGTAAGTTCTTGGTAAGTTCTTGGTAAGTTCTTGGTAAGTTCTTGGTAAGTTCTTGGTAAGTTCTCTTTAATTTCTTGGTAAGTTCTTGGTAAGTTCTTGGTAAGTTCTTGGTAAGTTCTTAGTAAGTTCTTGGTAAGTTCTTGGTAAGTTCTTTTTAATTTCTTGGTAAGTTCTTGGTAAGTTCTTGGTAAGTTCTTGGTAAGTTCTTGGTAAGTTCTTGGTAAGTTCTTGGTAAGTTCTTGGTAAGTTCTTGGTAAGTTCTTGGTAAGTTCTTAGTAAGTTCTTGGTAAGTTCTTGGTAAGTTCTTGGTAAGTTCTTGGTAAGTTCTTTTTAATTTCTTGGTAAGTTCTTGGTAAGTTCTTGGTAAGTTCTTGGTAAGTTCTTTTTAATTTCTTGGTAAGTTCTTGGTAAGTTCTTGGTAAGTTCTTGGTAAGTTCTTGGTAAGTTCTTGGTAAGTTCTTGGTAAGTTCTTGGTAAGTTCTTGGTAAGTTCTTGGTAAGTTCTTGGTAAGTTCTTGGTAAGTTCTTGGTAAGTTCTTGGTAAGTTCTTGGTAAGTTCTTGGTAAGTTCTTGGTAAGTTCTTGGTAAGTTCTTGGTAAGTTCTTGGTAAGTTCTTGGTAAGTTCTTGGTAAGTTCTTGGTAAGTTCTTGGTAAGTTCTTAGTAAGTTCTTGGTAAGTTCTTGGTAAGTTCTTGGTAAGTTCTTGGTAAGTTCTTGGTAAGTTCTTTTTAATTTCTTGGTAAGTTCTTGGTAAGTTCTTGGTAAGTTCTTGGTAAGTTCTTGGTAAGTTCTTGGTAAGTTCTTGGTAAGTTCTTGGTAAGTTCTTAGTAAGTTCTTGGTAAGTTCTTGGTAAGTTCTTGGTAAGTTCTTGGTAAGTTCTTTTTAATTTCTTGGTAAGTTCTTGGTAAGTTCTTGGTAAGTTCTTTTTAATTTCTTGGTAAGTTCTTGGTAAGTTCTTGGTAAGTTCTTGGTAAGTTCTTGGTAAGTTCTTTTTAATTTCTTGGTAAGTTCTTGGTAAGTTCTTGGTAAGTTCTTGGTAAGTTCTTGGTAAGTTCTTGGTAAGTTCTTGGTAAGTTCTTGGTAAGTTCTTGGTAAGTTCTTGGTAAGTTCTTTTTAATTTCTTGGTAAGTTCTTGGTAAGTTCTTGGTAAGTTCTTTTTAATTTCTTGGTAAGTTCTTGGTAAGTTCTTGGTAAGTTCTTGGTAAGTTCTTGGTAAGTTCTTTTTAATTTCTTGGTAAGTTCTTGGTAAGTTCTTGGTAAGTTCTTGGTAAGTTCTTGGTAAGTTCTTGGTAAGTTCTTGGTAAGTTCTTGGTAAGTTCTTGGTAAGTTCTTGGTAAGTTCTTGGTAAGTTCTTGGTAAGTTCTTGGTAAGTTCTTGGTAAGTTCTTGGTAAGTTCTTGGTAAGTTCTTGGTAAGTTCTTGGTAAGTTCTTGGTAAGTTCTTGGTAAGTTCTTGGTAAGTTCTTGGTAAGTTCTTGGTAAGTTCTTGGTAAGTTCTTGGTAAGTTCTTGGTAAGTTCTTGGTAAGTTCTTGGTAAGTTCTTGGTAAGTTCTTGGTAAGTTCTTGGTAAGTTCTTGGTAAGTTCTTGGTAAGTTCTTGGTAAGTTCTTGGTAAGTTCTTGGTAAGTTCTTGGTAAGTTCTTGGTAAGTTCTTTTTAATTTCTTGGTAAGTTCTTGGTAAGTTCTTGGTAAGTTCTTGGTAAGTTCTTGGTAAGTTCTTTTTAATTTCTTGGTAAGTTCTTGGTAAGTTCTTGGTAAGTTCTTGGTAAGTTCTTGGTAAGTTCTTGGTAAGTTCTTGGTAAGTTCTTGGTAAGTTCTTGGTAAGTTCTTGGTAAGTTCTTAGTAAGTTCTTGGTAAGTTCTTGGTAAGTTCTTGGTAAGTTCTTGGTAAGTTCTTGGTAAGTTCTTGGTAAGTTCTTGGTAAGTTCTTTTTAATTTCTTGGTAAGTTCTTGGTAAGTTCTTTTTAATTTCTTGGTAAGTTCTTGGTAAGTTCTTTTTAATTTCTTGGTAAGTTCTTGGTAAGTTCTTTTTAATTTCTTGGTAAGTTCTTGGTAAGTTCTTTTTAATTTCTTGGTAAGTTCTTGGTAAGTTCTTTTTAATTTCTTGGTAAGTTCTTGGTAAGTTCTTGGTAAGTTCTTGGTAAGTTCTTGGTAAGTTCTTGGTAAGTTCTTGGTAAGTTCTTGGTAAGTTCTTAGTAAGTTCTTGGTAAGTTCTTGGTAAGTTCTTGGTAAGTTCTTGGTAAGTTCTTTTTAATTTCTTGGTAAGTTCTTGGTAAGTTCTTGGTAAGTTCTTGGTAAGTTCTTAGTAAGTTCTTGGTAAGTTCTTGGTAAGTTCTTGGTAAGTTCTTTTTAATTTCTTGGTAAGTTCTTGGTAAGTTCTTTTTAATTTCTTGGTAAGTTCTTGGTAAGTTCTTTTTAATTTCTTGGTAAGTTCTTGGTAAGTTCTTGGTAAGTTCTTGGTAAGTTCTTGGTAAGTTCTTGGTAAGTTCTTGGTAAGTTCTTGGTAAGTTCTTGGTAAGTTCTTTTTAATTTCTTGGTAAGTTCTTGGTAAGTTCTTGGTAAGTTCTTTTTAATTTCTTGGTAAGTTCTTGGTAAGTTCTTTTTAATTTCTTGGTAAGTTCTTGGTAAGTTCTTTTTAATTTCTTGGTAAGTTCTTGGTAAGTTCTTGGTAAGTTCTTTTTAATTTCTTGGTAAGTTCTTGGTAAGTTCTTGGTAAGTTCTTGGTAAGTTCTTGGTAAGTTCTTAGTAAGTTCTTGGTAAGTTCTTGGTAAGTTCTTGGTAAGTTCTTGGTAAGTTCTTGGTAAGTTCTTGGTAAGTTCTTGGTAAGTTCTTGGTAAGTTCTTGGTAAGTTCTTGGTAAGTTCTTGGTAAGTTCTTGGTAAGTTCTTGGTAAGTTCTTGGTAAGTTCTTGGTAAGTTCTTGGTAAGTTCTTGGTAAGTTCTTTTTAATTTCTTGGTAAGTTCTTGGTAAGTTCTTGGTAAGTTCTTGGTAAGTTCTTGGTAAGTTCTTGGTAAGTTCTTGGTAAGTTCTTGGTAAGTTCTTGGTAAGTTCTTGGTAAGTTCTTGGTAAGTTCTTGGTAAGTTCTTGGTAAGTTCTTAGTAAGTTCTTGGTAAGTTCTTGGTAAGTTCTTGGTAAGTTCTTGGTAAGTTCTTGGTAAGTTCTTGGTAAGTTCTTGGTAAGTTCTTTTTAATTTCTTGGTAAGTTCTTGGTAAGTTCTTTTTAATTTCTTGGTAAGTTCTTGGTAAGTTCTTTTTAATTTCTTGGTAAGTTCTTGGTAAGTTCTTTTTAATTTCTTGGTAAGTTCTTGGTAAGTTCTTGGTAAGTTCTTTTTAATTTCTTGGTAAGTTCTTGGTAAGTTCTTGGTAAGTTCTTGGTAAGTTCTTAGTAAGTTCTTGGTAAGTTCTTTTTAATTTCTTGGTAAGTTCTTGGTAAGTTCTTTTTAATTTCTTGGTAAGTTCTTGGTAAGTTCTTTTTAATTTCTTGGTAAGTTCTTGGTAAGTTCTTTTTAATTTCTTGGTAAGTTCTTGGTAAGTTCTTTTTAATTTCTTGGTAAGTTCTTGGTAAGTTCTTGGTAAGTTCTTGGTAAGTTCTTGGTAAGTTCTTGGTAAGTTCTTGGTAAGTTCTTGGTAAGTTCTTTTTAATTTCTTGGTAAGTTCTTGGTAAGTTCTTTTTAATTTCTTGGTAAGTTCTTGGTAAGTTCTTTTTAATTTCTTGGTAAGTTCTTGGTAAGTTCTTTTTAATTTCTTGGTAAGTTCTTGGTAAGTTCTTGGTAAGTTCTTTTTAATTTCTTGGTAAGTTCTTGGTAAGTTCTTGGTAAGTTCTTGGTAAGTTCTTGGTAAGTTCTTGGTAAGTTCTTGGTAAGTTCTTTTTAATTTCTTGGTAAGTTCTTGGTAAGTTCTTTTTAATTTCTTGGTAAGTTCTTGGTAAGTTCTTTTTAATTTCTTGGTAAGTTCTTGGTAAGTTCTTTTTAATTTCTTGGTAAGTTCTTGGTAAGTTCTTTTTAATTTCTTGGTAAGTTCTTGGTAAGTTCTTTTTAATTTCTTGGTAAGTTCTTGGTAAGTTCTTTTTAATTTCTTGGTAAGTTCTTGGTAAGTTCTTAGTAAGTTCTTGGTAAGTTCTTGGTAAGTTCTTGGTAAGTTCTTGGTAAGTTCTTGGTAAGTTCTTGGTAAGTTCTTTTTAATTTCTTGGTAAGTTCTTGGTAAGTTCTTGGTAAGTTCTTGGTAAGTTCTTAGTAAGTTCTTGGTAAGTTCTTGGTAAGTTCTTGGTAAGTTCTTGGTAAGTTCTTGGTAAGTTCTTGGTAAGTTCTTGGTAAGTTCTTGGTAAGTTCTTTTTAATTTCTTGGTAAGTTCTTGGTAATTTCTTGGTAAGTTCTTGGTAAGTTCTTGGTAAGTTCTTGGTAAGTTCTTGGTAAGTTCTTAGTAAGTTCTTGGTAAGTTCTTGGTAAGTTCTTGGTAAGTTCTTGGTAAGTTCTTGGTAAGTTCTTGGTAAGTTCTTGGTAAGTTCTTGGTAAGTTCTTGGTAAGTTCTTGGTAAGTTCTTGGTAAGTTCTTGGTAAGTTCTTGGTAAGTTCTTTTTAATTTCTTGGTAAGTTCTTGGTAAGTTCTTGGTAAGTTCTTGGTAAGTTCTTAGTAAGTTCTTGGTAAGTTCTTGGTAAGTTCTTTTTAATTTCTTGGTAAGTTCTTGGTAAGTTCTTTTTAATTTCTTGGTAAGTTCTTGGTAAGTTCTTGGTAAGTTCTTGGTAAGTTCTTGGTAAGTTCTTGGTAAGTTCTTGGTAAGTTCTTGGTAAGTTCTTGGTAAGTTCTTGGTAAGTTCTTGGTAAGTTCTTAGTAAGTTCTTGGTAAGTTCTTGGTAAGTTCTTGGTAAGTTCTTGGTAAGTTCTTGGTAAGTTCTTGGTAAGTTCTTGGTAAGTTCTTTTTAATTTCTTGGTAAGTTCTTGGTAAGTTCTTTTTAATTTCTTGGTAAGTTCTTGGTAAGTTCTTTTTAATTTCTTGGTAAGTTCTTGGTAAGTTCTTTTTAATTTCTTGGTAAGTTCTTGGTAAGTTCTTGGTAAGTTCTTTTTAATTTCTTGGTAAGTTCTTGGTAAGTTCTTGGTAAGTTCTTGGTAAGTTCTTAGTAAGTTCTTGGTAAGTTCTTGGTAAGTTCTTGGTAAGTTCTTTTTAATTTCTTGGTAAGTTCTTGGTAAGTTCTTTTTAATTTCTTGGTAAGTTCTTGGTAAGTTCTTTTTAATTTCTTGGTAAGTTCTTGGTAAGTTCTTGGTAAGTTCTTGGTAAGTTCTTGGTAAGTTCTTGGTAAGTTCTTGGTAAGTTCTTGGTAAGTTCTTGGTAAGTTCTTTTTAATTTCTTGGTAAGTTCTTGGTAAGTTCTTGGTAAGTTCTTTTTAATTTCTTGGTAAGTTCTTGGTAAGTTCTTGGTAAGTTCTTGGTAAGTTCTTGGTAAGTTCTTTTTAATTTCTTGGTAAGTTCTTGGTAAGTTCTTGGTAAGTTCTTGGTAAGTTCTTAGTAAGTTCTTGGTAAGTTCTTGGTAAGTTCTTGGTAAGTTCTTTTTAATTTCTTGGTAAGTTCTTGGTAAGTTCTTTTTAATTTCTTGGTAAGTTCTTGGTAAGTTCTTTTTAATTTCTTGGTAAGTTCTTGGTAAGTTCTTGGTAAGTTCTTGGTAAGTTCTTGGTAAGTTCTTTTTAATTTCTTGGTAAGTTCTTGGTAAGTTCTTGGTAAGTTCTTGGTAAGTTCTTAGTAAGTTCTTGGTAAGTTCTTGGTAAGTTCTTGGTAAGTTCTTGGTAAGTTCTTGGTAAGTTCTTGGTAAGTTCTTTTTAATTTCTTGGTAAGTTCTTGGTAAGTTCTTGGTAAGTTCTTTTTAATTTCTTGGTAAGTTCTTGGTAAGTTCTTGGTAAGTTCTTGGTAAGTTCTTGGTAAGTTCTTTTTAATTTCTTGGTAAGTTCTTGGTAAGTTCTTGGTAAGTTCTTGGTAAGTTCTTGGTAAGTTCTTAGTAAGTTCTTGGTAAGTTCTTGGTAAGTTCTTGGTAAGTTCTTGGTAAGTTCTTGGTAAGTTCTTGGTAAGTTCTTGGTAAGTTCTTGGTAAGTTCTTGGTAAGTTCTTGGTAAGTTCTTGGTAAGTTCTTGGTAAGTTCTTGGTAAGTTCTTGGTAAGTTCTTGGTAAGTTCTTGGTAAGTTCTTGGTAAGTTCTTGGTAAGTTCTTTTTAATTTCTTGGTAAGTTCTTGGTAAGTTCTTGGTAAGTTCTTGGTAAGTTCTTGGTAAGTTCTTGGTAAGTTCTTGGTAAGTTCTTGGTAAGTTCTTGGTAAGTTCTTTTTAATTTCTTGGTAAGTTCTTGGTAAGTTCTTTTTAATTTCTTGGTAAGTTCTTGGTAAGTTCTTTTTAATTTCTTGGTAAGTTCTTGGTAAGTTCTTGGTAAGTTCTTGGTAAGTTCTTGGTAAGTTCTTGGTAAGTTCTTGGTAAGTTCTTGGTAAGTTCTTGGTAAGTTCTTGGTAAGTTCTTGGTAAGTTCTTAGTAAGTTCTTGGTAAGTTCTTGGTAAGTTCTTGGTAAGTTCTTGGTAAGTTCTTGGTAAGTTCTTGGTAAGTTCTTGGTAAGTTCTTTTTAATTTCTTGGTAAGTTCTTGGTAAGTTCTTTTTAATTTCTTGGTAAGTTCTTGGTAAGTTCTTTTTAATTTCTTGGTAAGTTCTTGGTAAGTTCTTTTTAATTTCTTGGTAAGTTCTTGGTAAGTTCTTGGTAAGTTCTTTTTAATTTCTTGGTAAGTTCTTGGTAAGTTCTTGGTAAGTTCTTGGTAAGTTCTTAGTAAGTTCTTGGTAAGTTCTTGGTAAGTTCTTGGTAAGTTCTTTTTAATTTCTTGGTAAGTTCTTGGTAAGTTCTTTTTAATTTCTTGGTAAGTTCTTGGTAAGTTCTTTTTAATTTCTTGGTAAGTTCTTGGTAAGTTCTTTTTAATTTCTTGGTAAGTTCTTGGTAAGTTCTTGGTAAGTTCTTGGTAAGTTCTTGGTAAGTTCTTGGTGAGTTCTTGGTAAGTTCTTGGTAAGTTCTTTTTAATTTCTTGGTAAGTTCTTGGTAAGTTCTTTTTAATTTCTTGGTAAGTTCTTGGTAAGTTCTTTTTAATTTCTTGGTAAGTTCTTGGTAAGTTCTTTTTAATTTCTTGGTAAGTTCTTGGTAAGTTCTTGGTAAGTTCTTTTTAATTTCTTGGTAAGTTCTTGGTAAGTTCTTGGTAAGTTCTTGGTAAGTTCTTGGTAAGTTCTTGGTAAGTTCTTGGTAAGTTCTTTTTAATTTCTTGGTAAGTTCTTGGTAAGTTCTTTTTAATTTCTTGGTAAGTTCTTGGTAAGTTCTTTTTAATTTCTTGGTAAGTTCTTGGTAAGTTCTTTTTAATTTCTTGGTAAGTTCTTGGTAAGTTCTTTTTAATTTCTTGGTAAGTTCTTGGTAAGTTCTTTTTAATTTCTTGGTAAGTTCTTGGTAAGTTCTTTTTAATTTCTTGGTAAGTTCTTGGTAAGTTCTTTTTAATTTCTTGGTAAGTTCTTGGTAAGTTCTTGGTAAGTTCTTTTTAATTTCTTGGTAAGTTCTTGGTAAGTTCTTGGTAAGTTCTTGGTAAGTTCTTAGTAAGTTCTTGGTAAGTTCTTGGTAAGTTCTTGGTAAGTTCTTGGTAAGTTCTTGGTAAGTTCTTGGTAAGTTCTTTTTAATTTCTTGGTAAGTTCTTGGTAAGTTCTTGGTAAGTTCTTGGTAAGTTCTTAGTAAGTTCTTGGTAAGTTCTTGGTAAGTTCTTGGTAAGTTCTTGGTAAGTTCTTGGTAAGTTCTTGGTAAGTTCTTGGTAAGTTCTTGGTAAGTTCTTTTTAATTTCTTGGTAAGTTCTTGGTAATTTCTTGGTAAGTTCTTGGTAAGTTCTTGGTAAGTTCTTGGTAAGTTCTTGGTAAGTTCTTGGTAAGTTCTTGGTAAGTTCTTGGTAAGTTCTTGGTAAGTTCTTTTTAATTTCTTGGTAAGTTCTTGGTAAGTTCTTGGTAAGTTCTTGGTAAGTTCTTAGTAAGTTCTTGGTAAGTTCTTGGTAAGTTCTTGGTAAGTTCTTGGTAAGTTCTTGGTAAGTTCTTGGTAAGTTCTTGGTAAGTTCTTGGTAAGTTCTTTTTAATTTCTTGGTAAGTTCTTGGTAATTTCTTGGTAAGTTCTTGGTAAGTTCTTGGTAAGTTCTTGGTAAGTTCTTGGTAAGTTCTTAGTAAGTTCTTGGTAAGTTCTTGGTAAGTTCTTGGTAAGTTCTTGGTAAGTTCTTGGTAAGTTCTTGGTAAGTTCTTGGTAAGTTCTTGGTAAGTTCTTGGTAAGTTCTTGGTAAGTTCTTGGTAAGTTCTTGGTAAGTTCTTGGTAAGTTCTTGGTAAGTTCTTTTTAATTTCTTGGTAAGTTCTTGGTAAGTTCTTGGTAAGTTCTTGGTAAGTTCTTAGTAAGTTCTTGGTAAGTTCTTGGTAAGTTCTTTTTAATTTCTTGGTAAGTTCTTGGTAAGTTCTTTTTAATTTCTTGGTAAGTTCTTGGTAAGTTCTTGGTAAGTTCTTGGTAAGTTCTTGGTAAGTTCTTGGTAAGTTCTTGGTAAGTTCTTGGTAAGTTCTTTTTAATTTCTTGGTAAGTTCTTGGTAAGTTCTTGGTAAGTTCTTGGTAAGTTCTTAGTAAGTTCTTGGTAAGTTCTTGGTAAGTTCTTTTTAATTTCTTGGTAAGTTCTTGGTAAGTTCTTGGTAAGTTCTTGGTAAGTTCTTGGTAAGTTCTTGGTAAGTTCTTGGTAAGTTCTTGGTAAGTTCTTGGTAAGTTCTTGGTAAGTTCTTGGTAAGTTCTTGGTAAGTTCTTTTTAATTTCTTGGTAAGTTCTTGGTAAGTTCTTGGTAAGTTCTTGGTAAGTTCTTGGTAAGTTCTTGGTAAGTTCTTGGTAAGTTCTTGGTAAGTTCTTGGTAAGTTCTTGGTAAGTTCTTGGTAAGTTCTTGGTAAGTTCTTGGTAAGTTCTTGGTAAGTTCTTTTTAATTTCTTGGTAAGTTCTTGGTAAGTTCTTGGTAAGTTCTTGGTAAGTTCTTGGTAAGTTCTTGGTAAGTTCTTGGTAAGTTCTTGGTAAGTTCTTGGTAAGTTCTTTTTAATTTCTTGGTAAGTTCTTGGTAAGTTCTTGGTAAGTTCTTGGTAAGTTCTTTTTAATTTCTTGGTAAGTTCTTGGTAAGTTCTTGGTAAGTTCTTGGTAAGTTCTTGGTAAGTTCTTGGTAAGTTCTTGGTAAGTTCTTGGTAAGTTCTTGGTAAGTTCTTGGTAAGTTCTTGGTAAGTTCTTGGTAAGTTCTTGGTAAGTTCTTTTTAATTTCTTGGTAAGTTCTTGGTAATTTCTTGGTAAGTTCTTGGTAAGTTCTTGGTAAGTTCTTAGTAAGTTCTTGGTAAGTTCTTTTTAATTTCTTGGTAAGTTCTTGGTAAGTTCTTGGTAAGTTCTTGGTAAGTTCTTGGTAATTTCTTGGTAAGTTCTTGGTAAGTTCTTGGTAAGTTCTTGGTAAGTTCTTGGTAAGTTCTTTTTAATTTCTTGGTAAGTTCTTGGTAAGTTCTTGGTAAGTTCTTGGTAAGTTCTTGGTAAGTTCTTGGTAAGTTCTTGGTAAGTTCTTGGTAAGTTCTCGGTAAGTTCTTGGTAAGTTCTTGGTAAGTTCTTGGTAAGTTCTTGGTAAGTTCTTGGTAAGTTCTTGGTAAGTTCTTGGTAAGTTCTTTTTAATTTCTTGGTAAGTTCTTGGTAATTTCTTGGTAAGTTCTTGGTAAGTTCTTGGTAAGTTCTTGGTAAGTTCTTAGTAAGTTCTTGGTAAGTTCTTGGTAAGTTCTTGGTAAGTTCTTGGTAAGTTCTTGGTAAGTTCTTGGTAAGTTCTTGGTAAGTTCTTGGTAAGTTCTTTTTAATTTCTTGGTAAGTTCTTGGTAATTTCTTGGTAAGTTCTTGGTAAGTTCTTGGTAAGTTCTTGGTAAGTTCTTAGTAAGTTCTTGGTAAGTTCTTGGTAAGTTCTTGGTAAGTTCTTGGTAAGTTCTTGGTAAGTTCTTAGTAAGTTCTTGGTAAGTTCTTGGTAAGTTCTTGGTAAGTTCTTGGTAAGTTCTTTTTAATTTCTTGGTAAGTTCTTGGTAATTTCTTGGTAAGTTCTTGGTAAGTTCTTGGTAAGTTCTTGGTAAGTTCTTGGTAAGTTCTTGGTAAGTTCTTGGTAAGTTCTTGGTAAGTTCTTGGTAAGTTCTTGGTAAGTTCTTGGTAAGTTCTTGGTAAGTTCTTGGTAAGTTCTTGGTAAGTTCTTGGTAAGTTCTTGGTAAGTTCTTGGTAAGTTCTTGGTAAGTTCTTGGTAAGTTCTTGGTAAGTTCTTGGTAAGTTCTTGGTAAGTTCTTTTTAATTTCTTGGTAAGTTCTTGGTAAGTTCTTGGTAAGTTCTTGGTAAGTTCTTGGTAAGTTCTTGGTAAGTTCTTAGTAAGTTCTTGGTAAGTTCTTGGTAAGTTCTTGGTAAGTTCTTGGTAAGTTCTTGGTAAGTTCTTGGTAAGTTCTTGGTAATTTCTTGGTAAGTTCTTGGTAAGTTCTTGGTAAGTTCTTGGTAAGTTCTTGGTAAGTTCTTGGTAAGTTCTTGGTAAGTTCTTTTTAATTTCTTGGTAAGTTCTTGGTAATTTCTTGGTAAGTTCTTGGTAAGTTCTTGGTAAGTTCTTTTTAATTTCTTGGTAAGTTCTTGGTAAGTTCTTGGTAAGTTCTTGGTAAGTTCTTGGTAAGTTCTTGGTAAGTTCTTGGTAAGTTCTTGGTAAGTTCTTGGTAAGTTCTTTTTAATTTCTTGGTAAGTTCTTGGTAAGTTCTTGGTAAGTTCTTGGTAAGTTCTTGGTAAGTTCTTGGTAAGTTCTTAGTAAGTTCTTGGTAAGTTCTTGGTAAGTTCTTGGTAAGTTCTTGGTAAGTTCTTGGTAAGTTCTTGGTAAGTTCTTGGTAATTTCTTGGTAAGTTCTTGGTAAGTTCTTGGTAAGTTCTTGGTAAGTTCTTGGTAAGTTCTTGGTAAGTTCTTGGTAAGTTCTTTTTAATTTCTTGGTAAGTTCTTGGTAAGTTCTTGGTAAGTTCTTGGTAAGTTCTTGGTAAGTTCTTGGTAAGTTCTTGGTAAGTTCTTGGTAAGTTCTTGGTAAGTTCTTGGTAAGTTCTTGGTAAGTTCTTTTTAATTTCTTGGTAAGTTCTTGGTAAGTTCTTGGTAAGTTCTTGGTAAGTTCTTGGTAAGTTCTTGGTAAGTTCTTGGTAATTTCTTGGTAAGTTCTTGGTAAGTTCTTGGTAAGTTCTTGGTAAGTTCTTGGTAAGTTCTTTTTAATTTCTTGGTAAGTTCTTGGTAAGTTCTTGGTAAGTTCTTGGTAAGTTCTTGGTAAGTTCTTGGTAAGTTCTTGGTAAGTTCTTGGTAAGTTCTTGGTAAGTTCTTGGTAAGTTCTTGGTAAGTTCTTGGTAAGTTCTTGGTAAGTTCTTGGTAAGTTCTTGGTAAGTTCTTGGTAAGTTCTTTTTAATTTCTTGGTAAGTTCTTGGTAATTTCTTGGTAAGTTCTTAGTAAGTTCTTGGTAAGTTCTTGGTAAGTTCTTGGTAAGTTCTTGGTAAGTTCTTGGTAAGTTCTTGGTAAGTTCTTGGTAAGTTCTTTTTAATTTCTTGGTAAGTTCTTGGTAATTTCTTGGTAAGTTCTTGGTAAGTTCTTGGTAAGTTCTTGGTAAGTTCTTAGTAAGTTCTTGGTAAGTTCTTGGTAAGTTCTTGGTAAGTTCTTGGTAAGTTCTTGGTAAGTTCTTAGTAAGTTCTTGGTAAGTTCTTGGTAAGTTCTTGGTAAGTTCTTGGTAAGTTCTTTTTAATTTCTTGGTAAGTTCTTGGTAATTTCTTGGTAAGTTCTTGGTAAGTTCTTGGTAAGTTCTTGGTAAGTTCTTGGTAAGTTCTTGGTAAGTTCTTGGTAAGTTCTTGGTAAGTTCTTGGTAAGTTCTTGGTAAGTTCTTGGTA
Source organism: Caenorhabditis doughertyi (assembly GCA_963572265.1). Lineage (NCBI taxonomy): Eukaryota > Metazoa > Nematoda > Chromadorea > Rhabditida > Rhabditidae > Caenorhabditis > Caenorhabditis doughertyi. Next base: position 18,239,514 of record OY751556.1, on the reverse strand, counting down.
AGTTCTTGGTAAGTTCTTGGTAAGTTCTTGGTAAGTTCTTGGTAAGTTCTTTTTAATTTCTTGGTAAGTTCTTGGTAAGTTCTTGGTAAGTTCTTGGTAAGTTCTTGGTAAGTTCTTGGTAAGTTCTTTTTAATTTCTTGGTAAGTTCTTGGTAAGTTCTTGGTAAGTTCTTAGTAAGTTCTTGGTAAGTTCTTGGTAAGTTCTTGGTAAGTTCTTGGTAAGTTCTTGGTAAGTTCTTGGTAAGTTCTTGGTAAGTTCTTGGTAAGTTCTTTTTAATTTCTTGGTAAGTTCTTGGTAATTTCTTGGTAAGTTCTTGGTAAGTTCTTGGTAAGTTCTTGGTAAGTTCTTAGTAAGTTCTTGGTAAGTTCTTGGTAAGTTCTTGGTAAGTTCTTGGTAAGTTCTTGGTAAGTTCTTAGTAAGTTCTTGGTAAGTTCTTGGTAAGTTCTTGGTAAGTTCTTGGTAAGTTCTTTTTAATTTCTTGGTAAGTTCTTGGTAATTTCTTGGTAAGTTCTTGGTAAGTTCTTGGTAAGTTCTTGGTAAGTTCTTGGTAAGTTCTTGGTAAGTTCTTGGTAAGTTCTTGGTAAGTTCTTGGTAAGTTCTTGGTAAGTTCTTGGTAAGTTCTTGGTAAGTTCTTGGTAAGTTCTTGGTAAGTTCTTTTTAATTTCTTGGTAAGTTCTTGGTAAGTTCTTGGTAAGTTCTTGGTAAGTTCTTGGTAAGTTCTTGGTAAGTTCTTGGTAAGTTCTTGGTAAGTTCTTGGTAAGTTCTTTTTAATTTCTTGGTAAGTTCTTGGTAAGTTCTTGGTAAGTTCTTGGTAAGTTCTTTTTAATTTCTTGGTAAGTTCTTTTTAATTTCTTGGTAAGTTCTTGGTAAGTTCTTGGTAAGTTCTTGGTAAGTTCTTGGTAAGTTCTTGGTAAGTTCTTGGTAAGTTCTTGGTAAGTTCTTGGTAATTTCTTGGTAAGTTTTTGGTAAGTTCTTGGTAAGTTCTTGGTAAGTTCTTGGTAAGTTCTTGGTAAGTTCTTTTTAATTTCTTGGTAAGTTCTTGGTAAGTTCTTGGTAAGTTCTTGGTAAGTTCTTGGTAATTTCTTGGTAAGTTCTTGGTAAGTTCTTGGTAAGTTCTTGGTAAGTTCTTGGTAAGTTCTTGGTAAGTTCTTTTTAATTTCTTGGTAAGTTCTTGGTAAGTTCTTGGTAAGTTCTTGGTAAGTTCTTGGTAAGTTCTTGGTAAGTTCTTGGTAATTTCTTGGTAAGTTCTTGGTAAGTTCTTGGTAAGTTCTTGGTAAGTTCTTGGTAAGTTCTTGGTAATTTCTTGGTAAGTTCTTGGTAAGTTCTTGGTAATTTCTTGGTAAGTTCTTGGTAAGTTCTTGGTAAGTTCTTGGTAAGTTCTTGGTAAGTTCTTGGTAAGTTCTTTTTAATTTCTTGGTAAGTTCTTGGTAAGTTCTTGGTAAGTTCTTGGTAAGTTCTTGGTAAGTTCTTGGTAAGTTCTTGGTAATTTCTTGGTAAGTTCTTGGTAAGTTCTTGGTAAGTTCTTGGTAAGTTCTTGGTAAGTTCTTGGTAAGTTCTTGGTAAGTTCTTGGTAAGTTCTTGGTAAGTTCTTGGTAAGTTCTTGGTAAGTTCTTGGTAAGTTCTTTTTAATTTCTTGGTAAGTTCTTGGTAATTTCTTGGTAAGTTCTTGGTAAGTTCTTGGTAAGTTCTTGGTAAGTTCTTAGTAAGTTCTTGGTAAGTTCTTGGTAAGTTCTTGGTAAGTTCTTGGTAAGTTCTTGGTAAGTTCTTGGTAAGTTCTTGGTAAGTTCTTTTTAATTTCTTGGTAAGTTCTTGGTAATTTCTTGGTAAGTTCTTGGTAAGTTCTTGGTAAGTTCTTGGTAAGTTCTTGGTAAGTTCTTGGTAAGTTCTTAGTAAGTTCTTGGTAAGTTCTTGGTAAGTTCTTTTTAATTTCTTGGTAAGTTCTTGGTAAGTTCTTTTTAATTTCTTGGTAAGTTCTTGGTAAGTTCTTGGTAAGTTCTTGGTAAGTTCTTGGTAAGTTCTTGGTAAGTTCTTGGTAAGTTCTTGGTAAGTTCTTGGTAAGTTCTTAGTAAGTTCTTGGTAAGTTCTTGGTAAGTTCTTGGTAAGTTCTTGGTAAGTTCTTGGTAAGTTCTTGGTAAGTTCTTTTTAATTTCTTGGTAAGTTCTTGGTAAGTTCTTGGTAAGTTCTTGGTAAGTTCTTGGTAAGTTCTTGGTAAGTTCTTGGTAAGTTCTTGGTAAGTTCTTGGTAAGTTCTTGGTAAGTTCTTGGTAAGTTCTTAGTAAGTTCTTGGTAAGTTCTTGGTAAGTTCTTGGTAAGTTCTTGGTAAGTTCTTGGTAAGTTCTTGGTAAGTTCTTGGTAAGTTCTTTTTAATTTCTTGGTAAGTTCTTGGTAAGTTCTTGGTCAGTTCTTGGTAAGTTCTTGGTAAGTTCTTGGTAAGTTCTTTTTAATTTCTTGGTAAGTTCTTGGTAATTTCTTGGTAAGTTCTTGGTAAGTTCTTGGTAAGTTCTTGGTAAGTTCTTAGTAAGTTCTTGGTAAGTTCTTGGTAAGTTCTTGGTAAGTTCTTGGTAAGTTCTTGGTAAGTTCTTGGTAAGTTCTTGGTAAGTTCTTGGTAAGTTCTTGGTAAGTTCTTTTTAATTTCTTGGTAAGTTGTTGGTAATTTCTTGGTAAGTTCTTGGTAAGTTCTTGGTAAGTTCTTGGTAAGTTCTTTTTAATTTCTTGGTAAGTTCTTAGTAAGTTCTTGGTAAGTTCTTTTTTATTTCTTGGTAAGTTCTTAGTAAGTTCTTGGTAAGTTCTTGGTAAGTTCTTGGTAAGTTCTTGGTAAGTTCTTGGTAATTTCTTGGTAAGTTCTTGGTAAGTTCTTGGTAAGTTCTTGGTAAGTTCTTGGTAAGTTCTTGGTAAGTTCTTTTTAATTTCTTGGTAAGTTCTTAGTAAGTTCTTGGTAAGTTCTTTTTAATTTCTTGGTAAGTTCTTGGTAAGTTCTTGGTAAGTTCTTGGTAAGTTCTTGGTAAGTTCTCTTTAATTTCTTGGTAAGTTCTTGGTAAGTTCTTGGTAAGTTCTTGGTAAGTTCTTAGTAAGTTCTTGGTAAGTTCTTAGTAAGTTCTTGGTAAGTTCTTTTTAATTTCTTGGTAAGTTCTTGGTAAGTTCTTGGTAAGTTCTTGGTAAGTTCTTGGTAAGTTCTTTTTAATTTCTTGGTAAGTTCTTGGTAAGTTCTTGGTAAGTTCTTGGTAAGTTCTTGGTAAGTTCTTTTTAATTTCTTGGTAAGTTCTTAGTAAGTTCTTGGTAAGTTCTTTTTAATTTCTTGGTAAGTTCTTGGTAAGTTCTTGGTAAGTTCTTGGTAAGTTCTTGGTAAGTTCTTGGTAAGTTCTTGGTAAGTTCTTTTTAATTTCTTGGTAAGTTCTTAGTAAGTTCTTGGTAAGTTCTTGGTAAGTTCTTGGTAAGTTCTTGGTAAGTTCTTGGTAAGTTCTTGGTAAGTTCTTGGTAAGTTCTTGGTAATTTCTTGGTAAGTTCTTGGTAAGTTCTTGGTAAGTTCTTTTTAATTTCTTGGTAAGTTCTTGGTAAGTTCTTGGTAAGTTCTTGGTAAGTTCTTGGTAAGTTCTTGGTAATTTCTTGGTAAGTTCTTGGTAAGTTCTTGGTAAGTTCTTGGTAAGTTCTTGGTAAGTTCTTGGTAAGTTCTTGGTAAGTTCTTGGTAAGTTCTTGGTAAGTTCTTGGTAAGTTCTTGGTAATTTCTTGGTAAGTTCTTGGTAAGTTCTTGGTAAGTTCTTGGTAAGTTCTTGGTAAGTTCTTGGTAAGTTCTTGGTAAGTTCTTGGTAAGTTCTTGGTAAGTTCTTTTTAATTTCTTGGTAAGTTCTTAGTAAGTTCTTGGTAAGTTCTTTTTTATTTCTTGGTAAGTTCTTAGTAAGTTCTTGGTAAGTTCTTGGTAAGTTCTTGGTAAGTTCTTGGTAAGTTCTTGGTAATTTCTTGGTAAGTTCTTGGTAAGTTCTTGGTAAGTTCTTGGTAAGTTCTTGGTAAGTTCTTGGTAAGTTCTTTTTAATTTCTTGGTAAGTTCTTAGTAAGTTCTTGGTAAGTTCTTTTTAATTTCTTGGTAAGTTCTTGGTAAGTTCTTGGTAAGTTCTTGGTAAGTTCTTGGTAAGTTCTCTTTAATTTCTTGGTAAGTTCTTGGTAAGTTCTTGGTAAGTTCTTGGTAAGTTCTTAGTAAGTTCTTGGTAAGTTCTTAGTAAGTTCTTGGTAAGTTCTTTTTAATTTCTTGGTAAGTTCTTGGTAAGTTCTTGGTAAGTTCTTGGTAAGTTCTTGGTAAGTTCTTTTTAATTTCTTGGTAAGTTCTTGGTAAGTTCTTGGTAAGTTCTTGGTAAGTTCTTGGTAAGTTCTTTTTAATTTCTTGGTAAGTTCTTGGTAAGTTCTTGGTAAGTTCTTGGTAAGTTCTTGGTAAGTTCTTTTTAATTTCTTGGTAAGTTCTTAGTAACTTCTTGGTAAGTTCTTGGTAAGTTCTTGGTAAGTTCTTGGTAAGTTCTTGGTAAGTTCTTGGTAAGTTCTTGGTAAGTTCTTGGTAATTTCTTGGTAAGTTCTTGGTAAGTTCTTGGTAAGTTCTTTTTAATTTCTTGGTAAGTTCTTGGTAAGTTCTTGGTAAGTTCTTGGTAAGTTCTTGGTAAGTTCTTGGTAATTTCTTGGTAAGTTCTTGGTAAGTTCTTGGTAAGTTCTTGGTAAGTTCTTGGTAAGTTCTTGGTAAGTTCTTGGTAAGTTCTTGGTAAGTTCTTGGTAAGTTCTTGGTAAGTTCTTGGTAATTTCTTGGTAAGTTCTTGGTAAGTTCTTGGTAAGTTCTTGGTAAGTTCTTAGTAAGTTCTTGGTAAGTTCTTGGTAAGTTCTTGGTAAGTTCTTTTTAATTTCTTGGTAAGTTCTTGGTAAGTTCTTTTTAATTTCTTGGTAAGTTCTTGGTAAGTTCTTTTTAATTTCTTGGTAAGTTCTTGGTAATTTCTTGGTAAGTTCTTGGTAAGTTCTTAGTAAGTTCTTGGTAAGTTCTTGGTAAGTTCTTGGTAAGTTCTTAGTAAGTTCTTGGTAAGTTCTTGGTAAGTTCTTTTTAATTTCTTGGTAAGTTCTTGGTAAGTTCTTGGTAAGTTCTTGGTAAGTTCTTGGTAAGTTCTTGGTAAGTTCTTGGTAAGTTCTTTTTAATTTCTTGGTAAGTTCTTGGTAATTTCTTGGTAAGTTCTTGGTAAGTTCTTGGTAAGTTCTTTTTAATTTCTTGGTAAGTTC